>QJPP01000097.1:0-1487726 GCA_003996215.1 Jaltomata sinuosa
TGTGCGTGCTTTGCGTGCTGCATATAATAATCCAGAGAGAGCTGTTGAATACTTGTATTCTGTGAGTCTGCATCTAGCTTTGCTTTTGAAATTTTTCTTTGTGTTTTTTTTTCACCTCATTCCTGGTTAGATTTTTCTATGAGGTAAATTCAAATTTATGCTACCGTTGTCTGTGCAAGAGCATTGGCATATCATGTAGGTTCAGTGTTTGACTTATTCCTCTTTCTGCATGACCACCTTCCTTTGCTCTCTTTGGTATCCTTCTCTTTTCCTGGCTTCTGTCTTCCAAACAGTTGCCTATTTTGTTCTTCCACTATTTCTCATTTTATTGGTTGAATGATGAATCCAGTTGTCTGGTTAATGTGAGAGTGATGCAGGATTGATTCACCTTCTTCATGCTAGGACCTTTGAGAGAACCTTCTCTCCTTTTTCTTCATTTTGTGCATTGCTTTTTGATAATGAGCTATTCCCTCTATTTCGATTTATGTAACGCTGTTTGACTGGACACGGAGTTTAAGATGTTCATTTGATTTATGTAATATATTAGTCGCAGTGGAAGAAAATAGTAGGGAGTTTGGTAAAAAATAAGTTTGATAAGAAAAAATATATCTATGTTGTACAGATTTAGCACAATCTTTGTTGTCTGAAATAAAACATTACAGAAACTGTGTCTCCATCTCATACAAGTTAGTGTCGGGAAATAGAAAACTTAATCGATTTGAATTAGTGGAAGTTGTGTGTTAAAGATGGATAGAAATGGAACAGTGTGAAAACATTTCGCAGCGTCCTAAAATGAGGAGTGTCGTATAAATTGAAATATACAGAGTAGCTTTATTTACAAAAAGGGGCTTTTGTCGAAAGCCCTTTACGCTTGTATACTATAGAGAGTTCACTGTAGAAAACCAGCTTCTAAAATTCCCATCCAGTCATCTGTATAAACATGGGTTTGCTGTGTGCTCCAAGCATACACATAAAATAGCAAAATGTTCTTATAGTGTAGCATTGAATTTTTTCCTGCTCCACTAGGTGATTCTTCCCATCTGTTCTAGCCCTGGTGGACAAAGTTACCTCGTACCTGTTGCTGGTGGGAGGTGACATGCTATGTTGCTCGGACTCTTCAAAAATGTCAACGGGTGCGCGGGAGACACGCACCGTTGACATTAATTTGTTGAAAAGTCGAGCAACAGTATGCAGTCCACCTCCCACCAGCAACAGGTAACGAAGGTAACTTTGTCCACCAGGGCTAGAACAGATGGAATAATCACCTAGTGGAGCAGGAAAAAATTCAATTGCACACTTATAAGACATTTTGCTATTTTATGTGTGCTGGGCACACAGGCAAACCCATGTTATTAACAAAAGAGTTTGGGTAAGAGCTGGTTTTTTTTCCTTAAGTAACTCTATAGTATACGGAGTGTGGAATACGAGATTATAGTCGCAGTGGAAGAAAATAGTAGGGAGTTTGGTAAAAAATAAGTTTGATAAGAAAAAATATATCTATGTTGTACAGATTTAGCACAATCTTTGTTGTCTGAAATAAAACATTACAGAAACTGTGTCTCCATCTCATACAAGTTAGTGTCGGGAAATAGAAAACTTAATCGATTTGAATTAGTGGAAGTTGTGTGTTAAAGATGGATAGAAATGGAACAGTGTGAAAACATTTCGCAGCGTCCTAAAATGAGGAGTGTCGTATAAATTGAAATATACAGAGTAGCTTTATTTACAAAAAGGGGCTTTTGTCGAAAGCCCTTTACGCTTGTATACTATAGAGAGTTCACTGTAGAAAACCAGCTTCTAAAATTCCCATCCAGTCATCTGTATAAACATGGGTTTGCTGTGTGCTCCAAGCATACACATAAAATAGCAAAATGTTCTTATAGTGTAGCATTGAATTTTTTCCTGCTCCACTAGGTGATTCTTCCCATCTGTTCTAGCCCTGGTGGACAAAGTTACCTCGTACCTGTTGCTGGTGGGAGGTGACATGCTATGTTGCTCGGACTCTTCAAAAATGTCAACGGGTGCGTGTCGGATTCTCCAAAAGTAGTGTATTTTTAAAGAATCCGACATGGGTGCGGCATCGGAAGTGAAGAGTTCGCGCAACTTGGGTGACAGATATCCCGCGGAATTAGTCGACGTGCACGAAAGCTGGCCCGGACACCACGGTCATAAAAAAAATTGTTTTCCTGCTCCTCAGATGCCCTTCCATTACGTTTCTTTCCAGGTCACCAAAACATGCACTCTTAAACCTTGTGCATTGCATTGCCTTTATAGTTTATTCATCCCTAGAGCTTCATATCCATTTAAACCTGTTTTGCTTAGGAAATGGGAATGATTCATGAAGTAAGAAAATATAATTATATGATCCATGTTTGTAGTCTTATTAAGGTAGACACTGATTGGCTCTTTTATTTTCTTTGGTTGCATGTTTGACCTATACCGGAAACACATTAATTTCTTTCAGGGTATTCCTGAACAAGCCGAAATTCCGCCTGTTGCCCGTGCACCTGCTGCTCCTGCCGTTACTGATCCTGCCAGTGGACAGGCTGTTAACCCTTTAGCTCAGGAGGCTTCACAACCAGCAGTTCCTTCCAGTGGACCAAATGCGAATCCTTTAGATCTGTTCCCTCAGGTAGTAAATATACCAGGAAAGTTAAATTTGCCTAATTATTTGTTGTGGCACTATCCTAAATTTGTATTTACCCAATCAGGGCCTAACAAATGTGGGCTCAAATGCCGGTGCTGGAAATTTGGATTTTCTACGCAATAGTCCACAGGTGGGTGATACGGTTTCTGCAAGTTAGATTTTATAAGTTTGAAAGCATAATTTTGTATCCTTCTCCATTAACAGTTCCAGGCCCTTCGAGCAATGGTGCAAGCCAATCCGCAAATATTGCAGGTATGGGATATTATATGCTATGATCAGTTTGTTTGCTCCTAGCATTTTCAGACATGCTAGAACCATGATATTTGTTTATCTGCAGCCTATGCTACAGGAGTTGGGGAAGCAAAATCCGCATTTGATGCGGCTTATTCAAGAGCATCAACCTGACTTCCTGCGCCTCATCAATGAACCTGTTGAAGGGGAGGGGTAAGAACATTTGCTATTGTTCTTTTGATTTGAGGCGAATTCATTTTTCTACTAAAAATGCTTTCGACTGGACTGCATTTAAGAGCTGGTTTTATGTGTCTGACTCTAGTCCTTTCTTTACCATTTCGTGTCTGTATGCGAGACTGATTTTCTCATTATATGGTGTATCAGGAATGTGTTAGGGCAGACAGCAGGAGAAATACCACAAGCTGTGACTGTAACACCTGAAGAGCGGGAGGCTATTGAACGTGTAAGTTTTTGCCCTTTAGCTTGCATCAGATAAAGTGTTCTGTGATATTTTATTCATAATAATGAAGGGGTAAAATGTCGTTGGGGAACTTAAATGGGTAATTCACTGTTGCAAATATTTTGACGCTATATTGGTAGTTGGATTTTGGATTACGAACACAACATTTTGAGAAAAGGAGACAGAGGCATTGCATTTTGCAATTATTGATGGTTTAATGTATTCACTTTACTTTTATAGCTGAAAATGCTGATGGACCAGCTTTCCAAGTTTTTTTTTGTCAGCTAACATAATTTTCTTGTACTTGTCAACTGTGGTTGGTGATATTGTTTTGGCAGCTTGAAGCAATGGGGTTTGATCGAGCTTTAGTATTGGAAGTATACTTTGCGTGCAACAAAAATGAGGAGCTGGCTGCAAACTATCTATTAGATCACATGAATGAGTTTGATGAGTGATGACTGACATGGATAAAACATAGTGCTATTTGACCTGTTATAGTTTCCATTATAGTTGTTTTGCTTCTCTTCATTTTAAATCTGCGCGACTTCCTATATATCTTGCCATGTCGAGTACATTTTATTTCCTCATTCGCAGCGGCTAGCCTTGGACACTCAGAACCTTTTGTATAATGGATCATATTATATCAGTCAAATCGTCCCTGCAAGCTCTTTAGTCATTCCTCAAGACTAGGTATCCTCTTTTTTCTTTTTTTTTTTTTGGGTGGCGGCTATGGCCACACAATTGCCAAATCGATTTCTTGCCTTGTAGGTGTCTTTTGTGTTTAATTTACAGGATGTATTGAAAAAAGTATCCCTTGTTTAACGTCTCAAATGCCGATAGCTCCTTGACTAATTTCCTGGACATGAAACCTCGAGATTATTATTTCTTCATTTCTAGGGCAAGATGGGGAGGTGTTCGAAAATTTGTTCCCCCTTGGACAGATAGAAGTCATCTCTCGTATATAAATAGCTTTCCCCCAAGTGCCTAGGAGAACATTAGTGGTTAAATTTTTTTATTCCTGGTTTAATTTTCGGCTGAGCATTATTTATTTTTTAAAAAGACCTGGTTAAATTCTTGGAAGTTCCATTGGATGCTTCTTACATTGTTCTTCAAAACTTAACAATGAAAAGAGTTCTACAATTTCTTTTGCTTCCCCTTGGTGGGTGGGGAGGGGTGGATATCTAGAAGCGTCAACTCAATCAACTAGTATGTCGGAAGTCGGAACCATAAACAAATTTCTACGACATTCATCTGCCAAGTGAAGCAAGAAAAATATGACTGGATAAGTGAAAGAGTTAAAAAAGAACCAAACCAATCATACTGAAAAAGTCAGCACAAAAATAGCTGTTGGACTACTTAATAAACAAAAAAACTGTCTTTATCAAAAAGTAAACAGGAAAAAGTGTAAAAAGACTGCTAGGTCTTTTTCTCAGCACTACCTAGCTCTTTAACAATTTGGCAAATGGAACACCAGCGATTCAAAGCATTAGTTAAAATGGAAAATGACATGTTCCAAGACAGCCGTCAAGCATCCATGAATTGAACAAAGTGTTTGACAACTTCAAAGGTTGAAAAAACTGAGTTTAACACGTTATCAAACAAAGGGAATGAAGAAATCAATTTGTCAACTTCAACTGCTTCTCTTCAACATGACTTCTTCTTCAATTGCATGTAATGTGTGTGTGTATATAAGCAAGATTTCACTCCAGTTTCTAGTAAGTAGCAAGCCCTCAAGACACTTTATAAACAGAAAACAAACATGGGACTGTTTGGAAGGAAATTCAAGGCATCAAAAGTTACAACACTGGCTAACCTTGCCATCTCAAGGATTTCCATTCTCAAAAACCAACACCAAGTTAGGTGCTCACTTGCCCGTTCTGATGTTACTCAACTGCTCCATCTTGGTCGCCAAGAAGATGCCCTTCATCGAGTAGGTTCCCACAATATATATATAAGCCCGTTCCCTCCTTTCTGTTATAACTTTATTGTATTTTCTTCCTCACAAGCAATTCAACTTCTGATCATTTTTACTTAACAGGCCGAACTTGTTATCAAGGAACATAACACTGTAGATGCACTTGCAATGATGGAAAAGTACTGCCATCTCCTTATAGGAAAAAGGGAGCTCATAAAAACTAAAGGGTGAGTACTTGTTGTATATATCTTATCGAAATCTGAAACTAGATTGGGGTATTGATCTCTCTGACAATGTGCCCGCGAATGTTTAAACAGGGAATGTCCTGAGGAGCTCGCGGAGGCAATCTCAAGCTTGATTTTTGCAGCTTCAAGATGGGGAGAATTCCCAGAGCTGCATGAACTTCGTGAGATTTTCACCTCAAGATATGGGAATGAATTTGCGGCTCAATGTGTTGAATTGAGAAACAATTGTAGCGTGCAGCCAAAGGTAGGAGAGCTGAATGATGTGCTCTTTATTCTATAGGAGATTGACTTGTCAAACTAATCTGATCATGAAAATTTCTCCAGATGATACACAAGCTATCAAAACGTCACACAGGGTCAGGGAAAATACGCGATATGCTTAATGATATTGCTGCTGATTGTGGTATCACTCTGTGTGTAGAGGATGAGACTTGTCAGATATCACAATCAACACCAGAGGTTAACAGTGAAAATGAATGTGCTACAGGTATTTTGTTGACTATTTTTAATGGCAATCACTACTGTTATGAGTGAAACTTCATATTCTTACTTCATAAATGCCTAATGCTTCTCCTATCAGTTATCAAATTGGAGGGTAGTCAGATAGTACGAAATGCCTGATGCTTCTCATATCAGCAGCAGCAATACTAGCAAGAATTGTTTGGATCTATCCAAGCCTAGTTAATAAGGGAAAGCATTATGGCATGGTTGACTGGCAATCATGCAACCATAATTATTTATTCAGGGATGAAGTATGCTACCTCTAGTCATCTTGCTCATTGATGCTGCATCGAGCGCCTAGTTTCCTTCATTTCTTTTTTCTTAGGATAGGAATTTCCTTCTTAGCTTTATGTATAAACCAGAACATAGAGGTAAATATTGATCAGTACACAATCACATTCGTTCTGCAAAATTTTGAGTTTGAGGGATAATACATTTATTACATTCTCACTAATAAATATCTTATGCTCCTTATAATTCTTCAATATTCATTTTTTTTTTTCCAGTTATGCTCCAATTTCAAAAAATAATAAATCCAGTTGCGTCGAACTTTTTATTTTTGGAGTAGTTACAAAATCTCCGCGAATATGATCAAATCTTATTACATGGTATTTCCTCTTTAAAAAAGTCTCCAATACCTATAGTGGCCGGCAACTAATTCATAAGATCGAATGGAAGCCAATTTGAACCAAAATGTGGAAGCTATACTCTTCGTCAGGTTTGCCTAAACACTTTCTTTTTGCATAGTTAACCGGATTAGGGAACTCAACTGGATAACAAAGTCACTAGATTTGATCTTGTTGCATTACTGTTTAAATTATAACTTCTTGATCACCAATCACCATGCTGATTCAGAAGAATGAATGCGCCTTAATCACTTTACCAAACTTTGCTTTTTATCTCTATCAAATAAAAGTGTATGAGATTGAAGGAAAGGTAGACCACATAATCAATCAGTAATAGCCAAATACATCTATTTTTTGTTTTCATGCTAAACAAATCAACCCTCCTACTTGAAAATATTGATATACTTTTGTAGGTCCAACCTTTTTCTTTTCTGTTTATTTTTGGATTACATAAAAAGAAATGCTACATCTCGAAAATCTCTAACCTCACATGAATTCAATTCTCAAATCATAAAATAGTATTTCCCCAATACAAATGTTGCACCATATACAGCTCCAATTGAACTTTTTCTGACAAGCAGATAAACGTCCTCTTCAAATGATAAAAGAACTTATCCTAGGGAATGATTGACTCTTCTTTCTGATGCACTTTGTACTCTAAATAGAACCAGCTTCTTTTTTGTGAACACTGGATACAAATTCCGTGAATGAATACCCGTAAATATGAATCATGTAGAAATAACATGGCTGAAAAGGGCGCGGATTTTCAACTCCTCATTCCTAGATTTTAAGGTAAAGATGGAAAAACTACCAAGCAGCGGTCAAGACCATGCCTCAACATGATACTTGCCTGCCTTTTCCAATGCCTTAAGCCACCTCACAGCAGCTTCCTTTGGAACCCCGCCTTCTTTAGATACAATTTCTTCAAATGCCAACAGCACATCAGAAGGCATTTTATTGGCAGAGCCTGCGACATACACAGCTGCCCCCTCGGTTAATAGATTCCATATTTTAAAGCTTTCTTCTCTCATTTTATGCTGCACATAAACCTTCTGTTGCTGGTCTCTGGAGAAGGCAGCGAAAAAGCCGCCACCTTTTTCTTCAGAAAGGACTCCACCCTTTTGTGAATGAAACAACCAAAAATCTCGGTATAAGAAATCATTTTCTTCATTTCTACAACCAAAGAAGAAAAGAACAGGAGCAGTTGGACCGGATTGACTCTGAAGGGCTCTTTCCTCCACAAATCCACGAAAAGGTGCACACCCTGTGCCAGGTCCAACTAGAATAAGAGGAAGTGAAGGTGGAGGGGAAGGAAGAGAACCTTTTTGAAACCATGCCGGTATGAGGACTCCTGTTTAACATAATCCAAAACCATCATCAAAGAGTTGCAAGAGGTAAATGAATTAGGCATTGTAATTATAAATTACTCCAATGACCATACTTTTCCGAGGATCAAGTTCAGCTAGCCATGATGAGCAAAGACCTGTGCGCTTCCTCTTATAAGGTGTTGTCCACGACACAACACTAACTGTTAAATGTACTTGGTTTGGATGAGCTGGGAGAGAAGAAGATATGGAAAAAGCCCTAGTTTTTAGTGGAGGTACCAACTGAACCAACCATTCAAACGGCATCTGAACGGATGGAAAATCCTCCAATACCTGCAATACAATATGGAAAGCAGAAAAATATCAAACAGTGTAAGAAAATGAGGCATTAACAGCAGGAACAGTTTTATAATTTAGTTCCAAATCAAAAAGTAATCTCATGTGAATCGATAACTTAACCATAAAAAGGCATTATTTTTATTATAACGGTGGTGTCTGGGCCAGCTTGCGTGAAAAGGTGTTATTATTTAATAGAAGGATCATTCTATAGGAGAAAGACCAAGTTCCTCCATGTTTTCCAAAACAAAAACGTGGAGTCTGTAGTTCTTTATCCCATACTTCAGCTAAAAATAGTGTTGGCTACCTAACTAACATATCAAGCTTTCATTGCTTGCAAGGGACTAGCGGGAGATGTGCTCATTCCAGATTTTACATTTAGAGTCTGATTAGTTTCTAGACTGAATAACAACTCGAGCTATTTTCTAATTTGACAATCAAGATGCTGTAATGTGAATGTATGACAGGGTTGATGTTTGGCTAACCAGTTTCGCTTCCAAAAGAACTGGGCCAACTTCTTGCTTCTTAGTATGTCTTCTTAAACTATAGTACCTATACATTCCATGAAACAAAAATCTACCATAAGAGAAACCATAATTGAAGAACCCAATAGCAAGCGATAACGTCAATGACCACAACTCCGAGGCAACTTCATTAATCTATAGAAAGAGTGGAAATATTTTCATCACCTCCAGTACAGTTCTTCGTTCCTTCTGATTGTACTCATAAAGATCATCTCTTCCTTCTGGTGAGGCAAAGTATTGAAGCCTCTCCTTCTCATGTTCGGCAGTGGCAAAATAACTCATAACCTGAAGAAGTCGACGATCCAAATGGCTTATCAAATTACTATGACATGTGGTGATCATGCATAACGTGCTATTCCAAAAGCAGCACAAAGAAGATGAACACAAGATACATCAGTGAAGTCCAGGCACATAACAAAGACAACAGCAGAAGATATAAATTATACAATGTCATGGGATTTTACTTGTAAGAACACATAAGAAATTCAGACATTCCATGTCTTACCTCAAAGAAATATCGTCTTGGGGAAGCTGATGCAACATCCATTGCCAGTTCAACAAAAGTTTTCAATCTTACAGGGACCTTCAATGCATTTCTCAAATCATAACTTTGTTCATTTTCTTTATTATCTTTACGCTGAACCTGAAAAAAATACTCATATAGTAATATAAAAATTAAAGAGTTTCTTTCTTTGAGCTGTAACTATCACTTCGACAATAAAAAAAAGAAGAATAAAAGAGTTCATTCATTGATAAACTTACCTTTTCAATTGATATATAGCTAACATTTGCAAACCCTAATCTCACCACAAAGAAGGGAGAAAAAAGAAAGAGGAGATAAATCTCAAATTCCACATTGTAGAACAGATTTGTATACATGTTGTCATTAACTTATCCAAAGCAAATGAACTTCAGCCACTTCAATGCTTTTATTAACAAGACCATGGTTCTGATGCTCAGGAACTTATCCTAGAAATTGAAGTGATCTAACTGATTTTTGGATATGATACCCATACAAGAAGTGCTAATACATTTCCCCCGCCTAGCTCTCCTACAAGGGAGGCCTTGGTGGTGCCTGTGTTGTAATAGTTTTTGCTGCTTACCTATCTATTTCTGATTTCTTCAACTTTAAAAAGGTTCCATCTCACTGAAATTTTAGAAGTCTAAACTTTATTAGCAAAAGTAGCACAAGAAGGGGACAGGTACTCATATGGAGCTTATTAGTAAAGTCTGTCGCATACAATCTTCATATTACCCCCAAAAGCTAAAATACATAGACACTGTTATTTTAGTCTATGCACAGCTGCAGACTCGTCTTTCAAACACCTAAAATTCCTTCCTTTCCACACAGCCCACAGAATACATGCTGGCACAGTGATCCACAAAATACACTGTTATTTATTCTGTCTTAAAAAAGTTCAGGGGGCAATAGGACCCCCGCAAAGTTTAAGTCAGTAACTGGAAATTTCAACCTTAATTCAGGGGCGTACTTATGCCTTCTCACTTTTATTGTATCCCTTTAATTAATTGAAGTTTTAACTCCTTATTTTTGTTCATTATTGATATGGTAAACTGCAGTCCCCAAATGCCCTACTCAGGAGCCTAGTAATGGTCCTTTCCCACTTGCTCCCTTGGTTAATCAAATCCCAACCTAGAGGTGCAGAGTTTTACCACTATGGTATTGCTCCCTTGTCTACCATATCCCAAATCCTTCACAATACTTGTACACTTGTCCTTCCAGTTGCACTTAACATTTCAGAATACTTGCTATCCACGTGATAATAGACCCATATTAACATGGAAATGTATATCATGTGAATCACATTCCATGAAAATTTACAGAATAAAAAACTTAAAAAAGATGCATGAATACAAAATAATGTCTAGGAGGAAGATTTGAAGGAGCAAGGTCCTAGTGACAGAAAGAGAGTCAAGAAAGTAGACAAGTACATACACGGATATATGATTCAGGGTTCAAATTACAGCGCTTTATGAAAGCATCAACAGCTGCAGCATCTTGGCCAGGGAGAATATGAACAACATCACCAACCTCATACTCAATAGTCTGAGATTACAAAGGAAATCATCAAAAGGGTCATATGAGGTGAAAGGAGTAAAAGAGATATCAGAATGTACAGCACTTACAGATGAAACAGATTCAAATTCAAAATGGCGGACATCTTTCCCACAGCCAGCTTTACTTAACGGATCATTTTTGACCTACATCAATAGAGTGAACAAAAAAGAGGATATCAATGCCTACATCACAACCATCACATTGAAGAGATAAAAGGATCTTATACCTCCAACACAGAGAGAGAGAGAGATCGTTACCATTTTTAAGAAGCAATCGGGGTTGTACTTTCCAGAAAGTTTTCCTGGCAATATGAAGCGCGTGCTCTCAATATGCTGCTCAAGAAGCTTGACATCTGCAAATTTCACAGGTTTTACCACTACTACATGTTGAAAGACAACTACCAGAAACCTTTAGGCCAACAAAGCCAAACAACAAAAAGTGAAACACTCCAGCCTATTCGCAAAAACAAATCACGAAATACACAAGGAACAATATTTAGATGCACTCATGAATCAAAATGATAGCAAGAAAATGATTTTCCAAAGCTTATTAGTGATAGGATAAAAAGTAAAAATCTCAGGATAGTCCTGATTGAAGGTACTCCAGAACAAACTACACAAACTTATGCATGAGTTCTCTTTTGTATCGTTCAAGGTTTTAGATATATATACTGATCTATCCATTTAGGGGAAGTTTCTCCATAAATCCAGGCTTCTAAATGCTTTCATGCGCTGAAATTTTATTGACTGTCAGCCAGAACTCTGAACCTATAATGACCTGAAGATTTTAAAACAAATGCTGATTCCCCAAGTATAGTTTAGCAAGTTACCTGGGATAGATGAAAAGTTTAAAGTCCCTTCAGCAACATCATGATATGTAATCTGTACTTTAGGCTGATCCATCAAACTCATATTTGAAGTCATCAATTCTGGACCTTTAGGGAATAATTTCGGATCTTTTTGGTATAATGCTTTCCACAAGGTCGACAGCCAAGGATCCAGAGCACCTTCATACCTGCAAAAAGAACTTTGATGCATCAATTCAACCTTTAAATAGAATAGCTGCTAAATAACAAGACATTCTTCAGGGTGCCCATGATAACCAGATGAATGACATTATAAAGTGAACAGACATAAGGTGATAGACAAAGAGCAGTTCCGAATATTCTTCTATAAAAGCCATTGTAGTCCTAAAGTAAAGAAGCTTCAGCACAAGTATTCAACCTCAATTACCTAGAGGGTAAAAACTTCTGCTTTCTTAAATTCCATTTCCTACAAAACTAGGAAGATTCAAGATCCTAACATGTAAATTCTTTTAGCTCTGTCTCCTGAAGAATTAGATTGAAGAAATTTAATGCCATTCAATCCCTTTGGTTTAGTTAAATAAAAGGACAAATAATCATCCTGTATTCTCCTTCTTAACAACTGCAAAAAATGATGAAACAACATGCATCTGGTGGATCGTTTGGACAGAAGGAAAAAGAAAGGTGCTTTGAATCAGTTCCAAAAAAAAATTATTTTCAGTTCAAAAAGGTGCTTTGAAGATGGTGTCAACTCAATCCAAAAGATCAAGTTTAACTGCATAATTATTTTTTTAACTGTTACTAATTTTGTTTTAGTTTCGGTGTAAGGAATTCGTAGATGAGGCTGAATCACTGTTAGCGTTCATAGAATTGGACTTCCTACAGGAATAGAAGGGAATGCTTTTGCTTTTTGCTATACCTGTAAAGAATTGTCAGCACCATCTTAGGGAAATACATTTTTTTTTTTTGATGAAGACCATCTTAGGTCAGTACATTATAATCCTTACATTCTCCACATAAAAAAGGCAAAAGAAGAACAAAAAACAGAAGATGATGAAACAACATAAGAAAAGGACAGACTAAACAAGAAAAGTGATGAAATTCAAACCCTATTTCATTATGACTGGTTTCCTGATTCAACCAATCTATAACATAACACATGCATAAACAGTATAGAAGGCCAGATCTTCATGCAGGAATCGCTGCAGATGATCAGGCAAAATAAATCTCCTATTCCTCTACAAGATTAAAACATAACAATACCCTGAAGGGTGCTGATCATCTCCCAGACCTCTTTCCACCACTGCTGTCGCACCAAGATCTGAAAGTCTTTTGTCAAGTTTCTTTGCAACAAACTGCAGCAGTAAATTCCATACATCAACATTGAAAGATGGAATACATAATTGCATAAAGCTAACTTTTTCTAGATTAACTATTTGGTCGGGCAACAAATCAGACGACAAGCAAAAAACCATCCAGAAACAGACCAGGATCACTACCCGTCTTTGTTATATAGAGACTAAATATATCTTATGGAAAGACTAAGTTGAAAAGTAATTTCTGCGAAACGGAGCTATTAAGTAGAGCCAGCGTGTACATTATATTTCTGGTAGCTCGAATCACCCAAACCAAACACAGCATAGTTGACTCTACTAAGCCAATTCTGGGTAAGATTCCTTTGCAAGAGAAACTTCCAAAACACCTACAAGAAAGATAACAAAACGAAAAAAAAAGTTACAAATATGTACAGACATGTCTCCCCAGGTGTTACTTGAAACATCAAATATCATGGACATAGATAAACACACCAGAAGCTTAACGGCAATAACAAACAAACCTTAATAGAATCTGGGTTGTCCCCTTGACCTGTAGTTGAAACCACAAAGACTACAATTTCCTGGTCCGGTAGAGAACTCTAACAAAAGGAATGAATAACCAATCAGACATAAGTCGTTAACCACAATCTATTAAGCTCAAAAAAAAAAAAAAAAAAAAAAAAAACTCAGGAAAGACGAGGAAAACTCCCCCTTAGTGTGGCCTAGAAGTCAATGAAATGGGTTGAATACCATGACGTCTCAGGTTCAAATTTCTAGAGAGAGAAAAACACTAGGTGGGTTTTCTTCCCATTGCGGTGTATCAAAAATAAAAACTCCGGCTTTATGCTATGTGAAGTTGGTATTGAGTCCGGTAGATTGACAATAAGCTAAATTAACCTAAATAAATACCACTACTAAACTGAGTTGAACTAGTTTAAAATTGAGGCGTAATTGTTTCTGAAGCAAAGAGGATAATTACAGGGTCAAAATCGTCAACAGAGAGCAACAAGACCGGGCATCCTCTGCGCTCAGCTTCACGGCCAATACGCTCGGCGGCGTCTATGGCATTACCAGTCTCAGATGCATATAAAATCAAAAGTTTCTTTGGCTTCTCCTCCTCCATCACCATTGATTGATCAAGGTTAAAAATAGAGTCTTTCGAAATCAAAGAAGATACTAATGAAACGACGACGTACTAGTCTTTACGGGCGCCGTCATATACTCCGGCCTCCGTTTTGTTTTTCATCCAGAACCCAAGTTTTTGTAAAATCAATAATTGTAGTTTAGTCCTTTTAAATTTGAATATGAAGTTTAAGAACATCCCTATAATATTTTGGCAGCGTACGTGTTTTATTCGGATCCCTTAAATTATAAGTAGTCTTAATTATCTCTAGATTTGATTGTTTAATAGCTTTTACCCTCCCGCACTATCTCATCTTAAGAGAGTGAGATTGTCTCCTAATTTTTTGTCCATGTTACATTTTCTAAAATTAAAATTTATTTATTTATACTTTAAAATTCATTATCTTTTTAGGTTTTCTTTTTCAAGTCAAATTAAGATAGAACTTCCACTTTCCTCTTCCTTTTTGTCCACCCTGGCCACTAATTCATATCCGATTTTAAGCAACAAAAGATATCCCATCTGATTAATTCCAAAAGAGAATTAATCAAATTTTCTAATTAAGACTAAAACAATTTTGGAAAAACATCACGTCTAAAATATTAAACAAGTAATAATTACGTCTAAAGAGCTGATTAATTCCAAAAGAGCTATTGAAGAAATAGAGTTTTCATTAAATTCTTAACCACTGAGGAGTTTAACCCCAAACTTTAAGCATATTGTAGGGTGTGTTTGGTACGACGGAAAATATTTTTCATGGAAAATGTTTTCTGAAAAATAAGTTGATTTCTACTTATTTTCTCATGTTTGGTTGGTTACTGTTTGATTGATGAGTGAGAACACATTTTTTAAAAAATATTTTTTAAATTTTTGATTAGAGAGTAGAAAATATATTCTAGGAGGTAGGGGGTGTGGTGGTTGATTGGATGGGGGGGGGCTGGAATGGGTGGGGTGGGAGGTAACAAAAATATTACTTTTTTTTTTCTTAAAAAAAAAGGAAAAAAAATTGGGTTTAGGTGGGTGGTGGGCGTGTGTAGGGGAGGTGGGGCTGGGTGGGTGGGTGGGGTGGAGTAGGGGTTGGGGGGTACAAAAAATATTACTTTTTTTTAAAAAAAAAAAGAATTAAAAAAAATTGGGTTTAGGTGGGTGGAGGTGGTTGTGGTGGTGGGGGGGTTAAAGTAGGGTGGGTAGATGGGTGAAATGTGGTACAAAAAAATTACTTTTTTAAAAAAAGTTAATTTTTTTTTAAATAAAGAAATGAAAAAAATTTAAAAAATTGGATGGGTGGCGGAGGTGGGGGTGGGGTGAGGTGGAATAGAAAAAATATTTTTAAAAAATTGTGTGAGGTAGAGGTGGGGGGTGGAGGTAGGGGTGGGAGTAGGAAGGTGGAGTGGATGAGTGTAGGATTGGTGTGTTGTGAGGATGGAGACTTGTTTTCCCTACTCTCATTAGAGAAGTCATTTTCCTTATTTCGGAGGAAAATGTTTTCCAAATTTTTTGACCAACCAAACACAAGAAAATTGAAAAACATTTTTCAGAAAACATTTCCCCCCGTACCAAACACACTCATTGTAGTCTTCTTCGGTTTTTTCAAAGTCAAAAGGCAAATCTTAAAATAGGGCTACGAAGTCATTTTATAAATCAAGGGTTATTTGAGTCTACAATTATACAAGAGATCAGGTGAGATTATGTTGATAAATTAAAAAATTACCTCAAATATGGTGGAAATAATCGTCTCGTGTTACAACCTCCTATGTTCAAAACATGGCTATATCAAATGAGTTTATGGCATACGCAAAGCTGAAGGTGCATCTCTGATCTCTCTTTAGCAAAATCATTAGCTAATACACAATATATTAACACTGTGAAATACATTCATGGAGAAGAATTATCTTTACAATGAAAAAACCAACCTCACGTAACACAAAAACAGTTTTTCTATCTTCAATAAAAATCGCCAAACAGTGTCGATAATAATACTGCCTTTACAAAATCTATCGAGGTGACCTTTCCTAATTTGTGTGTCCCTGTATTTTAACTTCAATATACAGCCTACTGAGCCATTAAAGGCTTTAACTGTCTCCTGCTAATCATATAGGGTCAAAAGAGACCCTGGACTTTTGGAGGCAATTGAATGTGGTCATCATTTTTTGTCAAGGCTGACTTGTTCGTCACCTTCTAAATTTTTAGGGGACTGCTCAGACAAATCTATATTAGAACGTTGGTCTTTGTTTTCTGCTTTTCTATCCTCATGGTGATCCTTGAGTGAGGTTATGTCTTTCGTATCCTCCTCCTCGTGGTGATCCTTGACTGAGGTGATGTCTTTCATATCCTCCTCCTCGTGGTGATCCTTGACTGAGGTTATGTCTTCCGTATCCTCCTCCTCATGGTCATCCTTGAGTGAGGTTATGTCTTTCATATCCTCCTCCTCGTGGTGATCCTTGAGTGAGGATATGTCTCTCATATCCTCCTCCTCATGGTGATCAAGTGTTGTTTGTTCTTTCATGTCCTCATTACGATCATCAAGTGGCATGCTTTCTAGTTCAGCAGGTTGAAGATTCGGCAAAGCACCTTCATTTGTTTCACTAGATTCCACTCTACCGCTCTGATGATCCTCATAAGAGGAATCATGTGCTTTTACATCTTCAGCATGTTCCCCGAGTTCAGCAGAGAAATTGCCATCCATTCTCTTTTGGACCTCCAGATTTTCACATGTTTCAGGGCCTTTTCCTACCTCAGACTGAGAATCAGGCAAGATCACATCATCGTGGTGTAACACTGCTCTATCCTTCTCCATGTCGTGAACATCAGATAACTTGTCGTCATGGAAGCCATATTGGGAACCATTAAGATCCTGTATCTGGTTGCTGCTATCGGCATTGCCTGACAGAGTCTCATCGTCACTAGCCATTTGATTTTCAGCAGTAATTTCTCCTACCTCATCCTTACGTATTGAAATAGTTTCTCCCTTAATGCCACCATCTGAAATTGTAGCAGTAGTTTCTTCTACCTCATCCTGAGGTACAGAAATGGAGTCTCCCTTAAAGCCACCATCTGAAATTGTGTTTTCAATTGAGTGAGAATCCTGGATGTCAGTTTTAGTAGGATCAACTTCGTTAGTAGAAGGAAAAGACTGAAAAGTATCCCAATCATCTTCTTCCTCTTCCTCGGAATTGTCCTCCACCTCTTCTCTGCAAGCAGCTGAAACAATATATTCCTCTTTTCTACAGTCCTCTACTTTTGCAGGCAACTTGATACTAAAAGATGGTCCAGTGGAATTGACTTGTTTCTGGTTCTGGTCTTGCATCACAGAAGCACGTATTATATCCTGTAAGCATAACATTCAATATTATGAATCTCTTTTCGGTTTCTGCTAACCAAAACTGTATTTACGTACATTGAGCCACTCAATACATGCATAAAATTATAAACCCTTAGAAGCCATAGTTTACTGCTAGACTCTAATGTTAGAGAGAGGAAAAAACTTCATTTAAGATGGGAATTTTAAACCATGATCTGAGGTTTGTCCACCAAAAATAATTCGAACTAGTATGACATCTACAGTGACCTTATGTATCAATACTACTAAATCATAAGAACTAAAGAGCATCAAGAAAGAGTGCATATTTCTCATATTTATAATAAAGTTATCACCTGCAATTGTTGTCTTCTCATCATGGGCATTGTCAGTAAGACCTCCTTGATACAAGCAGATGAGTCAGGGAGTTGAGCCAGTTGTGTAACCAATTTTATAGCTGTGATCTTCAAATCACGTGCTTCCTACAATGTAAACAAGCACAATCAGCCAGTGAAGACAAATGAAGCAAACATAAGTTTCATATATAGCAAAACCTGAGAAGAATTCGCTGATGTTGTAAAAAGGAGAACAGCTTCCAAAAACAGATTCATTAGGCATTTCTGACACTCATTAGTTCTTGAGAGTGTCTGAAGAAGCATTAAAATCTTCAAACACTCCCCAGCAATAGCCACCACTTCCCTGTTCATAGGTGTCTGCCATCAACAGAAAACCATCAGGTTCTGTATGAACGTGAAATTCAAATGTATTTTCCCCCCCAGCCCCTGATGCCAAAAACAAGAATTTAACTCCTACACGTGGAACATATGTAAAACTGAAATTTGGCTACCTTAAAGAGTTTCTGGATTACAAATCCAAGGTCTTCAATAAGTTCCCCAACAAAGAATACAAGGAAAGAGTTAAACTCCGAATTGGTTTTTCTTGTTAGCACGCCTTTTAGAATTTGCAACCCAATTGCTTGGACCTGCAGTTGACAAATTATGTTCGCTAACCAGTGAACAAAACCATCATTTGAAATAAAATCTGCTTACCTGAATGTCAGAATCAGTAAGAACACTCCTGAAGCACCGGGTGGCATTGCACATCACGGCATAGAATACTGGCTTACATCCTTGGTTTTCTTCGAGAAGTTGAATTTCAAAAGCTAGTTTAGCAAATGAAGTAGTCTGTTCAAGAGAGAGAGCAAGCTTCAACAGCAGCAGTTTATGTAAGTTGGACCTCTTATTCTCAAGCTGATGAATTCCTTTAGTGCAATTCTCAGCTAAAATAACACTCGCATTCAGACAAGTTCTTGTTATTGTCATCAAGTACCCAACACTATCATTTCCCAGTTCAGAGATATCTGTAGTTAAAGCAAATAACCATCACTGTAGTATGATAAATAAGTTATTGTGGATTACTTTAAGATTGGAAATTAATAAATGGACAAACTGCACTTTCTCTAGATTATGCAATCTAACCTAGAGCTCACAATTTGGATCAAGAATATTTCTTTTCATGTTTCCAAACTATTTTTTGAGAGAGATTTTAATTTATTTTTTTGAGAAAGATTCATGTTTCCAAACTATTTGGGTCCAAAATTTCATTTCTTGAGTTGAAGAATCAAACTGTAATGTTCTTTTTTTAGGGGTGGGGGTGGGGGTGGGCGGGCAAGGAATACAACTACATATGACTGGTATTTACAGTTCAACACTTGTTCACTGAAAAGTGGAAAACAAAGAGAGAGATGATGAAACCCCTATCCCAAATAAGAGAACTCGGAGGTCCCATTGGAACTTTATTAGAAGTATCTCTTCAAAGAATCACCAAATACACAAAAATATAAGACATTGCTCTCTTATATGCATATAGTTTGGGCATCGAGACACTGTACGAATACATGCAGGCCAATGCACAGAACAGTTGCAAAATTTTATCCTCCTAATTTTGTGATTAAAGGATTCTTCAGAAATCAACAGAAAACACACAATTGTTAAAAGGTCAAGTGCTAGTACTATAAAATTTAAAAATAGATGGAAAACCTCATGATTTTCCTGAAATGCTACTGTTAAAATATTAAATGCTAATAGAAGTGTTTTCTTAAGTTAGATATTGAACACATGAACAGATATGATGTGTATGGAGTTTGACACTTATAAATTTCTGATTTCATGGACTTGCTTTGAGTAGTTTCTGTCTAAGCCTGGCTCCCTTGTAAACTTTTTGCTACCTTCTTGGTGCCAATCTTTTAATAAAGAACTTAACCTTGACAAAAGGAAAAAAAATGAAAAAGACAAGCCAAATCACTGCAGCTTGTTAACGCAAAAATGCTAAGCTACTTGGGTTTAGGTTCTGACAAACAAAATTTATGAATAACTTTCTTTCTCGGAGATTACACTCTGCAGCCATGAAAATTGTTCGATTCAAAAAATCTACCCCTGAGTTGAAGTCATCTTTTTATTTTTTGATAGGTACCATGAATTGGAGTAGCTCTCCATTAAACTTTAAATAATAGGAGAGATAAACTGACTCCTTACATTGGGGAAAGAGTTAATTATAAGTACTAGACTGAACAAGATACTAATTGCAACAAGCTCAAAAGCTTTCTTTACAGCCTAATAATCAAAAGAGGAAGGTCCTGAATGCTTCTTATGAGAAGTGCTTACCAGTAACATATGTTTTAATCACAGAAGTTAGACACGAGAGAAAATCATGAACTCTTGAAAGAGAAATTTCGGTTGAAGCCCTTTCAATGCACTTGTAACCAACCAAAAGAAAAGCCAAAATTGATTTCAAACCCATCTGCATAAAAACAGTTAAAAAAAATGATCAACTTTCGACGGATGAAAAATTGAGATGGAATAGAAGCAGTAGAAGCTTAAATATTCTTTACTAGAGACCAAAAGGAACTGTCTGTAAAACATGACACCCACCTTTGGCTCATAATGTTTTAAAAGTGTTGGTGCTGTGGTAAGTAAGACAGAAACAATATCGTCCCAGCTTGAATGGTATTGAGAAGTTGCACTGACAAAAAGAAAGCAAGTTAGTTCAAAATTACTTTTTGCTACTGTTTCATGGACAAGGTAATTTGACTTCATTGAAAAGAAGTGGTACCTTGTGAAGGATTTAAAAAGAAGCGCCAAATAAAGTTCTGATACTAAATACACAAAACTTTCGGTCTTTAGGAAATCCATGGGGCAGTTCTGCACAATCTACCAAACCAATCAAAAGAAACAAAAGCTCAAAAGACAGATCTTTATGGGGCTCTTATGCATATATAAATAAGCAATTGAAATATGTGCCTGCATCTACTATACGAAAAATACAATCAAATTAAGCCAGAGGAAAACTTACCGACACCAAGTCCTTTAGGTTACAGGAAAGATATTACATATGACAACCAAAAGGCCGTACATAAAAGGAAAATCATAAGCAATGCAGAAAGTTTACAGCAACAAACACAAAACCAGGGTGCATTTTAATTTCATTAAAATTGGTAAATCATCTTGCTTTCAATGCACCTTACGAAATGGGATGATCATGAAATGAAATCGGATGTTACCTGTGATAAAATAGAGAGAGCAAGATTGTCCCATGTATCTTCAACAAAAATGGAGTAAAAGCAAACCTGCACCCATTTGAATTTTGAGCTTGATTAGACTTGGCGAAAGGCACACCAAATGAGAATATCTAACCTAACACTTCCTGCACCTCCAAGTGTAGAAACCAAAAAGTTAATCCTCTGACTTCCCTTCTCCCATTTCACTAAAATATTTATTTAGCACTTTCCTACCCCCACCCCCCACCCCCACAACCAAAAAAAATGCATCAGAAAAAGACGATAAAAAGGAAATGAAGGAGGATTTTTTGGCACAAGCTTTCTTCTAGTAATGCATACTCTCTAGCTTCATAACAATGGTAATAGGAACTCCAAATGATAGCTCTGGTGGCTCCATTTATTTAATCAGGTAGAGCTCTGGTGGCTTCATAATACCACGTAACTAAATGGTTATAACTTTCATAGCTCATTACCAAGTAAACAATTTGCACAAAGCCACAAATAAAACACGTCAGAAAATTTCAAGATTCAATCGCAGAAGTTCGCATTTCAAGGTTCAAAATTAGAATGTCAAAGATTGAAGAATCACAACATGGATATTCTCTAAGAAGAAACCAATTGATCATTGGCAATAATTACAATCTATGTAAGGTTTTGCATAGTTGATCGCCTATATGATGTCTAGAGAACCTTAAAATGCACACCTAAGAAATATATTAAGAGTTGTGATATCCATAATGTGAATCAGACAGAACGGACAACCAAATTAATTTAGAGCGACTTAGCATGAAGAACTAGACATTAAAAATACCTGCAGCAGTTCTTGACAGGAATCCATAGTGAGAAATCCTACACTAAAGAATCTCTTCGCTAACAGGACTTGAAACACAGGCAGAGCAACTTCGCGCAACTCCAAAGCAATGGACTTCACTTCTTCACTAACACAGTCACCACATAATATGGTATTGACAGAACCAATATGTAGCCTAGATTCACCAAGAACTGAATCTTGCCCCTGAAATAGAAGAAGAAGAGCAAAGCCCCACAAAAATCGAAATTCTTCTGAACCCAACTCAACCATGCTGTAACCAGAGATTAAGTCTGTAATAGACTGGTTTTCAGTTTCTGAGGATCCTTTTATGTAAGTGTTCAAAGGAACTGCATCTAATGCCACGGCTTGCACGATCTGGGGCCAAGCTTCTTCCAGACATGCTATCAACTTAGTTGAAACTAGAGTAGACTGAATCCCATCAAGAAATGGTTTCCACTGCATGGAGTGCATATCGGAACATGGGAAAGAAATTTGCCAAAATTAGAAGAGAGAGAGAGAGAGAGAGAGAGAGAGAGAGCGCAACTACTTAGATTCCTACTCTCTTAGGAGTGAAAGAAGGAACAGTTATTAAAGACAGAAACATATATCAAACTATGAGCTCACATTTTCTTTAGGAAATGAGTGAGTCCTAATATAGCTGTAGTCCTTCAGAAGACAGAGCCAGTAAATTCCAAGAATTTTTGAACTCTCAGAGAAAAGAGGCAATAAAGCTAAATACTCATCAGAAATCTCCTTTTGTTGATTTTTCAAGAATGCTAAGGTGTAACATTTCAGAGAGGCATGTGCTGTAAGGAGTCTCACTTTGATCTGGAAAGAGAGATTGATAGGTTAGAGATAAGAGAAAACAGCAGTGAGGAAATTTGGCTATCCTAAAGAAATTTTAAATATTTTGGACATGAGTGAACCAACCTTGCATGAGACCCATTCTGCAAAGGATGGATAGTAAAGGTCATTGAATTCATTTAGAGGACGTGAAATCAATGAAAATATCCGTTTTACAGCAAGTTGATCCCGACTAACAATTTTACATGTCAATATCTGCAATAGTCACATTATCCCGTTTAAACTTACATCAATTAAATTACCCCAATAGATGCATCTCAGTATTCAACAACCTTTGTGGCGAGCTGCAAGCCTGCTTCCAATAGGACAGGGCCGGAGGACGAGTCCAATGCAGTTCGAACTGCAGAAACCAATTGGGCCTGAATAGTAGTGACATAACTAGCTTAGTTGAGCTAATAGTATGGATTTTGCATCATTTTTGAATTGAGCCTTTAAACTAGGTTATTTAAGATAATTAGGAAGATGCTAGTTGCTAAGCAGCAGGATAAACTGAAAGAATGATCCAAGGACTTACCTGATACTGTTCCAGAAGAAGGTGACCAGGAAGCTCAGGGTCCAATGTTCCAAACTGAAATTTATAGTAACAGCATGAAGTTGATATGTGACAATCAAACTGTAATACACATTTTTTTGAATCCAGTGTTTCGTGAAAGAACCAAAAATATAAAAGTATGTCATTATTCATTATTCAGCCTCAAAAATCAGGTGCACACTGACAGGCTTCGTCAACTCCAATGATCAATTCGTAGATGTTCCTATAAATCACTGTGACTCCAGAACTAAGTATATTTGTGAAAAGTTAGGAGCATACAATATGTACACTCCAACATGAGGACAAGTGTTAAGAACATTAATGTGCGAGAATCTATTCCTTGTAAAAAAGAAAATGTTTTATAATCCCTGTAATTGTGTAATCAAGGATTATGAGTTATTTTCTTTTCCTTTGCCGGATCTCTTATAAAAACTAATTAAATCCTAACATGCTTGAGGAAATAATCAAACAATACGTTTCCCAAATCTCTTCTTTCTCCACACCGTGTTTTGTAACCAGCAATCTGAGTATTACCCTCTAGCAGGCATGCAAATTCCAAGAACGTTTCCCAAATCTCTTCTTTCTCCAAATTCTTCATACCATGTTTCAAAACTAGTAATATGAGTATTGCCCTCTAGCGAGCATCTGATTTCTATCATAGTGTGGATCGGGTGGGGTTGGAGGAGTCAAAAGAGGTGACTTTTAGCACCAAATATAAACTTAGGTGTTGTCCTGAAATTCCATCTTGTTCTTTTTGAGCATAAGCGATGATTGTTCAAGCAAGAGAAAGTATATCACTTTTATTTGTTTAGTAATGGTCTATTCAATTAGGAGATCTATTTCAAATTATTTTATATGCCTTAATTAGTAATTTAAGATATTAAATCTGAACTATAGAGACAAAAGGCATCAAATTGTTGTAGTTTATATATACGGTACAATGATCAAAACTTGAACGCCAGACTTACAGGCTGTTGCCTAATAGATAATGCTATACCATTTGAAATGACCATAATTGAATAAGTCTACCCGTATAACTGAATGAGCATTTAATCAGTACCTTGTCAATAATAGTACTCAGTAGGGTCACACCAACTGGCCGCATGTTCTCAAACTGAATTGTGCTGATCTGTAAAAGGTGATGGGAGAGAATCAATTTATTTCGCTTACCAAAGCTGATTTAATAGCATCAGTGCAATAACGGTTGATTTCAAGTTAGGAACCTGATAAGCAAGTGAAACTAGTTCTTGCAATTGAAGAACCAGCCAGTCTCCAGAGGTCGATCCACTAGAAGGATGCTGTCTTGCCAACGCTATGTCAAAATGCGCTGGATTCTTTCCAACTGCTGCAGGAAGATGACTCAAACACCTAAAAGCCAGAGAAGATTATTCAGAAGGATAGATTTGGAGGTGGCCAGCATAACCCTTAATGCTGAGGAGTACATTGTTACCAGTTTCAAAAGAAAAAAAAGGATAGAATTATGTCAGAGAATAACAAACAGAACAATTTTCTTAACAAAACAAAGCAATTTGGAGAAAAGATGTGCACTGATATATGGGAAAAGGTTCTCTCTCAGAAAGATGACAAAGCGAGAGCCAAAGAGAAGAATGAGTAAGGATAGCACATAAAAATGGAACTAAGAGAGGGGATTCTATTTTAATTGTATTTTGGAGCGCAGATAAGCTTGCGGATCTGGAGAACATGGTATGCAATTGCATCAATACACCAAACCATTCCATGAAGTTAATGAGCAGAAACAGTTCTGAAAGGCAAATTCGATCAACACTTATTTGGTTAACTAAACTAGTAAACTCTACTTATGGTGGTTGATCTTTAGCCTCATTTCGGTTGCAGCATAAAGAACTGGGATATCAAGAGTTACAAGTGGAAACATACAGCCTTCTTATTGCCAAACTCATAAAAGAAGATAATTATTGCAGATTGCAGATACTTGCTAGAAACCACGAAGACAAATATCATACACATCTGGAGAGAGGCTAACCAATGTGCAAATTTTAATGGTCACATACATGAACAAGAGCTGCTAGTTTGGGAAGACGTGTTTTTAGGATATGGAGTGTTTGCTCCTGGCAGATTTTAGCAATGTACCTTTTGACAGATTTTAGTTGTTCTACTTAGTTCTTTCCAGTGTACCAAAAAAAAAATAATCATGTGTCTTCTTTTTCAGAAGAACAGTATAGCTATATATCCATCTAGACAATAAAGACAAAGGACAAGAGGTAATAACAAGGTACAGCAGGATGACATTAAAAGTTGTGTAATCTTAACAACGCGACAACAACTTTCATTAAAGAAAACACATTTCAAGTGGGCACTGAATGTAAAGAACCTCAATACTCTCTGAATAGCAACCTATAGTGGTAATGTTGGACACCAAAATTGCAGAAGATAGATGCTTGGCATATTCCATTTATTTCATTTCCTATGCTTCTTTGGCATTAATGATTTACTGTCTCTGTTTTTGACATTGCATTATCCTTTCGGAATTGTTTATATTGTTCATAACAACTCCGTTGGCTGATCATACGAGTTTGAATGGTGGGTTGAGGAAAATTGAGATGATGTCAGAAGAAAATGCTTACAAATGATAGCATACAGGAGAGCTGCAGTGCGAGGAAACTAAGAGGGGAACATAAAACCAAAACCGCTCAGAGAGAGGAATAAGCTTAATATCAGTCACGATACACCAGGGAAGCAATACTCACTCTGCAGCAAAAACTCTTGTTCGATATCTGAGGTGCTTGTCCCTAGGAGGATAGACAATTGATTGATTGCTTCTGTAACCTTGAAAGTTTCGGTTTTGGGAGCTTGACACCATGTTCTCATCATCATCTCCAATATTCAGTCCAGTGTCACCATCCAGACCACTTGAAGAATCATTCTGTGAACTGTCACTTGTGCTGACCACTCTTGAGGATGACGAAAGAATCTAGGCACAATAAATAGTTTCAGTGAAGCATTTTGATCACCAGCATAAAACACTAGAAGAACCAAGAAAGGAAGCTTAACGCGCTATGTGACAGAAAACAAAAATGCTAGACAGGCAAGGTATAGATTGCAGAGAGCACAAATGCTTGACACTGGGCTGCGAATTACAAGCAGTCATATGATAACTGATCTAACTTGCTACATAATCCTTCAAGATCATAAATATTTAATAGAGGAGTTTCGAAGAATCAATTTACCCTGTTCAGTCTAGCTTAATTTTAAATATGTAAAATGGTTCCATCTGATGATTGCACTCTTTCAGTTTTTAGAATAGCTTAACTAGTTATTGAAGCTGCCGGCCAGATTACAAGAATCAGTGAGCGATACAGATAATAAATTACCATGTTGCGGCAAATTAATAGCCATTTTGATGGCCGTGACGGACATGATGCATAAAGCAATCGCATAACTGTGGTTCGTGCTAAGCTTCCAATCCTGCAAAAGTTGGAAGAATTCTAAGTAAGGCACAAGATTAGTGCACAAAAATTTGAAAGCATCAACTTACAGGTAAAGGGCAAAAAGTTTAGACAATTAAAGCAAAAAGGTATAGCAAACAAAAAAACAAATGTAAATCTGTCCAGGTAGATTAGTACAGAGCACTCGGAGAGGCAAAGGTAGCAACAAAAAGAAATACAACAAGCACTTTCATGAGGGGTAAAGAAAGAAGATGCATGGTATTAAAAACTAGTCTCATTCAAATAGCTACTTCCTATTCATGGAGATTCCATAACTATTCCAAAAATGGAAAGTTCGACACAATTGGGATTTTTTTTTTTTGCCTTAATCCCAGTTTATGATACTATCAATATTTGGGAGTCAACTAATATTTCTTTGACTACAATTTTATCAAAAATTACACTAGTTAAAAAATTTGGAAGTTGGTTATGTTGTCCTTGTATCTGAATCTATCTCTCATATCCTAAAAAAGAAAAACAATGCCAGAAGCTAGACCTAAAACTAATAAAGCCAACCTAAACAAACCGAGAAGAGGAAGCAATCACCAAACTAGAGAACAATTAAGGGAGATACGGTTTGAGACCAGCTTGAGTAGGCATAATCAACTTACTCAGCATCAGTTTCCTCATCCAGCATATGGAACAATGTATCTTCTATATGTTCATTCATGATGGACCCCTGCATATAATCAAGCATCTATATTAAGATAGAGTGAAAAGCAGACAAATTGGAATTAGGAAACTGTAGGAGTGAATTGAAAATAGATCTTCTAAAATTTCTATATTTATTATTCTTCATAAGATCTTCTCGAGTACACATTACATTTCTCATATGAAGAGTTTGTTCTTAGCAGTATGATTTTCACTTCTTCTTTTTTTGATCAAGCAGAGTATGATTTTCACATGTTGTGTTTTCCATGCGGAAAGAATTATGGGAGCAGTTTTCTTGCCAGTTGAATGTCAAGAACAATGAAAGAAGTCATCAAAAGTACTCAGCAAAGCCTCCCGAACAAGCACAACAAGATTTCAACCAAGATGCAAAAGGTTGGAAGCATATTAACTTGGCTGATGATTTCAATGGCCTATTCTGAATACATAGGGGTATGCAGAAATGACCAGGGATAAGCAGGGAGAGGGGGGGTTGCCTCAGATCCGAGACAGGGAAAAAGTTGAAGGATTAGGAGTTTGGAAGGGGGGAACGTGGATTGGTAGAAAGAAGAGGAAGAAGGAAGGGCAGGTTGATGAGTTGATTATACATCGACTCAATCAGTTGAAATCTCTTATTGTTTACTTGTGGTGAGGTAACTATCTATTTACTCACACACTTTTACTTGCTTTTGATAGGTCTTCGTAAGATAACACACTTCACTCAATTCCAGAAATGGTCATAATGGAAAAAACAAAAAAGGGCATTGACAGATTTATGTAGCTGCGCAAGCAAAATAACACAAATTCCAGGTGTTAGCAACACTAAGTTCTAAGGCTACGCCAAGATTAAAGAATGACAATGAAGCTGCACCAGAATATACCCAGAAGGTGGATAGAAGGCCAGCTCATATGTGCTAGTAACGGCCGCACATGCACCATAGTTCAGCAGAAAAGAAGGTTTCTTCTGATTAAGAATGTTCCTAATTCTGACGGAATTCTTGGAAGGACTATGTAAGGACGCTAAGAGACTGTACGATGCATGCTTCAAGAGCCATATGCTGAGGAGAAAGTAAAGGGTATCTCCAAAAGAGGAGATGAAAGTTTGAAGAAGAAGATTAACTTCCACTAGCACCCTCAAAGCTAGATGTCTTTCTACCCTCTACAGTTGGCACTTTCTTTCCCCTGTAAACAGTGTGGACAACTTTTTGGATTTTGTTAGTTCCCTAACTCTAGCACAGTAGGATTTTGGGGATTTCTTTTTTGGCTGTTTACAGATTTATGCCCAGCTAGCTTCATGTTGATCTTGTTTTGAAGCAGCTCTTTATTTTCCTAGTAACTTTCCATCTCCTTGATGCCTTTCAAATACAATTTAATTACTTCACCAAAAAATAAAAAAAATTAACCTTGTTATACGCAAAAAGTTTTCATTCCTTTCACCTATTCTCTGGATTTCATCAATGAATACTTGCAATCTCTTGGTGTTTTTAGTTTCACACATGGGATATATACTTCGGATAAGGTTAAAGGGATCTGAACCCCATTTGGCGTTGATGTTTTGCTCTTGAAGGATTTTCAAGTATTTAGCTTTACGGAGACGTATACATTACGGCCTATAACACCATATTCCTGTTTAACATAGATTTGAACAGAAAAGTTGCGTTACTAGAGTTTAAACAATTAATTTGATTCTTGAATATTAACCTGTCTTGATTAGTATATGAGCAAGCTATTTATTTAGTAAACAACAAAGAGGTTTAAAGCATAAAAACAGTTTTAGTTCCGTCCACGTCCCTGACAACTTGCAAAACCTAGCCTTAAGGCATCAAAATATCCAAAGCACAGGATGGCACATAGAGGTCACAGTCAAATTACTTACTGGATCCTTTTCAATGAGATGTCTCAGAGTGGATAGAGCTAAACGTCGCAGTGTTGGCTGTTGAATATGAAATTCAGATGTTTCAGTACTCACACGATTATCTAAGAAAGGATTCACTCTCAGAACCCCCCACCCACTTTTTACATGGGAGAGAACACACTACCTGTCTTGAGGATAGAGTTGGGAGCAGTGTTTGCACATTGTAATGCACAGTAACAGCTTGTGGTGCAAAAAGAACTAGCTGCTGAGTGAATCGGACATTCCTTCAAATCAACAAGAAAAACAAAATAAATCCAAACACTCAAGAAAATCAACATGAATATTACAAAGCTAGATGAAGCAGGTGCAAGTCAAATGAACTTTCATGTGCCCCTGAGATCTAAACCACACTGGTCTCAAAACTATTGCTTCTTATTTGGTTTATAGATTCAAAAAGGGGACAAAATATAAGAATAACAAGAGGCCATACTCATAAAGTATTGCAGTCTCTTGCCGGGAGCTGACCTCTGCAATGACAGACTGAAGGAAAACACATGGTTAGAATGAAACTGGAAAAGTAAATTTTAGAAATCTAGTAAACGAAAAAGATTTGGTGCTACTAAAGTAAAAAGGCACTTCAAAATATTGAAAGACGTATATGCTAACAAACCCAATATGGAGTAGAAGAGTTTATGCGCTGCATGTGTTACCAGTGGAAAATATCTTATACCTATTAGATAAATTAGTATGGATATCACAATAGTGATAGTGATCAATGACAAGAAGACACGGTTCCTAATTCCTTGTAATAAAAAACAAATTAAAGACCTCTAGGTATGTTTAAAGAATGCATGTGAATAGGTCATTTTGTCTAGTCTCCAACTTTTAGTAGATTTTTGAGTCTCATAATCTTAATTGTACACAAGGATTATATGGAAGAAACCCCCTAATATTTTATATACTAGACTAGACTACAATGAATAGTTCTAGGATAAATACAGCTAACAAAAAAGCTGTTTCCCTTTATTTATGTATTTCTCTTGATAAGAGTTTGATGGAAATTGTTCTCACCAGAGAGATTCCTTGGACTAGAGGACATCGACTCTTTATTTTTTATGGATAATAGTATATTGTATAAAATATTTGCACTAAGCCAGTGCAACAAGCGTGATACAAGTTACGCAGATCAGCTATTGCATCAGAAATATCCTCTAGTGATGCCATAACTCTGTTGCCATCATTTTACCTACCCATGTTGATCAGAAATGACATGGGTATATAAGCATATTTTTCGTGGTTCATTAAAAACAATAAAACCTACATATTAAACGTACCCGTCATATCCCTAACCAAATTTGACACTTCTACTTGAGCTCATGTAATAAACTGACATAAAAATGCCATAACTACATATAGGTTCTTGTGTAATGATACTTAATGATTAATAGTATCTAATAAAAAATCCATCCACCTTTTTCTGCAAAAAGATAATCAGGTGTATTTCATTTACACCTATGAGTTTATCTAAACAGAAAATTGCTAAAAGATAAATGGTTGAGATGACAGAGACAAACCTCAAAGTCGATAGTTTGATCGAGTTCAACGTCACAAAAACAATGTGAAATATTAATAAATTGAAAGTTTTAATACACCACAAACACATGTTAAAACTTTCATACATCTTTATTTTCAATAACAGAACGAAATATGACAGAACATGACTGAAATTGTAAATATTGATTTAATAACAAACAGTACATTATAAAGCGATATTTGCCTCAGTTAAATTTGACGACATATAGAGAAACTTCAAAAACATGATGAGTTTAACGAATGTCTAGAGACATGATGCAATTGTAACCAAGATGTGATCTTTTCATTCATCAATACAATATACTTAATGACGTAAACGTTTCTTAATTCTAGAACCTATTAGTCTCAGAGAGTTCGCTTATCACAAAACTAGCTTGTTAGCATATGCATGTGAGTTTCAGGAAGTTCTTGCACTTTTGTTTTCTTTAGGTATTGCTGACGTCTTTTATATAGATCAATAATACAGATTTAAGCTTATAGATCCACTTGACTAACCTTGCAGCGGGAGAAAAAAATGCTGCCAGGGGAAAGTTCAGGACCAAGGACAGCAACAATAGCATTTATAAGGCGGCCCACTGCCTGCTGCAGGTTAGTCGAACCAATCTCATTTGACAACAGAATATCCATTGCAAGGCTAAGTGTCGCCTGAAAGTAAAAGAAGATCAGAAACTTCAGACTTAAACAAAAAGTTGAATTAGAACCTAGAGGTGCCAAATAACAAATCTAGCCTTTCTTGCTTCTCATATCAGAGGGTAACCTCTAGCCGCAATGTGAACATCAAAAATCAAAATAGCTAAAAAGAAATGGAAATTATTACATATCAGGCAGAGAAGCTTTAAAGGCCTAACAGTGAACTCAAGAAAATTGCTGAATGAAGAATTCATCCTGATCAGGCTTCTATAGGAGGAGCAACATGGAAGGATGATCGTACACTTACAAATCTCAAGATGACACAAAACCAAATGCTTTGGATAACATAGCATAACTTTACAGTAGCCAAGTAAATCTTAATGGATTTATTAACAAAGCACATGTGTTGATTGCCGATGGTCCCTTCTTCAAAACTGTAAATCTCAACTTTTTCCAGTAGATCCAACATGATAATTAGTTTCTTGATAAGTAACATCCTGAAGAGAGAGCCATAAGGGGGTGTTTGGATTGGCTTTTTTTAGGTGACTTATAAGCTAAAAGCTAAAATCCAAAAGTTGGTAGCAACCAACTTTTGGCTTTTAGTTTTTTTTTGTACTTTTTAAGCCTAAAGGAAAGTACTTAAAAGAACTTTTTGTCTTTGCCAAACACCTCCAAAAATAACAAAGTGCTTAAAAGCCAAAAGCACTTCAAAATAAGCCAATCCAAACACCCTCTAAGCAGCTGGCTAAAGTTTGAAAGTCTCTAGCATTTATCACTTTATTCAAGAGATACTTCTGACATCCGATAAATCAGAAGATGGATAACTGATGCTAGCCATGATAATCAAAGAAAGACATCGATGCATCATATTCAGAGAATATGGATACCTGAACATGAGAAACATATGACAATCCAGCCGCCTCCACGGTCAACAGTAGACCATGCAAAGACCAAATTTGTAAGCCAGTGTTTGAACTTTTAGCCAGAGAAGAAAGTGAATTAACAGTAGCAGGAACCAGACTTGACAGTGCAATTCCCCCTGCGCTGTAAGAAGGATTAATAGAATGAGGACTTCGATAACTAACAAGAAACAATTCAAACAGCATACCCAGACAGACTCTAAGCGCGAGAAGATAATTTTAGTTTCGAAAATGCATTATAATCAGACAAGCATCTATTCCCGTTACACCTTTATTCACCTTAAATACTGCTTTGCACATCACTTTGGTATGCTGCTCATGGACAATCAGAATTATGGTGCATTTATAGTTGAAACATTCAGCATAATTACCAACATCAAAGATCTGTTCTTTGGAGTGAAAGGGAGAAAGAAAGTAAACAGCAGTTGTGGAAGAAATGTTCATGTAAAAAAGGTGAATACTAAGTTGCATCACCCAAGCTTACCTGCGATGAATGCAACCAAGTGACAGAGCAACTGAACCAGCATAGTTTGAATCTACAGCTGAATTTATATCACCAAGGAGAACTCTTGTCTGCAATGATATGTACCAGTTAAAATGACAACAGAAGATGGGCACTCATGGGATAATTGAGGTTCTTAGGAACTCATTGGATAATGAGGTTCTTGGGGATTCGATAACACTAGTTGTTGCATGACACTACTAGAAGTAACTCAGAAAGCTGTCCTAGAACCAGGAGGTTACGGGAAATACAAATGGAAACCAACCAATCTGGCAGTAAACACATCATTTCCTAGACGAGCTAATAGACCAAGTCCTTCAGATGATGCTCTGCGTTGAGAAGCACAGATGTCACCCTCAGCCAGAATACTCTGTCAAGAAACATCTAGAGGTAAGAAACACTGGAAAGGGTAAGGAAAGGCAATAGCACCAAAATAGCATTAAAAATAGTGAAGAACCTGAAAGATAGACTGTGCCAAACCAAGTACTTCCAATGGTAAGGGTTCAGGACGTAAAGCAAGCAAGGCCTGTGAGGAAGGCAAGCACAAGAGAAGCAGATGTAAGGCATGTACAACTCCAGATACGCCAGAAAAAGTCTAAATATCTAGATCACCTTCAGGCCAGATAGCAGGCCCACACATATGTTTGTAACACTGGTTGCATGCCATGCCTGTTTCTTTCCAGCTCTCAGACACTGCTCAACCATTTCTAGGAGTGAGAGCATTCCCCCAATATCCTGAGAGGAACAATGACATACTAAGTTGCAAGCTACCAATACCTCCATATCTACTTGGACAACGTATCAACCATATTCGCTTACCTCGGAAGCAAATATATTGCCAAAACAGAGGAGCTTCTGATTTACGAACATTTTGCTTATGGTTTCCGGCTTCATGATCAGTAACAAGTATTAGTTTTTTTTTTTTTTGAAAACTATCAATAACATGTATTAGTAATGGATATCAAACAAGGAAAAAAATTGGAAACCTCTTCATGGCTTCTGAAGTTATATGGCGTCAAGCAAATCATATTTTTCCTAGAAAGTCAACCTCTTCATGAAAGTTCTTTACCTTAGGAAAGCTTGGAAGCTCGTTATCCCATACACATGGTACCAGACCATCTTTTCCACCTTGAAATGAGCGAAGTTCATCCTCAAACAAATCCCTGGTTGAACAATCAACCAGATGAATGACTAATTTGTACATTGGATTATAACTACCAAGTCAGAAGGAGACAACATTTGGTATGATGTGCACATCTGCCACATCACTAACCATACCATGATTGAGAAAACAAAGTTACTCCCCCAGAAATAACAAATGATCATAGAAAGAGAGGAATAAATTCCATGATTATAGTGCTAAGTACCTGCCAGGGGTCCAAGGACCCAGCCAAGCATCTCTTTTGTCTAACAGCATTCTCAAGCATGAACTTTCCTCACATTTGGAAGCTTCTCTGTCCCAAAAAGAAAAATAATGAAGTCGCTCTTCCAAAAATGAAAAGAAAAAAGACGAACATACATGCCCTTGTAGAAAAGAATGGAATGACCCTTCCGGGGAAATACATAGCTGTGTCACAGCTGATGAGCTTGATCAAACATTCACCTATAAGGAGTTGCACATATCTGAATAAGACGGGCATGGTCTCTTCGATATACAGTTGGATCTGAAATCGACTGATAGGCTATTAGTGTCTTGATGATAAATATGTCTAATGCCTGATTGAAAGTCATTTGGTCTTTAGCTGCCAACAGCAATATATATGATAAAGCCCTGTATTAACAAATTCCACAAACGTAAGTGACAGCTGTATAAGACTTTTCATGCAGAAAACATATGTAAGAAGATGCTTCTTTAACATGTATCATTACCTACTAAGGTATAGCAAAACTGGTTCAAGTAAGATCCCCTTGTTCACAGCACCAGAAGAGACGAAACTCTTTATGAATGCTGTCAATGCATCCACTGCAGCAGACCATACACTACAAATAAAAAATGAAAGAGCTTCATAAGGTCATACACAGGTGCAGACTTCACAAAACTACATGAAAGTTTAATGAAATAAAATTGTACAGCAACACAAAGAGATATTTGCTTGAACATCTTTTATAAAGTACACAATGCTGCAATAAAGAACAAAACGAGAGTTAAGTATAGAAATTGTACTAATGATACCCAGCAGAGCGCAAATATTATCTGCTTTCCTAACAAACATATTTCAACAATAGAACTGCAACAACTACACCTCAACCCAAAATTAGGTCGGGTAAAATATATGAATTGTCTATATCCATTTCACTGCATTTAGGCCTGCTTCATTCACAATTCAATTGCCTTTTAGAAAAATAAGAGATTCTCTTGAAGTAGGGATCTTTGAATTTCACACCTATTCCGACAATGCAATACAATCTCCAGCCAAAATTAAAGACTCATGAACAATGCAAGCGTGTCAATTACATCCAAACCCAAGAAAGCTAGTTGGTATCCGCTCTACGGGTACTTTGCTTCATTGTGTTCTTCTGTTTGCTAAGTTTGCATGAATTTCAAGTAACAAAAAATTCTTTTATCATTTTTTTTATCAAGTAAAAGTATTTTCATTCATAAACATGGCCACAATGGCCGTATACAAGAGATATACCAAAAAGTAGAGAAATTACAAAAAGATATGATTCTCTACAACAAGGGACTTTCTGTGAGAACCAAAAGAAAATAGGGAGCGGAGACTGCCTCTCAACTGTGAAAAACTCGACTCTACACCTTCAAAAGCTCTCCTATTTCTCTCTCCAAACAACCCACATTAGTGCAAGTGGAACCATATTCCATGCCCTTTGTCTTCTCCTTCTTACGCTCTTCCAACTGAACATCAACTCTCTCACAGTGTTTGGCATTACCCATGAAGAGTCAAACCACCTGAGCATATCCCACCATAACCTCATAGTCGGTTGCAGTGTAGCAGAAGATGATTCACGTCCTCAACCGCCTCATTACATATGTAGCACCAACTATCGCAGACAACCTTCCGCTTTTTTGATAACTGAAAAATCTCAAGGGCCAGTAACACATAGTTCGAAACTCAAGGATAGTGGGTCCGATCCGCCCCTCTACCCTTTTCCACTTAAATACCAACCTTTTGTTTGTGGTGAGGTTTGAATTTGTGATGTGCTAGACCAAAGAAGTTTTCCCTAGAAACAAATGAAGAAGGGGAGGGGAGTTTGCTGGAGAAAGATATTTACAATAATTCATCGGAGTGAGATGGGGAGAGTTATCCATCGAATAAGAAGAAATAACATAAAAGGGGCTGGATTTGTTTGGATGTGTACATATAATACAACATATGTATTTATCCTCTTCCTCCATCAACACTGCTGGCACAGCCAATAGAAAAAGCTAACCAGAGCGAGAAGTATGGCCTTCAAGCTTCATCAAGCTGGTTTGGATAAAATGTTCACCCACAAATCTATTTTCATATCTAAAGCAGCCCGTAATGCTTGAATTAGGGTGGACTGTCTACATCACACCCTTTGGGGTGCGGCCCTTTCCCGGACCCTACAAACGCGGGATGCTTTGTGCACCGGACTGCCCTTTGTGATCTCTCCCATTTAGTGCATCACGCGCAAGCAAGGCAACAAGGATCAAGGACATCTATTCCTGCATTCACTCTCTTACAAGGAAGATTTCATTGTTTGGTATCTTCTATAAGTCAAATCTGACTTTTTCAATCTTGAAGTTCATTTTTGTATAATTATTTTCTGGCTATTGGCACACTTGACAGCAAAAAGCCTGGAAGACATAGCAGCACTTATAGATGTTCAAGTGTCTCAACAGAGCATGACAATAAATCTCTCATTTATGCGGGTTAGAGTTGTGATACTGACTCATCCAAAATGTAGGTTCTAGGCTAACTAAAATGATATTGAACAGTAGATATGCCCACAAGGTCACCGTGTCATTACCCAGATGTAATTTTTCCTAAAATCCTACCAAAATATTAATAAATATTTCTATATAGTTTAACATATCTTCTTCTTCTTTTTTTGAGGAAAAATTACATTTGGTAGGTTAGATATGTTATTTACACATGGCAGGTTAGGTATGTCAAATTAATAAAATTTAACATATCTAACATGCCATGTATATATTTCTCCTCAAATTTTAATAAATCATTTTCTGTAAGTTTTACATATCTAACCTTATGTTAGATTGGAGATCTTTTGTTTCACTGATATGGCGTTCTGGATTTCCTTGGAATGCAGAAGCCCATAAGGAAAGAATATCAAATACTTGATCCTCAAGTTCCTGCATCGAATGAAATAGCACTATGAGAAAAAAAAGAGGAGAAATTATGGACCCGTTTGGCCATGAATATTATTCACTTTATTCCGGAATTCTTGTTTGGCCATAAAAACACCAAATACAACTTGAAGTTGTATTTGGGATTTTGGAAAACACCTCAAGAAGTGTTTTCACTTTATTTGGTTTCACTTTTTTCACTTTTCAAAAAAAATCTAAATTTTTTATTTTCATAAAATAACCTCATTTAATTATATTGCATGTTCAATTTATTTTAAAAAAAAAAAAAAAAATACATTTGAATTCTAAATACTAACTCCAAATACTATGGCCAAACACAACTCCAACTCCAACTCCAACTTCAAAAATTCCAAATAAAGTGAATATGTTTTTGGTTTTCATGGCCAAACGCCTACTATATCTACAAATCCACTTACTGTACCTCTTTTGGCATGCACGCCAGCAGTGAGGACAAGAGCATCCATCCAGCCTCCTTTTCAACGGCTGCTGCCATAGGATTCCGACTTGATTCCGTTATCATTTTCTTAGACAGTTCAACTACTGACCTGGGCAACCTGCATAAGGTCCCAAAGAACAAATAAGATAAGATGAAAAAAAGTATGAAAGGACATGAATAGATGATACTTCTAACAACCATAGAAAACGTATTTAACTGGAAAGATAAGGAAGCTGAGATAATAGCCCTACAAACAAAGATGATGATAAATGAAGGGGAAAAAGTCTACAATCCTGTCGAATCTGTTTTCAGATACTATCTACAAGTATTGTGACTTCTGATGCCTAATACCAGAATGACAGAAACAGGTTACTTAAAATGGATTTCAGAAAGAAAAATACAGCAGAGAAAGGTTCGAAGAAATATACAGCTTAATAACTGTATACGCCAGACAACCAAGACAATGATACAACTGTTACCCATTGTTCTTCAGATTAATATGCATGCCTAAACAAAGTACTATGTATCTCAAAATTCAATGACAGCTGGGAATTAGTTAATCTACAGCTGAAAAGTATGCTTAACAAGATCTGCTACATATTGTTTTTTTTTCAAATAGCCAATCTGCTAAATATTGTTTTTTATCAAGAAAGCGATTTTCATTCATAACCAAATCTGGTCATACACAGGGGTATACAAAAGGTAAACAATCTACAAAAAGAAATGATTCTCTACAAACTCCACCAATCTTCTATACAATTGGGAACTCTATGGGTACAACAAAAGAAAATAAGGGACGCAGCTCCGCAATCGAGCAAAGCTCGACTCTACCACCTCAAAAGCTCTGCTAAATATTGTTTTCAGTCAAATTTCCAGCAATACAAAGATTTAAAAGTATGCTCTCCAATAGGTGCTAAATACTGTTTCCTGTCAAATAAATCTTCTTATTTATGCCGGACAATACTATTATCGCCCTTAAACGATAGTTCGGGTTTGAAATGACATAGTCCAATCTATAGCAATATGTTTGCAATAACATCTTCAGAAATGTTCTATACTATCCCAAAATATTCCAGTAATTAGCGAAGATCATGAACTTCAAAGTTTTCAATATAAGGCCAGAAAAGTTGTTCATTCATGGATGACTAATCAATGAAAAGTAATGAGACTTTTACAGCTAGCCTATTCCTATTTCAGATTCATTTGCAGATGTACATAAACCAAACAGCAATTCCAAGAGCTATGGAGGAAAACATGAAGTTAACATTTTAATTAGAAAAACTGTCCGCACAAAAGAATCAGCATAGCAGGGGACAAATATTTAAACTTCTCTCAGTTAAGTGCATCGGAGCATTCTAGGAGTTAGGACTATGCAAAATTTCCCAAAGCATTTATAAATGGGAAGCTCGTTTTTTTTTTTTGATCAAAATGGAAGCTCATACTATAAGGACGAGACTAAGGTAGATATGCTAGTAAGTAAGGAAACAAAGGCAAAACTTGCAGAGATTTTTCAAACTGAAGAAATATACATAACTAAAACTAATCAATAGTCATAACTTGCATGGAACTATAAAAGGTTATGCTATTTATTTATTTTTGGGGGGGAAGCAGTAAAGCTTATATATAAATGGAGGAAGCCATTACCGAGATGGATAACCAAGAGGTAAGTTTGGTGAAATAGACACCAAAGCTGCCAAAACCACAGCCTGACCATCTAGACACTCCAGCTCATACTTTAGATTAGTTCCCTGTAAATCACACGGAAAAATAGACCATTACACCGATTAGTCCCTGTAATAGAACGCGATGCACAGTTGGGATTCAGGAGAAAGAGAGAAAATGCCAGGCATGGCGCATAGCTCCTTTGAGAGAAAGGAATAGGAGAGCTTTTGAAGGAGCGGAAAATGAATTATAAAACTGAGGCTTTGTTTTGGTTTTTGGTAAATTTTTATGAACCTACGAGATTCGTATTAGTGTAGATGATGGGATATCATTTGCGCAACCATATTTTCCTACTAGGTCCTCCACTCTTTTGTATACTTCTTGTGTATCGAGATTTACCATAGTAGCAATAAAAGGATAATTTTATCCCCAAAAAGTAGTAATACCAAAGGAGAGATGATGATGATAAATGAATCCCTAGCACAAAGAAATCCTCTACCATTTTTCCAGAATAGAAGCAGCAAAAACTCTTCCAAAAATTTTTTAATAGGACAATTCATCTGGATTCTGAGCAGTGGAATCTTTTAGTTTAGGCAAGTAAAGAATTCCATCAAATTCACCAAGTTATTGGAGAAAACCTAATTCTCCGAAAGATGGAGAAGGATGTAATATCAGAAACACAGACTCTTCAGCAACACAATCAAACAAAAAGTTCGCTCTCTGATCTCATGATACACTTCAGCCCGTTTATCATTGAGCAGGGAGAGAGCCTTTAAGCAAAAATTAGAGAATACAACCAAAGACACCCAAAAAAGGGCAGCCTGAACCTTACTACAGTCTTCTCAAACAAAATCTCCCAAGTGAGCTGAGAAGCCCCAAAAGTTTTACCTCTTTAATACAACTAATCACAAAACAAACAAAAAAACAGCGAAAAAGTGGTAATTATTGAAAACTGCCCAAACAGATTCCAGAATTCGGATGTTTTTCTTTTGGTCAGTACTTCAGAGTCGTAATGTTGACATCATATATTTCCATTATGCTTATGTTTTTAACTCCAAACAGCAAATGATTGAATTATATGCCGAAAATTATATGCAATCCCCAATACATGGAAGTTTATTATCTAACTATATTGTTACTACCTACAACAAAGAAGATGAGGACCATGTTTGGTTGGAATCTTAAGGGTCCATGGCTTATGATGGTAAGAGAAGGAAGTGAATGGAAACAATAAACCAGAACTTCATAATCAGACTGAGAGATGTATCAACTTTCTTATTAGTTTTTCTCGTTTCCTCCTTATTCCTCGAGCCAATCATCCAGACAGAGAACTATAACCTGGTCTTTATGATTACACTGGGTATGTTGTTTTTATTGTTTATAATTAAGTAACAAGGTACCACGAGCAATGAAAAGATGCAGTTTCTGCATAGGATCTTGAATATGTAAAAATAGAGTGATATGCTGCAGAAATGATAACACCAGAACCATCAAGTAGGCACCACAGAGAACTAAAACCCATATTGGCTTGGTAGCGACTGAAACATATCTAGGATAATGGAACAAAACAATATAAAGGGAATGGAAATGGTCAGTCAGCAGAAACCTAAGCTACTTGTAGCTTTAGCAAACCATTTAGCTACAGTATGTAGATGCATTCCTATGATGTGGAAGGATTATATCATCGCTTAGTTGTTGGCGATTGGACTTCTCTTTTTATTTCTTTTATCTTTTCCAAAGGCCCTCTGAATAAGCGGATTTTACGTGGAGAAAATAACTGAATGTCTATAAGACTTGGAGCATGTCTTCAAGGGGAAAACCCTTCCTTTTAATCATTTTATTAGAAGGAGGGTGAATAATTTTTCAAAGTAGTACTCGTAGTAATGTATAGCCAACTTCTAATGTACACACAGTATGCATACAGATCTGAAGGTTAAAATACTTCAAAAAGATGTACAACAGCAAAAGAAAATGCCGGCAATGACCTTCATGACAAGGACAAGATAACAGTATCATGCCAAAAAACAGAAAGGCCATAGTGAATTTGTCAGAGAAGAAAAACCAACTAAACAGAAACACATCTTGAGGAAATTTTTTTATGAAAAGGCGAAGACACACCTTAGCGAATTTGAATCGACGTCTTATTGAAAGTGGAACATAAGATATTCCCTCTTTTCATTTTATTCGAAGATATTTGAATGGAAAAGGAGTTCAAAATGCTAAACTGACTTGTGTATTACATTAGAGGAATGGAAGAAAATATTAAAGTAATTTTCTCAAGAAAATATATATATATACCCACACACACACACACACACACTAAAGTAATGGTTGAAAAGTTTGATTGAGAAAATATCACCGTAAAAGTTTATAATTCGAATAGTTAAATGAATTGAATTCTAAAAGTTGTGAAAGTTATATAAAATAATACTCCTACTAATAAATGTAAGAACATCTCAAAATGAAAACAATGTCATAAGAAATGAAGCACAGGAAGTATACGCAAAAGCACAATAATTAACAGGTGAACCAAGACGTCATTATTAAGAAAAGAAAACCACTCAACCTAAGTTCCATTTCCAGAAAATTGGAGAGTAACGTCTTTACATATAGCGATGTGGTTGGCTGGCCTGATGTATGGTCCAAAATAACAGTTTCTTTTTTTTTTTTGATATGTTAAGGATTATCATTGAATGGTCCAAAATCACAGTTTGATAAGACATGCATAACCTATTTCCACCAAGACATGCAGTTTGGAGCGATTGGATAAAAATGTTGAACAGATACAAACATAGACAACCAAAAGAACTGAGAAATGCAAAATTAAACCCAGCTGATAGAGCCAGGACAAATTAGGGAATTGAGCAGCAAGTATTTATCTTGGCGCACCTTTTCAAATGAAATATTTTCTCTAACTGCTCCAAGCATTGTTATTGCATAAGAAATCAAACCACCAATACATGTAGGATCAACCTCAGCTAATGCACGCAAGGTCAAAGCAGCCTCAACACGCACCTAATAAAGCAATAATCAACGGGTCAGAAGACAATTAGCAGCTAGAACACCTATGAATTAAGTAAATGATGGATTCAATAAAAGACCTTGGTGTTCCAACTTGGAAGTATATAAACATATATTACAACTCCAAAGGCATAAACAAGATCTCTTTCCATCCTTCACTAATGGACCTAACTCAACCCCAAAAGCTAGCTCATGAGATGTGTCAAGAATATTGTAAATAGGTGATATACCCCCTAAAGCTGCCACCAGCTACAAGAAAGACACCTTAATTTTCCAAGTTACCAAATACACACCTCTAATTGGCATATGTGTGCCTCGTACATACCCGGATCTAACTAGTACCACGTGTGCATTATCTTAGTGCTGGTTTTCTCGAGCAATAACATTCTTCTTATTTATCATAGAAAGAACTTACTCCTATTTAGCACCAAGATAGAAACAAGAGTCATTTCTGCAAAAATTAAAATAAATAGCAAACTTTGCTAGACACAACTGGCTTATGGCACCTGATTTATAGATTCTCTTTATGTGTTCATCCTTGAAAACTCAAATCTTGAAACATGCTAGTATATACTCCCATATCAAGGAAGCCTCAGACCAACCTAGTAGAAGCTTACCAATGGTGCATGATGGGAAACTGCAGAAACAACTGTGTTATCAAGAACTTCCTTAAATTCGGCGGGCACCTGCATAATGGACATACCAATTTACTAACCAATCACTAGTTCTACAAAGCAATCTAAACAGACTTATCATAGACCAAGAGCTCCTTTGGAGAAAAAACATATAGAGGCAAACATGAATTTCAATGAGTCAAGCAATAAGCTCAAAATTCATCCAAGAAACAGATAACAAGAAACTCAAAGAAAAACAGATACAAGAAAAACAACTCAGTCCACAAGTCTAATTCTTGGATATCATCATCAAGCCCAACCCTGTTGTGAGCTTAATGACCCATATAATATTGACGACAGCTAGTTATATTCCACAAACAGCATATGGTGGTGAACTCAGGAATCTAGTCGTGGTTGAGACTTGAGATAAGAGATCAAAAGTTTCTGATGCGAAAGATTGGCTAAAGTATTGATGAATAGTACTTGTTATTGGTAAAAATCATGTGTAAATAGATGCATTATAAAGAAGAAACAGCATTGATGAATGCTCGTAGGAATATTGAATTTTTCATTAAGGGCATTCCCTACCTTGTGCTGTCAGATAATACAACATGATGCGAATGAGAACCAAAAATGGTTTTTAAGGAGAAGGATCTACTACGCAATTGCAAATGACTTTACAGGTTTTCGCCTAGACTACACACATGACACTGCAACTTGTCAATGATTGGATGAAGTTTGTAGAAACATTATTTTCTGTAGCTAGTGTACCACTTGTAAACATGATTTCTCATTTTCTGGCAATAAAAGGTTTAATTATTTGTCCGTAAGAAATGATCCCATGAGAGAAAAAATGTCAAAAGGTCATAGAGTGGTACAAGTTTCCAGTTTTTAATAAACCAATCAGAGAAAATCAAGCTGCATAGAATCCCCAATCCCCAACCAGAGATAGCAAGTAGACCAAGCAAATCATCCATGTGTTTAATAAAGTGCGCAAAAAACAGATAAACATATGCAAAGCAGAGAATATTGTCCTTCACCTCCCCTAGTGTTTTCAAAGCATACGACATGGTGCGCAAAGCAGCAACTCGCATGGAAGGAGTAGCATCAGGAGATTGAAGCTGCAGAAAGCAACTGTCAGAGTAGCTCAGGTGACAACATACTGCAGAAGATCCATCCAAAACACCACCGAGAACTTCCAACACAAAATTTTCATAAAACAATTCACTAGGACAAACCTGTTTGCCCAAAATAACCAACAGGTCTCTCTGAGTAGGTTCGCTCATTTGATCAGTTATACCCACTCGAAGGATGTATAAAATGCAGGCCTTCAATTAACCAATAAAACTGGTGAGGACATTGAGTCAAAATCTCGAAATAGAAAAACATATATTACAAAGCAATGAAGATGACAGAACACTGCAATAAAATTTAAGGTAAGGACCTAATGGATATAACTTGAATAGACACCAGTCGAAATTTTTGGCATTTTGAGATAAGATTTGATGAACCTACCTTTTGGTGGTTGTATCATACTTTCATTCAGCTTTTTTTAACAAACAAAAAATCATGCTTCAAAGTTCATTAGCTATTCGGAGTTGGTGAGTCCACACTAGAGCCAAGTTGGTATCTGAGCAACTTTGTACTTAAAAACATGTCTTTAAGAGATAATATGTAGTATCATAACAGAGAGTTTATCTGTGTTACAAATCAAACTAGAATGTCCATTGAAATCCATAAGCATTTTGATTGACGTTTATATCCATCAAATGCAAGTCACACAAAGAGCATGCAATGATCAGATTTCCAGAATTATCAATTTAAATCTAGGCTTCAGTCAAGTATATTACAGATATAAATCTTATTTCATATACTAACGTCCATAAGTCATTTTCAGAAGCTATGAAGAATTGTTGATCTTGAGCATTCTTAGCACATTTAACGTAATGATGAGAATTCTCACCTAGAAACAGCACGAACGCATTATATTGAACAGTAATCTAGTGCAAATTAATAAAACAAGGTGAGGGGAGGCCTATAACCAAGATTTGTCATACATTAGCAATTAGACATTGAACACTTCATTATTTGCTTCCTGGAGTGGAAAAAACAATCACTTCAGCAAAGGACAAAAAGAAAATATAGCTATGAGACCAGTGACCAACTAGTTAAATAACTATGCCACAATTGAATGAAAATTTTGTGGAGTAAAATGGACTACATACCAGTGCTTGAGCATCAAACAAACTATCAGCACGAAGCATGTCCATCACTTGAAAGATGTACTTTTCAAGCTCAGTATCAGGCTGAAGATACTTCAAGCGGATTGCCTGAAAAGAGGAACTCATCAATGGTATGTTCTGCTCACATAATTCGCATTAAATTCTTCTTGTTTTTGGTTTGGGGGGGGGAGTCTGTAATAAAAGATTATATCATATAGATTGCAACAAGGAGCTATAAAAATGCATGATATAAAAAATTACGCACATCAACAGAAAAGTTTTGTTTTTCTAGACAAAAGGTACAAATCAGTATTCCATTTTTTATAAAGTACAATGTCAATATATTATATTTGCACAAAACTTTTCCAAGACAAACTTTGCCCTCCTTTTCCCAACTTCAGTTATAGAGGTGGTGGGACATGAAACCCTATTTTATCAAAAGAGGACAATGCCTTCCTTGATGACTACAAATATATTCACATATAAAAACTTGGACAGACATCCACGTGCATATGCAAACTTGATATTCCACGTGCATATGTAAACTTGATTCCGAAACAGTATAAATTGTTTATCCGCCATCCCAGGGGCAAGAGAAAAGGAAGTTCAAAAATAAAAGAGGTATTTATTGATTCGTCGCTACCTGGAGAAAAGAAACCCACGACAAGGTTAGGCCAACTCGCAGAACTTTCACCCGAGGCCCACTAGCTGCAATTTATCAAATAATCAGAGACTGAAAAATCATCGTAACTCTCCCAGGATTTTCAAGCAAGCAATACAAGAACTGAAACAAAGAATCATGAAGCAATGATAATTATGTGGAAAGGAGGAGAGACAAACACGTTAAGTTACACTTTGCAAACATAAGACTAAGAAATCACGCATGGAGATGTTAAATCTGACTTTCAATGAGAATTACTTCATTTATCAAATAGCTAAAAAAACGATGTTTCAAAGACAATGGATTGGTCCAAGTAGGAGTCTATTCCATGAAAGCTCATTGTTCTGGTAGAGAATTACAGCGATTAGATATAACAGTTCTCGAGCGCAGCAACTACTTATACTTGGAACAGAAGGGGCATGAGGGGGGGGGGCACAAATTTCCAGCCCCCCCCCCCCCCCTTTTATTCCAATTCTGTTCCTTCAGTTTAAGTCATAAAGATAGTCTAGATACTCCACCAAGAAATACACTACCAATCTCCTTTGGTTATGGATTTGTAACAAATAAAGGATACTGTTGTTTGACCTTAGACAGATCCACTCACCATTATAATGGAGCAGGACAATCAACTTCGCCAATGCTCAATTATTATTAAATTTGAAAGATGAGCAAAACTGAGAAGCGCAACGAGAAGGAAGCTCTCCATTTCATGTTTGAAATTGGATTTTAGTAGAGACCTTTTTACTAAAATTTGAAAAATTTACAACTTCTGACTAAAAATAGTTATGTTTATATAAGACAATCAATCCCCTCAGGGATAGCTGCAGAAAGAAAAGGACACACCAGTATATATTACGTTTAACGTGCTAAATCAGTAGCACATGCCACCTTTCCACATTCTGATCCCAAAGATTGATGTGTTTAAAACTTAAATTCACTGCAATGATTTTTCTGACAATTGAAAGATTACAGTTTAACTGAAAAGGATATGGGGAAGATGTTAAATGTACCTTTTACAAATGGCAAAGTCAAGTGTCTCTCTAATCCCCCTTCAAGTTTCTTGGGAGTAAAATGACTTTTTCCCCTTGGTTGTACCTGATGAGCATAAGCAAAGTGAGAACAAGCAATATAAAATCTTTTGAAAGCACTTAGAATATATTTCTCTCCTTTTCCAATTCGAGGGTTTCTTTTTTCCCAGACTTTGTTTCCTTTCTTTTTCTGGGTTCCCTCGTCTTGGTACATTTCTCTTTCTATTATATCCTTTTCCTTCTTTTAATTAGATTACTTTATCAAAAAGCACTTACAACCTGTGCGTCAGGATTCATCCCAAGACCAAGCAATGCTCCCAGAGCTTCAGCGAATGCATCCCTTACGGACGATATAGGATCTTCAAGGGCCTGCAAAATACAGAGTTAGAGATTCAGTTATTACTTCCAATAGGGTGAGAAGAACCATTCACGTTAAAATGGGAAATTCGAAGGGAAAGAGAAATTCACCAACCTTGACACAAGAAGAAGAAGCATTATCAAGTTCTCCAACCCCTAACCCTGGCCCTCCAATGCTCGCAAATGCTTTTAAACATCTAGCTGCAGCTACTCTAACGATAGATGATTTGTCCACGATTCCAGTTCGCATAATGATACGAAATGCACCAGTATATGCTGCGGCAGCAGCACCTCCACCAGAGCCTTCCAAAGCATTTTGAAGCATCTGTAAAGCCTCTTCTCTAACAAAGTCCTGAATGAGCAGGTGGTCATATAATATAACACCAAGTTTGAAATGCTAAACCGCTTTCTTTTCGTAAGTTTTTTTTGTAAGTCAAATAAATGTTTGAAAAGCTGAACGTGAGCTTGAAGGAAAAAGAATAGAAGAATTTGTGCTACATATGGACAGACCTTCAGAGGTTCAGTCGGAAATTCTGTTGTGTGTCAATGAAATAATTATTCAAAAACTTTGATAATATCAACTGATTAAAAAGTAAAGACATACAACACCTATTACGCACCAAAGAATAATACCCAAGAGTTCTCCACAAATCAACCAAACTCTATTCAGCTCCCTTAGCCTATAATGATAGCTCACATATCTCAATCTCCCACAAGTGCACACCAGTCCTAAAACTAATCTTAGGTTGGACATTATAAAGTGCATCATAGCCATAGCCTAATGATTTTTTTACATCTCCTTTTGTTTGAGAAGGAGAAATGGTGTTTTTAAGTGACCCATGCAGGTCATAAAGTTAAGGATTTAGTAAGGCTTCAAAGGAATCAAAACTACAGGCTCAAAATTGGATGGCAAGCCCAAAGTAAAACAGTTGGGACAAATACAATAAAACTTTAAATAGCAATATCTGCAACACTATTGGACTTCATAATCCCCTGATATAGAGTCTTGAATTCCAACTTTAGAACTTAGTGCACCGTGTTGACCCCTTCCCCCCCCCCCCCCGGCAAGTAAGATTTTGGGATCAGTAACAAATAAGGTATATTCTATTAGTGATATAGTGCCAAGCTAGTGCATTCTTTACACAAAATTCCCACTGCTGTCACCTCCAGAAAACCATAGGAAACTCGGCTACTCTGTATCGTATCTGATCTACTCATGTCTGAAGCCCATTACAGTAGTAGTATATACTAACTTTCAGCTACTCATTTACTCGATGATCTGCAATAGTAGTTATAATTTGGTAGAGAAAGGATTTATCAAAAGACTCCACTTGATCGAAAAACAACTTCCGGGAGGTGGTCAGTTTTTTTTTTTGGTACACAATTGTTTTAAGGGACAGCAATTTCAAAACCCAATTTCACCAGTAACCCTCTGAAAGGACCCAAATCAAGCTACACAACCAACAGAACAGCATTAATTAAAATGCCTTTCTGACTCACACATTCTGAGGAAGTTAACTAGATTGTACTAAAAAATAACCTAGCAAATTTCTATTCCTAAACAAAGAGATTCATGCACGAAAACGTACTTTGGATAGACAATGAATGATAAGGAAATCTCAGTACCTCATTAAACTTCAGTAGTTTTGTGACAATTGTGGTTGTTTCAAGTAAGCCTGAAGAGATTCGTCTCCCAAAATATCGATACAATTCTCCCAAACACTCGGCAGCACCTAAAATACAGTGACTCAGTATAGCAACTCTTGTATACTGAAGGAAATCTCATAATGCATATCATGAAAAATAACATCACTAGGCATAGGTCCTAAAATATCAATCAAACAAAGAAAACAAGATGCAACCTGAAAACAAAGACACGGAAAAATTGATCCTATCCCATATTAGATAGTTATTGGATTGTTGATATTTATAAAGCTCGACTTCTCCAGCACAAGATAACATGGGCATATTTGGGGAATTCTAGATAAACCTATTCAACGCTATGAAGCTACAACCACCAGATAATAACTAAAAAGGAAATTTATCCTGCAATAAATGATCCCAAGTACTAAGTTCCACTATTAATGAACTAAAGAATAAACAACAGAAAAATCAAAGTTTTAGCGATTATTGACGCGCACCTGCGATTCGTTGAGGCTCGCTCTTCTTTCCATCAGAGAGAAATCCCTGCAAACTGCTAGCCCTGGAGTATATTGAAATACTGTCACCCTTTTGTATAATCCTTGTCATTGCCACTGAGGCCAAATGACGCACTGGTTTCCTTGCGCCTAGCACAAGTAGAGAATAAAGTGCATCCTCACATTTCCTTTGACAGAGCAGTATAGAATCCTGAAAAAAGTTTACAACTTTAGGTATCCATTAATCCAACTCAATAGAATTAGAGTGAGTTTTTACTATGAATACGACAATGTGAAGTGTAGATTCGAGTTCAATCAAGATCTAAAAGGGTGAAGTGAGAAATAGAGTGACCTTGGACTCTTCGGCAATGGCGGAGATGAGATCAGAGAGAAGATCAAAACAGAGGAGAGGGTCGGGAGACTTGTGAGCAGCTGAGGCGACTATAGATTCCAACTGCGCCACCAATACTCCAAATCTAGATAGTGGCACGTCATCTCTGACGAATTTCTTCGCCATTCTAAGCAAATCTTTTAGGGTTTTACAAAGCACACAGCTTTCCTCATTCGTTGGAGTGAAGTGCCGAGATGAAATCGGAAAAATTACAGAGATGGAGAGAGTGATATTTTTTTTTTCAAGAGATCAAAGAGCGGTAGTTGTTGGGATCGGGTCGATCGGGTTTCAAAACTGGGCCTCAAAGGACTACGCGGTAATTTAAAGAAGAGAAGGGCGTATATGGGAATTGTAACGTTGGAAATGTGATGTCGGAATGTTTGATTAGTTAGGTGCCGTTTGGCCATGAGAACCAAAAATTATTTTACTTTTTTGAAATTTTCAAAGTGATAGTTGGAGTTAGAGTTGGAGTTGGAGTTGTGTTTGGCCATAACTTTTGTAATAATTATCTAGATCGTAGATATATATTTTTAAAAAATATAAAATATGATTTAAAAATAAAATATAATTTAAATGGGGTTATTTTATGAAAATAAAAAAATTAGGATTTTTTCAAAAATAAATTAATTAAAAAGTGAAAAAAGTGAGTTGGAAAAAAATGAAAACACCCTTTTGGGTGTTTTCACTTTTTCAAATACAACTCCGGAGTTGTATTTGAAATTTTTATGGCCAAACACTATTTTCGGTAAAAAGTAAAAAATTCTCATGGCCAAACGCCCACTAAATACTCCAGGTGTTTGGGAAACAAGAAAAAATTAAGGAAATTTACTAAATACGAGATTATAATGAATCTAAAAATGTATTTTTGTTCATCCTAAATTGAAGTTTTTTCATTTTTGTGAATTTTTCTTTCAATCATAAATTACAAAAGAAATCAAACATTACATGTCGGAACTTAATACATGTTTAAGTCGATAATGTTCGTGAAAAGTAGTCAATAAATAATATGTATTCTCATTGTATGATTGGTAGTGAGATTGTCGATATAGCTCCTTTTTTTATTATTATTATTTTATTTTTTTTTATTTTTTTTTGTGTATCTATTAAAAATAAGATGGTAAATGTGTTTTATTTGATTGTCATTGTTATGAATGAGTTCACAACTTAAACTTTTCTAGACAACCAAGAGAGGTGATATGTAATTGTGTCTCAATCATTATTCGACTAAGAGAACATATTGATTTTTGAATGAAGATTGTTATTACTAAATGGAAGTTCAATGCAAAATATATCTTAATTATGTATAGTATTTTTTTTTTCGGTAAACTTTTCAATTTTAACATTAAAATGAGTGAAAATTTGTCGGAGAGCATTATATTTTAATATTAAAATCGACAAATGTTTTCTTAGTGCCTTTTGTTCGCAGAAGATTTCATTTGTTGTAGAGCAGACGCTCGGATATTACTCCTCTTGGCCTCTCATTGCATTTACACACCATTTATGGTGTGACTTGCAACAGAGAAGGTATACTCTAGAGAGACTTTTCTGTCGTATCTTGTGTTTGGTTATGGTATTCTCATCGCTGATGAGCGTGTTGCGCCAGTCTATGCCAATATGGTTCAAAAGCTTGGTGTGAAGATATCTTCAGCCAAGTCAAACTGCATTTTTTGTCATGATTATTAAGTGGAGAAATTGCACAAACTAAATGATCGAACTGATAAATTTCAGTTTATGTGGAGTTTACTAGCACATAGGTTGTCTTAACTTTTTAAGAGGTTTCATTTATTTGCACTTAATGGAGTTGTGAATCTAAAGTCATTAAGTGTTTGCTTACATATATTAAGATTTAAGCACTCATTGGTCTTAATACGTTTTAATTATTAAAGATCTTGAACAAAGTTTTAATATCATTAAGATATATTTTAATTGTATGGATGATTTTCATTACCACTTTGTCCACAATTACCATCACTAACCCTTTTTGCTATCACAATCACCACCACCACCACCGCCAACTACAACCATCACTACCAATTGCCATCATCGCGTCAATTTACTATATACAACACTAAACACCTTCACCGTCACAACTATCGTCATTACCATTATTAGTCACTAGCATCAATCGACCATCACCATCATCACCACCACTACAAACCATCTTCACCATCACGCGCAAACATAAATGTTTCATTTTTTAAATCAAATAATTAATTAATTTTATTAAATTTATATTTTTAAGAATATTTAATGTTTTTTAATTTGAATTGTATATTTATCATGTTTAAAAAAAATAATCTATACATATTCAGATATTAAAAAACAAATAAACTTAATTATTTAAGTAATCTGATCTAGAGACAACGTTTTAAATCATTCAAATATCTCAATCTTAATGAAATAAATAGACATAAGTCACTATCTCATCATGTTTTTTCCCTAATTATGAAAGTAGTCATTAATTCTTTCGCCCACTCACCCATGATCTACAATTACTTGCCTGCTAAATTCTCTGCTAACCCACTATATCACATGTTCTTACTAATTTTTCAATATTCTACCATCTTATCCATTTCTTGAGAAAACTAGGACACCTATCATCAATAGGAGCCTTTCATCCTTATGTTTGGTTGATGAAAAATATTGTCATGTAAAGTGAGGTTGGAAGGAAAAAAAGTCCAAGTCTCCAACTGAGAGTTTTATTTTTCAAATTGTAATTGTATATATGTACCAATAGAAATCATGCATGTTGATCAAGATTAGTTTCACAACCATATATATAACCAAACTTTTGACTTTCTCAAATCATGACAAATCTAAGAAGGATCTTGTAGAAACTGAAAACATTAAGCACCAGAATATAATTGAAGCCTTGACCAAAAAGACATGTCACTATCTCTATATTATATTCTAAGCCGTAGCATCCACAAAGATATATAGTATAGTAAATAATTCTACATATCCAATCAATACTACTAGTAGCAATAGCTAGTTAACTGCCTTAAGTTATTGATTATGGATAAAAGCCTTGAGATGACACATCATATCTTGAGTTCTTGTCTGAGAGAGTGGAGAATTATGCAGAATATGAAATGCATGGCCAACACCTTTATAAACATGCTTTTCTACTTTAACTCCAGCATCTCCCAGTGCACTGCACATTTCCAAATTCCTATCTTTGAGTATGTCCATCTCCGCTACACAAATCAACACAGACGGCAGTTTCATATTATTACTATTCAATCTTGGCCTACACCACGGATGGTCACGATTCGAACCCACTGGCAACGCGATTCGCCAGTAAGTGTCCGAAGCAGATAAATTCAAAGCAGAGTATGAAGGCTGAACTGAATATTTCTCTGAGTGAGTCCGCGATTCACCTCCGAAAAATGGTTGGATTAAAATAAGCCCTTTGAGACACAAAGGATTGAGATTATTACACGAATTGAGCCTATTAGCTACGTGATAAGCAATATTGGCACCAGCACTGTCACCACTAAGGAACATGTTTGTAAAATTGCATTTACTAGACCACCAATTTTGTTCCTTGGAATTAACCATTGCTTGATTTTTTAGCCACGTTATCGCCTGAAATCCATCGTCGTAAGCAGCAGGAAGACGATTTTCAGGTGCTAATCGATAGTTAACAGACATAATTACACCTCCAACTTTCGAAGCAAGAGTTGATAAGAAATCATGGTAACATTTCCATGCAGCAGAGCCAACAGAGAAACCGCCTCCATGAAAATAAACAAGCAAAGGCAGTTTATTCTTTGACGTATTGGGGAGGTAAATTCGTGACCATAAGTTAGTTGGATTGTGAAAAATGACATCTTTGGATGTAACATCAGGCAGCAGGGAATTAGGTGGGACATTTGGGACAATAGGTGGTCTTTCAATGTGGCCATTATTGTAAACTTTTATAAGACCTTCAATTTCTTCTACTACAACTATTCCATGTTGTTGATGATGGTCTTTTCTTACGTTGAGATTTTGTCTTGGATCATATGAAATGGCAGTCACCATTTTTTTTTTTTTTTGAGAGGATGATGGTATATGTTTGTAGTGAGTAATTTGGGTTTTTTTTGCTAAGGTTTGGTGATTCATGTGTTAAGATTTTGGTCTCCTTTTATAGAGAGGTTTGATGCCACAAATCCGTCAAAAGTGAAGTAAGAAAAGTGATGGATCCTTTGGCACAATACAGAATTTTTTTTGGTCAATGTAGTTAATATATATTTTCATTATATTTAATTTTACAACTCGATTGTTCAAAATTCCCTGCATTGCGTATAGAAATTACTTTATACTCATTATATTAATGATTATTAGAATGGTTGTAGTAGAATAGTAAGTATTCTTTTTTTCTTGATCAGAAATTTTAGGTTCGAGTCCTAAGAATCGAATGGAGTCGTCTTTTGTGTATGCTTTATCCCAAAATTAGTGGAATGCAAATTCAGATTAATCGGTTCCCAAACGAGTACCGACTATTGAAAAGCAAAAAGGGACACTATTTTATATGAAATGAATTTGTTTTGTACATTGACAGTGTATAATATTTTATACACCATTAGAGTAAGGGCAATAACAAGTACTAGTAACTATTTAGAAGGAAAAAAATTCGATAAACACAAAAATAAGTAAACAGTACCTATTATAACAAGTTAAATTACTTTAAAAATTATATATTTTTTATGTCTCAATTTATGTGGCACAATTCGAGATTTAAATTTTTAAACTTTAATCGTGCGAATTCGGACATAGAAACTTCAAGTTTTTTGAAATAAGATTTATATATTTGAAAACTATACGTAAAAAGCACTATAAGCCACAATAATTGATAATTTAAGATATTTAAAAGATATATGAAAAAATTATGGTAAAAAAAAAGACTACTTTAAATCTCAAAACCAAAAAGATAAATTGAAACGGAGAGAGTAATATTTTATTTATTGATCAGATTGTGAACGACTATGGTTGGAGATACGGAATAAATACTATATGGGTAAATCACCGTGCGCCCAAAGAAAGAGCTATATACGCAATTATGCGAATGTCGGCATGTTTGTATTCTTTCGGCTTTGTAAAAAAAGTGTAGCTAAATTCTAAAAGGTTATTCGTAGAACTTGTACTAATTGTTGTTTAAAAATATATTTTTAAACAGGATAATCACGCAGTTTTTTATGATAATTATTTAAATTTTTAGATGAGATGTACGTATTATAATATTTATAAAAGAAATTACGTGCTTACCTCCATACAATATTGACTCTAATTTAAATAAATATATTAAAAAGAAGTTTAACATATTTGACTCCAAACTCGATATACTTCTAAAAATTACACAAGCATGTCACGCACATAGATAAATTGGATCTAAGCTTACTAGAATATATATCTATGTCGGAAAGTTTAAGAATTTTTCTAATGCAAGTCATGATGACACTCGTCTGTCTGTAGCCTCCTCCATTTCATATACTTAGTATAATATTTATGAGATGTTAATTTTAGTTTAATTATTAAGATTTTCAAAAGAGCATTTGACTATACCTTTCTAGCTAGAAATATTAAGTCTTTTGGAAAGGAGGGAGGATCGAAGACTTTGAAGGGAATATAATTGCATCATATGCATGTATCAAATTAAGATCATCTAAATTAAGTTTTTAAAAATTAGGATTGGAAAATTTGAAAAGTTATATACGCCCGGTGGCTAGTTAACTTCTGCATTGCACCAAGAGTAGATAAATTAATTTATTTCCTGTAATTTTGAAAGGAATATATCCTCTTGTTCCGATACAATTATTATTCGCTAAATCATATATGTAATTCTTTTTAGAATATTATATTTTCGACATTTTTATTATGAATAATACGGTTTATAAATTATAGTATTCCATTCTTCTGAATTTTTAAATTTAATTTAGAACTATTTTTTGTTTTGTCTATTCCACAAAGATTGACACGTTCTCCACTTTTATATTCTCTTTTTTGTTTTGTTTTGTTTTCTATCCGATGTCCGAAATTCACAATAGAGTCTGACTAATTCAGATTTGCGCCACGTAGATCCCATCCGGAGGGAAACGTTCCCTACCATGAATTTCAACTTGTTATATTGTAGGCTCGACCTGATAAGGAAACAAATTAAATATGCCATGTTTACTATTGATATATTATCATTTAGAGCAAAAACATTTTTCTTATGTTTTTAAGAAAACAGTTCAAAAACTAAAAAGAAAACGGAAATTAAAGAAAAGTTTTTTTAAAAAAAAAAAAACCTTTGGAAAAAGCCAAGAGGTCGAGAACCTTCCATTAAACACCCAAAGAGAAAAAAGAAGAAAGAAAAAAAAAAAAAAAAAAAAAAAAAAACAAGAAACAACAAAGGGAAGCCTATCTATTTTACGTAGTATCTTTTTTTATTTCCCCACTTGCATTTGGACTTGGTCTTTACCATAGGTAAGGTTAAACGTAAAATGCAATTCGGTAAACTTAAAGTTTTATGCACATATAATGCATACAGTTTTTTCTTCACGGTTAACTATCTTAAGTTGATTTACAATAACAAATAACTTTCATAGCAATTTTGATATGGTAACAAGGGGCGGTGCTAGGGTACCGCAAAGGGGTTCATCCGAACCCTCTTAGAGTCTGTTTGGATTGACTTATTTTAAACTGCTTTTTTTAAGTTGGAAATTCCAGTTTTTAGCTTTTAGTTTTTTTTTTGCTATTTTGACTTAAAATTAAGTGTCCAGAAGCACTTTTTTACCTTATCCAAACACAATAAAACAGCTTAAAAGCTATTTTAACTTAAAAGCACTTAAAATAAGTCAATCCAAACGGGCTCTTAGTCGAAAAATTACACTATAGGTACAAGGTCAAAATCATTTTTATGTATATATAGTAAATGTTGAATTCTCTTGGCTTCTTCTTGGTTCCACGCTGCTGATGGTAACTAAAAAAAATACTAACCATATTCTTATATAGTGTATTTGTACTGATAGTATAAACTGCGAACGCATATAAAAAGCGAAGACGATTCACAAAGGATGAAAAGCTAAGGATGACCAAAAAGAAACTTATTTATCCTTAGCGATACAAGCATGCAACTATGCAACAGGGACAAGTGATGAGTTAGTCAAATAGGAATACAATGCGAATATATAGTTGAAGATATATCATATATAAAAGATAGGTACGTACTTACTTGAGGGTCGACTGAAAATTAATGTGTGGAATAATCCTAAAATATAATTCTATGACCTTTAATTTATGCTTGCAAAGAGTCCCTTACTGGAAAAGTATTTATAACTATCTCGTATTCGAAACTCACTTATCCGACTAATCCAGATTCGTGGCTCGTAAGTCGGACTGGAAAAGAAGTACTATATCCGTTATGAGAAGTGAAAAGATCTCTTTTGATAGTTGAATACTTTTTTTGATGCATGGCATAACCGCACACGGCACATCCTGTAAGCCTTTGTGCACATTACATCTTTATTAGAATAAAATCTTCTGCTTGGGACCTACTAAATTTTTTAAAGGCTATTTGGTACAAGGGCATTCTTCAAATTTAGTGACAATTTGGTAACACGTTAGGAAAAGTAGAGTCTACTAACTATTTTAATTCCAACATATGTCCAAAAAAGCTTTTATTCAAACTCTTCTCATTTACCTAAGTTTTGATGAATATATATATATAGTTACTTGATACTTATGTTGATGAGAGATAGCCGAAAAAATCACTTTACGTACATGCAATTGATTCAAAAGGTAATATTTGCTAAACTTGAAAATTCACAATATAATCGAATAGTCCAAAATATGAAGGTGAATGATTCTATTTGTGTCAAACTTCACATTTGATTCGTATTTCCGTCATAATTCACAAAGATGCCAATACATGAAAAGTCAAGTCACTTTGGATATCAGGCTCGTAAATTTCACCCATGGCTGTGCTGGAACCTCCACTCACTTTCCTTCATATATGATATAAGTATATTTATCATTGTAAATAACATCTATGGAGTTTGTTTGTGGTTGAAAGTTGCGTGTGCCTTTTTTTTTTTTTTTTTTTTGGAGACGACATATTTACTGTAGATAAGGGGTGACTATTGATTTAGCCTTTGTCAAATGTCAATTGGGTGGTTCACAAAATTATTCTTCCACGTGCGAATATACATAATAATGGAACTTTATCCCATTCAACTATATCTGTAAGGCACCTGATTTACTGTACACAAGGATGATCGAGTAGGCTAATCCTACTATGTCAACGTTTACTATATCCATCCTTTTCAAATCTACTATACCTTTCAATAAGATTGTTTTTTGCTAAAGACAAAAGAGTTGACCTATCTATGTACTTGAGCTCTTATACCCTTTCTTGTTGTGGGAGGGGTAAGGGAACAAAAGCAAAAGTTTCTTGCACTACTAAAATAACTAATCCATAGGATTATACAACAATCCTTCAGTTGACTTAGAAATGGATCTTGATTCGGACCGAGAAACTTCTACATATTCTAGCTCTAGAAAGGAAGAAATGTCACTGGAAAACAAAATGTCATTAGAGATAGGAAGTACCATTCAGTCTGTACCATCCGCCAAACTTGCGTCCAGAACCAGAAATTACTCGTTCCGTTTATTTTTACTTGTCATATTTTGATTTAACACGCCCATTAAGAAAACAATTATTAATATGATTATTTTACCATACTACCCTATTAATTGATATTTAGTATTATGTCTTGAAAAATAGAAGGTTAAACATAGAAAAAGAATGTCTATTCCAACTTCCAACTAACAATTAATGATCAAATGGAATGCCCCAAGATATCCATTAGCATCCTTATTTCTCACCCACACTGGTTGAACTAATAAATGCATGACAGATACAATTTTTACTTATTGCTTAACCTGGGTACATTAGCGTTCGTTCGTTCTTAATTTCATCACTTAATCATGGTGGCTAATATCATTTTGAAGGGACTCCGACTATAGTGTTTTATCCCAGATGGCCTAAAATTGCAACTTGCAATACTAAAGCCAGTTGAAATTCCATTGGCAACAAACAATGCCCACCCATCATACACCTACCCAAAAAAATTCTTAACCTTCAACAAGGAATGAGCCTTGATATAGCACAATGAATACACATGACTCATACATCGACAAATTTGGGATTAGGAAAGAGTTGATCGATAGATTGAAAGATCTTTTAGTAACAATTTAGTGCAGATACAAGTACCTTAGACATGATTTAGATATAATGATTGTTCTAATTGTGGAATAGACGGCATGCTAAAGTAGGCAACTGATGAACAAAATTCTCTTCACGACTATGAAAATGAAACCCACAACCCTTAACTCGTTGCCCCTGCAGTGGAGGAAATATTGTCCTATATGCAAATCCAAACACAAAATAACGCTCATTTCTCAAACCCTCCCTTGTCTCGTACTACCAACTCCATCCATTCGCCTGCCTATCATCTTTCTTTTTTCATTCTTTCAACAAGAAAAACCAAATGGGAAATCACCATCCTACGGATATTAGATGTACATGAAAAGAAAAGCTAAGTTGGTTTCCGCATATTACGTCCTGCGCGAATTACTTCATCAACAAGTAGCAGCTGAGATGCTATGACAGGGCTGCAAAGGAAAAATAGATTATTGATCAGATATAAACCAACGGAATCTCACCTTTTGTAGGGTTGGTAAATTTAAAGGGGAAAAGGAAAAAAGAAAACCACAAGCAAATAACAACAAATATCAACCTTCAGTGCTCACAGAAAAGAAGATTTCACAATTGATATTCAAACATGAATTACCACATGCTCATACAGCAGAACATTACAAGTAATAAGTAACTTCCACATACCCAGAATTCACAATCTGACGCTTAACAGCATAATTGTCAAATATCCCCTCCATTTGGGGATCTATAGGTTCTCCAGTGTGCTGATTTAGTCCAACAATGTTTCCCTTGTCATGCTCTCCCTGCAAAAAGATGAGATGTCAGGATGTGAATTAATTATTGTTGCATTCATGAACGTGGAGCAAGAGTAGTATTCAGATACCGTAAGCGCTATAATCACATCTTGAGTGTCAAGGCCAGAGTTCTCAGCAAGTGTTTTTGGTATCACAAGGAGGGCATTAGCAAAAGCTTCCACACCAAGTTGGGCACGCTTAACAGATAGTTCGTCAAAGGCCAAAGGAAGTCAGAAGATATACATACAAATAAACAACACTTGGAATATATCATTCTGAAGGAAGTATTTAGACGGCGATAAACTGTGCACATACCCCTTTAACAGTTTTCTTCACTTCGTTGATCAGGTATTGTCGAGCTGCAACTTCAAAGGCCCCAGCACCCTTAAAGTGATCACACAAGAATATACCTCAGGAACAGAAGATGCATTACTTCATTCTCATTATATGAAGATAATTCACTACTTAGAACAGGTGAATGCTCAAACTTCATAACCAAATACAGGCACATGGATGAGAATTCATACACAACGTAGCATCTACTAACTAGAGATAGAGCTCAGATATGAAGTCTAATAATGCCTTCCTTTTCGTACTGCTGTAAAAAATAAAAACCCAGGATAACAGATGACAGTTCCATTTTTTCAAGTAAAGCCTTAGCCAAGAAGAAAGATCAACATCAATACGTAGGAGCCAACATGTGTATAAAATATAAATGCATGTAAAGCATCATACTTCCATGCACATAAATTTTGGTCCAAAGATAGAGAGACAGTGCAATGCACAAACAAAGAAAAAATCATCAAGTGAAGGCACTTCTACATGGAAATCACACAAGATATTCATTTTTTAGAGTTCCGGGTATCAATGGACTAAACATACCAGTATAACTGCTTCATCTTCAATGGTATTTTTGACTGCTCTCAGTCCATCACGAACAGCATCTTTAATTTGTGCTATTGTATGGTCATTTGGCCCTGGATATAAAACAACAGTGTTTAACAAGACCAATTCCTCAAACAGTGACATTACATGGACCACCACAGCAAGACAATAGAGTTCACATGAAAACGCATTACACGAAAACCAAACAAGTCAGAATACCTTTTATAAGAATAGTGCAGGAATGAGGATTTTTGACATTTTCTACAAATGTGTACTTCTCTTCGCCAAGAACATGCTCATACACCAGACCGGCCCAGCCAAGGCACTCAGGAGTAAGGTCATCAACAGAGTTAACTGCTTCACCGCCACATGCCAAAACCAAGCGTTCCATATTTCTCCTCTTCGCTCTTCGAAGAGCAATTATCTAGAACATAAAATGAGAATGATATTCCGTACGTTGGAAGGTAAATAAGATTCTTCAAGGTCACCCATTATTCAAATGAAACATTTATGTCAAAAAATTTACAGTTTGGCATCTCAAATGCTATTATCGAGCTTTAGAAAACAGCCTCCTCCAATAGAAAATGAATTTTCATGTCGAGAAATGTGACAATGCATTAACATTTATTAAAGTAGAGCTATAAAACCTAAATTATGAGATATGTGGAAAAGTTGAGAAGAAAGTATTAATAAGAGGAGAATCCTGGAAGGAGATAAAAGGAAAGGGAGTGTCATAGAAATTTGTATAGACAAGGTATTTCATATTCTTCAATTTCACCTTAGCTTTTGTTTTGATTACAGAAATCATTAAATCTGTCCGAAATTTCTCAGTCGATTTTGGTCAAAGTACCCAAAATCGGTTGACCAGATTGGGTACGGATCCCACACCCACGTTTTGTCGACACGGGTGCGGCAATGAAAGTGAAGAGTCCGAGCAACTTAGATCATAGCTGCTCCCTTTTTAAGTTAGAAATTCACGACAGGCCAATATCTTCAATGAATTTTTTTTAATGACCGAGAACAGTTACCCAGAAGTTCTAACATGGCAACAGAAGGAACCAGCATGTTTCTAGGTAGAGCAAACGTGCAAAACCAAGTTGAAGAAGCCACATGCCTTCGACAACTAAATGATTCAGCTTGATAATTTATTAAAAACCGAATAAACTAGAGTGAACAAAACTTACTCCTTCCCGAGCGAGAAGGTCAAGGGATGTTGGATCAATCCCTTTCTGATTGATAACAACAAAGTTGTTGTCATTCCCTGAACAAACCTGCACACAACCAGGAATAAAGGCTGAAATAAATATTTCATTACATTAACACACACATGGCAAATACTCCTAACTAAAGTGCAGACCTCCTTTTTAAGATCAATGATCTTTTGCACTCTCTCATCAACTGAGCGCCTTTCGGCAGCAACCATAGCCTCTCTCTGCTCCGCATTCGAGTAGAAAAACCCTGCATTTACTTCACTGAGAAAGAGAAGTGCGTCAACTATGTGAACTCAATAAGTCCAAGTAAATACACGTAATATGAAGCTGTGATGAACAATAATCACCTCTTCTCATATTCCAATGATACATTACAAGTCATAATGTAACAGTTCTCAGCTCGTCTTTTCATGTCTGGATGTCTTGAACCATGGTCGAGCACAAGACCCTCAACCTGATAGCAGCAAGAAAACATGAGAACTGCAACATGTTAAATCTGTACTCACAAAGTTCTTCAATTTTCAGTTTTCATTGTCACAGAACGGATGGGTCTGTAGTTGACACGCTTTAAAGGAACATCTCCTAGGTTGATGGTTTTAATAGGCTGACTAATTGGAATAACACCAATTTGATTTTTTTCCAACTTCCCTCATAGTTTGCTTGTTTCTCTGTTATTTTCCTTCCATTCCCTTCTATTTTTGTGTTGCAGATATTCTAGTATTAAAGATAATTGTTTCAAGCATTCAAAATTTAAATTAAAAAAATGGTAAATAAGCAAAGAATGAATTGAACTCCGCATCTTTTGACTTTTCATGAATCATCAAACTCCCCAAAAAAAAATTTGTCTTTTGAACATGAACGATGTGCGCAGTTATGGTATGAGAGGGATGCAGTAGCTCCACCAAACAGGTAGGATTTGTTTTGAGAAAGGAGAGAAATATCCATGGCCATCTAGACAAGTTTTCTTGAAGTTAGGGAAATAGAGAAAGGTGCAGCAAACGATAATAGAATATATTTCAAGAGAGAAAGGAAAAAATATTCACGAACCAAACACAACCTTAATTTTATTTCCTGCAACTGCAACCTAGATAGATAAACTAAGAGACATCATGTAGCAACGACTAACGAGGACAAGTACATCTACACAGAGCCAATTTGAGGCATGAATGTCTTGCATACGTTCCATAACATGCATATAGCAATTCTTCCACCAATGTTAACCCATATAATAAAGAATTTTCATGACCCACAGCCACCCAATATTGTTATAATATTCACTGTTGACTTTTAGTAAATAATTAAGCAGAAAACACTTCCTAAAAGTATGTGCATCTTTCACTTCCTAGACGATCCTCAGAAATGAAAGGAAAATTTATTTAGCACCTGCACCCTTACCTTTTACTTTTAGTATATCCTGTGAATAATCTTAATGTCCTAAGCTTATTAAATCTAAAGGAATCAAATATTTAATTCAAACGTTTCCTGTAAACGGTACTTGTAATTATTTAGAAACTTGAAAGATAATATTCAGCCCACTTTCATCATAAAACTTCACGTTAGTTTATGTGAAATTGTGAGCAGTTCAACTTTGCTCTTTTACAATCTAACTTGAAATATATAGCTTGTCCAATCCTAGAAGTGGAAGACGAATCAAAATCTGATATCTACTATACTACTAAGTTATGTTATCAATACTTGACAATGTTGTCTATTGTTGGAATTCATATTGTCATATGGTGCATTCTGCACATAACAAGAACAATAAACAGAGTACAAGTTTAAAAACAGTAGACAAGAACTATGAAACATGTTGCAAGTACACTTGGCCATTTCAATTGGAAATTATCATTATAAGATATGTATAACGATAGCAATTAAACATTATCACTATAAGATATGTATAACGATAGCAATTAAACATGTGTTTAGATTATGGGTCAAAGTGTCGAACAATATTCCTGATCACTGGCTGTTATGTAAACCCAACAATTATGAGAAAATGAGAGGAAAGGGTCAAAGCAGCTACTGGATGAAACAACATTGTTCAATTACAAAGGGAGAGGGAAAATTTACAGTGCAGGCATTTCTTGAAGTTACATGCCTATTTAAGGAAATCATATGATTTAAATTCATTTATTATGAGTATTGTATTCTTTAATCTAATGCCAAACAATGCAACACGTGAGTCACCCTGTGGAAATGACAACAAACATCCAGAAGTTATAAGTAGCATTTTACATACCAAACAAGTGTCAACATCAAACTTATGGCGCATGTGCATTATTTCAACCATGAAAAGATCAATAGCTTCTTCAGGCTTGCGGATGCAAAGCACCTGTCACACAAGTTGCAGGAATTGTAATAAATCATCAGGAGAGGGGAGAAAACCTCCCAGAAGAATATAACAACAAAAGAAAGATAACTTCAAAAAGATGGAGAGAGAGATAACAGATAATGTCAGTCTACCACGAATCAGTAAGCAAAAGCATATTCACAAACATGCTATCTATTACTCGTTCTTTTTTTTTACAACAAACTGGTCTAGATAGAGTGATAAGAGTAAACTCCTCTGTCGGACCAATAATTCACTTTCTAAAATGATATTATCAGTCTCACCTGGTCCTTCCCTTCAAAGGAACATGTTCCAAATGGAACAAACCAGGATAAATAAGGACCAAATAGTCTAAAGATAGAACTTTAAATGCCTAGAAGCAAGGAACAGCACTTACAGCATTCGCAACAATGTCCGTCAGTTGATCAGCCAATGATTCATACAACTGCACAAAAGCATAAATTGGTATAAGAACCAACAATAAAACTGGTTTAAGCAGAAGGTTTATAATCTACATCACATTCAAAGTTCAGAAGAAACCTTTGTTCTCAACGTTGTTCTTGCTACCATCTTCAAGATCTCTTTATCTGGCTCGTCACCCATCACTACAGGAGTCTTAAATTTTTCAAGAAATTGTAATGTTGCTCTTTTTGCAATTTCAAAACCATCAACTAGCACACGAGGATGCATCCCTGTAAAGAAGTTCCAAGCACTTACAACCTAAATTAACTAAAGGATATATCTGACGAGATACTGCAACAGTCATCTTTGGCAGGGGCGCAAACCAAGAAATGACCTGAATATGACAACTTAACAGATCACCCAAATATTAATATTTCCCAGAATATGTGTGTGAACAGATAAGCAAAATGTAATCATGAAACAGTTCGCCGCAACACGAACTTTTCACTACACATCTCGACAATTCATTTTCTAAGTCTTTCTGGATTTTCCATTTATGGTTGGATTTCATATTACATCAGGTAGCTCAACTGACATTTTATAATCAGATGAATGTTTAGCTTTTCGTAATAATGTATCTACACAAATGAAGTCGCTGGCAATGAAAATATATGGCAAACCTTCATCGATGCAACGCTCAGATTGTTTCATGAGCTCCCCAATGAAAAGCACTGTGGATGTAGTACCATCACCACTTGTATCATCTTGAGCAACAGCAGTCCTCGCAATCATTACTGCAGTTGGATTTTGTATTTGCTGCAATTTTTTACGCAGAAAATTATCAATACCAACACAGTGCTAATCGTTTTAGTCATTTACAATTAACATCTTCAAATTAATATTCTTCATTTAGCTAAGTAAAATGAACAGCAAAAGAAGATTTTCCACAAAACCAAGACCAGCTTCCATACTAAAAAGTTGTAATCCTAATACATGGCCCAGTTTCAACTTCCATTAGAGCTACAACAGATGAACCACAAAGGAAGATGCTCTATGCAAACACAACCATCTTAGAAAATGTGCTCCCACCAACCCAAAAGATGATATTTGTTAGCATTTCTAATCTTCGGTCTTAAGAGGCTAGTCCCTGGAAAATGCACGGACTTCAGCGTTGGGAACAAGTAAGATTATTATCTGGTTTATCCTCCATAGATTGAATATCCTACTAGTGTGCCAGCCCTATCCCTACGAATTCGGAGACCAATTTCATAACTTTTTTCTGGATTAAACTTAACATACTGAGAGAGTACTTAAAAAAGAATTACCAATCACAATCTTTACAGTTGTAGACTTTTTATATGGTTCCTAGCCTCTAACGTTATATATATTTGAAAATGTTTGGACAAACCATTGTAGTCTTCTGGGAATAGTATTCATCTTGTCACTGGATCAACTTCCATCAACAAACTCAATACCATCCACACCAATATCAAGTAATTTTCAGGACACTTAAAGTGCAACAGTGACTTCAAATGTGTAAATCATACGGCAAAATATCTAAAAACAAACACCAATATAGCTGAAAAGAGATAAAGAGTATAACAAGGAGAACTCACCATCTCTTTCAGCAACGTATTTCCATCCTTAGTAAGTTTAATGTCACCGGCACCACCAACAAGCCTAGCAATTACAAATACACAAATCTCCATAAAAATGACCTAGAAAAAACATATATACTAAACCAAAATCGAATACCTTAAAAAAACAAAAACAAAAAGTGAAACTCACATTTTAATGGTTCCCTTAGGGCCTAGATTAGTCTTGAGAACATCCTGCAAACCCTTGGCGGCATTGATGTTCATGTGAAGCGCCGCCGACTTGTTGAGTACCTCAGCATTTGGATTCAAAACCTTAACAGACATCTTCACTTACTTGCAATGGAGTTTCAGAGGCTAAGCAGATCGCAGTATCGAAGAGTGAGGGCTAGGGTTCTGTGAGGCCTTTCTGGAAGAGTTTGGTTTTGTTCTTTGAAACTGGACCGATCCGGTTTAAACTTTTATAAACCGCCCCGCCCTAGGTCACCCTTTTTGGTCTAGCGGAACAGTCCAAGGATGTTTTTGTGTTTTTTTTTGTAATAGAAAATCAAATTTTTATGTTCAAATTTACACTAAAAATTAATGAATTTAATTCATCATACTTCAAATTAAGTTACGCATGCATGCCACAAGGTGTAAATTAAAGTGAGTTTCAGGGTCATCAAACCATACATCGAAGTGTTAGTATATCTCGTTTAAATTATATTTAGATAGTACATTAAATTTTATGTGCGTTTAACAACATTTTTCGCCGGTGCCATGTGACACCCCTTCGACTAACATGCATCACTTTTGGTGGTGCCCCCATCATCTTCAAATCTTAAATTTTTCGCCATGTATGAATGTATTTGGATAACTTTTTATTTATTTTATACTAGCTAGTTTCTGGTCGAGCATGTGTGTGTACCCCTATCAATAAGTACAAAAAGAAAAAATCTCACAAATTGTATCTAATTTTCTTATATTCAAATTTCATTAGAAATTAATTAATTTAATCCATCATACTCCAAAATAAAGTTACATAAAAAGAAAAATTAGATAAAATGACCATTGTTTAAATTTCTTACACAAAAAATAGTTCACTATAATTTACTACTTAAAATGATTATTAGGCCAAAGTTTTTATCCGAAATGATCATTCAGTATACATGAGGTATACATGTGGCTATTTAATCTGATTTTTTTTTTTTGCAGTATACATGCATATACATTGCTTATATATGACATATATATTGTATATACATGCGGCTATTTAAAAAAAATGACAACGGTACATTTTCGTAAAAGACCCTACATAAAGTGGAATGGAAGGAGTAATATTTGAGAAGAAAGAGCCTATTTGGATTGATTTATTTTAGGTGCTTTTAAGTCAAAATAGTTTTAATGTTGTAAAACTAAACTTAGAATAATATAACTATAAAAGTAAGAAAACAAGATATGTAGACAAAGGAGAGAACTTTTCTTCTATTCAAGTGTACTACAAGTATATACAAGTGTATTTTATAATGGTGAATAACTTTCCTATTTATAGGTTGAGAAATCACTCCAAAAGTCACCTATATTAAGTACCCAACTTAATGGATACATTCTTATTCAAGATGATTCATATCACCTAGAGAATATGTATACATGAATGTAAGTAGTTCATGTACTAGGTAAATGGACAATCCACTAATTTAATGTATTTATAACAGTCCCCCTTCGATGTCCATAGATAATGTGCCTCGTTAAAACCTTATTAGGAAAAAACCAATGAAAAAAAGCCTAGTGAAGGAAAAAGAGTACACAAATCTTGTAATACGCCTTGAATGTTGCCTCATTAAAAACCTTACCAGGAAAATTCAATTGGGACAAAACCTTGGTTACGAGAAAAATAGTACAACGCATATTTTACTCCCCCTGATGTGAACATCATTTAACCTCTTAGAAATGGTGCATTCCAATTTTGTATATCAGCTTCTCAAATATTGAGGTTGGTAATGCTTTAGTTAATATATCTGCCAAATTGTCAATCGGACGAATTTGTTGAACATCTCTTTCACCTTTCTTCTCAAAATCATGAGTGAAAAAGAACTTTGGTGAAATAAGTCTTGTTTTGTCTTTGTGATGTATCCTTCCTTCAGCTGAGCTATACATGCAACATTGTCTTCGTACATTGTAGTTGAAATATCTCTTTTCAAAGAAAATGCATTTCCTGAATATGTTGAGTTATTGATCTCAATCATACGAATTCTCAGCTGGCCTCATGAATGATTATTATCTCTGCATGATTTGGAGAAATGAAAACTATTGTTCGCTTCATTGAACGTCATGATATCACTATACCTCCATATGTGATTCGATAAATACGTTGCATCATTTTAATGTCTTCTCGCTGAGGAGGAGCTGAATCTTTCAATATATGTTGATTGATGGACAAATATTTTACTTATCAAATACTCCAATAAATATTTTATTTGTCAAATACAACGAGTACACATATTTAGTAATACGTATTTTTAGCTGCCTCATTAAAAATCTTGTCAGAAAAATTCAGTGGGACAAAACCTCAACTAAGGAAAAAAGAGTTCAGCGCGTATTATACTCGCATTGATTAAAACATCACTTAATTCTTGTAAATGATGCCCCCAAAACATAAGTGCATCAATTGCACTAAACATGGTACTGTTAAATCAATTTTATGAGATCGAAATTAATCTTTCCTTATGTTTAGCGATCTTACAACCATTAGGATATTCAATGGAATCGCTTTAAAACCTTATAAATCCTTCAAGGATATTCATATAACTGTCATTGTCTAGCTAAGACATGACAACCATTCATTCATACGTATTCAAGCTTTTCAGTATCGCCAGACTGAAAGAAACCCCATTGCATTCATCACAGGAGAATACGTCTCCCTATAATAATGTCAGGACTAAAACCCTTTATGCCCCAAGGCACAAGCCATACTTTAAATCTTACGATTTTATCTTTTGCACAATAACTCATTTGTACCCTACTGACATTATACATTGATCTTTGGACTATAAGTACAAGTATTCACCTTTTCAAGTGAAATAAAATACTTGAATTACGTATTTTTATTTGGCCAATTATTTATTTATCCACACTTTTTGACAGATTTGTATTCAAGATCCTTGATACCAATTATAATATTAAGCGCATACATTATATCAAACATACCATCGACGGTTATCAATTTTGATATCGATTTCATTACGACATAATATATCGAGATCGATCTCTTCTTTTTTATCATTTTCAGGTACCTGGACCTTTGCCAAGGTTTTATGAAGAGTTATGTCATGGTGCTATTTTAAAGCACTTGCCTCATTACCATGACCATCTTGATCATTTGCTCCTCTCCTTCTTCAAGGAGTTTTACTTTTGGAATCGATTAGTCTATCACGCTTCAGGCATGCCATAGACCCTGTCCTTCAAGAACTTTTCATTGAAACGTTACAACTGAATTATGGTATAGGATCATCAAATACATTTGGCAATTAATTTGCAATATTTTACAATTGAATTATCTCTTGAACTTCAAGTTCACATTTTCTTTATACGAGAATCTAGATAATTCATTCCATCCATTTCAGCTGTTAATCATATCTCTCCCTAATGTTAGGAAATCTAACATTCACCCCAACCTTATTTGGGAATTCATCTTTGTGCGTGGTGGAGCAATTAAATCAAATACTGTATATTTAAATTTTTAGATGGAATATTTGGCTCTTGACCCTGAACCAATAATAGGGGAACCTTATTGACTTGATGCATACAAGTGCTGCTGCATAAAATAACATCTCATACCAAAATTCGTTTGGGAGATTTGTTCTCATAACCAACAGGTTTAGCTATAATTGGAGGCATACAATTTCTGCTAAACTAACCAGCATTTTCAAACAATTTGAGCAAACAACCTTGCAAAAATTAAATTGCAAGTTGATAGCAAAGCGCATGTGACCAACTATAAATGCATCTCATTTCATAATAAACGGTCCATATGACAGGTGAATGGGCCCATATTCACCTTGTTATACATTTCAAAATTTTAGGGAATACAATTCCAACCTTAGCCGGTGTAATGTTTAACTTTTTGAGAACAAGCAGCACAAGAGAATTCTTGAAGAATCTTTTATTTCTTCAATATATAACCACATGAATTCTCAACTATTTTTGCATCACATTTGAACCGGGATGGTCAACCGGTCATGCCAACAAATATTTATTTTGGTAAACTTCTAGTTTACTATCGCATGTGATTTTATCACCATGCCATATCTGTGTACTACAAAACAAGAAGAGAAGGCGGTAACCTTTTACATAAATATTTATAACCCGCTTCGATTGTAGTAAATGATGATATAAATTTTTTCCATAATTTACAGTGTCAATATAATTCATTTTTAGTCAATGCCTTTAAAACTTAAGAATTTCTTTTGAGACTTACTACAACAATTTCATTCCTCCGTGTAGTAACACATTAGCTCTTTTAAAGCTTTATCACATATTTCATAACACCATACATATGGTAAGCATCTCCTTTTAGGAAGAAAATTATTTTCATTATTGTCATGGTCAAAGCTTTTATAGACAAGAACGATTTCTTGCTTTTACCCTTCAGTAGATCATGATAAGACATGCTACAACGCCAATGACCTTTTATACCAAAATAAAATTTATTTATTTCTTTCAAACCTCCCGTAGAGATGAGTTTTGGTATTTATCCAACCTTACATGAGCATGTCCTTATCCAACCTAACAGGCTCTAACTTATGGCTTATGCTTATAAGTCATAAGTTATAAGTTCATCCAAACAAGTCCTAAGTTGGGAACAAGTTATCGAGGGATAATTAATCTGGGGATTAGCTATCTCGGGATTATTTATTTCATATACCGAAATTAATTATTTCATCATGTATACGGGATAACTTATCTATCACTATGGTATAAATGATGGGATAAATAATTTCGGGACTATTTAATTTCTTCAATCAAACACAAAATAAAATAATCCTACATTTTATCCCAAAATTATTATATTTTATACCTCACACCAAACAACCCCAAGTATATTACTATTTCAAATATGATATGTTGGAGACAATTACATATCATATTTGAAAATAATACACTTGGTTGTGTCCAATGTTTTAATTCTGCTATATATATCATTTCAAAGAATGGAATTAATTTTTTAATTTTGACAATTAGTCGAAGCAGTTACGGCTAGTTTACACTAAAAATTAAACAATTGAACACATTATTATTGATGTAAGCGGTCATAAAAGGTCATTTTTTCCTGATTGTTTTATATGGTAACAGTAAATTTCTGTAAATATAGCATTGTCACATAACTCAAATATATTAATTAATTGTACTATGCCTGGCTTCTCTTAATACTGCAAATCTGCAACTACTTTTTGTAGATCACTGAGTTTTTTTGTATTTAATGTCCTCACTATTAATAGAATCATATACAATGGAATACTTTGCCACTCATGTCTATATTTTCACAAAGTACAATTATAAATTAATTACTCTAGGAGCATGACTGCAACTTGTGCTAATAATGTAGAGCTTCAGCTTTTTAGAAAAAAAATTTGTCACCTAATTTTTCTCTCATAAACTTTGTATCTTCTTCACCGATTCAACTCCTTTTGTTTGCTTACGTAATTATTATTGCCTTAATATATATGACAAGTGTTAGTTTTTCGGAAAGAAGTTATAATCTCCCACCGATATACTTATCGATTTTGACGTTACATATTAAGGGAATATAGTAACATAGATTTTTCTAGTGAAAAAGATATTCCTTAAAATTTCTAAAGATTCTACTGGAACAAGATTAAGGTAAATTGTCAAAATTTATTGTCATTTTTTTCTTAAAAATAAAATAGGAAGTATGAAAGATTATATATGTATAGCTCAGTGGACGTTTTATTTTTTAATTAATTAAAAATATTATAGAAGAATTACACTTACCTTTCCCGAAGTTCTGACTTATACATACTCTTTCATATCTTGTGTAGAAAGATTACATTAATTATACGAAACTTGTCTTATAGTACATAGTTACCGCAAATGGAATTTTGGAAGAAGAAATTAAACCAATTAGAGAAACTAATAAAGAAAGTGGATCTAACGTAAAAAGGAAAATGAACCATGCAAATATTACACCTACACCAAAAATACATCATCGCATTTTCCTTCTACGTGTTTGTGCATTAAATATTTTCTTGAACTTACCATATGGGAAACATGTTGATCAACTTTAAATACAAACTCCATAGAAACAATTTCATCAAGAAAGCAAAGTTTGAGAAAGAAAGAAAGAAAAACTCAAGGAACTAATCATAAACGGTTTCATGGATAATCGTGATAAACCTCTTCGTGTTTTGATGTTTCCATGGTTGGGTTACGGTCACATCTCTCCATTCTTAGAGTTAGCCAAAAAGCTCAGCCAGAGAAACTTCGTTATTTACTTGTGTTCTACACCAGTAACCCTGAACTCTATCAAGAAAAAGCTTAGCCCGGAATTTTCACCATCCATCCAATTCTTGGAACTTCATCTCCAAACGTTACCAAATCTTCCTCCTTGTCACCACACCACCAATGGCCTACCATCCCATCTCATGGACACTCTCAAAGAAGCTTTTGACTTATCTAGCCCTGATTTTACCCTAATCATGAAAACCCTAAAACCCGATTTATTGATTTATGATTTTCTTCAACCATGGGCTCCAAAGGCTGCTGCTGAGTTAAAAATCCCTGCTGTTGAGTTTATTAGTAGTAGCTCCACCATGACCGCGTACATGTTGCATGCGTTCAAGAATCCAGGTATAAAATTCCCCTTTTCGTCTATTTATTATCGCGATTATGAGATGACTCGTATTGAGAAGCAAGAATCATCTACCCCTGTGGAAAAGATTGAGGAAAATAAAAGGCGAGTTAGAGAATGTTTTTACCTATCTTGTGATATTGTTTTGATAAAAAGTTTTAAGGAGATTGAGGGTAAGTATAGTGATTATATCACTAATTTAACTGGAAAAAAAGTTATACCACTTGGTCCTTTAGTTCAAGAACCTACTCTTGATGATGGAGAATCAGAGTTAATAACATGGTTGAATGAAAAAGAGAAGAAATCCACAATTTTTGTATCTTTTGGAAGTGAGTGTTTTTTGTCAAAGGAAGATTTGTTAGAGATTGCTTATGGTTTGGAAAATAGTAAGGTGAATTTTATATGGCCAATAAGGTTCCAAAAAGGGGGAAATCTTGAACTTGAAGAGGCATTGCCTAAAGGTTTTTTCAATAGGGTAGGGAATAGGGGGAAAGTTTTTGAAGGATGGGCCCCACAAGCAAAAATCTTGGAGCATTCGAGTATAGGTGGATTTGTGAGTCATTGTGGATGGAGTTCTGTAATGGAAAGTATGAAATATGGGGTTCCGATCATCGCGATGCCTATGCATATTGATCAACCAATTAATTCTAGACTTGTTGAAGATGTTGGCATTGCTGTGGAAGTTGTGAGGGATAGTAATGGAAAGCTTCATAGAGAGGAAGTTGCAGCCATAATCAACCAAGTGGTACTTGACAAGGATGGTGAATTTATAAGGCAAAAGGCAAAGGACATGAAGGAAATGCTTTGTTCCAAGGGAGATGAAGAAATTGAAGAGGTTGCCAAGGAGTTGGAAAAGCTATGTGCTAAGAAATTCTGGTAGTATCTTTTTTATATATTAGATGCTTGTATTATATAGTATAGTAGTTAAGGTACTTTTGTTCCTCTTTTTGTTAGGATCAAATCTTACTTAATAGTCTTTAAATTTCAGTTCTCTACCTTTTTTTAGATGTTGGACATCCTATTGACTTATTATAAAATTAGTCTTGTATTTCTTTTTATTTTAATTTCATGATTAACAATATGACGGTTCTTATTTATTTTTTACCCATAAGAGATCTGAAAATGACATTTTCTTCTATTCAATAAGTATGTGGGCACAAGATCTCCTCTATAAAAACTTCTAATGTCGTCTGTCACACAAAATTATTTTTGGATAATGGTAAGGTATTATTTATTCCTTTAATTTCTTTTGAGCCGAGGGTCTATTGGAACTCTCTGCCCCCACAAAAGTAGGGATAAGGACATTGTGGAATTATACCGAACATGTTGTTATTATTGTATTTATCTTGTCAAAGAAATCAAGAAATCGTGTTTAATATCCGACAATAAATATATTAATCAAGTGATAAATAATCACCGTGTTTTCGTATTTGCATCATCTTCATATAACTTGTTTGAACACAAATCTATCATGAAATATAGGAGCCATAAATGGACATACGATTGAAGTTGAGAAGATCAAAATGGCTGAATAAATAAATGAGTTAATGTTCAATTTTACTCAGAGTTTATTTGGATTAAAATATGTCAGATCAAGATGAATTAAATACATAAATTATAACCCAATTACTCACGTGGTAATGAATTATAGTATATCTTTCTGGTGCTGTTGATGCATTGCAAATTAACTGGTTTATGAAGCATTAGTTTTTTCCTCTAATATGAAGATGCTAAGATAGTCTATAGGATGGGGAAGTAAAATATTTTGATATATTCAATCTTTCCTCCTTTGAACAATAAACGGGAAATATGATTTAACCCATAAATTCTAACTATCAAGGATATCTATTCGTACCAAACAATCATACTTGCTTATGGTGATCGTCAGGGAGGTTTCAAAAGAATCACAATAATGCTCGTGACAAGGCTAATTGTGGCACTTTCAGAAATCGCCACAATTCTTTTTCTCGCGGTCAGAGACCGTCACAAATTGACAAAAAACCCGTCATAATTTATTCATTTTTTGTAGTGATAACATATTATCATAAAATTATAACACGGTATATTTTAATAACAACTACTAATAACACAATTACTAATTATTATAATTCGTTAAATTACAATCAATTATAAAGATTCATCAATGAAAAAAATAATAAAAAATACCGATTGTAAAGAAGGATAGATAGGAATTAGTTGGCAGAGAAATATATAAGTTTTTTTTTTTTTTAATGAAATACAAAAGTTTAGAGTAAGTTTTAAAATTTGAAAAATAAGTAATGGTCATATGTTTGGGCTAAAAAGAGGTCTCAAGCAAAATTTGAGACTTGAAGATATAGTTTTCAAAATCTGCTTAAAAATAAATAAATTTAATGGTCAAGCAAATATTTAAAAAAAAATTCTGAAAAAATTACTTCAGAATCTATGTCCCGATGGGAACTTAGCCTATTACATTCAAGTCCCTGCTTGTTTTCATTTTTGCAAACCCTCTCTGATGCACTACAATATTTTTTTAAGAAAAAATATGCACGAGTGCGTTGATTAGATTAAATTAAATTAAATGAAAGGGATAGATGAGCAATGTGAATGTATACTGTATAGTAATTTAATTAGAAATTAAACTGAAAATATAGGTCACTCAATTATAATTAAATAAAATGTACTTCATTCGTTTTACATTATTTGATTTCTATTGATTTAACATATCTCATAAAAAAATAATATTAATTAGAGATATATTTTACTGCACTAGATGTTTCCTTTGTACAAGAACAAGGGCGATATTCAGAGTTGCAACAACTATAGGGATATCAAATTGCTAAGCCACACTATGAAGGTCTGGGAGAGGGTGGTGGAGTTGAGGTTGAGACAGATCGTGCCTATTTTCGAGAACCAGTTCGGCTTTATGCCAGGACGTTCGACTACAGAAGCTATTCATCTCCTTAGAAGACTGGTGGAGCAGTACAGAGAAAGGAAGAAAGACTTGCACATGGTGTTCATCGATCTAGAAAAGGCGTATGATAAAGTCCCTGGGGAGGTCCTTTGGAGGTGCTTGGAGGAACGAGGTGTACCCGTGGCGTACACCAGATCAATTAAGGACATGTATGAGAGGGCCAAGACTCGCGTTAGAACTGTGGGAGGAGATTCAGAGCACTTTCCCGTGTTGATGGGGTTGCACCAGGGATCGACCCTTAGCCCTTTTCTATTTGCCTTGGTAATGGATGTATTGACGCGGCAAATACAAGGTGAGGTGCCATGCTGCATGTTATTTGCGGATGATGTAGTTTTGGTTGACGAGACTCGCGAAGGAGTTAATGCTAAGTTGGAGGTTTGGAGACAGAGTCCAAGGGGTTTAGGTTGAGCAGGACCAAGACTGAATATATGGAATGCAAGTTCACTGAGGCGACTCAGGATGATGACATAGAAGTGAAGCTGGATACACAGGTCATCCAAAAGAGAGGGAGTTTCAAGTATCTTGGGTCTATTATCCAGGAAAATGGAGAGATTGATGAGGATGTCACTCACCGTATTGGTGTTGGGTGGATGAAATGGAGGCTCGCATCTAGAGTCTTGTGTGATAAGAAGGTGCCTACTAAACTTAAAGGCAAATTCTACAGAGTGGTGGTTCGACCAACTTTGTTGTATGGAGTAGAGTGTTGGCCAGTAAAGAACTCCCATATTCAAAAGATGAAGGTGGCGGAGATGAGGATGTTGCGATGGATGTGCGGGTTTACTAGGAGAGATAGGATTAGGAATGAGGATATCCGAGATAAGGTGGGTGTGGCGTCGGTGGAAAATAAGATGCGGGAAGCGAGGTTGAGATAGTTCGGACATGTGAGGAGGAGAGGCACGGATGCTCCAGTGCGGAGATGTGAGAGGTTGGCTATGGATGGTTACAGGAGAGGACGAGGTAGACCGCAAAAGTATTAGGGAGAGGTGATTCCACAGGACATGGCGCAGTTGCAGCTTACCGAGGACATGACCTTAGATAAGAAGGTGTGGAGGACGCGGATTAGGGTAGAAGAGTAGTAGGTAGAAGTGTGTGTAGGATAGTAGGTAGGAGTGTTTTTCCTTGTTGTCCCGACTAGTAATCGTAGTGCTACGCTTATAGTTTCTTGTTCTTGGATTCCTCGTAGTAGTATTTTGTGGCAGTGCTCTGTTTCTGTCTGTTGTTTGTTACTACATATTACTTCCTATCGTCTCTTGTAGTTTTATCATGTATTTTTATCCTGTATCTTTGTTATGTCCTTTTTAACCTATTTTTAGACTGTTTTTGTCTTGAGCCGGGGGTCTATCGGAAACAACCTCTCTACCTCACCTCTGAGGTAGTGGTACGGACTGCGTACGCTCTACCCTCCCCAGACCCCACGTTGTGGGAATACACTGGGTATATTGTTGTTGTTGTTGATATTTTACTACACTAATCTTATTAATAATACTTTAAAATTTTATTTTTTCCTATTATTTAATTATTTAATACTAAAAAAATATAAATTTCTCTTAATTTATAAAAATAAATAAATAAAATAAAATATATAATTTTAATATAGGGGTCAAGTAAAATAGTATGGCGGAGTATATCTTAAAAGATACTGGACTAAAATAAAGTTGATTCCCAAAGCACAATAATTATAGAATGCATAATAATTGTATTAGGGGCGCCTCCACTTGTCTACTCCACTCAACTAGTCCACTATATAGAAGATTAGAGAAAGAAGCCACCATTTTTATGCACAGCGATTCTTGAAAATCAGAGTAAAAGCTCCAACTATCAATTCCGACTTAGCTCTGAAAAACACAGCACAGAACTGAGAGCAGCCACAAGTATATATGGCTTCCAGAACCGCCGTCATCGCTTGGTACGCTTACTACTCAAAACCCAGCTGAAACAATTCATAAAAGTAATCACTATGTTTAATTTATTGTATACACATATATATGTGTGTTTACTGTACAGGGGCTCTGGAGAAGATGGTCAATTGGGTATTGGAAACAATGAAGAGAAAGAATGGGTTTGTTCAATTAAAGCTCTAAAATCAGAAAAAGTTTCTTCCCTTGTTGCCGGCAGTAGAAACTCTCTTGCTATTTGTGAAGATGGAAAAGTATGCCGCTCCCAATTACCCTTTCTTTCTTTTTCTTTATAATGATTAAATTTCTTGTTTTTATTTGTGATTTTGGTTTCTGGGTTTGTTGAATAAGCAGTTATTTACGTGGGGTTGGAATCAAAGAGGGACCTTGGGACACCCACCTGAGACTAAAACTGAGAACATTCCTACTCAGGTTAAAGCTCTTGCCAATGTGAAAATTGTTCAGGTAATATTAACATGCCAGCTTTAAGTTGAATTTGTGCAAAAGTATAGGCTGGAGTTTATTAGTGTAGGTTTTATTGGATTACTTTGATTGCAGGCGGCAATTGGTGGTTGGCATTGTTTGGCGGTAGATGATCAAGGCAAGGCTTATGCTTGGGGTACGCCTTTGCTTTATTTATTTCATCTTTATCCTTATAACCATTTTGTCTCTAGAACAAGAAGGGTTACAAAAGTATTATTGTATTCCAAATTTATCAGTTAGAATGGATTTTTCACTTTTTTGGCTTTGGTAGATTGTATCCACAAAGTTAACATCTCTGAACTTCTTCGTCCACAAAGTTAACATCTTTGAACTTCTTCGTCCACAAAGTTAACATCTTTGAACTTCTTCGTAATCTGCTTTAATAGGTTAAGACAACAAGGGCTCACCACCAAACTTGTTAGGATTGACTTGTATGAATCCTCCATACGCATTTCGCCTTTAGTTTCTTCCAATACTCAACAATCTGCTTTAGTAGTTTAGTGTTCAAATTACTGGATTCTGGTGACTTGGAGCAGTTATTTATTTTTTCAAGTTCATGACCCTTGCAGGTGGTAATGAGTACGGGCAATGTGGTGAAGAACCGGAAAGGAAAGATGACACTGGAAGGCCTATAAAGAGAGATATTGTGATCCCTAAGCGTTGTGCCTCTAAGCTTTCTGTTCGTCAGGTGACATTTTCGTCATATTGATTCATTTCATTTGAGGAGCTGGACTCATGGAGTTTATTTCCTTGTTTTGTTGGTTGATGACTCTGCAAATGATGATGCAAAGAGTTTTCCTTGTTGGTTTTGGTTGTGGATCCTGATAAATGTTTACAGAGTAATGGAGCTGCAGAATTTCAGTACTTTCTGAGTACATTCTGGATATTTACATGTGCTCTCTAACCTCTAGTGTCTGGGTCTAAGCTTCATGCCAGCAAATTTGTTGCTAACTCTTGAACTTCCTTTTTGAACATCCATTCAATAGAAATAGCTTTAAGATATAGGTTCAAGTTCATTTGCTCAATATTTAATTCTTTTTTGTTAGGGAGAAAAAATAATTTACTTGAGGTTCTCACCAACCGAATCTCAATACATGCAGACCTATTAACTGCTTTTTCCCTTTCAGTTGGATCTTTATATTATGTGCAGCAATATTGGATGTGTTGCCTTATTTGCCAAGTAACTTCTAATTTCTTTACATAACAGGTAGCTGCTGGTGGTACACACTCTGTTGTTCTTACAAGGGAAGGACAAGTATGGACATGGGGTCAACCATGGCCTCCTGGTGACATGTATGATCTATTCCTAATCATTGGTCTCTAGTAACCATGATATGTACAATAAATTATTGTTTTGTTTAAGAATTTCATCAGTGCTGCACTAAACCTTGCAGAAAGCAAATTTCTACTCCTGTCCGTGTACAAGGTCTTGCAAGTGTGAGGTTGATTGCGGTAGGGGCCTTTCATAACTTGGCTCTTCTTGAAGACGGAGTTTTAATGGCATGGGGTAATAATGAGTATGGGCAACTTGGAACTGGGGATACCCAGCCAAGATCACAACCCATTGCCGTTCAAGGGCAATCTGGTCTCACTTTGGTTTGTATTAATCTGTTCCTCTTGTCATTTTGATTATGATTTTGTTTGTAAGATGATTTGTACTTGATCATTTTGGTCCAACTTCTGCCTCTCCTTATATTTCTCTTCATTTTCTCAAGAAGTATTTCCGTGTGTTGCACATTAAGTTGTTCATCATGTTAAAGGACCAGTTGTTCAGTCCAGTTTCTTTGGATATATCACCTTACCAACAAACTTACTGCATGAAAATTAACAAGCCCCTACCAATTCTGTTGATTTTAGAACAGAAATGGGCCAAAGAGTTATAATGAGTATACAAGATGTATTAATAAAAGAAGTATGTAAGATATTTCTATTTTCATGTCCAGGTTAATATTGCTGCTGGAGGATGGCATTCTGCAGCTTTGACAGATGAGGGAGAGGTATATCTCGTGTTTTAATGTTTTATGTTAGTTCTGCATAATATTTTTTGCTTTGTGTCTCCTGTACTTTTTAAACAACATCAGTATATATGTTCCTTCAAGATAAAATACACCTCTGGCTGAACGTTGTGCATCTGACCATATGTCATTGTTATGGTATCTGATCAAAAGATCTTCTGATCCCTTCATTTCTGGCTTGCGCAAAACCAAAGTGAAAATACTTGGTTGATTGGTGCTTTTCTCCCCCTTCTATAAACCTTTTTACATACTAATAATATAGATCTATGAAGTTGCATATAGTAGACAATGTGCATTTTGTTGATTAGAATACATCAGCTTTTTCGCTCATGCTCACATTTGAGATACTTTCTTGGATTGCAAAGGAGGTTGTCAGTATTCTGACAATCTCCTCCACAATACATGACTCTTTTTGTACTTGAAAAATTGACATTGAAGCAATGGGTTGTATGGCAGGTTCCGATGTGGAAGGCTGATTTCACTCCAAAGCCCTTGAGATGTGAAATGTTGTAGCCTGCTTTCTTTAAAATTGTTCTGTTTTGTTAATTATTATCTGCTAAATGATAGAATATATAATCATAGTGCTTGGTTAGCAAATAGGTCCAATATGAGGTCAATTTGGCGGATAAGTTGTCAAACTTTAGGTCTGTACTTCTGCTTTGTACTTCTCATGGCCATCATTTTTGTTGGAAAGATTGCTTATGACAGGAGTTCGCCTAGATCACTGTGCAGACCTGGCTACACGTTCTCCCAGTTTGCTATCTTGTGCCTTGGAAGAACCTCAATACAGAATCTTATTCTCATGATCCTCTATAGTCAACAACCTTTGTCAACTGTGTGTTAACTCTGCTTACTGCAGGTTTATGCCTGGGGAAGAGGGGAACATGGTAGACTTGGATTTGGAGATGACAAGAGTAGTAAAATGGTGCCGCAAAAGGTTCAACTTTTAGCTGGGGAAAACATTGTTCAGGTGAGTTGTTCATATCCTTCATTATCAATAGGTCTCTTTTCTGCTCATCACTATGGAATTCACTTCCCTGTGCTTTGTCCGCACTCTTTGTGTATCTGATGGAGATGCGAAGCTATGGAATATAACTTGTATGTCCAGGAAAAATGAGAACTGCACTCATGTTCATTATTTTTAGACTGATATTTTTTTTGGATAAAGTTTATTTTTAGTCTGAATAAGAAGGTTGCCTTTGGCTGAATCTTATTTGAGACTGAAATATTGCTCATCTAAGTGGCACAAATACGGCAGGAAGTCGCAGAAGTTTCTAGAATTAAAGGGACACTAGTTTATACAAAATTATGTGTAGATTAAACTATTCTGTGAATGTTGCGAGGAGTATTAATAACTGTCAAAGAAATGCAAAAACAATTTAGATTCATTAGTTTTTGATAAAGCATCCCAAATAGCACCAGATAAAACATGTAGCAAAGAAAGAGATTTTAATGTACGATAAAAAAGCAAAACACAATGGAGCAGCAAATGAGAAACACGTCCAAACTTAAAGGATGAAATAAAAGAATCAAGAGAACAGTCAGACGGGAAGTCAGACTTGAACTGAAGAAAAAGAAGTAAAAAGACTGGAACTCTGAGAAAGAAAACTGTGAATCAGGGGTAATAAAGGTGGAACAATGCTCTTTTCTTCATCAAACTCAGCTATTCTTCTTCTTCTGGAGTTTGAGTAAGAATGTGGAATTTTTCTTCTGAGTTTGATTGTTTATTTTCCATTGTCGTTGAGCTCCCCAGGTGGAAAGATAGCGGAGCTTCAGCAATTTGTTAGGTCTCTAATAGTTTTTGCTCATTACATCACTTCTCAATATTTCTCGTAAGTTTTGGGGCATTACTTCCCCAGTATCCATTTGGCATTCTAAAATAGGACACTTGTGACCAAACTAATGCGCACGGCCAACTGACCAAGGACACACACGCCTAAAAAATAAAAAATGCAGGAAAACCAAAATAAAATGTTCTTAAACTTGGCAGCTTGTGTGACCAATTGGTGTCTGATACTAAGATGCAATATTATATTTTGTATCCGTGCTTGTTAGTTCATCATAGAGAGTGGAACAAGAGTAATCTATTGTGAATGCTCATGCGTGTGATAAGAATATGTTTTAATAAATATGGTCTTATCCACCCTTCGAGTATGCCCATTCATTTATGCATTTCCGTTCTCTGAGAAAATTGTTGCTTTCTGTTTCTAAGTGTACCATGATATCCAAGACACAGGTTCACAAGCTTTTAGTGCTTTTCTCTCTCTGGTTTCTGGAGTTGAGTTCTCTTTCTAATGATGCAGGTTTCATGTGGGGGCACACACTCTGTTGCATTAACGCATGATGGTCGAATGTTTTCTGTGAGTACCAGACACTGTTTTCCTTCTAATCCTTCAAGTTTGCATAAGCTAGGCTCATGCTAAAGCCCGTCTTTTTACTTGTTTAAAATCTTTAACAAAAACATGCAATTGTCTGTCCAAAACTCTTTATCCAATTTGTTATAGCAACAAGCATTTGAATAACATTCTTGTGAGCAATCCGCCATCCCTTTTTAAGCTTTTGGAAAAAGTTGAAATGCGAGTGTGTTGAACAACAGTTAAACACGTATATTTCCGCAATTTGTAGACAACACCTCATATTTCAATTTTGAAACATCCATCTCCAAGGGAGAGACATATCAGAAAATTCTTATGGTGGGACATCCTAAACGTTAGATAAACAGATTGGATAATACGCCTGACTAACTACGATCATCGATAATTGTTATGCATTACTGTGTTTTTGTAGTAGAAGATGAAATAACCTCATTAACTATTTGTCATGTGGCAGTTTGGGCGGGGAGACCATGGACGACTAGGATATGGTAGAAAGGTGACAACTGGTCATCCATCGGAAGTTCCAATAAATATTCCGCCTCCAAGTGATGTCAGTAGCGCTGAAGGAGGACGTTGGTGCGCTAAACTCGTTGCTTGTGGTGGCCGCCATACTATGGCGAGTGTAGAGTGGCAGACGTTTGAGTCTGAGTAGTCACTTTATAAGTGTCAGTTTTAAGTCTGAATTCAGATAGGTATCTGATTCAGTGTCACTGTTGTATGAGGTGGTTGTACTTTGTATTATTATTGAGCAGTCTATGCAACTGAGGTGGAAAGTCCAGAATTTTCTCTTTCTGGCTGGGTTGGCGATTACTGGTCCCCTTCTGGGAACTTAGTACTGTCTGCTTCTGTTAATCTACTGGTACTATGTTGTGAATAGGCTTAATTCTACCTCCTCCTTGCTGCGTAAATCTATATATCGGAATTCCAGTGCCAGTAGCGCCATTCTTTGGCCTCTGGTACACAATACACCACTGAAAAATTGGTTTGTGAACTGAGCTTTTTGTTCTTCTCTAGTAAACCTTGCATTCCAATGCAGGAATGATGACTCTTGCATCTAATGTTCAGAATTCCCCATGAACCTAGATGTCATGTACAGCTATTTCTTACTGTGCAGGAGTGAAATGTAAGTGTTTTAAACTACTACATTGAAGCAAAAACACTTTGAACTGAAGCATATTTTCCTTCTGTTATTGGGAATACAAAGTACAAGTCTCCCTCAGATATTGAGTATATAATGTACAAGTTTGAGTCTAATCCGCATAATAACATTCTAAGCAGTCCATCCAGAGAGACCAGACTAACAGAGCTCCTGCACGTATTTAACTCATATATACTGATGGTGTAATCAATTTTGGCATTTTAATCATCGAGGGAGCAATTCCAGAGCTGGACCAAGGAAGGCTGACTTGAGCAAGCTAGTGCTGAGGTCCATAGGAACCATAAACAGGGCCGTACCTGCTGCGAAAAATCCCAGCGTGCAACAACAGTATATAGAGTAATTGACTCACCATAGCTATGGTGATCAAGGCTTCCAAGGTTTGCTGTCCATTTTACAAAAGAAGTAGGAAATGGACTCAATACTTTTTGTAGCTAAATATGACTAGGAGTAGTAATTAATGGAGGTTGACAGAGACAATTACCAGACGTTTTCCTCGGTGACCTCCCATTATTATCTGCTTGCAAACAAGACTGCATCATCATCAGTTCATCAAACACATTGATCAGCGATTTAGTCCTCTAATTATGGTCCATATTATCTGTTTTTTTAGAAGATTTTCTCACAATCCTCAATAAAGACATTTAATAGGCAGAGTATTTATCTCTTGAAAAGTTAATTTACATCATCAGGTCACCTGTTCTTATTTTCAACACTATTACAAATTCTACATTTTAACAAGGGTTACCTGTAGAAAGCATAAATTTTTTCTTGTAACACTGATCGGGTACATAACTTAAAACTCTATTTTAAAGATTGGATATCATATATTTTGAGTTGATTTCTCAATGTTACTCGATTAATAGTTATTATCTCAGAGAGTCACAATCACTCACTTTCTTTGATGAAAAAATTGAATAATTAGTTGCGTGACCACATGAGAAATCAATTTGGAACGACTTCAGTTTGCAAATGAATATAGATTGGAAGTAGTAATAGTAGTAGTTATTAATACCCAAAAGCAAGAGCAGTAATGGCCCAAGAGATGATAGCAGAAGAAGCAGCACTAGCCAAACTCTGACTAGTCCATTTTCTGAGATGAACAAACCCAGCTAACATAGAGGAAGCACCTATCACTCCACCAATCAATGCAAACATCAACATAAAACTTGTCGATGGATTCCCACCTAAATCTGTTTAACACATTGCACAAACACCAGCAATACAATTAATTAAACATAACTCAAAACACATGTTGTTTTATGGAAATTTAAAGAGGTGAGAGCATACATACGAGGATGATTTTGTTCCCCATCGATGTATTTGTCAAGTGACCAGCCAGCAAGTCCTAGTACAATTAAATAAACTACTAAGTTTATGACCAAGAATGGTCCCATAAGGCTTCTCCCACCCCTTCCCACCGCCATTAATTGATTAACTTGACTTCTTCTGAGATTCAAGAGTTGCACCAATTTTGATTCCAGTATTACATTACATGGTTGTCTGGTTTTTTCCTGAAAATAGGAGTTGAGTATTCTGGTTTGTTTGATACGTGGTCGCTTCAAGAGGACTCCATTGACACCCTTTACAGGTGTCAGAAATTTTTTATAACAATAATAACGTTGGTGGGCTTGCATTTGTGAATTAAGCCCACTTCACTCTCTCTCCAAGCCCATGGTTCCACGACCCTAGGCCTCACCAAAAGTTGGCAATTTTTTCCCCCCGTAAAATTGCGCGTTCAAATGGGTGATCTTTAATTTTTGCCGTTTAGCAATTGGATTTATGCTCATTAGGGCATAAAGAAGTCATGTCCAAATATAACTTGTGAATATTATGATACGAAAATATAAATTATGTCTCCCGAGAAAGGTATTTGTTAGAGGGTTATAAATTAAAGACCAACACTCTATAACTTAGGTCTCATATTCCAGCCTTCTTGATAGAAAAGTCTTCGCTGCAAATTCAAATTAGTCGAGCAAGTACGTAGAAATTGTTCAAAAATTAGTGAAAAATGATCCTTTCCTCTATTGATCAATCTTTTTATCGACTTTTGTTGTGCTTGAAGTTTACTATTTTATCTAATTAACAACTTTTGCATAGTAGGTCACTTGTAACTGTGTAACATGATGATGAAATTGTACACGAATTTGCAGAGATCAACAGTAAGAAAATTTTATAAAGCTCATTTATTCAATATACAAAACACTTTTTTACAAGGTGTTTGGGGGGGGGGGGGGGGTTTAAAGTGCCCTGCTTCTAGGGGCGGAGCGAAGTGGGAGTAAAGGGTTCATCGCGGAAAATTACGCTGTATACAAAAGGTTAAAATTATTTTTTTTGTAATATATAGTAGATGTTGAATCCTCCTGAATTCTTCATAGGTTTACTTCTACATATTTCGAGCACTCTTAGTGAAAATCCTGGCTCCGCCACTACATGCTTCAGCTTATATAGTACTTGTCTCCAGCTCCAGCTATTGAGTTGAGAGGAGGTTCTATTACCAAAAGCAAAGAAGCAAGCAGCAGAATGAAGACAGAGAAGTAAAAAAGGGATTTACAAGGATCTGAATATTGTTTAACCAGTGTGATTCCTTCTTTTTGACCACTTTCTGAAGATGCAATATTTTCCACTTGAGGAGTAGGACATATAAGATAGCCATATGCTATTCCCATCAATGCTGCTCCAAAATGTGCCCTGCAAACATCACAAACCATTGTCAATTTCTTGGATAAGTTATTATGGGAAACTCTTTCTTCTCCCCTTATAGTAAGTACTGTACTAACCAGTCATCTATAGGCCCAAAGTTGCTTAGCACAAAGCTGAAAGCAGTAGCCATTATCGCCGTTTCCATCATGCTTTTGGAAGCTTCTTTTCCTAGCATGTCTTTGTTCTGGACTTGATAAATGAGCCAAGCTCCTATTAGAGCAAAACCAGGTCCCTAAATATGCAAAGGGTGCACAAAGTTATAGGAGTTGAAGTATGACGAATGAAGATCGTAGAATTTTCAAGTAGCTAAGATGAGTGCAAATTCAAATTCTAAAGAGTGTTGTGACAAAACAGATCATACATGCTTCCCATAATCGGTCGTGCAGGTACATGGATAGCTAGGATGAGGGGTAACCAGAAGATACAATTCTCACAGTTTTTAGATGAAACCAGCTTTTTCATTATACAAAGATTCCTTTGGGGCACCATAGAAGTCCAATTCTTGAATTAGATTTTCAGTTTCCAAGTTGATAAATTTATAAACCTAATTATAAGTAAGATATCTACATGCTTCAACTCCAAATTTCTGAAACTTTTGAAGATGACAAGATCATTTAAGGCCAATTAACCGGAATCGGGGAATAATTGCTGATATAATGGCAATGGAACTTACAGTTCCTCCAACAGTTGGCTCTGGGGTGTGAAGAAAGCTGATGAGGTTACCAGAAATTCCTCCAAGAACATATATCAAGAAAAATGTAAATGAACCATATGCTCTACATACTTGAGGCCCAAAACTTAGAAGCATCCAACAACCAAGGGCTATGTGAAGGACTCCTGAGTGCTGCAACACAGCAGATCAACAATCAAATTAAATGGATTTAACTTATATCCACTTACATTTACATTATCAGCGTAGTTTGATAAGTTATCAAATATTACTTGTCTTATCAGTAGCTACCTGTAATTACCTTTTAAATGACCTGATATTGAAGCGTTTAAACTGTCAGTATATAGAGTTAAGCTCTTACTAACTAACCTATCTGTTCTATTCTTAACAACAAATTAAGCTGATCTTCCCTTATAATAGTTTCTACATATGCAGTTTCACTTCTGTAAACCTTGAATAACACTAGTCCACTCTACGTTCATCAGCAAATGCTGATTGTGTAACAAAAGTTAGTCCAAAGAAAGCAAAAGTCAGTTTTCTGTGTGCTTGCTGGTACCTTCACATCTAGCAATCATAGAAAACTTAATTATATACGATGCTATAATCTTATTGTTCTACACAATTCTAGGGAAATTAATTATGTAAGGACGAACCAATTTTCAATCTTGTACCAGAAACATCGGTGTTAGAAGCCTCCACCATTCACCAAGTAGGATCAAATGATTTATCTTGGCGCCATATACCATTGGTAGTGACACCATCCCTATTTCAGAGTTCCTGACTGGACTAGCTGTCTCGAAGAGGAATACTGCAATGTTAATAGAAGCCAGTATGCCTCTGCATCAACATAGGCAAAAAGCATTAGAAATGGTAGAAAGTTAGAATTGTGCATTATTAAAGTAGCAGTTGCAAAATTTCAATGGGAGGTTGATGTCTTACATCAAGTAAAAACTAGATGATTCTTCGTTCGAACTCTCAATATCCTTAGCTTTTAACTTCATGTACTGTCTTAGTTTCTTAGCCCTGCCACCTCTGTTGATCATTTTCATGGAAAAATATGATGCTTCTTCAATTGTATTCTCATCAGAAGCTGAAAAGGTATGGAATTTTGGCTCTGCACCAGAATTAAGTACAAAAAACTATCAACTTTAAGGTTACAAGATCACAACAAAGTAATTGATACAAAGTTAGTCCATCAACTAACTAGCAGTTCTTGCATTCTTACCTCTATTACCTTGTCCACGAAAGTATTCCAAAGACTGCAATGCCTTCTCTGCTTTAAGTCGATGATTTTTCCCTGTTACTTTTTCTATCTCATTCGAAGATGAAGCTCCCATGCTATCATGAAGTTTTTGGAAGTAAGAATCTAAGGCTCTCAGTTGCTTCTCCTGACTACTCAATGAAGATTTCACTGTCCATAATATTCGTCTCTGAGAACTATGTGAAAGCTGGGATACAAAGAGGAAGTGTCTTTTATTCTCCCTATATGCATGACTTAATTTAGGCACAACCTGCTGCGGGATGCATCCCATGCTATGGACTCTTCCTAGTGATACTGTTGTGCAGACCATTGTGCTTTATTCAGCGATATACTGGTTCCTTTAGGTACTTCATGGTCTTTCTTGCTAGTGACCTTAGATATATCTTTGTGAATTGAGAAAATATCACTTTTCTTGGACAAGCTATAGCATTTTAGACATGCTGATAAACTTCTGCAGCCAGAAGAAGAGTTGTATCAGATCAAATACACTTCCATTTTATATATAAACATCAGTGAGGTGTCATGTGTGAGAAAGGCCTCTAATAAAAATGTGTTATAATGTCCAGAATCTTGCTAGGCACTTAAGTATTGATGCTGTGACTTGATAAGAATTTCCAGTAATGCAACTACGAAACCAATATATATGGTTTGTTCTTCTATGGTATGACATAGTAATTTGTCCAAGGAAATATCAGTCTATGTTGTTTGGCATATCCTTTGTTTTTAACAAACACACACATTTTCCCTGTTTTTTTTCTCAATCCACATTTCATTTGCGGACATTTGAGGAAAATCACCAGCCGTTTAGCACAAAAGAACTATGTCAAGATTCTCAAGATGTAACTATTGTTCTATTCTAGATATCTATTAAAGTTTGTCCTCGAAACGATAGGAAAGACTACAAGTAATAGTAATTGCTGAATACTAAAGTATTCACTGAACTAAATCTCTTGCACAGGATATTTGAAGCACTTAAAAAGACCAGTGGAAACATTCCATAATCTTTGGCATGCAAGTAAATGCAACTGAAGTTTATTGCATACATATTATAACAAAGAATTTTTACACTATTAGTGTATTATAGCAGGTTAAGCGCCTTATTTTGACCTGTTTTCCCATGTAAAGATCCGATTACATAACTATTGCAAAGAAACATGGATACAGAACAGCAAACAATAGATCATTAAACCCTGCAAATTAAAGCTACCCCTCATACAACAACAACAACATACTCAGTATAGTCTCACAAGTGGGGTCTGAGCAAGGAGGGTGGGGTGTACACAAACTTTACTAGCTCTGTGATCGCCTTTTTCATAACAAAGCCACCCCCTCATCTCTACACAAAAGTTCCACGCTACAGAGACTTTACTTTACTATAAACAAATAAATTAGAGGATCATGGATGTGTTTGTGAGAGTGTATAATATACTAATAAATTAAAACAAGATAATTATATAACGTATGACCTTTATAGAAGAGCAAGAAGTGATATTCCAAGATAGTTGGAGATACGTTTATAAACAAGAGAGCAGCCAAGTCCCAGAAAGCTGATCAGTTCCATTTAATGCTTGGATTATTTAGAAGATAAACAGGCTCTAAATTAAAGAATCAGAAAAAAGATCCAAATGAAATTGTGCCTTATCTCAATTGTCCCACTTAAACTTTGCCAAGTGTAGTGAAGCACTCCCATATCCACTATTTGCCCTTTGGGTAGGTCCCACTAAATCTAGTTCACTAAACTAGGATTATATATGCTGGTGTGAATGGACATGATGGGATGTTGTACCATGTTAGAGAAGGGAGAAGAATTTATTGAGTATATAAAATAGAAAATTAAAATACTTTTATATTTAGCTTATAGAATTGGAAAGAAGGCAAGTCCTGAGTTGTGGGCTCAAAATATTTTGGTTTACATTTAAGCATAGTACTGTTCATATTTATTTTCTAGTTTAGAACACAGTGAATAACATAGTATATGTTACAAGGAATAGAACACAAGTACATAACATGAAAAAAGAATCTTTAGAAGTAAGATGATCCAATATATATATATATATATATATATATATATATATATATATATATATATATTCTGATGAAATGCTGGCATTCATGATTGCACTTTAATTTCTCTCATAGATTTTATGGTATCTTCTAAGAAAGAAGAGAGAAATAGTAATAGAGAAGAGACAAGTGATGGTAGATAATAAAGGGAAAGAAAGAATCTTTCTACTATCCCAAAGTGAACATATTGATCCATTTAGCATCCATTTATATGGCAAAGAAAGATGTTCTTCTTCTTCCTTATTGATTTACTAGTATGTTTTTTCTCTTTCTGCTGCTTCTTCTTTTGTCTCATGCACAAACTCCTCCATGACAAACACCCTTTCCTGCTGCTTTTAGTACTGCTCTGCTGCTGCTGCTTCACTAGTTTGTAATCTTCTTCCAGCTGCTGCTCCTCATTTCTTTTTGTGTCTTCTTTCTGTCTTGTTTCTTTCACTTCCACCTATATAACGTACACAATATATACATTCAATGTCAGCATCTCTATTTAATTTGCATGTGATTCTGAACTCAAATGTACCTAGGTAAGAAAAGACTTCCATTGACCATTGGGAAATTCATTAACTATAATATCCTTACATTTTGTTGAAAAAGTCATGTTATACTGACACTGTAAAAAACAAAATTACATTAAGGGCCCGTTTGGCCATAGAAGTTACTATTCATTTTAGTGTTTGGTTATGAAAACTCAAAATCCAATTTGAAGATAAAAGAACAGCCTGGTGCACTAAGCTTCCGCTATGCGCGAGGTTAGGGGAAGGGTCAGACCACAGTCCACAAGGCCTATTATATACAGCCTTACTCTGCATTTCTGCAAGAGGCTATTTCTACACCTCAAATCCTTGACCTCCGGGTCACATGTCAACAATTTTACCAGTTACACCAAGGCTCCTCTTCAAATCCAATTTGAAGTTATATTTCAAAATTTAAAAAACAATTTATAACCTGTTTTCTAACTCACTTTTCACTTTTGAAGTTGTATTTAAATACATTTCAGTATGAACATTATTCAAGATATCCTTCGCAAAAAGTATAACCAAACACAATTTCATCTTCAACTCCAACTCCATAAATTGGAACGGAGGGATTATGTATTTTCAAAGCTAGCATGACCTAACAGATACTTTCCTGTTCTTCAGTTACTTATTAAGGAACTCTAACCTATTACTCCCTCGTTCCAATTTATTTACGTGGCATCTTTCGAATTTCGATTTCAAATGTGTCTTTCTTTGACCGTAAGTTAATTTTTCCGTAAAAATCTTAAACCAAATGCCAAATAAAATACTAGCTGGAAAGAAAGAAATTAAAATAAAAGAAAAGGTGAGATAAGGTACTCGAAAAAATCCAATTTGAGGAGGGGGGTGTTGATATGGTACTCCAAAGAAACTTTTCTTGCGTGAATTATTGAGAAGTAGTAGTTGAGATTTGAGAAGATGACAATTCCTAAAGAATCTTTTAGGTGGAGAGAGCATATATAGCTTTTTTGGCTTCCTAAAGTGACTTTTTTTCCCCCTACTAGCTTAGCTTGTATAACCATTTCAAGTAAAAATGAAACTAAAACACAGACAAAAAAAAAGGTGGGGGTGGGGGGTGGGGTGTCACTGGTTCCAAGAAGTTAGTGTCCACAAAATGCAAATGATATGATTTCTGCATGTGCATGGGGGTACTTTATGCTGAACGATGCTTTAGGGACCAATTGTATTATGATTATGTGTAGCAATTCATGCGACCTAGCTAGTCAATCTTGATAATCTAGTCTCCCTGCTACAATTATGGTTCGGCCATTCTCCAGACCCCGTGCATAGCGGGAGTTTAGTGCACCGAACTGTCCTTAATTTGTAGCAGATTATATATAGGCCTGCCTCAATTCCAAAGTTACTAATTTCACTTATTATAAATATTTACTTGTAGTTATCTTTCAGTAAATGATATGATATTGTAAAAGTTCTCTTAAAATATTAGTCGGGTAGAAGTTAAAAACAATAAGGTTCAAGCACGTGATCGACCGTTTCATATATGTTAAAAGTCTAAACTTTCAAAGAGGGTACACGGCACTTGTATTTATTTCTTTATATTTTGAATTGCCGCTGAGTGCACTCCTAATCTTAACATCATAACTAGTGGCAAAAGGAGCAGCATGCCACCATTTTTGGACACTTTATATAGTAGTTGATTGAGATATATCTCATAGAAAATAGAAGCAATATTTAGTTTTTTTTACCTTTTCCTCAGATTTGACTTCAGGAGTAGTCATAGGTGAATCATAAGCTACACAGCGTTTTGTAGATCTTTCCTCAATGGATGGTGTACGAGCTGGACTTGGACTCTTTGAACTCATGTAATTAGCTGGTGTACTGCTCTGTGTTCCAACATCTCTTGTAATGCTACCCTTCTCTATATTAACTAATAAAAATGTACAAGTTGAGTGATGAGAACAAAAATACTGAGATTAGTAACTTGGAAAATAACGCGAGTTAAGCTAAACTCTTTGTATTAAAGAGTTTTACGCTATCAGTATAATTTAACGTACATTATATATAGTAATGAGGGAATGGAAAGAGAACAAGTGTGTATACCTTTGGTTGGAATTTGAATTTTTAGTTCATGTGGAGGCAAATGAGGTACTACTTTTATAGGAGGTTTTGGATGGAATTGTCCTGTACTATGATATTGTGAAGGATAAATCAAAGGTGCAGACATGGTGATTTTACTGGTTAATTGTCGAAACGATCTCCCACTTAGTGTTTTTGCAGATAAACATTCCAATGGAACTTCCCCTGATAAAGGATTGCATATATATTTCTCAGCTTCATTCCACTTTGAGTTTAAAGACAATCCATCTGGTGACATGTATTCCCAACTGTATATTGTTTTTGCCTGCAATGCTACACTCAAAAAAGAAACAGAACAAAAATTTCTGTCAAGTTGAAAAACTGACTCTAGATTCTGAATTCGCGTGTATTCTAAAGGCCTTACCTTTAAGGGCAGTGGTAAAAGAATAAGTTGATGGGTCAATTTCTTCTGTAAAAAAGATTGAAACTTTATAAGAAAATAGTAATAAAACAATCATGAGGAGGGGAGAATGGGAGAAGTAGTTTTATTACCTCTTAAGGTCATGTAGCCAGGGGAAGAAGCAGTACTAGAAATGGAAATGTTTGATCTAAAAGATTTTGCATCTTCTCTGAAACTTCTAATATAAGAAGCTGAAAATCTTCTTGAATTTGTGTTTTCTCTGCTTATTTTTGCCTTAAGAGTCCATTCTCTCAGGTTAAAGTCTCCGTCGTCTCTCCTTCTTGAATTACCAATAGGTGATTGTGCCATGCTAGTTTCTAGTTTCATGTTGATGAAGTTATGGTGTGTGAATGTAAAAAGTTGTTCACTTTTTTAAAATAGAAGCAAGTAAAAGAGGAGGATATATAAATTTCAAAAATCTTTTGCCTGCAGAATCAGCAAAGAAAAAGATGCTAAAAAGAGCAGCTGCTCAACAAGTAACTTCCAAAAACTAAGCCTCAGAGATTTCAAATTTAAATTACCCTGTATTTGACAGCAACCCACACCCTTCTTTTGAAAACAAAATCTTGATCAATAAAAACAAAGAAAAAATTATGACCTGAAAAGTGGGCCAGGTAAATATTTTGGTTTTATTTTGCAAATAAAAATCAAGTAGAGGTCTAATCTGATATTGTGTTTTTACATCAAAAATGGAGGGGAAGTTTGGTGACTAGGTGCAACAGAGTAGGTAAATTTGGTATATCAAGTATATAATGATCAATTGTTCATCTCTCATTTTCTGATGGGTCACTAGTTTGTTGTTCAATTTCCAATTTTGGGGTAATAAAATTGTACTCCCTCTCTCCATATTAGTTGCACTATACTAAAAATAGTTGTCTCATATTAATTGACCACCTTACTAAATAAAAAAAAGCATTAATTAAAATTTTCTCATATTACCCTTGCAATTAATTCTTTTTGAAAGTGTTCACATTTGTTTGTAAAGTTCCAAAAAAGTTTTTTAAAGGGTAAATTAGTAAAACAAGCTTCTTATTTATTATTTCTTAATATGCGTGTAAAAGAAAAGTGTGCAAATAAAATGGGACGGAGGGAGTACTATAGAGACATGCCACTTTCTTTTTTCTTTGGTTTTTTCTTGATACTTGGTACAAATAATATAGGTGTGGCTTTGAATTTTAGGTTGATTCACCTAAACATTCTGTAGATGAGTGTGATCAATCTTTGGTTTTATTAACCTTCTTGTTCAATTCTAGTTGAACAAGCTATGTCATCTCTTTCAATTTGGAAATCTTGTTTCATAATAATGCTATCAAATGTACCTCAGACAATAACAATTATCCTGCTTCAGGTATCGAGAAAAAAGTCCTAAGAATGTGATATTTCGCCTCATGTTATCAAAATGTACCTGAGACCTTAGGTTTCTTGAGTCGAGAGTCTATCGGAAGCGATCTCTCTACCAAGATAGGGTAAAATTGTGTATACACCACTCTCCCTAAGTCACATTTGCGAGATTACACTGAGTATGTTATTATTTGTTGTTTGCAACCCGATTTTAAAAAAATGGGTATTAAAATTATGGCATTTGTATTGAAGCAGGCAACATTGAAAGAGACAGGTGGAGATACCCGCCTTGCTACATTCAAAAGTTCAAAAGAGAATGTCTTATTTATATTATGCAAATGCAATATAATGAAATTTCTATTGGAATAAGGACATGTGTTGGAGAGGTAATCCAATGGATGGATGGCCAGCCATATCCTTAAAGATATTTGAGAGGGGATAAAAGTTAATGAAGATGGTTCCTCAGTGTTGGGTTATTTTCATTGTGGGTTGGAATAAAACTTAATATAGTGAGAGGATGAAATTTAGTGCCAAGTAGTAAAATTGAAAAATAAATGTGTGTGGACATCATGTGACCATGTCAAGATCATCCTCGTAATAATTAGGGGGCTATAGTATAGTATAGTAGTAAGTAGTAGGTCCATCATCTCGTGGGCACATAGTCCCTGTCAGTTTTTTTGTCTCACCTATATGCAACGTAGGTTTCATTCGCAGTTTTCAGTTGATCCTTGAAGAAAATAAAAAAGATGTTGATCATTATCGACCGTCGCACTTTTTCATTTTGTAATGAATGTCTTTTACACGATTCTAAGTTTTTATTTATTTACGTATACATAATTCGAATCGAAGATGATTACTTAATTCAATTGAACTCATAAAACTCGATATGAGACGCTGTCAGTCAAAGGAAATAATTTCATTTGACGCTCCCAACTGTTTTGAGTGGAAATGGGAATCCAACTTTATTTTTTCTGTCCCTAATTTTGAATACTGATTTGCCCAAACTTGTTCAGTAGGCTATAGCCAAAAGACAGACAAGGAATTGATGTTTAAAGAATCTTGGACCACAATTCAAACAGCAGCAACCTGATAAAAAAGAAAAAAAGCCTAAATTACCTTTTCTTCATTGTAAAGTGGTAAACCCCACATGATTCTACCACCAGGATAGCTTCATTTTCTCAGCAGTAAAATCTATATAGTTAGTCTATTCACATACATAACATGTGTCAACCAACGCTCTCTACCCCCACCCCCCAAAAAAAGAAGAGGTTCAATGGAAGCTATCAATTGAAATACTATATGCTATCAGTAAAAGTCCGGTCAACAATGATCGTCAGCCGCAAAAAGTTAATCAGAATTAAGCTGCATACTAGTACAGAACTTAGAGTAGCAGTGACGAGCCATAAATGGTGAAAACAGAATCTCATATTCAACTTATTCACCAAGTTGAGTTCTACAGCATCTGTAATACTCTAGAGAGACGAGATAGTAGCAGTAAAGATATAGAACGTTGAAGCAAAATAGTTCAGACTGACTTAACATCCTTGAGATGATTCTCGACTACAATCATTAGTGAATAGGCTAAAGACTTCTTATTCCATAATCTATGATCTGGGAATAACGAGAAGTACGACAGCTTAAGTACACAGCTCTAGGTATCAGAAAACCATAACCTCATCTCCGACAAAGCATAATTATAGCAAGCTTATTACAGACAGAAGCTAAATTCCCAGAAAACAAGCTGATATTAGACCATTATAATGGCAGAAGCCCTCTTACCACACATCTTAACATGGATGCTTGGTCTCATACCCCATCAATGTTGAGAATTCCAGCAGCAACGACCAGGAACAAATGCAACACTTGTATCATCAGATATGCGACTTCAATGGATGCAATGCCCTTTGATCTCTGCAGCAATGGAAGCCATGCAGCACAGCGGGCATCAACTGTTGAAAGAGTTGACCTCGCTCAACAGCCACTAGTCAGATCCTCCAATAGCTTCACTGCCAATAAAAACATGATATAAGATAATGTTTCTTACACAACCTACTTCTGCTGCATTAATTGTATGGTGTGTCAAATAATACTCAAGAAATTAAAATACGAAACCAAATGACTAAATTTCTAACCGCAACAGTTGAAGATCTTATTGAAATGGCTCAATTTATTCACCCTTTTCACAAGTTATCCAATAAATAATGAAATCTAAACCAGATTATAATCCACCATAAAAAAAGTAGTAATTTCTTTAAAGTTATTCAATCCATCACTCATACCACCACATGACACATACTTCACAATCAATGCATTTATGAATTTCAAAGTGCATTCAGTCTCAGTAACATTCCAATGCGATCAATATTTTGTAGAAGCATTAAATAGTTACAGTAAAACGATTCATGGGGAACATATATTATGTTACACGGTGCACACTCTGAAAGATCCAATTTCTCAATTGGTCTTTCACGAAATACTTCAGAACCCTAAAAACTTTAGCAAACTTTTTACTACATTTCTCTCCGATACTGAGAAGTTTATCATCTAGTAGAAATAATGAGAAAAAGATCAAGATCCTTACTCCAAGAGCTCAGCCTCCTTCACTTGATATGAACCACTTGATAGATATTGACAACTGCAGCTCAAAGACTGCTCAATACCCACAAAAGAAGTACAATAACCAGGTGAAACAAATGAACATGACCAAGTTCTAAAACTTAAAGAAGTAACGTTCATATTATACAAATCGCTTATAATACTTACTCCTCCCACAAGAGAACTTCAGCAAAACCACCCAATTGGCATTACTTGTCTATCCAAATGTGAAACATGAATAACCTGCAATGCAGCAAAAAAAAAGGGAGGGTGGGCGAGGAAGAAGAGAAAAGGTTTATATTTCCATATCTTCAAAAGCTAAGGGGTGCATCAATTTAAGGTTTAAAGCACTGAAAATCATGAAATGGAGTACTTTGATGCAGAGCAAAAGACAGGGGGCCCTAGATATTAAGAACCTGAGATGCACAATGAGTGCGTGTTCGCTTATGGACATTTTGTCATGAAGATCAAGCCTTATGGAGAAGGATCGTCAGTATAGTATGGACAGGAGGGTCATTGGTGCACCAGAAAAAGTCGCAACAGCTTTTGGTGTTAGTGTTGGGAGAATAATCAGGAGACTCTTGGCCAAGTTTTGCTGCTACTACAAACTACAAGGTTAGGAGTGGAAGGAAAATGTCTTTCTGGAGTAACAAATGGGTTGATACACAAACATTAAAGGAGCAATATCCTAACCTATTTAGTTTAATCCTTGAATCCTGATGCAACTATCCATGAGGTCTGGGGACAGCAGGGATGGAACTTAAACTTCAGAAGACTACTCAACGACGGGAAAATTAACGGGGTTGCTGAGCTTTTTAAGGTTTCGGAGCAGTTTCAGGGTATAACAGCAAATGAAGAATGCATATGGCCCTGGAAACATATTTAGAGGGTTAAAATATCATATAAGGTAGTCTGTTTGTATGGTTGGTTGTTAGATAGGAATGCTTGACGCAAGAAAATTTGAAGAGGAAGGGGGGTTAACGGTTATGCTCTAGATGCTTTTTATGTGGGAAGGAATCTGAGACCATCAATCATCTTTTCATTCACTGTGAAGTCACTGATGAACAGTGACAATTGTTTCAGTATGAAAGGAATTAATGAGCTATGCCAAAGTACACTGGCGATCTTCTGGAACAACGTAGGAGGAACAGTGAAGCTCTAGATGCGTCTTATGTGGGAAGAAATCTGAGACCATCAATCATCTTTTCATTCACTGTGAAGTCACTGAGATCTCCCGGAGTGCTAGAACAATATAGGAGGAACAGTGAAGCAGAAGAAACATTGGAGTTCAATCCCAGCATGTGCATGATGGACTGTATGGAGAGAAAGGAACTCAAGGTTTTTGAAGGAAAATGCAGCCTTACACAGAAAGTAAAGATGAGCTGCATGATATATATATATATATTTTGGTGTAAAGAAGAACTTATGGAGGATGTAGAGGCTTTATTAGATAATCATTGAATCCTTGTAAGAAGATCAAGGATTTCTTTGTTGTACTATTGATCTGTAAATATGGCTCCAACACAGCTTTTGTACTGGCAGTTTTTAAATAATACAATATTACCATTTTCAGAAAAATAAACATGAAAGTTTTTCTTCCCACGAGCAAACAAAATAACTTGATATTAACGTGTAAAGATGCTCATGTAAAATATTTGCTGAGGCCAATCAATATAGGAAATTTCTGGTTGACGCCCATAAGAAATTTACTTGTCAGAGAATCCAATGTATGTAGAACAAAAATGTTAATAAAGGGGAGGACTCACTGACCACAAAAACCACTCAGCATCTCTAGGAAATTGCATATGCAAACATGCTTCCTGCAAATAACAGAGGGCGTGATCAGACGAGGTTTCTTTATAATAAAGAGTTCTTTTCCACCAATGACTGCAACGCCTAGTGATAAGCTTCATTGCAGCTATGTGACTCAACAATTTAGACAGGCGGGATGTCGTCAATTAATATTCAAAAAGGTCAGAATAAATGACCAACAGTCGCATACATGAAAGAATTACCTTGTATTGGATGAGCTCAAACATGTTACTTAACTTCAAAATTGACACTATACTCCTTTTTTAAGCACGCTAACTACCTTGATTGAACTTTGACTCTTTCAATTAGTAGGATAAGATATAAGGATGCATGATCCATATAGAATTTTAGTTGTGCATACCTTGCCCAAGAAGCAATATTGTATTCGCAGACAAAGCTGCAATTTCTTGGACCTTTTCACTGGAAAATATTGCTTGCACAACTACATAAATGTAAAAGAAGAGAACAGTTACTTAAATTGCTTAATAGCTCTAACTTTACAGATGAGGATCAGAAGTGATATATAATCATATACAAAAGGGTTAAATAATAGTGGATCATAGAAGGCCAATCATGTTTAATGAAGTTAATCCATCCCATTTGAAATAACCTCCAAAGAACATTTGCAATTTTGAATAAGGATGCGGAATAATTGAAAAACTGAGATACTCTAGGAATCAGAAGACTACTATTCAGAGGATCCAAAAATCTAGGTGAGAAAAAGAAGACCCAGAATTAATCTGGCCATATGATCCATTGGAGATTAAAAAAAAGTTCAATGACAACCAAACCACCAATCACCTGATGGAAGACAAATGCATTATTAATGAACTCTGAAAGCACTTTTGATATGGCATAGTCATGAGCACCTTGGGAGGCTAATGGTACCCTCCAAGATGCCACTTGGATTGTACAAGTCACAATGCACTATCAATGGAAAAACAGGAGCTGATAATACAAGGATGGTATTCGTAAAATAAACAAATGAATGTTCTTCACTGATACATATCTTACAAGCAAAAAAACCGTCTGAAGTTTGAACAGAGTGCATATTTGGATTTTACATATCACTTTAAGAGGTGACTGAATTGGGAATATTAAATGCATTATTCATGATATAAATGTTTCTCCTAAGTTAGAAACATAATAATATATGGAAAACAATACCTGAAGTTTGTACAAGCTTCTCTGCAGGGTCTTTGCTGTCAGTTTGGTTGACAGATGCATCCATGTCAGTCACCGTAATCATGTGTACAGTCTGAAGTGCATCCGATATCCAAACAGTTTGTGATCCTGCAAAGAAGGACTTCCAATGATACTACAAGCAGAGAAAGCTGATATACTATGACATCACCTTTTTATAAACATTTCTGAAGCAAGATATCAGTAAATTAACACGGCATTATGTCCCAATAAATAAGTGAACACAACATTATTAAATTGAAAAGGATGGAATATACTTGTAGAAGAATCTGGAAGAACAGCGAGCTTTCGAACTTTCATGTTGTGAGTTAACTGTTTCATGTGATGAGGAGTCTCTGATCCTTGGACAGAAGTTGCAAGGAACAAGAGGTGAAGATTTCCTTCAGAGTCCAAGATCAGAAACTTGGTTGAAGTTAAGGCCTGAATGCCAATTGCTTTTGCTGACTTAGCCGGTATCTTGATCGACACAAAATTATCATCCTTGTTCTTGAATGCCGCAAAGTTTGCAATCCCCTCTCTGGAATCTTGTCTGAGTCTCACAGACCTTAGCTTTGCTGCAAGTTAGAATGCACAATCAGCAGCTGTAGGAAATGACAAAGTTGGAGCTTCGAGATCTTAACATGATGGAGAAATCACAGAAAACTTAAAGAAAGTCATAAATGTTGTCGAACTACATTTTTACAATAGCAAAAACAACTGAAATCCTAAGTAGTAAGATTAAAGACAAAAACCACCCCAACTAAATGGTAATGGAGCAGGTAGGAAAAGGGGGTAAGATTTCTATGTGGTTAGGACGTATCAGCATCTAATAGGGACAAATGTTTTACAGTAAATAAATATAGCAATCTCCTACAAGCCTAAGGCGAAAGAAACAGAGTAGGAGGAAAAAGGACAAGAAATGGAGTGCCAAGTGTTCTGCACCAAAATTAAAAGAACGGAATTAGGGCTAAAGTCTTCATTCAGTCATTAGTTTTAACTAATTCACACCGCACTCTACGTCTTTAACAGCGATGTCACACAAATCCAGGGTAGTATTCTTCGTTAAGCGGGGTTTGTCATAAGATGGGGGACAATTGTAAATATTGCAACCTGACCTGTTGGTCGATTTTTTGAAACATGGAATTTAATCCCTCCACCCCCAAAATACTTGACTAGTCTCTTTTTTCATCCTTCTAAGAAAATAGGACTAGAATTTTTCAATGGAAGTTTTCTGCATCGTAATTCCCACAATTCAAGCAAAAATAACTAAAGCCACTTCACATTTTCTCAAGGTTGATTCAACATCTTTCTAAATAACTACTGCAACCTTTCAAACTTAAAAAATATATAATTATGAACGTCTACGAAACACAATATAATAACCAGTTCGAAAAATACTCTTAGTGCCCGTGTTAGGTAAAAAGTACAACCAGATTAAAGCATCACCATCATTCCCAACAGTGGCGGATTCAAGATTTTAAGGTTGTGGGTGCTGACTTTTTTTTAACGTAAAGTTGCTACCGATCATAAAATATAAGAGCAAACATTTGAACACTTCTGGTGGTTGGTTTCTTAATAAAACAGTTTGTTGACCAAAAAAAAAATAATCTTTGAACACAATAATAATTAAAGAAGTTAACAAAAAAAACATTAAAAAAAGTTCAAAACTGAATAAAGAAACAACAACAACAACATACCCAGTGTATTCCCACAGCGTGGGGTCTGGGGAGGGTAGAGTGTACGCAGTCCATACCACTACCTCAGGGGTGAGGTATATAAAACACAAGAACAAGAAAAAGAAAACACGAGCTCTTAAAATATTACTTTACCAGGGAATCGAACCCTGAAGGCAGCCCAAGACACGCCCTTAAATCTGGCTCCCGACCAACGCACCCACCTCAAGTTTTGAGTGATGGGTGCTCTTCAGTTATTATATCCTAGTTTTAAGAAATTTCTGTATAAGAATATATAATTTGCGTCCGGGTCAATGGGTGCTAGAGCACCCGGAACACTACATGAGGGTCCGCCCCTGATTCCCAACTTAAATATGCTAATCCGAGACTCTAACTAAGAGCCTGTTTTGATTGGCTTATTTTAAGTTCTTTTAAGCCAACATAGCTTTTAAGCACTTCTGTAGTGTTTGGGTAAATTAAAGAAGTGTTTATACACTTGGTTTTAAGCTAAAATGACAAAAATAAGCCAAAAATCATAAGTTAGCAATCCTAACTCATGCCTTTTGGCTTATAAGCCAAAAGCCAATCCAAACATGCTCTAAATCAGATCATTTCCACAAAAGCTCTATTGTATTTAGTTTCTTCACTTTTGATGATATTTTCTGACCAAGGATGTACTTACCGTTCAAGACAATAACTGTATCTCTCGGAGAGGGAAAAATGGAGATCCGATAATGGTAGAGGAGGGAGGAAGTGTATCATCTAAAAAGAAATCATGACATAAATTAAAGCCACATCTTTGATAAGTCAAACAAAATACTACCACGGTTATGGATATCAATCAACTGTGTCTCAATCCCAACTTATTGGGGTCTGCTATAAGAATCTTTTTTTTCTTTAACCTATAAAGTATGTAAGATGGCATCAAGAAGATGTGCTAAGAAAAGAGAAAGTTAGCTCCATTACATGATTGATTTCTAACATAAAATCAGGAAACTAAGAAATCAGAAAAATGATCAATATTATTTACGGACGACACGTTAATCCTGCAAAATAGATTGAGAAGACATTTAGCGATAAGAATGCATTGTATCCATCCTGCTCTGTTCAGGTTCATTTCATATAATACAAATTAAGAGTTTTCTAAAACTAGACATCGTGTCAACCTCACTCTTATGCCTAATATACAAGTATTAAACCAGATTAAAGTGACTCTTTCACAAACTCCCGGCAGGATGCAAGTATAACAACAATTAAACCTTAAACATAATTAGTTGGTATCGCCTATATGGATCCTTTTATTATTATTATCATTATCATTATTATTATTATTATTATATATTACGTCGTTAGCTAAACTTGCTTCAATCCAATCCATTGGATATCAAGCAAACTTTTCTCCATTTATTCTTAGATCTACTTTGTCCTCTTTTATCATTTCTAATCATTATATTGTTATAGCTATAAATCGGCGCATATGGAGACCTCGTACGACATAACTAAACCATTTTAGAAAACCTCTTATTTTTTTAATATATGTGGTGTCCGGGCCAGCTTGCGGACACCTCGACTAATTTCCACGGAATACTTGTCATCTCCCACTAACACCAGGTATTAGTAACTTTGTCCACCAAGGCTAGGACAAATGGGAAGAAATCACCTAGTGCTCTCTAACAGATGTGATCATCTCTAATTTTGACAAATTATGTATATCTGCACATCCATCTTAACATCCAAATCTCTACAAGACTACAACACACATATTAAATCTCAAAGATGATCACTCATCACATTGTTGGTATCAGACTATTCTAAATAGGGTGTTATGTACTAGGAACATACTATTTTGAAGACAACCTAGCATCTCAAACCAAAACGACTTGTGGAGTTATGGGTCTTTTCAACTGGGAGAGGAGGGTAGCTAAAGTTTCCAGATAAATAGCAAGTGCCTGACCATTTTATTTGAACTTTCTAAGCAGCTATTTCTACTTCGAAACTAATCCAAGCAATGTGTACACGAAATACCAACCCAAGTCTTGCTATTACATAGCATACAACAGACAAGTTTTTAAAGAACTAATTGCCCTGAGGAACAATACGATCGTACCCAATAATTATTATTATACAGAGACATGCTGGAGCAAACACATTAGAAATGCGAGTAATATAATAGATACATGTACAGATCCCACATTCAGGATTAAGTGATCCATGTCTTTTGCAATTAACAATACTACATTTACCACCAGAAACGTAATTGCAATATAAAAGCAATGAAACAGTTAAAAAAACATGGAGTCTCTATAATAAGCTTCTAAAATAGCCAAGGACAGCAAACCAGAAAGCATTCCAGCACCTGATTCAGTGCGGTTCTCGATCCCCCTTTCATCCAAGACACCATTGGAAGTTAACTTCAGCTCCATTTCCATGCACGTCAATTTGCTACCATCAGCAGAACAAATCTCAGCATTAATTACATTCATACCATTTCGTAAAGGTAGCTTTTTTATCTCTATCTTATCTTTTTCTAACCCACTATTCAAACTTTTCTTAGTCGCACCCTTGTCTTTCTTAACTCTTCCTTTGACCAATGGCCGCAAAGGGAAAACCCTAACCCCATTATCTTCCCCCAAAATCAAGAACCCTAAAGAAACACTAATGGAAAACACCGGCAATGAACAATCAATCACCGCACACTTCATTAATTTCAGCTCCTCACCCCCCAGGTGCTTCACAGCAAAAACCCAAACCTTACCTTTCGAAATAGAGTACAAAGCAAACACATTAACATCCGCAACCAATTTCACCGAAACCCCATGAGAAACCCCAAAAACCAACCCGAATTTACTCTCATCAAACTTAAAATCACTGTGATTGCATACAACTTTCGCCGGAGTAAAAGACTTCCGCGCAGAGTTAAGGATATAGAAACGGAGTAGAACCCCGGAGGAAATAGGAGAGGAGATGAGAAAGAGGGTGATTGGATTAGGGTTCCGGAGGAGGAGGAAAGCGGCGGCGGAGATTGGCGGAGGGAGGGTGGTCTGAGGAGGAGGAAAGGAAGAGAAAGAGGAAGAGAGAGAGAAAGAAGGGTAGAGAGAGATAGAAGAATCTGAATGGAAGAGAGCTAAAGAGAGAGAAGAAGGGTGAAAGAGGAAAGAAGAAAAGTGGGGTGGTGGAGAAGGGAAAGAAGGAGAAAAGAAAGGGGGTTTTGGAAGAAAAAGCTGATGAGCTTCAACTACCATTGTTGCTCTGAATTTGTGATGAAGAAGAAGGAGAAGAAGAAAGGACAAATTGGATTCTGGACCGGTTTTTGCGGTAACGTTGATTTTGATGTTTGGAGAAGAAAGACACTAACCAATTTTATTTTTCCTCCGTTTGTTTTTACTTGTTATATTTACTAGGCGTTTCGTCATAAATATTATTCATAATACTCTGAAATATATTTTTACTTTATTTCAGAATACTTGTTTGGTTATGAAAAACAATAACATATTCTAGAATATGTTTTTACTATTTTCGATTTATTCACTATTTTTGAATTCAATTTTTCCTCTCACTTTATTTTTAAATACTACACCAACTCAATAATCTAAAATATTTTTTAAAATACTATGGTCAAACACAACTTTAACTTTATTTTCAACTTTAAAGTGAATATCAAATTAAGTGAATACGTTTTAGATTTGGCAAGACAAGAAGACAAGTAATTGATATGATTATTTTTCATATAATCCCTATTTATTGATATTTAGAATTAAATATTAAAAAATAATTTTAAAATAAGTAATTAATATTAAAAATAAAACATAAAATAAAATTAAAAAAATTATTTTTAAAAGAGTGAACAAGTAAAAGTGAATGAAGAAAATGATAATTAATGAATTGATTTTTGATTTGGTGGTAATAAGAGAGTAAATTGATGGGTAAATTCACTATTCTTATATATCCCTATCAAACGACCCCTCAATCCATGAAATTATTATTTCCTCCGTTTCAAAAAGTATTACTCCCTCCATTTCTTTTTAGTTGTCAATGTTAAAACTTTACACAATCATTAAGGAAAATTAATTAGAAGTGTAATTTGACTCATATATCTTTTATTAATCTTTGTCTATTTATGTCTTTTAGTTCTAAAATAATTAATGCTAATGATAAAATTGGAAGAAAGTAATTAATTCTTTCTTGATTCTTTAAATTGACAAGTATTTAGGAACAACTATTTTTAGTATAGATGATTCTTAAGTATGGAAAGGAGAAACCGAGATTGAAGAAGTCCTTTTTTTAAAAAATATCCTACTCTATATTTCAAATTGTCAACTTTCAATCCAAGAAATATTTGAATGCCAGTTAGGACTGCATTTCTCACATTTTACGAAGTTGCTGTAGTACATGTGGTAAAAGTAGACTAAAATCAAATTAATATTTAAAAAGTATAAAACTAACATCATATATTTAAATAATTATAAAATTTATGCATATAAGTTATCGATTTAATTAAATTAAATTTTCGGTTACTTTTAATAAAAATTAAAATCAAATTAAATATTATTGATTTTTAAAATTTAAAATTAAATTAAACCAAATATCAATTTTTTAAAATTAATTTGGTTTGATTTTTCACTAGACAGTGACTACCCCTGTTAAGTGGTACATCGCCAATGGCTAGAGATCGGATTCAAGTCGAGATTGAATTCAAAATGGTGATTGGTTGTGTAACCAACAATTCAAATATTGTTCGTTCAATCCAATTTTCTCATGTTCGGTTAATCAAATATTTTGAAAAACATTTTCTATAAGAAAACAAGATCCTTAAGAATAAGGAAAATGACTTATTTAGTGAAGGTAGTGAAAACAAGTTCCATTATTGACATTTCAGATTGATTGGGTCTTCTCAACCCTCCAACATACCTCATCTTCACCCCTACACCACATAGTCCTCATCCCCACCTCCATCTCCCATAATACTTGTCTAAATTATATACAAATGCTTTTAGAATAATATTTTTTGCTTAACTATCGAACACAAAAAGAAAAAAGTAAAAAACTAACTTATTTTCATAGAAAACATTTTCCACGAAGAACATTTTCCTTCGTACCGAACACAGGGAGTATAACATTTGCAAGTTACATCTGGATCTGAAGAATATTGAATACTCGTTTTGGCAATTGGAAGACAGGATAACGTTTAAATTCTGGACTTTGGGCAGTTCTTTTAATTTGTTTGACATTCAACATCACCTTCCACGTTCGTCAGAATTGCTTCAAATGTATACTAACATATAATTTAACCTCAACTATTATGAACTTGTATCTACTTAATCATGAAATATACATTCACTTTAACTGAAAAATATAATACTCTATATATGTACTTATCTTTGATGATTTTATTTTTGAAGAATTAGGTTCCAAAAAGTTACCATTCTTGTTGAAATGATAGACAATGGGTTATATCTTACAAAATCAACAATAAACACAAATTACAAGTTTGAAATGGACCCTCAATTTTATTTGTTTGGAAGCACTAAAGTCATTTTGTTAATCATTACAAATTACAATTACATTTACTTGGTAGGCATTTGGATTTTTTTTATTTTTTGAAATCATGATTTGCAATTACTCTTTGATCCATTTTAGTTTTCATGATTACTAAAAATAATTAGATTTTTGTCAATTTAGTAAATCAAGATAAAATAATTAGATTTTTGAAATCCTGGACACCTTATTGGTCCCTCTCCTTCCCTAGATGTTCAAATTAATTAAATTCCCCTAATGACAACTAAACTATTTTCTTATTTTTTATTTTCTTTTCCCATGGTATTTGTGGATATTGTATATCTACTGGTTGGATGTCTTGTTAAAAAATAAGATCTTGAAATCTTGAGCCCATCAAATGCATGAGCTCCATAAAATTATACTGATTGGAGTATAAAGAGTTAGTTGGGGTAGGGAAAAGGAAAACGACATCCAATTTCCAAATCCAACTGATATTATATTATAAAGCACGTGTTAATGACCACAGATATTATATAGTATACACATATATATTCTTGTTATTTCAATTTATTTGTCTTATTTTGACTTGATACTAAATTTAAGAAAGTAAAAAAAAAATTTAAACAGTGTAGTCTTAAACTAAGGTTATGTCAAATGTATCAAAATGTCCTTTAATCTTATTGTTTTAAACACTTTTTTTGAAACAAATAAAAAAAAAGTACAACAACAACAACAACAACATACCCAGTGTATTCCCACAACGTGGGGTCTGGGGAGGGTAGAGTGTACGCAGTCCGTACCACTACCTCAGAGGTGAGGTAGAGAGGCTGTTTCCGATAGACCCCCGGCTCAAGACAAAAACAGTCTAAGAATAGGCTAAAAAGAACGTAACAAAGATACAGGATACAAAAACATGATAAAACTACAAGAGACGATAGGAAGTAATATGTAGTAACAAACAACAGACAGAAGCAGAACACTACCACAAAATACTACTACGAGGAATCCAAGCACAAAAAACTATAAGCGAGCACTACGATTACTAGTCAGGACAACAAGGAAACACACTCCTACCTACTAGCCTACCCACCCTTCTACTTACTACTCTTCTACCCTAATTCGCGTCCTCCACACCTTCCTATCTAGGGTCATGTCCTCGGTAAGCTACAACTGCGCCATTTAAAAGTATGACAAATAAATTGAAACGAAAGGAATATATATTACTATCAATTTAAAAGAAGACAAATCATCAGTGAATCACATGTTATAGACTTTAGAATCGTGTTAGGTGTTCTGTACATGGCTGTTTAATTTTGTGTTTCTAATTAATTAAAGTTAGTTGTTAATATTCTCCAGCTTTTGTGTTTGGTAAGAAAGGTAAAGGAAAGTGGGAGGAAGCACATTAATGCTGGAGAAAGTTCAAAGAATTTTTATTTGATGATTTGTTTTGATTGGGTAAGAAAACCGTGGACTTTATTCTTCTTTTTTTTTTTATACATTATACATGTCAGATTTTACAATTAAATTAAACTTTGTGCTCATATGTAACATTATCATGTAAAATAAAATAGAGAAAACATATCACGAGGTATTAGTCTGTATATGTCAGATTTACAATTTAAACTTTTCATCCCTTTTTAGTTGTTGTCCTTGACTTATATATATATAATTCTAACCAGTTGTCAAACAACAAGTAATTATTAGGGTGGTGCTAAACTCTAACCAATTATCACACGACTTCTAACAATTATAAGGTAAAAACTCAAGGAGACGTGATAATATATTTTTCGCTATTAACTCTAATAAATATTATATTGGTCAAGTTGCCATCGCCATAATGATGAAAAGGAACAGTTGAATAATGAATACAGCTAATATCACACAACATAAAACACTTTAAACTGAAAACAACATCAACTTATGAGCACTACCATTACATAAGAGTGAGAAAAACGTGTCATTTTCAAGTTTAATAGGAGTGGTACGACACTATGAAATCTTGAACATACTAACAAATATTATTATTATTACCAATTGCCCTCCTCCTTTTTCATTTTTTTTTTCCAGGACCTCATAATACAAGTACCAAAAGAAATAAATAAAGATGAAAACTTACATTGGGATAAAATGCAGAAATGAAAATTATAAGTACAGAATAGTTAAACGAACAACAGTAATTAAGATACCAAAAATAATTCCTTATCCTACAGCTCATCATTATTGATTATTCAAAACGACCCCAACAAAAAGTCGTTATTGCCCATCAACACCCCCCACTCAATTAGTGAAATTTTTCAGTGTGGCCCCATCCTCACAAGCTTTAGCTTCAGGTGTTGGCTCCACCGTCGGCGACGGAGTAACCGCCGTACACACCAACTCAGTCGGTAGATCCGGTATACCCTTCAAGTAAAAAGTATAGAATAGCTTGAAAGGGAAGATGATTTGCTGCAATTTCACTTGACCGGAAACCCCTGCAAATATACCGGATCCACCGGTGACGGCGAGGTAAGTGTCCTCGTAAGTCAAGTACGATCCCTGTACGGCGATGTGTCCATAATCGCCGAAGTAAAAGCTGTAAATAGCTTCATAGCGATCCCCCTTTTTCTCCTCTTCGTGCTTGATCAGAATGCAGAGTCCGGCCGTTATTCCAATTCTCTTCTTCAAGTCTCCGGTATACAGCTGCAATACATCAAGAATCAGCATAAAAGATTCGTTTTTTTTACCAGAAAGTGAAAAATTGCAAAAAGGAAACGTACTTTGTTGCTAAAGGGGACAAGATCTCCGAGTGAATTGACATTCTTTTGGCTCAATCGAAGATAAGCAGGGCTTCCACGGTCACGTTCATTGAGTTCATAGACACTAAGTTCTTGAACTTTATCTGAAAATCAAGAAAAATTAAGTATGACAGATAGAACATAAGGTGACTGATAAAATGTGTCAAAGAAGTTAAATATACTTACTGGTTGTGGAATCTGTTGAGCTGCTCTGGTTCTTGCAGGAAAATGATCTGGAAGCAGTAGTGGAGGTGGTAAGTTTATGAGTTTGAGAAATGAGAGGGTTAGGGAGTTTAAAAGATTGGATCTTTTGAGAAAGAGAAGTAGTTGGGAAGGTAGAAGGTAGCTTGTATGAGGAAGAAGAAATGGTTCTAAGAGCAGCAGAGGCTGAGTAAGCAGTGGCCATGGCTGAAGAAGAAATGAAAGTTGAACTGTTGAATGAGGTGGTTGTTGTTGTTGAGGATGATGAAACGAAAGTTGGTGAGGATGGTTTATTATATAGAGTGGCGAGAGGGTCCAATTTCCATGTGTGGAAAATGGGAATTGATAAAATTATTACTAGTACTATTAACAATCTTATGAGATCTGTGATTGATGTTAATATTTGATGGACGGTGTAGGATGTGATGATGGGAGTTGTGTGTTTCCACAACTAGAAGAATAGGAAATAGTCAAAGAGGCTTTCGAAGTGTCAAATGAATAAACAACAATGTTTTGCCAATGTGAGAAAAGTGTCTACACGTGTTTTTTTTGGATGTACTTTGGTGGTCTGTGCTGTTTTGGAGTGGCCAACGCAGCAATTTATTTGCGGCTTTGACCTTGGTCTTCCAAGATCATATTGTGAGTTCTAACCTTCCAAGAATCAACCTCTCTCCGTCCAATTCTTTTAAACGTGTTCTTCCATTTTATGTTGTTAAGTTGACAAAAGAATGGTAGTATATTTTAACTCTAAACTTTTCATTTTGTTATCCGTGAGATAATCTATAGTCACATAAGTATTATTATTTTCACAAAGATACTAATATATTTTGAGTTTAGTTATTATATACACTTGGGGTTGTTTGGTACGGAGGATGAAATAGACAAAGTTATCTCATGAATTGAGATATCTCATGGAATTAATTATCACGTCATATATATGAAATAATTTATTTTATCATTATAGTACAAATGATGAGATAAATATACACCTAACTAAACGCTCCAAACGACCCGTCACGGTGTAATTCTTTGTTTTTACATAATCAGGTCTCATAAGATATCTACCAGGAATAATAAGTTCCCATAGAAATAGAATTTGTAATCTTGGTTTCTATGGGTATCATCTGCTATCCAGTGTAACTGCATACATAACCAAAGGAGTTTTCATCTTATCGATACCATAGAATCCAGCTAAAAGAGAACAACATTGATACAGGAGCTTACCTTCCATCCTTTTGGGATCATGTAACCATCATACGTGATGTCTTCAATAGCCTCTCTAAATGTCCCATGTACTGGAGGCGCCAGCCTCAGCACTTCACTTGCAACATTCCAAGAATATCTCATTTTCCTTAAATCCTCCCAATTTAGCAAATCATTTGCAGTTTTTGAGTTGGCTATCTCCATTTGCTCTGCTCCCAAATATATGGCCAAATGGAAGACAAATGAGTGAAATCAGTAAGCAATGTGTGTTTGTGTCTAAATTATACTCACTTTCTTTTCATTAGAATCGAGTCTTAACAGGAAACATTGATTCACCCTCCAAATTGAGGCCTTACTAACACATAAACCTAAGCAAGAGAGTTTCTTGAATAGTGAAGTTCATACCTTTGAGGACCTCAGAGTATACATTGGGATACTCGGCCATATATTTCATAATGATGGTTATTGCAGCGTTAACTGTGCTATAGCCACCATGCAGTAAGCCAACTATGTAGCTAGAAATATCCGACTCGTTCCAGAACTGTTCTTCCTCATTTGTAGCCTGGAACATTTGAGATAATATGTCATCTGGTGTGACAATTTTATTCTCCAACATCTCCCACTTCCTTTGATTGATGATTTCCTGAACCTCCTTACGCATTTCCTTGGATGCTCGGACAGCTCGATTGAAAGTGGTTCCTGGTAAATTTACAGGCATAGAGAGCATACCAGTGGAAATATCCTCAATATACTTGGACAATCTTTCAACTTTTTCTGTGTCATCAATGCTCAGGAATAATTTGCAGGCCAATGAAAATATGTACTTCCTAACAGCAGGTAAAACCTTAATTTGTGGACAGTTCCAGTCTGTTTGAAGATGGCGCCTCAAAATTGCATCTGCTACGCTTACAAATCTTTGAAGAGACTCTGATCTGAGAGGGGCTGATAGCAATTTGCGCGTGCTTGCAAAGTCTTCGTGATTAGCTTTCTGATGGGTCTTAGGAAAGATTCTGTCAACAGTACTTGGCCACCAGATCCGGACTAGCTTATTCTCGTTCGAAAATAGAAACTTATTGCCCTCTGCACCGGACAAGAACACCATTGGCTGCCCAATCAAACTGCTGCTAAAAATCTTGGAAGAGTATTTGCTCCTTCTTTGTGTTAGAAACTTGACTAGGCTGCTATATTTGACATTGGTGAGATAATCCAAGGTTTCCCCTACAAAAGGCCAACCAGAACTTCCTGGAGGAAGATCATTAACAGCACCTTGTCGTCTTAAAGGTGGCTGCTTTCTTTTGTTGATGAAATAGTATAAGAGAAAAGAAAAGAGAAGACTGTTACCAAGAAGGAAAACTATAAAGAGAAATTCCATGAGTTTTGCAAAAGGATGTAAGCTGCTAAGCTTTCAGATGGAAGAATGAATAACTTAAAAATGTCAAAAGAGAGAGACATTGGATCAAGCCATTGTTGAAGTTTATATATTACTCAACATTAATTAGGCCATGTTACTTGTATTCTTAATTCTTTATTGGTCCAAGAACACCACTGCAAACGTACAATATTCATTACTTTAGCTTGTATGTAGAAAACATGCTAACTAAAACAAGCCAATAAACAACAAAAATGAGAAAATTTCAACTATTTCTTGAAATTTCAAAAGATTTACATAAACAAATTTCATCTTCAATGCAGACTTGATCTACATAATCATATCTAAGACCAGAAATTTTTGAGAACATGAAAAAGCCATAACCCTGAATACTAATTTGATATTAGCAGTAGTTTCTAAAAAAACCAAACATCAGTAATGCTTATTTTTGGATAAAATATTTTCAACCCCACAACCATGACTATGAAATCCAGTTTTTTCAATAAGTTTAGCTAACTTCAGTTGCTTACTACTCCAAGCTTCCATTAACTTTGCCTCTTTAGCCTCTGCATCTCTCTGTAATGCACTAAGTTGTTCTCTATATTCCCTCTCCATCCTTCCAAGAAAAGCCATTTCCTCTTCATGTAAACACCTCATTTTTGCTTCTATTTCCCCCATTTTCTCCTTCCTTTTTCTAGCCTTCTCTGACTCTAGTTGCTGCTCCAGCCGGTTCAGTCTCCAAGTTGCCTCTTTTTTGTGTTGTTCCCAGTTCTGTCTTCCTTCTTCCAGCTCTTTGCAGTACTGAATTAAGGTACCCAGTTGCTGAACCGGATAGAACCGGCCTGTAAAACCCATATCCGGGTGAAGCGGTTCATGCACATGCAACGCCGGTTCAGAAGGTGTAAGGGTGAGATTAACAGATGGTGATGGATTAGAAGATGATGAGGCATTCATCCACGGAGGAATGGCGGAGGTATTCACCGGTTCAGTCATACCAACCGGGCTTAACGATAAAACCGGTGGCGGTTCAAGATTTGACATGATATTGATGGCTGGCAATGGCAAAGGCAAAGGCAAAGGGGGCTGAAAAGCAAAAAGCTTTGGCTGCACGTACTTCTCCGCAAATGTCTCCAGTATGTGATCGTACTTACCGGAAACTGCTCCCTCCGGCGACCCACCACCGGAGACGGCGGAAATCGCCGGCGACTCAACGTATTCTTGACGTTGCTGCGATTTCTGAAGCTGCTTAAGCTGTTTCTCCTTGAAAACTTCCCACCACTTGCCTAATCTTTTAGCAGTACGGCCAGGGACTTCAGCAGCAATTTTCTTCCACTTGTTGCCGTACTTAGCCTGAAGGGAGATAACAAGATTTTGTTCTTCTGGGGTTAAAGATCCCTTCTTAATCCCCGGTTTCAAGTAATTTTTCCATCGTTCAAGGCAAGATTTAGGGTCCCTGTCGAGAGTTTTACCCATTCTTTTAGATATGAGATTCCACTCTTTGGGTCCATAGTGCTTGACGTAAGCTCGTAGTAGTGCGTCTTCTTCTGGCCGCCACCTCTGACGCTCCTTCATCTCCACGCCTCCATAACCATATCTGCTACTTCTACAATCTTCTTACCCAAACCCAAATATCTATTTTCACCACCACACACTAAAACTTATTTGCTTTTAAGAAGGAAAAAGAAAAAGGAGAAGGGGTTGCCTTATCTTGAAGAAAGAGTGCAGTTTTACAGTGGTGCTATGCTACATTGAGAATGAGGTTAAAGGCTATGTAGGGTATGAAAGGGAGAGTGAGATTAAATTGGAACTGTTTTGAGCAGGTAATTGAAGCCTAATTTGGGGAGAAAAATGGACAGAGGGGTAAAACAGTGAAAGAGGAGAAGTGGGCATGGCAGACAAAGTTTCAGAATTGAAGACGACAAGACAGCTCAAGAATGCCTGGGTTTTGTACACTACTGTTAACCGTATAATGGCAAGTACATAATTTTCTGCAAATTACTCCACTTAGAGATGATATAATAAGCTAAACTGACTCGTGACCGGTGGGCGTGGTATGGTATATACCGAATTACCATACCTTACCGAAATTTTTGATATCCTAGTTTTGGTATTTGATATTCGTATTTAAAAATGACATACCAAATACCATACCGAAGTATTAGTATTAGTATACAACCTAGTATTGCTATAAATTAGTAAATATTTAGAAGTTGAAACTTTGACTACTCTATTTTGATTGAAATATCTTCTAAATGTAATTGGTTTATAAAAGGAGTTGTTTGTAATGTGTTAGTATGATATAATTGAGACCTTTTTTGAAAAGTCAAAGTCGTAATACTCTATTATACGAGTATATCATAGTCAAAGTTGAACAAACTATGGTTATCGAATTATCATACCTCAAAATACCAAAATCGAACTTCAAAATATCGAACCATATCGAATTAATTGGTATGGTAATGGTATAATATTTTTAAAAATCGAATACCGAAGTTACCGTAACAAAATTTCAAATACCGTAACATACCATACCATGCTCATCCCTACTCGTGAGTATTTTTTTCTCTCTTTTCGTTTAAAGATTGAGGGTCGGGTTATATCGGAAACAACGCCTCTTTACCTCATCTCTGAGGACTGAGATATATAGTGGTATGAACTGTATCTCCCAGACCCCATTTTATGAAAATACACTGCTTATGTTGTTGTTGTTTTTTAAAAATTGAGGGACATGTAATGAATTACAAATATTGATGAAGAGTTGGAAGTAAACAGTCATGCCCTTCACTTTTACTTGTCATATTTCGTTTATCGAGCGTCAAATTATATGATCTTTTGATAAAATTTTAAGATGTATTTTTTCATCTTATTAATATAAAAAATATTTAAACTTATACAATTCTCTGACATCTAAAAGTAAAGCCAAACGGGACAAGTAATTAATACCACAATGTATAACGAAATTACATCTCTGCAATAGAGATTCCAATACCAAAGAATCAACTAGCAAACCTAGAGAAAAGAAAAGGATTATTTCTGTGCTTGCTTGTATGTTAAATTAGAAAGAAAATGTGTATATATATATTTATTTATTTATATTATCATAAACTTTAAATTTTAAATCAATTTATACTCGCACATGTATGTATGAAATCGTGAGATTCAACAACTAAAAAGTTCACTAGTGAAAGAATAAGAGTTAAAAATTCTGCTCAACAATCATATGAAATAAAATGTTCTCTTTAATATCCTCTCCCTTTAATACCACAATTACCAAAATCGAATCTCTCTACTAGAGACTTCAATACAAAAGAAAGAGAGACTTAAAAAAAAGAGACTATTCCTCATGAGCTTGCTTCTAAAGTCGAAAACATTACATATAAATAAAGATTAATCTTTTGATATGTTGATTTTCACCTGGAAACACAACAACAAACTTTTTCATTGTGACCAAATTGAGGATCAGGCACACATAGTGCCACAAAATAATCCAAACGTTTGCATGGTTTGCTACAATCTCGATTAGTTGTGCATGGACCTAAGTATTTCCCACAGATGTCACTTTCATTTGCACCATTCACATGATTTTCTACATTAAAAAAGAGAGAGTTAGTTAGTAGAAAAATAGATACATAAACAATAAACAAAGAAGATTAGAAAGAACCCGAAGAGATAGATTTAAACCCCCTACTCGATCTAGTTGTACCCCTCTTCTTATTTTATTTCTCAGCCTTTTCACAAGGTTGTTTCAAAATTTCATTATAAAAAAATAATAATTAATCAATCGGTAAACATTAAAAAATTCATCCCTAGATAATCCCATTTATTAACAAATCAGCAATTGATTATAAAAAAATTCTATTTATTGATGGATTTTTTTTGGTGTGTGTATGTAGTGAAAGGAGCCAGGAGTACGATAATCAAACCTTAGCTTCTAATTATTATAAGGTCTCGATTCGGACATCAATGGTAGGCTTGTTTTTTCATAAGAGGAGATAGAATAAAGCGTTCATAATGAATTGGTGATTTCTTTCTATTTTACCGAATTAAAAACTACACAAGAGTAATACTACTATGAATTATAACATTTTATAAGTAAGAATATACAAAAAAGTAGAAAAAGTTATGGTCAAAGAAACCATGTTAATAATATCATAACAATTTAGTGCAACAAAAGGACTATAATATATTAATAATGATATCCTAATTATACCTTTGATTTGAGAAAGAAGAAGAGAAAGTAAAAAAAAGAGAGCAATTCTGTATGAAGTCATATTCCTAGTCTTCTGGAGATAAAAGACTAAAAAATATGTGATTTTTTACTGATGTAGTTGTACAGAATTTATAGGGAGTTTAGTATGAAATTTTTAAGGTAGAGTAATTAATATTTTACCATGAGTACCAGTACTAAATATGGACCTCTCTTAAAAAGAAAAAAATATAATGAGTCAAGTCAAATTAAAATGATCAGATTGAGTCAAGTACCTCTCTTAAAAAAAGAAAAACATATAATGAGTCAAGTCAAATTAAAATGATCAGATTGGGTTTATTAATTATATGTAAAATATGAATAAGAAGTTTGATATCTATTTGAAACATTATAAATTTTTACATATTTATATATGTTTGGTCATGGTAAAGGTGACTTGACACATCTCTTAGGCCAACAAAACTATTTACTATTTTTTCCCCTTTTTTTTATTTATCTTTTTTTGTTTCCGTTTCAATTAATTTTAAAAGCTTAAAAGTCTCTATTAAATAAATAACCATTTGTCTCCAAAAGTATTTTTATAATGTGTTTCACCATTTGCCTCCAGAAGAATGGAGTAATAATTATTAATGTTTTACTAATTCAGGCAAGAAATCATTTGGACTCTATTTATTAATAATATAAATGAGAAGAAGAAGTTTTAAAGTAATTAATTATTCGTTATCAAAGTGGGAACGTAGATATGCATTCTAAATAAGAAAAATACTGAATGTCATATCAAAAATAGTTAATTATCTATATAATCATATTTATTATATTATAAAAACCAAATTAAAGTTCTTAAAACCATACCATAAACGTATCATGAACAACCCTACGTACATAGTAAATAGTTATGAGCAGAGTCAAAGTCTAAATTTAAAATTTATGAATTCAAATTCTACTTCTTTTAACTATTGAATTCTAAATTAATAATATATAATATATACATATTTAATGTATTCATTCATAATTTTTAATGGAGTTTGAAATTGATCTACTATTAATTTAACAATAATATTTAAGAACTGCTCAGTAAAACCAACATCCAGTCGTTGTAGTATAGTGGTAAGTATTCCCGCCTGTCACGCGGGTGACCCGGGTTCGATCCCCGGCAACGGCGTACCTTTTTAGTTTTTTAAAAGCATTTTCATTTTCTATTGATTGCCTTTTCTCTTGTTCTTCCTACTAACTTCCATCTTTTTTCCAATGAAAACAGTAACATAAACATCCATAACCATAAGCAGCTACATATGGGATTTTTTATCCTCCATCAGTTTTATTCAAAGGAAATGTTTTCTATTTGCATTCACCCCTCTAAGTATGACTGACTTCACGGTCTATACAAAATTTCATTCGTCTATCATTCTTGTCTTGGATTTTATCTCTCTTTTGGTCTCACTCAAGCCTTTTCCGGCTCTTGACAACAAATCCAATGTAATTCCATACGTGGGGTTTGAGGAGGTTAGAGTGTACACGAACCTTACCCTACCTTGAGAAAGTAGAGAGGTTGTTAACATAGTAATTTTGCCAATACAATGAAAAAGCAAAGCATGTGCTTAATTACCCCTGAAGCCAAACTTATATTTGTCTTAGCTTACTTTCTAGATAGAAATATTCTTTAATGTATGTTTGGCATGGAGGTCATGCAGATTTCAGCAAACAGGTGAAGTTTATCATATGAATTTACGAGTCAGTACATTGTCCTTTTGGAGAGTACTCATTAGAAGGGTCAGTTTCAGATGAACAAATTAAGCAACATTCGTATTTCCTGATAAATCTCAAGAAACTGAAAGAGCTCTACTCCCTACTATGTCCTTACATGAAAAAATTGCACACAATTAAAGTTAAATAATACAGGCATAATCATCCTAAGGAGATCATTTTTGCCGATGAAGAACGAAATCTGCCATAGCAAGTAATGGAGCTGCCTTTTCTGGATCAAAACCAACAAGCTGCTCCTTGGCCTCCTTGCTGAGTTTTTGAGCATATTCTTTGGACTTGTCAATGCCAATCATCTTTGGGTATGTCAACTTGTTAGCTAACAAATCCTTCCCTGCTGTCTTTCCTAATTGATCAGAGGATTTAGTCACATCAAGAATGTCATCCACAACCTGAAACAGCAGTCCAAGACACTGGGAGAATTTCCTAAGTTTATTAATTTCCTCATCAGATGCACCACCAAGCATTGCTCCTACAATGACCGCGGCCTCAGCAAAGTCTGCAGTCTTGTGACGATGAATATACTCGAGCTCTTCTAATCCGGTATCAGATTTACCTCCACACAGCAAGTCAAGCACCTGGCCAGCCGCTGCTCCCTCTGGTCCTATCAATCTTGCTAGTTCTCCAACAGCCCGAACCATTGTTTTTGGGTGCACCCCTTTAGTGTCTGTTGTCATATGCTCAAATGCTAAGGCAACAAGGGAATAACCAGCTAAAACAGTGACATTTTCGCCATAAACCTTGTGATGTGACAGCTTTCCTCGACGGAGATCATCGTTGTCCATGCAGGGAAGGTCATCGTGCATCATACACATAGCATGTATCATCTCCATTCCACAAGCAGCAGGCATTGCTGTTGATTCTTGGCCACCAACAAGCTCACAGGCGGCTATACAGAGTACAGGGCAAACCCGCTTGCCTTCGGAAAGGAGCGAGTATCTCATTGCTTCATGGAACTTGATAGGCTCTCTGATTGGGACAGCAACATCTATGGCTTGATTGACAGATTTGATCTTTTGAAGCATGTAACATTTGAAATCAAAGACACTTCTTGTCTTTCCAGCTTCTCTGAATATGTTTTCATGCTTGATAACTTCAACTTCATTCTTGGGAAGATCTGTGCTATTATTACAAAAGGCTCTTGCTTTTTGGAGGGATATAACTTCTGATGTTTTCCATGGAGAAAGAAGCAACTTTGTTCCTGCAGATCTGGATCTATTTGGAGTAACTCTTGTACTCAGTTTTCCAAAATTGTGGATTACTCCTTTTAGCATAGACATGATTCTTAACTTGAGTCTGCTAACTTTTTCTCTGATCTGGTGAATTACTATTTAACTTACTGTTATATGATGGATTTACTGAGGAACAAGCATTCAAGCCAAAGCAGCAGGGTGGAAGCTAGTATCTCAAAATAAAGTCAACTTCTCTGGACCAACTTCTCTTTTATTACTAAAAAGGATTGGGATGAATTGCAAATATACAGACTGGGACCCTCAAGCCAAAAATTTATGGGACTTGCTATATATAACTGAGTTGGCTCTTTGGTATTTTGTTCATACCTTTTAGAGGATGAGTGGAAGATTTTATCTACATAATGGTCTCACTCGCAGGACTTCAAGAGAAATTGATTTCCAATGTGAAAGCCACGAAAGAAAATTATCAAACATTTAGTGGCCGTTTGGCCATGAAAACCAAATACCAAGTTGGAGTTGGAGTTGGAGTTGATCATAAATATAAGTTGGAGTTGTTTTTGATTTTTTGTGAGAGAAGTGAAAAGTGAAAAAAGTGCTCTTGGAGTTGTTTTTCAAGTTGAATTCCGGAATTTTTCAAATTTTCATGGCCAAATACCATTTCCGAAATCCAACTCCGGAAAAAAGTAACAAAAATTCATGGTCAAACGCCCTCTAATAGGCAGATCCAGTTGGGAAGTAAGTCAAAAATATTTGGCACATTCAATAATTTATAAAAGTCCAAGTTTGAATGAAAAATATACTAATTACATATGACAAAAATGCAGAAATATTTGAATGAAGAGTCTTTACTGACGAAAAGAGAAAGGAGAAATGGTTGGACCAATTACAGGTCCTCTTTGGACTAAAAAAATGGTCATATCTGAGGTCATAGAAGTGCTGCAACAGCCAAAAGAAAGAAATGAAAGAAATAGTAGAAAAAGGTGATTTATAAGACCTTATTTCAAAGCAAGAAATAGAGTTAACAACAAATGGACAAATACAATCACAGGTAATGATGTGAATAAGGATCTATATCCTAGATATCAATTAAAGAAACAAGACATTCTTAAGATGACACAATAACAACATACCCGGTGTATCATAAGTCTAAAAAATTGTATCAATGCAGGAGTTGTTCAATTTTTGACTGGTAACTAGCTGTTAGAGGCCTTAGTCTCACAACATCCTTCTTAGAAGGTGGTTGCGTAGAGTAAGTGCTCTTTTGGTGTTAGGTCATTGTATTTGTTAGAGGCCTTAGTCTCACAACATCCTTCTTAGAAGGTGGTTGCGTAGAGTAAGTGCTCTTTTGGTGTTAGGTCATTGTATTTGTTCCTTCTTTGTTATCAATGGTAATATTCACAGTTGTTACCAAAAAAACATACCAAGAGTAATCAGTGATGTCTGGGGAGGGTAGTCTATTCGCACATCTTACCTCTACGGTATTTCCGATAGACCCTCGGCTCAAGTAAACATTTCTTAAGGTGAAGGTGAATAGAAATGTGTATTGGCCATTATTTCATTCAAGATATTAGAAGTTTGAATCTTTAAATGTACAAATTGGTTGACCATAAATTCCAGTTTTCATTGTTTTACTATCAGGAATCACTGAGAATCCTGTTGTTACAATTTAATTCTCTCTATAAGCAATATAATTTGCAAGAGCAAACAATGGAGCTGCTTTCTCTTGATCAAATCCAGCAAGCTGAGCTTTTGCATCTTTGTTTAACTCCTCTGCAAACTCCCTAGACTTGTCAATACCTATCAGTTTTGGGTAAGTTACCTTATCAGCAACTAAGTCCTTCCCAGCTGTTTTCCCCAATTGCTGAGAAGACTTTGTGACATCAAGAATATCATCCACAACTTGAAATAACAACCCAATACATCTTGCAAACTTCCTTAGCTTCTCCACATCTTCATCTGCTGCCCCTCCTAAGATAGCCCCTAGCACCACTGACCCTTCTAATAAAGCTGCAGTCTTGTGCAAATGAATGAACTCTAAATGCTTCAAATCAACATCAGAGATGCCCTCTGATATTATATCTACAACCTGTCCAGCTACAAGTCCCTCTGCACCAATACACTTAGCCAACTCACCAATCACCCTCACAATTCTATCAGAAGGAACCCCTTTTGTTTGAGTAGCAATGTGCTCAAAGGCTAATGCAAGAAGTGCATCCCCTGCTAAAACAGCCACATCCTCACCATAAATCTTGTGATTTGTTGGTTTCCCTCTTCTAAGATCATCATTATCCATACAAGGAAGGTCATCATGAATCAAAGACATGGTGTGAATCATCTCAACAGCACAAGCTGCTGGCATGGCTGTAGACTCAACCCCACCAACAAGCTCACATGCGGCTATACACAACATGGGTCGGATTCTTTTCCCTCCAGCAAGAAGAGAGTACCTCATAGACTCATGAATCTTGAACGGCTCCTTAAGCAAGACTGCAGATTCCAAAGCCTTGTTCACAGAATTAGCCTTTTCAAGAACGTATTCTTTGAACTCCATTGCTTGTTTCTTGATCTTGCTCTCGCTCTCGTCAGTTTGCTGCTTTGTAAGAAGAGCTGAGACAGAAAGAGGGGGATTCTTGGAGAATTTCATCTTTAATTGAGGGAGGAATCTAGGAGAGCAAAATCTGGATCTGCCGTTATTTCCAACGTCACAAAGGGCATAATGGGTGTGACCCCAAGTTGTAATTGCGGTTGAAAGACTCATTCTTTGGATCTAATTTCTCAATTATTTGGATTTCTGAAAGAAAGATGATGAAGGAGAAGAGGGTTGCAAGAAAGAGTCGAAGTTTAAGATATACAAAGCAGCATAAAAGTCTCCACCATCAAGGGTCCACTACTGGATAGTGAAGAGACACACTGCACAGTGCACATATAAATAATTCTTGAAATGCAGGTTGGTCAGTTGAGTGCCATATTTGAGATCTGAGAAACTCCTCTAAAAAAGAAAAATCTAAGGGTGTGTTTGGTTTTTATGGAGAAAAAGTATCTTTTAATTTTTGTTGGCTAAAATGATGGGAAATATCTTTTTTAGGAAATTTTTTAAAAGAGAAGAATATAACTTTTCTGATAAAAGTAGAAAAAACAAGTTTCACCGTACACGGATAATATTTTATTTCTCTCTATCATCAAACACATCCCATTCCACCCTCATCTCGATTCTCATATTATTTGTCTAAATTATGTATAAATATTTTTGAAATACCATTTTCGATCCAAAATAATTATCTTAGACTTGGACATATGAATTACTCTAAGGGCTCATTTGGTAGGAAGAATAAGAGATAATCGATCTCGAGATTAATTTTAGGATGAGTTTATTCCATGTTCAGTTGGAGTAAAATCACGGAATAACTTATCTCGAAATTGTAGTATTATTTCTTTCTCACATTAAGGGTTGGATAATGGAGTGCAAGTTCAGTGAGGCGACTCAGGATGATGACGTAGAAGTGAAGCTGGATACACATGTCATCCAAAAGAGAGGGAGTTTCAAGTATCTTGGGTCTATTATCCAGGAAAATAGAGAGATTGATGAGGATGTCACTCACCGTATTGGTGTTGGGTGGATGAAATGGAGGCTCGCATCTGGAGTCTTGTGTGATAAGAAGGTGCCTACTAAACTTAAAGGCAAATTCTACAGAGTGGTGGTTCGACCAGCTTTGTTGTATGAAGTAGAGTGTTGGCCAGTTAAGAACTCTCATATTCAAAAGATGAAGGTGGCGGAGATGAGGATATTGCGATGGATGTGCGGGTTTACTAGGAAAGATAGGATTAGGAATGAGGATATCCGAGATAAAGTGGGTGTGGTGTCGGTGGAAGATAAGATGCGGGAAGCGAGGTTGAGATGGTTCGGACATGTGAGGAGGAGAGGCACGGATGCTCCAGTGCGGAGGTGTGAGAGGTTGGCTATGGATGGTTACAATAGAGGACGAGGTAGACCAAAAAAGTATTGGGGAGAGGTGATTCGATAGGACAGGCGCAGTTGCAGCTTACCGAGGACATGACTCTAGATAGGAAGGTGTGGAGGACGCGGATCAGGGTAGAAGAGTAGTAGGTAGAAGTGTGTGTAGGCTAGTAGGTAGGAGTGTTTTTCCTTGTTGTCCCGACTAGTAATCGTAGTGCTACGCTTATAGTTTCTTGTTCTTGGATTTCTCATAGTAGTATTTTGTGGCAATGCTCTATTTTTTGTGGCAGTGCTCTGTTTCTGTCTGTTATTTGTTACTACATATTACTTCCTATCGTCTCTTGTAGTTTTATCATGTATTTTTATCCTGTATCTTTGTTACGTCATTTTTAGCCTATTTTTAGACTGTTTTTATCTTGAGCCGGGGGTCTATCGAAAACAGCCTCTCTACCTCACCTCTGAGGTAGTGGTACGGACTGCGTACACTCTACCCTCCCCAGACCCACATTGTGGGAATACACTAGGTATATTGTTGTATTAAAATTTGGATAACAATCATGAGATAATTAATCTCGGAATAACTTGTTTACCAACAAAAGGAGTCCTAAAAGTTAAGAGGGGTTTTGACTAAAATGTTTTTAATTGCAATTTTCTGTTCTTTAAAGATTACTATATACTCCGTCTAACAATATTTGTATATGTTATTAAAAATAGATGTCCAACAATGACTATTCAGTTTGAAAAATCAATGGATAATTTATTCATTTCTATAAATTTTACCCTTAGGGATCGTTTGGTAGAGTGTATAAAAATAGTAATGAATAGGGTGTATTAGTAATGCTGCAATTAGTTATGCTGAGGTTATTTCTTATCCAGTGTTTGTTTTGATGTATTAGAAATAACTTGCATTACTATATTTATAAAAAGATATATTTATTTACAAAAATACCCTTCATATTTTATAGTTTTGTGTATATTCTTTACAAAACTTTATTACTCATTCTTAATTTTTTTTTTTTTTGATATTCTCACTTAAATTATCTGGAGAAAATTTCCATTTTGATAAATTGAAAATAAGCTATTAATAAAATTGTATTATTAAGTTTTTTATTTTTATTGGCGTTTTCAAATGAAAATTAATATTTGATACTAGTACAAATATAAAGTATGAAAAATAAGAAAATAAATAAATATATAAAAAGAATATATAAAATGTTTAAAGGAAACTTGAGGATATTTTTGTCTTTACTTATTTTATCCCATGGTATTAAAACTCAAGTATTACTAATACCACCAAATAGAAGGTTAGTTATACACCCTATAATACCACATAGGGTATATATTAAAATTACACATATTATTTATTATTTCTTATCATGTGTGCCAAGTCAATAGTGAACAACTATTATTAGGCAAAAGGAGTACATCATTAAATTTGTACATTGAATAAGGAATATATCAAATATAAATTTGAGACAAAAAAATAAAAAGCTTTTTGGTTTTATAAACCATTAATTATTGTGGACTAGCTTTTACAGATTAAAATATTAATATCTTGTACAAGAGAGAATAATATTTTATGTTTATTTATCAAATATAAAAAAGATAAATCAGAAAATTACTTATTTTACAAAAAAACTTTCCCCACCAATCACACCCATAATTAAGATAATATTTGTAGGTGATAAAATCATATAGAGCTGGTTTTAATTGGGAAAAAATGGAAAAACAAGTAGTCCCTATTTATATAACTCATTTTTCTTTTTAGTCAATTTCAAAAAGAATGATATATTTTTATATTTAGCAATAATTTAATTTTAAAATATCTATTTTACTCTTAATGAAATAATTTACAGCCACACAAACGTCTATGATTTATTTTAAATCACAAATTTTAAAAGTCTTATCTTTCTTTCTTAAATTTGTGTCAAGTCAAAGTAACTCATATCAATTAGGACGGACGAATTATTAGTTATGGTAGGCCTAGTGCCTAGTGCCTATCTGGTCCTACGATTGGCTACAACCTATTGGTTCTTCTTTTCTCCACTTGTTGTTCTTTCCAATAATACCCTTTTTATTTTTATTTTATTCACATTTTTTTAAAATTATTATCATGGATATATATATTATATAAAAAAAACTCTTACAGTAGCCAATTGTCGTAGGACGCGTTTGGTTCTTACCAGCAAAATGCAAATGAAGCTATGGTATCTCTTTAGTTCTCTTTTTCTTTTTTTTTTCTTCTGAAGTTGGGAGAAATTGTTGTCACCTCCAGTAGCTATAGTTTTTTTTTGGACAATGAAAGCATACTATTATATAATGCAAAAATTACAATTATGGTGTAACTGAGACACCATATTAGTACAAACATTTTTTAGCCTAATTTTATTATTATTACATAAATAAGTAGATACTGCGTTCGCTACTGGTATCACTATCGAAAGCTATACTTGTAACAGCGTGAAAGCATAAACAAAGATATATAAAATATCTAATTTTACAAAGATCGTAGAGATTTACGTCTCCATAATTTTAACTGTAAATTTGCCCCTTATCCAATTACCTCCCACGTGTCTTTTTTTTTTCTTGTTAAAAATAATTTGGTACTAACAAGTTTCTCTAAAGAATTTATAGAATAAGAGTCGTTGTTTAGAAATAAGTTAGGCGAGTATTAGTAATGCGAGATTATTATATAGGTATCAATAATATGTAGATCAGTAATATAAGTATTATTTCTTGTTAAATGATTGATATATTAAAAATTAGTATACAATGTATAATTTAAAATATTTATTTTTTTAAATAAAAAAACTGTTCTTACGATTATGAAGACTAGTTTTGTCATTTAAGAACTTTAATCTATGTATAATTAATATCTAAATTTTTATTTTATATTCTATCTCATATAAAATAATACATAAATTTTCGCATAATTTATACATATTGTAATATATCTAATATTAGGAAAGCGAAAAAAATAAGAATCAGATTCTATTGTGTAACTTAGTAGGCGTTTGGCCATGAGAATTTTTCACTTTTTTTCGGAAAATTATTTCACTTTTTTCCAAAAATAGTGTTTGTCCATAAAAATTTCAAATACAACTCTGGAGTTGTAACTTTTTAATTTATTTTTTTTGAAAAATCCTATTTTTTTATTTTCATAAAATAACTCCATTTAAATTATATTTTATTTTTAAATCATATTTTATATTTTTTTAAAATATATATTTAAGATCTAGATAATTATTGCAAAATTTATGGCCAAACACAACTCCAACTCCAACTCCAACTTTGAAAATTCCAAAAAAGTGAAATAATTTTTGGTTCTCATGGCCAAACGGCACCTTAATACTGATGTTTACGTGGAAACTAAATTTCATAAACCCAACCACACATGATATAAATTATTCCCTTTGTTTCAATTTATTAGTCCATTTAAAAAAGAATAATCCTTTTCTTTTTTGGTAACTCTTTAATTCCAACTATCCACATGACATGTTTAGGACCACAGGAATAAAGAACATTTTAATACATTTGACATATCTTTAATTTAGGACCACAAGATTCAATTTTTTTTCTTAAATTTTGTGCCAAGACAAAATAGGTCACTCATTTTGAAACGGATGGAGTAATACTTAATTTCATGTGAAAACTAAATATCTTTTAATCCAAACGAGCCGTCTCCCTGTGTGTTCCTTTTGGTTATTTCTGAGGAGAAAAGAAGAAAATAAAAGCCTCGAATGACTTATAGCCTGTTTGGTTAAGATTTTGATATGGTCAAATTAGATTTTTTTTTAGATTAATTGAGTATTTGGTAAAACATAAAAGCAATTGAAAAAAGCTAAAAGTTTAGCTTAAAATTCTTTTTAAGTTTGACCAATACATTTACTCTTTTATCCCTTAGAATTTTCCTAAATTTCAACACTATCCTCACTTTTCAGCAGTAAAATATATGAAAATACTCTTTTTTCTCTCATTCTCACCCCGCTTCTCTATCTTTCCATTTTTCCAACAACAAAAAAAATGTTTAACAACACTTGTTAACCAAACACTCAACAATTTTTTTTTCAATTTCAGCACTTTTTATCCAAACACTTATCTATTTATTTATAAGCACTTATTCTCAGCTTTTAATCACATTCTTTAAAAGCTATTTTTTTAAGCAAATCTAAACAGACTCTTAATAAAGAAATTTATGAAAAATTATAAAGTATGCTCCCACAAAAAGTACTTTATTTTATTTTATTTTATTCATCAGTTCACCTTCATGCTACTCAAATAATCGAATATGGATTTTCATGTTCAATTTTTCATTTGCTTTTTAAAATAATTTGCTAGACGTGCTTATCTTGTGAGGGAAGTGTCGAAAGAATAACCTATCGACGGAGGATAGAGTAATGAGAGTGGGTCAAGTAGAACTAATATGCTAATAAATTTAATATAAGGTGCATATGATATATTATGCGAAAGTGAAGAGCTTATAAGGTATACTTTAAATTTATATTGTATGGTTATTTTTGGGCTCGATGTGGTATAGCTCGAAAGACAAATTCGTGTGAGCCTAAATTCAAAACGGACAATATGTGTCATAAACTTGGATCTTAACATAATAATTAGTCTATCTATCTATGTTAGAAATTCCTATGCGAAATATTTATCTACCTTTTTATTCTTTGAAAATATTTTTAATTAATAATTTTTAAGGAGTATGAAAAAAAAAGAAGTTATTGAATGTAATATATTCCTTTTTCCAATACAACTCATATTTTCTTCAGTTGTGTACCTTGTGCAAACAACGTTATAGGCGAAACGACCTTCTTTGTGTCCTTGTGCGTTTGGGATTCGGAGAAATCCGTGCGCTCATAAACACAGTATATATATATAGACAATTTCTATTTCCCCTAAAACAACTTTTAAGGTTTTGTTCATTCACTTTTCTCTCTGCGCTTTCTTCAAGAAAATCATCAAAAGGTACCATCACCCAACTCTTTTATGTTCCTTTGATTTAAGGGTTTATGGTTTATGTCTTCTTTTTTTCACCATTGCTAAAGTCTTGCAGAACTGGAATTTTCTTTGCATGTACTGATTTTCGCCCCCCTTTTGCTGTGTTGGGTTTTGTTCATTATGTTTTTGTTCTAAAAGATTGAACTTTTAGTTACGGTTTCTTTCTTTTTTCCCTCTACCCTTTGTGTTATACATTCCCTTTTTGTGTGTTTTGGGGTTTGGGGTTAGTTTGTTTCTTGGATAATCGGCCGATACTGAATATTGGGGATATTTGTAGAAAAAAAAAGTTTTGTTTTCTGTAGTGGTTCTTCGTTTTATGTTGTTGAATTTTTAATTATCTGTTTAATTTTAATTTTTAATCCCTTTTCCACATAATTTAGGACTCTAGTAATGGATCTGTTGATAGCTACATTGATCTTTACCCCGCCGGTAATTGAATTTTTGAGAAAAATTTAACCTTGATTCCTAAAAAAAGTTAAGAGTTTTGCCCTAATAAAGGTGTACATATTGAAATATGTTGTAGGAGTCTTCCCAATCATATTCAGGAAAGGTATAAATATACTAACCCATGTACTTGCTTAGAAATACATTGCTCTTCATGTAGGAGTCCCTTGTCTATCGGAAACAGGCTCTGTACCTCCCAAGGCAGGGGTAAGGTCTGTGTACACTCTACCCTCCCTGGAACCCCACTTGTGGAATTACACTGGGTATGTTGTTGTAGGAGGTCCCTTCCATTCTTTTTCTTTTGAAGGGGTTTTAGCAAGTTAAGTACATTGATCTTCATGACCGGTACAAATTCCCTACTTTGCCCAAGTAGAGCTGGCGGTCTACACAAAATTGAATCAACTTTCATCATTGACTTTGTTCATTGATCCTCTGTAGAGATATAGTGTCTGCATCTTGTGAACTCCTTTTCCACTATTCAAGTTAGTTCTGCTAACACATGCTCATGGAACTGATTTGTAATTTGTTTTAGGAAAAATGATCAGATTGTTCAAAGTAAAGGAGAAGCAAAGAGAGGAAGCTGAGAATGGCAATGCGAGGGGCCCTTGTAACAAGCAGACTGCTGGGGAACTACGTCTACGCAAAGGTTTTGATCACATAATCTTTTTGCTTGGTCTTTAACTCTTTTATGTTGTTTCTGCAATATCTTTTGCAATGTTGTTTGGAGTATTTAATGTGATCATCATGCATTTGTTCTGTTGAAAATTAAAATCAGCAACCAGAGCAACATGTCCTTTTTGATGCAGTAATCAGCATGGAAATATCTAGAAGCTGGATGATTTTAACATGAACGTAAGGATGATAGAACATATAATTGAATTTGAAATTTTCTCATTGGAGAAAGGAACTCCATAGATCACTCAATTGTAAAACTTGTGACAATTGATAGTTTAGTCGCTAAAACTAGTCTAGATCTACTAAAGCAGACGAAGACTATTAGTATAGTGCTTGTAATCACGGGCAGGCTGAATTTGCTTGATAATGATTGCATTATTCCAATGTATTATTCTTTTCGTGGTCTATCATAAGGTTGTTTGATATGAAACTTCCTTTCAATCTTTGTTATGGTAAAGCACTCTCACCTGAGACTTGCCCCCTTCAACTAACTTTTTGCAGATATTACCGAGCTGAACCTGCCCCGTTCTTGTACAATATCATTTCCAGACGGGAAGGATAAGTTGATGAGCTTTGAGATTAAAATTCAGCCAGATGGTGGATACTATGTGTAAGTAATTCCTACTGCACGGCTGATATCTCTTCGCCCCCCCCCCCCCCCTTCCTTAATATAGAGTTTAGGACTTGTATGTGTTGAGTATAGTTGTTCAAGCAGTTGCATTCTAGTTTTCAGTTAATGTAATTACTGCACAATCGTGTGGATTCTCATCCAAACAACCTGGTTTTGTTGTTGCAGTGGAGGAAAATTTCTGTTCTCTTTCCAGGTTCCATCAATCTATCCTCATGAACCACCAAAAGTCAAGTGCAAGACCAAGGTACAACTATTTTTCCTTTTCTTCCACTCATATATATTCTGACGTGCACCAGAGAAAATGATTCTCATTCGCTTTCTGCATGAGATGCAGGTATATCATCCTAATATCGATTTGGAGGGTAATGTATGCCTCAACGTACTTAGAGAAGATTGGAAACCTGTTCTCAACATTAATACAATTATCTATGGATTGTATCTACTTTTCACGGTATTTTATGGTTCTCTGCAACATCTTAGTTTGCCCATATGTGTACAACAAATATACAGTAACTTTATCCCATTCTACACCTGTGCAGGAACCAAACCATGAGGATCCCCTTAATCTCGAGGCTGCTGCTGTGTTGAGAGATAATCCTGAGTTGTTTAAATCAAATGTGAAAAGGGCTATGAGTGGTGGAACTGTGGACAAGATAAGCTTCCCGCAATGTGTGTAGCCTGTCCTGATGCTGGCAATAGTGTTTCTGATCAGATGCTGTATCATTTTGAGGCTTGCTGGGTTGTATATGGTGTCCGCAAACTTGCAGTGCCATCTTATCTGAGTGTCTGATTTTCACGGAGTATATACATTTTAGCTTTAACTTATTTGACTTGTATCCATTGGCGAATTTTTTAAAAATAAATATCATTATTTAGCTACTATTTGGGAAATATTGCTCTCTCTCTTTCTTGGGGTGCTGCTGCTTGGTTGAACGATAGATAGAGAAATTAGAACCCTTATCTGACAGATCTTGGACGAAACAGATATAAATTAAGTGGGCTGGTTGGTTCTCGGACACTACTGTCATTTAGAAACAGATGCAATGCTTAGTATTAAAGTTAGAAGTTCATCTCATTTCCATTTAGAAAAAGAAGTGAAATGTTATGTTGGCTGAACAGCATGTCATTTCCATTTATGTTTGCTATGCTAAGTATAAGAGATGTTAGAACAAACTTAACTAAAGAGTGATATTAACAAGATGTCCTGTTAGAGCTTTTTGTTTATATCAAAATCTTCAACTTCAATGTCAGATGTAACTAATACCTACTTAATAGTGGTAAGAGGATGCTACGCAAAGTTCTGTTGCTTTCTTCTAACTTCAAAAAATGGAAGGATTTACATGTAACATAGACAAACAGGCAGACCTTGACCCTCACCATTGCAGAAGCATCTACTTCACTGTTGGAGTGCCTGATGCCTGGCATATCTTTGTAAAACGTCTACTTGTTTCATATCTGTTAGATGAGATTAGTCAAAATGGAGACTTAATCTGTTGTCCTGATGCCGCCTCCAAATGAAATATCTGCAAAATTAGAAGGGAACACTGTTGTTTTGGCCTACAGCAGTGCAGCAGCATTTCATCAAAGTGGTCACAGAAAGAAACTCAAAATCCAAATGAACTGAACTTGCCAGATGAGCCCAAAGATCCAAGAAGAATGGATAAACAAGAAATGAAAATCATGGAATCGTCATATCAACTCTGTTTCTTTTGCAGCAGCAAGTCTAGCATTCTCACGGTCCTGCTTGAATGTCCAATACAAAGGGGTATAAAACAAGCAACATAGACCAAAAGGGACAGCCATCATCGAAAAGAGGCCTTTTGACAGTGCTAAAGCCTCTTTTGCAGACCCTAATACTGGATCAACAGACTTGGTATCATAGCCATACATTTTCTCAGCGAGAATCCCTACAATTGGAGCAGCAAAAGAAGAAAATGAACCCTCAAACGCACGATCAAAAGCATAAATCATTGTGCGGTGCTTTGAGGGCACCACTTCTGCAAACATGGGACCATTTGTAGCAGTCGCACACCAGCTGATTGTGAGGCCCATTATGAATAAAGTCACAGCAAATGTGGAATAGCTGCTTACAGACGGGGGGATAATTCGAAGAAGGAACCATGAGAATGGAATGCCCATAAAAGAACTAAATTGAGCACACATGACACGCCCTGAATGAGGGTATATTCGAGACATTTTGTCTGCAACTACTCCACCGAAAAAGGATCCTAATGCGCATCCAGCAGCAAATAGACCGACAAGTGCTGCTGCACTATTATGATCAAAACCTGCATCGTAAGTTCATGATCACCGTTGATGCACTTAACACCCATAAAAGAATCAACAAAATGTATATCAGCCCAAGAACACCTGACATGCTAATTCCTGAAAATCGGCCACTTACCGATTAATTCAAACCATAATGTAAAGAAAACAAAGGCTGTCCAAGGTAGGGATCCAACTAGACCCTGCAAAACAATGAACTGAAACGTTTGGAGTTTGATGACAGTTTTCATGGCTGTCCAGGACTCCATCCAAATTGACATTGAATTGATATTTGAGTGTCCTTTCTCTATCAATTCATCCCTAGCATGAGAAAGGAAAAGTCAAAAATAAAACCAAAGAGTAGAAAACTTTTAACAGCATAAGAAATGGAACAACTGACAAACATAAAGGTGGATATATAAGCAACTACCTGTCAGAGTGTTTTGAAATATCACGCTGGACGCTGGTTTTTTTCTTTGGGTCAACCACGAAAGAGAAAACAAGAAATCCTATCAAAGTACTCAAAGTTGCCATCACGACGAAGGCAAAGCGCCATCCTGGTATACCCCAGAATTCATGACCAGCCATAACTGTAGCTATAGCTCCACCTCCTATCCCACCCACAGTACCAATTAGATTAAGAAACCCAAATCCCGTCCCTCTGACTTCATCCTTATAGCTATCAGCTATGAAGGACTGCAGAGCTGGTATCACAATTGCCAGACCGAAGCCATTTACTGCTCTCCAGAAAGAAACCTGCAGAAAATACTTGCTCGCACCCACTGCACCGGTTGATAGGGCCCAGAAGAGGATACCAATTGCAAGAACCGTGGGTCGGTCATAATTTAAAACTAAAATACCTGCCACTGGGGAGGCAATTCCCTGCACAAAGTTCCTTATGAATGTGAGATACCCAAGATCAGATGGTCCTGCTGAAAAAGCTTCACTGACTTCTTTATAAACAGCTGGAAGGAGATTCTCATCAGCGCGCTCCATTATAGCGGCCATGTTGATGATGATTAGGGAAATAGAGATCCCAAAAATTGTTTTTGTTCTGTATTGGGCCAATATATTAAAATCTCAAGTAGAAATGCTACAAAATGTATATCTTCTCCCAGGAATCAAATGGATTGAAATAGATGGAATTGAATTTCATTTGGAGCTAAGCATTTTTTTCAAGTTGGATGATTGTAATCAGCATATATTAGGAACTGAAACAAAGGGGGGTCACATTTTCTGTGGCAGGAAATATCATCTCATTGTAACATTTGACAAGACCTATATGCAGATACAGAAAAACAAGGTAAACAGAAGCTAAATATAACATGCAATAGAAGCCGTTTTTCTTCTACAGGTCATGTGGGCATGTTAGTTCATCCAAAAGTTTTTCAATCACTAAATTCACTAAAAGTTTAAAAATATAGTATTCAACATTTGAAACAGAAAATCATTTAAAAGCCTACATTAAAAGGTCAAAGAACAAACGAGAAAAAATAGATTGACGCTGTTATAAAAAAATCTACAGTGGAAAGTCCATCTAAACCAGGACACAAGGCAACTCTGTCGAATTGATCGAATGGGTGGCTATCAACATGTTCTCTGAAAAGTTGGAATTTTCAGGAGGTTGTTGCTTTACCATGTGTTGACATTCAAACAAGAACGACAACTTAGACAAAAAGTTGGAGAACATTCAAGCTAAAACCATTTGTCCAAGCAACTAAGAGAAAAATGTATCATAAGTAGCATGTCAAATTGAAATACAAATGATTAAGAGGTCGAAATTCAAGTTTTGTCTAAGCATAGTATCCATTTTTTCCAATGTCAATGTAGTTCAAAATGAGATTAATGATGATTTATATATCAGCATACTGAAAGTGAATCTCAAAAGAGCAGTTGCATTGACTACTAACTGACAAAACATCAAATTCTATTACCCAGTGCAATATGTTGTACCCTGATGAGAAGACCTAGAGGAGGAGCAGTATGAAAGCTTATAACATCCAGTAGAAACAGGAAAGATACATGGTGAGTAACTAAGCGTTGAAACATGTGTTCCTCACTCAAGGTAAATTACCTTCAGTTTAAAACCCAGATTGTGTTTTAATATTTCAAGTTTATCAGAATTTCATAAATTAGATCCCTTTTACAGTAAGGTCATTCAATTGCATCAACTTAACTCAAATCGAGTCGAACTTTCCATTTCACAGGTAAACTTAAGTAATTTTAGGAAAAAGATCTTTTTTTAATCTGTTGATCCCCGTATCACTTGCTCTACTTCCATACTCCCTCTGTCATTAAACATTAATGTCTTAAGTGTTTCCACTTGCAGCAAAATTAACTTCATCAACACCAGACTTAATGATCAAATAAAACTTCTCTAACTTTTTTTTCATTTGCACCCCATACCCCAGGGATCAATATTGGTATCTCACTTACAAAACTATCAACTGGAAGAGAGTGTCTCATTAACTGAGCCAAATCCTCTCATCTAAAACTTCCAATTCTTGAGAGACCTCGTGGACAACATCCAAGGATTAACTCTCAACACCTAAAAGAACATAACAGGAAGCAACAACCTTACTGGAACAACTACTCTAATACTGACTGGAATAAAAATCTGATCCCACAAACAAAATTCAACAGAGGAGAGTAAGGTCCAACATGAAAATAAATACTCCATGTCTTCCATTTTATCTAACAAAATATGTTTCTATATTTTGAAACTCCTTTAACTTTAAACTTCTCATTTTAGCCGTAATAACATACTCTTCTAGCCTTAGTAATGTCACAGACATGTGTTTTAAGACCAAAAGCTCTAAGGTTCGTATGACAGCTCGCTATATAAATTGAAACAGAGGAGTACCAATGTATCAATAACCATAATGAATCCGAAAACCATAAAGAAATTAATAACCTCAACAAAACAACAACAACCTACAGTGGAACAAAAAAACAACAACTAATATTACGCCTCAGTCTGAAACAAGTTCGTACGGTTAATGCAATCTCCAATATCCATTTGAAACATAAACACAAGAAACAAGTAGTAGTATAAAGAAGCAATAAGAATGAAATCTGACTGACCTCATGGTGGAAAAGTGCCTGGGGAGCAGAGATTTAGGTCGGAAAACAGAAGAACGAAATCTGGAAGCTCTAGCACTTAACCCCATCAATCCCAAAGAAGAAAAGGTCAACCTTTTGCTGCCCCTTGTTGGGCACTAGCCATTCAACGTGCTGGCTATTAATCAGCTGCAAGATTCCATTTTTGGACAACCCCAGATGAAGATTTGAGATCTACTCCCTTACCATAGAATATTATTCAAAATATATATATGTACAACCATCAAACGTAAATATGTGGTAAGATACGTAAAAAGATTCAGCAAAAAGACGGACGTTTTGGTGGGTGAGTTTGGTGATATTGGATTGGAACTGGTAACGGATCAAGATATTATGCAAATCTTTTTCTTTTGGGACACGATCAGCAAATCCTTAAGATAATATTGGAGTGATTTTCCAAAAAGTCAACAAGGCCAGACGTGTAATAAACTAACTGCTCTCTGCAGGGGTATCCACTTCTTATTTGACATTTGGGGGCTTCTGACCTCACTGTAAATTAAAGTTTGGAATAATAACATCACATAAGTACAGTGAAGTGTTGAAAACATTCTAAATTTGACGCTAATTATTACTTTTGTCTCCGAATTATAGCTAATATTAGGAACATCCCTAAACTAGTAAACTTGACTAAGTAAATTTAAAAACGCCCCTGTTTTGCCATACATAAGTAATATGTCGTGCACTCATCGGTCCAGGCGTCCAACTAGACTTGTCTGCTGATGTATTATATATATGGCATACATGTAAATAATAAAGTTAAAAAAAAGAGAAAAGACATTTAAACGCATATGTGACAGTCCTCGTTCAGAATTTTGTGACGTTTATGTGGTTTCTATCGAGACCGTGGGTAACCATTAATGAGCGGTGAGAAGAGACAGAGAAAGAGGGAATTGCTGAAGAAGAAGGGGATAGAGATAGCAGGGGAATAAGGAGCGGTGAAGAGGTACTGAAGTTGGGAAGAAGAAGAACAAGGAGATAAGAAGCGTAGGCAAATTTTCAAGTAGAAAGATCAGATTTTGCAGCAATTGGCATACCAAACCCTCAAGAAAAGTGACGAGCAGTGTTGGTAGCATCGCCGCACCAAAATTCTACGTGATAAAAGTGTTTAACGATGAATAAATCTGAATGGAAATTGCTACGCGCAAAATTCCTTGAAACCCCTCTAGCTTGAATCTATCTTCGTTCTAAACGGGGATTGCTACACTTATGGGACATTTAAACGCTTGTGCGGTATACACATGATGCTATGAGTTATGTGACATATTTATTGAGCTTCTCACGCACCCACAAAGACCTGAGATCACTTGCTATGCCATGTGGCAAAACAAGAGTGTTTTTAAGTTCACTTAAACAAGTGTAAGGGTATTTTTAATACTAACTATAGTTTGGGGACGAAAGTAATAATCCACGCCAAGTTTAGGGGCGTTTTGTTTTCAACACCTCTCTTTCTCATTATGTTGTACTCTCTCTCTCTCGCTACGTGACACTTTTCAGATTTCGAGATTCAAATAATTTTTTTTATATCGTCATATATTTTAAAAATATCTTGAATTATCAATTATTGTGATTTGTAGTATTATTATTATTTTTACATAATTTTTTAAATATACAAATTTATTTCAAAAAACTTAAAAATTCTATGCTTGAATTTACAATTAGAATTAAATTGTTTGACTCTCAAAATTTAAACTGAGTCACATAAATTAGTAACTCTCTTATTTCAATATTCTACTTAATATTTAAGGTCATAAGATTCAAATAACATTTTAATAAATTATAGTGCACATTTTCTTATTTAAGATTTAATAATTACTTTTATTTTCTCAAACTTTGTATACAATCAAACTAAGTACATAAAATAAAATAGGGAGAAATGACTTTCTAATCTTTTGCAACTGTTTTTTAGTTTAATTGCCTTTTTAAAGATATTTTTATTTTTACGAGATTCGAAAAAATCATTTTTAATACTTATAGTTGGTAACAATAACTATTATGCAACAAAGAGCCAAGATTTACAACCCAGTGTTAGGGTGGAGATGGCACCATATAATAATTTTCAGTACCGTTGTCTAAGTTTTAGCTAATACTTGCAAATTATTTTCTTTAGATTAAGATTTTCAGATATTGTGTATTTAAATTCATTTTTTAAAAAATTTAAGATATTATGTTCTGAAGTTCAATTTTTTCAATTCAATAGCTTCAGGAGATTATGTTTTCAAGTTTACTTTTTCAATTTTAATTTTAGGATATTAATTTTAGTGTCTCGAAGTTCAACTTTTTTCATTTTGAACTTCAGAGAGACTATATATCCTAAAGTTCGAACTATATAGTTCCAACAACCTTTAGGCTTGTGTCATGAAATTCAATTATCGTGGCTTCAACTTCATGCCCATTGGAGAAGAAGGGAAAATAAGAAAGAAGCAGCAACAATAGTAACCAAATTGATGTAGTTTTCTTACGATTTGGTGACTAAAATGATGATGCATATGTTCATATAAATGTGTTTGATCAGAAACATCAGGAAAGTGATTAATTGCAACCATTGTGTGGGGAGAGACGAAATTAAAGAGCATGAGTGTGTATTGGTACGGTTACTTTTCCGTGTTTATATTGTACTAGTATTAGTACCGGTGCGATCATCATTTTAGGAAAGTGATGCAATATTGGGATATCACATATTACTATTAAACAAGCAAAATTGTTACCTTCATGACACATTATATGAGATTGATGGATCAAATAGAAAGTTGTCATTATTTGAATATGAAATTCATCGTCTGTAGCGTACATTAGATGACGGCCTTTTCATCTAGATGACGATATTTATTTAGTGACATTTGAAATAAATGTCAGAAAAAAAAGAATTTTCCAACATTTATGAAAAAATATCATAATAATAATGATATTTGATACAAATATCATAAAAACAACGATATTTGGTGGCAAATGTCATAAAAGCAACGACATTTGATGTCAAATTTCATAAAACAACGATATTTGAGACAAAATATCATTAAACAACGATATTTAATACAAATGTCAAAAATATTATGACATTTATCTCAAATGTCATATTATTAGTCGCTAATTACCGATATTTACACCTAATGTTGAAAATCTAAATTTTACAAAATTATTTCGTCAATCTTTATATTTAAATATAGAAAAAAGTTATAGAATGATAAATAATAGTAATTATATAATGTATAACATGAATTAATGAGTTTGGAATTAATTAAAATTGCTTTAAAACGTTATAGCTAAATAAATATTTCTGCTTCATATTATAAAATTTGAGGCAATAATTAACTTAATAGCAATAAACTTATTGTTACAATAATTTTTTTTGACTAATTATAAATTTTTACGATGTGTTGAAGTTCTTGTAGCGGTATTACTCTCGGTAAAAAACACACTTGAAATAACATATTTTAGTTAAAAATACATTTTTACTTCAAGTTATAAACAAGAACTTGCTTAATAGCTACAAACATATTGTTACAATATTTTGTGGAGTTTTGGGCTAAAATTATCCCTCATCTATTAGAGTAGGTTCATTTTGGTCCCTCAAATATAATCCTGAGCATATTTAGTCCCTTAACTTTACTAAAGTGAAGCACTTTTGGTCTTCCTAACATAATAATGTTAAAAATTAACGGAAAGGATAATTTTCTAATGGTGTAAATTTGACAGTGTTATCTCTTTCTTAATTGATATACATTTTCTTTCTTTCTTGTCTTCTTATTTTTTTAGGATTAATATAGTAGTAGCTATTTATATTTGAAGACAATACTTTAGAACACAATAATCTGCCCACTCGAAAAAAAATAACCATTTTCTTAATTACAGTAACAAAATGGTCTTAAAGTCAGTGGTGTAGCTAGTAATTTGGTGAAGGTGTGCGAATTTCTTCTTAATTGTGTTTAAGAGCGTCTAAAATTAAATATATACTCATAATAGCTAACAATTAACCTCTATGAGTTTGTATTTCACAAGTCACGTGGGTTGCCACATGGGTTTAACACTATTATTTTTAAACGGAATTTGTTAGGGAGATCAAAAGTGCTCCACTTTAGTAAAGTTAAGGGACTAGATATGCTCAGAGTTATATTTGAAGGACCAAAATGAACCTACTCTAATAGTTAAGGGACTATTTTAGCCCCAAACTCATATTTTGTGGGTAAGAGGGTGTTTGGCTAAGCTTATAAGCTGATTAAATTAGCTTATAAGCACTTTTTAGCTTATCTACATGTTTGGTAAATTTCAAAGTGCTTGCAAACCAAATGCTTATAAGCTAAAGTCATTCAAAAATCATAAAATTGGTCATCTTCAATTTATTATATTTTTTTAACTTATAAGCATTTTTTGTTTGACCAAATATTTTACGATTTTACCCTTAATATTTTTTCTAATTCTCAAAATATCTTTTCCAAAACAAATTTCTAACTTTCTCTTCACTTTGTATTTATCGTTTTTCATTTTCTTTATACGGAAACTTTTAAATTTAGTATTTTTGACATTTATATTTTAGAATTTCAATTTGTAATGAAAATAGTTACTTTGTTTTACTCTATTAATGTAACTCGTATATTTATATTAATTTTTAATGGGTAATTATTTTAAACATAGTTACTAAGTAGTACATTTATTTACAATTATGAATTATAGTGGTTGTACATAAAAAGTAAAAAGATTATTTTATTAAAAAAGAAAATAAAACAAAAATACAAGTAAATATCCTCAAGACCTAGCCCTCGTGACTTTTCTATACCTATCCAGCCGTCATTCACTTCTTGTTTTAAATGCCAACTTGTAGAGCATTGACGGAGAACAAACAATAATTGAAAGGTAAATATTTGTATCATGAATAGATGATTATTAATATTTCAATAAATTTAGAACCAACAATAATTGAAATGTTAGAAATATTCATGTAACATTTGCAAAGTATTTTTAAAAATGTCATTAAATTTTTTTGACATTCACGTAAATATGGACACGACATTTCATAAACGTCGTAAATTTGTTTTAGTTATGTTGACCAAAATGTCAAATTTTAATGTGACATTTTATAAATTTTACAAGTAAATGTCATAATTTTTTTACCAACATTAATCTAAATGTCAAAAAAATTAAGTGACATTTAATATATGTCATAAATAAATGTAATTTATTTCTTATCGACATTTATTTAAATCTCAAAAAATTTAAGTGACATTTTTATATATGTCGTAAATATATGTCATTTATTTATTACCGACATTTATTTATATGTCGGTAAATTCCCGACATTGAAATTAACGACATTTGATCTAAATGTAAATTAAATGTCGGTAATGAATTTGTGACATTTAAATGGCCTAATGCGACATTTATTTAGTGTCGTCGTATCTTCACTTTCTTGTAGAATTATACGACAATTTTGTAATTAACTGTTGTATTAATACATGAGTTGTACTCTAATGTTTGGCTGATTAGCTAGCTACACACGAGTCTATACCAACATGCAGTATTTTGGAACAAGTTTGGTTTGGCCATACTTATGTTCCATCCCTCTCATCCTTGAAATAAGATTAAACTCTAGACTTTATTATCTGCCTAATTTAATATCTTTATCTGACGTTAGTACTGATTAATTTGGGATTAAGTTAGGTTTAATGTCTATTTTCTTAACTGGAGTACTTCAACCAATTTGAATTTGTCGATTATATTACGTTGTTCATTCTTTTGATGTCCAATTTTAGGTGTACTGAGGGAGGGAGTGTTAAGTTGTCTAATTTCATCGATGGAAAGAATGAATTGTTCCTTTTTTTCTAGTAAACTGTGAAATATTATCATAGATAACCAAACAATAACATACTTAAAGAATGTAACTACCTTCCACGAAATTAGGTGTTGACATCTTTCAAAAAAAAAAAAATGAAATTAAAAAAATACATCTGCGAGCTCTTCTTTGAACATTTTAATTTTTAAGTGATCAATCGTTTCTTTGATTTTCCTTTGGATTGTTTTCTCTTTATACGATATTGCAGGTTCATGAATTAGTTAGATTGACGATAAGTTTTCTTAACATTTGCGGGTGAGAATGAAACTATCCAAATTTGAAGCCTCTAGGGTGTGTTCGGTATGGAGGAAAATGTTTTCCAAAGAAAATATTTTCTAGGAAAATAAGTTGTTTCTTACCTATTTTCTTGTATTTGCTACGTAAGTAGAGTTTTTTTTTCTAAAAGCATTTATATATTTAACACAAAACAATGAGAACAGATAAGGTGGGGAGGGGGGGTTAAGAAAAAATTATAATTTTTTTTTAAAAAGAAAATTCTTTTTTTTTGGGGGGGGGGGGGGGGGGGGGGGGGGGGGGGGGGGGGGGGGGGGGGGGTAGGGGGTAAGAATTTTTATTTTGGGGGTGGGGTGGGGTAGGGGTGGAGGTGAGGTAAGAATTTTTTTTTGAATTTTTAAAAAATACAAATTTAAAAAAAATAAATTTTTTTTGGGGGGGTGGGGTGCTGTAGGAGGTAGGGTAAGAAAATTTAAAAAATTTGTTGGGCGAGGGAGGGGAGGGAGGGGAGGGAGGGGGCTGGTAGGGGAGGGGGAGGGAGGTGGGAGTCGGGGTAGGGGGAGGTGTGATTTTAAGAGTGGTATAAAAATTGCGAACTTGTTTTCCATACTCTTATTAAAGAAGTCATTTTCCTTATTTTGAAGGAACTTGTTTTCCTAGGGAAAACATTTTTCAAAATTTTTAAGTCAAACGAACATGAGAAAATAAGAAAACATTTTTCGAACACACCCCTAGAGAAAAAAAAAGAAGAGTAGTAGTATGACCCGTTTTGAGATATCACTAATTAGAATTGAGGCGGAGTTATTAAGTAATCAATTACTCCTTACGTCCCATTTTATATGACATACTTTTCTTTTTAGTCCATCCAAAAAAAAATTATCGTACTACATTGGAACATATCCCCACAGTTACAATGACGTGGCAAATGTATGTATACGTTAAGAAGTCACAATAAACATGCATGCTGTATAAATATGTCAATCTGGACAATCAACTTATTATTCATTCTCTTGTCATTTTCATTACCTCATCTTACTCTCTATATACCCTTCATAAAATTTTCAAAAAATACTTGTAACTATGAGTAGCTCACAAGTAGTACTTCGTGTTGGTATACTCTCAAGTCCAGGCTTAGGCCACATCATCCCCGTATTCGCCCTCGGCAACCACCTCGCCACCCTCCATAACGTATCAGTCACTGTTTTCGTTATCACCTCCGGCAACTCTCTGGCCGAAACAGAGATTCTCAAATCCGCCAATAAATCGAAGCTGATTGATATAGTTGAAATACCAGCTGTAGATATCTCCAACATTATTGATTCCAACACAAAAATTGTCACTCAACTTTGCGTACTTGTACGTGAAACGTTACATGTTGTTAAGTCCGCGATATCTGCCAAGAAGCATATTCTGGACGCTCTCATTGTTGATCTTTTCTGCACTGAAGCCTTGCCAATCGCCAAAGAATTTGGATTACCTAATTATGTGTATATTACATCGAATGCTTGGTTTACTGCTTTGTCTGTATACTGTCCGGTCCTTGACGAAGAAATTGAGGGTCAATATGTAGATCAGCACGAACCGTTGAAAATCCCGGGTTGCAAATCGGTTCAACCGGAAGACGTGGTTGATCCAATGCTGGACCAGAACGATCAAGATTATCGCGAATACCTGAGAGTACATGGGATGGGGTTCTGTTTATCGGACGGGATATTGATGAACACTTGGGAAGACGCGGAAACCAATTCAGTCAAAGCGCTTAGAGAAAATGAAATATTAAAAGCAATCGTGAAGTCACCGGTTTATCCGATTGGACCGTTGAGTAGACACGACCAACAAATCATTGATGGCCAGAGTACTGGAGATGATCGTAAGGATTTTGTCCTAAATTGGTTGGACGAACAAATTCCTAATTCAGTGCTATACATATCTTTCGGGAGTGGTGGGACCCTCTCGTCAAAGCAGTTAACTGAGTTAGCTTTTGGGTTGGAGTTAAGTCAGCATAAGTTCATTTGGGTGGTGAGGCCACCGTCAGAGGTCGGTGCGGACAAGTCATTTTTCACGACCGGGATAGGGAATGACGACACTCCTGAGTACTTGCCGGAAGGTTTTCTAACACGGACAAAAGATTTTGGATTAGTGATTCAGATTTGGACGGATCAAGCAAGAGTTTTGAGCCACCCATCAGTTGGTGGATTTTTGTCGCACTGTGGATGGAATTCTAGCATTGAGAGTATAACAAATGGTGTGCCAATGATTGCATGGCCGTTATATGCTGAACAGAGACTCAATGCCACAATGCTTACGGAGGAACTTGGAGTGGCTGTTAGGCCAAAGGTATTGCCAACGAAGAAAGTGGTGGAAAGGGAAGAAATAGAGCAATTGGTGAGAAAGGTAATTCAATATAAAGATGGTAAGGAGTTGAGGGAAAATGTGAAGAAACTGAAGATGAGTGCAGAGAAAGCACTAAGTGTAGGAGGCTCCTCTCATAATTCAATGTGTGAAGTCCTCAAAGACATTGATCAGAAGAGAATCCATCGTTACTAGAACAATATAATATGTGTGAGGAAACTGTTATGAGTGATTGTATTAGGGCTATATATTACCCTAAAATGGTCTATATGTTATGTTGTTTATGTGCTATAATTTACAGTATGTATGGGTTGAATAATATTTAGTATAATAAAGCAATATCAATTCAATGAATTGATATTCTCCTTTAGTTTAATCCCTTGCAAGCAATCTTGAGAATTATAGAAGTTGGTATGTGATAAAAGGAAATCATAGAATTAAGTATATGCACTAGCACAAGCCAAGTCACGTCAGTACAATTAGCAAGAAGCCTTCGCTTATTGTACAACAAAACAAGGCGAGCCAGAAAAAATGATTTAACTACATATGATTAAGGGTTTGAAGCTGGAAAAGGATCAGTAGCCTTTAATTTGATTAACCTCAACTCCAATCCCCTAACAAATGGGGCATGTCAAGCTGCAATTGGTTCGGTAGCTTTCTTCAGCAAGGAGCAAGAATTTGGTTTTTAGGTAATAGTTTAATGATTACTGAGTATTACTATGGCGTATACATTTTGTTCTTATCTCCATTAGCAAGTTAGGATACGGTTTAATTGCATATCTAGAGATTGCTTTAAATACGACTCTGTATAATGTCATATTCTGCCTACGTATTTGGGCTAATTGAGGCGCAGCGCTCCTCAGTTCATCTATCCATTGAAAATTATTCCAATTGGAACTGAAGATGCCAACTTTAAAAACATTTTGTTAATATCATTGATATCTGCCAACCCAAGCAGAAGCAGATCATATTCATAAACAGCTAGCCTGCGTGTCTGGACTCTGGGGTTGTTACGTATTAGTACTAGTATATATATTACTTTGTACGGGACACTGACGGATTTAGGATTTTTATTTATGGGGTACGAAAAATAAAAATATAGTGTCTAGGATTTAAATTTGGACCTCAAGGTAAACCTTTTTTTTTTTTATAGTAACTGTGAAATTACCATTGATAACAAAGAATACACAAGAAGAGCACCTAGGACTAAGGAAAGCCACCTTCTAGGAAGGGTGCCCCAGTCAGCTAGGCCTCACAGCCAAAAAAAAAACTGAATACACAGTATCACCACTACATACAAATACAACAGATACAGAAAGATATGAGGATTAGAGTGGGAGGAATTCAACAGATATAGAAATCTAAGGTAAATCTTGAACCCCTTAAACCACTGAACCAATCTCTTGTCTTGTGTTTAGAGGATTCAAAATCTCTCTATATATAATATATAGTATAATATTTTGTCGAGGGGGTTCGGATGAACACCCTCCCCACTCCCTAAATCCGCCCCTGGGACAAATTGTTTGGTCGATTAGCTGGCTACACACGAGTCTATGCCAACATGCAGTATTTTGGTAAGTTTGGTTTGGCCAAAACTTATGTTCCATCCACTCATCCTTGAAATAAGATTAAACCCTAAAAATTAATATCTGCCCAATTTAATATGTTTATCTGACGTCAGTACTGATTAATTTGGAATTAAGTTAGGCTCAATGTCCATTTTCTTAACTTTGAGTACTAGAACCAATTTGAATTTATTGATCGTTAACCCCATTTTTTTGATATTATATTACGTTGTTCACTCTTTTGATATCCAATTTTAGGTGTACAGAGGGAGGGAGTGTTAAGTTATCTTTCATCGATGGAAAGAATGAATTGTTATTTTTCGGTAGTAAAATATTACCATGGATAACCAAAAAATAACACACTTAAAGAGCAGTTAGAGAGCACTTAAAGAATGTAACTATCTTCTAGGAAATTAGGTGTTAACATCTTTCAAGGAACAAACTAATTACAAAAGGAAAAAAAACTGAACAAATAAACTACACCTGCGAGCTCTCTTTGAACATTTCAAGTGATCAGTCCTTTCTTTGATTTCCTTTTGGATTGTTTTCTATTTATATGATATTGCAGATTCATGAACTAACTTTTTAGGTTAATTAGTTAGATTGTTGAGAAGTTTTTTTTTAACATTTGCGTGTGAGAGTAAAATTATCTAAATTTGAAACCTCTAGAGAGAGAGAAAAAAAAAAGAGGAGGAGTACTGTGACCCGTTTTGAGATATCACTGAGTTAAGATGAAATGGAGCGTTATGAACTAGAACGTCGTTGTTTACGATCTTTTAACTCGACCGAAAGTAAACAAATCTAAATGAATACAACACAATTTAATGATTGTGAGATTTATATAATTAATCTTAGTAACAGTTTGCTTTACTAATTAAAATCGAGGCGTAGTTATTAAGTATTGTTAATGATCAATTGTTTATTTATTACGTACTACGTACATTAGAATATATCCCCAGAGTACCAATCACAAGTGGCAAATGTATGTATACGTTAAGAAGTCACCAACAAACATCTATATATATATATATCAATCGGGACAATCAACTTTTTCATTCTCTTCTCATTTTCATTACCTTCATCTCATCTTACTCTCTATATACCATTCACAAATTTTCAAGAAATACTTGTGACTATGAGGAGCTCACAAGTAGTACTTCGAGTTGGTATACTCTCAAGTCCAGGCTTAGGCCACATCATCCCCGTATTAGCCCTCGGCAACCGCCTCGCCACCCTCCATAACGTCACAGTCACTGTTTTCGTTATCACCTCCGGCAGCTCTCTGGCCGAAACAGAGATTCTCAAATCCGCCAATAAATCGAAGCTGATTGATATAGTTGAAATACCAGCTGTAGATATTTCCAACATTATTGGTTCCAACACAAAAATTGTCACTCAACTTTGCGTACTTGTACGTGAAACGTTACATGTTGTTAAGTCCACGATATCTGCCAAGAAGCATATTCTGGACGCTCTCATTGTTGATCTTTTCTGCACTGAAGCCTTGCCAATTGCCAAAGAATTTGGATTACCTAATTATGTGTATATTACATCGAATGCTTGGTTTACTGCTATGTCTGTATACTGTCCGGTCCTTGACGAAGAAATTGAGGGTCAATATGTAGATCAGCACGAACCGTTGAAAATCCCGGGTTGCAAATCGGTTCAACCGGAAGACGTGGTTGATACAATGCTGGACCGGAACAATCAAGATTATCGCGAGTACCTGAGAGTACATGGGATTGGGTTCTGTTTGTCGGATGGGATTTTGATCAACACTTGGGAAGAAGCGGAGACTGATTCAGTCAAAGCGTTTAGAGAAAATGAAATATTAAAAACAATCGTGAAGTCACCGGTTTATCCGATTGGACCGTTGAGTAGACACGACCAACAAATCATTGATAGCCGGAGTACTGGAAATGATCGTAAGAATTTTGTCCTAAACTGGTTGGACGAACAAATTCCTAATTCAGTGCTATACATATCTTTCGGGAGTGCTATAATTCAATGAATTGATATTCTCCTTTAATTTAATCCCTTGCAAGCAATCTTGAGAATTATAGAAGTTGGTATGTGATAAAAGGAAATCATACAATTAATGCACTAGCACAAGCCAAGTCACACCAAAACAAGTTTTTTCTTTTTTTTCTTATAAACCACCTATAGATGTAGGTATAGATCCCGACCGGTAGATATCAAACAAAAAAAGGTTACAAAAGGTGACATTTTGTCCAAACCTCCTTGGTTACCATTACTAAAAAAAAGCAGTAAAAAGTTTTCCTTGGTCGGAATAATAAACCGACTTTCGGAGGTCAGTAATATCGACCTCGGGTGATCTTTTTTTTAAAAAAAATAAAAATAAAATTTGAAAAATATCAGCTTGGGAGGTTTTTTTTTTTTTTTTTCTTTCACTTTCCAGTGTAAGAATTGAAATACTAATATAGCGAGAATTGAACCAACAACCTTAAGAGAAAATTTGAACCTCATTGACCACTAAGCTAAGCTTCCTACCTATGTCAAGAGGACTCATTATAGGATATATATGCGGCATAAAATTCAAATTTGACTCTACATATACAGTGTAATTTTCAGGCAATGAACCCCCTTCTTCCCACCTAGCTCCGCCCTTCCTTATAAGCACATTTAGCTTATCTATGCATTTGGTAAACACCAAAGTATTTATAAGCGAAAATCAATCAAAAATTATAAGTCAGTCATCCTCAATTTACGACTTTCAGCTTATAAACACTTTTAGTTTGACAAAATATTATTTCAAATAACTTTCCAAAATAAACTCCCAACTTCTTTTTTACTCTGTATCTGTCATTCCTCTTTTTCTTTACAAGGATACTTTTATTTATAATTTTTTTTAAAAAAATTAAAGATAAGAACAACTTATCAACACTTCTTTAGCAAATACATCAACTTCTTATTAGCAATTTCAATACTTCTATTCAAATACATATCTACAACAACAACATACTCAAATAATTCCACAAAGTGAGATCTGTGAAGGGTAGAGTGTACGCAGACCTTACCCCTACCTCAGAAGTAGAGAAGTTGTTTCTAATAGACCCTAGACTCAAAAGTATTCAAATATGTAACTGCTTATTTAATTATAAAATCAGTTTCAGCACTTAAAAATATTTTTCAGTTATTTACGGTCGGCTAATCCAAACGGGCTGGAAGTGCCAGTAAGAAATCGCTGCGAATGAGAGGAAAAAATCTCTTTCTTAACGCATCCCAGTCAATTGTTAAATTGTAAGAGCTAAGGACTTCGGACCAGATTCCAGCTGTATGTTTAACTTTAGAAAGCTTTATGTGCCCATTAAATGTTGCTGGAAGTTTTATTACAGGTGATGTTACCTATTAATGCAAATGGAGTTCAAAGATAATGGGAGCTGTATACAATAAAACAAAGCGAGGGGAAGATGAGTAAAACAAGCGAGCCAGTAAAAATGAATTATATACTCCATATTAACTCTATGGAAACGCACCATAAGACTTGTCGCGTCTTCTTGAAGTGCACCAATAGACCTGTCAACGTGCTGACCCCCTTGTGAAATCGTCGGAAGCTAAATCTTTCATCTTCACAAGGCAACAATAAATATGGGTAAAAGCCTGCACACATTTTGCTGCATTAGCGCAATACATGATTTAACTACATATGATTAAGGGCTTGAAACTGGAAAAGGATCGGTAGCATTTGATTAACCTGAACTCCAATCCCCTAACAAATGGGGCATGTCAAGCTGCAATTGGTTCGGTAGCTTTCTTCAGCCATTCCATCTCAGATGTATTCAGATAAGGAGTAAGAATTTCCCTACATTTTGCATGGTATTCATTCAACCATTCAATCTCTTCGGTCACCAAAAGGCTCGCGTCAATTAGTTTCCTCTGGTATGGTGCCTACATTAAGTGGCATACATATCATAGGAAAGTGAAATCGAAGTTTTAAAGAGATAGGAAGGAAAAGGCCATAGAGTGTCTTGCTTCCTCTTGGACTGCAAAAGTACAATCGCACCACACACTTGTACATCTAGAACATCCAAGTAGATGCATATCACATGTGTATACAGACATGAAACATGGTGTTTACAAACTTACCCAAGTTATATGCTCAAATGATAAGTAGCCCTTATCCCCGAAGTTGAACTTCGTATTGGCCTCCTTGACAATAAGAACATTCTCTATTCTTATACCAAAATTCCCGTCTTCATAATAACCAGGTTCTGAAAAATACCATATGAATGATAAGACACTGAAAATCTGAAACAAGAAAAGTATAAAGATGTGCAGAAGAAAGGTAAAACTATTAGATTATTGAGGAAGCTGGACAACATGGCGGTATGACATGGTTTACCCTAATTTTATTGACAGGCCTTTCTTTTACTAGTACAACTAAAAAGCATTACATTTCCCCTGATCATATGAGTTCTCTAAGTTGTAGATCTCCAGTAAGCAACTTCAGGACCGACTATGTTAGATAGGATATTTACTAATGCCCATCCTTCATAAAGTAGCATTCCAAACCTACTAATTCATGTTAAGAGTGAAAATTATTCGAGTATGCAGAGGCCTAAATAATGCTAAGGAAAAGTTTACTTTATAACTCGTAATGTAATAAGATGCTACTGACCATCTGTTACAGCCATTGAAACTTGTAGCGGCACATTCTGTGCAGATGGTCTGAAACTAATTTGATGAGGTCCTGCCAAAGATAACTTGAATGTAGATATAAATTGCTCCTTACGAGTACCTCTTCAGTCATAATGGCAAGTTTACCTTCATGGACATTTAAGTAAGAGCCGATCCCGTGTCCAGTACCATGCCTATAGTCAAGACCATCTTTCCACAAAGGAATTCGAGCAAGAATGTCAAGAGCATACCCTAAAGAGTAGTCAAGCACAATGTTCTAATAAGCCAACTATTTTGGGCCACATCATTTGAATGAAATGAAAATGGTAAGCATGCGCCTCTCAATAATAGCCTGTGGATTTAGGCATTAGCACATCCAACCACTGAAGAAAATTTAGTAAATTATAGACATTGAGTATACTAACTATCATTCCACATAATCATACCATTGGTTCCGTTAGGAAACCTGGCATTTCCCAAAGATATATGTCCCTTAAGAACCTACATAAAATAAAGTAACCTTTTAGTCATTAAATCAGTATTGAGATAAAGGAAAGATCAAGAACTTCCAGTATAAGATTCTAAAGAATCAACCACTCAATGAAAAACCAGCATAGTAGCATAAAAAAAAAAGGGCAGCCTGGTGCACTAAAGCTCCCGCTATGCGCAGGGAGCATAGTAGCATGAGAAGTAAAAATAAAAGGAGAAGACAAACCTACATGCTATGTTGCTCGGACTCTCCAAAATTGTTGTTGCACCCATATCGGATTCTCCAAAATGCACTACTTTTGGGGTACCCGACACGCACCCCCCTACATTTTTGAAGAGTTCGAGCAACATAGCCTACATGCATCTATAACAAAATCTGATTCAAAGTGTTGCAAAAATTATCCTTTCTCACCCACTAACTCCTCAAAAAAAAAACAGAAAAGAAAAGCCTTAAGAATGACAGGCATTTTACAGAAAAGTTTCGACTTACTGTTGCTTCTTTTACTCATAAGACAATTTTTGCTCCTCCCTAATTCCTATGGATTTCAATCAATTCATTGCAAAGAGAGAGAATTTCCCACAGAAAAGCATATACAATGCATATAAGTTAGGTTAGAGTAAGAAGGATTACAAGATACAAGCACTAGAATGAAAGAGGTAGAGATAATGCCTCCAATAGATTCTCTGATCAAGGCTTAAAATGGATTAATGCTTCTAGAATGATCTTAAGGAAGCGTAGGCTAACCAAGTCTGGAACGAGACTGGACATAGATTAGATCAGCCACAGTAATCTGGTGGTCAATCTGAAGTCAGAACTCTAATTATGAAATGCGTGCATGGCCAACATGGTTTGGCATCATATCAATGCAAAACATTTAATAAAATTCACATACCGCCGTGTAACTAGATTTCTCATGTGGAGTAGGTTTTCCAAAATGAACAGTCCGTGTAATATCAGTTGTTCCATCCAGATACTTCAGCAACACCATCATATATATAGAAAGAACACATGTTAAATATAGAAGTATGTAAAGCAATTAGCAATCCCGAATATATGTTCTCAGTTCTCACATACCTGTGCTCCAGAATCAAATAGGTAAATGCAATCTGGATCAAGTTCAGCACATGTTTCTGCCTCGGGTTTATAGTGGATAATGGCCGCATTTGAACCAACAGAAGAGGTAGTTGAGAAACTTAGTCCTCTAAAATGCTGCAGATGTAGAGGAACAACATTGTCCCAGTAAATTAAGATAATGGTGATACTACATTGAGAAAACAAGATTCTTAACAATTTTGCAAACTTCAAGAAAGATCACACCCATCAGAAAAGGAACCAAGCTGCACTTATTGGAAGAGCTCAAGGCAAAGGCTTCTTGTTAATTGAAGCAACTAAACATATTATCCCGAATTATCTTAACTTACATGTTATTAGCATTTTAATAATACATATTCGTACTTTCTACCCCCTTTTGTTTTTGGCACCCCCTTACTTCTCTATTTTTAAATTTCACTATACTCACTTGCAATGCGGATACAATAGAAAAATGATATTATTGATCCTGTACATTTTAAAGATAGAGAAAATGTGCCAGTGTGCAACTGGACACAGCTTGAGTCAAAATCAGCATGTCATGTGTGGTTCTGAATACAACAGCATTGCGGTAAAACAGAAGCAACAAACTGGAAATAAACTTTAGAGTCATCAGCTCAACAACCTAGATGATGATAACTTAAACATAAAGAGTGGATAAGACAACAACTTTCTTGCTAGATTTTTCACCAAAATACAACCATAAAGCATTTACCTCCTTTGATGCACGGAACTCCTCCAGCTTATCACTTACAGAAACTTCTGTCAGCCTTTTAGTACCCCTAAAATAATTAATTAACGGTAAAGTAAGGTACAAAACACGGAATTACTACGAAGGAAAACAGTATCCCATGCTTCAGGATAACTTCCTCAATAAATCACTTAACATATTGGGCCGAAGATCATTAACTTGCAGAAGCTTCCTTCAGCAAATCAAGGGACACTACAACTCTTAGCTCTATCATCAACTAAGAAATCAAAGTCTTACATGTTACAAGCTTTTCAAATACACACAGCCCACAAGAATAACCTTCTACACAGACAATAAACCAAGAAACCACTTCTTGGATAACATATCTCTCCAATCACCACAAGTTGCTAACTCTAATAGATTAATTGCCAGCTTAAAATGTTATCAATACTCCCCGAATTTGTTTCTTGGATCCTGATGGATAAGTCCTTAACTAGGAGACCATACAGATCAATTCCTTGCATGTACCTACTCACCAAAACTATGAAATAGTACAAGAAGCCAGAAAAACTTACAGTTGTTTCTTTTCGGTACTTTCAGCCTCCATGAAATAACCGGATGCCCCATAAATTTCCTGCATCTGGAAAATTTGAGCAACGTTAAAACTCATCTTGCCAAACTACTGAAACCATGAATAGCTTGGATCAAGTGTGTCTGCACCTAAAAGCAAAGAAGTCCCTGCTAAAAATGTAAAGTCCAGACTATTTGCAAAAATGCTTGCAAGTAGATCTAATGTCTTTTTCTGAGAGATACTTTACCTTCTACTCTTCTAGTTTGGAAGAGACTAGAACTTCTAACCCCAACATATTTGACTTTATCAGCATATACCAACTTACACTCGCCACACGTGTAAAGATTAAATAGAAAACATACACACACATAATATATATATACATAGACATGCACACATACACACAAAGAAATATATAAAAACACGCATGCTTACATACATATAAAATTTAAGGAAGATGCAAATGCAGTAGGCAGCAGTAACTCACAAGATTACTAGAAGATCGACTCTAAGAATCTGAGGTACCTGCTTATCAAGCCAGACAAGATATTGCACAACAGCTGCCCCGTCCCGAATGTGGGCCTTCTTCAATCCTTCTATCTCAACAGGGTTCTAGAAATTATAATTTCGTAATTAGTGGTCTATAGTAAGCTTGAGAGCAAAAGTAAGATCACAAACCCAGATGATATTCGAAAGCCTAATAAACTTTTTCTGAGAGATGGTAAGTGTAGACTTATCACTACCAAACAGTAAGATCTTCTACTACAACACTCACTTTTCTTATACCAACAAGAAAGGAATTAAATGGAGAAAACATTGCAGTGAATAGATCATAGCCGGTGCGGAAGAGACAGAAGAAGACGAAGACAGATTTGGTTTAATCACATAAACATGAAGAAACTAGTATGTTAGGCAGTCTGATAACTTCAGAAATAACCATAGTTGGGAGTAAATTTGGAACTGGAAGGAAGTAATTGTATTGATGAAAGACCAAAACAGAAATTGCTGCTTAGCGACAAAAAATTAATTAAAGGTGCCAAATTAGTCGGATAAGGACAACTGTAATCTCACACCAAAATTTTTATTTTCCAAACAGAAAATAGTTTGACACCAATAAGACAAATATAACAATTATTGACAAGAAAAATAGAACTCCTATACAAGGTTTGGTTAATCATACAAGTGCAAAAAAATAAGTGCAGAATTACATTTCAAATGAATGTGTTACTGAAAAAATGAACGGTTTTTATTATCAAAATTATGATCACTAATTTGTCATTTCACCTCAGGAACTCTTAGAGGAGGTAAGGAGGGGGGGAAATCATCAGGTCCATATCATGCTTTAGAAAATAAAAACATGATTTGTATTTTCACTAAATATAACACGAAAATTAGAAACGTTAATCCGGGGATTATAACGACTGATGAGGTATACAATCCTAAACATCCAAGGGTCCTCAGATAGATTCAGTTCAAAATGTTGAAAAGCATATCTAGGTCATGCATATAATGGAACAACAAATGCTCATCAAGCTCGCGGCCATCAACTGTCTTCATGTACTTCTTAGCTATTATTTTTCTTCTGAGGGAACAATTGATCTACTTGACGTCTTGACCCCAATTGTATCAAACAAAGGCGGTGTGAAGACCTACGAGACTTTCAACCACCTAAAATGTTCAGATAACGAACTTTAGGGGGTAAGTATGTTCCGAAGTATTAATCACCTTCAAAGCTTTTGCAAGGGCCAAAGGTGATGGCTGAAGGAGAATTTTATCAGCACCCAGTTTTGAATACAAAGCGAAGCAACAGGCTCCAGGATCAACCCAAATGAGGTCATTTACAAACTCGACAGCATGACTAGCACCATTCCCTATATTAGTGGCATTTCCAACATCGATCTTTGGGTTCCCTTCAAATCCCTTAGTTGAGGAGGAAGAAGTGAGTCGATTAGACGCAAGGAGGACCACATCTGAGCTCACATCACCATAATCCCGCACTATAATTCCATTTTCTTCCATGTAAGAGTTTGCCTGCAGGGTATATACATGCTTACTTCAGAGTAGAAAAAAACATAACAAAATGCAATTGTATTCAGTTAAAATGAAAAGGTTATGCCGTGTCCGTGTAGACGCAACCTCAGGAGACAATTTTTGCTTATCCACATAGAAGAAGGCTGAGTCTATAGTCACAATCGCAAATGCATGAACAACTGGGTTATAAGATACATCACTGCCACGGACATTATATAACCACGCAACCTGTAAATTGGCAATAATATTGGAGAAATGAAGAATATCCAAGACCAGATCAACCAGAGCTATAAGATGGAAAGCATTTGGGTTTAGGGTTACAGATTTACTTCATCAAGTGCTGTTATAATCATAGCACGAGCCTTGCCCTGTACAAGCTTTTTCCTCAATTCTTTCAACTTATCTGCAACAGACTGACCAGAAAATTGCAATGGATGCACAATTACAGGATTTGCTTGGGCAGGTGGCCGATTTTTCCAAACTTCATCAACCAAGTTCCTAGTCGTTTGGACCAACTTTTGTTGTTTCTTAGCAAAAGCACTCTCCCATCTCTGCGCAGTATCTACTGATACACACCATGTATCAACACCAATGGCTGCATTCTTTGGTAGATTCTAGTAAAGCACATCATAAAATCAATTAGCATATATATCAGCTGAACTTCAAGGTCACAAAGTTCACACTCCTCTAGCTTGCAATTTCAGATTAAAAAAATTACAGCACCTTGTTGTATAACCCAGGGACTAGAAGAAAAAACTTAGACATAGGAGGGTAATTGTTGAAATGGTACAGCACATCATAGTCAATAGGGGTGGAGACAAAATCACACTAGATTGGATAATAATATTCTCTTCCAATTAAGTTCAGTTTGACATACTAAATTCCTATATTATCATTCGGTTATCGCTGCCAAAGTTTTAAAACAAACTATATATCTACTGAAATAATTAAAGAGGCAAAAGTGAGACTGTAGAAAATAAAGATCTAACAAATATAAGAGAATTGTATGATTCATGAGAGGTGACAAACAAAAATGGAATCGAACACCTTTGCCTATTACATATGAATTTGTGTTCTGGAATACACAATGGACAGTCCACATTAAAGGATTGAGAAATTTCGGCTTCAATGCAGTCACAGTTTTAAAATTGAATAGGTGAGAAGATTTCAGATTACTTTAAGACAGGAAGCTTATATTATGGCAAGACAAGTGTACTACATGAATTAACTTTAGGGCTGTCATTCCAAAAGGAGAATGATGGAATGACCACTTCTAAGTGGAAGTTTTAATGCGCATATTGACGAGAACAGAACCTTCAAGAAGATTAATATATCAACAATAAAATCAAAAGACACTTTTATGACGAGATCAAAAGACATTGTTCTGTTTAAGTACGTTAAAGATAATTACACAACTTTACATACAATACTTGGAATTTCAATTATTTATTTCATTTCCATAAAACTTAATAAATGGCAGTCTCGGTCAGCACAATTGGCTCAATCAATTGAAGAGAGGTATCCATCACAGCTGATATACATGCAAATAATAAAACATAAGTAGTGTAGGAACTCTATGGAACTTTTGTCCTGTACTAACACATTGATATACTAATCACCAAAACCAACCAATTAGGCCTCAATGAGTCTATGCAATAGCAGTTTTGATTCAAATTAAGTAACAAGCGATCGCAGATTAAGAATCAGCTCATGATTTTCCATAAATATAGAATAAGCAGAAACTGAATTTACTAGAAAGAAGGAAAGGAGTAGTCACATCGGCCATCCAGATATCAACGGGAGGGTGTTCTCCCATACGCATGAGCTTCCACTGGTCACTAAGCTGCTGAGTTGCCTGTAAGAAGTAGCGGCCATCGGTCCAGAGAAGTGCTTCATCCATGGTTATAAGCGCCAAACCTAGGAAAAATTATACCAACCAATGCAAACAGCAATCACAAGCGAAAACAATACAAGTAAATCAACATCGAGTGATTGAGAAATTAAAAGGCAAAAGAAACCAGCGGTTCCGGTGAATCCAGAGAGAAATGCGCGCCTTTTGTCCCGTGCTGATACATATTCGCTCTGTCATATAATCAAATAACAAGTCCGATGAAATCACAAATAAAAAAGTTGGAGGTGTGAGGGGAAAGAGTAGTGAAGGAACCTGATGATAATCTTCGGAAGGAACAATCAAAGCATGAAGAGGAGAAGAGTGAGAGGACATTAAAGACCTCAGAGCAGTGAGTGTGTCCGCCATCGTCTCTTTCGATTTCCAAATTAACAATACCAGTTTGACTTATTCTATAGAGCACTAGTCATTCTCTTCTCTACTCCATCGCCCAAAACATTAACCAGAGAGGTTTTGGGCATTGACTTAATAGTTCCAATAACCTTGTGATGTCATTTCGTGCGAATTTTTTTTTACTGTTTTGGGTAAAACAAAGTAACACTGATTCAACTTTTATTATTGTTACTTACTACATACTAGTCAACAAAGCCGCGCCAACACATTCTTTTTATATATATAATCATATAAAATTTATAATATTAAAATATAAATTTTATTATCAATACCTATCTCTTCGTCCCAGCCAATTGAGAGAAAATACAAACTAAAATTATAGATGAAATGTCTATGGAAAAATATACACTAGAAAAAATAAAACATTAATGGACCGTCTTTTAGGTGATATGACACCTCTACCTTCATTTATATTTATCTTTTTTCTCATTTTTTTTTGACTATTTTTCCTTCATTTATTTATTTATTTATTTTATTTTTAATAGCTCAAAAAGACTTTATTATTCAACTTTTCACCTTCCACTATAATATACCTTCTTTATGTTAATTACCTTTTGTTATTGATCTTTAAGCTATACTAAATTCTAATAATATTAAAGAAGGTAAAAAAAAAAATCATCTTCATGACTCACCATCTTCATAACTTTTACTCATAATTAATATTAATAATATTCATAATTTTCAAGCTCTTTGTGTTCATAACCCCCAAATACTTAATATGATTATATAGTAATTAGAAGAAGAATTAGTTATTTTATTCTACCATGCCGCAGAGAGGTTTTTTATTTTTTTCATAAAAATCATTCACATCATAAGAACTTTTTAGTAAGTGAAAAATAGAATTTTCTTGAAAAAAAGGATTTTTTAAAGAAAAAACATAAACAAATTATTCCTTAGAAGGTACCATGTCACCTTTTAGTTCATCATATTTTTTGATCCTCTACTGAATTTTTTTAGTGATTTTATTAATTACATTCTTAGGAGTATTTCATCATTAAAGAAAAAAAAAATTAAAGTTATTTTCTGTTCAGCTACTCATTATACAAGACAAAACCTTCTTGCATTTTCTTATAACTAATGAGCATAATTATTATGAACAATAACAATAATTATCACTACTTAAGAGAGTATAATGGTTAGCATTCATGATGTTAGAAACCGGAAGAAACTAAAGTGAACACAAAAGGTGCGACTTTTGATATTTTTCTTTCATTGCACATAAATAAATGATTGTAAGTAAATAAGAAAACTGCAAAATTGATTTAAGTAAATGAAATTAAATCATGCCTATTTTTCAATTGCCATTGTTCTTCAACTCTCTAAATAATTATTGAAAAAGTATAATCAGTTTTAGTGGCAAAGCTAAAATTTCGAGTTTATGAATTATGAATTCTAGAAAATGTATTAATGAGTTTTTGATAATTATTTATACATATTAAGTGATTTTTAAAACACAAATTAATTTTATACATAATTTAAATTAATTTTCAATATATGATTATTTGCTTACATTTCATGTAATAAAGATTTTTTTTCTTCAAAATGTTCATTTTACTTGCACTTATTGAATTCAACAACGTCCAAATACAACTAAATTTCAACTCTTTCCTTAATATTTTTCCTAGAATAATATTAAAACCCTCAGTTGCAACAAAGAAATAGTAAGTGACATATTTTGTTACGTTAATATAAATTATAATTTTAATATAAAAATAATAGACTTAGCTCGAAGTACAATAGCAAAACCAACACAATGTCTATATATTAATTAAGAGAGAACTTCAAAATCTAATTGAAAGAATTAAAATTTAATCGAATGAGAAAGTAATTGAAATTTTCTTTTTCTCGATATATCATAATCTTGCAACGGTCAAAGTAGTACTACTACTACTTAGAAAAAGAAAAGAGATAAAATTAAAGAAGAAAATAAATATTCTGATAAAATTGGCTGCTAAAATCTTTACATAAATAATTCAAATCTATGTGCTATTTACAAAAGCAAAAGTTGGTGCATAATAAATTCCGAAGATAAAAAACGATAATATATCATAATTAAAAATGATGTCCAACTCAATTCAATATCTTCTCTATTTTGAATCATATCATTCTGAAACATATACTAACAAAAAAATCACACTAAGACTAATGACGAAACTTAATCAAATTCAAGAAAATTGATTATTAGAAACTAATTTTCAGTTGGAGCACCTATAATGTTGCATAAAAAAATAAAATAATCAATAAAAACTTTTTCACTTTAAAATTGACCAATCGAACTTGAAAGATAAATTGTCACCTATCCAGTGTACATGTTATATCTTCACTCATTCGTCAAATTTTTTGCCCTTATTTCTGACGTTTCTTGTACAAATTGAGCTATGTCCAAAGTAATCATTCTCCAGACCATGAAAAGCAATCAATCGACTTTATATATTTAACCGCTAAATATACTCTATAGAAATATCTTAAGGTGAGGGGGCACAAACACTCATAAAAGAGAAAAGACAACAAAATTTCAGCAACCTTACTCAAACCAACATCCTCATAACGTATGATTTGGTTTGTTCATTTTGTTGTTTGGCCCAAAAAAAACACCTCTAATCTGAGGCAAAGAAAATGCAGTGAAAAAAATAGTTTGATTTGTCCGTGTAAGTCTTGTATATAGTGATGCTCCAGATTTAGTAGTAGAGAACCATTTAAATGCTGCAATTAATTGATAGTCTTTTAAGTTTCCTTGACTCTAAATACATAAGTTACAATTGAAAAGAATATGTACAAACTTGTACAGCCATCACTTGTAAAATGAAGGTAACAAAATATGGGTATTTAATACTTTTGTTAGTTAATTATTGTATTTATTTATATTAAAAAATGGAGAAAAATGCCCAAAAAAAGATAAATAGAATCTTTGGCCATAGAGAGGTGTCACATAAAGATAAATACTTCACCTTTGGGTAAGTAATGAAGGGTGGATCCTGATAATTGACAACAGTATAGGGCAGAGGAGGAAATTACATGGAGTGTCCTCAAAAGTGAGTGGTCTTCAATTTATGCCCCTCATAAGAAAAGTCTTTAAAAAATACCCTTCCTTCCTTTTTATGTATAGAACATATACATTTTTGCCCCTCTACACTATAACTCTCCATGTTCATTTGTCTCTCAACTTTTAATTTTCATTTTTCTTTTTTCTTTTATCTTTTTAATTTTTTTTCTTTTTTCTCAATTTTTTTTAATTCTCGTTTTCTTTTTTCTCAACCTTTATTTTCTTTTTTTCTCTTAACTTTTTTTTTGTTCTTTTTTTTTCTCAACCTTTATTTTTTTTATTCTTTTTTTTTCCTCTTTTTTCTTTTTTTTCTCAACTTTTTTTTTCTCTTTTTTCTTTTTTTTCTCAATTTTTATTTTTATCTTTATTTTTTCCTTTTCTCTTTTATTCTTCTCTTTTTTTCTTTTTTCTTAACCTCTATTATTTTTTGCTAATGAACAAAAAAAGTTGGATAATCCGCAAAGAAGATCTTCTTTCTTTGAAATCGAAGTAAACTTAAGAGCGTGCTTTGTTGTTTGGAGGTCCTTTGGAACAAGTCTTGCCTCTAAGACAAATGTTGTAGAACATCTCATAAATCAAGACAGAATGAGGTAGTGTCAATCCTTGCTCGTGGGGCATAACTTGTTGTTTGAAAAATTCTTGAGCTAAGTTTTACATCTAAGGCAAGAGTTATAAAGCATCTCATAAATTAAGACACAATGAAGTAGTGTTAACTCTTGCCCACGGGGCATAACTTATTTTTTGGGAGGCCCTTGGGCTAAGTCTTGCCTCTAAGGCAAACGTTATAGAGCATCTCATGATCAAGACATAATGTGCTAGTGTCAACTCTTGCCAATGAGGCGTAACTTGTTGTTTGAAAGTCTTTGAGCTAAGTTTTGCCTCTAAGGCAAGAGTTATAGAGCATCGCATAAATCAAGACACAATGTGGCAGTGTCAACTCTTGCCCATGGGGCGTAATTTGTTATTTGGAAGTCCTTGGACTAAGTCTTGCCTCTTAGGCAAGCGTTATAGAGCATCCCATAAATCAAGCACAATATGATAGTGTCAACTCTTGCCCATGGGGCGTAACTTGTTGTTTGAAAGTCCTTGGGCTAAGTCTTGTCTCTAAGGCAAGAGTTATAGAATGTCTCATAAATCAAGACACAATGAGGTAGTATCAAGCCTTGCTCGTGGGGCATAACTTGTTGTTTGAAAATCCTTGAGCTAAGTCTTGCCTCTAAGGCAAGAGTTATAGAGCATCTCATAAATTAAGACACAATGAAGTAGTGTTAACTCTTGCCCACGGGGCATAACTTATTTTTTGGGAGGCCTTTGGGCTAAGTCTTGCCTCTAAGGCAAACGTTATAGAGCATCTCATGATCAAGACATAATGTGCTAGTGTCAACTCTTGCCAATGAGGCGTAATTTGTTGTTTGAAAGTCTTTGAGCTAAGTTTTGCCTCTAAGGCAAGAGTTATAGAGCATCTCATAAAAAAAATAAAGGTCAAAAAAATTGATTAAAAAAAAAGAGAAAAGAAAAATTAAAAACCAAAAAAAATAAATAAAATAGAAGTTGAGAGAAAAAAATAAATATTGAGAAAAAAAGAAAATAAATGAAGAAAAAAAAGACAACAAAAAATAAATGTTGAGAAAAATAAAAAAAATAAAAAAAATAAAAGGAGAAAAAAATAGAATTGAGAGGAGAAAAGAAAAAAAATAAAGATTGAGAAAAAAGAAAAAACGTAAAAGAAAGAATAAAATAAAAAATAAAAGAAAAATAAAGGTTGAGAAAAAAAGAAAAAAAAATAGAAATAAAAAAAAGAAAAAAGAAAAAATAGAAATAAAAAAAAGAAAAGAAAAAAGAGAAAAAGAGAAAAAGAAATATATATAAAAGTTGAGAGACAAATGAGCATTGAGAGTTATTTAAAAATATTTGAGGTGTAGAGGGGCAAAAAGGTAGTTGCTCTATACATAAAAAAGAAGGAAGGCTATTTTTGTAAGACCATTTTTATGGGGGGCAAAAATACAAAGCCACTCCCTTTAAAGGGCATTTGTGTAGTTGTCTCAGGGCAGAGGGCTCTCTCAAGCCCATTATTTAAGCCCAACAATTTCCCTAATAGGCCCAAAATCTTATCTGAAGAAATGGGGAGAATGACATGGTGTGATCATTACGAATTTAAATGGCCCAACTTTGGATCATAGTCTAAAATAACAAGAAGTTATAGTCGAATCCATTGCTACATTTTGCTATCACATCATGGGTTTCACTTTTGTTTGTATATTTTTATGCTCGTTTCTTTTTGCAGATCCAGCCTAAAAACCATGGTTTCGAAGACATCTCCGAAAATGAGCTAAAAGCTCAGTTGTCAAATTGTTGTTTTGCTCAATTTGATGTTTTCACCATCGAAAAATCACTATGGTAACCCCTCTATCGTTTTTATATATTGTTCGGTATTGTTTACTATTATTCACTGACAAAGCAATGTCGGGGTGCTGATAAACTAGAGTAACCAACGACGATGCACAAATCACTGCTTGGTAGACGATTTTGGTATAGCGGAGCTTTACAAATTACAACCTCCAACTATTCTCAAAACATAGCAATAAAATCTTCAACCTCCAACAAAATTCATAACAAATTAATTAATTTTGCTTAGTCCTAAAATCTAATGTTATTTTCTTAGCCTTCTTCTCAAACGATATAGACACCTGCCTTCTTTTTATCAACACAATTACATGCATGATCTGGAGGAACCTCCCAGAAATATGAAAAGGCTAAATTAAATGAACTGTATAGTAGCTTGGACCACTAAACCCTTTTTTTCGAATCTAAGGACACCTGAAGGACTCATGTACTGCAACCCCTTTTTCATTATCTTAATTAATGTGGAAGTAACATCTAGCTAGATTATTAAAGACATGTACAAATATTCAAATGGATAGTGATTCAAAATAAAAGTTTTTAAGTGGGTTACCATGTGCTCAAAGCTAGCAAATTTTGCTAACTATATAAGACTGCCAGAATTGAAATGACACGTAACTTATTTCTCAACCATGTATGTCTTGTACTATATATTGGTCTGATTATTACTCTTAAATTATCTACTTATTTAATTGATTACTATAGGGATTTGTTTAAGCAAAGAATCAAACGGTACACGTATAGCCCAATTAGCTGTTTTGATGATTTTGTGCTTGCTTCTTAATATGGTGAGTAATCGTACTTTATGATTGTTTAGGTCACTTAGGAGCCGTATAGGACACTCACACCCCATTACACTTTTTCTCTATTTTCTCAAGTACATATTTAACTGAGTGACACTTGTCAAATATGATTTTTAAAGGTCTTGATTAGATTTATTTAACAAGCATGCTGACCATAGTCAAGAATATAAAATTGGAAAACACTCTAATTTTGATATAAAATATCAATTCTCCACACAATAATCAGTACTTATTAATATATCATTAATTTTATTCTCTAAATTTATATTTAAAAAGTCAGTACCCTCCCTCCACAAAACCTCAAAGTTGTCCATATAATTATAATTAAAAAGCTGCAAATATTAAATATTTCTTTCACTGAATGCATACTTTTCAATATTCTATCCAATTTTGTATTTCATCTTAAAACTAAATTAAGGAGCATCAAATCAAATATGATTTTTACAGAATTGATCAAAAATCAAATTTAGAATTTCATATAGAATTTTTTAAGGATATTTTTCAATGCGGAAAGAAATTCAGTGATATGTATATGTATGTGAACATATTTTTCTTTCCATATATATGAATATTGAATTTGTTCACATATATACTGTGTATTATAATTTTAAAAGAATAATTAAAATTAAGTACAAGAAAGTGAATAGAAGGAAAATATTAAAGGAGTAAATTCGATATGCAGTCAAATGAAATCTAATTTTCAAGTGACAAACGTAAAGAAAAATTTGTCCACATATATACAATTTAATCATTTTTAAAATCTTGTTAAAATTATGGATATCTCTAGTTTTTTTTTTTTTTGGCGGGGGGGGGGGGGGGGGGGTAGGGGGTAGGGATGTTCACTGATTTTTGATATAAAATTTATAAAATGAAATTAATAAGAGTATCAAAATTTGTAGGGAGATTATTTTCATACCAAAATTAGAGTGTTTTTTAAAATTTTCTATTCTTAACTATGGTTAAAATGCTCGTTAAATGAATCTAATCTAAACCTTTAAAAATTATATTTGACGAGTGTCACTCATCTAAATGTATACTTGAGGAAATGGAGAGAAGGTATAATGGAGGAGAGCCAAATCCAAAAAAAATACCAGCCTTTTTACCCCGAAAATTACTTAATATGAAAATTACGAGTAATTACATTTTAAATAATCACCTATATAAATAGCTCTATTAGAGTATCGCGCATTAAACTCTTTTTTTAAAACTTGTTAATCAATAGAAACCAGGTTCATTAGCAAAAATAACCATATGTATAATGGTCTAGTTTATAAGCCTTAGGGCACTCAAAATTGATAATATAACCTACGTATAAAATGTCTCAATTTAAGGCGTAAAATTAGGGATTGCTGAATTTTAGTGGCATATAATTAAGTAGAAAATATTAAATGGAGGCCATTGGCGAATAAGATTTTACAAAATGGGCTCAAACTCAGAGGAGAAAAGGCAAAAGAAAAAGATAATAGGTGAAATTAGTGCTTAATTAGCTGGGGTGGAGGGAAACATGGAAGGAAAGTGTGGGTGGCTGGGTGGCATATTACAAAAAATAAAATTAAAAAGATTATTGGACGATCACTAGAGAGACACACATCCCTATCAGGCCTTACACTTTTACATATTTGTTATTTAAATATAAGAATTATTATAGCTTGTCTAGATCATATCCTAATAGTGATTTGGACATATATATATGACAAAGGGATAGAATAATTAGCTGGTATCAGCAAAACATGAGTGGCGGAACCAAATAGAATCAAGGGATTTAATCGAACGTTTTCGTTCGAAAATTTCACTATGCAAATAAAGTAGAAAATGATCTTTCTCGATTATATTTATTGAGTTGTTGAATTCCCTCGTATTGCAAGTACCGTTGAGTACCTTTTAGCACTTTGAAGATTTGCTTTAGCATCCCTTAATCTTGGAAAATACTAAACGAACTTGTTATAGTGGTGTACTAGTTGTCATTTGTCAATAAGACAAGATAATAAACGTGAAAAATGTACGTACTTGTAAGATGAAATTAATTAAATTAGGTGTGTGATTCACGTATAAATTGATTAGGACCACTAAAGCATATAAAAAAAAATCGAACAAAAAAAAGGGGAATATAAAGTTGGCCAGTACATAATAAAGCTACCTTTGAGGTCAAGTGTAATACTAATGAAAACATTAGACAAATATTATTATTGAATTAAGATCATAATTAATGAAGGGGGGTGATTGGGATTAGTCGAGAACTAGTGTTTAAATCCAATCGTTAATTAGTTGGTGCTTTACATCATAATAACAAGTCGAAAAATGAGAAACATGAGCTAGACTTGTCGGGAAAAACATGACCCAAATTATTAGATTAAGCAAATTGATATCATATTTATATTAAAAGACTCATCATCAAAAGCATATGAAAGAGAATCCTCCCACGACCATGCGTTAATCTTTTGAATTTTTTTCTTGTTTTATTAAAAGTTTAATTCTACACATTGACCCTATAAATAATACATATACAATTAGGTTACTCATATATATATATATATATATACACACACTCTTCTATTTGTAATTAACCAGCCAAAAATAATAATTAATCTGTTATTACATATTAAACTACACTAATACAATTTAAAAAGACACACACACACACATTATCCATATATGTTATTCCCTCCGTTTGGTTTTACTTGTTTAAATTAAACTTTGTACTTTCTCAAAGAAAACAATAAATGAAATATATGTTTTACTATAATATACATGACTACAGTTAGTAAACTAAAAAAATCTTGAAAAATGATTTAGAAATTAGTAATTTATATTAAGGGTAAAATATGAAGAAAAAAATTATTTTTCTCTTAATATGTTAAAGTGAATAAATTAAAGTAAAAATAAATTACTATAATATAATATACAAATAAAAATGAACGGATGAGTATTTAGTTAAATCCTTCAAATAAAGTACTCCATAAACTACCCCAAGTAGAAGGAAACACCTACACATAACCTCTTTCTTTCTTTCAAATCTCTCCCCCTATGTGCTTTATCCTTATCCTTTAGTACCATCTTTACGTTTAGTTTAATCCTTGTTAATTAACCTTGTAGGACTAGGAAAACTATCCTTACCCCAATTGTCTTATACTTCTTGCTTAAGATATATAACACCAACTAACAATAATAATAGGATTGTCATGATGTTAATTAGAATTTAAGTTAAAATATTTTTTACACAATCAAGACGTTCGGGACAAAAGACAAAAGAAAAAGGAAATATGCAATCACTATATACTTCATCCGAATTTATTTGACACGTCTCCATATATAACCAGCAGCCTACTAGTACTATGGTTCTTTCATAAAAGGAAAACTTCACTCTCCACCTCGAAAATAATATTAAAAATGTGGGAATCTATAGCTATAAATGTATAATGATGAACTGAATTCAGACTAAAAAAAAAAAAAAAGGATACACCAAGCAGTGGATAATTAAAAACGTGCATGATCTGACTTCTATGACAAACAGAGTGGGGTAGATCGAGTCGAAGTCATAATTTAAACTTTACGAATTTTAGAATAATGAATAATTTAAGTGATAATAATTGAATTTAAAATTGAATATTTGTTACATATTTGATAATTTTTAGACAAAAATGTACTATTTGAGTAAAGATTATTAAATTCCACCGAACTCATACTCAAGTCTTTTAACTCCACCCTGCTGTGGAGTAGAAGTGTTGTGGAAAAAGATGGGAACAAGTGGGAATCGAATCATATTTATTGAATATTTCCACACATGCATGCAGGTAGTACATAATTTTTATTTTGGACAGCGTAAACTAATACTATAGTAGCAGCATCTATTGTTTTGGTCAACATTATATTTCACGGGAAGTGTTGTATTACTAAAAAAAATTATTAGTAAATAACTTGTCTTTATTTTTAAAACTACAAAATTTTATGATTATATTTTTTTAAAACACTTATCTATAAGTATCATTTGGAGTGCCACCTGATAATGTGAAGAAGAATTTTGCATATAACTAGTTATAAAAAATATGTAGTGGATAATAATGATTAGACACATAACAAACTTAGAGTCCAATTCCCGATGTTCCCACGTTACGGAAATGTTAAAAATGTGTAGTGCATGGCCTTAATTCTTTTTTACTTGTGTACCTAACTAATTTCTCTTTGTAGTAATTACTTATAAAATTTGGCTTCCTAACCAGGTTTCCCAAAGATTCTCATTATTAATCTCCTTTTTTATCACCATTTCAACCCATCTAACACTAACATCAATTATGTTTTAGGAGTTCCATCATTTCGTGTGGCCGACATAGTTTCTCTATTCTTATCCAATGTGAATTCTTTACAAGTTCAACTTTCAACTCATATTTTGTTCTCTAACACAAGAAATAGGAAGTATATGTTGAAGTCACTGCACACAAAAAAATATTTAGCAGCAATTAGTCAACGACAATAGCTTATTTATCGTTAAATTATATTTTCAGTGGCAATTATTAGTGACAAATTGTATTTTAGTATTCTTTTTAAATGTCCTTAAAACCTATCGCGATATTGGATCCAATGATAATTAACTATTGCCGATAAAAGCTTTAACACTCTTTGTTAAAGTGCATATTTATTGCCGCTAAAAATCTGTATTGTTGTAGTAAATTAGTAAGCGTTTGGCCATATAGACTTAAATGTTTTTCTCCAACATCCTTTTTTTCTCGTGTTACGTTTCTTACTTTGATTTTTATTTTAGTTGAGTTTTGTCCGGATAGTTTGATGCAAAAAAATAAAATAAAAAGAAGATATGAAAGGGTGTTATTATTAATTAATAAGTGAGACACAACGATAAGTAATAGACAATTAACACTTAAAGAAAAATCCAAGTTATATTCCATCTTGCTACTTGCTAGCTAGCTAGTCAAATACTAGTTATAACACTAATAAACACACTAGTCTAGTAAAAGCAAGGAAAAAAGATATATTTATACACATTAGCTTAGTTATAGTGGGGGTCACTAATTATCTACATATAGAATTGTAGGATCCTAAAATTAGAAATTAATCACATGATGATGATCATAATCATATCAAATATATAGGTTAACCCAATCTAATCCCTGAACATAATTGTTCTCTTGTCCATAGAACACATTATCCATTCCTTCCATTCCAAACTCCCCTAGAAATGGTGGTTCCATTGCAGCTTCCATTGAGAAAGATGAAGCACTTGGACTTGTGTTGCTCGAAACACCATCACAACGCTCCAATAGCATCCTTTGTATCTCCTTTTCTGCTTCGGACAATTGTTCCTTCAACTTCAACACCTATATATAGGAAAGATAAATAACTACGCCACAGTCTTAAATTAATTAATATATAACTAGTTATTAGTATGTATTGATTGTATAGTATAAGATTCGATTCAATATCTGGAACAACCACGTGAGAAAGAAAAGGCATGTGATGCACCCACCCACCAAGAAGGTGCAGAGGGGATTAACTTGGACACCTAAAAACGACGAGGGTGTACGGAGGTTTGTTAATTGGAGGATGTAGTTCCTCTTGTTGCCTATTGGGGTGACACTGTTCCCTCTTTCTCAGTATCTTTTTTGTCGATTTCTCTGTGGGAAGTTATGCTTAAATGTGGTTCGGTCCTTTCTCGTACCCCACCCCTAGTGCACCGGGCTGTCCTTTTTATGTTATGCTTAGTTTTTTTCTCCCTCTCTCTTTCTTCACTTGTATCCATTATCATGCATAATGTCAAGGCCTCTTTCGAGCTGCTTAGGGTTCATGCATGTCTAAACATGGCGTTTTTCTAGTTAAAAGCTACTATCTTCATAACTTTGATACTCCCTATAAATATTTTTGTCAATTTTCAATATAGTTTAACTTGGTGTTAGCAGGATACTTTTGCTATTTTTACTGATGTATAAAACAATCTGTACAAATAAGGTCATATATAAGATAATTACTAAGTAATTCTCTATGATAAGTAATTAGTACTCCCTCCGTCCCAATTTACATGAGTTACTTTGACTTGGCACGGAGTTTAAGAAAAAAAGGAAGACTTTTGAAACTTGTGGTCTAAAATGAGTCTTAGATATTTGTGTAGTTGTAAATCATTTCATTAAGGGTAAAATTGGCATTTTAAAGTTAAATTATTACTAAATGTAGAAATGTGTCATTCTTTTTGGAACTGACTAAAAAGGAAAGTGAGTCATATAAAGTGGGACAGAGGAGTAACAATTTATTACAACATGTTAAACTGTATTAATAAAAAAAAATTACACTACCATTATACATAACTTAAGCTGTTTTTTTTTTCAAGTAATAACTAATTCCACTTGCTACAATCATTTGTTCTTAGTCATCTTTTAGTGGTCGACCTGTATATTATCACCGTATATAATTTAAATCTTTAAAATGTCATAATTAATGACCAATTTTCTTCTAATTTTTCTCCTATTAGACAACTCATCATGAAATTTTTTCAACCTTGATTTATGCTGCCAGTTTTCACTCACAAATCCCAAAAAGTATACTCTCGGTCCTTCTCAATTCATCAGTTAAATTGAATTAGATGAACTCGATATTACAAAATTTAAAATGAACCTGAGTTTCAAGACGACACTTGTCAACAACATTGGTGTCATGTTCTGATTTCAATTTGGAGTATTCCTCCTCTAGCTTCTTGCTCTTCCAACGAGCCCTCCTGTTCTGGAACCACACCGCAACTTGGCGCGGGTCGAGCCCTAGCTCGGCGGCTAGCTTGTCCTTCCTGTCCGACTCCAGTTTGTGCTCGTTCCCAAAACTTTTCTCAAGTAAATTAACTTGTTCATCACTCAACTTCCTCTTCCTCATCATCATCACCTGATCGCTCCCGCTCCCTTCCCCTAATTTGTTCTTCTTACGTCTCCTCCGCGGCTTTGACTCTCCTGCATGTGTTTTACCCTTAATAAGAATTGAAATTTCTAACTTCATTGTTAAGTGTTCGAGTACTAAAAATGAAAAATCTACTGGTAGAGAGTGTTCTCACTCCTTTGAAGCCAAATTAGTCAGACTAATAAATTTCGAATATTACTCAGTGTTTGTGCAAGCTAGAAAAGACAAAGTGATCATGGTTACACTAACCTTGTTGTGGTACAAGTTGGGTGTAAATACCAGGATAGTACTGGGAAATGAGTACCATCTCATCTTCTGCAACCTGATGGTTCATGATGTTGCTTATTGTGTCCTTATCTTTTTTCTCTGAGTTCTGGTTGCTTTCTTTGTGGTGTGTAAAAGTGAAAAGGAGAAAGACAGCAGCGGAAGACTTTTTCAATTTTTTTTATAAAGATGGAGTGAAGACTAAGGTGCTGTTGCCTTAAGAATTTGGTGAGTACTAGGGTGGCCTTATTTATAATGCCCAACACTTTGAAATAAACCTTGCTTGTATGGAGAATTATCGAGATTGCCATTTGTCAATGATTTTTGGGGGGTATAATGTTTTTAGTGTGAGTTAAGTTGATAAAATTTGTCAAATTAAGAAATTGGACAGTGACAATGCAGCGGATGGCTTTAATTCTGTCGCATTTGGCGAGACGTGACTTAGTCGATATGGTAATAAGCAAGATGCTAATTAACGGATTTGGCTCTCCTCCATTACACCTTCCCTCCATTTTCTCAAGTACATAGTTAGATAAGTGACACTTATCCTATTTATAATTCAAAGATTTAGATTAAATTACTTTAACAAAGCCTCTTAACCATAGTTAAAGAACAAATAAGGAAAAATTGGTGAATGACATTTATGGATATCAAAATTTGTGGAGAGATATCTATTTCTTACCAAAATTGGTGAATCTTTTTTCTTACTTGTTCTTTAACTATGATTAAGATGCCTTTGAATTATAAATAGGACAAGTGTCACTCATCTAACTATGTACTTGAGGAAATGGAGGGAAGGTGCAATGGAGAGGAGCCAAATCCATAATTAACTAGCTACTCCCTCCCGACCATTTTATTTGTCGTCGTTACCTAAAATAGATGGTCCAAAAATGTTGTCATTTAAAAAAATTAAAGTATCATTAATTGTTTGTTTTCACCTTAACCTTAGTCATAAATATAGAGAGATATTAATGTGGTGCAAAAGAGAAAAATATAAAATTGAGAGAAGTAATAAAGAAGGACAATGTAGTCAAAGTACCCTCTAGTTAATGTTTTTTTAAGAGGTGTGCAAAATAAAACTTGACAAGTAAAGTGATCAGGAGGGAATAGTAGTTAGCAATTGGAACACCTAGGATTTGTGATGAATGAATAGGATTTATCCGCCCTTAATAAGATGTCTCTAATTTGAGTTTCGAGAATAATTTTCTTTTTAGTAGAGAACGTTTTTATTTTAGTGAATCTTACCCGAGCGACGTTAACGCAAATTAATTGAAAGTCTAAAATCTAAACGAATATCGAACCTCGAAGGTAAAACAAAAGAAAATACTAATTAGTATTGGCTTTAACGATATAGTTATATTGGGGTTTTTCTTATCTCTCCTGCACACTCACTCGTCCATTTAAGTCAGTGAACAAAGTGGCAAGTATGTGGGACCTTTTAAGGATTGATAAGACGATAAGGATCGACGGAATTAGATGAATTTCTTGCTTTTGAATCATGAGATGAGGCATGTTAATTTGGAAAAAGAGAAGAAGAAACAAACTAGATATTAATCATTAATATTTGAATCTCCTCCACAACTTCTTGATTACCATGGTTTTAGTACTAATATTGGTCTGAGGAATATGGCTACAACACGCATCAACCATATTACTCAACCTCTTGAATACTCGTTTTGGGGTTTTCAATAATCTGAATTTGCTCTAGGAAGTTTCACTTTGGGATAAAACATTTTGTATCAAAAACTAATTCAATTCTAGATTTGATGCCGAAATTCCTAATTAAAAATAAATTAAAGAAATACTTTATCATTTTATCATAATCATTGATGGTGACCGAATAAAGTTGGTTACATAAATGTTCAGGAATTGAGACATGAGTGAAATTCTAATCATCGTATGTTAATTAATGCCACATGGTTACATACTCTAGTCAATTTCAACACTAAATTAATGGAAAATCATATACTCATGTGGATGAGTTTTAACTTTAATACCCGTGTAAAGAATTTTTATAATACTCATCAAAACACTACAACATATTAAACAAAAAGAATAAAATAAAAGACTTTGACAATATTTTTTATGAGTCAATTTGAATCGTATATTTAAATCAAATCAGCGCAATATTTAAAGTTGTTGAATTAGACTTTTCAAAATAGATTGTATTTATAAACGAGTAGATAAATGACTTGCCAAACAAATTGGGCGGATCATCTTGTTATGGATAACCACACAATGTATAGTATAAAGTATTACTCCCTCTATTTTAATTTGTTTGACCTACTTTTCTTTTTAGTCCATTTAAGAAAGAATGACCTTTTCTCCTTTTTAGCATCTCTTTAGTTCAAACTTTCCACCTGACATGTTTAGGATCACAAGATTAAAGGACGTTTTAGTATATTTGACATATCTTTAATTTAAAACCACAAAATTAAAAAATCTTCTTTATTTTGTTAAGTTTTTTGCCAAATCAAAATAGATCACTCATTTTGAAACAGAGGGAGTATTATAAGTAAAATCGTTATCGGATTTGCTAGAGGAATGCCATGGTCATTCTAGAAACTTTACTTGCTTTAATTTGCCGGGGGGAGTTTGGTGGGGGGGAGGGGATATAAGAAAGAAGGGTAAATCTGGGAACAAATCAAAAATCAAATTAGAATAATGCATGTGGGATCACTGTTTAAGCCAATGGTCTAAGGGGGTAATGTGGCAGTCAATGGTACATAATTTAATCATTTTGTCTAATTTTGAACTTTTTATATACTAGGTGTTGACAGAAGGCTAGTTAATTGGGGAAGGATGGTTGTAATTGGCTTTCCTGATTGGGTAAATTAGAAAAAAATGAGGTAAAATATTGGTGTGAAGTTAAAAAATGTCACAAAAATTAACCAAATACTGAAACGTAAGGTTAGTAGTTTTGGGAGTTTGTGATCGTACCACCTCGAAAACAGTAGAAAATTAGTAGGGGTAGGTCTCTCTATATTTTCTGAGTAATTAAGTCACTGTTGTTATCCAATTAGGTGGTAATCTTCTTCTTCTTTTTTTTAACTATGGCTGATTACTAGACAAGCCGCCCCAAAAGTTTTACTAACACACTTTTAAGCTTAGCTAATTAGATGCGTGGCTCGAGATGAATAACAAAAGTGAAAATTCATCAACGTTCTGTTTGGGTCATTCCAATGACAACACCACCCTACATATCTTATCTAAGCCATTGCATCATCCTCTAATTGGTTTATATATTTAAAATTGTGCAAATTAAAAACTAGGATCGCAAAATTGGGTCCAGCTTAATTTGGTTTGCTCAATTATAATATAATTAGTATAGGTCAAGTCTTTAATTTTCACAAAAAGTGAAATTCCCCTTCAACCCTGGAAAAACTTTGTATGTATATGTATATAAGATAAGAAAATATCAAGACATTGAATTCAATCAGTTGACAAGTATGAGCTGATCAGTGAAATAAAGTGTTTTGGAAAGTACTTTCACAACTGCACTCTTCTTTGAAAAGTTGTGAATCATCAATTTATAGCTAGCAATATCAGTGGTGTCACTGTTGTGCATTTCTTTTCATTTATAATACAGGGGGAATGTACGTAGGTGGATAACACAAATTTGGGGTGCGGCCACAAACATTACTATGAAAGCTAGTATTATCTAGTGCCTAGGCTAGTTTCTTTTTCTTTTTTTTTTTAGAGAAGATGACCGTGTTTGTGTGCATCTCGACTATTTCATCAAGTATTTGTTACTTTTCGTCAATACATGTATTGAACAACTTTATCTATCAAGATTTAAGTAAATGTTATAGTAGGACCTCGTGTTTCTTCACCAAAATTTGAAATTAAAACCTCATGATTCTTCTGGCACTTTGTTAGGGAGCTAAGGGCGGGCCTATTTTTTCTGTTAGTACGTACGTAAAATGAGCATTTTGTTGGGTGAGTAACAAGCTGTGAAAGTCTTTGGATGTTCTCATCATTGTCTTTAAAGAGAAGGACAGAAGTCACTGTTGAGATGGCCAAACCTTTTCGTACGTTCTAATTAGTTAATTAGTTTTATGAACGGCAACAAAAGAAAAAGAGGATCAATGCAACTCAGAGAGACAACATGATGAGTGGATTGGACTGGACTCCTTAACAAAGAAAAAGGTAACGCTCACTGTACCTTTTTTTTCACTTCTGATGAAGTTGTATTTAAGTATATTACTCGAGCATAAACATTATTTCAAATATTTCAATCAAACACAACTCGTCTTAAACTTTAACTCCGCCAATTCCAAATAAACTAAGAAATATTTGGTATATATTGGACAAACGCCTCTTAGCATTTTCAATTTGGAAAAGCATAACATGTACTAGGTAAAAAAATCTTAAAAATAAAATTTATTAAATTAAAATTTTAAATCCGCTTCTTGTTATTTGTTTGTAACTATCTACGTCTCAATTTATATGAGTTAGTTTGTCTTACCACGGAATTTAAAAGAAAAAAAAAGACTTTTCAAATTTGAGCCTGTAGGAAGCGAAACAGAAGGAAAGTACTTAGAAAGAAGAAGACAGCTCCACAAGGCAAGGAATGGCACATGGGAGCAACCTACGACTTTCGACACTTGTCACTTCTCTATTCAGTTGCAAGGGACCACAACTCCCATTATCCATCCACGTGTTGTCTTTCTACTACATTTCAGTCTACCTAACCTGCCATTTACCAGCTTATATTTAATTAACTTTATATTATTATTATTACTACCCCTCCGTTTAATTTGTTTGATCTAACTTTCTTTTTCGTTTGTTTCAAAAAGAATAATTTTTTTTTCTTTTTTAGCAATTCTTTAATTTCAACTTTCTAATAACATGTTTAAGATTACAAAATTAAAGAGCATAAATTTGGCATGTCTTTAATTTAAGACCTACGATTCAAAAAAATTCTTTATTTTTTAAAATTTTGTGTCAAGTTAAAATAAAATAAAAAAAATTAAAACAAAGAGGGTATTATAATGTTAAATGGAGTAAGTATTTTACGGTCTTTCCCTTGGGTTATACACATTCATCCCAATTTATCTGAACCGATTCGAAGTAAGAAAGTCAAAATACTTAATTGGATCATGTATTGCATATACATTTTAATTTTTTAAATTAGAATTTACTTATTTATAAATACATCAAAAGTATTACAAGTCAATATAATTAATGATTCACTTAAAATGCGACGCAAAAACTATAAAAGTACACTATATATGTGAAAAGTGTTTAAGTTTTGTACAAATTTATGGCCGTAAACACTTCGACCATCTAATTTACAAAATACGTATAAAATGTATAGGTTATATATACTTTATATTAAATATACATATAAAATACATTTCTATACATAACATATATACTATAAAATGTGTATACCTCGGCTTTGTTAATAAATTAGCTAGTTGGCCTACATATTCATAACTTTTCAATTTTCTCTCTCTCCCTCTCAAATCTCAACCATATAACAGTAGCCCCCAGTTTACACGTACAACAGCACAACTTGTAAGTAGTACAAAGACGAACAAAGATCATATATAACGTTAATTAAAACATCATTTAGTTTCACTTTATGTAGATAAAATGATAATGTGACAAAGCAACTAACAAGATAATGTGACAAAGAAACTTAACATATATGCAAAAGTAAGTGTTTCCTGTAATAGACATAGGTTAATTGGGTCCTTCTAGTACAAACCATATAGACATGTGAGTTGAATGTTAAATATATGAATAATATGAATTATGATTCCCCATTTGCTTGTGCACTCTTACCCTAACGTTGGTCCCCATTCAGTTCATCATGATACATATATAGGGTCTCACATTGGCAATTGTACTAAGGGAGATTCAGCAGTTTTCCTTTTTTGAAAAAAGGAATATGTTATCGCCAACGACACGTGCCCAAATCTCCATGGTCACTCTTATTATAAACTTTATCAAAGAATGCTATACTACTTGTTGTAGCACTAGTTGTCCCTTTTTACTCCCTGAGGTTTCAATTTAATTAGGTGATGTATATAACTAAAATACGAAGTTTAAGGGGAAATAAAAAAGTTTTTTCAAACCTGTGAACTAAAACAAATTAAACCAAAAGATTAGGTGATTATAACTTAAATGTGTACTCCTTCCGTCTTAATTTATGTGAGTTAGTTTGACTTGACACTGAGTTTAAAAAAGAAGACACTTAAATTTTATAGTCTAAAATACTTCATCATTCATTTGGACTTGGCATGCCCATTAACTAAAAAGGAATAAGTGTCACGTAATTAATAGAGATATGAGTATTATCTTATAATTGGATATCGTAAGATGTGTCAAATTTCAGAGGTCATTGCACATACTGATTGGATTTTGGCTTATATTCTTTTATAGTCAGAGTTTTCTTAAGCAAGAAGCTGGATATATAAGACTAATTGTCGTTAAGATAGTTTATCACTATTCCTAATCCTACAAGCTACAAGGTTAACAAGGATTACACCAAACCTAAAGTAGTAATTAAGGATAAGGATGAAGATATATATATATGGGGGGGGGGGAGAGGTTTATGCGCAGGAGATTCCTACTCACCTAGTAATTTAAGTTGATTGTTTCCTTGTTTTAAGGGTGATTTAATTTACTTAAAATAATTAAAGGAATTCAAAAGTTTGATCTTTTTTTTTTTTTTTAAAAAAAAAAAAAAAAGATGCGCATGGCGTGGGAAGGATTTCCTTTCATATGCTTTTGACAAGTCTAATTGAGTCATCTTTTAATTTAATATTAACATTAACAATATGGTTTCATATTGCATAATTAACTAATTGGTGCCATGTTTATCCCGACAAATCAAGCTCCTGTTTCCCATCTTCCAACTTATTATTATACAAATTACATATGCTAAACACCTACTATTTACTAACGATTGGATTTAAGCACATTATCTTTGGCTAATCAAAATTGTTCCTTGATTATGGTCTTCATTAACATTTGTTTATTGTTTTCATTAGTAGTAGTACTACTTTGATCTCAAAATTAGCTTTATTATCTGTCACGGACTCACAGGCATCATCTTAATTGGCTAATTTATATTTTAATTAATTCCCCCTCCCTTTTGTTTTTAAAGAGAAAGTTTATGCTTTAGTGGTCCTAATTTAAGTATATATAGTAACACACCTGAATTAAATTTTATCAGCTTTTTTTGATTCCATCTTCCTTTAATTAGTCCGTACATTTGCACATTCAACCATTTACTCAAAACTATTTATCGTCTCCTACAGGTTTTTTTCACAAAAAAAGTGAACCATTTTTTCTTTTTTAATTTATATTATTATAGTTAATTTCCTTACACATATATTTCTCAAATTGAATAAATATTTTACTAGTATATCAGAAGTTACAAGCTGAAATACATTAATTTCTCTTTATTTCTATTAAATATATTGAATCTTTACCAAGCAACCGAAAGATCCACGAATCATTTGTAACCACTTATATATTTTGGCGTTCCTTTTTGTGAAGTTGTATATTGTACCTAGAAGAGTTAATCTAAATAGTCGTCCACCCAATTGATTAAAATAAAATTAGATGGCAAAAATATAATATATGTATAATCTCCACCAATATTATTGATACAACGTAGACAAACTAGCTAGTACAATTTTTATATGACACCTATTTCTGAAAAGCTGCATGCATGGTAGCCCTAGGGATCTCTGTATCTTTAGATTGGTGTAATATATATGACCACTCATATTATTATTATGATACTCCTAGCTAGCTAGTAGTGAAATGTAGGATGGTCAATTTTGTTTTTGAGTTGTAATCTGCGACCCCCACTCCCCTTCCATGTTTCCCTCCACTCTTACACTTCAAAAAGTTCTCTGCTCCGTTTATATTTACTTTTTCATGTTTAACTTGACATATTGTTTATTATATCGGATTCATTCCTGATTATTTTAAGTCATTCACTCATTGGGAAATAGGTATAAAGTGGTAAATTAGTTCTTTGTTTTCTCAAATATTTGGATAGGTAAAAGTAGAACATTTACTTTTAGTATGGTGAACAAGTAAAAGTTATAGAAGAAGTACTCTTTCGTCTCAATTTATTGTATTTTAAAGTTAAATTATTTATAAATACAAACTTGTAATATTCTTTTTAAAACAGCTTAAATAGAAAAATGTATCATATAAAGCCGGGACACTAATTTTTCTTTTGGCTCTTTCTCCTCTAAGTTTGAGCCCTTTCTGCTTCATTCTTCAACTTCCTATTCGCGCATGGATAATATTCTAATATTGTAATTTACGTACGCCCATAGAATTTGACAAATCCCTAATTTGCGCCTTAATTTAAGCCCTAATATATATTTATATGTAGGTTATGACTTTTTAGTGCCTAAGCTCCATTAGCTTCTTTTAATGGCCACATATTACTACCTATTAGTAAAAAACTATAGAGCAGTAACATATTACTACCTATTAGTAAAAAACTATAGAGCAGTAAAAGATTTATATTCAGTCAAATGCTTAAAGGGATATCCATAAAGAAGGGCAGCTTTTCTCTTTGTTATTGGAAGGCAAGTTCCAAAGTTAATTATTTTCGTTATAAAGATAATGATATTAAAAGCCCCAAACAGCACCAAATTAAGCTACCTAAACATAATAAAGTAATATAACTCGCCGGCCATATTTAAAAGCAAGAAAATCTACAGCTAATTGGATTTTGTCTATGTTTGATATTAGAGAATCTAATATGGTTAAACAAATGGCTCTAAATCAATTAAAGTAATAGATAATCAGACTTAATTAGAAGAACCTAGATGGTTAAGAATTGGGGTTACGTGTCCTTTCAAATCTTGCAGTACTCTTCTTTTGGGCAATAAATTGCTAGCTAGCTTTGAGCACATGGTCATCCACTTACTAAGGTGCCGTTTGGTCATGCGAATCAAAAATTATTTCACTTTTTTGGAACTTTTAAAGTTGAAGTTGTGTTTGGCCATAACTTTTGCAATAATTATCTAGATCTTAGATATATATTTTAAAAAAACTTAAAATATGATTTAAAAATGAAATATAATTTAAATGGGGTTATTTTATGAAAATAAAAAATCTAGGATTTTTTCAAAAAATAAATAAATAAAAAAGTGAAAAAAGTGAGTTGGAAAAAAGTGATTCCAAATACAACTCCGGAGTTGTATTTGGAATTTTTATGGCCAAACACTATTTCCGAAAAAAAGTGAAATAATTTTTCGGGAAAAAGTGAAAAATTCTCATGGCCAAACGCCTACTAATTCTGTTGTTTTTCAGTATCTATTGAGCCTTCTTAAACAATATATATTTACAATATGTTTATTATTTTTTTGTAACACGTATCTATCTAGAACGAGTCCTTCTTGTTAAATTAATATATACACTACTGCATCTATTCTTCTAATGGTTTAATGGTCCTAGCTATATATGAACCTTTTGCACAGTCGCTTTGAAAATCTTGTTCATGCTGGTAAAATCTTTCAATTATAAAATTTGAAAGTGATCGATGGATGTTGCATGGTTAAGCTTAAGTAGATCAAATTCATATCAAGAAAAGTATTCTAGCCAGTAACGGAGCAGGCACAAAAGTATGAGTTCGATTTTCAAATAAATAAAAGTTTTTAGATAAAGTTGTCACATACATCTATAGTTAAAAAAATGTGACAAGTGCCTTTTCTTATTTAATTTGTCAACAAGAACAACAACAATAACAATATATCCAGTGTATCTTTACCTCATTGGTGAACTAAAGAGACTATTATTTAATCTGAAAAATATCCAGTGTCCTTTTTTTATTTTTGATAGTCATATAGTCTTTTCTATTCCTCGAAAAAGCCAACCTCCTTGCATGCAATTACACATCTTGATTTAAAAAGAAAAAAAAAATGAAGGTGGGGTCCACTAGAAGAAAGGTTAGTGAAACAGGTAGTTGGGCTTGGTAGATTGGTGGTCCACTAAAAAGGTTAGTGAAACGGGCAGTTGGGCTTGGTAGATTGGTGGTCCACTAGAAAGGTCAGTGTGGGTTTTCTTATAAACGATGGGCTTCACCCGTCTACTACTCGACCTTATAGACTTTGCTTTGCTGTGGAAAGCTCAAGTAAAAATCAATTAGAACTGTGGGCCTTGCTCGTCTATTATTCGATCTTAACTAACTACGCTTAGAACTTAGAAGGATTCATCCAATAGCTTAATGACTTGCTTGGAAACCCAATGCTTTTCTTGCCCACTTTTACAGCTCTATCTTTAGCACCATATACACCGCGTAATGGGCTCAAAAGTTCTGAAAAGGCCCATTCTCGTCAGTACTCCTTGTTGCTTCAACTGGGCCTTTGAAGGTCTATGGGCTGAAAATTGGGATAGGAAGAACAAGTGTTATTTTTGCTTTTGAGATGGAGGGAGTATTGTCAAGGTAAACAAGAAATCTTTTTCTTTTTCTTATAATCAACGGAGAAGGGTCAAATATACCCTTGTACTATTAGAAATGGTTTAAATGTATCCTCGTTATATTTTCAGATCAAATATACCTCTCCCGGTATATTTTGGGTCCAAATATACCCTCTCATTAAATTTTTATGTTGATTTACCCTTATTTTTGACACTCACTCATTTAAACCATTTCAATTCTCTCAACTTTAAGTTCTTTTCTTGTAGTCTTCTATTTTCTTTTCTTCTCTTTTTTGATGACCCGCTTCTCACGAATCTAAACTCTTTAAAGTCTTTGCTCCACCTATTTCTGAATACTTTTTCGTTGACATTAATGATCCATTTATCAGATATAGATATATTTTTTTGCATTTATATATGGCTATCTTGCTTAACTGATTATTTCAAGTATAAGTTTTAACATTTGATATTAGACTAAAAGATGATGGCAAAAAGAAAATATTTTTTCTGATATATCAAAACTTCAAAAAATCTTTGTAAAGAAGTTTATTCGCTGTGAGGCCAAGGAAAGGTTTAGATAACATGGGTATAAATTGTGAATATGTGTATTGTTTTTGTATGAATCGAGGGAGTGGGACGAAAATGGATTAAATAGGTGAGTTTGTAAAGTGAATCGCGTAAATATTTACATTTGATGATGAGTTATTTTTATTTTGAAACTCATCACCTGTCCGTTTATAAAAAAGGAAGAAGGGTAACTTGCCTTTATAAAAAAAAAGTGGGGGGGGGGGAGGGTAAATCAACATAAACGTATAATTAGGGGTATATTTGAATCGAAAATATAATGGAAGGGGTACTATATTTGGATCCAAAATATATCTGGAGGAGTATATTTGAATCGAGAATATAGTAGAAGGGGTATATTTGGATCCAAAATATATCTGGAGGGGTATATTTTGACTGAAAGTATAACGAGAGGTATATTTAAACTATTTCTAATAGTACAAGGGTATATTTGAACCTAAAGTATAACAAAAAGTATATTTAAATCATTTCTAATAGTACATGAATATATTTAGTCCTTCTTGGTATAATGAATGAATAAAAAGTCAAAGAAAAGGACATAAAGTCTATAACTGAAATTTGAGACGACAATTTAATTCCTAGAACTACTTGAATTTTTGAGGGAATTCATGAATTTCACATTGAATTTGATAAAAACACTCATTACCACGCTACAAATTTATGAAACACACACAACAAAAAGGATAGAGTGAAAACTCAAAAAAAGAGAGTTTGAAATGTGAATTCACAACAATGATCATTTTTAAATAAATACACGATGGTTTTGTACACGTCAAGTTGATCATAATTATTGTGAGAGCTTCTTCCTTTACCTCTTAAATTCATCTTGTTTTTTCATCTTCCTTTTTCCCACTTTTAGGAATGTACAATTAAAAGGAGATACATTAGGATTAAATCCCACGACATGACTTCCTTTTAAAAATAAAAATAAAAATTGTAAAAAATTATTTACTTCGTCCACTTTTATATGTCCAATTTAAAAAATAAGAGACAATTTCTCATTTTATATATATTTTATTCTTATTATTAAGTATTGTTCATTTTTCAATGATTTGAAAAATATAATGTCCACATTTACTTGTCAAATTTTTCACTTAATCCTTAATTTACCGTATTATTAACTATAGTCATTTTTCAATATATTAAATTTATTATATATTCAAATGATGATATAGTAAATTTATCAGTTTACTCCCTTCATTCATTTTACTTATCCACTATTCCAAAAATATATTTTCACTTTTATATGTTACTTTGAACATATCAAGAGAAGATTATTTTTCCCAATATTTTACCTTAGTATTAGTTACTTATTCCTCAAATCATTTTTTAAGACCTAATACTAAACATCAATTGATATGAGTATTATGAAAAACTATCCATAATAATCATTGTTTCTTAAGGTAGGTGCTAAGTTCAAAGTAAACTGAGAAAATATTAATTACTTCTGGGAAGGTGCGTCAAATCAAACATGGATAAATAAAAATGGACAGAGAAAATAATAATTATGAATGACATAATATAATTATTATTTTATTTATTATTTTTTAAGAAGTGTACTCACATCAAATATGAACAAATAAATATGAACGGAGGGAGTAATGTATAAGAATGCATACTTGCGTGCTACAATTTCAATCATGACGTTGCGAATTTGAGTTCCCTTTTTTTTTTAATCGTGATTATTTTGTTGCTTTTTACTCTTTCAAAATTATATAATATAAAAAGGAAAAGTAAAAAAAAGAAAGTTATTTACTGAAACTCAAATCAAAATCTTCATTTGTTTTTGTAAAAGTATGAAAACAAAATATATGTATTTAGAAAAGATTTAAGTTATATGTATGCATTAACTAATATAGTAGATGGGGAAAAAATCATGTTATTGGTGCAGTTTAATTAGTTTAGTTTTGTTTTGAGGTATAACTAACTATAAAAATTATCTATTATTGTGAGTTAATTTAGTGTGATGGTGAGATGATGTAAAAATAGAACCTATAGAGTGTTGATTAAGTTTCTGGAAAGTTAAAAGTTATTTTTTTCAATTTAAGGTATCAAATATTTATCGAAAAATAAGTATTTTCAATAGTAGTAGTAAAAACTATTTTTCGGAAATTGAAAAAATAGTTTCTCTACATTAATACTTTTTGAAAGTTTGATTAAACACAAATTGCTACTTTGATATTTAAAAAAAATAATTTAAATTGATTAGTCAAACATAGACTGATACTCGCGAGAAGAACTTTCTCAAAAAATACTTGTCAATATTAGCGATTTCTTGGAGTTTGATCAAACAAGTTATTTAATTGATCAAATAAAAAATAACTGTTATTATCTGCACGTGGTGTACATGCAGGTCACCGTTACTATCTCTAACACGTAACGTACTCTCTCAATCCATTCACTTGTTACTATACTAAAATATAACATACACTTTTACTTGTTTATTTTAAAAAATCAAGAGATAATTTATCATTTTATATCTATTTTATCTCTATTATTACGTAAGATAATTATTTTCAATTCATTTTTCAACATTAGTAATAATTAAAGGTAATATACTAATTATTCTTTTATTTATACCTTTTAAAGAGAATGCCAAGTCAAACATAGACGGTAAACATGAGGTGAAAGAGTAAAGATTAGAACCACTTTTTAATTATTATTCTTTGGGTAATTTTTTTACTTTTTTTGTACAACAAAATAAATGCAAAGATAATACATGAAATTAATAAATTACTAAATTTAAGAGATTTTTCCCTCTTATTTCTATCGCTGTAACTCTTTTCAAATGCCACCCCTTATACTCCGCACCCCTACCCCCTACCCCCACCCCCACAGGGTTTTAATACGTACCCATACACTCCTCTTCTTCGTCTTTCTTTTTTATCTCTCTTTTCTCTCTGCTGTATGTAATGCAACAGTTGCTTAACAGCTATGGTGGACACTAAGGATTTTATCAATCTTGAACCTTCTCTTTCTAATCCATTTGGGAATTTTTCTGATGATTTTTCTGCTCAAAATGTTGTCAGCATTGACAAGAAGCTGCTCATCGATCTGCACCAGCTTTCTATTGGTCCTGTGATTAGTGAAGGTCCCTATTCAGTCGTTTATGAAGGATTGTGAGTACCCTTTTAGTTTTCTTGATTTTTTTTTTCAAATCCCCATTTTCATTTTCGTGTTTTATGTTTCTTGAATTAATTGCATTTCTGTTCAAGATTGAATTTTGGAATTTTCTTGAATTCTGGGGGTGTTGGACTGTCACTTTGTTCGGTGGAGTGGAAAACCTTCTTCCTCTTGGAGACTAAATTGCTATATTGTTTGTTACCCTTCTTCCATTTTTTCTTTTCTTGGTTTATGTTTCTTGTATTAATTGCATTTATGTTCAAGATTGCATTTTTGTTCTTTCATATCGACCCGTGTAGTTCTGGGTCATTGCGTGGCACTCTGCTTAGCTTTGTTGCCTAATTTATCTAAAATTCACTTCCAACATTCCTCTTTCCGAGTAAAAAGGGCGATTAAAGAATTTTATTTTTGCTTTGTGTTTCTGTTTTCCATGCTTGTATGGTATTAATGGTGTTTGAATTGTTAGCATTGTCCCTTTCATCTTCTCTAGGATCTCAAAATTGTACTATGTGCAATCAGAAAGAATTGTCTAGTACTTGTGGGAGTGGTTAAGTTCAGCAGTTCCTTGTATAAAATTCTTGACTTTATTGATGTAGTAATGTGTAAAAGATAAAATTGTTTCAAGCACCAACAGAAGAAGCAATCCTTCATTCAAAGAGAGGAGGATTTGTTATTCACATTTCATCTGAACTCACATTTCATTTGATGGGCAAACACAAATTGAAAGCGAAAAGGTCTGAATTCCGCTAGAAAGCATGTTATCTTGATTAAACTTTCTTACTTCCAAAGTTCCAATTTTGCACAGTAGGTTGTCGGTGATGAAAAGCAGAAAAAAATGTTTTAGCTAAGCTCACACATTCCTTGGATCTTTATATAGTCCCGTGTTTCACGTCTACTCTTTTTTGGTTACAAAAGTTATAGTGAGCTAATGGTTCACGTCTTCACGTGTCTCTGCTAAAGCTTTCAATCTGAATCAACTAGAGACTAGGAAGGAGAAAAATGTCTAGTTATTTAGTGTTTCAGCGTATGTTCAGATTTTTCTGACCTGCTGGCACTTCCAATAAATTTTCGAGGCAATAATATCTGCTGAGTACCAAAGATAGTTTGACTAATTTGTTTGGCATTGAGATATAGTTTCACTGCGTTACCTTATTGACTAAAAGGACTAACCTTTGTCTAGGTGAGGATTGAGTAAACAGGTTCATGTGCTCTTATTGAGCTTAGACATTAAGTGAACTTTCAACCTAAATCTCATATAACCCATCTAGGGAAATTGTGGGAACAAATTGGTCAAGTAATATTTGTTGCTTTGTATTGCAATCTTATCAATTTTGGAGAAGGTGGAAGAATTATAAAACTAAAACAACCAAATGCATTCTCTCAACAGTGAAGTAGAGACTCGTGATTGTTTTGTTGAATTTTTCTCTTTCAAAATTATACAACTTAAAAAAGGAAAGAAAGAAAAGCTATTTTGTTGGAATTCAAATCAAAGTCCATTTGAACTCACATTTCATTTGATGGGAAAAGGCAAAATTGAAATATAAAAGGTCTGAATTCTGAAGAAAGAGAAAGCATGTTATCTAGATTAAACTTTCTTACTTCCAAAGTTCGAATTGTGCACGGATCAGGTTGTCGGTGGTCAAAAGCAGGAACAAATGTTTTAGCTAAGCTCACACGTTCCTTGGATCTTTTGTAGTCCCATGTTTTACGTCTTTTCCTTTTTCGGTTATAAAAGTTATAGTGAGCTAAAGGTTCACGTCTTCACGAGTCGACAAAGCTTTCAATCTGACTCAACTAGAGACTAGGAAGGAGAAAAGTGTCTACTTAATTAGTGTTTCAGCTTATGTTTTAGATTTTTCTGACTTGCTGGCACTTCTAATGAATTTTGAGACAATAATGAGTTCAGTATTAAATCTTATCTTTTTTTCCTTATCTGTCCTGGTCTGTCACTGGGAGGCTAGGAAGTGAACTCTATTGAGATATAGTTTCACTATGTTACCTTATTGACTAAAAAAGGACTAACCTTTGTCTAGGTGACATTAAGTAAACTTTCAACCTAAATCTAATATAACCCATCTAGGGAAATTGCGGAACAAATTGATGAAGCAATATTTGTTGCTTTGCATTGCAGTATTATCAGTTCTGGAGAGGGTTGAAGAATTACAAAACTAAAACAACCAAATGCATTCTCCCCACAATGAAGTAGAGAATGTATTAGTCTGCATAATAAGGTAGCAGTTGTAAGTTAATAAAAATCTTCTGCTTCCCAAATCATACATCCCTTGCTAGCAAAGAGGATAGGTCTGTTTATCTACCTTACATGTTATTCAGAAGCAAAATAGTGAAAATGAAATGAATTTTTTTTTGGAACTTTGATCCTTATGTTAACTCATTTTTCTATCCGTGTGAGAGGTAGCCACACTAACAACTATACTTAAGAGTAAGATTATTAATGTAAAGAAATTAAATGCATCCGAGGAAACTATCCATAGTGCATATTTCATTTGTAATAAGATTTCTTTAAACCAACTTCCTTCCTCATTCAAAATTAGTAACTTTAGTACCATTGTTTAAAGAATTTGTAAGATCTTTCGGAGTTTAAAAAAAAATTGAAAGAGAAAAATGGTTCCATATCCAACTTACAACGTCATCAGTTATGATGAAGCTATAAGGTCTTATTTGGACCGAGAGATTTGGCCCAATATGTTTCACATCTACTATCCAAAACTGCTGCATATTACACCATTTAGATTTACCAACGATAATTTGCTTAAAATAAAAACTCCATTATGGTTCACATGATATGTTGTTTGAATTCATTTGAAATGAAACTCGAGAATTTGTAATTTTGGAATTCATAAATTCAGTTCCACTTCAATTCTGAATGTCATCATTGAAGTGTCCCTAAGTGTATTTTAACCATTACTTGTAGTTTCACCTTGCCTAACCATTGAAAACTTAGTTTCCTACTCCCTTGATTGGTAACTGATACAGACATGAAGATAACCAGGTTTATGTTTTAGTAGATATTGATTGGTAACTGATACGGACATGAAGATAACCAGATTTATGTTTTAGTAGATGTTTTCAGAATAAAACCTCATAATAGGTTGAGTCAATTATTGATAATAACTGCTTAGTCCATCTCAGAAGAATTTGATTCTTAGATAATCTACTTTAGTTATATATGGTATATATACCTAAAACATCTATCTAGGATCTTCTAAATTTATGTCTCATCCACGTTAGTTAATACAAACATTCTGGTACAACTAAAGGTTGATTGTGCATATTACATGGTTTTAAGGTTACTATATTCTGCAGTCTCAAATGTGATCAGGCTTTTCAGTCATTTTATTAAGCGTCCTGCTATTCTAAAACACCTTTTGTAATACTTGTTCCAGATATAAATCCATGCTTGTTGCAATAAAAATAATACAGCCAGACATGTCGGCAAATGTGAGTCCCGAGCGGAAAGAGAAATTCCAGAGGGAGGTTACTTTACTATCTAAAGTGAAGCATGACAATATTGTGAAGGTATGGTGTTCAATAAAAAATAGTGATACTAGTTATATTGCGTTCACTTTGTCCACCTTGCTTTTGTCGGCATCACTTTACAACTTAGTAATAGAGTCAAAAACTCAAAATCAGAAAACAGTGATTGCTTTACTGGGTTTGAAGTCCACTGAGAAAGAGAATAGAAGCACGACCTATGCAATCATTTTTGGTAATAAAATTAGATACTTGGTGCTACCCTGTAAAAAGAATATATATAAAGCCAGAAATAAAGTGAAAAGAATTCCTGTTTATTTCATACCATTTCCTTGTGGAAATGATTTATTTATAAAGCTAATCTGCTCCTGTCCTTCCTTAGTATTTTGTTAAGCGTTCTTGTATAAATATCCACAATTACGTTCCCCTTAAAATCTATTTTAGTTATTTGGATTACTTGTATTTGTCAAGTACATTGACTGTTTGGAACTAAAATCTGTTTTCTATTAAGCATATATGGTGTGGTTAATATGATGTTCAAGGACAGATCATAATAAGCTCCTGGTCAATTCAGCGTGCAGCATAGGTTATATGGTGTAGATAATATCCACAACTATATACCGGTTGCTTTTGAACTATTTTGTCGATTCTTGGTACAAAGTTGCATCCTCTGAAACTTGATTCTTGTTCGAAATGGTTTCATCTCATGTTGTGTTACTGATGAAAGAGTTGGCCAAAACTAGAAAACTGCATGTTGACTCAAGATGTATTGAATGGTCAATCCTAATTACATCCATTATCTGATAATTGCTCAAACTTGAGGACCGGAGCGACCTCAACTAGTTAGAGATTTGGAGGCAAGTGTGTTGTAGTCAACCAGAGGCCAATTAACTAGCAGGACAAACAGATAAGATTCGAAAATATTGCCTTATATTAGCTGTGTCCTAAGTATTCTATCCACTTTTAATTTATTCTTTTCCAATTTGTTCCAGACATGCCTTCAGTTCTTTGTTTTCCGCTTCTCTGTCCCAAATATATACACAGACAAACTGTAGTGTTTATGTCTTGGACAGAATAAATGCAGCAATTATGCCTGATCCAACTTTTAAGCTTCTTAGCTGTTAGATTGTTGAGTTTAAATAGTTAAATATATATACCTATACTTAATGCAATAGTGTTAGTTTCCTACAACAGTTAAACACAGTTATCATTGTTAAGTGTGTCTGTAAAAGGATTCAAGCGTCAGGCATTAGTCTTCAGGCACTTCTTCAATTTTTTGTCCTGTTTCTCGCATTTCACATTAGAAGGGAAGCTTTGGAGCAACGGTAGAGTTGTCTCCGTGTAAGCCATAGGTCAAGGGTTCGAGCCGTGGAATCAACCACCTATGCCTGCGCCAGCGTAAGCTGCCAACATCACATTCCCATGGCTGCGGCCATTCGTCGGACCCCGTGTGAACTGTCAACGCAGGATGCTTCGTGCATTGAGCTGCCCTGTTTTTTCTCTCAGTTCACATTATTGTGCAGAAATTGCCTTAAAACCATCCTTCTGTATGGTGATTGATTCTCTTTTCATGGGTTGCTGATATGTCCTGAAAATTGTTGAAACAGTTTATTGGTGCCTCCATGGAACCAACATTGATGTTAGTTACAGAGCTAATGAGAGGTGGCACGCTTCAGAAGTTCTTATGGAGCACCCGACCACATTGTCCAGATTTGAAACTTTCTCTAAGTTTTGCATTGGGAATTTCTCGAGCAATGGAGTATTTGCATGCAATTGGCATTATTCACCGCGACTTGAAGCCAAGTAATGTTCTGCCTATCTCGTAATTTGCTATTGCACTTCCAAGTTTTAAGTTTTAGGTGGCTATCACACTATAATTGGGATAACTACTTGCTTGAGTTGCATGACTTTAAGTTTATGATCTTTTTATGATTTAGCTTGAACTTAAGAAAACTCAATTTCAAAATCAGACTTGCTGGAATTGTCCATATTGAATCCTTGTATCCATTTTGCTCCATTTGGGCCGTATTCATTCAGCTACTTGATAACTTGTTTTTCAGGATGAATTAGGGATTCTTCAAAACTAGGAATTCTCTATATCTCACAGCCATCTGGATGCTATTATACAATCTCTGATAAAACATAAAAGATTCATGTCAAATACTGGACTTCATTGCAATTGTTCCTATAATGACTAATTTTAATTCCAAGTTTCCAACTGGTTGGTATAACCTTTACTGATATTTTTCTTTCTATCTTTCGCTAAGTTCAATGAATTTCAAGAAATTCTAGGGGTTTTGATACATCTTTCCTCCATATGATTGATGGTCTACCTCATCCTCTTTTGAAAGCTTCAATCATCATGATGTCATGTTATGGTTCGGTATATTTGTAGGTCTATATAGGATATGTCCAAACCATCTCAAGCGACATATTCGTATTTTTTCCTCTATATATGCTACTTGCACTTTTTGTTAAATATGATAGATTGAATCTGTACGACTGTACATCCTTCTTTAACATCTACATTTCTAAGGCACTCATTTTGTTAAGGGCCTAATATCATCGTTAGTCTTATAAATGTTCAATGAACTTGCTCTGTATCTGGTAGGTCATATCGTATAACACTCTTGTACCACTCATATCTTATCTCTTCCCACTATTCTCACACTTGTGAACGTCTCTTTTATATATATCCTTTATGTTATTTATATATGTTATAGGAGTTCCTTTCTTCTCCCGTATACACCAAAGAATTTCTCTTGGCACTCTATCATATGTTTCTCTAGGTCAGTTAAATATCATGAGGGAATCTTCCTTCCACGCCAATAAATCACCATAAGCTTTTTAGCAAAACTATAGCTTTGTAGTAGATCTATCTGGCATAAATCCAGTTGGTTTTTGGTCATTGTTGTCAACAACAACAGCAACATACCCAGTATATTTCCACAAAGTGGGGTCTGGGGAGGGTAGAGTGTACGCAGTCCGTACAACTACCTCAGAGGTGAGGTAGAGAGGCTGTTTCCGATAGACCCCCGGCTCAAGATAGACACACAAGATAAGAACAAGCAACAATACATAATTTTCGGTCACTGTTGTCATGGAACTAAATTGATGCGCTATTATTATTTCCCAAGATTTCATTGTATGTACCATAAGTTTAATACCATAATAGTTTGACAACTTTTACTGTGAAGGTAGATTAACAATTAAACAGTAGTCATTATCAATCATGAAATAAAGAAAAATCTAATGCATGTGCATTGTGAAAATATTAGAGCTCCCATTAGTTGGCTTGTTGGCTTTCTCACAGTAAAAGTCTTTGTATTTATCTGTTTATCTGCTTCTCCATCAAACTTTTGGCTGGTAAGCTCTTTCTTCCACGGCACAGGAACTGGCTGCCTCGTTTGATATCCTTTAACTAAATTCTTCAACTTGATTCTGATTTAGCACACCTAGCCAAAATAATGAAAAATAATAGAGAAGTGCTTATGTGGCAGCTGTAAAAAAGAGTGGATGGGAGTGAATAAAGCCTAATTTCTGAAAAGGAAGATCAGACCATTAAGATGGTTCATTGTTTGATTCTGTTATTCATTGCCATTTGTCAAATTTTAGGTAACTTACTCCTCACAGAAGACAAGACAATAATTAAACTAGCTGACTTTGGGTTAGCTAGGGAGGAGGCAGAGTCTGAAATGACAACAGAAGCTGGTACATACCGCTGGATGGCTCCGGAGGTATTACATTGGGCGAAAAAGTTTACCCCCAGCTTAATAATAGTATATGTCTTCTTTATCAAAAAAATTAATAGTATATGTCTTACTCTTTGTCAATGTCAGATGTTCAGCATGGACCCAATTAAAATTGGAGTGAAGAAATACTACAATCACAAAGTGGATGTCTACAGTTTCTCGATGATCCTGTGGGAGCTGCTCACCAACAGCACTCCGTTTAAGGGAAGAAGCAACATTATGGTGGCATATGCTACAGCTACGGTATGTTTGTACCTTTTCACATCGAACACCATTTCAGTGATTGGTAAAATATGATATATTTCTTTCCTCTATAAATTCCAGAAACTGCGTCCCAGCATGGATAACATTCCCAAGGACATAGAACCCCTTCTTAGCTCTTGCTGGGCAGAGGATCCAGCAGAGCGACCAGAATTTGAGCAAATATCAGATTTCCTTGCAAACATTCTTCGCAATGTGTGTGCCTCACCGATTTCTTCTCCAAATATGTTTGAGACGGAGCATTCCACAAGCAAAGAGTTGGTCAATTCTCCTGTCACGAATTGTCTGATGGACAAGGATGCAGAAAATAGCAAGAAAAAGAACAGGAGTTCATGTTGTTGCTTCATGAGTAGTGCCTATGACAATTCTCTCTGATAGGTGGAGAGACTTTATTCTTAGGATATTGTATTGTAGGTGTAAATAATTGAAGGACTTCCCGTCTTTTTCGCCAGTTTTATGACATATATATGAATAGAAGGGCCTTCAAAGCCCCATTGTACAGAAATCAATAGAACAGAAAAACAATAGATTCAAGTCACCAGTCCACTATCTTTTGATATAGATTTCCTTAGCATTTCTGCAATTCTATCAGTTTTTTCTTCTTCTTTTTTTTGTAAAGAAATGTTGGGAAATTGTCTATCGTAAACAACCTTTTTACTTCACTTATGAGGTAAAGGTACGGTCTGCGTACATTTTACCTTTTTTAAATTCCACTGAATATGTTGGGTATGATGTTGTAAAGAAATGTTAGGAAATTCTTTGGTTTTGGCTGTTTAAAATGCATTAGTATTGAAGGAGAGAATACAAATGACATTATATATATTTAATAATTCTTTGGATAACGATCGTACCAAATGGATTTAAGTTATTAATTAAAAAATATTGCCCCCAAGTCCGAATCATGTGTCAATAAAAGTAAACTAATTAATTAAGGCCAAACACATGAATTTACATAAGAACCAAATCTCTATCCAAATTGGTATTTCGAACTTTACAACCGAGTCAACTTTCTTAGTTCAAGATCCAGTAAAAATTTAAGACCTGAACTTGTGCCACGTGATTTTATGCTCAGTCAAATTTAAGTTAAATAAAATTACGTTGTCAAAATCAAGCTGATTTTATTTTGACATGTGTCAAGTCATGTGACGTGAGGAAGCAAAATACCACTATAGATACTCTCTGTCTTATATTTTGCTTTTTAACGGAGATTAAAGAAGCTAAAAGAGTTTTAGTGGTGAAAGCAATAGGGTGAGACAAACAAGGCAGTTGGGAGATAAAAAATAGTTGCCTCGTCATTCATTGCTATCCACTCTTGTTTTGCCAAGTCTTGACTCACTTTTCCTCTAACGTGTCAACTTCCCCTCAAAACCCTACAATTGTAATTAAACCCCAATCACTTCTTACCTGGCACTTTATCACACATAGCTGATAGCACACAAACACACACAAAAAAAAACATCTTTGTCAAACAAAAAAAGGAAAGTATTTTGACAAAACCGTCTTTCTTTCTTTCTTTCTTCTTGCTGTCCACAGTGTTCTTTCAGTTCAAGAGTTTCAAAACCAAGAACCAAGATTTTTTTAATTTTTTTTTTGCCGCTGTTGTTTAGGACAACCTTGACCCTAATGTTTTCTTAATCTCCTGAGGAATCACTTGGGGGTACTAGATTCAGCAACAACCATAAGGTAAAAGAAAAAAAACAAAACTTTAGGAAAATCCAACTTGGAACCTCCTTGTTCCACCTCAGATTCAGTACCCCAGGTCAGCTCCCCCACCACCTCTACTTTCATTGTTTTTTCCTATTTGTCATGAATTGTTTGCTTTCTGTGTTTGCTAGCGCCTTAACAACACACACAGAGAGGCTGACAACTCCAAGAGAATTACCTTAACAGATTGATTTTCTTTTTGTTGTGTGTGTGTGTGTGTTAGATTTGAAAATTGGGATCTTTTAGTTGTCTGCAGTTTCCTTTGGGTTTGGGTACTTGGTTAGTGTTATGGTTGGATAACTATATAATTTTTTTTATGAGTTTAGTAATCAATTTAGCAAGTTCCAAAGGTTTCTTGAAGGTTAATTCTTGCAATTAAGTTGTTCAATTTTGACAAAAGAAAGCACAATTCTCTGACCAGTTTTGTGTTATGAATTAAATGACTAAGATTTAAATCTTTTCGGATTTTAAATAAACTTTCCAAAATTTTCCTTTTCTTCTTTATTTTCTTTTTTTGGGTTTAATATTTTGCTGTAAGGTGCCAAAGGGGTGTTTGCCACAAGCAGTATCACACCTGAAATATTGTGCCTGAGGATGGTGTACATAGATGTTGGCTATATATTCTTTAAGCGAAAGCACCAATATTAGAGTCAGAAAGATTTAACATCAAGAAGACATGATTAATTTTGTTAACTTCTTCTGCAATCAGTCAATTGTGCAGGACTGGCATTCTGTTTTTGGTGCAGTTGGTCTTTATGGGAATGATGTTGAAGCCATGAAAAGTATGGACTTGCAACCATTAAGGAAAGACTTGACCTTTACGATTAATGAATGTCATTATCTATATTTTGGACTTTGATTATGTAAATAAATACATCCAGTAACTTTTCTCTAGATTCATCATGTAGCCATGGAAATGATTTTCATTGTCCTGATAATCTGTTAGTCTACAATTGTTCTCTTTTGGAGAGAACTTACCAGATAGCAACTTCTTTAAGAAAATATTTTAACATTTTTTTAATAAGATTTAGTTTGAAATGAGTACTTGTCTTATTTACACAAATACATGGCTCTTAATTTTGAGCTTCATTTTCTCTATATTCGAGTCACATACAGATTGTACTTAAGTTTAAAAGACTTTGCATGGCTTTGTAAATTATTTAATCTTTGATGGATTTACAACTTCTTTCATCCTTGTTACTGTCAGCTTGATGATACAGTTGATTCGTTTTGGTGTAGACCAAAAAGAGGAAATATGACATTGTTTCTCATTGTTATGGTATGCATGATGTGTTTGATCTATTCTTAGGTAGAGAGGTTTGAAGAACTTGTCTACACCTATGTTGCAAACTCTTCAAAATACCCGCCGCACACGTGTCGGCACGACATGGGTGTGTGTGATAGATTCATACCGGATTTGGTCAACTTACCTTGGGTTCTAAGACCATATTCTATGTCCGAGAAGTGTAGATTGACCGTATAAAGTATGAGAATGCTTTTCCATTACGCGAGATAAGATATCTTATTGGTGTTTATAAAGAATGAAGTTTAATAGTTTTAGTTCAATAACTCAAACTAATCGAACATTATACTTTATATGTCGTATCCGCACTCGGATCCATACCCCCAACAACAACAACAAAAACATACCCAGTGATATTTCACAAAGTGGGGACCGGGGAGGGGAGAGTGTACGCAGACCTTACCCCTACCTCGTGGAGGTAGAGAGGTTGTTTCTGAAAGACCTTCGGCTCAAGTAAAGCAAATCAAAGTAGTAATGAAAAGGAAACGTGGCAGTGAAGAAAACATGGCAACTCGGATCCATACCCTCATATCTTAAAATTTATGTCATGAAGAATCCAATCTCTAGATCTGCACCCGGATCGAATACCCGCACCCGAGTCCAAGCAACATAGATCTACACCGATATATTCACAAGTGTAATTTTTCAAGCTTTGTATTTACATCAAGCCAACCGTAACTAATGTGGATTTGAGACATAGTGATCTCTAGTCTTCTTTTATGTCATAAGGATAGCTTTCGAGGCAGAATTTGTATATCATTTGCTTATTCGAAAGCCGAAAACTGTATACCTGCTCATATGACAATGGCTCATAATGAATTGATAAATTTCACGCTGGCTGCTAGCCTACCACAATCTCCTCCTTTATTCGGTTTGTGGCTGGCTATGTGAGCAAATCACATGGAAGGAAGTTGTCTTGAAAGACCTACGTTTTCTTGGGATCTATGCCTCACAATGCAGACTTAGCTAAAGATAGGCACATGGTAGAAAAAGATCCATATAGGTGATATCTACTAGTGGGGAATATGATTTAGTCTTGTTAGAGAACTTTTAATATTATTGTTATTTATTATAATTACTATTATTAATATATATTTTAAATTATTTTTCACTTTTACTTTTACTTGGTATGATGATAACACGAGTTGAACTTAAATGAAGAATTGAGGATTCATATAGTCAAGTTAGGATTGAGCATAATAGTGTTGTTGTTCCTATGACAATTACAGAAATAATCTTCATAGATGGAAAATGGTAGGAGTTCTAACTTCTACTTATCCAAAAAATGAAAGTGGAGGAGTTCTAATTTCTTTTCCGAATTTATGATCTATCTAGCCTTTAATTGAGTACGCTATTTCTGGATTATTCACGTGGATTCGCGCATATACAATTGATTGACCCAATGGGAGCTGGGGAAGAGAGCACTCCTACAAAGACTTCAAAGCCGGCTTTAACTCAGGTCCCTTTACTTGTCTTTCTTTTCTTTTGTATGTTTAGGGCTAATAAGTCACTAAACATGTGCTATTCTTTCTCTGTCTCTCTCTATGTGAATTAATGCACGTGTTGGCTCACTGTTCACAAGTTTTCTAATGTTTGATCAGGAGACACCAACTGCGCCTTCATATCCTGATTGGTCAAGCTCTATGCAGGTTGTTATTAAGTTCCATTATGATTAAACCAATCACATGAATGCTGATGAATAATATTTTAGTTTTCTATTTCTTTTCCTGTTTAGGCTTATTATAGTGCTGGAGCTACTCCTCCCTTCTTTGCCTCACCTGTTGCTTCTCCTGCTCCCCACCCATACTTGTGGGGAGGTCAGGTAATTGATTTTTCGTTCCTAATTTATCTGTTCTTTTATTTCTTTCATAGCTATCACACAATCTCAGAACTCACCGTACTAGTTTCTCTGATCACCTTCTCATATTTCAGCATCCTCTTATGCCTCCTTATGGGACTCCAGTCCCATACCCAGCTTTATATCCTCCTGCCGGAGTTTATGCTCATCCTAACATGGCCATGGTAATCAAGCTTATCCGTAATTTATTCTTGTGAAAGCTGATGAAAGCAAGTCATCTCTTCTTCCCAAAATAAAAAATACAAAAAGACAGGTCATGTTAATACTTTTGTTCATGTGTTTTCAGCAGACTCCAAATACTGCGCCGGCAAATCCTGAATCAGATGGGAAGGGGTCTGAAGGAAAGGATCGGCATTCAGCCAAAAAGTTAAAGGCCAGTTCTGGTGGAAAGGCAGGCGACAACGGGAAAGTTACTTCAGGTTCCGGAAATGATGGTGCCACACAAAGGTCTGATTATAAATCATACTTCTGTAAATTCTTCTTTCTGGATCAGTCATGCATCTGATTCTTATGTTTTTTCTTGAACAGTGATGAAAGCAGAAGTGAAGGCACATCAGATACTAATGATGAAAATGATAAGCATGTGAGTATTCAGATCAATCTAACCACCTCTTTTATTTACATACTATAGAGATCACGAGTCTCAATTTTATTCTTACCTTGTCCTGTAATTGCTAGTCGAATTTTTTCTTTTGATTATATGGCATCTCCCAGGAATTTGCTGCAAACAAGAAGGGAAGCTTTGATCAAATGCTTGCAGATGGTAACTTCTGTGAACTTTCTTCTTGATTCTGCCACTGTTATTATAAAAAAATAATTGAGTTTCCAATTCTGGCGATTATCAGGAGCCAGTGCGCAGAATAATCCTGCAACAGAGAATTACCCGACTTCTATACATGGAAATCCTGTCACTGTGCCTGCAACAAACCTAAATATTGGAATGGACGTGTGGAATGCATCATCTGCCGGTCCTGGAGCGATCAAAATACAGCCAAATGCGACTGGTCCAGTTATAGGACATGAAGGAAGGATGAATGATCAGTGGATTCAGGTACATTTTCTTTTCTTTTCTTTATCTCTTTCCACTCACTGAAATCAGTAATGTCGTTTTTGACCAGATTAGTTTGTGTATGTCATTCATATTCGCCTGTCTACCTGCATGTCTGTTAAAAAGCACGTAAATTCCACACATCTAGTAGCAGATGGTATTAGTGAAGGTGGAATATTTTCTCTCATTACACTAATTATCTGTGTATATTGATTCTTAACACAGTGTTCCATATTAATTAATATGCAAATGAAATGGCTAAAAAGACTAATATGTGAAGAAAGATCACAACCTGGAGAAAGTTATGAAAGCATCCAACACTCTGATTTTACAAGGCTTCAGGTGTTTTGGTCGGTCCAAAAGTAGCTGAGACTTGTAATACACCAGAAAACTCCTGAAGTAGTGAAGATATGCCGGTTTCATTCTTTATGGGATAAAATTACCTGCTTGTAGGATTCAATTTCTAATCTAATTTAGTTCTTAAACATTCTTCATCTTGATATTTCTCTATCTTTGTCTCTGGGTACATCAGCACCTTATGCTATTTTGAAGTTCATTGTTCTACTCTATAACACACCCCATCCCTCCCCCCACCCCCTCCGAAAGACACACACACACACACACACACACATATCCATGCTTATTTCAAGTAGATCAATAAATTATGTGACACACGTGAGACACATTTTACGTTCCACATCCCCTTCATTTTTGTGTGCAAGAGGAAGTACGCGCTTACTGATGGGGTTATAGCCTTGTTATCATTGTTTTCCTGTTTCTTTTTGTTGATAGATTTCGTTATAACCCTCTCTTTGACAGGACGAACGTGAACTTAAAAGGCAAAAGAGAAAGCAATCTAATAGGGAGTCAGCTAGGAGGTCAAGGCTACGCAAGCAGGTAGGAGTTGATTTTTGTAGATAATGTTACTCTTTCCATCTTTCACCAGTCAGAGTTGACTGTATGTCTTCTATTTTGTTATGAGCTTATAAAGATTCTTCTCTGCGTCAATTTAGACTAGGGGTTGCAATGGGCGATTTGAGCTAAATTTGGGCGGGTCAATTACAGGGCCACTGGCCAACCCTGTCCAAAGTTTACTTGGGCTAAAATGGGTTGGGTCAAGATGGGCTAAACAATGGGTCGTAACTCTACCCGCCCAACTTTCCTTTTGGTAACACCTACATTTATTAGCTAATGAATTTTATAATAACTCTACTTTTCTTTATAAGAAAAATAGTTATCACAATCTTTTCTCCATGGAGATGTTGATTAACAATAACTCATGAATTCTGATTTTGTTGTTTTTAGGTAACTTTCACATTTTATTAGTCCAATAATTAGTTGTAGAAAAATTGCACGAAAATTAGTACCACTCAAAAGCTATTTGATTTCTACTTAATTGAGAAATCCGAAGATGACTTTCTATTACTTCATAGGAAAATTTGACAATGACTTCTATTACTTCATACAAAAATTTAAAGATGACTTTCTGTTACTTCAACTGAAAAGTTTGAAAATGAAGACATATTTTAAATATATTATAAATTGATGACTATTTAAGTGATGAATTTTGTTACAGAAGGCCTCCCACTTTTTAACATTTTAAATTATTTTCTAGTTAAAGTCGGTCTCACCGTTGCCTACTCGTTTTTAGAACTATTCATATTATTTTCCTAAAACCCTATATTTAGTTCCTATTCTCCGATTTCACACAGTACAGGCAAGTTTGTTCTTGCCTTATCTTATCATTGTCTTTATAAAAACACATTTTTTTACTTGATGGTTGAATAACTAGAATAAAGAAGAGTTGCTATCAACAGTAATAAAATCCAAGTTGTTGGATATCCAAGGTAGAATAAAGAAGAGTTGCTATCAACAGTAATAAAATCCAAGTTGTTGGATATCCAAGGATTGAGATAGAAAAAGGATGGGAATGACTAACTTTGATCTTCGATCGGTAAATTTTTATCTTCTCTGTAAGCCTTATTTATTTTTGTTCCTATCAGTATATCTCTACTCAATCTGTAAGCCCTAATTTATTCCTGTTCCTATTGGTACATTTTAACATTCTCGGTATGCCCTAATTTAATTTTCTTCTTGTATAGAATAGTTAAACCTTGTATTCACTTTGATGTTGTCTGCATAACTGTCCAACTGTTACTCAATTTTAAGCTTCTATCCGTGCTATCCATTTGGGTTTTTTTCCTTGTGGATTTTACATGTGCACCAGCTTTATAATTATTAGATAATCTTAGCAGAATTGGGTTTAATTATGATTCATTTCCGTATACTCTATAGTTTGTTAATTTTTTTCTTATGACAAATTCAAGAAGCTTGTTCACTGTGTAGAGATTGAACTAAAGTAGAATACAATAGTTTGGGAACCCTCAAAGCTTATCTTATGTATATCACGATATTTATAATATATGACAGACACATGAGATGGGTAGAAGGCTAGTAAGTAGTTGAATGTTGTGTGGGAGTGATGGGGGCTATTTTGTTGTCGCGTAGTCACAACCAATGAAGCAAAAAGTAACAATAAAACGAAGTAAAAGACACTACTCATGTACTAAATAGTAATACTACTAATAAAGAGAAAAGTAGCTGAGGAGACTAGTACCCCGACTCTCCCCCGTAAAGGTGCTACAACACTCGGTTACCGACTAACCTTCTACCTTAATCCTTGACCTCCAAACCTTCCGATCTAGGGTCATATCTTTAGTCAGGTGGAGGTGAACCATGTCCTGTCGGATCATCTCCCCCAGCTCTTTTTCTGCCTACCTCTACCTCTCTTAATACCCATTACGGCCAACCTCTCACACCTCCTTACCAGTGCATCCGCGCATCTCCTCTGCACATGCCGAACCATCTCAGCCTAGCTTGCCTCATCGTCCTCAACGGAGGCCACTCTCACCTTACCCTGAATATCTTCGTTCCTAATCATATTCCTCCTAGTATGCCCATACATCCATCCGAGCATCCTCATCTCCACTACCTTCATCTTATGAACATGAGCATTCTTGACTGACCAACACTCTGCGCATACAATAAAGTAGGTCTAACCACCGCTTTTTAGAACTTACCTTTAAGGCTTGGTGTAAGTGATCAGTTACCCCGTGCTAAAAATTAGTCATCCTTTCCAGAGTAAAAATTTTCTGAGCAAAACTACTTGTCCCAGACAAAAGTTGCAAATTGGAAATTAAGAAAAGAAGATGAAATGCAACAAAAAAGAAAAGAAAGATAAATTGCAAAACCAGATCTCACAACTATACTTTTCAAAGTAATAAAGAGTGTACAATTCCCTGTAAAAGCTATTGCAACTCTGCACTTGGGCATTAGATGGATAAGTTGAAGCTAGTTCATGGGTTAAATTTGAGCTGAGTCACCGGTCAGTTTGGGCTATTAGCTGTATAACAGATTAGCTTGGGCATTGCCCATCTTAGCCCATCAGAGAAATAGCTCTTGCCCAACCCGTTAATTTGGCGGGTTGGGGTTCTTTTGGGTCAATTTTGCCACCCCGAATTTAGACTCAAGACATCTGATTTCAAGAAGAGGTCCCAATTTTTTTCCTAATAATAAGAACAGCTCTTAAACACAATGATGGGTCTACATCAATGTGAAGCCTTAAGATCAACCTTTTTACGCCATCATACGGCACACTGATCTTTTGCATTTTTGTCTAACCACATAAACCTAGACTGATGCTTCAAGTTCTTGTTTCATCCAAATTCTCAGTGTCTTGTGATGATGAATTTTTCTAGTTGATTAGAACACATTGATGTCACCTTTATAAAATGGTCTCCAGCATAAATCATAAGCATCTAAGAATATGGGGAATGCAATTCGATGTGATATCTGCATATCATGCTCTAATCTGCGGATAGTGTTTTAAGGCCCTAGTAACTGTAACTTTCTTTCTTTAGTGTTCTTCCTTTTTTCCCCTGAAAGAGAACAAGATCATGTGTCTCTCTATTATTTCAATTTGTGAAGACAATGGACAGCACATGAGAAAAAATTTCTTCCAGCTGTGGAACACAAATGAACGGATGGTATGTACCAAAAAATGGAATATAATGTGAAAAAGTAACAGCAGATGCATTTCATATCAAATATCAACTAAAACAGACCACTTATAAACGGTGTCCCTTGAACTACCATCCTCTTGAAGGCTGATAACCTATTCTCAAAAGTAAAGTCTATCCCAGCTATCTCCCAAACCTTTCCAAAGAGAATCTTATATCAAATCCTAGTCCAGCCTCTTTTATGGACCGTTAATCAATAGTATCCCAAGAATCAAGATGCTGTTACTTTACTTGAAAGTACCAACATTACATTCTTACAAGTTCTGAGAACTGAAAAACAATATGCAGCTTTATGTGTTCCTCTCACCTTATAGATTTAATGGTTAATTGTAATTACTGATTCCTTTTGATGTGAAACTGTTTCCTCATCTGCCTAGCCAAGACAATATTGTGTAAATGTAGGGAGTAATAAGTATCATATTTGAGAGGTATGGTTGGGTTAATGCAGCCGCTAATGTAGAATATACCCTCCTCTAACTCAGTTAAGATCTTGATAACACCTTTTAGCCCTCAAGTTCCCAAAAGTGTTCTAGCAAAACAGTTTGAACCAGAAAACTATTAACTGACAAATAAAAAAACATATATGATCTGGATGAACTGATAACCATGAATTTTGATGGGTTTAATTGATTAGGAAGTGGATAGACGCGTAAATATCCATTATAATTTCTCATGGAAATGGGATTAATGCATAACTTAGATGTATCCAACCAAAAGGATAAAGGGGAAAAATATAGGTGCAATAATATGCTCACATATTTACGACTTTACCGCAATAAATTCACCCAGATGCAGTAGTCAGCTACTATTTTCTCCTAATGATAATTATTAGTTAAACGAACAGGAACTGAGGGTAAGTGTCATCAAATTAATGCCAAGAAACCAAGGAAATGGCTTCTTTTCATTTTAGTGGGAACTCTGACAAAGGAAGAACAGAAATCTTGTTCTGGTTCTTATCTACCGTAGTTTAACAAACTGATTCTGCTTTGAACGGATAAGCCACTACCCGTTATATGGGTTGAGGGGGACGACTCACCTACATTGGGTGCATACACCGAGACTAGTAGATGAATCGGAAGCATTGTCAGTGTGTCGCTTTCACTATAAGATAGGGCAGAAATTTATCCACGGAGTTCATCGTAGTGCACTCGGGCGTTTTCTGATTGTATATGACATCTGTATAGAAAGGGGTAGCAACTGGTGACTAAGTGTAAAAATTCTTCCCATGCACATCAAGCTTGTAACTCAGCTAGGGCCAGAGCTAGAGTATCGGTTACGGGTTTGGTAGAACCCAGTACCTTTGGCCAAAACTTTGTATTTGTGCGATTTAATTGTTTGCTTGCTCCAATTGCTGGAGACTACTCTAGTTTTCTTTTAGATCTTCTAACAATCATGTATTATGTTTTGTATTTCGCAGGCAGAGTGTGAAGAGCTACAACGTAGAGTAGAAGCTTTGAGCAATGAGAATCATTCACTCAAAGATGAGCTTCAATGGCTCTCTGAGGAATGTGAGAAGCTTACCTCAGAGAATAATTCAATAAAGGTACTTAATACCTTCTTAAGTATTCCTTTAACTGCTTATCCTCCTTGATTTCCCATTGTCCTCATTCTTAAGTAATATTCTCGAGTACCCTCTTCATGTAATCCCCTTTTTCCTTTCCCTCCTTTACCGTGACACCTTATAGGGATTGTTGCTGCTTCTTGAATAGCTTTTTGTTATGACGATTAGTATCGTTGAATCTTTTTGCTTCAGCATCCATTCATCTTGTTTTATAGTGCTAGTATTATTTTTCTCCTTGCAAAGTTTTTCTTTTCAACCTGACCAAACAGTTACGAAGGGGAGAAAGATGGAAGTATTGATATTTGTTGGAATATGATGGTGAAACAGGAAGAGTTAACGCGGTGGTGTGGACCAGACGCGGTGTCTAAGCTAGAGAGCAACAGTAATGCTGCACATGTTCAATCTAATGTTGAGGAAGCTAGTTAAAGAAAACTGGAAAAGCCAGGACCGAGTAGGTGGTTTTAGTTACAAGTGCTCACAAATGATTCAGGAGCCTAAAGAATTCCATTGCTACTAGGTGCAGCAGAATGAGAAATAATGTTTGTTGTCCTACTAACCTATACCCCCCTTTTAACCCCCTTTCTGAGTGTAACTTTAACATATACTTTTATAATTCTAACCCCACTGTTGAGTCTGAGTCTGTTAACTTGTTTTTAAATTAACTTCAGTAACTGGATTGTAAACTCAGAAGTCTTAAAGTGATGTTGGAATTTTACCTTCATGTTATCCTTTTACAGGTTATGTTTTAAAGTCTCTTTTACTTTTTTTTTTTTTTGATGATCGTGGTGTCTGGGCTAATTTTTGTGCACCTCGACTAATTCCACGGGATACCTGTCACCTCCCACCAATAAAGTACCAAGTAACTTAGCTCAACAAGGCTAGAACAAATGGGAAGAAATCACCTAGCGTTTGTCTCTGCTGGGATTTGAACTTGAGACCTCGTAGCCCTCAATCACTTCATTGACCACTTTACTTTTTTTGTGAGAAAAAAGTTTCACATAACTAATGTCAGTTTTGTGAGTCAAAAAATAATTTTTTTCCCTTCTCAGTTTATCGGCATCTACCTGATTTGACTATACATAAGTTTATCTATTAATGTGATTTCTCGGATAACTCATAAATCGTATCATCTATTACTTCCTAGATTTTGAGAGAATTGATTTTGTAGGTCATTTATAATTTTATTTTTTGTCTTTTTATGAGAAATTTTCATTTTTACATAATCTGAAAAAGTTTTGTTCTTCTATTTAATTTGTATGTGATCAATAGATATCATTTCCTTCTTGATCTTGATCAATGTAATATAATTTGAATCGATATGGAATTTTGAGAGAAACATGAAGTTTTTTGAAAATTATGATCCTAATTCTTAAACATGTCATCAAATAAACTAGAATAGAGTACTCATTTAGTAGTTCAGCATGGGAATGTATCCTTTCAAATTAACAGTGAAAGAGTTACAAATTGCAATTATCCACTAATTAGAGACACCAACCTTAGACTCGAAATTAAGCTACAAAATTACAAAAGATAGATATTTTACCAACACAATTGGAGAAAGAAAAAAAAAAGACCATGGGACTTCTTAAAGTTTCTTTTGAGTTTTTATCTGTTGTTATATGCTACACCCAACCCCTAAAACTGAACCATAGAGCTAAACATCCAAATCACTGCTATTATTACAACTAGTTTAGGGTTAATCTTTTATTATTATTATTATTATTAACACCTCCAAGCTGACGTGGCTACTAGGGCCCTATCATGCCAGCAAAGCAACATCTCTGCTTGTCTCTTTGCCACGTGGAATCCTCTTACCTGTACTCTCCCCAACAAACAATCTGCTTGAAAATCCGCGAACTGGCTTAATCCCACCGGCCGGAATCGGGCAGCCACCATCGCATCCTTCCACGATCCTCCTCCTCCTCGCCGCCCTACGGCACCCACCATATCGACTATCTTCGGAAACAGCACGAAATTCTCAATTTTCCTCATCCAATCACCACAATTTCCACCACCGATATTTGCTGCCTCCAGTGATTCAAGCAGTGTAGAATAAAATTCCAGACCGTCGATCACTGTCTGTCGAAACGACATCGCACCGTAACCCATAAGTCCTTCGCTGTCCACGTGTACCACCACGTTAGGGTTTATACGACGGAGGTCGTTAACAAACCCTGACCCGACCCGTCGGAATATAGCGGGGGATAAAAGGACCGCTGTCTTCTCTCCGTCCATGAACTTTATGGCTTTGAAGGATAACAATTCGAAGGTACGAATCAGTACAAAATCAATTTCGAAACCAATATTTAGTTCACGAGCAAATTGGGTTAAATTTTCTCTAATCAACCTTGATTCCACAGCGTACTCCTCCGGCACTAGAGCCGTAATTCGGAGAACCGGCGCGTTGGCTTTACGACACTCGGCTTTATCGGCTAACTCTTTCATGAAGGAAGCCCAGTGACCACCAAGTCCGATGTCGAAATCGATGACGTGGACTAGCATCGAGCCGTCAACTGCCTCCAGCACGGCCTGATTCGCGGTGAAGCTGGAGAACATAGGGATCGGAGAAATATTTGAGAAAATCTTATAGGATTTGATAGTTTGAATCACATCGGAGGAACTCGAAGGACGAGTTTGCCGAGTTGACCCGGCGAGTTGAGCTTGAAGTGCTTCCTTGAAGTAAAAGGCAGCTCGTTGGAGAGGTTTTCCGGCGGCGGATCTGAGCCGTTGATTGAGCCGTGCCAGTATCACATGTGCGAGTTGGAAAGCATTAGTTTCAAAACACTCAGCGAAACGAATGAGTTCATCCACATAATCAAATCCTACGTTCCAATTCTGGTGGATATCGCCGGAGACAGAGAGATCAAGGGCGTTAATGAAACTTCCTTGATTCACCGCCGGAAACTGCTGGGGAAAAGTACTCTCTGAGAAAGAAAAATCAGGGGTAGCAAACTGAGTCGAGTCAGCTGAGAACTCGGAGAGATTATGGAACTGAGTTAGCGACTCGGTCTGGGTTAGGCTGAGCTGGGGATTGGTTTTTGAAAGAGAAGCAGAATCGTCGTGTAAGCCAAGTTCTCTCATCAAAGAATCCCAATCTTCAAAGTTGCTCAGAACATGATCTCCTAACTGAAGAGGATCTTCGCCGCCGCAAAGAGCAGACAAATCAGGATTCGTTGTAATTATCTGCTTCTCGACAATAGGGCTTGGGCTGCGGCGGAGCTCGAGGACTGATTTGGGTTCGTAGCACAAGTTAGGGCCGTTGGTGGCGGCCGGAAAAGTAGCGTTCCGGAGGTTATTACTGCTATTGTTGCTAATCAATGGCTTAGAACTCACGTTGTCATTAGTGGAAAAGGGCACTTTCATTTCTCTGAGAAAAAATAGAAAATTGTTGCCAAGGTCTCTAAAAGACTATATGAAACTAACAAGAAAGACAATTTTTTTGGTATTTTAGTGTGTATGGTGTCTCTGTGCTTTAATAGACTTTGTGTGGGGGGTGTTACAACTTTGTTGAATGGCTCGGAAAACTTTGGGAAAAAATGGAGGCTTTTTGGGGAGATGATGATTGTTGGCTTTTTATCTTTGCGTGCGTGGGGGGCCTAATTGCATGCATGGAGGGAGTAATTGTAATTGCCTTTGGGGGGTGTATTATATGCCATGCATAGATATATAGTAATGTAGGGATATAGGAGGAACATGCAAGACACGAGCCTCAAGTGATTGATTTTTATCTTTTTGTTGTGGGATAAGAGTCGTGAAGATGAAGTATTATAATTGTGTACCACACAGAAAAAATATGGCTTTTCTTTTCTCTATACTTTTCCTAACACTTTATTACTACTCCTGTTACTTGTGTCCAAACTTATTCCAATGCCAAATTGCTGATTACCATGCCAAATTAATTACAACATTAGCCCTTGTATTTTATGTGAAGGTCATGTTTAAGAAAAAAATTAATTTGAATTTTATCATCTTAAACTAAAAATAGATATAATATGTACATAAATACCCTCTGAATTTTGTGGATTTAAAGAATTAGTCTAAATATATAATGAGGCATTATTAATTAGACTAAAAAAGGAAAACAGACTAATATTGAAACGGAGGGAATAATTGGCAAATTAAACAATTTCTTCTTTAACAACAATAATTATTTCAAAAAATATTTTGATTTTTTTTTAACTATGTTGACTTATAAGTTAGTATATCAGTTTCTTCTACTTTTTAAATATATAAATTTTGATCTAATTTTAATAAATTTGAAGAATCAAGACAGTTGTGCAACTTGAGGATAGCAATAAGTAAATAATTACGCCTTCCGTTTCAAAATAAGTGACACTTTAGTAAATAATTGTCCCCAAATAACTATTTTCAAGACAAAACTAGTAGTAATTGTTTCCAACTATACCCTTATATTACAGAACTACTTCTTCTTTATAGTACTCAATTCTCAAGAAATATGTAATAAATTAGGGTAACTTATAAGTAATCAATATCTTACATTTATTGTTTTTTTTCCAATGGGCGTGAAATGAGCTAAAATAACGCTTATTTTAGAATAGAAGAGTAATAGTTTACCAAGCTAAGGATTGTAGTAAGTGATTTAGTTCCTTTAGGATTCTCCATTTTTATTCTACAATTAATCTCAAATCCATCTATTAATTAATTTGAGCAATGGAGGTCCCAATTTGCACTCTTCTAATTGCTTATTAGTCCAAGATCCTAGCGCAAATTATTTGAAGATTCGACGATGTTACTGGAAAATCGACTATGTGCAATGCATGTCAAATTAATTAACCTGATGCTTTGTTGACAATACGTACGTATATGCTTGTATATTAGGTATTGGAGTAGTATATTTTCAAAAGTTCAACAACATATTCTTGACTCTCTCATGTTTAAAAAATGAACCTAAAATATAAATTAAAACGGAAGTGCGCTTAGTTTACTATATATGACCCTCGTTTGATTCTAATGAAAGATTAAGTAGTACTATAGATCAAATAAATAATTGCTTATGTTTTTCGCAATGAAGAATTTCGAATCCTCGAAGACTTGTAAATGCTCTTTCATGTGTTAGTAATTTGGATGGAATCATGAGTATTCAAGGTCCCTCTCGATCGTGCCTTTTAAAAAAAGACACTCGACAAAATGTGGGAAAATTTGAACTAACATAATAATGCAGGAGTTTGTGCCCATATATACATAGTGACAATGTCAAGGTGATATCAAAGGTTATCATGGAATGTTAATTAACTACTCTTTCATTCTTAGATGTTTCGAGTTTGAGCCCTAAGTATGAAGTTGTTTTTTGGTAGGGAACACCTTATTCGTTGGCCCCAAAAACAAATACCAAACACATGATTAAAAATGTTTTTATTAGATGAGAAAATAATGTTTACTTGTTTTTATCAGAATTCATGATAAATTACTAAATTAAGTTAATACAATTAACGGACAAAAGTTGAACGGGCGAGTGAAAGTGACAAAAAGGGGTCAACTTTTGGGCTGTTAAAGTTCCATAATAGCCCACAGAGCTATAAAGAAAGAGTAACCAAACAAAAAAGGAGGGCCCACTGAAAGAAAGTCCACAAAAGGAAGCAAAAGACAATAGAAAGCTCAGCAGTGAAGCAAAGTCTATGAATGGGCATATTTACCCAGCCCACTAATATAATGCAAAGTTACCCAAATAATTCAATACATTACTCAATAATTTTATTCGAATCCAGCAGCCGATTCTGAGATCGAATGTGGATCGTCCGATGATCCTTCTGGACAGCAAGCATCTTAGAATTTCCATCAAAAAGTCACCGTTGGATCTGATCGGATCAGATCAGCCTCAAATCAGGCCTAACTAAACAAATCCAGACCCCCCCTACCCTCGGTAAAGTAAAAAATTCCAACACAAAAAGCCACATTGGCCCACATTGTTAGGGCCCACAATAAGTGAGCCCATTATTGGGCCCACTAAGCTCCTTTTTGTCTGCAATGCATATGCATGGTATAGCCCATGGTGAATAAAGGATGCGCGTAGGAAACGCGTGGCGAAGCCAGAAATTTTATGAAGGGGGTTCAAGATTTGATATATACGTATGAAAAATAATTTTTAATCTCTATACTTAGTATATTTTCTATATACGTATATAATTTTTCAACAAAGGGTGTTCGAATTACCACCCTGCATTACCTGTGCTATGCCAGAGGAGGAGGAGAATATGTTCTTTTGTTGGTTAATGGGTGATAGTGCACTCATAATTGACCAATCGATCCATCCTTTCATTGCGTATTAGACTAGATAAAGTTATCAAAATCTTCCGGAACCCACGTCTTGGTTCAGGTAAAAGTCGCATCTGATTAAGAGATGTAATTAATGTAAGTAGCTCGTTATGGGTAAGTATTAGTGATTGATTTCACGGTTTTAATTTATTGTGGACCTAGTAGATCATAGCTAGAGAATCAATTTTACTGTTTTTTCAAAGAACTACTTGATCATACCTACAAATTACTATTTAAAAAGGAAAAGAGGAAAGAAGTATTCTAGCACACTAAAAAGAAACAAAATATGAAAAAGCTTCTTTATTAACTTTTGAGATGACTTTTCTACTGTTTCCTACAATTAAAAAACGTCACATATATGATAATAGATTAAGACTAATTAAGGATTACAACGCACTCATGTCTTAGTCAAGCTGATATGTTTGCATTTTAATAATAGTATAAAAAGTTGTCAAGTCTTAATCAAGCTTTATTTTAGTCATTAACAAATATTTCTTTGCTCCCTTGGTCACGAGTTTTAGTTATATTTAAAGATGACATAGTATGAACGCTCTTTTTAAAGGTATCCAATACAATGAAAAAGTGTAATCATTCATGATTTTTATGATTAATCTTTTGGCACAAATCATTTTCTCTTTTACATAAATGATAACCATAGCAAAGTTCATATTATAGCAAATTAAAGCTACAGTTCACTTTCTTCACCTTTTATGATTGTAAAAGATCAAAGGGGGCCATACACTAACCTTGGATCTAAACTGAAAAACCCGAAAGAAAAAAAAAGTTTTTTTAATTTCCCACCCGGTGTTCGATACTCGTATTGAAACCCTACTATATCCGGATTGCGCGTTGTGGGGCCATTTGTTTCAACTTGTCTGGACATGAGTTCTATACATGATCAACAAAGGAGTCAAATCCTAGCTTTTGTGTTATTGTGTTAGCTTCTTTCTATTATTGACAGAGGCGGACCTAGAGTGTTAATCGCAGAGCTAATTAAATATATTCATTTACCGCAGAGATTATAAATATATATGTAAAATTTTATAATTATATACCTGTATTTATAATTTTATATATGGACATTAATTTGTGAATTCTTTTTTCTTTTTTTTTTAATGTTTTTGTATGTAGTAGCAAGGACCATGGATAGTGCGTGTCACCATTTTACAGCAAATAATATGCCTCAATTGGTGGGGGGAAAGGTCTTTAAAGATGAAGTGTTTTTCTTTCTTTTTTTTTCTCTCTTTTTCTTTGTAGGTGGTGGGGGAGGGGAAAATGAGAGGACAAAACACAAAAATCAATTTGTTGTACAATTTACACAAGACTCAAGCTAAGTGATAGTGCTGATAGAAAAGAAAAAAACAATAATATTGTTGTATATGGCAAAGGGGATAGCACTTAGACAATTAGCCAACCTCATGTTTGTTACAAGTGGGGATTATTATTCTCTCTAATTTTTTAAATAGGGCATGTTAATATAAGGATGACAATATAGATTGACAAAGTTGTGATAGTGAAAGTACTGTAACATCTCATTCAATCATGCAAAGCATCTCCCATTAATTTGTCCATCTTTTGGAATATTACGAAAATCAAACTAACTTTTTTTACGTATAATTTTTCTAATGACGTAAGGGGGAGCTAGCTCCTGAGAGAAATATTCTCACTCAAGTTTGAAAAGGACCCTTTAATTATTATGATAAAGTGATAAGGGTGATGGCTGACCAACTTGCACACATCTCGACTCTATACATGTTTCGCTCTCCTTATAGATACCGAGTAATTCCATCACCAAATTTTCGATACATGAAAAAAATCAAATAATCATGTCCTATCTCTACTAGGATTTAACTCTAAGAGCATGTTTGGTTGGGAACAAATTATCCCGTAATTAATTATGTTATTCCACCCTCAATGAGATAAAAATAACTCTATAATCCCGGGATAAGTTATCCCGCGATTTTATTGCAACCAAACATGGGATAAACTCATCCTAAAATTAATTTCGGAATTCGTTATCTCTTATCCTTCGTACCAAACGAGCTCTAATTTCTTAAGATTTTTACCCCTTTATATAAAAGAGTGTTAATTCCCATCCTTAATTGCAGGAGCGGAGATATGGGGCGTAAGTGGATTCATTCGCATTCTTTTTGTCAAAAAATTACACCATATACAAAAATTATTCCCTCGTAAATGTTGAATTCTGTTAGCTTTATCATATGTTTGTTTCTCTATATTTTGAATTCCACGGTGAAAATCCTGGCGTTAACATGCACTATTTGATTGAGTACATTTAATTATGATGAAAATCATTAAGAAACGCGCAAAGGAAAGATACTAATGATAGTATAATTAAGAAGAATGGTAAACGTGATTAAGGAAATAAAGAAAGGAGAAATGAATAGTCGAAAAAAAGTCAAGTACTTAGGAGTTAAGGTTCGTGAATAGATGGGACATATCATCGAGGTGGAAAAGGAAGGAGAAGCTTCAAAGATACAAAAGCAAAGCAAAGGGGGGTTGAGATTCGAAGTAGTGATTAGTACAATTCAATGAAAGAAAAAAGATGTGTCATAGCACCCATTCTGGACATACAACTCTCCCCCTAAAATAAAAGGCCCACAACAAAAGCTTTCATAACAGTATTTGTGGAGCTCATCCACCCATGCCTTCATGACTCATCAATAACCTACTTTAATATTTTGTTTTCTTTTGAGCATACAAAGTTTGTGGTAAATTTATTAAAATAAATAAATAAACACAATTGTGTTCTATCTCCAAATATTAATCAAGCTCACACGTGAATAGAGCGAGAGTAGCCTTTTGGCTATGGGTTCACCACTTTCGATATATGTAAAAATCTACTAAAATCTCAATAAAAATTACTCATAATTTAATTAACGGTACAATGAATTAAATATCGGGAATATTAAAAGTTGAAACTATTAAGTTTGATTAAATCTTGAACCCACCTGTGAATAGATAAGGAGCGAAAAGTTCTATACACTTGGTCTTGTGGATAACGAAATAAGTGAAAACTATGAGTGACTGTGAAGTTAATGGTATGAGTGATCTCTTTATATGGCTTGGGAAATCTCACCTCTTAAGCTAGCTTTTGAGTTGAGTTAGATCAAACATTTACCCGATAAAATAGTCGAGTGGTTGATAAGAAATTAAAGAATAAGCAAATTTCCAAAATTTCAACCTCACCATTACTCGTCGACAAATTATTCCTCGTGTCTCTAGTCCAAGAAAACAAAAATCTTCGCATGTAAAGACACACATATTGAAAACTTATAAAATACATAAATATGTATCACATCTCTAATAATTTAAAATTTTAGACTACAATTTTCACACAATACAACAAATTTAATCAAATAAATTGTCCACTTTTTCTTGCTCGAAAGAAGGAATTAAGAGGGGTGGTGGTAAAGATAGGGAGATAGGGTATCTTCAATCTATTCTATGTGATTAATATAACTAAACAAAAAGGTGCAAGGGAAAAACATGTATGAATGGTGGTCCTATTCTATAGTTATATTATGGATTGTTAGGATACGTCGATTTCACTTTGCAAAATATACCCTTTCATAGATTCATTTGGTTTTCTTTGTGATCAACTCTACTTTTTCTGCATCATATATAGGGTTAGTCTGGCCTCCCATGTTTCACATGTGTCATTGTTTATTTAAGTTTTCCTGTCTTCCATCCAAAGGGCTAAGAAAATTTGACATAGTGGACCCAAAGTTTACAGAAATAGAATTAAACAGTCAAGGCATATACCTACAAATTCCATTTACATCTTCATCCTATAAAAAAAAGTGTTATATTAATTTTAACTCATGATGTTTACAAGGGATTATAATTTTTATAAATTTAGAAGAGTTACACCTTCTTGATTTATCCTAAGATTTTCATTTTTTACTTACTAAACAAACAAGTATGAAAGATCCAATTGGATAATAATAACAATACTCGAAATCGTCAGAGAGCTCTCTTACTGATTCTTATTGGTGAATTTATAAGGGCCTAATTAGCAAAAGTTGATCCAAACCAATGGGCTAAAAAAAGCAAATGGCCCATTTATTACTTTATCAGTACATAGATTTGCACTTGGTTGATGGGCAATTTTGCTGAATTCTGAACATAAGTCCATTTATCTTCAATGTGTAGTCCTTCCTGGAGCCCAATCCTGACCATATGCTCATGATTCAATGTACTGAATAAGCAAAAGGCGTAATACATAAATGTGCTCTTACGTGACGTCTCACGCGAACTGCCACGTAGGACGCGTGTGTCTACTTATTCAACTTTATACAAGTTTAAGTGCCTACAACTTACTTGTGCATACCTAAAGTTGAAGGGCATAGATGCCAGTTGAAATCAAATTAAAGGGCACGTTCATGTATTATGCTAATAACATGCATGTTATGGTTTCTAGGGGTGGGCATAAATACCGAAAAACCGAAAAACCGAAAAACCGAACCGAACTGAACTAATTCGGTTTTTCGGTTTCGATTTTTCGGTTTTTCGGTTCGGTTTTGGTTCTATTTTTTAAAAAAAATTCGGTATTCGGTTCGGTTTTCGGTTTTAGGATACCGTTTTTTCGGTTTTTCGGTTTAACCGATTTTTTTTTAAATTTTAATTTTTTTAATTTTTTTTTTTTCCAGACAACCAAAAACAGAAAATAACTTATTTTCATCCTACCAAACCCACTCTTTTAAGTTTATGAAAACTCTATATTAAAATCTTGCATTGTTGCTCATTTTCTTTTGGGCCACAGATAGGCCCAGCTCTCCTTGGGCTTGTGTTTCTGCATTCTGTCTCTTAGTGGACTTGTAATACATCACGTAAAGTAGCAGTTGGGCTAGTCCAAGAGCAGTTCCCATAGAATTTGGTACCTAAACAAAGAAGACAAAACCGACCCATTAAGAAGGCCCAAAACCGAAAAAACCGAAATTAATAAACCGAAACCGAACCGAACCGAATTTGGAGAAACCGAACCGAACCGAATTAATTTCGGTTCGGTTTTCGGTACCCCTTTCTCATAACCGAAAACCAAAAAACCCGAACCGAATAACCGAATGCCCACCCCTAATGGTTTCCCATGTCATAGCAATTTCATTTGCCTCATCAAATTTACTTCGAATTGCTTTTGTTGTTTGGAAAACATCTTGTTTTGATATTCAGAAATAAAAATATGCTTTTGGTCAAATGGTTTTCAATTTGGATTATGCAGAACTTAAAACTTTTAGACAACTTATCTCTATGATGGCAGAATAATAGGGCTCAGCTTTAGGCCACAACAAACGTTTATGTGGGTAAATTACAAAAATTGGGCCTCTCCAGAATTTAGACCTGGACCTTGTGGATGGACAAAGAAATTTGAGGCCCACTTCTAGTTACTAAGGAGATTAGGCCTAATCAATGATGGACATGAACGATTTGAAAAAACTAATTGATCAATTATATTCATTAACAATGAATTTGTGAAATTCTACAAAATGTTATGTTCTAGAAATTTTATATACGTCCGAAAGAATTACATCCCCCCATTTCAATTTATTTGGTTTTAACTTCGCACAAAATTTAAGAAAAGTAAAAAAGACTTTTAAATCTTATAAATTTAAATTTAAAAAATATAAAATATACCAAAATTTATCTTAATCTTATGATCTTAAATATGAAATACACCATGTGATAACTTGAAATTAAATAGTTATTAATTTTTTATTTTTTTTTATATATATTAAAAAGAAAAGTAAGATAAATAAATTAAAATGAATTTACATATATATTTTAGCTTTCATTCCGTCAAATTAAAATCACAGCGTTTTAAAATCATAAATCAAATAACTGAATAAGTAGCATTCATAAATCCTCATTTTACCATACGTTCTCTTCACTAAGCAATTTGGCCTGTAAAAGACAAGAAGGAGAAGATGAGGATATACTATATTAGGGAAAGAGTCAAAGTAGAGGAGTGCATGGATATACCACGTGTCAAGTTGAAACAAGCACGTGTCCATGCAAATGCCACGTTACTCCCATCTTTACTTGTTCAAAACTTCAATCGGTTTCACTTCCATTGATCATGATCACTGCTGTCCATGTTTGTTTTTGTAACAAATTTAAAAGCAATGTCGGTGAAAAATTCCTTCTTGAGGCAATTTCAATGTTGCAGAATCTTGTTTATGTTTCTGCTGTTTATGATCTTCATCAGTAATGTGGCTATCAATGTAAGAGGTTTGAAAGAAAATGAAGGAACACCAAGTTGGGAATGGGGTTTAGGGCCTCTGGTAAAGAGATCAGAAAGAAAATCAATAGTTTCAACTGAATTTGGTCAAGTCTCTTCAGTCAGAGTAGCTGATGGATCCACTGGTTCATATCATCTTCAGTTCATTACATTGGAGCCCAACTCTCTGTTCCTTCCTGTTGTTTTACATTCAGATATGGTCTTCTATGTCCACACTGGTATTTAATTATTTTCATTTTTTTTTTCTTTCCTTGTTCACGATCTCTAGCTCATTTGAGAATCAGAGTAGCTCAATTGGTTGGTTATCTGAGTTTTCACGTTCGATTCCTCCCTCATTTCCCCTTCCTCTGCCCTCAATTTTTGAAAAATAAAAAGAAGAGGAGAGATCTCTAGCTCATTATATGTTTTTGTGTCAAACTATTTTAATTGATGTTTTTTGTGGAAAAGGGTCGGGGAAGCTGACTTGGATGGATGAAAATGAGCAGAAATCAGTGGATTTAAGAATAGGGGATGTTTTCAGGCTGCCTTTTGGAACTATTTTCTTCCTGGAGAGCAACTTAGAGCCTGCGAGACAAAAACTAAGAGTTTATTCCATCTTTGCCAATTCAGGGGAGGATTTGCGCGTAATATTTCTTTCTACTCCTCAAAACACTTAATTGTTCATTAATTTTCTTGATTTATTTTTCAACATTGTTTTTCTTGATCAAACATGAATATTTGTTCGTAATTTGCAGGAGCCACTGAGCGGACCATACTCAAGCATCCGTAATATGGTTCTTGGATTCGATAGGAAAGTCCTCAAAGCGGCATTTCATGTAACTCCCTCATCTTTTTTAATTAATTTAAGACGAATATGTGTTTCGTTGTATAGTGGGTACTAATTGTATGATTGGATCTTAGTGATTAGCCAACTTCCATAATTTTGTTTTGGTCACAAAATTGGCATCTTGAAAAAGGATGAAACTAATTAAGTTCATCAGCTAGCCATTGCACCAAGTGAACAAGATGTATTAGCCTGATATGGGAAGTTAGAACTTGATGTACAAGAATTCTTTACAAAGTCGCACAGAATATATACTATATTCATAATTTTGTAAATTGCCTGGTTTTCTTACATCTCTGCTAGAATTTAATAAAAAGAGTCAAGTCCTGTTAGGGGGTAAATTTAATTAGTGTAAAATTTTCCTCTGTGAAGGTACCAGAGGATGTGATAGAAGAAGTGTTGGCTGGAACAGAAGTACCAGCCATTGTGCATGGTGTGCCAAAGTCAACTAAGAAGAAGAAGAACTTGTGGGAGATGGAGGCTCAATTCATGAAAACTATGCTAGGAAGGGGCAGTTACAGTTTCTTTGACAACCAAGGGAATAAAAAGAAGAAGGCTAAGTTGTTCAATGTTTTCCGAGAGAAACCAGATTTCGAGAATTGCAATGGGTGGAGCACCGTAATAAACAGGAAGAAAATGCCTGCTTTAAGAGGTTCCCAAATTGGCATTTACGTAGTGAACTTAACCAAGGGATCAATGATGGGGCCACATTGGAATCCAATGGCTACTGAAATTGGAATAACAATTCAAGGAGAAGGAATGGTAAGGGTAGTTTGCTCAAGCACCGGAACGGGGAAGGGGTGCAAAAACATGAGGTTTAAAGTGGAGGAAGGAGATGTATTTGCCGTGCCACGGTTTCATCCTATGGCTCAAATGGCCTTCAACAACAATTCATTTGTGTTCGTGGGGTTTAGCACAACGACAAAGAAACATCATCCTCAGTACCTAGCAGGGAAAGCTTCGGTCCTCCGAACATTGGACAGGCACATCTTGGAAGCATCTTTCAATGTGACTAACACGACAATGGATCAGATTCTTGAAGCACAGGGTGATTCAGTTATACTGGAGTGTACATCTTGTGCTGAGGAAGAAATGAGGTTAATGGAGGAAGAGAAGAGGAGGGAAGAGGAGGAAACTAGAAGAAGGGAAGAGGAGGAGGCAAAGAAGAGGGAGGAAGAACAAAGGAGGAAACAAGAGGAAGCTAGAAGGAAAGAAGAGGAAGAGGCAAGAAAGGCTGAAGAAGAAAGAAAAGAGAAAGAAGCAGAGGAAACAAGAAAAAGAGAAGAGGAGGCAGCAAAGGAGAAAGAGGAAGAAAGGAAGAGGAAAGAAGAGGAAGCTAGAAAGAAAGAAGAGGAAGAGGCAAGAAAGGCTGAAGAAGAAAGAAAAGAGAAAGAAGCAGAGGAAACAAGAAAAAGAGAAGAGGAGACAGCAAAGGAGAAAGAGGAAGAAAGGAAGAGACAAGAGGAAGAAGCAAGGAAAAGGGAAGAGGAGGAAGCCAAAAGGCAGGAAGAAGAAATTAGGAAGAGACAGGAAGAAAAAGAAGCAGCAAGGAGGAGAGAAGAGGAAGCAGCAGCAAGAAGGCAGCAGGAGGAAGAAGCACAGAGAGAGGCAGAGGAAGCAAGGACAAGAGAGGAAGAAGCAGCAAGGAGACAGGAGGAAGAAGAGAAGGAAGCAAGGAGAAGACAGGAAGAAAAAGAGGAAGAAGCAGAGAGAGAGGCAGAGGAAGCAAGAAGGAGAGAGGAGGAAGAAGCAGCAAGACAGCAGGAGCAAGAGGAAGAAGCACAAAGGGAGGCAGAGGAAGCAAGGAGAAGAGAGGAAGAAGCAGAAACTAAAAGGAGAGAGGAGGAAGAAGCAGCAAGGAGACAAGAGGAAGAAGAGGAGGAAGCAATGAGAAGGGAAGAAGAGGAGGCAAGAGAGGCAGAGAGGAGAAGGCAAGAGGAAGCTGAAAGACAAGAAAAGGAAGCTAGGAGACAAGAGGAAGAAATGGAAAAGAGGCATCAAGAAGAAGAAACTGAGGAAGAGGAGCCAGGCCAACGTGAAACCGAGGAAGAGGAACAAGGCCGACACAAACGGATATTCCTCGAAGCAGCATGATAAATGGGAGTACATACTTGGTTTAATTCTCTCTGGTGGTGGGATGATCAGTGCGTGTAAGTTTTTATATAAGCAATTTCGTGTGTGTATGTACGTGTTTTTTTCCCTGTTGGTATTGTATTTGAAAGTTATGTAATAATATGCTGAAACCAGCTTTCATGGATATCAAGACTTACTTTTCCCTGCCAAGTCTCCAACAATATAGCAGGAGGTGTTGGATGCATCTATATGTAAATAGATGTCTCGAGTAATCCTGTATATACATAACTATTAAATGCATTGGATGAGTGCAATTCATATGACACCTGCTGACCAGAACTAGTTGAATCATTAACATAATTAACTACTAGCAGATGTTTAAAAAAACCAATGAAAAAGACTAGCAGTTTCTAAAAATGTAGTCTTAGGTGAAGCAATGTACAGCTTTCACATGATACATTAACATAACTATGCGGCCGAACAATGAACTTGCAGAGAATCTTTATTACAGTAACTAGAGGAATGCAATTCTAAACATATTCCCAAAATCACACAGAAGACCTAATGTGAATAAATCAGAAAAAGGAAAAAAACATGAGCAAGAAAATAGTATGTTGAGTTTGGCACCTAAAATGGAAATTTAGCGGCTGAAGTAAACATGGATATCAATGTTTCGTTAAGTAAGAAAGGAGCCACTTTTTATTTCCAAAAAACTTTTTGGTCCCTATATCTACATCTTTTTACCTTTATTATTTTGGACAAATGCATATAAATTGATTACAATATCATCTCCTTGGAAATTAAAATTGAAGTTTCTTAATTTCAATCTCCGTTCCTACCCTCCAAAACAGGCCTATGGAGTATAGTCAAGTGGTAAGGCAGGCCTATGGAGTATAGTCAAGTGGTAAGGCATTGCTAGAATGATGGGTACATGCTTTTCAGTACTGATTCGTATGAAATTAGCACAATCCGGCCGATCAAATTTTTGGTGGGAATGAACTTTATAATGTTTTAATAATGGCTCAGGTTTTTTTAATGATCTTTTTTATGGTTATTATTAGGTGGATCTGGTTAACTCACCTTATTGGGATTACCATTAGGCCATGATATTTGGGAATGTATAATCTCTTACTACTAAAAAAATGCGATTACAGGGAGTACCAAATTAGGGAGAACCTGATCTACAACGTTTCGCACTAGTATAGTAGTATTATTCTATAACATAAATTTAGAGGAAAAACGAAAATTTAAACAAAAATACTTAACACTGTGCAATGTCTTAAGTTGTTGAATTGTTGACCTTATCTTCTAATCGCTTACTTAAGCCGTACTCAAAGTCTGATTCATCTGTGTGTGATTAGAGATTCCAACTTCTTTGTTTAGCAAATATGGTCAACAATTTCTTTAATTGAAAAAAAAAACTGCGAAAAAAGAATTATGCAAATAAATAAAGAGTTCAAGCGAAAGACGGACTCCGATTGACCTTATATTCAATACACAGTTTTAAGTTACTCTTGGTTACACATCTGTAAGATTGATTCATGTAGTAGCGGAATCGGATTTTTAATTAAGAAAATTTAAAGTATAAAGAAATAAACATACAAAGAAGCTAAAGACGTTTAACATCTATTATATATATAAAAAAAATATAATATCGACCTTGTGTAAATAGTATAAATTTTCGACGAAAAAAAATTGAATGAACCCTTTTTGATACCTTAGCTCCGCCTCAGTCCCCGTGCATGCATATGTTATTAAAGGCAGTACTATTGCCAATTTTCCAATGATAATTAGAGGAAGGGTAAAACAGTGGTAACTAAAAATGAAAATCTTTTTTTTTTTAACAACTCTTCCTCCCTTTGGAACTAGTTTTAAAATAGGGGGTTTCTGCATATGAGAATCAGAAATGTCGAGGACCATAGCAGTGAGCATTGATGAACTACAGGAGTAGTACGTATGTCCTTTCTGGTATACTGATACGATATGTCGCTGCATTTATAGATACAAAATGAAATTCAAAATGAATACTGAAAGATACTTACTCAATACCAATTTATGCATTCTTTCCTTTTTATATTTCGTGTTCAATCAATCATCATCATATAAATTAGAATGGACGAAAATATATAGAGGTACAAAAGTAATTGGTGTACTTTTTTATGAAACACAATAGGTGGAGTTGAGAGGGAAAGGGAGATGGGCTTTGGATAATATGTAGGCATCATGAACCAAAGGGACCTACAAGATTAATGTTTTGGATATCCCCCTATCTTTCCAGACAGGCCTTTTAATTCAAGTTTTTGTTATCCAAATATCAAAATGATATACCTCTCTCCACCAATAAGTTTTTTGGGTAGAAAAGGCTTATTTCACTATTGATCCACTCACTTCAAGTGCATTTACAACTTCCCACTTTTTCTTTTTCTTTTTTTATTGAAAAAAAATAGCTTTCAATATACTACTCTATACACAAGAACAAGTACTAAGTTGATTTGGAGTTCGCAAGGTCGGATTTATTATTGAACTTTGCGAATGATCTAAATTTGTATTTTAACGGTTGCACGTAAGTTGAAATTAGAACCATTTTTATAACGACAAAGAACAAAATTATTTCATTTCGCATATAACTATGGGATTTTTGATCGTGTAGACTCATGTGCAAATCCTGAATTCAAATCTTCCGCTAGTACAGTAATATTTGGTACAAAAAACTTTGCATTTATGGGAACTTGCATACAGCTTGAATGCTTACAGCCTCCTGGGCTAGACATAGAATTGAATCAGTTTTATTTCTGAGATTTCATTTTGTAATTTATTATGTTATTCTAGTTATATACTCCCTTCGTCTCAAATTATCTGTCGTGAATACTAAAAATAGTTGTCTTAGAATATTCGTCAGAAGTTTAAGACAAAATTAATTATTCTTTTCCCATTTTATCCTTAGTAGTAATTGTTGTTGAAAACTACAAACACCCTAATATAGTAAATATTTAATGAAGTGAAATTATATCTTATGACATAAATTAGAGCAAATTAGTCAAAACTAATCCTAAGTAATATTTTTCTTAAAGGATGTGTAAAAGAGAAACACGATAGACGAATGAAGTAACTCTTTCCATAAAACATCAATAATAATAATATTAAAGATCTTCAATAAAACACATGAAATATGTAGTGTTATTTATTTTCCATTCAAATTATAAATTGGCAAAGATGATCATTTCTTCCTCTTTTATTATTAGTAATTTTTTGCAATCATGAATTTTTTAATTGTAATTTTGGGAAGAGAATAAATTGTAAATAATCAGCTGTGACAGGTCTTAGACAAAGAGTAAGCACCTAATTATATTGCATATTTAATAAGGAAGATTAGGTGATAGAGACCATGTTTTATGACCTCATCCAGAAATTAATCATATTTCATTATTCCATGTTACTGCTACCAAACAAGAATAAACGACAAGATTAAGGCATTAACTTCCACAATAGTTCATTATTTATTTATTAATTTATTAGCCCGAGTTATAGCATCAGCACTATTAAAGAAATAATAATAATTAGAAAACATTTGAGTTGCTACTTAATTAAACAGATGCTAACCCTTCATTTTCAGGTACTATTGTTCAAGATTAGATGTCACTAATAAAGTTTCAAAGTCAAATTGGAATTGAGAAATGGTAAGAAAAAATATATATAATCATGCATCACATACCTTTATTTGATGTCAAAAGCACAACTACAAATGGCCCAACAAAGAACATTCATTTGATCTAATCTATTTTATGTCTTTTCTTTAATTACGACTTAAGTTCTTAATCCTACCTTTAATCATTACCACTTCTACCTAAAAAAAAAAGTAAAACATTATAACGGTAGTGTATGGACTAATTTATATGTATTTTATATTAAAAAAAATGTTTTAAAATCGTAAAAAAAAAACTCTTTATCTCTTATGATTTTCATCTACTTAATGACTAATCTTGGTTTTCACTTTAATCACTCTTATAATGACTAATCTCTGTTTCTTCTCCAAATTTACCTCAAAGTCTCTTATTTTGGCACTTTACCCCCACTGGTGTTGATTAAGGCATGGCCCTTCCCCTATAATCTTATCAATCAATCAGTCAATCAAAGTATAAATAGAATAGGAGTAATGTATAGTTATCACCAAATTAGGGGTCAACAAGGAGTTGGGCAGCAGCTTGTGAGAAAATGGTAGTAGTAGTAGCAGTCAGCCAAATTCTTTTTAATATAAAGTTGACAATTAGGAACCAACTTGCCGGCTTCATATATAAAAAAAAACATAACACAATGTTCAGAAATGTATTGACACAAAAAATTGGTCCACCACCCCCACCCTAGAGTGGTCGCTTCGAGGATTCTTTGCCTAAATTTTAGATTTTGTTGGCTAAGTTTGGACTTGAACAGCTAGCATTAACGCATTCAAGTTATTTACTTTACGTTTTAGTTATGCATAAATTATCATATGAAAATTATTTATGCAATGAATATATAATAATATAAGAATAGTTATGCGATGAATTTATATAGTCAAAGGTTATACAATGATGATAATAATAATAATGCAAAACTTGTTATGTAAGTTGGCCTTTATTTATATATATTCTCTTGTCCACACATATTATTACTAATAGTCGTGTTCTTATTCCAAATGATGCATTACTCAAACAAATTACTACTCCCTCCATCTCATTCACGTGACACACTTCTCTTTTTATTTTGTCTAAAAAAAAGATCACATTTTTATAATTAGAAACAATTTAACTTAATGAAATAATTTAAAGCTACAGAAAGGAAAAGTGTTTTAGACCACAAATTTAAAATGTCCTTTTTTTAAGAAAACTTTGCCGAATCAAAGGTATCACATAAATTTGAACGGAGGGAGTACTATATTAGTAATGCATAATTGTATACCGAAAATCAAATGTTGTATAAGCATCTTTTGTCGCTTAAAAGAGCCTCACATAAAACAACTTTTCAATGCCTAAATGAGAGATACTATTTGATAAAAACTTCCACCAGATTAGTCTCCCTTGGTTAAATACACTTGAGCCCGTTTGAATTGGCTTATTTTAAGTATTTTTAAGCCAAAATAGCTTTTAAGCACATTTGAAGTGTTTGGATAAAATAAAAAAGTGTTTAAAAGCACATTTTTTGAAGCTAAAAAGGCAAAAATAAGCCAAAAGCCAAAAGCTACAAATCCTAGCTTTTGCTTTTGGCTTATAAGTCAAAAAATAAAAGTCAATCCAAACACCCACTTAATAACTACTTATATATTTTATAACAAACAGCAGAGGAGTTTATGCAGCTATACATTCAGATTCTACTGTACAGCAGAAAAAAGACCTTTTACTTTTCCTACACAAAGGAGGCAGTAGAACAAACTTTAAAAGTGTCCAACTGCCTCAGAGCTTTCCTCCTGCCATGCTATGCTGAGGGCACTACTTGGGGTTGCCAATTTGTTTGTGCTGCAAAACAACTAAAATTTCATGATCCTATACAGAATAAACCTGATCCTTCTCAAGTAGAGCAAATATAGACATTCTTTTCTCTGATAAATGAAGTCGATATCACAAATTTCTTCCCAAGTCTTTCCCACTGAAATCTCCACCACCAAAAGATCCAGCTGAAGTCATCATGTCCAGATTACTACCCATGGATGTTATTAGGGCAGATAATCCAGACGTTGGACCGACACTAGCCGCCATTCCCAATCCAAGAAGGTCAAGAGTAGGATGTTTGGGTCCAAAAACAGAGGGAGTTCCCAACATCAATTCCTTCAGACCAGAACCCGCGTCACAGGGCAGTCCAAGACCAAGGCCTGCAGCCAATGATGCACCATTGGCATCAATTGGTCTCCCACTCCATTCTTGCTGCCCGTTAGTAGACGATGTGGAGGACATAACCCCAAAGCCCCTTAACAACGATGAGCTGGTCGCTGCTGCACCCATCTGAGCTGCCTTCTGCAGTAATGCTGTTGCGGACATGGCTGGTTGTGGTGCAGGAGCATATTGCCTCCGTTCTTGCCCAACTGGTCTAAATATTGACGAACTGTGACTCATCGCTAGGCCGAGGGATATTGGCTCAGTAGAAGAAGGTGGTGCCATCTCGAGAGCGCGGTCAGGAGCCATGACTCGAAACATATCAGCAAAACCAGGAGCTTGAGATGGCAAACTTCCCGAAGCTGTTGATGAACCAAACAAGCTTCCGAAGACACTGCTGCTAGTACTTCCATTACTACAAGAGCTGCTACAGCTTCCATTCAAGCTTGCTACTGCTGCTGTTTCTTCAAGAACCTGTTTGGTAGCAGTTCCAGTAGAATTTGTGTTTGGATTCTCCCGCAACTCTGCAGAAAAATTGTAGCAATTATTAAAAGATTAAACGAACCATACTTGTTTTTTTAGGAAAAAGGGAAAGCTAAGCTTTTCATATAAAAGAATATTATCAGTAGCAAAAGGAGATTCAAATATAGTATCCTTTCTTTACAATCTTTAACTTATTTAAGCATACTACTTATTTCTTTCTTTAGCCAAAATGATTTTATCAGATTGAATCTTCATTTTTAATTATTTACCAGATATACTTTTCTTCATTTTTATACTTTCCTATTTTAGCCCTACTTCTGTCTACAGGATTCTGACTGATTAATAGAAAGGATTATAATGATTTTGTACAAACTAGTAATACAGATAAGAACAAGGATCAGTAAATGACAAAATTAACTATAATCCAAAATATAGAAAGAACAAAGTCCTTTTGTTTGGTATGTAACAAACACAAATGCGACAAACATCAACCTCAATAAAGGTACCTGGATTTTGAACAGAGGAAGCAAATGACACTACGGAAGTTGACTGAGGAACTCCAGGGGTTATTAAAGGCTTTGGAGCGGCTGGCGGTGGAAGAGCTGGTGGTGGTTGAGACTCGGTGGCGGGTGGAGGCGCCGGTGGTGTTGGCGGTGGTGGTGATGAAGCAACAGCTTGTGTCTTAGGCTCCCCATTAGCATTAGGAGGTTTCTCCGGCAGTGCTTTTGCACTTTCTTGAGCTAATGCATCACAAAACGCCCTGTGGGTGATAAAGCTATCCCTCCTGTACATTATTAGCAAATAAAGTTATCAACTTTAAAACACAGAGAGAAATTAAATTGAACTCGAAAAGCATATTGTTGATTAAATAACAGTGACAAATTCACCTTGAAAATAAAGTGCCACAATCACATTTGTACTCTCTAGTTCCACAAATCTTTGAATGAGCCTTTAAATCAGACTGAACAGCATATTTCTTGGAGCACTTGTCACATTTCCACTTCTTTTCACCATGTTTACGGCAGAAATGCTTCTTGATTCCGGTCAAATCACCCAATGCCCGTGAAGGATCATGGTGAACACAAGTGGTTTCAGGGCAAACATATACTCTCTTCTTCACCTCTTTGCTTGATCTCTGCCTCAGTTTCCATGGCAAATTATGACCTCTTCTGTGAAGCTGCAAATTCTGGTCTCTTTGAAACCCTTTACTGCAAATTTCACATACAAATCTGTTCGTCGCCATCAAGGTTTTAGGTGACAAAGCAATAACCTCTGCATCGGGATCTAATCAAAGCCAAAAAAAAAACAGATATGTAAATCCCCAAAAAATTAAATCTTTGCTGAATTTTAGAAATTGGGTTCATCAAGAACTGTCATTAAGCATAATTTACCTGGCATCCCAGGAAGATTTCGTTTCTTTTTGGCCAATTCTTTCTGAGGAACTGCTTGATTACCTGAAGACGAAACGCTTGCTTCACCTGAACCTGTGGAATCATTCATGGCGGATAAGTTATCTGGGTCGGCCGGCATGTTTACTTCTAAGTCTCTTTTTTTGGGTAGCTAAAAAGGCAAATCTTTAGAACATTTATATTAAAGAAACTTTCTAATATCAAACTTCTCTTGGGGTCTCGATATTTGCTCACTTTTTGCCGTATCTACCAGTCAATCTTGCTTTTCGTTTTTCTTTCTTTTATATAATACCCAACTACCAGTTCTGATCAAACCAAGCTAAATTAGCAAACCCCCATAACTTAGAATTAGCTCAAAAAAAAAAAACAGATTCCAAAATCACCAGAAAGTCGAGAAGTTGCTGCCGGAAAATAGACAAAGTCACCAACTTTAAGCAATAAACTAACGAAGAAAAACTGGAGACTGGAGATGAGAATGAGAACCGGTTAGCATTAGCAAGTCGGCGGCTCGGAAATCTAGAGAGAGAAAGAGAGAGGGGAAATTTAATGTGAGAACAGAGAGACTGCAAAAAGTCTACTCAGTCTTGGGTCTTACTTTTCAAGAACATGAAGAGAAAATATAAAATAATCAGAGAATAGAAAAAACTAATGGAAAATCATACTGGTAGTAGCAGCAAGCCAGCAACTACTTGTAGTTTACAGTGAAGTAAATAAATGTGTCCAAGGAAAAAACAAGCAATAAATAAATGTGTCTGGAACTCTGGAGGATATGTACGTCTATTGTATTACTCCCTCCGTTCTATTTTATATGAGTTACTTTGATTTAGCACAGACTTTAAGAAAGAAATAAAGATTTTGAAACTTGTGATCTAAAATGAGTCTTAGATGTTTGTGTGGTTGTAAATCATTTCATTAAGGGTAAAATAGATATTTTAAAGTTAAATTGTTATTAAATATAAAAATGTGTCATTTTTTTTAGAACTGACTAAAAAAAAGTGAGTCATATAAAATCGGACAGAGGGAGTATTACTCTTTCCGTTCACTTTGAAGTTTACACGTCTCTTAAAAAAATATAATAATTGATATAAATATTTTATTATAATATCTTAATATTATATCTTGAAAAGTAATTTAAAATAAATAAATAATTAATACTAAAAATAAAATATAAAGAAAAAAATTATTATCTTTTTTTGATATATTAAAAATAATAAATAAAAATTTATTTTTAAAATAGTAGACAAGTAAAAGTGAAAGAGTGAGTATTGTAGTTATTGTTCAAGACTTCTAGTCTATTTGGCCAAGCTTAATTTTCGTGCTTATTTTTTTTTTCAAAAGTGCTTATTTTTAAAAAATAAGGTGTTTGGCCAAACTTTTGAGAGAAAATAATTGTTTTTGGGGAACAACATAAATTATTTTTCAGAAGCTAAAAAAATTAATTTTTTTCTGAAACCATTTTTTTAAAAGTACTTTTCAGAAAAATACACTTAAAAGCATTTTTAAAAAGCTTGGTCAAATATTAATTATTGTTCAAAAGTACTTTTTAAATTTATTGATCAAACACAAACTGCTTCTCATCAAAAGTATTTTTTTAAAAATTACTTTTCAAAATAAGCTGATTTTAGAAGCTTACCAAACAGACTATACAATTGCTAGGCATTTTTTTTTGTCAAGTTACACGTTTGACATGTAATCAGAATCGAAAAAAATGTTAATTAGTTTATGGAAAGGGAATATTGGTAACAATTTCATTTTTATTTTTTATTGAGTTATCAATTTTGTAATGATTTAGGTTTTTTTCTTAACAGGTTAGTCGATATTTCGATAATAGTTAACGATAAATTTTGTAGGTTCATTATGTTTTACTATTTATGTATGTGCAAATAATACAAAATCAACTGGTTCTTTTTGTATCAAATATTATGCTTGTTATTTTCTACTTGCAATTAATCTTTCTAATATAGTGTGGCACTGTGATGTTAATGCTTATTGTTTTTTGGAATACCGTATTAGATTTCGTTTATCACATTGTTTATAAATGATTTTCAATTAAAAAAAAATTCATGTGTAATCTTAATGGTTAACCTGATAATGATCAATAACCCATTAACTAATAATCAATTAATTAATATCTTAACCGTTCTTTAATAGTTTAATATGTTTACGAGAACCAATAAATTAAATCAATAGTGTTCAATATTAAACTGAACTGATCGATACACAATCGAAGGGAGTACCTAACCCCAATTACCCAAAATACTTTGATTAAATTTACAGCATTTTAGTCGGCTCATTACTAACTACTATCACATCGTAATTTCTCCTCCTATCATTTTAATGAGAGTCATACGAAAAATACCATTATAATTTGTAATTTTTCTCATATCAATATAATAAAATATATATATGTTAAAATGTTGATCAATTTTTTTATATTTTGACTCTCGAGAATTAAAACGTGACAAGCAAAAGTGAACAGAGGAAGTGCGTATCTTTAGTTAAGATTACAAAATTCAAAGTTCTTTGGTACTTTATAAAATTTTGTGGTCAATCAAGCTAAGACAAACACATTAAAACGGAGGGAGTACCTATTTATGTCCCATTTACCCAAAATACTTTGATTAAATTTTCAGCATTTTAGTCGGCTCATTACTACTATCACATCTTAATTTCAATGATCAGTAGCCTTTCACCATCCAACTTTTTCATTCTTCTTCAAAGAAGAATGTAAAAATACCAAAATTTGAAACTGACTATAAATTCTTGTGATTATGTGTGTTTAACAAAATAAACTTTAATAAATACTTTTTCAGAAACAAGAACTGACTCAATCTAATCACAAACATTCCTAGTCCCCAAAATGGCCAATTTGATAACAACTCAGGCCAAAAGCTTTCTACAAGAAAAGAGAGCAGTTGGACTTTGGAGCTGTTCAAACAAATTATTTTTCTCTTTATACAAAAAAAATTACTAGAAATTCCCCCAAAAAAATAAAAAACAAGCAAAAGCCATAAAAAGGAATTTGAAAATTGAAATAAAATTAAAATTTCAAATCAAACCACCAAAATGTGTTGCCTGATGTGTGAGATATGCTAAGTTGAAAATTATTTAAACTATAGGTAAAATATCAATCTAAAAAATAAGTATATTATACATATAGACATATAGTTAAAAAGAAGATATTATATAGATCAAAAATAAAAAAAAAAATCAAAAAATAGAATAAATATAGAGAGGGACAATGTCAAGTTAAAGGTGGAGTTTGATTCTTTGTTGTAATGATAGAGCACTTCCACCATTAATGGATAAATTAAAGGTTCAAACACATAATAATAAGTGAGAAAACTGATGATCTTTTGGTTGAATTAAGGTACACTATAAAAAAAATAGGTATGTTGCCTTAGGTTGAGAGAAAAAGTCGAACTTTCTTTCTTTATAATGAAGCTTTCTTCCAAATTTGTTTTAGGGTTACAATAATCATATAATTAATAGTTGCATGACGCTATTAGTTAAGTTAAATTTAGATTTTTAAAATATAATTTATAATAAAATTAATTTAGTAAAATAAATTTCTAAAAAAAATTCTTATAGAGTGTAAAGTTAATACGGTCAAATAAAATGAAACGGAAAGAATACTATTATAGTAAGTTCTCACTCAATAAATAATAAAAATAATTATATAACTGCATTTTGTGTTAATGAAACATGATGAAAAATCCTCGTCCCATGTAATAATTGATAATTAGAAGTTGATATAAATCATTAGGAAGACCACTTTGACTATATGTTAGAGGCTCTACTGAACAGTATTTCTTCATTATCAAGCCAATGGTAATTGAGGTAAAGAGTCTATCTCCTCATTTTTTATCTGCAGATGCAATTATTCTTTTTGTTCCATCTTATGACTTATGACCATATTTGATTGGACAAATAATTAATAGTTGAAGAACATTTAAAAATAATGATAGGAAGAGTTAATTTAATAGGAAAAAGGTTACTGCATGTAATTTGTTTGCCTTAAACTGTACAAAATCAATTATTGGGTCAAATTTTTTGTTACTGACAGATTGTTACGATTTTCCTTCATAGTAAAAGCCAACTTCTGTCAACAATCTTTTCCTTTTTTTTTTTCCTAATAAGTGTTGGAGAACACAGCTATTTGCCAGTGGACATGTTACATGTATTACTAGTCAAAGAATTGATTTGTCCATTCCACACTTCAAATAAAGAGCCTCAGCTGACGCAAAAGATAAAAAGATCTACTAAAGTGTAGGTTAGCACTTTCTTGAGGAGGACAACAAGAAAATAGGCTTAATACATAAACGTGTCTTTTAATTCACCTTAATTGATATTTATATTTTTTAACTTTAAGTGTACACAAATAGACATTTAAACTATCATAATATCACATCTACAAACACACGCGTCCTACATTGTAAATTGCATAAGATGCACGAGTCTTATGTTTCAAATCGCGTGAAATCTGGCATATGTATGATGAGTTGCCCTAAGATGTACTACTAGTCCTCTTTCTCTTCTTTTTTCCCCATCAAAGTTGCATTGTAGTATACGAAGTTGCACGTGAGCTTCCTTTTGGTTTTATATAGTAATAACAACTTTACACTATGATTATATTTATAGTTAAATTAACCTTAAAAGTGTAAATCCAGTAAACAAATACTCTGCTACAAAGTTGAAAAGATCTTAACATACAACCACAAAGCCAGCATGCCTTTTCTCTTAACACTTTATTAATGTTTTCATTGACTTCAATGCATCTACTTTTTTTTAAGTTTCAAACTCTTTAATTATATGCTGGGAAGTGGTATGGACCACCCCACAAAGCTTTTACTATTTTCTTTTTTCCTTTCTTGTATATTTTATTTCTTGGGATAAAATCTTTTTCTTCTCAAATTGCTAATTAATGCATAACAATGGGTCATCCCTTAATAAACCTTTTTAATTACTTAGAATTCTGGTTTAAAGTAAGATAATATCATGATGTTTACAAATTGCACAAGCAAAGAGTCAATTGAGAAAAACACGTATGGTAGGATAGTTTTGTTTCATAGGATACCACCGTTTTAGTTTGTGAAAATCAATTGATTCTTTTCTTATTTCTCCTAAAGTTTGAAAACGTTGTATACTAGTTGTGGGGGGGGGGGGGGGGGGATGCAATACGTTTCAACATTTCAACTATAGAGAATAGTTCAAGAAAACGACTTTATCGTTTTATTTTCACATTGAATCAAAGGGACCAGAGTTTATAGCAAAAACAACATTTTTAAAAATTTAAAATTCCGATGAAAGACGCAATCGAAATACTTACAGGAGCTGTCATACTTTGGTAGTGATGATGGGATGGCAAAGATTTCCTCATCCTTAATCAGATGTCTGATGTTTGAGTATTGAAAAATGAGTTGTCTTTGGAAGAAAATGCTTTACTTTACTCTAAAAATGAGACTTTTCAGCGCGAATCAAAACTGGTGAAACCTCAAAATGTGTACCGGAAGTGTGTCAAGTTATTGGTACATGGTACAAAAACTTGAATGAAATTTCAAGAACTAGTAAAATGACTGTGGACCACAAGAACAGACAATTTCACCCCAGTTACGAATTTGTGGTCTCAATACCAACCAAGGAAAAACCACAAGCAGAAAAACAGAAAGGGGATCATATTTCATGTAATTGACAAAAAGTCCAAGACAGACGGCAACAATTACACCTCAATCCCAAACAAGTTGGGGTCGGCTGGACAAGCTGATATTTGAAACAAATGTTTAATTCTCTGACTCACAATCAAATGGTTCAGAAATCTAACTGGAACTCCATACACACAAAATATATAAGTGAATGAAGAAATGATTACCAGGAATGGCTTAAGAATGTTTAGGAGAACAGAAAATGAAAGGAACTGCAAATTCGAAAAGTGCCATAAACTATATCTATCTTAAGATATCATAAGTTTTAACAACCAAAAAAGATTGCAAGAAAAGCATCTCAGCCAGTTTATGATATTGTATCAAGTATAAACAATGGAGGAGTTCTGACAACAACATCAATTTGATGAGTATAAGCCACAGTTACAGAAATGCAGTACCCCGCATGAAATTACATGTCATGATTTTGTTATCTGGCTTAGACTTTGATCCTGAACAGTTCAATCTGGCTACTCCAAATATAATACTCTATTCAGTATTCACTTCTTTCATGGTTTCATACATTTCCGCTGCTGGTAGACATTGTAAAATTAGATACTGAAAAGAAGATTATCAAGCTATCCAAGTCAAAAAAACTTGCAGTATAGGATAGATTTACCACATCTTGAACCTCCCAAAATAAATTCTGTTTTCTCCTGCAGCCAAAATAGTATACGATGAGTCATCATGAATCCCATGATTTTCTTCTTTATTTTTTTAAAGTACCACAAACCCATTGTTTCTCAAAAGCTTTACCATTTTTTTTTATAAAGGTAATGATATCAAAAGCTTTACCAAATACCAAGTCTATAACCTAAAAGTTAATCAAGATTAAAAAGATAAAGACTTGTTAAATTAAATAATGTCACAATTTAAACGGTCTGCTCATGCTTTTAACATCCCCCTAATATAACAGGAATCCAGAAATTATCAACGTTCCTCTGGGTCAGCAAATGTCTCCTCCTGCTCTCATTTTTATAACGAAAATTCTTCAACAACATACACTGACCATACATTGTTAGTCTTACTTTCTTTTTTAGTCCATTTAAAAAAGAATATCTCCTTCTTTTTTTTGGCTAACCCTTTAATTTTAACTTTTCACATATATGTTTTAAGACCACAAGATTCAAAAATATTCTTTACTTAACTCTATGTCAAATCAAAATCAGACAAACAAATTGAAACAAAGGGAGTATCATCATAGTTTGGTTTGTGTTATAGGAGTACTTCATTTACTAGTCCTTGGTAAAGCAATCGTCCAGGTGAAGGTAACCTGTACAATTACTAGACCTCGAACAGAAAACCTGTTAATTATATCTCAGTTATCGTCGCAAAATAACTTCAGCACTGTAAAATTCATACTGCATCTCCCCTCTAGTTCCTCCCTTATTTTGGCTTGAATTCCTCCTCCTAGCATCAGTTTCTGCTAAAAAGAAAAAATGTCACGTTTCTTTTTCTGATGGCATCTATGGTTCTGTTTAAGTATTTCGTTGCAAAGCAAAATATCATGTCTAACTGAATTTGCAGAACAACTTCAACAATAGTTGTTGACATGACCTGTTTAAACAATTAAATTTCCAACTATCAATTCTAGCTCGTTACAATCAATATTTATAAACTGTCACTGCTATTTAAGAGACATTCGAGGAATCAAAAACAATAGTGCACTAACAAATAATAAACGTCGTGCAAGTTCTTGGCTGGGAAACAATAAAGCACATGAAGACCTGGGTACTAACCATAATTATAAAAAGCATTCAAAACAAGCCAATAACTATTCCTGTTTGAAATTTTACACCCACCTTTAACCACAAACTATTAAATCCAGAATAAAATACCACATGCTCACAAAAAAAAAATGCATAGAAACATGGAAACTATTTATCCTTGTTTCGAAAAGGAGAAAATTCCTACAAGCCATGCAATCTCCTTGCAGTAATCTGAAGATTATGTCGGTACTCTCAGTGGTTACAGCTAAGCCTCGTAGTCTCCCTCAGAGAACTTGTTCTCTGGGTAGAAGACAGCAATAACTTCATTACCACCAAATTTTCTTCCATTCAGCCCTTGCCGAGCTTTGCTGGAACTGTCAACATCTGCATACTCCAGGAATACCTGAAAATCAACCAGGATATTAGTTTAACAATTATACATTCAGAAGTAGAAACCACCACCAACAATAAAGAGCTGATATTGGAGCCAATTTGCAATTGTTTCAAGTCATGCACCATTTAAGGACGCAATAAATAATCGTAGTGAACGACACTTCACAGAAGTCATTTTTCAACTCGTCATTGTGAAGAAAATTAGCTACAAGTTGAATCTCCTTTTAACAACATACACAGGATAGTCAAGATCAGATTATAGACATAATTAATCTAGATGATGGCCTAAGAATTCAGCAGAGAGATACCTTCCCGAGTCCAGGTGTAGGCTCACCATTAGGATTTGGACGTGGAATGACAACATTCAGGAGAGCTCCTGCAAAGTAGATATATGAAGTTAAAATTCTCAACTTAAATTCAAGAAATAAGGTATGCTTAGATATACGAAACAGAAGACTTGATATGGCTACTCACCAAATTTACCACATTCAATCCTCATATCTTCCAAAATATCTTGATAGTCATCATCATCATTGAGCTCATCTACACTAACCACTTGTGTTAAGCACAAGACCTTTGTGGCTAATGCACCAGGCTGTAACATGAATCTCTGTAGAAGAACACAACACTAAGGGTGAGCTACAATGTCCTTGTATTAGAATATTAAAGCCTAAGAACTTGAAAACTGAATGGAAGAGGTATCTCTACCTGCAAAGCTATCTGCTGTTGTGCATGCAACAATACACTCTCTTGCTCAGGGTTGGGTTGGTTTGTGCCCTGGTTAGCCCGCCTAACAGTAAGAGTTTTATCTCCCATCTTAATCCCATTAAGAGCTGCACAAGCAATATCAGTAACAGACACATCCTGGTACACACAAAAAGCATAGCCTTTTGAGTTCCCAGTTTCTCTGTCTTTGACCAGATCAAATCCTCGAAGTTGACCAAAAGACTCTAAGAGTTCCCTGATTTGTGATTCTGTAAAATAGTAGGGTAAGCCACCAACAAATATACGGTCGGGACCTTCAAGCCCTCCGGAAGAACCTGGTGTTAACCCAACAGCTGCCAGGTTGAGGTTGGGACTCGGTTGACTAGGACCAAGAGTAGCTGCCAAAGAAGGATTGTAATCACTGGGTCTTCTAACCTTAACTGGTCCGCCCTGAACAAAACATAAAGTGAACAGCAATCAAGAATTGGAATATGTATAAGGACACGTACTTGACATAATGCAGCATGAAGCTTTGGTAATACATTATCCAACACTCAAACCTCCATAAGAACAGAATCAAATAACAAACCACAGAAAAAAAAAAGGGTTTGCCAACTCTTATATAATGGGAAAGGGCAGAGGGACATTAGTTCCAAGTTGGTGTGAATCTTGTGAAACTAAAATGTTCTCTTTTCTTTGCTTCCTTTTTAATAAACCCCCTACAGCAATAGGTATAAAGCTAACATATAACACCTATTCAAGCCAGATGATGTTTAATACCTCAAAAATGACACCATCCAAAGCCATGGCATTACTAGCTTCCTCAACTGATCTCATTTCAACAAAGGCAAATTTCTTCTCATGGTTTATATAAACGTTGACAACAGCATCCCCTGAAAATTTCAACAATATTTTGAGCACCTAAAAAGGTAAATTTAATAATACTACAAGGGAAAGCAAATAAATCTATAAACTAACCTGGACCAGCAGTGTTTCCTCCAATTGCGTACATGACATGACTAAAGAAGGTAGCAACAGACTGCATGTAGAACAACAGTGAGCCAACATAAAAAGTACTCAACGATATGCCAGAAACAGGCAGTACAGAATTAACTCAAACCATGAAATTAGGAAGTTCAAACTTATGATAATTTTGGAGGATGACAACACTTGATGATTCTATACACGACATATAAAAAAGCCTAATTTGGCCGTCATAGTACAAAATAAATGCTACAATGAAAAATGAAATGCCACATTCAATAACAAATACTCCCTCCGTTTCAATTTGTTTGGCCTACTTTCCTTTTTAGTCCGTTTCATAAAGTATGTCTCTTTCCTTTTTTAGAAACTCTATAATTTCAACTTTCCACATGGCATATTCAAGACTACAATAATAAAGGATATTTTAATACATTTGTCATATCTTTAATTTAAGACCACAAGTTTCAAAAGTCTTCTTTACTTTCTTAAACTCCATGTCAAGTCAAAATAGGCCAAACAAATTGAAACGGAGGGAGTATCAGAAAAGTGCTAAATCTAACAACAATAGAATATGGAAATGCAGGCAAGTTTCTCTCTAATGATTGTAAACTGAAGGGATATTAATCCAAGAATTTTACATTTATTTGCGATACAAATTTTAAACCTTTTTATCATGAAATAAAGTTGATTTGATACTATATTTACATAAGAATAAAATTTTAAAAATGCTTACATAAGAATAATTGTCTACCAAAACAAAACAAATTAAAAAAGATACAACTACAGATATTTCTCAGACTGAATGACATCAGAAAGACAGAAAAAGTGAAGTGTTAGTGTTGATGTCAAAAAGGTAATCAGATGGAATAGACAGTTGTGAAGATGTACGTGAATACCCTGTATTGCACTATATTATAACCAGTAGCTTGTGATGGACAAATTAAAATGAAAAAAGTAAAAACAGGGTTTTGGTTGTTTTTCAAATACAACTTGAAGTTGTATTTGGAATTTTCATGGCCAAATGCTGATTTCCAAATTAAGAGAAATTTCCGGAAGAAAGTGAAAAAATTTCATGGCCAAACGGGTTCATTTAAAGAAGACAACAACAATCTTCCAAACTTGAGCAGCCAAAATCATAAAACAGCCAATGTGCATAAGTCATGGGAATCTGTAGTACTACCTTCCCGCATAATATGATAATAGGAGGAAGTTTGCTACCTGTTCATTTGCAGTAGGAGGAAGTCCACCAACATAAACTCGCCGAGCATGTCTGGTAGCCTGATAAAGCAACATTTAAGAAAATACTTCAGGTAAAAGATGAAGCCATAAGAGAGAGATAATAGGAAATGTCCAACATATTATAAACCTGCTGTGTCATTGCCTGGACTGGCATAAGAGGGAGAGCTCCAAACTAGAGAAGCCACAAAACAAATATATGAGAATATAGATAACCAGTGAATGTATATTGAGAAGGATCTGCGACAATACCTGGCCTGCTGCTAGAGGAAACATATTAGAAAACATCCCAGGAATTGATGGGTTAGTAGTCCCAGGAACTTGACCTGCACAGGCATACGACTTACAAATCAGAAAGTGAAAATATGTATGTACTTTAAGCGGCTAAAACAAGTGAACTTTTACACTAAAATTTTTCTTTTTTTTCCCTTTCAATGTTGTTGAAAAAATAAGAGAATTTGTAATCAAATTGAAGTAAAACAATTTAAGGGATGGAGAAATTTATTACTAGAGAAAATATTTGTAAACTACCAAGCTAGCAATTCCTTGAAGATGAACAAGACCTGTATCGATTCTTCCTTGTACATATTAGCTACAGAAGTCGGCTCACGCCCATTGTCAGCACAGTGGGGCAAGTAGCCCAACATTGCCTTCTTAGAACATAAGACAATACAAAACAAACAACAAACACCAAACACAACAAGAAACCAAAACCCTCAGTCTCAGAATTATTTCACCAAGTAAAAAGTAAAGAAAATCAAAAGAGCTAATCTAACTAGGACTCGCTACCAATATAGGTGGAAGTCAACGAACCAAAAAGCTTACCAAAATATAACCATGCATTTTGATACGAACTTCCACACTATATCCAAGAAAAACATGACAGTTTTCAAGATACTTTAATTGTAATGAAACTGATGGACCGCGTACCTGCAACATCAATAGCGCCAGGTAACAATGCACTGGTAGGAGGTGCCATATCAAAACCACTGATCCTTTTGCTGAAAAGACACATCATTAGTACCAACAGCAAAGTGATAAATTGGTTGAAAATGTAACTTTCTATGATCTGTATAGATGTTAGCCACTGACAGATAAATTGGTTGAAAAAATAACTTTCTACGATCTGTCTGTATAGATGTTAGCAACTCACTGAGACATGTATAACACAAATTATGCAGACACTCCCCCTTAAATTGCAAATTAAGAAAAAGACATAACCCTGTTGGTGCAACTACCTTAACCGCCTTTCAACCAGATTAAAATATGAAATGAACGAACATGACTAAAACTCAAGAAGAGAAAAGAAGCAAACAACCAAGAACACACAGCAACACAAGGGACATGACAGAAAAATCACAACAACAACATACCCGGTGTAATACCACAAGTGGGGTCTGGGGAGGGTAGGACGTAAGCAGGCCTTACCCCAGAGAAATCACAAGCAAAAAACAAAAAAAGAATAAACAGTCAAAATCCAACAGATTCCAGTAAATAGAGGGTTAAAGTCATCATAGTAGCTTTAAGCTTTTGCAAGAACAAATATTTTCGTGTCAAATTCACCAACTCATAAGGCCAAATAACAAAATCTTCACCTAATGTTTTAGTCCAATTCTATCTATAGTTCTAACTTCTCACACAGTAAAACTTATGATTTCTTTCCAATTTGACAGATCAAAGAGTCCAATGACCAGTCTCGCCAACATTCCAGCAAATTGCAATTTGCTTCACTCAAAGTTTAAAAGACAGAAACCAGTCTTAACAGAGCATTAGGACATAAATAATAACCAATAGAATATATCTTGATAATGCTCCTACAACAAGATATAGAAACAAGACACAAACCTCTTAGATGGCGACCGTGATCGAGACCTTGATCTATGCTCGGATCTACCCCTAGAGCTAGGCTTGTGTCTCTGTCGGTCCTCTCTATCTTTGTCATTGTCTCTTCGCCTGAAAGGATAAAAAATAATCATATCAAAAAACATAAGAAAGATGAGAAATTTGTTAGACTACTAAATCAGCAAGCACCAAGCACATGGATCTCATATGAAGCTCACACTGAAGCATGTAGAGTATAGCGAACAGTGACAAATAGAAAGCATTTTAAATTGAAATCAAGGGACATGATTCTCAAAGTGAACGTTACTATTAAGTATTACCATCATAAATGAGTAACTCAAAACAGGTACACAACAAAAATCCAACGAACTTTTAAAACTGCATTTGAACTTACCTATCGTAATCTCGAGTTCGATGAAGATCATCTTCATCTCGATCTCTGGTCCTCTCCCTCTCCCTCCTATCACTCCGATCCCTATGACGATCTCTGTGATGACGCTCACGGTCCTTCTCCCTCTCTCTGTCCCTATCCCTATCTTTGTCCCTTTCCTTACCTCTGTCCCTGTCTTTATCTCTGTTCCTATCCCTGTCCCGGTCTTTATCACGCCCTTTCTCCCTCTCCTTCTCCCTGCTTCTTGATGAGCCCCTTTCTTTCTCGGGATCACGAGAGATATGCTGGAATAGGCAGAATGGTAATAAAAATGTTATCCTGTGAAGAGAACTACAAAACTTACATATATAAACAAAATCTAAGGATGACAAACCATACAGCAGAAGCCATAATAATCTAAAACTTGAAACTAAAGAAAGTAAAAAGGAAGAGAAACACAAATCGGGGAAAAGAATTTCATATACCAACTACCCAGCATGTACACTACTTATAATATAACTAGTCCCTTGCCCATTTGAAAAACACCATCACTATTGAAAGAGTTGCTTTCAAATATTTCAAATTATATTACTTTTGAGTATTCTCTGAGGATGTAATTTCGTTTCAAAATATTAAGGAATCAATAACCTGTCTAATTGGGAAAATTGATTCTATCATAAAGCTTTGTATTGGCTATGTTCACAGGCTGGAGATTAGAAGAACTGCTGACATCCACCAGAGTAAATCAGCTCCTCTCTAAATCCTACCATAGAGGCCAATCATAGGCAATACCCCCAACCCCACCACCACAAAATACAGCTTACAGCTTTCATGTAATCTGCTTTATTCTGTAATGTCTAATGGTGTAATTTGAATTCAAAAAATAAATGTCTGATTTTACACCAAGTAGTAGATGTATTGATACTTCTATTCGAGTAGTAGAATTATCGCACTTAAAAAGTAATCCCTCTCTGTAATACTCCACAAAACCACAACTGCACCCAAGGGTGTGTCCTAGTGGTCAATGAAGTGGGTTGAGCACCATGGCGTCTCAAGCTCACAAAACACTACGTGATTTTTCCAATATGTTCTAGCCTCGGTGGACCACCGAGTTACATGGTACATGTTGCTGGTGGGAGGTCACAGGTATTACGTGAAATCAAAAATACTCCACAAACCCTAATCGCATCCCATCAAGCAATTCAAATAAAACTTTCTGAGTCATCGACTATAAAAAAAAACAGAAGCATATAATTAACCCTAATTTAAACAAACATCTATGTGTATTAATTCATCACCATTATAAGTTCAAATCCAATAAATTAAAAAACAAAAAAATTCAATTCATCCAATAAGAAGGGGAAAAAACAAGCGTGTACCTGAGACTTGGAATCACTGTAAGGAGAAGATGCATTATTGTCTATATCTTCTCCATTGCCTTCATAATCCTGCATCGTTCCACTAATTTTTATTTGCTTTCTCTTCTTCTCCTTGAGAGAAAAAAGCAGGCAGAAAACTAGGGCTAGAAAAGGGCTTCACCGTTTCTGTAATTGGGAATTGCAGTCCGATTGCGATTAATTTTATTTATCATAGTTAACAAGGGTACAACCGTCAATTCGAACTTACGACGGCGTTTTCAATTTACTTTTCTTCCAATCAGCACACTCGGCGCATGTATAAATTGTGTACCAAAACAAAGTAGATAAGATAATTAACGTTGGAGATAATTCAGAGTTGGGAGCAGTAAATTAAAATTTTAATTTATGTTTAGTTAGGATTTATAGTTGAATTGATATAGGTTTTCAAATTTCTAGCTAAATTAGGTTTGCATTATTATAAAATAAATGAGAAAATTAGACAAAATGGTCATTGTGTTAAATTTTTTACACAAAAAAATTGTCCACTTATAATTTACTATCTAAAATAGTCATTCGACCAAAGTTTTCACCCGAAATGATCATCGATATACATGCGACTATTTTCTTTGAAATTTTATTTAGGAGTATACATGCACTATACATGCAGTATACATACGACTATTTTTTTTGAAAAAACTTTTGACAGTACTACATTTTTGTAAAAACCCATTATAAATAGGGTGTTGCCAGCAATTTTCATATAGAGACAAGTATTGGAGAATTGTGGAGAACATTCAAAGATATGTTATAACATTTTAATAGTAATAGTTAGTGGGCATATTTTTTGTGATAAAAAAGTATAACTAGGAGAAGAGAATAAGATAGCTGAAGAATTTGGTTACATTAACATATTGCTCTTGTGCTTGGTGTTTGTTGGTCTCTGTTTTGTATACTTGTTTTCTTGTTTTGCATTTCCGAAAGTTTTTTTTTTTATGGACAACACTTTTAGAGATATTTACAATGTATAATTATCCATAAGAATCACATTCTGGAGGATGAAAATCAAAATGTAAGACTAACGAATATAAGTTTATCATTGTTTGTTCAATTGTAATAAAATCAATGGACGTCGAATAGCCGGTCAAGTTCTTCCAATCCATGGTGTCGTATTGTTCATATGAACTAAATTGATAAATACATCTCTTTGCCTAAGAGATGTGCTATACGTCAACTTCCCTAAGACCAGCAATATGCTTCAACTTCCTCCCAGATTTGCAATGCTTCAACATATATACGTTCAATTTCTTCTGATAAAGTGATATCTCGTAAACTCTCTCAGATTTGCAATGCAAAGCGCTAGCTCAAACCATATACTTGAGACACCATATAACCCGAAAACTAAACAATTATGCTTCTCAAGAGTAAAGGGAAACCTCAAGCAAAGCCAACTTCCTCCTCAGTATTGAGAATTTCCGCAACTAACATTGAACTTTCCGTGACCTATACAGCTTGAATTGAAGATAGCAGACTATTGTGGATTGCCGTCACCACTCTTCAAAACCCATGCTGAATTTTCTGAACTACATAGTTCCTTCATAACCTGCAGAAGCATAGAAAAATATTTAGGATTTAGTTAGTCAAAAAAAGATTTTCTATATTCCATCAGGAATTAGACAAAAGCAATGAAGCTTCCGCACAAATTTTAGAAAAATCATTGCACTATGACAGACCGACAACATTTCACAATGGAGCTGATTCACAAATTCCAGGCAACTTGAAGGATTCTAGACAACAATGATGCAGTATAGAATCAGATAACATGGAGGTTTGGAACTATTCCATTTTATCTTCTATCAGAGAAGGAGAAATAGAAAAAAAGATGAGAACTGGGGTAAGAGGGCCGGAAACAGGATACTGTGAACATCTATTGTGTAAATACATCGACTTCCTATAATAGCATGTACGTCCAAGCTATTTAAAGCCCAATAACCAAGCCTGCGGTCAGCACATGGGTAGGATAATGACAGCATTGCTATGACCCAAATTATATAAACGGAGTGCAAAATAAGGAGAACCCTGACAGGAGCCCAGTTAAAGGACCTAAGCCCGAGGTAGAAACTTTACCACACCATATAAAAGAGAGTAAAATGGATCCTGTCAAATGCTAATGCCGGCTTTGCACTTTTTGTTTCTTTTGCACTAATATTTCCCAACTCATTCGGCACAGTCAGGTTGTATTGCTAACTTTTATCTTACTCCTGAAAATGTCTTTAATCATGTCTCAACAATCAAACAGGACAAAGGCATGAGATAACATCCCCATCTAAAGGTCTGAAACTTCTGTGATGAAGGGTGAAGTTCCAATATTAAACTTTACTAAATTCAAATATCTTAAAGCAATTCTATAACAGGTTTTTAGTGTTTTACCCAAAAGTAGAAACACGTATATTTAAAATCAGGGGAGGTATGGGAGCCAGCTTGGGGAAGAGAACAAGTTTGTTACTTCTCTAGCCATTGTTTTACAAGACCTACTAGGAAACAATTTTCTCCACTCACTCCTCAATAAAAAGCTGATTGGAGACGACGGTCTCTTTCTCTTATTTAAACATACTAAACTGATAGGTGATTACTTCCATTTCATTTTTTATGTTCTTCTCTCTGGTTTCTTAGTTTTCAGAATGTGCAAAATCACCACTGCTGCGAGTCATGGAAATATGAGGGGTGAAATGGAGGTAGGAAGGGCAGAGAAGAGATTAAAAACTTACTGCGCTTCACCTTAACTTGGTCTTCAAATTTTAAGAAAAGGTACGATCGGCTTATAATTATTCATAAAAAATGAGCAGTTTGCATAAAACAGTGCCGAGTATCATTCCCTCATCTAGGATTAGGTTGGTAGCTAAAACAAAGAGCAGTTCCACAAAAAATAAATATCATGTATAGTTTTCCCTTCTTGGTTAGTTTGGTCTGTGGTGACCTTTTACATTTGTTGTAATCAAATTTTTTCTCTTACCTGTAGTAATTTGCAAAAGACTGTCACTATTTTGGCCAGACCCCTCTTGGGGATTTCACTGGGTATGTTATTGTTGTTATTGTTGATGTCATTTATTTTGAAAATAAGGGCGTGTTCGGTATGGAGGAAAACAAGATCCAGAAAAAGTTTTCTGATTTTCCCATGTTCGGCTGGTCAAAAATTTTGGAGAACATATTCTCTAGGAAAACAAGTTCTTTACAAATGAAGAAAATGACTATCATCAGTGGCGGACCCAAGATTTTATACAAGTGGATTCAATCAGTAAATAGGGCACGATAGTCGATAGTGTAACGTCGAGCACAACAAACGATTTAATAGTGTAACGTCGAGCACAACAAACGATTTACTCTTTGCTCTTATTTATTTAAGCAACGTCGAGCACAACAAACGATTTGCTCGCTCCTCTTTTATTTGTTTATTTGTTAATAATATAATATCAAAATAAGATATTTAAAAAAAAAAAATCAGCACTTTTTTTGTTTAACAAAGTTGAGAAAAAAATTAAAAATTTACAAAACACTACTTACATTTTTTAAAACTAAAATGAAAGTAAACTAAGAAAATATATATAATTTCAACGATAATGAGTAGCATATTAAATAATATTGGCCAGTGATATCCATATTGAACCAAAGCAGAAAAATTGTGAAGTGCAAAATGCGGTTGAGGGGACTCGAACTCGCATATTGACTACGAGTTTGAACCCGCTAGACCACTGCGCCACAGCCAACCTTTCTTTAAAGTGGGTTCAAATTAATTCTTATACTTGAATTTCACAATAATTTTCCTAATATAAACAGTAAATTTTCCGACGAAGCGGGTTCAATTGAACCCACTTGGAACCACGTGGGTCCGCCCCTGACTATCATACTTCCATGGAAGTAGGGAAAACAAGTTCTTCAAGTGACATTTCACATAGATTGTCCTCCCCCCCCCCCTCCAACACACCTCATCTTCACCCCCACCACCCGTAGCCCCTATTCCCCCCCGCGAGGCCTCACTCTCCCATAGTATTTATCTAGATTATATGCAAATGTTTTTAAGATAATATGTTTTGCTTACATACCGAACACAAGAAAATAAGTAAGAAACCCACTTATTTTCCTAGAAAACATTTTCTATGGAAAACATTTTCCTTCGAACCGAACACACCCTAAATTAAAACTTACCAAACTATAGATCCAATAATAAAAAGAAGGGGAAAGAAAATAACAGTTCTTAAAACTCAATGGAAATTGAAAAAGGAAATTCTTTTCAACTAGCAGAAAAAACCCTTATGCTTCCCATCTGCATGACCTTCTAAGTGGCACACCTAAAGCAAACCAACTTGTGCACACCAATCTATAGGAGTCAAATCAGCAACACCTCCATCGACATCCCCTTTTCTTGCAAGTCTGTCAAACGCTCCTTTACCATGCAAGTTACCATTCATATGTACATTCTGGTGATTGAAGGCGCTAAAAAAGATGAAATAGACCTAAAATTACTTGGAGAAGGTGGATCAAAGACCTACAACCAATTGGAGTCAATGTAGTCTTGGGTAGATAGAGTACAACTACAACCAATTGGAGTCAATGTAGTCTTGGGTAGATAGAGTACAACTAGTTGTACTAAGGTTTCGTGGTTTATGCTACACATACATTAGGTTTGAGTACGGACAAGTGTGAGATTTAGAGAACCTCTATTTTTAGAGACCCCTAAAATATGCCTTCAAAGACAAATTGCTTACAAGTATTTAAATAACCCGAAGTAGACATATTTGATTGATTGATTGACTATTTGAAATCACTACATCAACTATGGTAATAACTGTTCAATTATTGACTTCTGCCACTACATGAAACCCCATTCAATAAAGTCAAAGAAGATACAGTTTAATTCTCATGACAAGTAAGAAAAGAACTACTCACCTTTTGAAACTCAACACTGGTAACATCCCTTCCCAGTTGCATCGTGGCAGCTGCAATTATAGATGCTTTCTTTAGCTTTGCACTAGGCCCTTCAGCCATAAAAACATCAATTACAACTTTCCTGAAACCAAAACTATGTATTAGCCGTGGGCCTAGGTGTTTATCAAGTAGTTTTAGTTATAATAGCAATAGTTACTAACCTCAATGTGTCATACTGTGGATTATCTGGCGATGACTTCAAAACATAGACACCATGGATGTTTACAGCAATCTGATTAACCACTGCCTCTATCTCCTCTCGAGGTACATCATCAACACTCATGGCTGCAGTTACAGCTTTCTTTGAATCTCCCTTAGGAAGAAATGACTTCAAAAGTGCCATTGATTGTAGACCTACACGGATTTGCTGGAAACTGGATAAAAGTAAACAGTGGATTCTCAATCTGTTAGGGGTCACAAATTTATATGGAGGAAATAATGTGAATAAAACAAGTCATGCACAGTTTTTTCTTGAACAACAAAAATACACTATTCCTTCTAAATCTCAGACAGGTGAGGCGCACAGGAAAAAGACAATGTAATATATTCTACTTATGATCCATTACCATTCTAGAAAAGTAAAGCAGATATATAACATACCAAAAAGACAAAACGTAAATCTTGTGATGGTCGATTTCGACCTAAATACTCGCACAACTCACCCAAACTAACAACGAATCAACATAAACAGGACTCCGAGGGACAATGGATAACCACTGCTCAAAGGTATTAAAATATTCCAAAGCAAAGAGAAATGTCCTATAACTACACCATCTCATCCTTTTAGAAGACTGGTCATACTCATGATAAAACAATCAGGAGGAATATTCAAGAATGGAAATTGCCACACCTTGTGGAGTTATGGTCAATTGGAAGAACACTATGTCAAGCCAGATATTACTGACAGCCTAAAATGAAAGGATGGTTCCTATTCAGTGAAGGAAGGTTACTCTCACCTATGCTCCTCCAATGAGATAATGACAGATGGCCCTGGAAGTATATATGGAAAACAAAGCTTACCCCTAAGATTATATGCTTCAGCTGGATAGCCTTACGTGAAGCATGCCTTACACAGGATAATCTCAAAAGAAGGAATATTCAGACAGTCAATAGATGCTTCATGTGCTTCAACAATTCAGAATCCAATAGACATCTTTTGCTGCACTCCCAGTTGCCACAGATATTTGGGGCATGTTTCTCTCTATTTTTGGTCTCAAATGGATTATGCCACAAAGCATAAAAGATGCCTATGAATGCTGGACTCAGCATAAAAGATGCCTATGAATGCTGGACTCGATGAAAAGTTGACAAGTCCATCAGGAAAATCTGGCAGATGATTCCTGCCTGCTTTTCTTTTTGTGTGTGTGTGTCTGAACAGAAGGGAATCAACAGATTTTTTATGGCTGTTCAGTTGGCAGAATCTCTTCCCTGTAAATTATCCTATTATTTTTTTGGACTTTATCAGCTCTCATTAGCTTAGTTTTTGTAGCTATGGCTGATAACCTTTTTGTGCATTTACTACTTTTGTAACCTCTGCATCTTCTTGATGCCATCTATGAAATTCTCTTACTTATGAAACAATCAAATAGAGGAAGGGTGAAATCAGGAGAATTGAGTAAAGAGGTAATCGACTTACAGGGGAGATTAAAAGATCACCTATTTACCATTCCTTAAGATCCAAAGAATAATATCAAAAGCAATAAAAAGGTGATGTTATTAGCTGAGACAAGATTATGAGGGAAGGACCGCGGGGCGGGGGGGCGGGGGGGCTTCTCCTTGAACCAAAAACACAAAGGGACGACAACAGGTGGAAGAATTGAAGGGAGCACAGCAATTTAAAAAAAATTCCGGACATGATTGTGAATTTGCTGAGCAATCAAACCAATAAACCACCTGTTTGAACCAGGCTTCTGCAGTTATTCTCAGGCTCTAACAATTTGAATGACTAAGATGAATACCCAAAATCACTATTCACTACCTAAGAAACAACAAAAGCAGAAAGTTCATAAGTTATTTTCAGAGACCTCACCTGCAAACCTTATGCTTTCTAAAAACATCTTGGAGCGCCTTTCGTAAAGCTTCACGAATTTCTTCTGACATAGATGTTCTCAAAAGTGAGTTAGGAGTGGGTTTATCACCACTTGGCAATGCAGGAATGTTGGCCTTTGGGTTTGAAGGATTCTGCATGGTAGGCCTGTTTCCAGGCAAAATATCATTGATCTGTTTCCCCACACACTCCCATGTAGCTTGCTGCTCTCTCACAACATCACCATACAGGTTTTCAAATTTCTTGTCAGGATGCTCTTTGAGCTTCCAATCATTCAGGTCAGGCCTCTCGATAGCTAATGATTTTAGTGATGGTGTTGCAGCTTTAAGGAATTCAGGCCTCCTGCCAAAAACTGACTTCTTAATTAAGATACTCTTGGTAAACTGATAAAGAACAAAATTCCTCGCTAAAACATCAACTCCATTATTCTTTCCACAGACTAATGAACTTTTTGCAACCCACAATCCTTGAACTAATTGTGCGTATATTTGGAGGACTCTCAAAATCTCATCAACAGGATTATCTGGCGCTAGGTGCTTTAGAGCATCAAAACGATGAATTGGAGGTCCCTGCGAAAAGAACTCAGATTTAGAAATGTGCTGCATAAAATATACAAGCAGCACACATACAAACAGTGGGTACAAACCTCAAGAAGCCAAGTTCTAACACGTTCTTCAAGAGGTAACTGAGACAACCTGAAAACCATCCATTTGGCAATTTACAAGTTAGAAGCATACAATGAGTGGGAAAGAATGTTAATATAAGATAGTTGAGAAACATGGCATATCAAGAACTGCTATCTATTCACATGGCTGGGATACTAAATGGAAGAAACAGCAAATTTCTGGCTAGAGAAAGACAATAAGCAAGTCAAGCCATAGGCTGCATATTTATGTTTACCTTTATGAGCACACCCACAACGAATATAAGTCACACCAGTCAATAATAATTAATTCCAAGGGATCAACTTTAGCAACTGATGGCTATTAAGGACAACGTTCTTTTACAAAAAAATGAAAAGAAATCAAATAGATGACAAAGGTAGAGGATAGGATGACCAGGGAGGCGCAAGTTGCTAAGTAACATGATGAATATGTATCCAACTGCATATTCGGGAACAACAGTCCACTCCCTTCCTTGGCCCCAAGAAGTGATGAAAAAAAGAAATGGAAACAAGATTATCACATAAAACTGCTCCGAAGAGTTTTGTAGATCTGCCAATTACTCCTCAACTAGAAAGAAGAATGACCATGTTTTCTATTTTATTTCATTTCTAGAACATCAAGAACAAAAACAACTTTCTGGCAGACTAGGTTCTCTGGCAAAAATGAAGCATAATGTACCCTTGCACTTCATACTGCTCATATTTACTACAACGACAAACCAAGAAGGCAACAAAGCTTTAAGCCTTTAACCTACTTCCACCACCACCACCCCTCCAAATGCCAAATTAAGTCTGGAATACATTTTTTTTAAAAGCGGGGAAAACAATGCTTCCCGCACAAACAATAGAATATTTGTCGGAGTGAGTGAACACCTTGTTATTTTAGAGAACATAGTTTTATTTATTAAATCATGCCTAGAACACACCCCCAGTGTGTGGGTCTGATCCTTTTTCATGGGTCAAGCTCGTGGAAATCTTTTTGATAATGGTGGCCGCAACACTCAAAGTCAGGACGTCTGTCTGCTTTGATTTGTACATATAGTTGTTTGTGTTTATAGTTATTTTATCTTTACAACTTTTTTTAATTTTATTGTCTTAAGTAAAATGCACACTTTAATTGTGCCTTGCAATTAAAGTCTGAGTACTCTCCTTTTCCTACGTAAACTACCACTTCATGGTGTTAGTATCAAAACCTTCATAGCCCCAGTAGACCCGACATCTTTTTCCGCTTTTTGACTCTGACAGACACAATACTGAGAGAATTCAGAATCAAGACTGTTTCTAAAGCATGCCCTGGGGGGGGGGGGAGAGAGAGAACAGAGTTGCTACTAAATAGATCCATGGCACACCAGTTGCCAAAGATTAGCTAGACCTTAGAGTTTGAGCGACTAATAATTTCCAGTCTTTTCTTGTGTTTACGTTCTCTCCTAATTTTCCCCCAAATATTATTTGCTCCAACTTCACACATCGCCAAAGATTAGCTAAACCTCCCAATGCTGCATTTTAGAAATCCCCTCCACAATCTTTTGTTGAACTTGATTCTATTAGTGAAATTCTCCTTTCTCCCCTGAGTCCAAGCCAGCAGAAACATTCCTGTGCCCCTCTTTGACTAGAGAGATTTTTCCCCAGCTCAGAAAAAGGTTTTCCTTCCCAGTTTGATCTACAAATTTATAGTCGATCAGAATTACATTCATCGACGTTGTGACAAAGCTTAAGTTACTATGTGAATCATTGTAGGAAATTACCAGTCCATCAACCAAAGACAAGTCAATAGCCAACTAAAAACTAGATTGTGAACAAGTAATCAAAGATCATCACAACCCTCTACTCAGCATTGTACAGAAAGCAAAAAGTGATTAAATAAATAAATAAAATGAAAGCGGGAAATAAGGAAATAGATTACAGTAATTTGCACTTTCCATTTAAAAAAAAGAAGATAATTTGCAGGTAGTGGAATGGTCCAGCAATACCAGAGGACGATAACACCACACATCAAAGAAGAAGACAGCTCTATGATCATAGATGCAAATAAAAAATTGTTTTTGTCCATGGCAGCACTTCAAACCTTTCAATGCCAAAACAATAAATGCGAAGGACCAATTAAAGTGGCTGCAGTACCTTGTTCTAAGATTTCTGTATCTGTCAGTGTCAGCTGGTCTTCCAGGACAAAAGGCGTTCAGATAATCAACCCTGTGTATCAAATTAGCAGAAAAGAAAACTGGTATTACAATAAAAATGATGGTAGATGTGCAATTTGGATAATGAGAGTGTTAAGACGTCTTTTTTTGCATTGTTCTGTATCATATGATATTTGGAGCATGTTCTTTTCTGTTCTTTGACTAGCCTGGGTCAATTAGATTAGAAGGTTAGTAGGTATTATTCCCGGAGTATTAGTACCATTCTTGTATTTTCGTATTCTTAGATTTTTATTACTACCTGTTGTTTCTTTAGCCTCGATTATTGTATTATCTTGCCGTTGTTTCTGCTTCTTGCAACTGCCTTCTTTTACATCATTCTTTGTGCCAAAGTTCTTTCAGAAACAGCCTCTCTACCTTCTCAAGGTACGGGTCGGGTCACTACCCTCCCCAGAACCCACTTGTGGGATTACACTAGATTTTTTGTTGTTGTTGACTAGCCTGGGTCAAGCCTACAGCATCAAGAAGCATATGAAAGCTGGTGTTCATGAAAAGTTGGGAAATCCATCAAAAATGTTTGGGAAACAGTACCTGCTGCTATTTTTTGGTGCATTTGGAATGAATGGAATCATAGATATTGTGATGGGATTTCAACTCCGACTCATGTACTCAAAGCTAAATGCTTACTGAATTTGTTTAGTTGGCTCAATCAGGCCCTGTAACTAGTTGTGTCCAATTTTTGGACTACACTGGGTATGTTGTTGTTGTTCTCTGCTCCGTAGTGATAGAATAGTTTTTTTTTGTGTCTAAGAGCAGGCACTATCTCCCTCTCTTGCAATTTTCTGCTTGCATCTTCTGGATGATTTTTAGTGAATTACCCTTACTTCATCAAAAAAGAATGAGAGAAGATAAATGTATGCTCTGAGGCAGGAAAAATGTGTCTTTTAATTGTCCTGAATGGAAGCAGTTTGCGGAAAAAAATATCGCTCAAGCGAAGAAAAATCAACCATATTAGCAGATACATACGGGCTCATTGAAAATGGTAGTGAGGAGCCTTCCTCCATGGCCATTTTCTGCAGATATCTGGCTGAAATGTCACTCCTAGCCCCATGGTATTTTAGATGTAACCAGTGCTAAAAGGGAAATGAAATAGATATCAATAACTTCACAAGGATCTGCATTAATGAAATTGTTTGAAATGATATTGGCCAGTGCATGGAGAAAGCTAACTGCTCTTGAGCAAATATAAATAGAACACACTTGCAACAGAAACGTCAATACAAACTATAGGAGATGGAAAATCAGCAGCCACTCAAGCTAAAGAACAATATGGAGAGTTATAGCTAATACAGAAAAGCGGAAATTTTGTCACTACACGTTCACAGGTGTTCATACCTCTCCAATATCCTTGTAGTTCCCAGGTGGTTTGTTCTGCACAAAAGGAATATGTTTCAAGAATAAATCAAAAAAAAGGTAAAGCACTTATAGAAAAGCTTGAACAGCATCAGGAGAGGGATAGCCTAGTTGCAAGAGATCATCCACCTAAAAACAATAAGGTTTGGGTTGACTCGAGTCACCAAGTGAGGCAAAGTGGAAAGGCGGGTACCGGGTTCCTGGGTAAGGGGGTTTGAGTGTGGACTTCACCATACTAGAAAAAAAGTCTTGAAAATAGCAGAGTGCTTAACCACAGAAGACTAATCTTTAGGCATTCCCTTTATCATTATTTATCCAAAAATGTGGAAAACCTAGTAAATCAGGAACTGGAAAGTCCTTGACATACAATAACAACAACAACATACCCCCAGTGTAATCCCACAAGTGGGGCCTGGGGAGGGTAAGATGTACACAGACCTTACCCCTACGTTTGTGGGGTAGAGAGGCTGTTTCCGATATACCCTCGGCTCAAAAAGAGAAGTTATTCGGAGGAGAGAAGTCCTTGACATATGATATTTTAAGTGCTAACCACTGATCTGTACCATAATATCACATGAAAAGTAGTCATATACAAGGTCCATATAAGTTGAGCTTAGAAGCTGGCATCAAAGAGCAAATCATGAAACGAACCTGCTTCTTTGATGGACCCACAGGCTTTTTCTCCTTGACGTCTTCGTTTTCAACATTTCTTTCATCATTGCTGGTGGTAATGTTCTTCTTCAACTCACTTTCCTTAAGATGCTGCTGTGATGGCCGAAGCTGTACAACTGCATGAACAGGATTGAGGTGTAACTGCATAACAAACAGGAAGCAAGAGCGTGACTATGGAGAAAATTAATAAGCTTGATAGTTTTTCTTTTGACTGCAGCAATGAGCTTCAGATCGTTATCAGCAAACTTAGAAATTTTAGTTGAAGTATCTCACACCAATGTATAAAAGAAACAAAAGAAAATAACTAGGAGGACTTAACAATTTTTTAATACTAAGTGGCAGAACTTGGGGTAAATAAGAGAGCCAGAAGCATTATAACAGTTCCCAACTGCATAGGTAACGGTTGAGCTAGATTTGACAGCGAATAATTTGCTTCAACTTGAAGCTGATAAACAACTAACTTGATTACATTTGAGGTTGTGAGAGTAGCCGCCGGAAATTGTTATGGTCCTAATTAGTTTTTGAGAAGAAAGAAAAGGACAAAATCTGAACAGATAAGCACATACAAAACCTGCGGAAGACTAACAGTCAAACAGAACTCCACAAGACTAGAAGGTTAATATGCATTTAAGCCATCAACAACAGACTGTTTACCTTATTACCAATGAGGGTCCCAACAGCACAGTCAGAGGTGCAAGTTGGTAATGGCATCCATGATGTAGAAAGAGTCTGGAAATTCAGAAACAATCAGATTCTGGGTAAAATAATTAGAACTGTATTTCCTGCTAAGGGAACAAATATCAAGAGCAGAGTTTCCAGAATCTAAATGTCAAAGTTCGCAAAATACAACCTCCTAATCCTACACCTAACAACAAAGTTACAACCATGAAGCTGAAATATACATCTGTATACAGAGGCTGGAGCAGGATTTGAAGGTGGTGGGGGCACCACTATTTTTAACATAGGCATGCCATTTACTAGTTACGAAGTTTGACGTGCACGGTGCAGCTCTCTTAAAACTTAATTATTATGAAGTTTTTTTTTTTGAAACTAGTAACTCGTATTATATAACAAAACAGTACATAGGTTGTACTGAAACCATATATACATATGTACACCAAAACTCTACTGCTCGCTGTCTAAATTTAATCTAACATCAATTATAGTAACAGCATCATCTGAGTAAAGTTGATTACACCAAAAACATAACAGCAGAATACAATTTAACTTAACCTTCTGCACATTGTTCTCTATGCTCTCAAAACATCTAGAATTTCTCTCTTTCCAGATTGTCCATCAAATATTGGCAGGGACAATTCTCCATCTACCTTTGTTCTTTGCATGTACACCTGCTTCCTCCAGACTCTTTATAGCCTCTGAGACCTTCCTGGGCATAGTCCAGGAAACGCCTTTGAGACTTAAAAAGATTCTCCATAGATGTTGTGTAAACTAACAGTGTAGATGTTTTCTCCACACCACCTATGACCCCAAAAATCCACCCTACTCCCATCACCCACCCTAAAAGAAGTTCTCATTGAACTCATCCTCAACAACAACATACCCCGTGTATTCCCACAAAGTGAGGTCTGAGGAGGGTAGAATGTACGCAGACCGTACCTTTACCTCAGATGTGAAGTAAAGAAGTTGTTTCCGATAGACCCCGACTCAAGACAAAAAAATGACCAGAAAACGACGTAATAAAAGTACAAGAGATATAGACAATAAACGAAAACAACAGATAGCCACAGAACTATACTACAACAAAATAATATTATAGTCGAACTCCATGAAACACTATAAAGTAGCAAAAGCTGAAGAACAAGAAACTACAAGAGTTTCTAGTGTACAAAAATGTTCCTCCACATATTGCACCCGTATGGTACAAAAATGTTTTTAGTCCGCCACTCCCCTTGTAACAATATTTATAAAAGTCGGTCTTGAAAACCGAAGTACTTTTAGAAATACCGGGGGTTCAAATCCCTCTCCATCCGCGACCCATACTACTTCAATGTTTTGTTGCTATCACTCTCTACATAAAGCCCTCATTCAGAAACCTCCAATAACTATTTCCACAGGATAGGTTGATTAAAGGTGGATACATAGTATATCCAGTCAGATAATGCCTGCCACAAGGTGGATTTTACTTTTTCTAAAAGGGAGAAAAACTGATCTTAGCAGCTAATCACTAGCAGCACTAAGCCTATCTCTAATAGTTTTATGCTCAGAAACTAGGGAAAAGAAGAGAATATATATAAATATATACGTGCGTGTGGGTGGGTGGTAGCTTTTTTATAAAACACCTGGACTATTTCATTGGGTATCGGCTACCTCCCACAAGCTACCAAACAAAGGTACCAGGTAACTCTACCCACCGAGGCTTACACAGATGGAAAGAAATCACCTAGTTTTCTTTTTTGTTCTGTTGCGGTTTAAGAAGAGAAAAAAAATTAAAAGTCTAGCTTCCAGATATCTCAAAGAACCTGTTTTTTCATCGTTGCTGCATGGACAGAGTCTCTATCGAAATTATTAGAATCGAAATCTATTGCCAAATCAACCTCCAATTCTGCAGTTGAAGATCTCAACCTCACCTGCGAATATAAAGAAAAAATGAATTCAGACGTCCAAACTGGTAATTTAAACCAGCCAATCCATTTTTTGCCTTTAGCATCACATTTCAATTAATCTTTAATGCTACTGTAACTCACCTCTTGGCATCTTACATCCAATTCATAGGGACGCCATACAGGCCTCAATGGATATTGAAATACATATAGCTGGAAAAAAAAAATTATACTTCACAAATAGAAAAAAATTGCAAATTCAACAACTAAACAACCGTTACTCGAATCAATAAAAAAAAATCTACCTGAGTTCTAGGATCAAAGGAAGGGGTATACCAGACATCAATTTCACGAACAACTTCATCTTGATCACTGTCAGTTTCCGTCGTAACTTGTTCTTCTTCCAGGTCGTTTCCCGTAGTCTCTCCGTCCAATGGAACGTCGTCCTTAACCGTTTCCACTTCGTTTTCCGTTAGATGATCCTTTAGTGGGGGTTGTGAACCCAATTCTTCCTTTTTAGTCGAATCAGTTGATGGCGGTGTTTCACTTTTGGGTTGGGGCTTCAATTTGGAGTTTTTGGGAGCAAAACGGGATTGCCTACTCGGAGCTTTACTTGGACCGTCGAAGTCCAAATCCATCTCCGCCATTCTGTTGATGTACTTTGCCGGAAAAAATGCAACTTTTAACTCCAAGTAATAATGGTGGAGGAAGGGTTTAGGGTTTATTAATTGGAACTGAGGATTTTTTTAGAGCTTTTGGGAGCCTATTTTACCGTCTAATTAAAGAATAGCTTAATATTTAAAAAGGGTAATTAGTTAAATTGTAGTAGTAATTTCTTTTCACTAAAAATAAAGGTTAAAAGAATTATTATACGAAAAATTAAAATAATGAAGGTAAACGTAATATCGTAAATCATGAAGCTATTGTTTTGAAAGATAAAACAAAATTAAATAACCATTATTATTAATTATTATAAGTTTGAGTAATCATTAACATTTAACCCTCTTGTATGGAGATGAATGAAGAAAGAAGAGAAGGGAAAGGAGGTGGTTAAGGAAGCGAAATACTACTTTTTTCATATAATTTAAAATACATGTAGTCAGTCCTTTTAAAACTACTAGCTCAAATTATTAAAATTTTTACTATGGACTTGACTGCATCCTTGGCTAATCTCGTGGTTTTTTGAGCAGAGCGGACGCATAGAATCAAGAATAGAATCAGAAGGATCAAAAATCATTATTTCATACAGAGCCATCAAACCGGCTCAACCAGCAATCAGAGTTGTATGTATTATATGAACAGAAAGTAATGGACCGATTAAAACTAATGTAACTTAGTTTGAAAATCTAAATGAAATTTACTTACTAAGTTAATGAGACGTATTAAGCTAAGCTAAAATCTTTAAATCTATAAAGCTAAATATAAGCATGATTTTGAGCTTTTTCATTTTGGTCATTTTCCCGAATTGAAACCCATTGGAAAATGTACTTGAGTTAAACTTTGTATTACTGGTCATTTCGAACGCCTCCTTAAACCCTACTCCATTTTCAAGCTCCTCTCCAACCCCACCTAAACCCTAGAAGAAATGTCTTCTTCCATCGCTTTGCGCCAGGCACGCCAGCTCACAACCTCCTCCGCCGCCGCCGCCTCGTCAACTTCCACCACCACCATCTCTATCTCCAAAGCAAAATCAAAGCTCAAAGCCGAGCACGACCCTGACAAAGCCATACAGATTTACTCCTCCGTTTCTGATCGTTACATTTCCCCTCTGTCCTCCCGCTATGCTCAAGAATACACAGTCAAACGCCTTGCTAAGTCCCACCGTTTCTCCGACATCGAAAGTTTCCTCGAATCTCACAAGAATAGCTCAAAAATTACACAAGAGCCTTTTCTTTCATCCATAATCCGTTCATATGGAATCGCCGGGATGTTTGATCACGCACTTAAAATTTATCATCAGATGGATGATTTAGGCACCCCCAGATCAGCTATTTCCTTCAATGTGCTTTTATCAGCTTGCGTGCACTCGAAACTATATGATCGTGTCGCCCAGCTGTTTGATGAAATTCCAGTCAAGTATGGATTTTTACCTGATAAAGTGTCATATGGGATATTGATTAGGTCATATTGTGAAATGGGGTCGCCAGAAATTGCAATGGAAAGACTCAAGGAGATGGAGGAGAAAGGCGTGGAGATTACAACTGTTACTTTCACTACTATACTGCATTCATTTTACAAGAAAGGAAAGAGTGACGAGGCCGAAAGGGTATGGAATGAGATGGTGAACAGAGGGTGTGGGCCAGATGTTGGTGCATACAATGTAAAGATTATGAACATTCAGGGTGGTGAGCCGGAGGGGGTGAAAGCTTTAATTGAGGAAATGAGCGATGCTGGGTTAAAACCCGACACAATTAGCTACAATTACTTGATGACTTGTTATTGTAGGAATGAATTGATGGACGAGGCACAGAAGGTTTATGAGGATCTGGAGTCAAATGGGTGCAATCCAAATGCTGCAACTTTTAGGACTTTGATCTTTTATTTGTGTAAGAAGGGAAGGTATGAGACGGGGTATAAGGTGTTCAAGGAGAGTGTGAGAGTTCACAAGATCCCGGATTTCAATACACTCAAGTATTTGGTGGAAGGGTTGGTGAAGAAATCAAAGTTGAAAGATGCAAAAGGGATGAGTAGGACTGTGAAGAAGAAGTTCCCTCCTAACTTGGTAAAAGCTTGGACAAAGCTAGAGGAGGAGCTTGGTTTGGCTAAAGTTGAAGCCGGTGATAATGGAGTCCAATGAGATTAGTCTGGCTAAGTAGGTGGATGTTGATTTTGTTTGCTTCAAGGGTTTATACACATTTCCATAACTTATGAGGGATTTTAGATAATAGAATTTCTCTTGTTTATCATAAAGTTGTGAGTTCGCACTTGGGACCTGCCATTTTATGACCTTTATGAAGTTAATATAGAGCTTTACATGAAGTTTGTAACAGTAAGTTCTATTATCTGCAGATGCGGAACTGCATGAGCTGAATGTCCTGTTGATCCATTGCTTTGTTCCTCTCTCCCATGAATCACACATTCGTTGAACATCTCGTCGTATCTTGACATTGTAATACAACAACACTAACTGGTGGTTTAGCATGAGGTTTCGGTCTCTCTCTTCTATGATGCCACTATTCAAATATGTTGTCACAACTTTGACAATGTATAACTTTTCACTGGTGCTTAGGGTTCTTTCTCCACTGTATCTTGTGCTGCTCAGCTGATGACATGAAAGGGCTTTATACCCTTTATTGATGTACTCTTTATATCATTGTTCTTTACAAGGTTCAATCTGCTTACTCTAGAGGGAAAGTGAGTTTAATCATAGAGCAATTGAGATAATCTGCAGCCCTCCTGTTGTTTAAGCCTAAAATATACCTTACATATCAAGTACTGTAATTGACTTATACCACTGCAAATTTGGAGAAAAAGTTGCCGAATTCTTGGTTAATGTTGCAATATCCTTCTACTTTTGACGTTGTATCATAATGAATTGTTATGCAATGATTAATAATGAAGAAAATTGTTACTCATATAGTATGAGGTACTTGATCTAAAAAAAAACATTTGTCTTTAAGTAGTTTAATTCAGCATGAAACAATACACAAATTCCCGCATCACTTATTACTAGTATTATTTAATAATACCGCAAATCAAACGCTACTTGCGGAGATCACTATTTCCTCTGCAGCCAACCAAATAATGCATATATCATGCAAGATTTTATGTTGGGATTAAAAGTACTTCTATACCATCTACAGTGAACCAAACGAGATAACTTTGATTAGAAAATCAGACTATATTGTTCTTAGGCTGAAGTATGAGAAGTATTCATTCAAACCATGCTTAGTGTAATTTCTAAATATATGTACAACAAATTCATCTTGGTTTCATTAAACTCCAAAAACAAATCAAAGTAGCCTTTAATAAGCAATAACATAGCGGGTGTCTTAAACCAAAAATATATACAGATGGACGGTCCCTGATCAAAGAATTTCAGGAGATGGTGCATTAACCATTTAAGGCATTTGCTTTCGAGCTATAGAATGCTCAGTGACTTATGCTAGCGGGTTTTAATTAAGCCGATTCCAATGAGCTCACACAAGTTGGTGCATTGTTTTATTGCAAAGGGAAGAAACGGAGTGGAGATAGCTTATAATATAACAAAAAGGCATAATCTTTTCAAGATTAGAATCAAAACTGATGTATAAACTAGTCAAAGATGTTCTGGAGGTGAAACGGCACCAAAAAATAAGTAGGAGAGTTAGATTTAATTGCACTGCATAAAAGTATATCCTTTTCCAACCAAAGTTCATAAAACATGTAACAATATGCTCAAAAGAGAGGTACTGTGTCATTAGTGAAGAAACATATTCAAATGTGAATGTGTGCGACAAAGCTGGCCAGATGTGGCACCTGAAGTATAAATCTCGCAGAGGCATATCATCAAGCTACAGTTCAACATGCAACCTACTATCAACACTTAATGTTGGAAACTTTGATTCTTCTGCCAAATTCACAGACGCAGAGATCTAGTAGACAAAAAGATAATCCACACATTAGTTACCAAACTCCAAAGAAATGAAAATTAATATGCAAATGAACACAACTATATTTAAAAGTAGAAGCCTTAGTGTATGCAAATTCTACTTCATATAATTAGATAGTGAATAGAAAGATCAGCATATTACAAACACCACCAAGGCAAGTGAACCATATTATTGTATAGCTAAGAGAAAGGCAATATAATTACCATAAAAAGTTGACTTTGATCAGATGTAATGGTGGTATAGTTATGAAATTACTTCTAGTGGCAGAACAAAGCATAAGGTGCAAATCGGTGGTCTGATGCAAAATATGAGGCCTGTTTGCCTTCTGCTTTCCCTATTTGATAAATCAGTCAAACCAAGACAAGCTACATGCTTGACAAGAGAGGGTGGCTTAAGTGAAAACACCCGTCAAGGTTGGGAGTTCGAGTCACCAAGGGAGCGAAGTTGGAATGCACCACTGATGACTCTTGGGGAGAGGGTCGGATGGGGTAAGAGATGTAAGTTAACATATCCAACAAAGAAGTTAATGGCCAATTAATTCCTTTATATTCATCCAAAGGAACTTCAAATCCCTGTGATTTAGAGCTGACAGCAGCATAAACAAACAAAAATAACAAAATCATGTGAGTGTTCCCGTGGAGCATTAACTTGATGTGGCTGTGGACATGAGCAATATTCTTCAAATGTAGCTGGTGATGAGTGATATTCATTAATCTTGCATCAAATCTAAAACTAACACAGTCAAAACAAATGTACTATTTTTATTTATGCTGCAGCATATGTCAGGAGTCTATGCAACTAATTAGATGGGGTAAGACAAATAAATTACCCCATGGAGTTGCAAAAGGAAACAGAGCTAAACTATTACTATCCAAAACATGTTGTATAATTTTAGAAAAGAATTTTGGAGAGTCTGAATGGCCAAGGAATGCTTTCCAGAAATATAGGAATATATATTAGGCTATGCATTTTGGGAAAACTTTCTTTAGGATAGTAGTTTCCCCTAAGCGCAAGTGGTTAATATAAATTCTATCCCTAGGACAGAATGCCTAAAACAAGAACTCAAAAATAGCACCTTTGATTCCTCCTACCACAAGAAATCAACCCAATGGAAGTTGAAAGGGACAAAGTACAATAGAAAGACTTAAAGAGTAATAGAGAGGAAAAGAAATTAGCAATATGACTTATTCTAGAATTGCTGCCCCAAAAGACTAGTTGTATGGTAGGAGTTTTTCAAGTGTGTTAACCACAAAATTAATTCTATAACAGCCATCTTAGCTTTTCATTTGTAACTCACATAATAATTCTATTATAATTATTATTATTATCGTTATTAAATAATATTAATTGTTATATACAACAGACAGAACCAATTGCGTTGAGCTCCCAGGTGATTATGGTGTTAGTGGTTATTTGGGTCTTTGAAGTTAGCCCCAGTTTTCCTATAGGCGCTGCATTCTCTTATTAGTTGCTATGTTTTCTTCACTGCTTTCTTCTTCTTTGTACCTGGATTTGTTGCACTTGAGCTGAGGGTCTTCCGAAAACAGCCTCTCTACCTCCACGAGGTAGGGGTAAGGTCCGCGTACACTCTACCCTCCCTAGACCCCCACTGGGTATGAAGTTAGCCACAGTTAACCAGAAAAAAAGAAAGAAGCATAACGGAATATGGCGTATATGTGTATGTCTAATCAACTACAGAGAAGGATGGAATAAATGGAGCTGGAGGGACACTTCTTATTCTAGTCCAGTTCTAACTTCTAGGCTAGTTCAAATAAGTGTAAATCTAGTTCCACATTAAATTGATATTCGAAACTAAATCTTTTAAAGATCAGGCCACAACTTCAAGATCGAGTTGCTAAGCATGAAAGATTCTCGATTTTGTAACCAGAAGAACCATTTTAGCTAGAAAGTGTTCTACCAATCCTAAAACAGAAACAAAAGAGATATAGCTCGGAAATAATCAAATTCAAGAAACTATTCATCTTCATTTGGTCTTAAGAATTATCATGCCTTAAGAACTCAACTTGAAAGGAACCTAAATAGAATATATCCAATCAGTTCAATGAGAGAACAGACATCCATTATCACTACACTACACAGTGCACAAGTCAAATGAAACAATATAATACCTTAAATCCTCCACTTGAACTTGGATTCTTAGACCATTCCAGGCCCAAAACCTTGCTTGAACTTTGATACAAAGCCTTGACCACATTGTCCTCGTTCACCCGCTGTGACACAGCAACATCCCACGATTTTTTGGCAAAATCATAGGTTGGCTCAAAAGTAATCAAGCCTCTATGCACGTAACTATACCCTAACTTGCAGTTGATTCTATACCCTAACTTGCAGTTACCAGAATCAAACCCATAATTGGCTGATAACTTGTTAGCCGAGTCAATCGCCAGTGTCCCATCCACTACAGTTCTGTTGTCTCCCGTCCAATGAGTATAGGTAAAGTTCAAGAGCTTTTTCATAACCCTCACATTATTGATAAATTGGAAATGCACATCCTATAGAAAATAGAACAAATCTCATCATTTTCTAGTATAAAAATAGCACTCCTCACTTATCGAGATTCCAGACCAAGTCTAATCTGACTAACATTTTATATGTACGTTTTTTTTTTACAATTTTGATACAAGGAGAATCACAACATTTCCTACTTTTCATTAAGTTATAAAAAAGTTTAAACGTTTAGTTTCCACAGTATTTCCCTGAACCCACTTGTAGGATTACACTGACTATGTTGTAGTTTCCAAAGTATATCAATTTTAGCTCAAAAATTGAAGGAAAGTAGTTTAATCAACAACAAACCCAGTGTAATTCCACAAGTTGGATCTGGAGAGGGTAGGATGTATGCAGACCTTACCCCTACCTTTGTAAGGCAAATAGGTTGTTTCCGCTAGACCCTCGGTTCAAAAGAAAAGTCATTGAAGCAAGTTTTCAAGAAAATACACAGTAAAATAGCATAATACAAGTAAATGAAGCAACAGATGATAATATACATTACAGAATAAGAGACTATGCAACTACTAAATAGCCCTACCATCCCCACATAGAGTGGGATAACACTCAACTACTTACTAGTCTTCTACCCTAACATACTTTTTTTTTGATGACCGTGGTGTCCGGGCTAGCTTTCGCGCACCTCGACTAAATCCATGGGATACCTGCCACCTCCCACCAACCACGGGTACCAGGTAACACTGTCCACCAAGGCTAGAACAGACGGTAAGAATCACCTAGTGTTTTTTGCCTCCGCTGGGATTTGAACGTGAGACCTCAGGCCTCATGGCTCTTTAACCCACTTCATTGACCACTAGGCCACACCCTTGGGTGCCTTCTACCGTAATATTTGACCTTCAAACCTTCCTAATTCTTGTGTAATGTCATGTCTAATTACCTTTCCTAGTTCTTTTTCAGCTTAACTCGTGGTACAGCCAACCTCTTACACCTCCTCTTCATATGTTCGAACCATCTCAGGTTCACTTCACGCATCTTGTCCACCGTGGAGGCCACTCCCACTTTACCCCATATAACTTGGTTGAGCATCCGACTTTAGATAAGCTAAAATTGACAAACAATTTGAAAAACTGAGGAAGTACCGGGAAATACCATACCTGTTTGGGAACGTCATAATCGATAAGGAAAGAGCCAGGTTTTTCTAGGGAGAAAGAAAGACCTTCAAAGGAGGAACCATTGACGAAGGTGGCCTCAGTCACGTTACCATTGAACTTGACGGCGCCGCCGTTAACGGTGATGGTGGTAACGGCCTCCCTTGCGCCGCCGACATCATAACGTCCTCTGAGAGTAGTGCTTATCATCCTCCGACGACGAATTCTATCAGAATTTAGAGATGGACGGCGGAACACGTCGGAGGGTATTGAGTGTGATTTTAAAGTGGAGGGAACGAGGTAAAGGCCAAAAGCTCGAGTCACTAGGTGGATTTTGTGCCTTGATTTTCTACATTGCTCCCTTGTACTATTTCGGAGTGATTCACTCCGGTAGTAGAAGATCCATTAGATCTACAGATGGTGGAAAAAATGATGGCTGAGATTCATTTGACATGTAAAAGAATAAACAAAAAGTGCTCGCTTATTTTGCAGATAGACTCGAAATAGTTCTTTAAGGGTGTGTTTGGTATGGAAAAAAATATTTTTTTATTTTCTCGTGTTTGGTTGATCGATAGATTTGGAAAATATTTCTTCAGTAAGAGCGTGTTTTGATTGGCTTTTATTTTTTGGCTCGTAAGAAAATGACTTCTCTAATGAAAATAGAAAAAACAAGTCTCATTATTTTTTCTCCACCCTCACAATCACCCAATCCCACACCCCACCCCACCCCCTCACCCTCCCCCAAAAAAACACCTCCATCCCCCCCCCCCCTCTTACTAAACACACCCTAAATGTATAGTTTTGATTAATAATATATCAGTGTAATTCTATAAAACAAGGTTTGAGAAGGTAAATGTACGTAGATCTTGAAAAGTACAAAGCTAGTTTTCAATAGATTCTAAGTTCAAAGGAAAAAAATATTGAAATAGAATTAAACATAAAATATTCCTAAGCCACATATGAGAAAATCCAATATAAAACTAAAGATCTTATAATCAAGCTTAATGGGAAAAACGAATCATATGATGATTTATTGTGAAGTGCACTATTAGATAAGTACATTTATCTTGTAATAATTTGGAGAGGTTAAATTTATGATCAATTCTTTATGAAATTTTGTATCTTGTATAAATGGGGCATCGAAATTACATAAGCATTCTTGATAGATTTCACTTATATGAGTTTACTTATATGAGTGTGAAAGTAGATTGTTTTCTACAAAAAATGATCTTATTCTCCAAAACACTCATAAAAATTGAACTAGCACAAGGTCGTAATATGCTAAATATTAAAGTTTATGTCAACAACTTGATTATTTTGTATAAATATTAATATTTTATTTCTCCTACAATAACAACAACAACAACATACTCAGTGTATTTTCACAAAGTGGAGTTCGGAGAGAATAAAATGTACGTAAATCATACATTTACCTAAGAGTTAAAGTCTTTATTTCCCCTAAACAGTCATAATTCAAGTCTGAGACTATTACTGACTTTGGAGTAGAAGTTACTTTTTTAGTAAGTAAGAGTTTAATGCAGAACACATCTTCATTATGCATAATAGTCTTTCTTCAATTAAATTAGTAAACTCTTTTATTTTAATATTAAAATGAGGGAAAAATTGTTAATGTATATGTGCATTTTAATATTAAAATCTAAATATTAAAATGCATGATAATAAGTGAACATAAAGTAAAAAAGATAATGTCATTAATATTCTTCGTAACTCATGTAATTATTATAATACGTTTCCACATTAATTCCTACTCATTACCCCCACTATACCTCAAATAACTATCCAATTTTTTTGACATTTATATGTAAAATAAATTCCATTCCTTTATAAAGAATATTTTGATTATTGTGGAGATGAAAGAGTATACAAGTAGTGAAAAAGAGAGTTGAGACAAAAAAATAATAATAATTTTAAGTCTTTAAGTCATTTACTATACAAAAGGAAAATATTTTAAATCTCTAACTCATTCACTATATAAACTCTTTTTTTATTAATATGAAAGACACGTGTGATGCGCTTACCCTACTTATTCCGGGCGTGTAAACCACAAATGGGATAATTAAAGTGGACGGAGGGAGTATATATTAAACAGAGAAACACTTGACATAGAACGACGACGTTTGGTCTCTGGTTCACAGCACAGGTGATCCAATCACACAAAATATACACAGCCGTCGATCAGTTTTCGCACACTCCTCTTCACCTGTCTAAACGATGCCGTCCGTGAAACCCTTCGCGACCGCCGCCGGCGCTCTACGAGCCCGTCTCAGTTCGGGCCTCCGAACCCGAGGAGGACACGGCCCGAACCCGTTTACAACTGCGGGTCACCAAGATCGGCCCAACGGGTACCTATTCAACCGTGTTCCACCACCGCCCGGACAGTCCCGGAAATGGGAGGATTGGGAACTCCCTTGCTACATCACCAGCTTTTTCACCATTGTCATCCTCGGTGTGGGCCTCAACGCCAAGCCCGATCTCACCCTTGAAACTTGGGCCCACCAAGAAGCCCTAAAACGCCTCGAACGTGAATCTGCTGACGCGGAATAATCTGTGGATCTGCTTGGGTATGGTTTTGAAAATTCCGCCCTTTTTTGGATTGTCAAAATTAGGGCTTTCGATAAATGGGGATGATTTTCCTGGTTTATAGTTTTGTGTTTTTTAGTAAGTTGGGAAATAAATGTTATGACTTTTAAACGTAGACTTGAAGTTTGAGCTTACTGTTTTGTTCAGTTTTAATGAAATGTTGGATGCTGAAAGTGCAGCGATATGGTAATTGTGAAATGACAATGGTTGACAATGTTAATTCTTTTTTATTTTCACCTGTGGATGTGTATTGTTTGCTTTTAATGTATGTTATAATTGGATCAGGTTATGTGATTAACAGCTTAGTTTGTGTGTCATTTGAGAAGATTCAAGCACGATGATTGTGCTCAGACAGCTCAGACTAGTTAAATATAGTTCAATTAATCAACTATGCCTCAATCCCAAGTTGGTTGGGTGTCTACTCGCCTGCTGCGTTTATAGCAAAAAGAAAACGTGCAGACTGAACTAGGCAAGAAAACTACTTTGAGAGGAATGAATCATTCGTGTTTAAGGTTTCATTCTCTAGATGTAGAGGTGGAAGGGGCAGGTGCAAGGCACTTGTTTAAGGTTCATTCTCTAGCGAGAGAGTTGGGGGTGGGGTGGGGAGCGAAAGCACCTAAGAAGCTATATTGCCTGTTGGAGTAATGCCACTTATTTTCAAGTGTTCTAATTGCCTGTTCTAGCTACTTGAGATAAGATCTCATGAGAAGTTTTCTTGCCTTTATAGGTTGATCTCACTTTTTGTCGTAACTCCCCTTATTCTTAAGTGTGTCTGGCTACACACTACTTGAGAATTGAGATATTATGTTACTGAGAAGTAATCTTGCCTTTCTATGTTTCGGGTTAGCATACTTAAACTTTGAGGTTCTTGTGTCCTACGCTAGAATATTTGTATGAGCTTAACTGCTTGAGGTTGCTTGGTCTGTTGGATGTGAGTGAGCTTAACTGCTTGAGGTTGCTTGGTCTGTTGGATGTGAGTGGAGGTGAATGTGCTAGTGGTTGGGTTTCACTGCGAGTCTTGCAACTTGCACATCCATTTTTTTTTCACTCCTCCCTAGGAGCTCCCACCCCTTTTGCTCCCTTGGTGACTCGAACTCACAACCTTCGGGTTGGAAGTGAGGGGTGCTTACCATCCGAGCAACTCCCTCTTGTCAACTTGCACATCCATCAGTTTCCACGTAGAGTTATTAAGGAGTTGGACGACTTGCACATAAAGTTAGTGAGATTTTTTTCTTTTTGAGGAGGTAAGTATTTTATTCATAAAGAGCAACTCTGAGTTGGTAATGACATATTTGTACATGTCTAGCAGCAAGCAAAATGTTCTCTTCTATTCCTGTAGGGAATCTATGAATTCTAATTGAGGGTCAGCGGCATTTACAAGCTCCATTTTACACCAAAAACAAAGCGAAAAAATATAGTTGAACTTGATGTTCTAAGTGGGTATGTCTTTAGAAGTCTTTCATTTCTTCTTTGTCCATATAGTCCACCAGATGCCGGCTGGTATGGAATTCCACCATTTTGCCTTATCTTTCCTCATCTCCTCTCTTTTGAACATCTTATCAGTTCTTGTGGTGACGTTGGCATCACCCATTTGATATTCAGCAAATTAAGAAAGAGTTGCACAATTGGTTTGTGTGTTTTGTGAGATTTTTTTTCTTTTAAATGTTTTGTAAGGGGCTAAGAGCTCTGTTAGTTGTGGATTTCAACAGGTTTGAGAACAATCATGATGTCTATGATGCTGAAATTGTCTGAGTTGTTCTTTTAACTGAAAGAGTTGCTGTTGCTTGCTTCAGTGGACTCAATTGTTGGATAAAAAGGCCAAATCTCATGCAAAGGATAGGCTCTGCACACACTGCACGTTCGCACTGTTTGACATTCATTCATCTATCACAAGGAGGCAGGAAAATTTCATGTTTAAAAGGAGTTGAGTGCTTTAAACATAGATTTAAAAATAAGCATCTCACCTTTGCAAAGCCTACCATGTTATATGGATTATTTATACAGGCTAAAAGGTTCTTCCATCCATGATAGACTGTTTTCATCTCACATATTTTTTCTGCAGTATAATAGACACTTTTAGCCATTTCATACAATTCATTTGTTATCAATCTAGTAGTATTTTTAGAACTCCCCAATCGGAAAACTCAATGAGAGTCGATTGTGATTAATCTGTTAAAACAGACGGTACTTTTGTTATTTGATACCCCCTAGAAGGAAGCATGAAATGCTGCATACAACTATCTCTGAAGAGTGAACAAAAAGCTCTATCTGTCGATTCGCAAGAACAATATCCCCATCTTGTATGTGCCGATGAACAACTTTGCCTTCAAATTCATACTCATCGTTCCTCCCAAATTGATCAGCCACCACCCCTCTTGAAGAAGGCAATTTTCTGGATATTGCTAAACGCATCTCTCTTGATGTTAGTTTCAGAGTGTATATTCTATCAGCAAATGAGACAGCCCCAGGATGCTTTACAGGCCTATTGATGATAGCATCTCTCATGTTAACAGCATTCGAAGGAGTCACCCTCTGATAAAAGAATGAAATATTAGCACAGAACCAGCAAATATGGATCAACTCCATGAATAAACATGGTTATCAAACAATACATGTGAAGGGGATATACCTGCTCTAGCATGGTCAGAATTTATGTGGAGCGAAGCAAAAATTCAGTTTGAAGAAGATAAAAAACTTTATACTGCGCGAATTAGGTGCGGATAGATAAGGATACTTTGATTCATAAATTTTCATTTAATGATCGACAAAAATTAAATACAAATAATTCGTGCGAAAATTTGATGTAAATACTCTATATTCACCTCATGCACATCAGGCCACAAATGGCCCAAACACTGCTATATTTCAATTAACATATAATATTACTATATTTTTTTATTTTAATTTGTTTGTTATATCTTGATTTGACGTAAACTTTAAATTTTTTAAAATTTTATAATCTTAAATATAGAATGTACCTAAATATTGTTCGAAGAAAAAAAAAAAGCGAAAGGAATAGATACGATATTTTCGCACGTAGTGAAATGGACTACTCTCACCTAAAATCTCCTGAACCTAAACCCTGAAAAGAAAAAAAGAAAATTTCCCTCCTCTTTCATCTCTCTGCATATCTCCGTTTTACCCTGCACATCGCAACCGCACGCTGCCGGCGCCGGCACCACCATTACCATGAACATCTCAACTCTAAGGCTCGATTCAAATCCAATCGCGACGGCGAAGGCGAAGGCGACTCACTGGAGTGGAATCCTCGGTCACAATGGGACCTACAGTTGTAGGCTCAATCAGTTCCATCAGAGGAAGAAGACTCCTTCAATTATCGTTTGTTCGACAAAGCCGCTTGCCTCGGTAGTGGACCATCAGGGGGTTAACGAGTCAGGGCTGAGTCGAATTGAGTCACTGAGTCAGGTATCCGGCGTGTTGGGTTGCCAATGGGGCGATGAAGGAAAGGGAAAGCTCGTTGATATACTCGCTAAGCATTTCGATATTGTTGCTCGTTGTCAGGTATATTTATAACTTTTTTATAGTAGTTCTACCCTAAAAAGTAGGTTTATCCTTCAAATTGTTGATGTGTGACATTATGTCACTACTGAAAATGATACAATCTGTTCAAACATTGTATTCATTAATACAATATAGTATGATGCAATACAATACAATACAATACGATATATTATAAAACAATATGTAACAACCATCCAAACAGTGTAAAAAAGTATGAGTAATGACTTTAACAGCGATACTGTAATTTGTAAAAAGCTAACGTCTTGGTGTAAGTTTTAGGCCATATCGAGAACAGTATTTGTTTTGTTATTTGGAAGTTCTATGAGATATACTTGGTTTCAGTGAGTGGGTGAATTAGGATACAGGAGGCCTCCAAAAGATGCCTAGTGAAACCTCGGTATCATAGTTTCTGTGGAGAACTGTTTTAAATTCTATCTTTTGATTCTAGAGTCTCCCCATTTTCTTATGAAATTATCAATATTTAGATCAGATAATTTTTGTATTATGTTCATATGTATTTCTTACATATACCAATTTGTTTTAAAATAATTATTTGTTTTTTTTTTGCCATCCTGTCATTCCACTTCGTTTATGTTGTCCGGGATAAGTTAACTATTTAGCTACGCTAGCTGAGCTTTCAATAATGTTTCTTGCTGTCAGGGGGGAGCCAATGCTGGGCACACTATTTACAATTCTGAGGGGAAGAAGTTTGCTCTGCACCTTGTCCCTTCTGGGATTCTCAATGAGGAAACTCTATGTGTTATTGGTAATGGAGTCGTGGTGCATCTACCAGGACTATTTAAAGAAATTGATGGTCTTGAATCTAATGGAGTGTCTTGCCAAGGAAGGATCTTGGTATCTGATCGTGCTCACTTGTTATTTGATTTTCACCAAGAAATAGATGGGCTTAGAGAAGCTGAGCTAGCTAAATCCTTTATTGGAACCACCAAGAGAGGCATTGGGCCTTGCTATTCAAGCAAGGTTATTAGAAATGGCATAAGAGTAAGTGATTTAAGGCATATGGACACATTCCCCCAAAAGCTTGATCTTTTATTATCAGATGCAGCTGCAAGATTCCAAGGTTTTAAATATGGCCCTGACATGCTAAGGGAAGAAGTGGAACGCTATAAGAAATTTGCTGAGAGGTTGGAACCCTTCGTTACAGATACTGTGCACTTCATGAACGATGCTATATCTCAGAAAAAGAAGATTTTGGTGGAAGGTGGTCAGGCAACAATGTTGGATATCGATTTTGGAACATACCCTTTTGTGACTTCATCCAGTCCATCTGCTGGTGGAATCTGTACAGGTCTTGGCATTGCTCCCAAAGTTGTTGGTGATCTTGTTGGTGTGGTAAGCAAACCTGATTTATTTTCTTAAAGGAAATTTTGTCCTTTTATACTGAAGAATGAAGAATTATCATGATGTTCAATTTTATCTGATAGTCTGGTTAATATTGTGGGAATAAAAACTAGTGTTATCTTTCCAAAAACATATTGCAGTACATCTATCATTGTCGGTCAGTTAACCGTGCAATGCACCCCGCTCTTTGTCAGAAGAATATGATCTTCATATCAACTAGCTCTTTGGAACCAATTCACCGTGGTCTTTCAGTTTGCATTTTAAGCGTAGAGCAGTAAACATTGAGCATTTTTAACTGATGCTTTTCCCGCAGGGTAAGGCATATACCACAAGAGTTGGTTCTGGTCCTTTCCCAACAGAAATCATGGGCAAAGGTGGTGACCTTCTTCGTTTTGCTGGGCAGGAGTTTGGCACAACTACTGGACGCCCCCGTCGCTGTGGTTGGCTAGACATAGTCGCTCTGAGATACTGTTGTCAAATAAATGGATTTGCTTCTCTAAACCTAACAAAACTTGATGTGCTGTCAGATCTATCAGAAATTCAGTTGGGTGTTACTTACAGGCATCCTGATGGTTCAACATTAAATTCTTTTCCTTCTGATCTTCGTCTTCTTGAGCAAATAAAGGTAAGTTCCTTTTTTCTTTCTTTCTTCTTCAACATCCTTTTGCATGATGATCTTGTGGAATGTTTTGGGGAAATTGAGCCATATTAACACATTGATGTCGCTGAAAAGCATAAAATCTTTTTCATGAAAGTTTTGTTTGTGAGGAGTAAGCTTTATACTAGAAAAAGAGCTTAAAAGCCAAAAGCACTTAAAATAAGTCAATCCAAACACCATCTGAGTTTAGTTTCCTTTACCCTATTATTGGAAGGTGGAAGAAAACAAAATTTCCTGATTTTTGAAACTTTTTTATTCTTTCCATCTGTCTTTTTCTTCCATATATCATGATCTTTTTCTATTGGTTGTTGGAGACCTTCAGTATGCATATTGGATCTTCTTTATCCCTCCTGTTGCCTGTATCTTAATATCGTTTTGTACTTTCCTGTATTGTGATTTCTATTATTTATTTTCTTTATTTCATCTACGTAGGTGGAGTATGAAGTTTTGCCTGGGTGGCAGAGTGATATATCTTCCATCAGGAAGTATTCTGACTTGCCTAAGGCTGCACGCGAGTATGTAGAAAGGATAGAGGAGCTTGTTGGGGTACCTATCCATTACATTGGTATAGGACCCGGTCGTGATGCCCTTATCTACAAGTGATTTTAGATTTTTTCATCATATTGCCAGAATCATTCAAATTGCTGGTAAACCTTAGACTAAGCTTGTAGTAACATCATGAATTATCAATTTGATGTCATTGCTTAATGTAAAAATTATGTATTTATTGTCTTTAAAGCTAGATATCAACCCAACGCTCCCAACCCCCTCTTTTTTTTCCTTTCGGGATTTTGTTGGACCTCCCAAGGAAAAAGTCAGTTAAGAATGCCAATGATCAAGGTTTCCATTTAGCTTCTTCAAGTCTGCTAACATCAGAAAATATCCTTTCACCCCTAAAGAACAGGGGATTACCCAGGGTGGTTTAAAAGTTTTCCCCTCTAATTGGTGATGATTTTGGTTCTAGTAAGATGGTGTACACAAGCAGCTACTATAAATCTAGTCGTATAGACCTATTAAAATGGTTCAGTATTTTCAGAAGTTCCATATTGGAGAGGTAAACACAAGCTCATCATCATTCACATTGTAAGCATCAACAAAGCTACTAGCCTCTACTGCTGCCTCATGATCTTCTATACCTGTTATTGCACCTAGTGTGTCCCAATTGTAACTACTTGCATCAGCAAAAAAATTAGCAACTATTTTATCATCTTTCAGTGAAACTCCCGACTCTGTGAAACAACTGATGCTATGATCATGACTTTTATCAGGCTGTTGATCAACTCTTTTCAGTATTCCAATCTGTTGAAGAAATTCATTCAGATCAATCTGAGGCTTCTCTTTATCATGAACCACTACTTTGTTTCTTGACGAGAATTCTACTTCCTTCCTCTCCTTCACTTGTGGAATTGTCAAGTGGGGTTGTTTAGTATAGTTTTGTATTTCATTCTTCGGATCACTGATTGATGAACTTGAAGATGATGACGCCTCTGTTCTCTTGAGTTCTTGAAGTCTTTGGTGAATTACATGAACATTAGGCTGAGCACTTAAGTTGCGCAGGCCAGTGCTATTAGGGAATATTGATGAAACAAAGTTGATGCTTGAAGTAAACCATTTGAACTTTTGTGATTTGTTCAATGGATTGAAATTAGCTTTCATGTGGGGTAAATTAAGGTAAGCATCTGGTCCATATAATCTCCTAGCTGCTTCATCATAAGCCATAGCAGCTTCTTCAGCTGTAGCAAAAGATCCTAACCACAGCCTACTTCTCTTCTTTGGCTCTCTGATTTCTGCCACCCATTTGCCCCATGTTCTTTGTCGAACGCCTCGATATTCACATTGCGCATTCTGTGGGCCACCTTTTCCTCTTGCAGGGCCCTTCTTCCATGGTTTTAGTGGATTTCTTTTGTAGCTGTCCATGTCAGCAACCTGTCCGGTACGCTAGACTAGATTATCAGTGTGGAAGAAAATTGTATGAAGTTAGCTTAGTGAAGAGTGTAACATTTTTTCTGAGTGTTGAGGGTGAGGGATATATGGGAAGGCGCGGGGATATGTATAGAGAGAATTTGTAGTTTGATTTAAATGTCTTCACGTTTAAAATCTTGTAAGAGCTTGTGCATGTGACCGTTTAAGCCAAGTAGTATAGTGTACACTGAATATGTTAAAGTCACATTATTCTTATTTCTGATTTCTTTCATTGTTTTATTTTCCGAATTCCGTCTAGTAAGCCTCGAGATCTTACAAATGCTGTTGAGAATCGTCATTAACCAATCATGTATCGGACACACCATCCCTTGAAGTAGTAAGTAAAGGGCGCAAAGATGCGGATTTGACCCGCACCCTCTTTCTTTTTCTTTAAATAGAGAAAGTGGTGGCTAGATTCGCGTTCCCTTTCCAGACTGTCACGGATTTCAAAGATCTTTCATACTGTGCCCAATCCCGAAATTGGTTCTATACATATGACCAACAGCGAGAAAGATAAATGCTATAGCTAAATTATTCGATTTATCTTTCTTTATTATGAAGTAATTCATGACAAATAAGCCAATTGTGTAATGCATCAATATGCATTCATGCAGGGCCTGTACACAGCCAGAGAAAAGGTCTATCACAGCGGTTCAAAAACCGTTGTAATAGACCTATTGCAACTGTTTGGGAAGCAAACATTTGACTGTGAACTTAATTATTATTGTATAGGAATCCATAAATTTCAAATTGTGGATCCACGTCTGTCCCAAAAATCCCACTCCTTTTGTAGTTGTGTGTGCGCACAAATGTAATTTGTTTTTCAGTGTGTGATTCAAGTTGCATTGTGTGAATTAGAGGCTCGTGAATGTTCAAAATTTGTGAGGTGCTTTTCTTAATAGCTTAGTAGTTACTCACTAATGTGATGTGAATATATGTGACTACGAGAGAAGAGTGTTGAGTAGACCATTAATAGAGAATCCGAGTTGTCATACTGCATTCAATTCAAAGAATGTCACCTAAATGCTTTTTTTCTGGGCCTATCTTTTTTAGTTTTCATACACTTGGTGGCTTTTCTCGTTTATTTCTATCCTTTTCATTTAGTTGCTTTTGGCAAATTCAAAACACATCTGGATATTTAAAAAAAAAAAAAATATAACAGTTTTTTAACCCATCTTTCTTGATTAAATCTAAACAGACACATTATTTTCAAAATCACAACCCAAAATATTTTTCCAAAACTTAGTGGCCGTTTGGCCATAGGAAATTTTCACTATTTTCTGGAAAATTATTTCACTTTATTTATAAAATGGTGTTTGGCCATAAAAATTTCAAATACTCCAACTCCAAAAATTTTAAATAAAGTGATTTTTTTTTTCATGGCCAAACACCCAAGAAAAATTTCACACACTACCGAACTTTGGAGTTAATTTGGACTATAACATATACTAAACGAATACTAAGAACTTTTGCCCAAGTCTAGAGAACTTTTGTCACGCTTAACGTAAGTTTCGTAGAAATTAACTTATGCAACATAAGTTATGTAGTATTTTTTTTGAATTCGTTATAGTGTTCAGAAATTGGAATTATACCTTTTGTGGCATATGTGTTCTTCATCATTTTTAGAGAAAAAGAATTGATAGCTAATATAGGAATTAGGATGATAGAGTATATGTGTGAGTCTATTTTTTTAATTTTTTGTGTGGAAATACATTATGGCTTAACTTCTTGTCCTTTTACGATATAACTTGTGGCCTGTGGGATATTGTCCTCCAACATACGGCATAACTTGTTATGACTTTTGCAACATAACTTGTAGGATATTATGATAGGAATATATAAGCTAATTAATGTCGCGAAAAAGTTGTTTTATATTGCCCCACAAAAAGGTTATTTGTTATTTCGGTGTCATGAGTATTTTTGACTATTTATTTGTTACTTAAAGTGTACTAAAGGGAAAAAATTAAAAATCACATATTTGAGGGGCAAAAATTAAACATCACCCCAGAATAGGGACATTTGTGTTAATGATCCATTCCAATTTATACGACACACTTTTCTTTTTAATTTGTCTCAAAAAGAATATTATCTTTCTACGTTAATTAATTATATAAAATAATTAAAGTAGAGAAGTTGCACACTTTATTCTCTAACTCAGATCACGATGCATAAAGCAAAGATTTTGGATATCCACATTCAATAGTAAAGTATAAGTAGGTAGCATGAGTATGAATTGATGGAATATGAAAACCACCAACTGCAAATTAAAAAAGTTATGATTCATTTAACAAGTTGCCTCTCCATTTTAGGCTCCTTTCTTGATTAAAGGTTTGAAAAAAATCTCTGATGCCTTTTTACCTGTAATTTTTAATGAACAATTGAGGAAACTTGAATTGCTCAGACCCCAAAGGCCAAAGAATATCATGAAAAAGGTAATGCCTTTATCCCATATTCATGCATGCACCGTATATTGATTGTTGTACCGGTAATCTAAGCCTACGACTTTTGCTGCTTCCACACAGTAAGGCACGGAGTCAGATTCAGAATTTGAAATTTATTATTAGGTTTTTGTAGGAATTCAATCGTATATAGTACTTACGTGTTTCTCCATAGGGAAGCAGATCTGCAGCAACCACGACTCATGTCAATCGATCGTCATCCTGAGCCCGGTTAAGCACTTTGCATGCTATTCCTTATTTCAAGGCACGAAGACAGAGGATAGAGCGGACTCGAAAGCAAGACGGATGTGAAAGCAGAACTAGCGCTTGAGGAAAAGTAATAGAAGAGGGAAAGATTCAATCACCCGCTCTTCTTTTCTGGCTTTCAGAGTGATAATTCATTATATAACCTATCCTTTCTTCCCTTACTTTTTGAATTCAGCTCTCTCTTCTATCTTTCGTTCTTAGCGGATAAACTCCCTTTGTCCACAACCTAGATATCCTTTAGAGGATGCAGAGCGTTTAGTTTGATGTGGAAAAACTCTTTTTAATACTGTGTTTATACACTAATAAGGGCTAACATTAAGGAGGAGGACAAACTAATGAGTTAACGAGCTAATTAACACTCCTTATGGATGAACCATGCACAATATATAGCTATTTCCAACAGGTTCTAAATTGATAATTTGTACATATATTCAGTAAAATTTTTAAGAGTTTGAACTAAAGCTTGCTACTGAGTTCGATCGAACTCGTAATCGAAGCGCTATCCGATCCGTCCTTAGGTTGGTCAGGCACGCGTTAAAATAGTTATAGAGAGTGGAACAGTTAACTAAGAGATCTCAGATATTACACTTCATTGCACACGAAAAAAGTGCATTTACAGTTTATCTTGTCACACTTCCAGTTTATGTAATAAAAATTAAATTTGCTTACTGCAGTACGTACTGGAAATCGTTTTGTCTCATGCTAGCTAGCTAGCTCTTCTTTTAATGTTACAGCAGTATTGCATATTTTGTAGTAATGGATTTAAGTCCTATTTATATGCATTGATAATGCACATTCTTAGAGTTTAATTATAGGGAAAAGATCAAAATACATCAAAACTTTTAAAAGTTGACTAATTTTACCTTTCGTCATATTATTTGGTTATATTTAACCTCACCATTAGTTGTCATCTACACCCTAAAATGAATGAAAAAGTCCAAACTGGCTGAAATACCCAATTTTGAATTAAAAACCCACCATCCTTCATTAAAAATTGGCTAATTTTGAAAATTGAGGGGTATTTTTGACCTTTTCCTTTAATAATTATATATACCATTACAACTTACCAAAAAATATGTATACCATATCCATCAGTAGACCTTTTTTTTATGCCATTAGAGCACTGATGATATGTATATAACTTAAATTCTAAGAATTGCCGGGAGTGACCTTAAACATAATCTGATTGTATAAATATTTTTTCAACTATACAAGATAAGTGCCATCCTTCCAAATTTAATAAGTTTACAGGATGAAAAAGGTCTCTATATGTCCCTCCCCTTTCAATTAGGATGTTACATTATCTTTTATACTCATTGTAAAATAGTAGTAATATTTTAGATAGAACAATGATACAGCTTAATCATTCTGTTTTTAATCTAGAGGCCCTCCCTATTGTCTTGGATGTAATAAAGGGGTTTAATTATTGTCATTTATATATCTAGGTAACAAACTTTTCACTTAGAGCACCTGAAAAATAATATACTCTCTTTCAATTTATATGACATAGTTCATATTTCGAAAGTCAAATAAAAAAAAATTGATCGTAATTTATTTCTATGCGCTTTAAACATTTAAAATTTTAATTCTCGTGATTTATATAATACTTTTTTATGTAGTTTCTAAATATGAAAATTACTTTTTCATAAACTTTAAGATTGTATGTCTAAAAGCACGATCAAAATAAAGAAGTTTGACACTTGATATTCGAACTATATCATATAAATTGAAACAGAGTGAGTAGTAATTCCGTACACAATGCATGTATATATGTAAGTTGATTTAATTTCCATGTCCTATTTGTACTGTGCTAGAAATATATAAGTGTTTTTTTTTCTCGTAAGAGGGTCACTTACAGAAAGGGAAAGGTTGATAAATCGATAGAACTGATGTTACACAATATAATAAAGTTTTGGAATACCAAGCCCTAGCCTACATGAGTTTTCTGATCTCTTTCAACCCATGACTTGATTGAAATGTTGTTGTTTTTGGCATCTAGCATCTTGCGAAATGACTCCACAATAGTTTTATTACCTTGTAAAATTATTTCCTCGTAAAAGATATTTATAATTGCAATATGAAAATTTTGATTAAGAAAAAAAAGTATCATCAAATGTTAAAGGTAAGTTATACAAAGTGGTGGTCTGACCGATTCTGTTTGTATGAGCAGAGTGTTGGCTCATTAAGAATTCTCATGTTCAAAAGATACAAGTTATGAAAATAAGAATATTGAGATGGATGTATGGCATACAAGGATAGATAAGATTAGGAATAAAGATATCTGAGATAAGGTGGGAGTGACCTTCGTGGTGGACAAGATGATATGGAAGCGAGATTGAGATAGTTTGAGCATGTGAGGATCGAGGAGATGTGCATATACCCCAATGAGAAAGTGTGAGAGACTGGCTATAGAGGTATGAAGAGAGGTAGAGGTAAATCGAAAAAATATTGGGGAGAGGTGATTAGACAATACATGATGCATTTAAAATTAACCGAGAACATGACCTTAGATAGGAGGGTATAAAAATCGTGAATTAGGGTAGAAGGTTAGCAGATAGATTTTTCGGCGGGATAGGCTAGGTGGTAGTTTGGAGCAACATGCCTGTCATAGTATTAGCATTTTTCTCGTAGTTGTTCTTCTTTGATTTCTGTTTCACTTTATTTTGTGGTTGCTACTGTTTTTTCTCTCTAGATGCTCTATATTGTTTCCTTTATCAGTTGACATGTCTTCCTTACTTGTCCTATTTCCTTTTTCTTCATAACTGTTTTGATTTGCTTTACAAGATCTTGAGTCGAGGGTCCTTTAAAACAACCTATCTACCTTCACGAGACAGCGGTAAGTTCTCCATGCGCACACTGATCTATCCTTCCCATATTGTGAGACTACATGAGTTATGGGGTATATATGTTGTTGCTGTTGATAACATAACAAATCAAGACTATTAACTTAAACTAATTACTGCTACTAGTCATAAGTAACATGTTTTTTGTTGGCTAATTGTAGTGTAATTTCATGCCAATTATTTGTAGAAAAACAAGATGAATGACAAGACCTATCATAAAAGTAAGTGAAATTTCGGATGCGTGTTTTATGGGTGTCGCTTTGCTGTAAAAACAGGGATCAGTCAATGCTAAACATATAGCCCTAATCACTCCTTTCACGTCATATCTACTATTGCAATGACAACTAATTATGTCATATAAATTTTACTCTCTAATACATTATTGCTATAAATCAATTACATGTAGTAAACTATTATACATATATATACCATAAAAGGCACGTATATTATAATTGTATATATATAACTTAAATTCATAATCGAAACTTATTATAGAATGTCCCAGCTATAGTCATGCTGTTTCTATATGATAGATCAACAAATTGAGGGAATCCTGGAAAATTTTAATATAAAAGAATCTACTATTGAAGTTGATGGAAATTTATACACATTTTGGGGAAGACGTTATGAATTTATAATTTGCAGTTTCTTTGTTGGGTTACATCTATGATCCATCCATCAATCCTGACCAGTCAGAAGCAGCGAATCAATTTCCAATTCTCACTTAAATATAAATCTAATTTGACTGGAAAAGTCTGACTATTCACAAAGAAATTATAACCTCATAATCCCCGTTTCAATTTGTTTGTCTATTTTTATTTGATAAAAAGTTTAAAAAAAATAAAAAATACACTTTAAAAATTAAAAATATAAATAATGTATTAAAATATCCTTGAAATTAAAAATTACGTAACAAAGAAAGAAATATATTTTAAAACGAGCTAAAAAGAAAAATAAGGAAAATGAGACGGAGATGGTATAGCACTCCATAGATATAGGCGTGTTATAGACTTGTTCTTTTCTCATCTCATGCTAAGAGGTATACCCTCTTTGTCAAAAAGGCAAAACCAAAAGCATTCATGATTGACAATTATTACATGTAAATTTCTCATAAACATTTAGTATTAATAATCTGATACTCCTATTCAAAAGAATTTTATTTACATTGTCCTTGTATACAATCAAGGGTGGAGCTAGAATCCCTAAAGGGTCATTAAAAATTACACTCTCTTTGTGTATATCTTAGATGTTGAATTTTTTAATTAACTGTATTATGTACCTTTTTCGTTCTTTTTTAGTTGTCACGTTTTGCTTTTTACACGTTAAGCTATGTACATCTATAGTAAAGCCTATACTATACGTTTTAATTTGATCTCGTCAACTTTGTTATCTTGATTAGTCGAGTTAAAAATCTGACTGAATACAAAATACTGTATATCACTGAAAATTAACAATTATGCACTGCTTTAATTAATTTCTTTGATCCTCTCATCGTCCCCTTCATGCAAAGCTAGCTAGTTTCAGAATTTAGAAAGCCAAAAGATGATTAGTAACATTAGCAAGAAACAGAAACGCCTCCCATCCGGCTTATTGTTTTGTAAGAAGCTAATATTAGTGCTTGCAAGCAGATATACCCCAATTAAATACTAGTCATTTCATAGCTGGTTTAGAGGTGAGGTGCACTGGTATTAAATCTCGTACAAGTAATATACCATATTTAATAGTTGGTAACTAAAAAGTAAGTTATTCATGTATAAAATTAATACGGTGTTGTGTTTGTAGTTTAAAAACCAGCATAACCAATACATGTACAATAAATTATGAAAAAATCTATGTAGTATTATTTTATGCATGATAAAAGGTTGAATAACTAAATCATGAATAACTAATATTGCATAAAATATGACTAATACATGAATAGCCAAATCATGCACAACTAATTCGTGCATAAAATAATAAAACATAAATTATCTCATAACTAATCATTGTATTACTAACCAGCTATCAAACTACTTATAACTAACTCATGATTAATGACAGAAAAGAAAAGTTTAATTTATTAAAACAAGAGCTAATTAACATAGCTGGTGGATTAATCAAAGGGTAGGTGGTGGGTGGGGATGACTTGACATCCTCCTACCTCTATCATTACCATTAACTAAAAACAAAGTCTCCCAAATATGAGAGAAAGCCTCAACTATCACTCCATGATAATGCTTTCCGTTCAACGACAGAAAACATTGCAATAGCTGTTCAAGTTCATTCTTCTCAAACATTTGCTTCTCCAATATCATTTCCATCATTGACCTTTTGAAATCTTCGTACGGGTCCTGCGATTTCTTCACTATCGCAAAGCTCTCCTTCACTTTCCCATCCACGCTACACGGTATCAGCTTCTTGAACACCGATAATCTCGCTGGTAACTCGCTGTCCGATGATGTAGAGACTGACGATCTTCGACCTGTTAAGACATAATATAATCAAATATTATTTTTAAGTAACAATACATCATGAGAGGGAGCATGTTGAGACATGATGTAAATTAAATAGTCTTCCCTTTCAATTTGTGTAATGAATTTTGACTAAGCTCAAAGTTGAAGAAGAATTTGTGATCTAAAAATAACTTAAAATAAATTCTCTCTAAATATGATATGTGCTAACTAAGATGTTACGAATGAGAGTTGTTGAAACTAACTTATTGGAAAATCAAATCGGCCAAAATAAACATAAGGAGCTGAGATGAGCAGGGATGAGATCTGCGTAGACCTATGAGATTATACTGAATATATTATTGTTGTCGTTAGACCATCTCTAAATATAATTTTTTTTAGATGATTTGATCACACAAATAATACTTTTACCTTTTGAAGAGGAGAAACTTGGTCTAGAATGCTTGAGTGATCTCCTCTTGCTGGTGCCGTTCCTCTTGTGACGACGCCTCATTGTAGTGGTCTCACATATAGTTTCCAACTGAGGGTTGAAATCCGTAGATGAATCATCATCACTTGAGAAATCGAAGCTTCTGGAAGACGAAACTAAAGTTTCAGTTTCCTCTTCATTATTATCCCAAGTTTGATCAGTACCGCTTAAATTCCCACTGTACTCATCAGCTGAGGAAGTGCTTATTCTCATCATTCTGCTCTTCGTTTTCGTCTTTTTAACTCTCCGTTTCTTCTTCTTCTCAATAATAGTACTGAATCGCGGAGGAGTAGTCGGCGGTTTTAAGGCCAAATTGATCGTCTCCTCTTCAGATTCTTCTTCAGAGACGAATGAGCTGGAAACCACGTGAAACTTCTCTTGTTTCTCCCACTTGAATAACATGGATTCCGGCACAGAAGGAGGATTTTGAGTTTGACTAATAAGAGGGAAATTGGGGGAGATGAGTTTAGTACCGACCTTATTATCAGTATGTGGGAAGAAATTAGGATTTTGAGGAAGAGAACAAGGGTCTTTGGAACGGCAGGAATTGAAAGAAGCAATAACTCTAGAGAACCTAAGCTTGAAACTTTTTCCCATTTTTTTTTTTTTTTCCAATTGATAAAGTGTGAAGTGAGTATTGTTTATATTGGGGGACACGGGGGTGAGGAGAGCGTGACCCAGCGTCTCTAATTCTTGAGTTATTAGTCAAAGTTAGTAATTCGTTTTACTGATAACGGTTTAATTTCTCCTTTTCACGCTAATTCAGACAAATCATTGTAATTTTTGAAAGAGTAACTTTTTTTTTTCTACATTAGACATTGTAATTTTTCTTACATTATGTAATTGCAGATAATCCTTAGTAAGAAATATAACTAATAATTTTAAAAATAAGACAATTTTATCTACTAACGTAAGTTAAAATACAATGATATTTTGTACATTATATGTGTATAAAGAAAGAAAATTTCTATTATGTTGGGGATATAAGAAAGGTAATGCAAAAGGAATAGTTATATATATTATTCCCTCTAGTTCCTGTTAAGTAAATTGTTGGGATATGACACACTTTTTAAGAAAAATATTTAACGACATAAATCAAAAGCTATTTTTCCACTATTCTCTTAGAAAATGTAAAGCAGTTAAGAACTTCATAAAGAAAAGGGTAAACACAGAAAAAAGTTTCAACAGATTTCTTAAACTTTGAAAAATTCACTCATTTTAAATTATGAAAAAGTCTCAGCAATTCAATTACTATAAACTAGAACTCTAGAAGGAGTACTATTTAAACTAATAAGCCTTGCTGGATGTTGCATATATTAACATTCATATGTATAGTCTAAGGTCTATCAAAAACACCCTCCCTATCCTCACACGATAAAGATAAAATTATGTACACATCATCCTCTTGAGATCTTAGTTATGAAATTTCACTAAATATGTTTTTGTTGTTATGTACTATAAGTTTTCACATGGTTTGCACAGAGTAGTAGAAGAGACAATAAGACAAATTTCATATTAGTATATACAGTATTGAATTAGAATGTTTATAGTTGCAGATAAAATGGTAGCTTGTGAGCAACAGGAAGGTGCAGATGCAGTGTCATCTATTTACTAAACTTTGGAGAAAAGACATCAAATACATTCTGAACTTGACTTGAAAAGTCGATTTCACACTCAAACTAATTTGGTGATCTATTACACACCTATACATATTAAAAGTAAATTTAATATCACCCTGAAACGTATAACACCACTCTCACAATATGTGGTGTTTTACACTCGCCGCCACGTCAGTGCCATGTCAGAAATTATAAATTTTAATTTTTTTTCTTTTTTTTTTTATTCATTAACTTTTCTTTTGTTAATTATATTTACACTCATTAATCTCTAATTAACTATTAAAATCTTCCAATAATTATATCTTCTTCATCACTAAATCCCATCCACTACATCTCTCATCTTATCGGAAAAATCATATCCGGCCACCGTCATCACCAATTTTTTGCTCTTCACCACCAACATATCTCCTTCAATTCTTCTTCGTCACCCATCACCATTATCATTATCGATTTCTTCTTCTTCACCACCTTTAATTCCTCTTTTTTCATCACTCACCACTAGCAAATCCACCACTATATTATTTTTTTTAAAAAGAATAAAATTGAAATAGAGAAATTATAATCTGTTCATATAAGAGGTGGGTGTAAAATCAATCATAGTCCCCTTATTTTAGAATTTTAAATATTTTCTTACTTTATGTCATTATTCATTTTTCATTTTCTCTTTGAAATTTTTAAGCAATAACATGACTTTATTTTTATTTGACGATTGAAAGATAATTTATTTTACTTGTAAAACATCATTGCGAATTTAAACATTTGAGATAAAAATAACAAATCTAAAATTTAATTTTTAAATTAATTGAAATATGTGGTGATCAAGGTGGTATTCCCGTGAAATTCTCAAAAAAATTCAATCAAAGTTCTGAAATTAGTTGGCGTCTAGCAGGGGAGAGAATTTAATAAAGTGACTGTATCCACTATCAAGGGAAACCGTACTCTGTTAGATTTGGATTCCCCTGTCTTCCCTTCTTTCCCTCTAAACTTTCAGCTTTCTACAGTTCACATTCATACCACACGACTCGGGTAGTTTGGTTTGAAAATAAGTTATGCTGAGATTAATTATTATGATTTTATTTTTTTATTGATTGTTTAGTTTATTGTATTGAAAATATCAAATATATTCGGCATTCCCACCACTAAGAATAATTTCTTTTTAATGTTATATAATCCTTCCAATGTTTTCTATTATATATAAGCAAATATAGTGAGACAGACGAGTATTGGTGGCAAAAAGTACTTTGCAAAGAAAAGTAATCTTTTTTGTCTTGGATCATAATGAAACCATTTGCATATTAGGAAACTTGAGAAAAATGAAAGAAAAGGAACTAACCTTTGTCTTTGGACCAAAGCATTTTGAATCATATGCCTTGTCAAAAGATTATAAGGGAATCCAAGAAAACAAAATCATCAAAGCACAACGGAGCTAGGATTATATATATACGTTAAATTTATTTTTACTATATAATATTTCAGTAACCCTCTTTGGACAACATGCAATTACAACCACTAAGTATGAAGTGTTGTGAAGTACTTGCGCCTAGTAAGAGCCTCCTTGGATAAGATTTTAATCTGGTTAATTTTTTTTTTTTTAAGCTTAATTGAGTGTTTGGTAAAACAGAAAAATAATTAAAAGCCTGTAAGCTGGATCCTCCTAGCTTTTTGCTTTTAGCTTAAAATTCTTTTTAAGTTTGACCAAATTTACCCTTTTATCATTTATAATTTTTCCAAATTCCGATACTACCCTCACTTTTTAGCCCTGAAATATATGAAAGTACTTTTTTTCTCTCATTCTCATCCCGCTTTTCCATCTTTTTTTTTCTCATACAATAAAAAAGTGCTTAACAACACTTGTTTACCAAACAAATTAACATTTTTTTTAAAAAATTTCAGCACTTTTTATCCAAACACTTATCTACTTATTTATAAGCAATTATTTTCAGTTTTTAATCACATTGCTTAAAAGCTATTTTTTAAAGCAAATCCAATCAGGCTCTAAGAAGCACAAGTGCGCAAAAATTTACATACATGAATTTAACTTATATATATATGCACTGATAGTAGAAATATTTTTTCATACTTTCAGGAAAATTTAATATGTTGTATCAAATTTATCTGTTTTACTTTACTTTTTAGAAAATAGAGTAAAACAAAGGATGAAGATGTACAGTAGTATCCTGTAACTTTCTTTCTAATATTTAAATACATTTACTTTTTGTCGCTTAGGTGAAGTGGAATACTTTTGAAAACCAAAAAAAAAGGACTTGGAACCAAAGACAAAGTAAAAGCTTATCATTTTTTTCTCCACTCAATGTTTGATATTTATATTAAAACTCCGATCTTTAATTTGGATTCACGCCGCGTAAGCCCCACTACTCTGCATATGTTATTACTAAGAAGAGTAGAGTAGTTAAAATGAAGTCACGTGAACCAATTGATGGGTATGTTATAACGTGTTGGTCCAGATTTCTGTAAGAGTATGGGAATTGAAATAAAAGGACACTTGCTGAGTATGACATTTAGCCAAACTTTCTTTACATTTCATGGCCATCTAATAATATATCCTCGTACTTCTAGCTTTCTAGTTTACAGAGTACCTCATACTAGGGTGAATTATTGGCCAGGAAAATTGTTGAAAGAGAATAAAGCCTTTTGCAACTGAGATTGTATAACACCATTAGTCAATTAAGATTTTGCCAGAATACATATCTACAACCCTTAAATTTGTAAATGAATTTCATTGAGACACTGGTGCTACATATTTCGATTGAGCACATGAACATATGATAAAATATTCCTCTTAGATACTTCCAACTTAAAATTTTGAGAAAAGCTTTTGTGCGTGTTCTCAAGTGCTCTTTACGCAGATAAGTTAACCACTTGAAATATGTCACATCTTTTAATTATACGCATTAACTTCACTAAGTCGTAAAACCTCATGCTTGTTCCAATTGATGTTGATGTATATAATCATAGGAGGAGACATATTTTATTTAATTAATTTATCTATGTAATTAGGCGTTTGTGAAGATGGACAAAAACTTTTCCAAAATATGAACCGGAAGTATTTAATAAGAACACTTTATCATGTATTTAGGTGCATTCGAATGAACATGGAGAATATGGAATGTGCTTTCATTTTGTCCCGCTACTAATAGCAAAGGTAAAAAAAATCTCTCTAGTGACGGATTCACAGTGAATCCATATGCACTCCTATTTATGAAGAAGAGAATTATATATTCGTACTAATTAAGCTGAAATTTATTGTAATAAATAAACAATTTTAAAATTCTAATCCACCTTGCATCTCAAAATTAATATGAAATTAATTAGTCTATAATAAATGAACATGCAAAATGAAATTAGATAAAATGGTGTCCGCACAACTGCTAAAAAGAAAGGAGGAACCTTAATTTAGGCATAATGAGTTTCATTTTTTCCAAATCTGTCCGCAAAAAAATACCCACCTCAAATACTACTTTGTTTCAGCCAAAGAAAAACAGAGAATAGAATGTTGTTTTTTCATATTACTGTATAACAATCCTTGATTATCTCTGAGCCTTTTGCTTCTCTTTCTTTATGCATTCGGTATTCGAAATTCACTGTCTCTCTTACACGCAAAATTAAAGTTGTAATTTTGTTTTGGCATAAGCTAAATCAGTCTCTTGAATTAAATTATAATTTACATGAGGATACTTTGTCCAAATGTTGATAAAGAAGATGGATTGGAGACAGTGTTGGAGGTGCCAATACCAGATGAAATGTTCAAAAGCATGGGGAGTAATGCAGCACTTAGATGGCAAAATATGGCAACCTGGATGAAAGCTCAAACATCTGATAAATGGTCTTCACCTATTGTTGCTGCTCGTTATAATGAACTTAGTTTTCTCCTTTACATGGTTGGATCTCCTCTTATCCCTTTCCAAATCCAATTGGGCCAATCCGTTAATCGTCCTGTCAAACATTCTTCCATTGTAAGTTTTGCCTTTTATGCCTCTTGATCAGCTTGCGCGCACCTCAACTAACTAAGATTTGGCATCTTTTGTTCGACCTGAAATTGAGATAATCAGTTTAAGGATAAATTTGGACCAGAAAAATATGCATGGCAACCAAGCTCCAAATCCAAAAACAAAGATCAGATTTTACAATTCTGACCACAACTCTATGTTACACGGATCCTTCATTTTTCTTGACGTACTTTGTATGAAAATATTGGTACTGTCGTGCAGATACACTAAAAATTAGCAAAAAAACTTGATTTATCGGTATTGAATCCTTGCACACATTTGTACTGTTTATTAGTAATCTGAATTGTTTTTTTTTGGTTTGGATATCTTATTTGAAATTGACATGCAGGAAGCGTCAACAGCGAAATACATATTGCAACAGTACATAGCAGCAACAGGGGGGCAACCAGCGCTAAATGCAGTGAATAGCATGTGTGTAATTGGGAATGTTAAAATTACTGCATCTGATTTCCATCAAGGTGATCAAAGTGTGAAGGTGAGAAAGAGTGACGAAAACGGAGGCTTTGTGCTTTGGCAAAAGAACCCTGACCTTTGGTGCTTAGAATTGCTTATCTCTGGTTGCAAAGTCATTTCTGGTAGTAATGGGAAAATCTCATGGAGACAATCTTCTAATCAAATAAGGCCTATCTCCAAGGGTCCTCCTAGACCTCTCCGTCGCTTTCTGCAGGTAAAACAAACTTCAACTGTGAACATATGCTATACAGTAGTTGATTTGTGAAACTACTTTGTCACGTTAAAGTAACTGAATTATGTGTCGACTGGTCATAAAATACAAATGACTAGTGTTGGGAGGTGCCCTACATTGCTGTAGGGCCGGAAATTTGGCCTTTCAGTCATTTGAGTTTTATGATCACTCAGCCAATAGTTCAGTTTTTTTAATGTGAGAGAAAAATAGTTGTCTGACTTGACTTTACTGTTATAGTGAGTAAAGTTCAATGACCATACGTGAAATTAAACTCAGACGTTAATCAAACATACTGCTTGGTAGTGGTAGAGTAAGGGCTAAATGATCTGCCATTGTTGTAGGGACTAGATCCTCGGTCTATAGCAAACTTGTTCGCGAATGCAGTCTGCATAGGAGAGAAGATAATAAACGACGAGGACTGTTTCATCCTCAAACTAGACACAAACCAAGCAGCATTGGAGGCACAAAGTGGTCCAAATTATGAAATACTTCATCACACCATCTGGGGATACTTCAGCCAAAGATCAGGCCTAATGATCAAGTTTGAGGATTCCAGGCTGCTAACAGTTAAGACAAGCAGGGACGATGAGGGCGTCTTTTGGGAGACGAGCACAGAATCTGTTATGGAGGACTATAAATATGTTGACGGAGTTAATGTCGCGCATAGTGGCAAGACTTTTGTTACAGTTTTCAGATATGGAGAGCACTCTGCAAACCACAAGAGACAACTGGAGGAAAGATGGAAAATTGAAGAGGTAGATTTTAATGTTGGAAGGTTGACAGCTGATTTCTTCATGCCTCCTTCAGATTTCGACAAAGAACGTTCTCACGTCTAGAGTAGATGTTGGAAATTATATTCTTGAAGCATATTCAACACAATTTTGCAGTATATACACAACCAGAAAGCTTTTACTCATGTCAAGAAAGTCTTAAAAAACTACTGTACTAATTTGAACAGTATATATTAGAGAAATTTGTCAAGTTTCTATCTGATAACAACTGCTTGCCTCTACATATAGTCACCTTAACTTTCTTACCCTCAGAAAACTAAAAAATGGAAGTAGTATCTTATACCACTTCTTGAACACCACCACATATACATGATCAGAGGTGGAGCTAGGATGAACTCTGTGAGTTGAATTGAACCATCATTTTCCACTCGGGCTATGTATACATATACGAAAAAAAGTTAAAATGTATATATATCGTAAGAGCACACGCATTTTGAACTCACTGTCTCTATATTCTGGTTTTGACTCTGTCTACGATCTATCCCCACCCAGGCTTCTGAAAATGACAGCTACTATTCAACAAAACGTTTGTGGCTTCATGAAATTCTTCCACATTGGAATACAATTCTTTATTGAATCCTCTTTCTTCAAGTGTACAAAACACATCCCAAGCAGAGGACTAGAAGGTAACATTCACCCGGTAAAGCACTTGTACGAAATGCAGAAAGATGTTATTCTCCAGAAATATTTTCCAGTCTTGCATAGACCTTAAAAAGAACATATCATAGATAAAAACCAATGACTAAATTACAGCTTATGCCTTGTGGCTTGAAGACAACTCTTCAGACAACTTCTAGCAATTAACTGGTGTCTCAATTCCAAACTAGCTCAGATCGTCCTAAAAGAACTTCCGTATCAAATTTCACAGCAGTTTCGGTAGCTAATTGGAGTAACGTTGCAGCTAACAAGACAAGTTCATAACAATCAATTACTTCTCTTATTTTTCTTGTCATCTAGGAAGCTTATAAGGCGCTTGGTGACCATGTAAGTAGTTATAAGGTTAGAGATGAAGAAGTTGAAAATTCTCTCTTCATTATAATCTCCATATTAGTTGATATCATTAGGAGTGACACAATTAACCATGAAAACATGACCCGCCAGACACATAAAGTCTAACATGACATCGTCTAGAAGCAACAGTTTCTAAAACATGTAATCAAAATCAAGAATGGATATGCAGTTTGCTGCTTCAGAAAGAGCTTGTAAAAACTTACCAAGAACATCGACGGTTTACTACGTAGAATTGAATCACAATTCGACTTGCAAGTTCAAGTTTGGAACTGTGATGATTTTAAGGCTTTACTTTTTATCCAAATTAATTAATTACTTTGTATTATTTTCAACTTTCAAGGGGTGTTACTTGTTAGCCTACTTTATATATACATATTGTTTTGTTTTTTAAAAAAAAGTATTACAGTACTTATTTGTAAACACAATTTTCTGCTGAGTGTAGGATGAAATCCCTTACTAAAGGGTGTCTTTAACACCATTTCTATGGCTGAATATGCAAATATACATAAATACTAAACAGCATGCTGCCTTCATCAGAAAATACAAGCGAAAAAACAAGTCAATCGAAAATGTTTTTCAGTGGAAAACTACTAGCAGCAATTCATTCCTTTTTTTTTTTGCATGAATTAATCCAATCATGATACTGTTTGAGTTTTCACCAACACGTGCTTTCGTTGGAAAGACATAACATTAACGGAGAAAAAATTTACAAGTATGAAATCCTAAGTAGATACTCGTTTTTTCCCTAACAGCGAAAATGCAATGAACCTCAGTGTAATCTTTTCAAGAATGCTCCCTTTCGTCAATACCAGACAGCAAATGGCATAAATCATCATTTATGTGTGCCAAAATCGGTGACCACGCAAATGAGGATTCTTGATATTCTCCAAGTCATAACTTTCTCCCTGCTGCAGTTGTTTGCTCCCTCTTCATTTGCCTTAGACTTAATTCACGAATTCCCTGAAATAGTTTAAAATGGGATCAAACACGCATCAATTACATTACGACACATCTTAAAGGAACAAATAACAGTCATAACACAACAAGAATCTAGGAGAGGCAGGTGGGTATAATTAAAAAAGTTATCTCTGTCTAAAATTTTAAACAAGACAATACAAAAATAGCAGCAACAATCAGTGCATGTTTGAGACAGATAAAGAGAGATCCAGCCATAAAGAAATCAAGAATGTTATTTCTCAAGCCAAAGTTAATGGCCTAGAGAGAGGGAAAACGGAACATCTTACTATCCATCACCTGCCAACCTTTGGGTACAGTACTGTCAGGCCACCGTGCTTCTTGCCAGCCAACTTGACCAAATAAGTTGCAGAAATAAAAGCTACTATCGTATCACTGTGTACTTAATACGGAAGTACACAAAGAGAACTTTCTTCAACTCTTTATTTCATACATATATATATACTGAGAACTTCCTTGAATTTCTTTCGGAAACAGCCTCTCTACCTCCACAAAATTGTGTGGTGGTGGTGGGGGGTGGGGGGGATTAAGGCTGCCGTACATACCACCCTCCCCAAAACCCACTTGTGGAAATACACTGGCTATGCTGCTGTTGAGAACTTTCTTCAACTCTTATATGGAGCAACAAGAAATTTCACAAGCTTGATCAGGGAAAATGAAGAAATAAACAAGAATAGGCACATCAAAGTCGAAAAAAGAACTGTGCTATCATCCAGTCCAATGAAAAGTTGTATTTTATCGATGAAAACAAAGAGAAAATTTTCAACTGGAATAAGCAAATTAAAGAAGATCATCTCATGTTGATGGTAAAAGTGAAAGAGCTGAGAGACCTATCCACCAATATTAATAGATGTCCTGAAAGAGTTCATAATTACTCTCATGGAACTGGAGGAATTTTTTTCTCTTTTCCATATTCAAATGGCTAAAGTTCGACATAGCATAATAATATCCAAATACAGTGAGCGTACAGGTCACTTCTAGCCAAGTAAGAAGAAAATGAGTTTCCTCATCGAAAATATTCTAAAAATATGACTCATGAATCTAGTTAATTACTTAAAACACTTATCCTTATGAATGGGTCCACACAGAACAAATCACAATCAGATGGTTGCAAATAGTCAAAGGAAGCAACTACAAGGACCACAGAACATAAAACTAGTAAAGTTGCGTTGTAAAATATAGCCACATTTATGATAAAATGTAATCAATGACTCTTACGTTAAGAAACTAAAAGAATGTAAGCATTAACATTGCACCGAAGTGACACCCGAGGTGTGGCCTAGTGGTCAATGAAGTGGGAGGAGAACATGAGATCTCAGGTTTAAATCCCAGTGGAGGCAAAAATTCTAGGTTATTTCTTCCGATCTGTCTAAGTCAACCCGGTATCTGTACTTTGATGGGAGGTAGCAGGTACCCAATGGAATAGTCAAGGTGCTCGGACACCACCATTATAAAAAGAAAAGCATTGAACCAAAGAAAAAAATGAAAAAAAAGAGTTGTGCAAGTTAAAAAAACTAGAATAATAATATAATAGTACTAATTAGCTGTTGAATTTTAGTCCATAATCATATTCTAGCGTGACGTGGGAGAGAAGTTCCAAATTTCCTAACTGACGCTGGTTAGCAAACTACCTATGTAGTGTTAGTTACCATGAGACTTCTCTCTATATATCCAAATTTGAAGCAGTGAATATCTCAGGAAAATCAAGTTGTGAAATTGCAGCAGATACCAGTTTTATTGGGTAAATTCAATTTTAACATTCAGGGAGATGCTTTAGTCAAAATGGCTAACTTTAGTATTAAATTCATATATTATATATAGAGGTCAAATACTACCTTACCTAATACGAAGCATGTTACTTTCTAAAAAAACTACCAAATAGAACAGTCTATTTACTAATGAATACACTGTGATGAAATTCTTCAATTGAAACAACAGTAGATTCCACCACCAAATAGAGTTATAAAGATACTACAATCTTCTGCTCAGAGTATTATTTCTGACCAAGTCGACATTATGATAGTTGCGAGTCAAAGAGCAAAAATGTACACATTCCAATGTGCTTCAGTTCATTTGAATATTCTATAATATAATGAATTTTCACACAACAATCAATTTAAGTCGGTGGATTGTGAAAAGTTTAATAAATCGCAAGTACCTAAAAGTCGCATTGCAAAGAATAGACCAAATTATGTTGCAAAGTTTGTTTTCCAGTTCCCTTTGACTTGGATTTAATATAGATCCAAAAGTTCAAGAAAAAGAAAAAAAACTACTCATAGGCAGGAGTGATGACTATCCAAGTGAAGCATATGCGACATTCTAAGAGTATAATATCTCCAAAATAACGAAACCAGAGACGACAAGTGAAACATACATGCAAATTCTAGTTAAATTTTTACATAAACTTTATCAGCACAAATGAAGTTGGAGTGAGATTAAACAGATGTGATGTCTAAAGGTAGGAAATTCAGATATCTAGCCTCAATGATCCAAGCGAATGGTACAATACATGAAAAGTAAATCTTAGAATTAAAATAGGATACTTGAAATAAAAGATTGATACAAGAGTGTAGGTAGATTTTAAGTGCACTAATTTGTCAGTGTGACCAAATAATGATTGAAGATATTAAAAGGAGATAAGGTAATGCTAAAATCATATGGAAGAAAGTTAGCTCAGACTTAGTGAAGAACAAAACACAATGAAAGCAAAAGATCCATTTGAGCAATGGCAACTAGTTGGGATTAACATTTAGTCGTGTTGGTACACTTAGGGGTTGTTTGGTGTGAGGGATAAAAATAAATAGTCATGGGATAAAAAAATAGTTTAGGGATAACTTTTTGATATCTTGTTTGTTTGCTATGTTTGGGATAACTTATCCCACCATTTATACCATAGTGATGGGATAAGTTATCCCATATATATGGTGGGATAACTTATCCCAGGATAGTTAATCCCGGGATAACTAATCCTGGGATAACTTGTTCCCAACCAAACGACCCCTTAAAGTCTAGAGTACGCCAGAAGTCTTCTTTATTTATTTAGAGATTTGTATGACCGTAAGATATAGAGAACCTCTAAGGTTAGAGAGCTTCAAATTTGTCTTAAAAACAAATCATAGAGCATTGAAATGAAACATGTCCAAATGGAATCAAAACGACATTGAGAATCCATATAGTCAACCCCAATTAAATTAAGATTTGAAGTATGGTTGCCATTGTTGTTAAAACTTTATCAACACGGTTAAAATGACAATTCAAATTGTACCAATGAGTTACTAGCAGAGAAGATCACAAGAGTGCAAAACTTTTGAAAGAGTTAGTGCCACAAGACTTACTATTTGGTTTCCCACATACACTTGGGATACATGTATCATGAAGAAGAGGAGGGCATTCACTAGAAATGGGAAGAAAGATTTTCGAAGAAAACAAGAAATATGTCCAAAGCCTACATCAACTCCCAAGAGAAAAAAAGACATCATAGATAATTTAAAGGGAAAAAAACAAAAACAGAGATATGGAAGGAGAGAGAGAAGAAAGAGACAGAAGACGAGTTAGCAACATGTCTTTTCTTCAGGGTCACACAGCATGTCTAGGACCCGACCTTCATTTCTAGCCTAAATCCTGTATCCTCAAGCAGGTATCTAAATATTGGTAGTGGAACTAGCAATGAAATAGGCAATGGTTGAGCATAGAGCTGGCAATGGGAGCTGGAAGCAGTTGACCTAATTGATAACTCCATAGCTGCATGTATTTGATCAATATTTCAGATGGTTGCACCGCGACATTGACAATTCAAGTTAATGAGATTTGTTCAAGGCTGATGACTGTGATGGTGGCAGCTAAGAACATTGGCTGCTTATTTGCTTTCTGATGAAGTGCACGATGATAAAAGGCGAAGATACAGTTCAAAATTCCATGTCGTATCAGCTCCAATATCTCACTAAAGTGACGCGAAAAGCTGTTTGTACCTTGTGTCTACTTGTCACTGAACCTCCTCTATGTCCTCCCCCATTGTAGTTCGGAAACAAATTTCAGTTGTAAAGAGAAATCACATTATCTAAATAACACACCCCCAAATCACCAGCCTAACATGTCTAAGTTAAATCACGAGTTCACAGCCAAGGTTAACCACACGGAATAATTGGATTCAAAGGGAAAGAGAGAGAGAGCTAACCGAAGAATGGAGTGATGGTGATTCAATAGGAATGTAGCGTACAGACATCTTAGCGATCTCAGAAATGGCATCCTCGGGAACTCCAGGAACGTCACTGGTTAATTCCTCATAGGCAGCCTCGAATGCTTCCTGCCAAAACTTTATCAATTTGATCCCACGGCTATTTGTGTATACATCCCACATATGCTTCACTAACTTCTCCCTTTCTTCCATTTCCTGCCAAACAAAACACATATAATTCAAATCAATCAAATGAATGAATGAATTAGAAAACACAATGAGGTTGAGAAAATGTACGGACGAGAACGTCGAGATCTTGGGGAAGGGGAATGTCGATGTCATCGGAGATAGCGTTGAGGTTACCGGCGGACCAGCGGAGAGTAACAGTACCGGTAAGCATAGACCAGAAAGCTAACAATAAGATAGCGGCAAAAGCCCAAAACTTGTAACGACCTCTACCGAAAATGGCGGAATAGGAGGAGGAAGTTTCCTTCTTGGAAGTTGTGAACGATGATGATGGTGCCGTCGGCGTTGATATTGGAAGGGCATCGTCATCCTTCATTTCTATTTTTATTCCTTCTTTCCCTTTTGCTCTTTTTCCTTTTTATACCTTTGCTTTATTTGAATTTGATTTGCATCTCTGTTCCACTGTCAACAATGTCGATAAAATGGAATCTCAGTTATCGTATCTATTCTGAGGGCCACCAAAATATTTTTGTTATAATTAGGTTGATATTTTAAAAATATATATATATTGGTACAATAGAAATTTATATTTGGCCAAATCATTAGAAGTTGAGATCTAATTACAAATAATGAGATGTAAATGTTCATCTTTAAGCTAATAATGGAGTATTTAAATAGATAAATAAATTGAAATGTTTGTTATGAGAAACTTGAATGTAATCCTTTTTTAATATTTTTTGATTAAATAAAAAACCACAAAATAGAGATTTTAAGCATTATTGTTAATGCATGAGTTTGTCTATCGTTAAATAAAATTATTCATAAAATGAGTTTCGAATACTATCATTTATTGTGATTTATAAATCACGTCTGCAAGCTGTGATTTATAATTTCATTTATAGTCATGTTAATGATAACTATTTATAAGACGTTTAATGATAACAATAAATTATATTTAGTTACAAATTATAAATCATGTTTAATAATTGTGATTTATAAGTTATATTTACAAATTATAAATTATTTTTTTATGATTTTATAAGTATTGCTTGGAAGTTGGAACCTATTTTGCAAGTATTTTTCGCCTTTATTGTTGTATTTTGACATTTAATATAAATCTCCAAAATATTTTCAAGTCAAGTGTTTATAGGAACTAATAAAAGTTCATATTTATCAATTAAAACTATGTAGTAACAAATAATTGGGCCCAAGCACTCCAGCCACCACTCTTATCAGCTAATTGAAGTCGGAAAAAATGCGGTGTCCGTACTGCTCGGCGGAGCAAGGACGGTGTGCCACCAGCACCAGCGGCAGACCGATAACAGAGTGCACATCTTGCGGCCGTGTAGTGGAGGAGCGATTAACCCAATCCCACCATCTTTTTCATACCCGTGCTCAAGATTCCCCTCTGTGCCTCGCCACTTCCGACCTCCCTACTCCTCCCATCTCCGCCACTAACGACGATGAAGACCCGTTTGAACCCACCGGTTACATCACCGCTTTTTCTACTTGGTCTCTCGAACCCTACCCGGTATTTGCCCAATCCTCCATTTCCTTCGCCGGTCACCTAGCAGAGCTCGAGAGGGTTCTCGAAACGACGTCGTCTTCCTCCAGTTCGTCTACTTCATCTGTTGTGGTGGAAAATCTCCGGGCTTATTTGCAGATTATTGATGTGGCTTCTATTCTGCGACTGGATTATGATATATCGGACCACGCGTTTCAGCTCTTCAGGGATTGTTCTTCGGCAACGTGCTTAAGGAATCGAAGTGTTGAAGCGCTTGCTACTGCTGCTCTTGTACACGCTATTAGGGAAGCCCAAGAGCCAAGAACTCTTCAGGTATGTTAAATTGGTAAATAGATGCCATAAAGTGCTTGTGATCTTTGTGTGTTGTATCTACTCTAAATACTATGTGCGATTGCTGAATTTGAAAGGGACGAAACTAATCAAGCTCTAAGCTTTGCTCTGTGTATGCTAATCCAGCTAATTGGCATCTAATTGAACTCTTGATTAAATTTTTTGATGTGTTAAAGGATATATTGCGTGCTGCATCATTTGGAAAAAAGAGCTACATTATATATGTGTTTGGTATGGCAGAAAATATCTTTCAGGAAGTGCTACTATCATCCATTATTGGCGGAAGTCACTTTTCTTACCAAATTTCACTACTGCTAGTGTGAATCATTTGCTTCAATCAACACAGAGTCCATGGTTTCAATCTTGAATACTGCTAAAGAATCATCAAGATAGTACTGTTATACCCAATCCTCCACCTTGTATAATTGTATGATTATCACATGTAAACTATTTTATACCCAACAAATACCATAAGATATTCAAAATTGATCTTCTTGGATAAACAACTTTCACAGAGAACATATTTCATGGGCAACATTTTCCTCCCTACCAAACATTGTTAGGAGTCCCAGATTGGTTTAGGGTATGAACTGTAGTCTCTTTATAGGGTCTTAGAAAATCTCTGTCTCATGAGCTAGTTTTTAGAAAATATTAGTCTCATGAGCTAGTTTTTTGTGTTGAGCTAGACTGAAGGTCCATTTTGTTAACACACCAGGATGTAATTCTCTTGTCTTGATATTGTTGTAACATTTCAATCAATAGATATGGAACTTTGGTGTTCTTTTTTATTTTTTTTAATAAGGTAATTTTTTGAGTAAAAACAGCATCAAGAGACTGCTGGTAGTTACAGGTGTGGAACTTTGGTCTTCTCAGAGCACATTCTGATATCAGCCAAACCTTTGTGATTTTTAGCTCATTTGGTCTCACTGTCTCTTTTCTGGGTCTCTCATTCATGTCCATCGTAGGATTTATTCAGATCTTGATATCCTTTTGCCTTCTCCCAATCTCTCTCTCTCACGTTTTATTCTTCTTTTTTCCCATCTGAAATGGAAGATACACTATATTTAGGTAAGTCGGGGAAGGGAAGAGGAAAAAACAAAGTACAAAGAGGGAAAATTGAAGAGAAAAGGCGGGAAACTTTTGGTGGGCCGTAAAGGGAACTTCTTTTCTCTCACCCCCCATATCCTCCCAATGTTCTTTTCCCTCGTGTTTCTAAAACCAAACAAAGGGCATGAAAATCTTGTACTCCTTTCCTCTTCCCTTCCCTAGTTTCCTTTAGTAGCGTCTGCTAAACCTGGAGTTTTCAGTATATTTGCAACAAAAATACCCTGTGAAAGTTTGATCATCAGCACTAAATCTACTGCTAATTTTTATTTTATTTTGGATAAGGTAATCTACTGCTAACTTTAAAGTAGTTGATAGGTATTCTCTACCTACCACCCATTTGATTTACACTGAAAGCCAAATAAAATGGTCAATGGCATATACTCCATGAAATAGAACATTGCTTCAAAATAGCAAGAACAATATAGAAAACATTATCATGAAAATGGGCCTTTGAGATGGTATTGAATGTGAAGTACTAACATTGTATTACTGTTGTCAATTGTCATTATTGTGTTTAGAGAGAGAGTGTGCTTTGAGGTCTCAACATTGCAGCAATGTCATTTTTGATATCATGCTACTCTGTGTTTGTCAATGGTTATTAGTTGTATACCATGTTTAATTTGAAACAATCAGACAGTACATCAAACTGAACATTTTGGCTTTTGAGTTTTTTCTCTTCCATCGGATGCTTAATTTTTGTAACCGCGTGGTAGTTTGAGATGCATTTCGGAAAAAAAATCTCATGAACTTTCTGATTTTGCTGAGCTTCTCTAATTTGAATTATTTGGTAACTAGGAAATATCAGTTGCAGCCAATTTACCTCAGAAGGAAATCGGGAAGTACATAAAGATTCTTGGAGAAGCGTTACAACTCAGTCAACCTATCAATAGTAATTCTATATCAGTCCATATGCCAAGGTTTTGTACACTTCTTCAGCTGAATAAATCTGCTCAGGTATGTAGCCGGTTCATTGAAAAGTTAATGATCAGTTGCCTTGGTTAATTGTATATGCTATTGTCATTAACAAAGTGGCAATCAATAGCCGAAAAAAGCTCTCCTTCCCAATCAGTTTGTTTGAGACCCTGAATAAGTCATGTCATGCTGGTCCAATGTGTTTACTCTATTTCATCAAGTTAGTGTTAGTTTACTTAAAGGTTCCTTTTTATTTACTAAATCTTTTGATTGTATCTTGTACAACAATTGCATCAGGAGCTGGCGACTCACATTGGTGAAGTAATCATCAATAAATGCTTTTGCACACGAAGGAATCCAATTAGTATCTCTGCTGCTGCTATATATTTGGCATGTCAACTAGAAGACAAGCGGAAGACCCAGGCTGAAATATGTAAGGTGACTGGACTCACTGAGGTTACTCTTCGTAAGGTGTACAAGGAGCTTTTGGAGAACTGGGATGATCTCCTACCATCAAGCTATAAACCAGTTGTTCCACCAGAGAAGGCTTTTCCTTCAGCTACCATTGCTACAGGCCGTTCATCAACACCTAGAGTTGATTTAGTTGAGGGAACTTCGTCTGAGAGGGACAAGCCTGTTAAACCAGTCGACTCATTAGATGTATCTCCTCAGATCAGAGGCAAGGAGGACTCTCATAGCAAAGATAATGTTAATACAACTCAAATATCTTGGCCACCACCATTTTGGAAGCCTCAAGGTCCTGCTGAAGGTGGTGTTACAACAGCTACAGAGAAAAGTCAGAATGCTACTCAAGAGATGGAGATTGATTTATAATACAAATCTCAGGAAGATGCACCTTTCACAAATAGAAAAAACTTCTACTGGTTCTTTGATGTTAAGCCAGTACTCTTATCTGTGTCAGCTGCAACTTCGGCTTCAGTGATCTGGACGCTCTGCTCCAGCCCTCGGTATCACCTGCCTTTTTTCCAATCAAGCTGTAGTACCACAAAAGGTTGCGCCTAACCCTGCAGATAGAGGAGTCATTAAGTGAAGTCAGAATGAGTGGATAAACAGATAAGCAGTTGCTTTGGTAAGAGGACCGGGGGCCTATGTGAGGGGGAGGAATGGTTCATACAAAAACACCTCGTGTAAATTTCAGTTGGTGCTCTCGTGGAAGCGCCTTAAGCACCAGGTGCTTAAATGGGCATTTCCGCAATCATCTAAAGGTCCTATTTTCCTTCTACTTCTCATAATAGTTTCTTAAGTAGCCATAGTAAGAATGATAATGATATTAATATTCTATTTCTTCTCTCAACACATTTAGCTTGGAACACACTCTGGAATGGTATTCAATCTTTAATATGCTTTAGATACTTCGTTTACATGGTTTTTCCCCCCTTTTCTAATTCTATTTCCCATATTGAATCGCAGGTAAGGAACTTAATTCCTTTGCTTTGAAAGCTTCTAAGTTCTGAGAAATATATTAAGGGAAACGAAAATCTTGGAGATACAAATAATATACTATTATAGAGTGTCACTAATAATGTACTATAACTCAAAAAGTCACTCGGACTTTACTTAAATATCCTATAAATAATATTGTCAACCACATGCTAATTGATCATCACTTTACTGCTTGGACTCATTGAAATGCCGAAAGGAGGTTCTACATATGTCCTAGAGCAGTTGTAGGTTCTACATATCATATTAACTAAAGGGGACCATGGGCATTGAAGGAGACACTAACTAGCACAATTAATACCCTTTCAATGTGAACTTCGTTAAATATTTTTTGTTGGATTTCATGGATCATATGGTACTCCTAACATCAAGATCTCATCGAACTTTCTATATTTCTTCTAACCTTCAAGAATATTTTGAAGAGAGAAAACTAGGATTATTCAAGTAAAATAAGATTTTCATCATACCTTTAAATATTGTCATTCTTGGAGGTTAAACTACATTATGACGTAAGAAACACAATAAAGTTGAGACTATATATAAAACCTAAAAATTGTCTATGAACTTCAAGTTCTTAACAAGAGAAATTATACACAATGACAGATGAATTTCTTAGATATTGTGAATCTTTGATGTGATTAGATAGAGTTGGAGTATACATTGCTCATAAACAAGAACTAATGTGTTTGATAGGTTATATAATCACCATTGATGAATTCGTCTATACTTGAGAAATATCTTAATAGTGCAGAACTGTCCAATAGCTAAAGCTCCACCAAAAAGCTTTTGTGGTTAATCCTTCAATTCAATGCATTTTGACATTTTTATCTGTTTTTAAGGAAGAAAATGATGAGCTTACATAGAAGGTGAAAGCGGGCCTGCTTAAAAAAGTAAGTTTTTTAAGCAGGCCCGTTTTCACCTTCTCTACAAGCTCATCACATTCTTCCTTAAAAACAGATAAAAATGTCAAAATGCATTGAATTGAAGGATTAACCACCAAAATTTTTTGGTAGAGCTTTAATCGTCAGGTAATTTCACATTGATAAGATGTTTCTCAAGTATAGAGGAATTCATTAATGGTGATTACTTGACCTGTGAAACATATGAGCAGTGTATGCTTCAACTTTATCTAATCACATCAAGGGTTTACAATATATAAGAATTTCATTTTTATTGTGCATAATTCTTCTTGCTAAGAACTTGAAGTTTATAGACTAAATTTCTAGGTTACATATATAATCTCAACCTTATAATGTTTCTTACGTCATAATGTTGTTTAACCTTCAAGAGCGGCAATATTTAAAGGTATAATGAAATTTTTTATTTTACTTGAAGAATCTTAGCTTTTTCTTTTCAAAATATTTTTGAAGATCTGGAAGAAATCTAGAGAGTTTGATGAACTTTTGATGTTTGAAGTGGCATATAGGGTGTGTTTGGTATGAGGAAAATGTTTTCTGAAAAAATATTTTTCTATTTTATTGTTTAGGTTGGTCAAAAGATTTGAAAAATATTCTTTTTAGAAAAACAAGCTCCTTAAAAATAAGGAAAATAACTTTTTTAATGAAAGTAAGAAAACAAAATTGCATTATCTCCTCCTCACCCTCCAACCACCACAACCCCACCCTTTACAATCCCCACCAAAACAACCCCCCCCCCCTCCCACCTCCACCCCACCCCAATTTTTTTTTAAAAATAAATATTAACTTTTTTGTACCTTACCCCCACCTTACTCCAACCCCTCCACCTCCACCTCCTACTCTACTCCACCCATTCCCACCCCAATATACCTCCGCCCACCCCACTCCCACAGCCCTAGCTTACCCCTAAAAGATATTTTCTACTTTCTAGTCAAACACTAAAAATATTTTTTGGAAAATATTTATTCACTCATCAACCAATCGCTAAAAAATATTTTTCGAAAAATATTTTCCACCCACTAATCAAACATGAGATATTAAATAAGAAATCAACTTATTTTCCATAAAAAACATTTTCCACGAAAAAATTTCCCTTCATACGAAACACACTTATAATCTCTGAAATTCAACTAAGAACATTTAAAGAAACTTACATTGAAAGGGTACTAATTGTGCTAGTTAGTATCGCCTTCAATGGCCAACGTTTTCCTTTAATTTTTTTTATTCCCTCTCCTTGCACTTAGGAACTATTTATAGTAAACAGACTTCACATTGAACGCGCAACGTACGATTTTATTGTTCAAAAGACTTCATGTTGAACATGTTTTAGGCTATTGGAACCAATTTTTGTGATCGGAGAAAAACTCAAAACTCACGAGAAACATGAATGAGTTCTTAACACGTTACTTTGCAATTTCAACCAATATTTTTCAAATTCAAATTTTGATTAATTTGTCCCTCCCAACCAGTGTTTTAAAAGGCGGGGGCGTAAGACGACGCATTTTACTTAGCACACTATGTTCACTGATTCTGTTTAGTACAGTATAGGAAGCCCTTGTTTGAGTGAGAGCTTCTAGAATGCCATTCATTTCGCAATAAGAAACTTTTCCACATAGAGGTTTCAGCTACTTAAAGCGAGAGTGCATCCAAAAATTCGAGAGATTACGCCTCGGGGGCGTTGGGGCGTAAGCCCCATGGATCTTTAATTTTTAATTTATAATATAGTAAAATATTATAATAACTCAAAAATTATAAAAGAAAATACATTAACAATTTTCAAAAAAAATTTAAACATGATTAAAGAAACTCATAGAAAATAAAACTTCTAACATTATTTTACAAGTAGAAATAATGCAATGATATAAAAATTATTATGAGACTCAAATCAACTCTAACATTTTAACTCCAAACAATAAAAAAATCACAATTTCTTAGAATATATGAGTATACTATGCAATCTACCTCCCAAAAAAAGAAATAATTAATAAACTAATAGTATTATAATTAAAACATCACTCCTTCATGAATAAAAAAAATATTTTCAAATAACAAAACAACAAAATATGATAATTTGGAGACATAGGAACCAAAAACATGAAGACCAATGACAAGTGAAGATGTAAAATTTGGTTGTGTTTTAAAGAGAAATGTTAAGTGATATTCACGCTCACGACATTTTCAAATAGTAAATAAGCAATTAATTTTCTCAACTTCCTTATTTCATATAGATGAAAAAAAAACTACTAAACATCATTCATTCATTGAAGAATTATGAGGATCAACAATGTTGACTAAGAAATTTGACACATAATTGGGTAGAACTATTAGACAATCCCGAGCGTTGGGCGTTAAGCGTGTTTGGGGCGTACGCTCGAGTGCTTAGGCCGTAAGCTTTATAGGACTTAAGCCCCACATATAAGCTCCAAGGCGTTTTGCCAGTGCCTCGCCCCAGGGCGAGCCTCAAGACTGTCTTTTAAAGCACTACTCCCAACCACTCTCACTTTGCACCGAACTTATGTTACAGTATTTAAATTACTTCTACATCCTCGTGGATCTTACACACTTGGATTCACTCTAATAACAAATATTTCTAAAACATAAACTAAGCCCAAATTAAATTCATAAACTTGTAGGGTTTTACATAGGCTTTCTTTATCATTTCATTAAAGTTATAATTAATTCGAATAAATATATAAAATTACAGAATTTTATAGCTTGAGTACTAGGCTAGACTTAGCCAGTCTATGAGTCAAATAAAAATATATAACTTTAAAAAAAATAACAAATAGGGGAGTCAAATTCAAATTTAGGTAATTCATCCTATATATTTACATTGCAAAGTCTAAAGTTTTAAAAGTTAATATAAAATTATATTTATTAAATATGCTCGAATCATTTCAATTTCATTTTCTACATCTTGTCTTTCATCAAAGACACTCTCACTTTGTCACGGATATTGGAGGACATAAATCTTGAGCTATATATTTTACAATGCAAAATTAGTTAATTATATCTTTTTAAAATTATTCCATTATATTATATATTACTTTCTCTATAATATATATGGGTGTGACTATTTGATACTTCCTCTAGTCTGTATTAATTAAATTTTTGAGACAATACATATCGGTAAAAACTTACCCGCACCCAGTGTTTACACCCAACTAATAAAAAATGACACATGTTACTTTATTTAATTGCAGCTATTACTAATTAACCATAGTTAACTACAATGTATTTTACATATAATCTTAATTAATAATAATATCATAAACTTAATGGTCTTCCTATTCTCTCTTAAATCAATCTAGTACTACATCTGCTGCTTACCATATCACAAAGGTCATTATTGCAAACATGAATTTTTTTCATTCACCAGAGTTCATTACCAACTGGACATTAACAATATAAACAAAAGCAATCAAGAATTTTTTGTAAATGTGTAGAAATGCTACAATACTATCTAAAACCAATGGAAACCTTCACTTGTTTCTCCTATGATCAAATGTCTCAAAATAATACTAGTAAGTAGTACTCCTATCAAATTATTCTACACGAAGAATTTTAATTTCTAAGCGAATGACTCCAACCGTACAACACTTCACGATTGCTACATAATTTAAAAAAATTAGAATCATAAAATTTTCATATGTGAACACCCAACAATGTGCTTCATAGTTAACTTTCGGATTTTCAATGGAAAAATAACCAAGAAAATAAAATGCAGATGCTTTTCCGAGAAGAAGAGCTCAAGAAATAAAGGAAATAGATCTTTCTAACTTATGTTATTGCCTTTACTTCATTATTTAATATTTTTATTTAGTAAAAATAGACTATGATTAACCTAAGATATAAATTGAACATTACTTTTCACTTTTATCTTTTTAGTTATTTTCAAAAGAATTTTAAAATCATAAATATGAGCGATTAACTCTTTTGAATTTATCACCTAGCAAATATAAACGAAGAGCAAAAATGAAATTTTTTTTTCAATAACTCTCTTAAATATTGAATAATTAACTTATTTTCGATATTGAAAAAAAGTTTAAAAATTTAATTACAACAACAACAACAACATACCCAGTGTATTCCCACAGCGTGGGGTCTGGGGAGGGTAGAGTGTACGCAGTCCATACCACTACCTCAGAGGTGAGGTAGAGAGACTGTTTCCGATAGACCCCCGGCTCAAGACAAAACAGTCTAAAAATAGGCTAAAAAGGACGTAACAATGATACAGGATAAAAATACAAGATAAAACTACAAGAGACGATAGGAAGTAATATGTAGTAACAAACAACAGACAGAAACAGAGCACTCCCACAAATAGTCTTTAGAGAGGATGGAATGTATAATTTAATCACTTTAGAGGGTGTTTAGTGTACCCTAATATTTTAACAAGAAAAACAAAAGAGTCAATTCGAGTCTCTTCAAAGGCCAGTACAAAAGAGTCCAGGGTAAATTATCTGCAGAATCTCTTGGTGATTGAACATTCAGTACGGTATAGTTTTTTCATAATCGCGCTATTTTCCCCTTTGATTTCCTTAATTAAGTGCACGTTTTCTTCATATCACCATCATTCCAATTATTCGCTCAATGTATATCAGTACTATGAATCTAGGGTTTTGTATGTGCTTATAATACATAATTTGGGTTTTTTGCTTTGATCACTATAATTTGATTGTTTAGAAATTAGACCTACTCTCATCACGTGGTAGTGTATCATGAGAGTTTTTGTAGCTTTATAATTGATTGCTCCTATCTTATTATCTGTAAAATTGAGATTAGGGTTTTGTGGGGTCCACCAGGAACAACCTCTTCCTCTTCGCAAGGAAGAGGGAAAGACTGCATACACACTACCCTCTTCAGACACCACTTGTGGGAATGTTATTTTTTTTTTTTTTTTTTTGTATACTCTAGTTTTCGGAACCTGTGCTCTTCTTTTCTTTTAGATTTATATAAACATTTATAGAAACTGAGAAGTGTCAATCTTGACTGAATTTAGGGGTGTCGAATGGGCGAGTTGGGTCAAATTTGGACTAGTTAAGGGTCAACTCAAAGAAGGTCAAAACTCAATGTGAGGATCCGAATAGGATTTAACTAATTGATAATGGATCTAAACTGAAATTGAAATTGAATAACGCAAGTTTTTTTGGGATATTTTTCTCAATTTGTATAAGCAAATCAAATGCAAATACAATGAATTAAAAACAATAAGGAACTGATAGAACTACTGAGCCTCCATTGACGACTGAGACATGTAGTAGAAGAAGAAGAGAGTTCAAAAGAGATCGTAGAAGGGAGTGAAAGAAGGGGAGAGAATCTAGAGAGAAAGAGATGAGGAAATACAAATTCAAATCGTGCCTTCTCTCTCCGGTCAATGTTGGTTATAACAGCATTGAGTAACAACCTTCAGTCGACGTGGCAGCATGACATCCCTCGCAGCTCATTTAACTAAAACTAGTCTCAGCCGTTGAGTGAGATTCTGTTATTATTTCCTCCGCTTCTAACATTCGATTTTGAATCTTACTGGCTCCTAATTATCCCTCTTATTCAGGTCATGACACTCAACCCTCTTGATGTTTGAGGCATTGTAGTTATCTTTAGTAACAGAAGACTGGAAAAACAAAAAGGAGCCTTTGCATCGTCCTAACCGTCAGTGGACATACTGTAATCCGTTCTTCCTTTTATGGCTTCTTCTTATGAGTTTGTGGTTTTTGTGCATATTAAGTTTTTTGCTTTGAAACATACAGTGAAATCTGATTCTGATCAGTCGGTAGTATTCTGTTCCTCCTGTAGTACTCAGCAGGTTGTTGTTTTGTAACCTGAAAGTTTGATATGTAAGCCGTGCTTATATGTGGCAGAATGGTTTTACTGATGATGATTCAAAATATTTCCATATTCTTCAGATCTATTGGTTAGAATTAAATCTTATGTATTTTTTCAAGTACACGACGGATCCTTACAAAACTCAGATTTACCTTTTCTGCTTCATGTGATTGGTATTTACCTTAGATAACCTTGAAACTGAAATCTGGTGCTGGGGTTAGCGCTACTCTAAATATATCAACTAGCATATTTTTCAAAGTGATTCTGGTGATAATAGAACGTGGCAATCTCTGTCTAGTGATTGCTTAATAAGATATATGAAATGTGGAATACCTAGTTGTGACTGATAATTAATGTTCACCTAATGACCGTCTAGTGGTCCAATTGAATACATTAAATTTTGTATTATATTTTACTGTGATTTTCACCCTCATTGTACCGTCTTAGGAAATATGGTTTCCGAGATATTTCTGGCTTACTTGAAATGCAATATTCTCCTAGTCATCAACAAGCTCCATTTACAACCGTACTAATTCTAGCATTTGTTTCTACCAGAAATTTTCTGCTTCTATGGTGTGAAATCTTGTTTCTTAAGTTTCTGCATAGGGCATAGGAAACAATTATAATGTTGGGATAGGGTCTGTTATAGGTAATACCATAGCAAAAAAACATGTAAACCGGTCGTTGTATCTAGAAAAAGAACATGCTGAAGATTCTATGTGGGGAAATTTCATCTGTTTGATGGAAAAATGGAACTTTCAATTCCAGATGTCCTAAATTGAATATTTCAAATAAATAATTCTATCATTAAAATGCGTGTTGCTGTTTGATAGTGGAGTAAATTTATTTAGGTTGCAATAATGGATCGTGGAAAAAGGCCAGATCTTGCTGCACGGAATAATAAGATTTATCTGGATTTTAAGGACATCATCAGGGAGAATGCCCTTCCCTTCCTTCCTGCCAAATCACTTGTCAAATTCAGAGCTGTTTGTAGGGACTGGAGACTCCAGATTTCCACTCCATTTTTTGCCCACAATCAGTCACTTTTTTGTCGCAGTACATCAGGCATCTTTCTCCAGATTCATGGGGGTTCTCCTTCTCTCATACCCATTGATGCAAACTCTTGTGGGGTGCCAGATCCATTCCTTAGGTTCTTGCCTGAGCCTGTTGACATTAAATCCTCCTCTAATGGACTGCTTTGCTGCCAAGGTCGTGAAGGGGACAAGGCCTACTACATATGTAATCCCGTTACTCAACAATGGAAGAAACTTCCAAAATCAAATGCTAAGCATGGATCAGATCCAGCAATTGTGCTCTTATTTGAACCATCGTTGCTCAACTTTGTAGCAGAGTACAAAATCATATGTGCTTTCCAATCCACAGATTTCGGTGAGGCAACTGAATTTGATATATATTCCTCCAGAGAGGATTCTTGGGAAGTTGCTGGGGAGATTTGCTTTGGAGCTAGAAAAGTAATGCCAAAATCAGGGGTTCATGTGAATGGCGTTGTTTACTGGATGACAACTGGTAGTACTCTTGCTTTTGATCTAACAAAGGAGAGATCACAGCTCCTTCAAGGCTACGACTCTCGTGGCTTCTTGGGGGCTTTTAGTGGAAAGCTCTGTAAGGTTAATGTCACTGGTAGTTCAATCAAGTTAAACATTTTGGCTAATGCCCACACAAATACAATGCAAATGGGAAGCAAAACCAGAATGTGGTCAGAGAAACAGACGGTTGTTCTTGACAGTAAAATTGTCGGGGATGTAGCAAAGGACATATGCTCAGTTTTACATGTTGACAGTGATATAATGGTGGTTCATTGTGGAGAAAGAACATATTCGTACGACTTCAAGTCCCGTGCAACAAAAGTGCTGAGCAGTCGAGCTGGCGTTCATTGTCGATGCTTTCCGTATGTGAACAGCCTAGTCTCCCTCTAATCTATGTCTTGGCTGCAATAGAAGGTTCTTTGTTTGGAGCTGCAATCAGCTTATTAGGGCAAACAAGCCTCGCCTTTTCAGATGATTGCTTGTTCTGAGGAGGAAATTATATATTGTTTATGCTGTGTTAACGGTCTCTTATACCCACCATTGACCCTTCTATATTTCATTAGTTTTTCTTCGATATGGTACTCTTTTTCCTCAGCTACTATCTTAGCAGAATATCTTATTCGAACTCAGTAACTACTGCTTTAATTTCTTGTCTTTGCCAACTTTTGCTTCTCTCTTCTCAACTCCCCAAAATTTTCCCTGTTGTAGAATTACAACTTGAGTGAACTATGTTAAAAGTGATCATTTGTGAATTTTACCCATTACTATTTTACTTGTGTATTAGGTTAGAAAAAAGAGAGAATGCTGTCTTAAGAGAGGTTATCTTTCCCAAGAATCCCCTAAAGATAGTTTCATTCTTATTTTACTAAAGATCAATAATTTTTCCACCTCTCACAGTTGTAGCACCAATATAGAGGGATAATAAGATGGAAGAAGAATGAAAACAGTATACCTTGAATTGAAGGGTTAACCATAAAGGCTTGTTGGTAGAACTTTAGTATTCAATATTCTCAATAGTTAGTAATACTCATTATGCAAAGAATTTTCATACTGCCTTGTTGGTTTCAGTATTATTTTGATTACATATGAATTTTTTTTTTAATTAATTTGCTGGTCTTGGTACAAGTTTGGTGTTTGAAAGAGAGCATATCATTCCTTACTTTTAAGGTTAGGACTAAGAACTGTTATTTATATCATTCCTTTCTTTTAAGGTTAGGACTAAGAATTGTTATTTATATCATTGCTTTCTTTTAAGGTTAGGACTAAGAATTGTTATTTACATATTTCATAAATATGATATTATATTATTTTTTAAAACTTATCTTTAGACTTTGCATGTAAATATATATGATGGATTACGTAGACTTGAATTTGACTCATCTACTTGTTATACTGTTTTACTTTCTTTTTATTTATATATTTTAAATTAAATATTTTTATTTGACTCATAGACTGGCCAAGTCTAGCCCAATGCTCAAGCTGTAAAATTTTGTAATTTTGAATATTTATGCAAGACGGTTTGTGTTTGGGCATATGAAGAAGAGGAGTATAATGCCCTAGTGAGGAGGTATGAGAGGCTGGCAATAGCGGTTATCAGGAGAGGTAGAGGTAGGACAGGAAATATTTGGTGGGTAGACAAGACATGATGCATCTTGAGGGTTTGAAGGTCGTGGATTAGGGTAGAAGGTTAGTTGGTAATTGAGCATTCTCTTGCTTTCTTACGGGATAGGCTTGGTGGTCGTACTTGGACTTCTTTGTTACCAGTGGTATTGACACTATCCCCGTAGTTTTTTGTTATTCGATTTCGGTGAACTTTTTTCAATGGCTATTAATGGAGATTTGGAGAAAGAAGAAAAGATGGATATTTGGGGGGAAAGAAGAGAAGATGGGTGTATTTTTAAAGAAAAATTAAATTAGAATTGCCATATGACTTTTTTCTCACTAGTTGCCGTCTTTTAGTTCACTCACGCGCCACTCTAATGTGAGATCACTGTTGGTGAGAAAGTGGGCCAAAAGAGTGTATTTATTTTCATTCAAATTAGTTAAGTGGTAATAGGACCTTCGCAAACTTTAAGTGTCTACTTACAAACTAGGTCCAAGTTCAGGGGAAACTTTATGCATTCTCTTTTAAAAAATAATATAAAATATATTTATGAAATATATGAATAATAATTCTAAGTCATGACCCTAAAAGAAAGGAATGATCTACTCTCTTTCAGACACCAAACTTTTATCAAGACCAGCAAATTAATAAAAATAAATAAATATACATATCATATGTAATCAAAATTATATTGAAACAATAAAGGCAGTACAATTTTTTTACATAATGAGTATTACTAAGAATTGGAAACATTGAACAGTTTAAGATAATTTAAAATAATTTGAGGCTTGATTAGCAATATTACATAAAATTATCTTGTAAATAAATACATGATAGCATTTTTAAATTAGAATGTAGGTTTTTAGAAAAAGAAAAGAAAATGGGAAAAGGACATGGGGTGACCCTTAGGAAAAATAATGGTCCAAGTTTGAATCATGTACCATTAAATATACTTTAGGGCAAAATAATGACAACTTATAGTCATTCTCCCCTCTTCCCTCTCACCTCTCCCTCTCCCTCTCTCGCCCTCCTTCTCTCGCCCCCTCTCCTCTCACTCGCCCCCCCCCCCCTCCTCTGTCTCTCTCGCTGTTTTTTTCCCTTTTTTTGTTACTTTTTTTTTCTCTTTTTCTGTTGGATTTTTCTTTTAAAAAAAATTTTGCTCTTCTAATTGCTTCCGTCTTTTTCTAACAATCAAATACCATTTTCCTTTTTTTTTTTTTTTGCACTATGATAAAATTTGTTAAAGATGAAGGGCCGATTTTACTTTTTCTTTTCAATTTCTTCTTTAGTAATTGGAGAAGTAAATATTGTATAAAATATGTATAGACACTGTATAATTATTGTATATAATATGTATTTGTATAAGATATATATAGAATTATATAGGATGTGTATAAAAATTATATAATTGATATATAGAATATGTATTTGGAGAATTATTGCAACTAAGTTGTATAGAATGTGTATAGAAACTATATAATTGGTGTATAAAATATGTATTTGAATAATCATTGCAGCCAAAGATTGTATAGAATGCGTATAGAAACTGTATAATTATTATATAGAATACGTATCAGAAGAATTATTGCAACTAAAGATTGTATAGGATGTGTAATTGCTACTATTTTTTGTATAAAATATGTATAATTATTGTATATAAATTATGCCATTATTGTATAAAATATATATTTATATAAGATGTATAAAAACTGTATTATTATTGTATAAAATATGTATATGTATCATTATTGTACGAAATATGTTACATTTATATAAAATAAAAGTACACAATTTTTTTTGATTGTATTTGAAAAAATACATTTTTTTAGTATTTGATTGATAAAAAAAAAGGAGCATAGATTACAATATTAGAAAATTATTTTTGATGGTTAACAAAGAGGGAAAGAGATAATCAAAAGAGCAAAAAAAAGGTTAAAAGAAAAAGCAACAAAAAAGAAAAAAACTGTGAAAAAAGTATCAGGGATTTTCTTTTTAAAAAAGAGTTGTAATAAAAAAAAATTCATATATATATATATATAAAGAAGAGGAGCAAGGGATTTTATTTTATTTTTAAAAGAGTTGCAGCAAAGTTTTGTTGTAAAAAAAAGAAAAAGAGCCAAAACAGTTTATTTTTTTGTTGAAAGAGCCGCCAAAACAAAAAAAGAAAAAAAAGAAGAAAGAGGATCAGCGAATTAGGGAGAAACTAACAGCCACTAAGTGGCATAGTATATTTAATGGTTATTTACATGGAATTAGTTTGACGTGTGTGACATTTTTGTCCATTCCCCAAAGAAAATAGGTGGTTGGCACGACCCACAACCCATGTAGGATTGGGCTGGGCTAACCATATTAAGGCTCGTGAAATGGTGGGCTGGACCAACTCCACTATTAAATTTTAAAGGTGAAAATTAAGTGGGTGAATATTTTTTAATAAATAATTATGGTTTATAGCGACACTTTTTATTTATTATCATCTATAGCAATGCATAACAATACTATGATAATTCTGCATTATGTATTAAAAGTGAATTTATGTATGCAATATATATGTATTATAAGTGTTTTTAAATGTATTATGCTTGTTTGATAAGAAATTGACACAATGTATTATAAGTGTATTAAAGTATGTGATAAATGTATTATTCATAAATAAAATTTATATTATATGTGTTTTATAAATTTTTCTATGCGATATGTATTAAAACTGTATTATAAATATATTATAAGTGTCAAGTATGCTATTGATATAGATGATAAATATTTTCTTAATATAGTATATCTACCTAAGTTTCCCATTTTAAAGCCTGCATGAGTTGGATTGAGTTAAACCGGCCGGTCCATATTGACAACATCAATTAAGAGTTACATTAGCTGTGTAGGAAAATGTTTTATTCTAGAAGAATAATATTTCGCATTATATTCTTTTTCATACCAGGCACATTATTTCAGATTCACTAATAAGTGAAGTTTGCCCTAATTTTAAAGTGGTCTATTTTTTCCTTAAAATATGATGGTCTTTTAATTTTTATTTTTACTGCTTATTTAATGAAAATTCATGGACCAAAGTATTTTTATTTATGACTTAATTTTACTCGACATAAGTTTAGAGAACTTTTGCCTCGTCCGACATACGTTTTATAGGAATTAAGTTATCTTGACATAAATTGTGTACTATCTAAGTCGTTCAACACAAGTTTAGGGAATATTTGCCTCACTCACATAAGTTTTGTAAAAGCTAAGATATGTCTTTCACATCATAACTTGTGGATTTCGAACTGAATTTTTGTATCGTTCAGTATAAAAAGGACAGTGTAGTAAACTAAAACTTTCGTTATAAATGGTCTATTGTATGCGGCCTTATCTTACATTTCTGCAAGAGATTGTTTCCAAGACTTGAACCAGTAACTTGTGTTATATTATATATAAAAATAAAACTTATGCTGAACGAAAATTATTTATTATTTTGATGTTAAGGATATTTTTGATCACTTTTTTATTACTTCAAGTGTTGAGGATAAAAAATTAAAAATCACATATGTAAGAGATAAAAATTAAACACCAATCTAAAGTAGGGACATTTCAATTACTTTTACTTGAAAATTTTGAAAGTATATTATTACGAAAAATCTTTTTATATTTCTTAAATTTTATATCCAAATAAACTATATCATATAAATTGGAATGAAGAGAATAATACATTTACAAAATTATGAATTTACATATTAAGCGAAAAATATCATAAATTTCCAATTCAATTAACTGATTAAACAATAGTTGAACATAGGATTTGATGATAACACAGAGATTTAACTCCAGTTTAATTAAGGACATCACATATGAAACATATTTATATTATCATCATAATTTAATATATTAAAGTTATATATATTATTTTTCAGACTATTAATTCATACTTAGCAAAATATTATTGAATATTTAGAGTGTAAGTTCAGTGACGTAATGCATAAGGCGACTATAGAAGTGAAGTTGGATAGACGAGTTATCCAAAGGAGAGAAAATTTTAAGTATCTTAGGTTTTATTATTCCATAAAATGAAGAGATTGATGAGGATGTTATTCGTCGCAGAGTATTTAATTTAAAATATATAAAATATGTAATTTTATGATCTTAAACATATCATGTGAAAAGTTAAACTTGAAGAATTATCAAAAAAAGTTTATTTTCTTAAAACAAATTTAAAAGGAAAGTAAGACAAAAAAAATTGAAAGGGAAAGAGTAATATTTGTTAGAAGGGAAAGATAACAAAAATTAAATATTTTTTGAAGCCAATTTAATTTTTTGGGAATCTCATCAATTAATTATCTCCCTTTCATATAACTTCAACTTTAAAAATGATAACTTTGAAAAGAATCAATGAATTCCTCAAAAAATTATAAAGGAATTTGATTGAAATTTGGATTAAAAAAAGCTAAATGATACCTCCTAATCATGTGAAATCTAATGAATTTACAAAATTATTCAAAATATATATACTTTTTTAGATAAGATGTTAGAACAGAATTAAAGTAATAATAATAAAAGAAGGTGTGAGTGGAGTTGTGACAAAAATAATGGGATTAAAAGTGGCAAAGATGGAGTTCCGACGGAGATGACAATAAACTTTTGAAGAAGAAAGAAAAGGGGAAAATAAATAAATAAATAAAGTTAAAACAATAAGAAAATAAAATTTATAGAAAATACTTGTAAAAATAAAATTTATAATTATTATTTTTAAGTTTCTCATGCTCTTTAGAAGGGTGCATATATTCTTTACACTAGGTAGCTAAAAAGGATGTAACAATACTAGTCAAGGAATAATAGGAAGGTCTTACTTTAGAAGGGTAATTATGTATTCTCTTTAAATTATATTTTATATTTATTAATTTTTCTTAACAAAGTGAAATAAGATAAAATAACACTTATTTTGAAATAGATAAAAGAGTAATCATTATTGATAATAGAGAAAAAAGAAATACTAAGAAGTCTTTTAGTGTGAGGGATAAACATAAATAGTTTAGAGATAATATTTTAATGTCTTTTTTGATTGTCAAATTCGAAATAACTTATTCCGTGATAACTTGTTCCCAACCAATCGAGCATGAGTATTGCTTTTAAATACTAACTCCATTTTTTAATTATAACAAAAATGACCGGGTAAGCCCTCAATTTTTTTTCTGCCAAATATTGTCTCCTCCTTAAACTATAACTCCATTCACTTCAGTTTTCAACTCTCCGGTCTTTTCTCTTCACGGCGTTTTTTTCCATTCTTTCTTGATTTTCCGGCGACTTTACTCACCAGAATCTGCGTTGCATTGCACTCTGTAAGTTTTGAACTCTTCTTTTGCTTACCGGTGATCATCGCATGCTGTTGTTATGTTTTCCGTTTATGAAAAAAAAAAAGGAACTCTGAATTTTTCGTTTTATAATTTTTGATTATTTTTTTTTCATCATGAAAAGTTATGATCACTTTCTTTTTTTTTCCTTTGTTCGTTGTATGTTTCAAATTTTGATTCTTTTACTTCTTTGAAATATAACTATATTTACATTATGTGCGTTTAGTTTTACAGGAATCTTTTAACATCGATCATAGTTGACCAAGAATTATATTGACCATGGAATTTTTTAACATGATGCTCTGTTCAATCTATGATTGACTTATTCCATCGCCTTTTGGTTCCTTGTTTTTTTTTCTTCTTATGTCTATGTGACCAATTTCTTGATTTTCTGATTTTCAGTATACTGAAAGTTCTTGATTTCTTGAAACCCAAGTTATCAAGGGCTGTTAGTAGGTGATACAGAGATTTATTTTTCTAAATCTTTGTTCATCAATTACTAGTAATATATTCTTTCCTTAATAGAAGCTTTGATTTGTATATCTATGCAGAAAAATGGCATGTTTGAAGGATGAGATGATGACAGATGAATCTTGGGAGGACGACACCTATAATGACTCCTCTGACATTTACATTGCTCTTAAACCTCAGGGTGGTGGGATTAACTCGGTATATTTTTCTCCCCTTTTTTTCGTTTTGTAGTTTTGATTATATCAACAGTTCTTTTTCATAATCTCTTCGATCAAGAGAGTACCACTGAAGTACTCCAACTTGTTTTTGGCACTCTTTACTTGTTTCTGGATAAAGGTTACAACAAAAAAAGGATCCCAAGAACAGAACTGGAACTCCTTTGATTTTCTTGTTGAATCTTGAATGTTAAGGTCCTTTCTTATTGTGTCTTAAATGAATTGTACTGAACATGGTGGTGTATACTTTGTGTTTTAAGTTTTTTCTTTCTAAGTGGAGATTTCTATTATGTCCATTTCAAAATTGGCAGACATATTAAAGTTTTTGTCTAATCGGATCTCAATTCTGACTATGCCTCAATTCCAAGCTAGTTGGGGCCAAATGTACTATTCCGGTATCCATCTCACTCCATTTGAACCCATCTCATTCCAAGGATATACCATCCTTTTTATTTTCACAATGTGATGGGCAATCTGTACTTCCCTGTTTTCTGAGAAGCTACTTCATAACATCTTGCTTTCTAGTCTTCTCTTCCCATTGTTGTTTTGGACATTAATGAATATATACTTTTTAAATGAGTCTTTCTGAGTGAAGAACATGCCCAGCCTAAAACGAGGAGTCGATACAAATGATTCATTATAGATCATCCTAAATAGTACGAGATTGCAGCATAGTTAGTATATCACTCTTGCTTCTGATTACTATACCTCTTTTGACAAGTCTTTCGGTTTGGATTGCAGTTTGCAGAGTATGACTTGAGGACTGCTGCTTCTAAGAAGGGACGGAACGAAGCTTCTGAATTTCCTGTAGACATCATACTGAGAGTGAACATGAAGATCAAAGATGTAGCAAAGAGACATGTACTGCCTCTCCTCCCCGCTAAATCACTGATGAAGTTTCGGACAGTGTCCAAAGAATGGAATCAGTGGATAGCTAGTCCATTATTCGCGTACAATCAAAGTTCCACATTCCAGAAACTTTCTGGCTACTTTTATCAAAGACTGGGAATTCAAGGTGATCCTCCTATATTTTTGTCTCTGCAACGTTCTGCGAACGGAGTCCCAAGTCCTTCCCTTGGTTTCTTGCCTGAGATGGTTAAAGTGCTAAGTTCTAGTAGCGGATTGCTCCTTTGTCAAGGGCTGGACAGTTATTACGTTTGCAATCCTGCAACCAAAGACTGGAAAAAGCTCCCTCCTCCTCAATATTACCACGGATCTGATCCAGCAATTGTTCTAGCATTTGATCCTCAGTTTAATATTGAATCATTTTATCACGTAGTCGCTGCAGTCCCTCTTCTTGATCAACCAGTTGTCTGCTTTGAGATTTACTCTTCTGAATCAGATTCATGGAGGTGCTCTCCTTCAGAATGTCTAGAGCTGGAAAATACAAGTCTTGAAGGTGGAGGATCTTATATAAAGGGGGTGGCTTACTGGAATACATCATCCAATGAAGTTCTAGCATTCAATGTGAAAGATGAGATTCCAGCAGTTTTACATGTACCTATTATTCAATCTGAGCAACGTGGTGCCTTAACGCAGATAGGAGATGAGGTGTGCTATGTTACTGCTTATAATGACAGTGGAAATGTTTTCGTAATAGATATCTATGGAGGTGTGGACATGGGCCTGAAGCGCAGTGTCAGTGTAGATCTTGGAACCAAGAAGCCTCGTACTGAAGTGCTTGAACAACTACCCAAGGAGGTGTGTTGTGAGGTACTACCCTGTACTGACAGTGATACTGTGGTGATCCACACGGACATGAGGATATACTTTTATCACCTAAGGGAGCAGAAGGTTGAGACAATGTGGAGTCCGGGACGAGTGGATACTCATAAGAGGTTCTTACCCTACACAAACAGCCTCGTTATGGTACACGACCATAACGATCCGGAGAATAAGTAGTGCCCTTGATGATTGTTTCCTTTGGACAGCAGTATGATTTGTTTTTGCCCTTCACTCATTTTACTTTCTTGATGCTAGTTTGTAGTTCTGGTTCTTTCCATTGTTACATAAACAAGTGCAAATGTTTGAATTGAATAGTCAGATTCTTGTTCAACAATAAACTTTGCGACTACTTACACTTTGGAACTATTACATATTCTCAATTGGCAGCAACTTCTTCCTATGTGAATGTCATAAGTTAAAAGACTATAAAGCCATATCAGGTGTGATAAGGAGATTAACTGATTGTCTTCTCTTACTTGTTTTTTCTCAATTATGCACTCACAGTTACTTATAGCTGGCTCGGCCGAACAGAATCACCGATCTAGAAAGAAGGGTCGTTCACTCCCTATTCTTTGAGAGGTTGCTTACGACAGAATAAATGAGAAATAGAGAAATCAAGTCTTGGACTGAATAATCACTATGAAATGTTGCCATGTTAGAAAGATCAGGATTCAGGATAGTACACTTAATTACTACTATTGCAATGCTCTGTAGTTGACTAATTATAAAGTCGGTCCATTTTTGTGATTGTAAATTTCATACATCGTGAAAGAGACCACGTAATATTCTTATTAACAGACTAATGTCTTGGCCTGAATGAGAGGTGTTTTTCCCCCCCATCCTATAAGACGTGTTTAAAAGCAAAAAAAAGAATTGGATAGAAAAACTTCCAGAAAGAAAAAGTTTGTGTGTGTGTGTGTGTGTGTGAGAGAGAGAGAGAGAGAGAGAGAGAGAGGAGAACGGTCCTTCTTTATAGGAGGCAACTGTTCGAGGGTGAGAGAGGGGAAAGGTGTTGGCTTTCTTTGAGCATCACAATGCTAAGATTTCTCTTTCTCCCCTTTGAGAACCCTTCGTTCTCATACATCTTTCAGGTAAATTTCTTCTCTTCAAACTTTTCCTTTTTTTTTCTGGGCACCAATCTTCATGTCCAAATTGTTAAGACTTTTAACAAAATGAACCATGTTGATGGGAAAAAAAGAAAAAGAGAATCAATCATGTTATATTGTATATTGAATTGGATCTTTAATAATATTGTTTAATGATGTAAAGGTGACATTTTTTTTTTCTTTTTAATGGAAATATAGGAGCATTGAAGATTTGTTGAGACGAGCAGTTAACGGGAGAGGTTGAATTTCCGGGTTGCCGGAAATTTCACCGTTGTTGAAATATGCAATCACCTCCTGGTGCTGCTCCGTCCAACAAAAATGGCTCTACTCACTCTCCTTCTAATCCTCCATCTTCATCTCCACCACAATCTCCTCCACCAGCTCCGCCTACCTCCCCACCCCCACAATCTCCTCCACCCGTAAAGGAATCTTCTCCTCCGTCATCACCACCACCTACGGCTTCTGAACCACCACCGGTACTCTCACCTCCGCCACAATCCACTACAGAATCGCCCAATGCTCCCGATCAGGCACCTCCTCCTACCTCACCCGCGTTTTCTCCTCCACCCCCAGTTTCCTCAGAACCACCTTCATTATCTGCTGCGAAATTATCTCCTCCTCCACCACCTTCAGAAAAAACAGCACCTTTAGAAAAACCAGGCGGTGCGCAACATCCAGAGAAACCAGCAGCTGGTTCTTCAGACAGTAACAATGGCCCGCCATCGTCTAATTCAGGTTCATCTGAAATGGTTATAGTTGCTGGAATAGCAGTGGCAGGAGTGTTGGTTCTTGCCACTATCATTATTTGCTTTGTTTACCGGAGAAGGAAGAAGAAAGAACACTACTATACCGATCCTACTCCTGGTCCTGGACGTCCACCTAAGGGTTGGTAAAATTGTAACCGCTGTGTCTTTATTTCGTTTCGAGTATAAGTTCCATATCCTGATATTTGTACAAGTAATTAGTACTCTATCATATAAGTAAGAGTTTAACTTATATGCAATGACATTGCATAATTTTTTACATCAAGCTGATGACATGCAACAAGACCAATTGTCAATAGTAAGTTTAATTTGATAACTGAAACAAAGTGAATAACTTACTATAGCTTGTTAAAATGCACTCATAGTATAAAATTGCTTACACTGTGCACAGAGTATATAATTAGATTTTCTTTAAGTTACTGATAGCCAAAAGGCATATCCAATTCTGTCATAATTATTCAAGTATATATTTGTTGTTTTAATGAGAAACTCAAAAACTATAGGAGTTTTCACCATCCTAATAACAGTGTATATTTTTGTTTTTAGGTGCAGGTAGTACTGATCCATACTACAAAGGTCCTAAGCCCATGGAACATATTGTTAAGGTTCCTACCACAGTTTATACAAGTAGCGACAACAGCTCTGCTGTCCAGGGCCAAGCTCTTGTGCCATCTCCGAGTCTTGGTGGATTCTCTAAGAGTCAGTTCACTTATGAGGAGCTAGCTAGAGCAACTTCTGGATTTTCTAAGGGCAATTTGTTAGGCCAAGGTGGTTTCGGGTATGTACATAAAGGTGTTTTGGTTGATGGAACGGTGGTAGCTGTCAAGAGTTTGAAATCAGGCAGTGGACAAGGTGAACGAGAATTTCAGGCAGAGGTTGATATCATTAGCAGAGTTCATCATCGCCACCTTGTTTCTCTTGTTGGATATTGCATTGCTGATAGCCAGCGAATGTTGGTCTATGAGTATGTTCCCAACAAAACCTTGGAATTCCATCTTCACGGTATTTCCCCTGTTGTTGAATACTCCCTTTTATGATACATCTTGCACCACTTAAAATGACTTCATAATTGAGTGTACAACTGTATTATTGAAAGGCTTTCTTAAGAGTTTATATACACCAGTCAGTATAAAGAATTACTTACATTATCAGGTTTCTTCAAAAAGAAAAAAGAATTATTACACTCTCAGGTCACCTTAAATATAACTACAGGATTAGTAACCCGAAAAATCAGACAAGTGACGTGCTACTACGAGTGTTCACTGATAGAATAAAAATTCTTTACATTGCAAGTATATATGAGTTGAATCCTTTTAAAAAAACATTTGAACTGTTGAAAATGCTCTCCATGCTAATTGTTAGATCAAATTTGATTGCAGGGAAGGGACATCATGTTATGGATTGGGGAACAAGGCTTAAAATTGCGTTGGGATCAGCCAAAGGATTAGCTTACCTCCATGAAGATTGTATGATAATTTTCTTTCCACACTGCTCCCCCTTTTCTTTTTCTCTTTGCTTCTCTCTCTCAACCCTGTTTCTATACACAGGCCATCCTAAAATTATTCACCGTGACATAAAGGCTGCAAATATTCTACTTGAGGACAACTTTGAAGCTAAGGTGAAAATATTCCTAGTCATTATTGTCTCGCGTATTTGTTTTTATGTATTTTGGATATGTCAGGGAACTTGGGAGGTTGGTTTTCAACGTAAGATCTCCACTTTTATTAGAAACGTTGCTTAATAATCATGTTGACCTTGGGACTTACAAGAGTGTTTCTGGTTTCTCAGGTGGCAGATTTTGGATTGGCTAAGCTTTCTTCTGATAACATTACTCATGTCTCCACCCGTGTTATGGGAACTTTCGGGTGAGTTAAACATAGCATTTCTCTACTTGTTGAGAGGTAAAAGAAATACTAGGTGAAGGTTAGTTTTATCTTTAGAGGTGACCTAATCTATTATTTTTAAATGTTTCCAGACTTAACGAAAGATCCTAATTGGTCGAAATCCAATCATATGCCATGTTATCAATCTAAAAGCCTAGTAAATTTGATAATTCAGAGCAAGATTTAGAATGTCTTGAAAATCAGTTTGATGCTTTTGTTTTGGGGTTCTAAAGGTTTCTAATTTTCAGAGAACTTTTCATTTGCTTAGTCATAGTAGCTTAGGCAAGAGATAGCCACAGTGAAGGCTGGAAAAAAACAATGCTTAGCATACATGAAAAATGTTTTGGAATTCATTTTAATTTTTTTGACCTCTTGGTTAAAGTAATAGATGTGGTTCCTTGATTTTGAGATTAAGGTAGTCATGTATTTTAGTAACTTCCATGTGAAGACCTGGAAGAAATTAGGCATCAGTAATGAAAAAACCATCTTATTCTTGAAAACATTTGCAAGTTGGGAACATCATTAGAGGATTACTATGTAGGAAAATTACCTTGTCATATACTGCAGGTACTTGGCTCCTGAATATGCATCAAGTGGAAAGCTAACAGACAAATCAGATGTGTTTTCATTTGGAGTTGTGCTTTTGGAACTCATAACTGGGAAGCGACCTGTTGATCCTAGCAATATGATGGAGGACAGTTTAGTAGACTGGGTTCGCTCTTGATCTCAAGTTTCCATCTCTCATTCATTATCATCGACAATACCTAGACTTTAAATGTGTATTTAGACTCTAAACTTTGTATATACATACCCTTATTAACCTAATATATGAATATGAACAGGCTAGGCCCCTTCTTAAAACAGCCTTGGAAGAGGGAAAATATGACGAATTGGTAGATGCTCCTCTTGAAGGAAACAATGTTCCAAATGAGCTGCTTCGGTTAGTAGTATGTGCTGCTGCTAGCACTCGTCATTCTGCTAAAAGACGTCCAAAGATGAGTCAGGTATGTCATCTTCTAGATTAGAACTATCAAAGTAGACCCTCCTGTGTTAACTCCGGTTAGTACATGGTTTTGTGGTTTACCTTTCTCATAATCTATTACTTTGAACTTATATCATATCCATTGCAATTAGACTCATTGGATATGCTCCTTTTCTCTTATACTTTCTGGAGACAATTAGTGATGCACATTCTAATGAACAGATTATGCGAGCCTTGGATGGCGATTCATCTTTGGAAGACATGAGTGATGGTACAAAGACTGGCATTTTTGGCTCAAGTGGGAGCTCTGAATCCTATGACACTGGTGCATACAATGCTGACATGGTCAAGTTCAGGCAAATGGTGATATCAAACCAAGAATTGAATAGCAGTGAATATGGAGCGACAAGTGACTATGGACTCAACCCTTCCTCCTCCTCGAGCAGTGATTCCAGAGAGTTTGATCATCATCAGGGGGGTAGACGATGAATTGCTAACTAGCTAAAGACTTGAAGCTTGATATCTCTTCCAACAAAAAGAACATTTTGACTTCTCCCCTAGAACTGATCCAATCAATGGATCTTACTCTTTCATGATTTTTGTCAAACAAATATACAAAATCAAAGTCATAGCAGCAAAATATGCTTATATACATTATATACAGCACTGTATCATTTTTGTCTCAATATTGTGTACATTATACAGGTTCCAGCACTTGGAGAAAAGAACTGAAAGCCTTTTCAATTGTTATTATTGTACATTTGTACTATATATAATATCTTATTTTATAATGTCTTCTTATGGTTATCCAAGGCTTTTATTCTGCCAAAAGCCTGTCTACTAAGTACGATTTCTTTGAGTTGCATTATCTATGATTTCTGTTGGAAATTTCGATTTTGAAAATGGTTACTCTTACTTTGTGCTAACTTTTTATCGAATAAAATGTATTTATTTATGATTACCATTACTTTCGAATTGTGAAAAGTAAAAACAAACCGATTTAGAATAGTTTGGTCATATGGATGAGGGGAAAAAGTAGAGTAAATTCCACTTCATTTCCTACATTTTGGGACAATGAAACAATACCCCTCCGCCTTTTAAATAAGATAGTAAACTACGTGGATCTTAAATTACAGGCAAGAATATGTTGAATTATTCTTTGTCTTTTGGTTTTAATAACGCAAAGAAAAAAAAAAACTTTTTTCCATACATTATTCTTGTGGATCTTTTCTCATTTATTTTACCTTGTTTTTTTGTGAAAGACAAAGAATAATAAAGAAAAGTAGTTTCGCGCATATGAGAATTAGGCTTGTAAGGCAAAACGGCTCATTAAGTTAAGTCCGCCTTGACCCTTCAGATCTTCGACCTATATAAGCCACACCACTTCTGAGTTTTTCCATCAGCAAAAATTCTATCTTCTTCTTCTTTTTCTAATTCATGGGCAATTTTATTTGTGCAAAATCTCCAAACTGGTTTATGAGCCGCACCACTTCTGAGCTTTTTCATCACCGTAAATTCTTTCTTCTTCTTCTTCTTGTTTATGAGCAGTCTCAAAATTAGTTTATGGACAGTTCTGTTTGCGCAATCTTTAAACTGGTGTATGGACCATTTTTTTTTGTGCAATCTTCAAACTTTCAACTACTAGTGCAAGCATTTAGAGTATTGTGGAGCTTTGAGGATCGGTGTAAACGATTTGCACCACCGTCAGATCAAAATTGCTTTTAAGATGTGACTTGCCACGACACAATTTCTGTTTAATAAGTATGTTACTATTTTATTTTTGCTTAGTATCAATATTGTATTAATTTTCCTACAGAAAAAATTGAGTTATTTATTTTTTCTTAAAAAGTAAAAAATGACCCTATTAAGGATAAATACTTATTTGTATTCTATGTTTACACCAAACCATGTAAGTTTATTAAGTAACCAAACCATACTTATTTGATTTGATATAAATATCATATGAGAATAAACTTTTGCGTTGATCAAGGGTGGAGGATGTCATTCCCACCTATCCTAGCAAACACCTATGTTTGGTTTAAATTTCAAGTTGACACAAATTATGCGAGTTTAACGTGCGAATTAAAGTATTGAAAAATATAATTTTTGGATTAATTTATTTAAACTTGAGAAATAAGATAAACAATCTCAAAGTAGATGGGAGTAAGGTGAGATATCTCATCTTATCACGTGTATTAAACTCTCTCTTAATTTTAAAAAAAGGACAAAAGATAAAACAAACATAAAATTGAATTAAATTAACTGGAAGATGGAGTGGATGGTCAAAGTTATATAACCCTTCTCTTTTCCGAAATAAACCCTCGTTCCTATTTTACTTTTTCTGCCGCTTTCAGCTAACTTGTCCATTTCTATCAATTTATGTAATCTCCACTTGCTCATATCAATTCGCATCTAGCAAAAAACCCTAGTCGGCTTTCCGAAGATGGGAGACTTCAACGATGCCTTCATGCGTAACAACCCTAACGTTCAGGCCCGTGCAAAGGCCCAGAATCGCGCTAATGTCATGCAACTCAAGCTGGTAACTTATTACTCCCGATCTGTTGTTTTTCTCGTTTAGATTGTTTAACTGAGGCCTTTTTTTGTATGTGTGGTAACGTTGTTTGATTGTTTAGGTTTAACCTAGGTTCTTTCTCGATGAGTATTAGGTTAGAGATTTAGATGATTTTCTGCCCCATTGCTTCAATTTGTTTGGTATTAGGGATTTATATGGTTCTAGTGCGGATTTAGCAGAGGACAGTGGAAGCAGAGTATACATATAGTCTATACTAACTAGTTGGGATTATGGTTTAGTCAGTTAATTGTTGTTGGTGAACTCACATGAAGTCTCTCTCTCTCTCTCACTTTGGTTAGGGATTCTCAATGTTGATTGTAGGATGTGGGATTTAATGAATTCATAGTTTTAGATACCTCTAATTTTTCCCAAAAGATTAATTGTTAAGTACTGGAAAAAGACAGGCCCTAGATGGAGCAGAATGGATGTTGAGGATTCATGTGTCAACCCCAAGTAGTTTGGTACTTTGGTTAGGGATTGGTGTGGGATTTAGAGAATTCATTGTTTTAGGTATCTCTAATTTTTCCCAAAAGATTAATTGTTCAAGTACTGGAGGAAAAGGTCCAGATGGAGCAGAATGGATGTTGAGGATTCATATGTCAATCCCTAGTAGTTTGGGATTTAGAATGTTGTTGTTAGTTTGTTGGTGTCGTGGTGATTTGTTATTATGGAGTAGTGGGTAGGTTGTTTAATTCAAGTTTTGTGGTCTTCTTGGAACTGGTCCAATTCCAACTCCAGGGTATTTGTTTTTATTTTAGTGAGATGAAACTAGAAATTAGTTTAGATGCATATTAATTGTGCTTTTTATGACAGCTAAATATACAGTGTGACTAGTTATCAGGCTGTTGGCAGTATTGGCAATCCTTGTCTTTTTTCTCACTGGTGCTGCAAGTTTGTTTTGTTTTTGTTAACATATGTAACATATGCAGATTGGTCAAAGCCATCCAACTGGGTTGACTGCTAATCTTCTGAAGCTGTTTGAGCCCCGACCACCTTTGGAGTACAAACCACCCCCCGAGAAGAGAAAATGCCCTTCATATACAGGTTAACATTCTTCATGGATTGAGTCATTTCTTGGTCCACCAGTTATCTTGTATAATTTTTAGATGTATTCTCATTTGTTTTATAGGGATGGCACAATTTGTTAGTAATTTCGCTCAACCTGGTGATCCAGAATATGCTCCACCGATCCCTGAGGTTGAAACCCCGGTAAGATTATGTCATATTCTGCAATTCCTTTTCTGATATTTTTGGTGGGTCCATATGTTAATTGATGGTTGGATCTTCATTCTGCTTTTGTTGCCTGTTTTTAACTGCTTCAACACCAATTAACAAATAAACAATTACCCGTGTTTTCTTAAATGTGATGTTTTAAGTTAATCTGTATGATGTTTGCTTGATTATTAATGTGTGCTCTGCCATATAATGTTCTGCTGAATTGCTTTTCTATTTTGAAATGAATGAATCTTGAATGTCTAACAAATGACACAAAAAAACAATTTGTGTTGTAGTTGAATTAGTGGTGATATCATGTCCAATTCTTTATTTTTGTCTCTTCAGCGTACTTTTAATTATGTGTTCTATGTATGTCTTGCACTGAATGATGTCTATATTTCCCGTTTAATGGGAAGGCACTATTATTATCTCCCCAACTTGCAGAGCTGTAACCATTGGAAAAGACATGCATCTGTTTTCTCAGTTTTTCTGGAAGAGATACTGTTGTCTCTCCAAGTCAATAGAGCTGAAACCGTTGGAAATTGTAGTGACTGTAGTTAGAGGAGTAAATAATCACTGTTTTGGTTGTCTTTACTATTTCTATCCAAACTTGAAATATGGGTTATTTGTCCAACTAGTTTGGCATTGGGACGGTTGATTGTTTGGCCTGAGATCCCCGTTCTGAAGAGTTACTTGATTCCAGAAATAAATAATAAGATGCGCAATTACATCATATGGTGAATCTGTGTATATTTTTCTTTATGCACATACATTGCTTTTAATTGCATGCAGGCTGAACGAAGAGCTAGGATTCACAAGTTACGGCTGGAGGAGGGTGCGAAAAAGGCTGCTGAGGAGCTTGAGAAATGTATTAAATGCCTAAGTTTTTATTTTCTGAATATTTGAGAGCCATATTGTATGGTAAAAAATGGAATAAATTGTTTTTTTTCTGCCTAACAGATGATCCTACTAGCGACCCAAATGTTACTGGAGATCCATACAAGACACTCTTTGTTGCAAGACTTGTGAGTACAGTTCCTTTTAGATCATTTTTGCCGTTACTTGTGAATATCTTCTTGCTTTTGTTGATTGTCTTTCTCATTTTGTCAGAATTATGAGACAACAGAAAGCAGAGTTAAACGTGAATTTGAGGCTTTTGGTCCAATCAAGCGGGTAGGTATTATTGAGCATCCCTTTGTGGGGCTCAGGTTACTTGGCTTTTGGTTGGTAAGATGTGTATTTTTATGGTGGCATGGTACTTCCTATTATCCAGCCGTTTCTCAAATCGTTTTTTCCACAACTTATTGTTTTCTTTAGAGCACTGAATATCTTACAATTTTAGCATCTTCTCTCTATGTACTTTATAAAAAAAAAGTGGCATCTTATCTGAAAGCAGATTTTGAACAGCTAATTTTAAAAAATTGTGGGGTCTATAAGCTTTTTGAAATGTTGTATTTATAATCAAGTCCTTCAAATCGAGAGTGGAGTATCTATTTATGTTTCAAACTTTCGCTGAAGGGCGGATGTGATGCATTCTCTATGGGTTTATGCATGGATCATACTTTAGTATTTTGATAAAAAGATGTTGAATTTGGCAGTTGTCTGCTAAATTATAAACTGATTCGCTCTGAACTTCCTTAGTGCTCTCAGATATTAAAAAGGAAAAAAAAATGTTTATGCTATATGTTTCCAAATCCACATTTTATTTGGAGAGATTTTGTTTTCAATTGTACGTTAGGGTGCATCTCTTCAGGCTGTTACTTAAGAAATGAATTGTTGTTTGCACTGCTAGCACTCTTCCCTGGTGCTTCGAGGTGCATACTGCACTCTGAAAATGGGTGAAAGTTCCTTGTGAAGTTACTAGCATTTCTTTGCTTTGTAAAATAAAGGTCAGATTGCCAAGTATGTCCTTATGACTCAGGTAACAGTGGCTCCGATTATTGAGTATCAGTTCGATGTCTTGTCCTCTTATCCTGGTTTGAATATCATTAGTTTCAACTTTCAAGGTACTATTCATTCTGGTATTCCATTAGTTTCTAGAACCACAAAGGTAAAGAGGTTCAACTCCTAGGTATTTTCCTGGTAAGGGCAAAACTTAATTTTCTGGTAGCTTTTTGTTTCTTGAGTTGCCAAAAGTAACCACTCAATTTCCAAGTCCGAGCTTCATTACATGAAACAAAGCTGAACACTTAGATGAGCAGAGCAATGATGCAATTTATCTTTGGCCTCTTATTCCAAGCAACAACGGAGATTGATACTTGCCTATGATGGGTAAAAGTTTGTTGGGAGTATCGACCTTGTTCTCTTCTTTATTCTTCTTACATCCCATCTATGCTACTAAGATTTTACTTTTGGATTCAAAGGCTATCAAAAAAGTTTCAAGCATTTCAGGAGACACCTGGTATTTGACTATACTTCTATAATAATGTATTTTATTTTAAAATGTTCCCTGGTAAGGGGGGTTAGAATGTATTGCAAACATAAGGCCACAGTTCTTGTGCAACTCTAGCAGTGATGGTGATGCATCTCGCATGGGAGCTCTTTGATTCAAAGGTGAGCACGGCTAATTAGGCATAGTGCCCGCCGTGCCATTAGGTCCTTACTGTACCAAATCGTGTTAACTGGATAAAAGCATAACTCTTTTGACCACTGCATCAAACATGATTATTATTATTCTTATTAAAGTGTTAATTACATAAATTATTCGAGTTTCAGGTTCGCTTGGTTATGGACAAGACAAACAATAAACCCAGGGGTTATGCTTTCATTGAGTATGTGCATACACGGGATATGAAAGGTTTTGCTCAACTCCCGTTCTTCCGTCTTTTTTCTGTCTCACTTCCATTTCTAATTCCTTGGATATAATTCAGCTGCATATAAACAAGCTGATGGAAAGAAGATTGATAATAGAAGAGTGCTGGTTGATGTTGAACGTGGGAGAACAGTTCCCAATTGGCGTCCCCGCAGACTTGGCGGTGGACTTGGAACAACAAGAGTTGGAAATGAAGATGTTAATAGGTATTCCATGAGCTTTTAGAGTGTTAGTCATTTTACATGTGCGTAGTGCTAAGAATGACATTCAACATAGCTCTTCTTTAGTGCAATAATGGCTGCTGCTATGGAGTAAAAATTGCGATGCGAATGTCTCCTCTTCTCTGCTTGAGTTGATTTTATTGTTGCATATTGCATAAAAGTCTAATTTGCTAGACACAGGAATGCATATGTTTGCTTTTAACTGCTTCCTGTAGTTGGTATAGGCTGCTTCTGAATTTTAACTCATCTTTTGGGATATATAGATGCTTCAGTTTGAGTTTTTACCTTTAAAAGGACTTGATGTTCTTAGCATCTATGCATGGCATCTTATCTACAAGTCGAATTTATTATTGCTTGGCATTCAGTATGATAATCACTCATAAAATGTTTGCAAACTAGTTTTTCATGTTTAGATGGATGGCCTTTTGGTATGATTTTCATATCAAAAGCTTAAATTTTTACCTGGATTTTTAATTTTTCAGAGAGGTTGTTCAGCCTGGAAGGGCAGCATCTCGCTCCGAGGAGCCAAGAGCACGAGATGACAAGGACAGGTATTGTCGACTCTATGCATAAGCATGTGTTGTGTTCTTTTCTGGCAATTTGACATTAAGACAAATTTCTCCTTCTCCAAAGGAGTTGTCTGATTCACTAACGTTGTCTGTTTAGTTGTCGACTCTATGTCTAATGTTTTTCGCATCTGACATATTATGAATCCCTATATTAGCAGGGATCGGGAGAAGTCCCGTGAAAGGGTGCGAGATAGGGACAGAGAGAAATCTCGTGAGCGTTCTCATGATAGGCCAAGGGAGCGTGAAAGAGATGATAAACATCATAGGGAACGCGAGAGAACCAGGGAAAGAGAAAAAGATCGTGGACGAGACCGTGATCGAGACCGCGAACGTGATAGGACTCGTGACCGTGAGCGAGGCAAAGACAGGGACCGGGATCGTGACCGTGAGCGAGATCGCCACCGTGAGAGGGATAGAGAAAGAGGTAGGGATGAAGGTGAGGTGGACCAGGGTCGTGGGCGTTCTCGTGATAGAGAATATGATTATGAGCATGTTGAATCAAAACATGAGAGGGAAAAGCATGGTGACAAAGAAAGGAACTATGATCATGCAGAACCGGAAGATGATCATGGACATTATGACTATTATGATCACCACCAAGGTCGAGGAGACTATGAGAATCCAGATGCACAAGGTGGTGATGATCGCTATAAAGATGCCAGTCGTGGTCATGATCGTTATGATCAAATGGAAGAGGATAATTATGCCTATGACCACGGGGCATCTGAGGCAAAAGAAAGGGACCGGGATTACAAGCGTTCAGATAGGTCACATTCTCGTGAATATGACTACTGATGATGAAGAGTATGCTTCATCTTGTGTTGCTGTGGTAAGGTTGCAATAAAATCCACATGCTATGTAGGTAATTTTAATTTCTCATTCAATAATATTGCTGCACTAGACTTGTCTGAATCTTTGACTCGCAGGAAGACATGGCTTACTGATACCTCAGCGAAAATGCAATTTTCTGTTGGAATACCTGCTTGACTAGTGCGGGAATGGAAATGTTAAAGATGATGGTGCAGCACATTGGCCCATGTTATTGAATTTTGTATCTCCTTTTGGAATTGTTTGGTTTATTTGCTGTGAGTTCTTATGTGAACTTGTTAAATGCGAATTATTCGGAATCTGTGTACGCTAATGTGTTTGTTATGGGTACATGTATGTCGAACAGACTATTGGCTCATGTTATGGTATTTTATTAGTGCATCTGTTTTTGGATAATAAATCCTATCAAAGTAGTCTTGAAATTTCTTAATGAGATGTCTGGAATTCTGTAGATAATAATGAGAGAATAAGATTGTCCAGTGTCAAAACGATATAGAAAATTATGGTTACTTCTATATAAGATGAATCAGATTACTATTAATAGTTACTTAATGCGTATGCTCATTTTAATTTATAATTGGATCATGATAAGTGAATACTTCTATTTGAAATAAGCAATATCCCATAAGAATTTTTGGTATCTGCAAAAAAGAAACGTACTACTATATTTGTTTTTTTCAATTGGAAGCGCGTAAAATGTGCATCAACTTATAGAATAAGATAAGATAAGAAAGGTGTTGAAGAAGAAAAGGAGGCTTGATAGTTGAACGTGAAGGATATATGTGATCCAAACAAATTGGGACCACGTATAGAGCAAGATTTCTGTACTTCCAGTGAGATCGTACCACAACACCTTCAGAAGTTTCCTAGAAAAATCCAAATTGATTCATTCCAAACAACATGTTTTAGATTGTTACATTTATATTATCAATCAAATTCATTGGAAATGTGTATGTATGAATGAACCGACCAGTATTTTCAACACAGAATATTTAGCACTATCACTCCTAATAGATGTTTACAACTTTTTCTTTTAGTACTGCATGTTCGTTCAACTTAGTTGCGCGTGCTCTATGTAATTACAAAGTTATACCACCGTTGTTATTGAACGAATTAGGAGACCAGATAACTCAGACCACGAAAAGGATTGAATGCATGAACGGAGTAGCTCAGTTGGTTGACTACCTGAACTTTCACCTTGTTCGTGAGAGTTCGATTCCCCACCTTGAAAATTCTGACTTCACCTATTAGTACAATCCTAAATATATATCAAGTAAAGCACTTGTGCTTGTTATGATCATACCATTAATAATTATCAAGTGTAATTTCATGATGCTATGAAATATGTGTCGTCAGACATGGTTGTGTCTGTGCGTAAGATGGTGGAATTGGAGTGTTTCCTGGAAATTTCACATTAGTAGGACAAACAACACTGCTTCCCTGGCCTCTCTTTCTGGTATGCAGTTTTGATTCCTAAATTGTGGAGTAGAAGCAAAAAAGGGACTTCCTTTTCATCTCCCTTTAATTTGCATGTACACGACAAATTATTAAGAATTTTGGATGGTTGTCAAGTGTAGACGTAAGTAATTGAGTATTAAGAAACAATTAACACTAGTTCTATCTTTTACAAGTTATTGGTACATTATTGATTTTGAACGTGAAGGGTATGGAAATTTACCAATTTATGTTTGAGTAATTTCGAATTTCGAATTCTCTGTCCTCCTAAATGGTTCCATTTTCCGCCACTCATGAACTCATTTTTATTTGTCATTTTGAAGGTTTTGGGTTACTTTTAAAGAAAAGAGCTTAAAGTTTTTGTATATTAATGGTGTAAAGAGTATCTACATAATCAGGTAATCTAAAAGGTAGGTAATTACATGCAACTCTATGTAAAAAAATATGATTTTGATTCATAAGATAGAAGCAAATGATTAGTAACATGCTAACATAATCATACAAATTAAACGATGCAAAGATGAGCAATTATATGTCGTCTTAGGATAGTAAATATGAAATTGGAAAAAAATAATTACTACTAGTGATATCTTTTTGGTCATCTAAAGTGACAACTAACTATTTTCGACCAAATTCTATTAGCACAAAAATGACATAAATTCTTAATGCCATAAAATGTTCACTAAATTCCAATTACTATACTTAAAAATACTAAACTTAGCGGGTATGAAAAGTATATCTTTATAACAGTAGAAAACACGTTAAATGTCCATATCAGACAAAGAGGGAGAGGGAGAGAGAGAGATTTTACTGCTCTTTCAACTTATATAAAACGTAGGCAATAAAGGGATATTGAAGCATCCAATATTCTTGAAGATTTTCTCTCAGGTTCTTCAATGTGGAATATATAGAAGTAGCCAATTAATTACCTCAAAAGAAACATAGGAAGCTACTACTATATATATATATATATACCTTGCTAAGTAGTTCTTAATTAAGTCTATTATTTGAGTCGAACTTTTGATGATGGCTAATGAAGAGTTAAAACAGAGAATGAAGGCGTTTTTCATAACAGCAGTATGGATACTATGCTGGGGATTATTCACAATAAGTGATGTTGGCAATGCAGAAAGGCTTCTGAAGGACAAATCAGAGCCTGCTAATACTTACATTAATTATGTGGAGGAAAATAATGAGATGAGACCACAAGGCTTTGCAGTAAGGCTTGTGCATTTTCTGTGGAATGGAAAATCCTCCTATGAGCACGTTTGGCCGGTAAGATTATCCAGGACCTTTGTCTGTTCTAAAATTCATGTTCAATCGTGTGACCATCTTGTTTTTCGATGAGGTGGTCACAGAATTTAATATGATAAAATAGCGGACAAACCTCCTATGTACAAATTTCACCGCTAAAGAAAAATAAAAAATATCTTCTCCTGTTTAATTTATGAAAATGAATCACGCCCTCACATGATAGATGGGTGTGTTGAGACATGCTTCTTTCATCCCAATTTATGTGATACTAATATTTCTTATTTATATATGCCAAAAAGCATGATAATACCATTTGATATTTAAAAACAATTTAGTTGTAAACTCCTCATTTTACTCTTAATGTGATGATTTATCAACACACAAATATACATGACTTGTTTTAGCTCTACAAGTTTCGAAAGTGTTTCTTCTTTTTCAAATTTTGTACCCAGTCAAACAACATCACATAAATTGTGATGGAGGGAGCTAGTAATATAATCAAGTAGTGATTAAAAGTGTACTCATTCCAATAGTGTAAGCTTTTCTTCAAACAATAGAATTAGATGTAAAAATGCACACCAAAACATTGTTATAGTAATGAAATGTGTAAATAGAGAGAAATGTTCTTCTTTGGGATCATGCAGGAGATGGAGTTTGGATGGAGAGTAGTTGTTGGATCCATTGTGGGATTTTTTGGTGCAGCCTTGGGAAGCGTTGGAGGGGTTGGAGGTGGTGGAATTTTTGTTCCAATGCTAACTCTTATTATTGGCTTCGACCCAAAATCATCTACAGCTATTTCCAAGTGTATGTATATATAAACAGTATATATATCTATATACTTTTTTTCCCATAGTAACATATGTGTCATTTGTCAAGCAGTACTAAACTACTATATTGATTTGTTCGTTAATTGAAGGCATGATAATGGGAGCAGCTGGATCAACAGTGTACTACAACATGAGGCTGAGGCACCCAACACTAGACATGCCTATAATTGACTATGATTTGGCTTTGCTCTTACAACCTATGTTAATGCTTGGTATTAGCATTGGGGTGGCTTTCAATGTCATCTTTGCTGATTGGATGGTCACTGTCCTCCTTATCATCCTTTTTGTTGGTAACTATTCCATTCCGAGATCAATTTATATAATCAGTGTAGTTTAACCTGTGACAAAATGTTAGAAATTCAACTCTTGAATTCCTGCCATGCACATTATTCGACCTTTTTCAAGAGGCTATCTATACATATGTTGTAGGTACCTCGACAAAGGCATTGTTCAAGGGAATTGAAACATGGAAGAAGGAAACGTTAATGAAAAAGGTGAGTTTTTACATTTCTTCACCTGATCCTAAGTTGTACCGTTTCTTTTCATGAACTCACTGGAACTTGATATCGCGCTATAATATAATACCAGGAAGCTGCCAAGCTGCAGTTGGAGTCAGAGTCCAAGCCAGGTAAAGTTTTGGCTTCTTTAACATTGTGTAATTAATTCTTCAAAGAAAAAAGTGTGATTGCATTTGCATGAAAACAAGTAGAGTAGTAGAAACATAATTAGAGATCATACAAGAAGTAAAAGTAGTTAACTTGAGAAAATTCACTGCGAAGCAAGCCAATTAAAATAGACATGTATACTCAAGGTAATTAATTAAATTATGTGCTGAAATGCAGAGTCTGAAGGGGACTACAAGCCACTTCCTACTGGTCCATTAACTAGTGTAGATGACACTGTAAGTACTCTCTTGATGACTAAATTTAATCCCATCTTCCTTAACAACTTCTCTATGTAATTAACTATCCAATTTTCACCTGATTAGGTTCCCATGCTTCGCAATGTTTACTGGAAAGAATTGGGACTTCTAATGTTTGTTTGGGTGGCTTTCCTTGCTATCCAAATTGTCAAGGTAAGTAATTTATGAATAAACTTCTACTAACTTATTTTAGAAAATAAAATTTGTAGTTTCTCTGCACATACTCATATGCTGTTTTTCATTTATCTGCTTGCAGACCTACACCGTGACATGCTCCATGGAGTACTGGATTTTAAACTTCTTTCAGGTAAATTAAAGCACCTTACTACACAATAACTGCAGGTGACTGTCAATAAAATAAATCTGATTAATAATATGGAAAATACGTTAACATGAAATGTGTATAGTGTACATATATCCGTTTTAGTTTGGGAATTTAGTGTATACGACAAATTTTAAGAATGAGCAAGAAAGATGATGGTTTCATATATGTGTTAATTAGGTACCTGTAGCTGTTTCGGTTTCATTATATGAAGCAGTATGTCTGTATAAGGGTACAAGGGTGATTGCATCAAAAGGAAAGGACATAACAAACTGGAAGCCACATCAACTCTTTTTTTACTGTTGTTGTGGGATTGTTGCTGGTATTGTTGGCGGATTGCTCGGTCTAGGAGGTGGCTTCATCTTAGGTCCTCTCTTCCTTGAACTTGGAATTCCTCCTCAGGTACACCGTGCTGCTTCTCTGTTTCTTCTTTCATGTACATATATAATAACTCTGTTCATGTAAAACCAATCATGTTTAACGTCTATACATTGACAGTCGGGTAATACAATAAAAGAGGAGTAACTATTACCCATAATAAGTACTCGAACTATGTTAGTCTCACATTGTTGTGGCCTGTGGGATGTGATAATATGCAAATCCTAAAATGATCTTAGGATAACTTGTTGTTTGACAAAGTGATGAAACAAATGTGGCAGGTAGCAAGTGCAACATCAACCTTTTCAATGACATTCTCATCCTCCATGTCAGTTGTTCAATATTACCTTCTGAAGCGTTTCCCAGTCCCATACGGTAAGCATGCAACAAAGAGAAAACGATAAGAAAATTTTCTTCAAAAGGCTTTAAAAGTAGTACTACTAGTATTATATTCATGAGCTTAGAATTGGCAACTATAACTATGTTACAAGAAAGTTAATCTTGACCGTTTATATCTCAATATATGCAGCTACTTATTTCGTTTCTGTGGCAACAATTGCTGCACTAGTTGGTCAGCACGTTGTAAGAAGAGTAATTGCTCTACTTGGAAGGGCCTCTATTATCATATTCATACTGGCCATGACAATATTTACCAGTGCAATCAGCTTAGGTATATATCAGCATTCATCCTGCCCATTTCTTCTTTCTATTTTCTGGCCATAAAAATAACCCTGTGTTGGATAATTTGTAGGTGGTGTGGGGATAGCAAATATGATAGCGAAGCTGGAGAACAAAGATTATATGGGATTTGACAACCTCTGTTACCAATCCTAGATATGAAGGGTAGCTGTGGAAATATGACTACTTCCACATTGTAATAAGTTACATTTTCAATTTGTTTTCAAAGAGAAATCATAATTAACTTGGATCCATCTCTGTTTTGGTATCATCTGTAATAGACTACAAGAAGGTTACTTTTCACTAAGAACAAAAGGTTTTTCGGAGTCATATTCTTGTGGTATCCTACTAAGGCCTCAAATGGTTTTCAACCTATTGAGTGAATTTATTTTCTTTTCATAATCAGTTATTAGTTCTTAATGGATAATAGTGTCTTAAAATCAATAAACCGTGCACTTATTTTTTATCAATACTGCTAACTATCGCCAACTACCTTGTACCACCAGCCACCTCCATAATATGTCACCAACCACCTCCTATTAGGTAAGCACACATACTTCGTCGATTGTGTAAAGGTTTTTAAATGGTCCAGGGCTACTCCACTCATAGTCTTAAATTTTTGGGTTGGATGCTCACACACACACTTCTAACATGGTGTAGAACAATTAAGTAGAGTTTATGGGTTTGATTTTCACCGCCACTCATTATCAAAAAGATTTTTTTATGTGTTTGACCTATGAAAAATAATTAAATCCGCATGTGAGAGGGCGTGTTGAGACATAATATAATGACACAATACGTCTCTTTTAACTTGGACTCAACTGGCCAACTACCACCAACACAATTACCACCAATACATCGTCAATCACCATACATTCTTCAGTTACCACCACCACTGTTGTCATTGTCGGCGCCACCTCTACCACTATCAGTCACTACCACATGTACGGTCAATCCCAACTACCAATCATCTCCACCATCACAACTAGAACCGCCGCCAACTACCACACATTCTTCAGTCACCACCATCAACACCGTCAACTACTAACCTTAATCAATTTCACCATCACAAAACCACCACCAACACTACCAATCGTCACCATCATGACAGTCACTACAACACCAACCACCTCTACCATCTATTACCACCAACATTACTAACCACTAACACCAACCATTACCACCACCACCACCATTAGAAACCTTCTCCATCATCACTAGCAGACATACATGTTTTATTTTTTAATCAAATAATAATTTTATTTTATGAAATTAAGTATTTTTCTAATATATAATTAATAATTAATTTTTTATTTGAATTATATTTATAAATAAATAAATTATGCGCATTCAGATATTGAAAAACAAACAGTCTTAATCGTTCAGTATTCAGATCTAGAGACAACATCTTAATTATTCAGATGTGCATTCAGATTCAGATGTGTTTAATCTTTATGAAAACAAATGAGGCTTTAGTAGCACTTGCCTATGTTCTGGTGCCTTGCTTGAACTTGATTGGGGACAAGTTGGCGCAAGGCTCGAGGTTGATTGTTGAACTCCTCCAGAATTATGAGAATATCCAGCTATAAGGCGACCTTTTCCGGGGAAAGGTCCTATAGCATGCCTGGCCATGGAATCTTTATACGAGCAAGTGTCGAAGCTCCTTGGACCGCATCGGGAGCGGTCCTTCATGATTTCCCTGGATTGTAACAAACATTTCCTCGGTCTTGATTTTTTCATGTGTCATGATCTGATTCATTTATTTCCTAGACGCAATTTCCCCGTAGATCCACTTTATATGATCATATTAGTTAGAGCGACAATCAATTCTCTTCTTAAACTACAACTTTTTTATATACATTATTAGAATTACTACAATTTATGTAGTTTTAATTATCCAATTTTTTTGATTTCGAAAAACAATTAAGAATGAAAAGACTTGATCCTCGTACTATACTACAAACATATTTTATTATTTTCTTGGACATTTTAAAAATCCCTTTTACCAGGCTGGTCAACATAATCAGTCTCATGGAAGACGGATCAAAGTTTCCTTTTTAGTTATTTCTCTGCCAAATTTAAATTTTAATAGGGCCACTATGGATGTGACAACCCATAATTACTTCTTTAAGGGTAGGGGTGTGCAAAAACCGGTTTAACCGATAAACCGAACCGATAAAAATATTATTGGTTTATTGGTATTGGGTTATTGGGTTAACGGTTTTTAAACGATTTTGTAAAAAATTTTATTGGGCTATCGGTTCGGTATCGATTTTAAGGTTTTAGTTAATAGTTAAACCGATAACCCAATAAGATTATATTAGATTATATTTTTATTCATAATTGTATAATAGTGGCTTTAGATTTTAAACATATACCCTATTATTTTTTGCATTTTATAGTTATTGTCTTAGTGTTGTTGTTTTCTTTCTAAAGTCATTGGTTTGATAGCATTCTACCTATCAGTGTTGCTTTTCTTTTTGAGAAATTGCTACAGTTGTTACTGTATTCAAGTTTTCTACTTAATAAGAAAGAAAATAAGTTTATTTTAGTAATAACGTATTTGAATTTGCTTATGCTTGTAATTTGTATAGATGTTTATGCATGAAAGTAGTCTATATATGAAGAAGAAAATAAGAGAAATCAAAAATATTATAGGAGCATTTTCTTATCGGTTAAATCGATAACCGAACCGTTAAGGACCAAAAACCGATAACGAATATCTTATTGATTTGGTTATCGATTTTGCATGTTTACAAATCGATAACCGATAAACCAAATCAATAATATACAAAACCGAACCGACCGATACATACGGGGATTACGCGACAATATTTCGGGTTAGCGATGCTGGAGCACCCACTATTAGACATGCGCAACGGTCATCCAAATCGACGCTATCGATGGCATTCTCGATATTATTTAACAATTCCTAGGGCAATCTTATAACATCGATTTCCCGCCTTTCGGTCTTCTTGCACGACCATTTTGTTTGCAATAAAAAAAGAAAATTTATTTACCTTTTTGCTGCAATTCTGCAAATACAGTACTCCCTTTTCCATTAACGCCCATTCTCTCTGGTCTTCTCCGTTGCTCCGAGTTTCTTCCCCTCATAGAAGAAACTGATTCAGTATGTTTTCGTTTGCTTCATTCTGCAATTTTTTTTTGTGTGTTGATTTTGTGCATTTTCTGAGTTTTTTTTTTTTTTTAAATTTTTTTTAGTCCGATTCCTTTTTTCTGCTGAGTTTTTTTTCCGGAGGTAGGAGTACGTAGATGCTTTACATTTGAGTTGCTAACATTTTTTGGTTTAATGTACTGTTTTTGCTTGTGAAATGCTGTTTTTTAGGAGCTTAGGGTTTTGACTGAAAAAATGGCGGCCGACGATGGAGTGAGGGACAAGACAGTTGCGGACTCTCCTGTTTCCGTCCTCGAAGATGAGGTATTGCTTCTTCGTTTTCTCTTTCATTTCGCGTATTTACTTGTTTATTTTTGTAATGTTTTTTTGTGTTTTGTTGCTCACTACCATTATACCTACTGGATTTGATTTAAGGTTCCAGGTGTTATGATTGGAAGTTTGCTTCGTAGTTTGTAGGTATTGTTGGTTACTGTATAATGTATTGGCTTTGAATTCTCAAACCCTTACTTTTTGAAAATAAGTTGCTTACTTCGGGGGAGGTTCTTGATAAAAAAATAATAAATTAGTTTCAAGACATTTTACTTATCCTAGAGCGGAGAAGCGAGGGGGAGTGAAAGATTAGTGAAGCGGGACGTATATGAACTCCAAAGTCAGATCAATTTGTTTAAAGTGATTTTTACCCTACTAGTCATCAGTATAAAATGTTGTAAATCTATTTGATCTTTTGTGAGTTTCCAAGGCGAATAGCTGCTTATTTTTCTTGCTTTCAGTTTATGTTTTTGATCACATGCTGAGTTCTGGTATCACTTACCAGTTATTTCTGCTTGGAGATTTACCGAATCAAGGAATACTTCCCTGATGGGGACTTAAGTTTCTTCGGTATCTCCTCACCTGTTTTGCAGTCATAGTCTCTGTTGTTTATTATGAATTTAGATGGAGGCATATTACCCCATCTAACTGAAGAAAATGTACTGGAGGCTGATTCTAGGTTCATATTTAATCATAAAGCATATTATTTGTAGTAGTTTGGTCAGACTCTTGTCCTGCTTTTCTCTTTTCTGATTTTAGGTTAGAGGGAGATGTCATTCTGATTCCTTCTTTTGTTTTCTTTCCCCATCAAGAGTCTATCTCCTTAGATTTTCCATGTAATTTTTCTTCTGAATCAAATCGTCTGTGCTTGTTTTGAAGGATACCTGCAAAGAGGAGCTGACTGTCAAATTGGAGGAAGAAGTAACTTTTGACGCAGAAAATGGGGATGCCACTCTTATACCTGAATACATGGCAAAGGAGGAAGAAATATTGATAAGAGAACGGGCAAAGGAGGAAGAGGAGCAGCTAAATAAACTCAAGGAAGCGCCCATCTTGAATGACACTCAATTTACCAAGCTGGATGAGCTTCTTACCCAGACACAGCTTTACTCCGAGTTTCTACTGGAGAAGATGGATAACATCACCACAACGGTATATCTCCTTGACATTTTAAAGAATTTAATTTGAATGTGGAAACGTTGAAACTCTTTTGCTTATGAAGCTCATTTTTTCACTTTGTATGAGCAGAACGTGATGGAAGATGAAGAGAAAAGCAGTAAAGAAAACAAGAAAGGCCGTGGCTCAAAACGGAAGGCAACCGCAAGCTACAACAATGTACACCTTTTCTTGCGTCTTATTTTACCTATATCTTGAATATGTCATCAAACAAAGAACTCTAGTTGAGAGTTTGTTGGAAACTTTTATCCTGCCATTGGACTGGTTGAATTTTCTGTTGGATGGTATTTAAAATTACTTTCATTTTTGTCTCATGGAAATTACTAAAATTTATAAAAAATGTGGTATTGCTTTGAACAACATTTGCATTCACCCAGTAGGTCTTTAGTTTTCTGTGGCCCTTTCATAACTAAAACTATATTTGAATTTCTCTTGGAGGTTATTTCCTTTAATTAATTGTGGAAGGCTAGTTCTGTTGTTACCTTCATTTCATTGAAATGGTTTAAAAAATTTACGCAGAACAAAGCCAAAAGAGCTGTTGCTGCCATGCTTACTAGATCTAAAGAAGATGTTCCTATTGAAGATGCAACCCTTACGGAGGAAGAGAGATTCGAGAAAGAGCAGGCGGAACTTGTGCCCTTGCTGACTGGTGGGAAGTTGAAATCTTATCAACTGAAAGGTGTCAAGTGGTTGATTTCATTATGGCAAAATGGATTGAATGGTATTCTAGCAGATCAAATGGGACTTGGAAAGACAATTCAAACAATAGCTTTTCTTGCCCATCTGAAGGGGAATGGGATGGATGGTCCCTATTTGATCATTGCTCCCTTGTCTACACTTTCAAATTGGTTGAATGAGATGGAAAGGTACATTAGCATCTCCATTCCTGTGCGATTAACTGGATGTTCTGTTTGTGTATTGTTGGATCTGCTTACCTTTTGGGATTAAACTGTCTTGTGTTGTTTGTGCGCAACTAAAGGCATGACATTTTTGTTCTATTTCAATTGAAAGGTTCGTGCCCTCAATCAATGCAATCATCTATCATGGTGACAAGAAACAGAGGGATGAGATAAGGATGAAGCACATGCCTAGGACCATAGGTCCCAAATTTCCCATTGTAATTACGTCTTATGAAATTGCAATGAGTGACGCAAGGAAATTCCTGAGGCACTACAGTTGGAAATATCTTGTGGTGGATGAGGTACCCACAACTGACAGTTTGCCTTTAAGCTAGTACTATTATTTTGTATCATTTTCTATCTACGTTCTTTCATTTAGAAAGCATCCCATTTTGTACTTTGTGCTGATATTTTGTTACTTTCTTCTTTCGAAGGGACATAGGTTAAAGAACTCAAAATGCAAACTGTTCAAAGAATTGAAGCTGTTGCCGATTGAAAACAAGCTTCTATTAACTGGAACCCCTCTGCAGAATAACTTAGCTGAGCTGTGGTCCTTGTTAAACTTCATTTTACCTGATATATTCTCATCCCACGATGAATTTGAGTCATGGTAATCAGCTGTTATTCTGACCATTTTGGTCAAAGTGCTTTCTTGTGACTGCTTGAATGTGTGTTTGTAATTGCAATATAATTGTGATTTGTATTTATCTGCTCATGTTATATGTTATTATGTTTTGCAAAAGTTGCAGCCAAGTTCTTTCTTCACCTTCAAATGATTTGTTCGTCTACTCCGGGGTTTTTAGTACCCTGGGTTAAAACTTATCACATCGGCGATGGTTAGCCCCTTTATCAGTCCTTAACTAGATCCTGTGTGCATATATGGTGTCTAATTGCTTAGATCGCTTAAAGTGACCCAATTTCTCCTAGCTGACTTTCTATTGTGGTCTGTTCTTAGAACTCCTGATACGTGCTATTATTTTATAGAGTTAGTCACTTGTATTGGAGTAATTACACTAATTCTTTTCAGAGTTCATAGGGGATGATGAGTTGTACTTAGTCTATCAGTATGAAGTTGCATGTAGCAGGAGTATCGAATGTAGGATCTGCCACTGTTTTGATCATCCCCCAACTTTGTTCTTATATAAGCTTAAGTGAATGTCAATTATGAAGAATCTTGGTGTAACATGTTATTTGGTCTATTTATATATCAGGTTTGATCTGTCGGGCAAGTTCAGCAATGAATCCGAAAAAGAAGAGATGGAAGAAAGAAGGAGAGCGCAAGTATGATTATTTTCCAGTATTATTCCAATTTCTTTTCCATTTTAAAACACTTATCATTTGATTAATAATGTGGTAATTGTAGGTGGTGGCAAAACTCCATGCAATATTGCGCCCTTTTCTTCTACGGAGGATGAAAGTGGATGTTGAGCAAATGCTTCCTCGTAAGAAGGAGATAATTTTGTATGCCACCATGACTGATTACCAGAAAAAGTTCCAGGAACACCTAATTAATAGGACGCTGGAGGGCTATTTGATTGAGAATGTGTCCACTGGTAATTAGTGTAATCTTAAAAATATATATATATATATCTGATTTTGAGGGAAATGAATTGGTTGATTACTTCTAGATTTTGAGTTTGATCGAGAATGTGTGCTCTGAATTAGTGCATCACAAATATGTAACTGACTCTGTTGGAATTGAGTTGGTTTTCTCTCTCTAGGTTTTCGGTTATATAAAGAATGTGTCCACTGTATCAATGTAAAATTTTGATTTATATCTTACTTTGAGGGAATTGTATTGGTTTATCTCTGCTATATTTTCTGTTGTAATAAAACAATGATGTTCTTTTACCTCACTATAACATCTCCAGGTTTTATTTGGACTGTTTTATGTTACTTTTATCCTGTGAAGCGAATTTGTTTTTATGTACTATCATAGGGTTTTAGTTATTCCTGGACCCTGTAGAGTTCACAGTCCTAATACCTTGTCTGGTTGATTTTGCAGGGCATGGATTTAAAGGAAAGCTTAATAACTTGATGATTCAACTTCGCAAGAATTGCAACCATCCTGACCTCTTGGAGTCTATCTTCAACGGTTCTAGTATGTGCTGGATGATTTGTGGAACTGATAATTGTGTGCTTGTGTTGGTAATATCCTTTAATTTTGTTCTTTAATTGGCAGATTTTTATCCACCAGTGGACCAAATAGTTGAGCAATGTGGCAAGTTTCGCTTGCTGGACAGGCTGTTATCTAAGCTTTTTGCTCGCAAACACAAGGTTTATTAATCTCAAGCTTTTCTGTCTTCCCACTTTGCTCAAACTTTTCTGTCTGGTGCTTCAAGTTTTTCTTTCTTCCCACAGCGCCCAAACTTTTAAACTCATTTCATTAACTGCCTACAGGTTTTGATATTCTCTCAGTGGACTAGAGTACTAGACATAATGGACTATTATTTTAGTGAAAAGGGATTCGATGTTTGTAGAATTGATGGCAGTGTGAAATTGGATGAAAGAAAAAGACAGGTAATTTGTGCTTACATTTTGATGCAGATTCAATATGTTTTGTTTTGATACTGATAAGGTTTGAAGCAGTGATGATGTAGAAAATTGGCACTTCACACATTGCAAGTCTGTGATCCCTAAGATTGTCTCAATTGTTTTATCAATCCAGCTTCTCTTGCTCACAGAAGTTGTGAGCATTTATGGCCATGGGATAGTCTGCATGAGGTGTTTATCAACATCTGGCTATTAGCCTATTACCATTGGTGTGTTGATAACCTTCTAGTAGTATTCTTAACTCTGATTGTGTGTGGAACTTCACTGCTCCTGATGTGTGTGAAACATCTGGAAGAAACCTGATGGTGTACCAATCACTTTTGTACTTCTCTCATGATTGCCGAGAGAAAGTGCCTGGGATAAATGATTTCTATTCATAAAGTATTTGCTTTTGGACTCTAAGTTGCTTCACTCTGTTTTGCCAAAAAAACTGATTCACTCTCTCACTGAAGTCAATTATTCCTTTCCAGTTTATCTCATCTGCTGCCCCCCTATCATTTTTCATTACAGAGCAAAGTTTCCATCTCCTTGGTTATATATTGATATCAAGTAGTGCTATGTTGCTTTATTTTGATTTTGATGTAACGCATTTCTTAATGACTACTCTCAATGTTGCATTATTTTTCCTCTCACTTGAACTTCCTCTAAAATATTTAGGCTCTTATTGTAGTTCATGTGCTATTTGAATGAGCTTTAGGGAGGTCACATGATCTAGTTCGTTATCTGTGAAATTCTTAATGAAGTTGATCTGTTTGTATTTTCCTTTTTTGAGGAACAGATCAAGGAGTTCAATGATGTTAGCAGCAAGTACAGGATATTTCTTCTTAGCACTAGAGCTGGTGGCCTTGGTATCAATCTCACTGCTGCTGATACCTGTATTTTATATGACAGTGACTGGGTATTTTCTTAAAGACCCCTTATGCTTTCATTCGCTTGTTCCAATGTTTTTTGCATGGTTTCACCCATGAACAATGCTGTAATTTACTTTTAGGATAACGAACCCATGATGTCAAATATGAAAATAAGGAGTTTTTTCTCTGACAAGTCGGCTTTCGAGTGCATCTTGAAGAGAACTGCATAATTTCCAGCAAAGAATCAGTAATTTTGTATATGACAGTTCCTCTATTTTTTTATCGAGTAGTTTTTCTAATCAGATACATCCTTGTTTAGTTATATATGTATTATTTATACTCATAGTAAACCATGGCATTAACAATATGGTGTACTATTCATATTCTAATACACCCTATCTAGCGCTATTCCTATTCTAATACACCCTATTCAATTACAACAACAAAACCAAACAGTCGATAGAAAATAGTGCCAGCATAATTAATCCCAACATTACAATTTCTCCCTATTCTTATACACACTACCCATATGATCCCTTGTCTCTTCAAAAGAAAAATAGTTATTGCCTTGCATTTGCCTTTTCTTTTAATTTTTTTTGTGCTGTACTATTTTTCCTTGTTTTGTATCATTTGTGAATTGATGACCATTTTAGATTGATAAGTTCGTTTGCTTTTTCTTTTCAGAATCCTCAAATGGATCTACAGGCAATGGATCGGTGTCATAGAATTGGTCAGACCAAACCTGTTCATGTTTACCGGCTTTCAACAGCTTTGTCTGTGGAGGTACGATTCAGGCTATATCTGGAAGTATGTTTGCAGCTCTTTATTGCTCATTATAATAAAGAAAATGTGTGTTTCAGGGCCGAATCCTCAAAAGAGCTTTTAGCAAGTTGAAGCTTGAGCATGTGGTTATCGGAAAAGGACAATTTAAGCAGGAAAAGCCTTCCATGGATGCTAAGGATCTTACAGAGGTTTCTGCTTTTCCCCCCTCTAGGAAATTCTGCTTTTTTCATCCTATGTTGCAAATTCTCTTTTTCCTTGTATAGTGCATCAGTGAGTTGCTATCTTTCAGACACTTCAATAGTGTAGCAACTATTTTGGGTGGTATTTTGACCTTCTTTACTATAGTAATTGTTTGTTTACTTTCTTATTACTTGTTTGAATATGTCCCTGTTTTACATTATTTGTTGTCCTTGAACCCATTCTTTTCTGTTGTGTGCAGCAACAATGAGAAAGATTAGATTATTTGTGGCACTTTGTAGATGAAAATAATAGGTGAATTTTATTAATTGATCTTTGATGTTGCAGGAGGAGGATTTGTTGGCTATTTTGAAAGATCAAGATAGTGAAGAGGACAAGTTGGTGCAGACAGATGTTAGTGATGAAGACCTGGAGAGGATTTTAGACCGGCGTGATCTACTTGTCGGTCATCCTTCAGGTGAAGTCGGGAACATTGGATCATGTGTTAATGTCCTTCCTCTCAAAGGACCTGGTTGGGAAGTAGTTATTCCAACTGCAACTGGAGGAGTGCTTTCTACCCTCAACAGCTGATGACAATTATGTTTTAGAATTTGCTGTTAGTCAATAGCTGATTAGGTGGACTTGAATTATGTTTTGGTGTGACCCCAGCAAATTTTTGTAAATTTGGGCTGCTGACGTGGGTGGACTTGTACTTTAGTATTGAATGTCGTTTTTGGTAACAGCAGCAATTTTGTGAAGTTGTGCTAATGAAGTGGGTGAAGAATGGGGAAGGCTATATAGATATAGCTCTTTTTTTGGATAAGTTTTGAGAAATTGACTGGAGAAGCTATTGATAGTACCGATCATGTAATGATATACTGAGTAAATTATTTTGGAATTGTTATTCACTACTTAGATGAGCGTTAAACCAGCAGTTCCCTGGTTTTAATTTTTTTCTTTTACGATTTTATCTGTTATTAATTAGATGTGTTACTGCTCAGTGAATTCTTCATGGACAAGAAGGCAAATATTCCTGAATTTTAGCGCCTTGTATACAATGTTGACCATTTAATCCATTATAATTTTTTTTTAGTTTTATGACCTTACAAGACATCTTCATTTTTTACACAAGAGATTTGAAAAGAACAGTTAATTGCAAGTGTTTTTTTTTTTGCCTCATTTCCTCAGTTTAGGAGTGTATTTACTAAGCATGTATTCTCTACTTTTACTTGTCCATGTATCATTAGGAAAAATTTTCTTTTTGTATTTTATCTATGGCAGGCAACGGAACCGGCACCGGTAGTACCGGACCGGTATTAAACGGAACCGGTACCGGCGCATCATTCCGCCGGTTTGCCGGGAACCGGGACGGTACCGGTACCGGTACAACCGGGATTTTTTCCCTTGTTCGTCCCGGACCGGTATACTGGCAAACCGGTCTTTTTTTTAAAAAAAATTTTTTAATTAAATTAAAATTCGGTTATTTATAATTGAAAAAGTTTCAAAATATATAAATTATTTTATATTTCTTTTAAAAGTATAACTTAATAAATTAGATTTTTTTTAGAGTTTAAATTTTAAACTCTAAAAGTTTAAAACTTTAAATTTCAAATTTTAAACTCTAAAAGTTTAAAACTTTAAATTTCAAATTTTAAACTCTTAAAATCTTTTTAAACTTTTAAGTCTTAAGTCTTAAGTTAATAACTTACTTACTTAAGTTTGATGTACAGGGGGAGGGGGAGTGGGAGCGGGAGCAGGAGTGGGACTAGTAGCCGTAGGCGGCTCTGTTTCATCATCATCATAAGTATCATTACCATCATATTCATTATCATATTCTACTTCTTCATCTAGCTCTTCATTAAAATTACCAAACCTTGTCTGTAAAAATTCATGATCTAATTGAGTATTTCTATCAATATTAAAAAGAGTTTCATCAACATGTGTAAAATCATCCGTATTTATTCTTAATTCAGGTTGTTGTCTAGTTTTAGATTTAGATTTAGAAGAACTACCGACTTTAGTTTTTCCGGTTAGTGCATTACCTACTCTACCAAAAAATGAACTTTTACCCTTGCCAACATTTTTATCACCGGATTCCATATTAAAATATTAATAGTAAGCAAATAAATAAATACAAAAATTAAATGCAAAAAAATAAACAAGTAAAGAGATGAAAGTTGGAACGAATGTACCAAACGTCTGCGTAAAAACAGACGCGTATAACCAAAAGCCGAAATTGATAGATGAAACTTGAAGCTTGAAAATTGCTCCAAAATAATCCAACAAATAAAATTAACAATTTAATAGAGACTATTAGAGTATAGAGAGTAGAAGAATAGAAGATTGAGAGTTGAGAGAGTAGATGAAGAAGAAGAAATTTTGTGTAATAAATAATGAAGGGGTGGGGGGGTTTTATAGTTAAAATTTAGGAGTAAAATGTATTTTTAAAAACTTTGGGGTATTAAAAAAAGTTTGGGGGGTAGGGGGGTGTTTTGGGGGGCTGTTTGGCTGTTCTAGCCGTTGGGTGGGCCCCACTGGCCGTTGCCAACGGCTACCCAACGGCTATTTTTTTTTTAAAAAAAAATAAAAATAAAAAAAATTTGAAAATCGTCCACCGGATCGAACCGGACCGGACCGGACCGGTACCGGGACGATCCGGTAAATACCCCCCTTCCGTCCCGTTACCCCTTCCGTCCCACCCCTCAACCGGACGGGACCGGAGTCCACCGGACCGGAACCGGACCGGTAATGGACCGGGACGGTCCGGAACCGGACCGGTAATGGACCGGGCCTCCCGGTTCCGTTGCCTGCCATAATTTTATCCTTAATTACTCATTTTCCAAGTGCATTCAGGGAGCATGATTTGTCTAATTTAGGTTATCAAGAGAAAATTATTTTCTTTTTAATATTGTCGGCTCATTGTTCAAATCATTTTCCATGTCTATTGAGAGACATTATGATCTAGAAGACACTGTAAGCAAAAAGGATTTCATGAGGAAAAAATTCCGTTACCGGGAATCGAACCCGGGTCTCCTGGGTGAAAGCCAGATATCCTAACCGCTGGACGATAACGGAGGTGTTTGACAGTTCTTTCAAAGAAAAAATTATAGATAAAGAAAGTCGAGCGACAGTCGACAGGGCCTGGACTTTTGGACCCTCAAACTCGCCTGCCTACCTATACTAAGCGAAAATTACAGCCTTTTTAACTTCTACTTTATTTGAAATAAATATTTAAAAAAACAAACTAACCTACATTGACAGTGAATGATTTTTTTACACTTTAACCTTAGTGTACTTTTTACCTTTTATTACTTATAATTTATTGTATGTTATCAATTAATATTATTAAATAGAGTTACTTGCATTTACGTACCTTTTAATTAACCTGATTGTATGAATATAAACATTAACTCTTCTTAAAATGATTTTCGAATCATACCCACTTTTTTAAAGGTAGCAGAGGAGAGATGAACACAACTGAATGGTATTAGAGAAAAAGACAATGAACTGGTCAAATCTAGCCAAGAAACATTTCTTGGTTTCATAAACTAACAAATGACCCATACCATTCTTAGATTATTTATGTGCTCCTCTATCAACATAATGTTGTACCCATCCAAAAAGAAACATAGTATACATGAAAGTTGTTGAGAAGTAAAACATATCTCGTCAGCAGGTATCACCAAAAGGAGAAAAAATATAACAAAGGCAGGCTCATTGTTGCAATCTGTATAGGGATGACTTGTACTCGTGAATTTCTAACTAGAGCTCATTTGACAAAATCTTGTTTGTTTAGTGTTGTTTTACAAAAATCAGATAAATGTACCAAAAAATCACAAAGATCAGAGGAGAAAGATTGGGGATGTATTCTTGTAAGAGCCTCTTATCCATGAATTACTAACACCCCATTTCTACACTCTGTGTGTCCTGTTTACACGTCCAGCCATCTTTTCCATGGTTTCTTGTTCAAATGGTTGAGTAATCAAACTTGTGGAACTGCAAATTTTCCAACTCTTGGAGATAAAATGTATTGCGTTTCCTGTATGTTCAGTACCTTTGGTACAGCCATGCCCCCGGAGATAACAATTTCTAAATCGTTTGAAATTTAAATGTAGTTAGAAAAGATGAAGGTAAAAATTGCAAAATTAGTTTGTAAGAAGTTCGAATTTAGTCTTACCTATCCCCTCTCGAACAGAGAGATTGGGCCTCATAACGTCCTTAGAATTCACAAGGAATATATCTCCAAGGTAGAGGTGATTAGTCGGCACATAAACACAACAAAGTTCTTCTGCACCTGTATTCTTGTGAAGTATGACAGATGAAGTGATGAAGCCAAATGCATACTCACCAAGCCGTGGATGTCTTATTATGGCCACTTCTTTGAAGGCATGTGAAGTCTTATCTAAAAAAAATTGTTGCATTGTGTTTAGCATTTGGAATGTTCCGAATCAAACATAAAATATTTAGTAGGTTACCTGGTGAAATTGCTGAGCTGATTTGCTTGGAGGCAGAGTAGATATAGCTCATGAGGGGCATTTTTTTGATGAACCACTCTCCTAAACTAAGAAGAGATGCACCTAACCACGAGGACATGAACACCCCAACGAAGAAGATGAAAGTCATGGAGGTAGCAAATCCAAGGCCTGTGAATCAATATGAACACTAACGATAAATGCAATGCGCACTCAACAGCAGCAATAGATCTTTTCATGCTCAATACAAGGACCAGATACTGAAAGTATTTCATGTAAGCATTTTTCGTAAGAGCTACCACATACTCAAGTTAGATATGCTAAATAGAATAGAGGCAATCAAATTGGAGGGACGTATGCATACATGAAACGAGAGGCGCACACACACATACAATCACTGACCACTATAAACCATCTTAATTTTTGAGATGAGTTTCAATCCTCATATTTCATTTTTGGCTAAAGCACACCCTCAAATTATATTTTTAAAGGCGTGATTCAAGATTCTGCACGCTAGGAGGCGAAAATGATATGATCAAGTATAAGTATATGGACACAAAGTACGAAAATAGTAATGACAGTGACTTCTCAGTGGTGAAGTCTGATGAACAATTATTTCTGCTGCAAGTAATGTCTATGAGCCAAGTTCAACATTATACTCAGCCTGAGCTCTTTCCCCTCCCCCTCCCAGACTCATGGAAACAAAGAAAAACGAGAGGAAGAAATAACAAATGCTTACAAAATCTAGATATCAGTTTCTGTACAGTCAAATAGACAAGTACATAAAGAGCATGGCTACTAACCAAATACATTGATTCCGAGATGATTATAGATCGGAGAAAAGAAGTCGTCCACAAAATGAATGAACCACCAGGTGATGTAGAAGGTTATGGCTAAGGGAAATAAGATGACACTGCAAAACGATCATAAAAATATTTATATGCAATACCATTCAGCGAAGAGAAAAGCACAACATGACAATAGGAGGAATAGTTTCCGAGCAAAAGAAAACTAACCATCCGGTCATGAACTTTTTCGAAGTCCAGCTACGAATAACTTTGCTAAATGCCTGAGTAGAGAAAAAAACAAAGAGAAATTAAACACAAAGGCAGCCTTCATCATATTTTGCTGAAAAGCCATAGTTCTTTGCACTTTGTGCTAAAACACACTTGTTTGGACGAAGAAACCATAATCATAGTAGCTTACTCGGATTTCAACGGAGGTGCATTGCTTCTTCAGCTTTTAGGCATAGATGATAAAACACAGAAAACAAGATTACAAACACATTCAAAATGTAGTGCACTGATAGATGGCCCAATTTAACTAATTAACTAGTAATGTTGGTCAGCTTCTGATTACCACAAAACGGAACGAAACATTGATTCTGCTATTCATCACGCTAACTTCTAAGATCTATTTGTATTTCTTACACGGTAGATATCCCAATTCAAGCTCTATATGTTGCATGGACTTGTTTACGGGTAGATGTATAAGTATCCACTGTGATTTTTCGCAAATTTTTTTTGGAGAATTTTCACGAATTATCCACATACGTATAACATCCATTTGATACAAGTACGTCAAGACAAACAAAGGATTCGTGTTATATATAGTCTAAGCTTCCGCGAAGAGAAAAAGTAGGACATGTATGGGATCACATTGATGATAACAAATGCTGTGAATGAAACAGAGAGAGATGGAGATGGAGAAACCTCTTTGCCAGAGGAGTGATGAGACCTAGAAGAAGGAATATTGGGGGAATGAGAAGGAGAAGGAGAAGAAGATTTGGAGTGAGTAACATTAATATTGGCGACCGGTATTAGAACTTCTAATTCTCTATCCATAATAATAACATCTGATCTTGGCGTCGCCATTATCAATTATAGATCTCCTTCCTTCTTCTTTCCCTTCTCTTCCCCTGCCCTCAATATGCACTTAATCCAATTCCCTTGTCAAGCTTAGCCCCTTTTCTCCAAAAAAATTCACAAATAAATATTTTAAACTTGTGACCTTAATAGGCACAAGTTTGGCAAGAGGAAGTGTTTAATAGGCACGAAGCAAAGATGAAGTGCCAAACTGAAATATCCTGTCAAGTTTGAGGGTATCTCCATATATTTGGCCTTGTTAGTTCAAAATTTGTTAGATTTTAGTGATTCACATACTAATTATGCAGAGATCACAATACTTGGATTATTTACCTAAATAATAATCAAACTACTGTTATAAAGTGCTGAACTTTTATATTTTAAATATTTTAATTTCAGTATTCCTAGTACATATTCTTATTTCACATTAACGGCCCCTTGTTATAATGATATGATTTTTTTTAGAACCGATTTTCATGTGATATTTTACTTTTGGCATTCTACTTATAACAACAATGACATTCATTATAGCAGTACACTCTTTGTTAAATTACCTCTCTATAACAATCATACTCAAATATTGTGTAATATATTATTTATAAAATAAAATAATAAAATATTTATGATAGTCATTATTAATGTCATATACATAGTAAAGGAAAAAAAATTATATTTATATGATGTCCATCGAGGAAAAAAACTATTGATATTTGCCTTTTATACATTCATCTTCTAATTTTCGATATTTTTGTATATAATGACTAAATGAGATCTAAGGATCAAAAATCACTATACATATACAATAGCATCTTGCTATAGCACTCATGAAACCTTGAAACAAACAGGTCACTATAAGGTGTAACTTGCACTACTTTAAATATTACTAGTATTTAATATACTTTTGCAATTTAAATTAACAATCTTGATCTTATTTTAATTTTTATCCATAAACATACGGGTTCATATCGCAGTTCAGCATATTTTTTTTCCTCTTCAGTTTATTCAGAGGGATCGTCTCTTCAATTCGGAATCGTAGATGTAGTTGGCTGCTTCTGAATTTGCAATTGGAATTGAAGGCAACAAAATCGATTTCGATCGTTTTGGGGAACATGATAACAAGGTCTAAACTTGTTGAGCAGCTCAGAGATTATCAGATCCGATCTCAACACAAGTGTCCTCCTCTTACTTTCTTTTCCCCTAAGCTTCATCTCTCCAATTGGTACGTCTCCGTTTGTCTATGTATCCCTCCACATACTAACATCAAATTTAGCAGGAAGAGGTTTCTGCTTTGGATTTTATGTTTATTTACTTGTGTATACATGAATTATTTGTACAAAAATCTGTTTTTGTGATATAGTACTTAATTGTGCCACCAGCAGTAGGGGTAACTTTCCCACGATTTTAGGCTGATGAGAAGAAATCACCGAGCTTTTTTCATTATTTGAAGCTACACCTTAGGGTGCATTTGGGTAACTATTTCAGTTATTGATATTCAAGTATTTCAACTAGAATGAATGACATAATTTAACTTAAGCAAATGATGATTCTAAAAGCTTCTGCTGAGGCGCAAGGCTACCTAGCTTTGAATTGCAAAGGCAATGGACATGGACTCGCTAATTCCAAAAAATCACGATTTGAAAAGATTTTGGCTAGACGGAAAGCCACATTTGGTGCAAATTGCTAAGGCATTCTACAGAATAAGAACTTGATCTCTCCTGATTCTTTTTTTATAATCGAGAAAACCCCGAGACCAGTGGCACAAAACTCAAAACTCTGTGAATAATGGGCTTGTCCTTCTACCGTTCTCCACTTATATATCAAGCTTTTGTGTGTGGCAGGGTTCGAACCTGTGACATCATCCATTACGCTCTAACCACTAGAGCAAAGCCCTGGGGGCCAATTCTATCCAGATTTTTTTTCATCTGTTGAAGTGATTAAAGTCTTTTTTTTTTTTTTCTTGTATCTTGCATTTATTTTGGTGGAGGGGATTCATAGGTCTTTAATAAGTTTGACGTCAGATGCTAAATGAGCGTCGTGATAACGTTTCTTACAAAAGACTTCCTACGTTGAAAGTCAGAACCTATTCACTAAAAATTAGAAAGATTAATTGAGAAAAAAGAGGAGTGTGCTGCTTTCCATCCTTCATTTCAAGGTCAGGCATATAATTGAAATAATTTTATTTGAATTTCCTTGCACTTTTCTCTGCACTTCTGACCAGACAATAAAAATTTTATTTGCATCATAGCACTACTCTTTTATAGTTTGATCTCCCACTGAAATGTGCTATTTACAATGGTTACTTGGTTAGCTATAATAATAGTCTTTAGACCTTCAATGATGCTCATGGTGGGTGTGCCATTTTTCCTCCCACTGAAATGTGCTATTTTCCCTCCTCCATTGATGCTCATGGTGGATTATTGGTTCCTCTTCAAAATTTCAAAATAGTAGTCGTTTCAAAATGTAATCCAGGGATTCCTTGCTTATGGTCTCCCCTTACCAATCTTGGATATATATATTTCCCAGCTCCATGGATATGTCCTAATTCATTGAGTCCCTCGCTAAGAGTATGTCTGTAGTAAGATTGTCACTAACCTTAAGTCAGCTGTGGTTACATTGCCATTCCTAGGGTGTCTATTGTCAGTATCGATGTCCTGTTGCCTTAAGCAAGTTGCTTGTGCCAGACTTTAGAAACAGAATCTAACTTACCAGGTATGAGAGTGATTTTCTCCAATGAGCTACTTCTGCTCTTCCAATTAGCTTTCCGATTACCAAGTAGCATATGTTGCTCAGGTCCCTTTTTCAACCATAAAGCTTGATGTAGTTTACTGGCTTGACCTCTTTTATGGATCTCTCCACATGATGAGTTCCACCAATATGATTTCTCCCTAAAAAGAGGAAATGGTTTTTGCATGATCTGGTGCTCAAGCTTTTGAATTGGCGAAACTTCTTTTGTCAATTCAATTAAAGCAGGTTAATCACCTGAAGTTCATGTCTCAAATCCATCTTATCATTAAATCCTTGTTGTTTTGGTCCATATAATTATGCTTGGTATATGGGATAAAGGGATGTTGGTTTTGGGCCCAAAATGTGAAACCTGTTAGTTTGTTGGGCATCAATAGGCATGGCCGCACTTATTCTCATTTTAATCTTTGAACCTGTAAACAATTGCCAGTTTCCTTTCACACAGCTTTTTTTCATCTGTCCTCCATTTGCTTATATCTCTTCTATTTATCTTAATGTTGTTTGAACATGCAAAGAGATACTCTTCTACTGAAGTGTGCTCCACCCATCTTCTCATTGATGAAGATCATACTCGAGAAGAATATTTTCCCTGCTAGTTCTGTTCACTGCTCTCTTTCCTTACCTTGCCAGAATCCTCTGCGTTGAACCTACTCTGAGGGAGATCTCTTTTTCATTAGCAATATGAGTCTCTTAATGTTTTATCCAATCCCCTTCCATCTTTCATCCTAGCCTTTTCAGTATCTCATTCTTCAGCACTTCCTCCTCTGTCAACATCAACCAAGTTGAAACTCCTTTAAAGTTTGACCCATCAAAACCCCATCTCTTTCTGTAGTGTTTTATTGCCATAGTTGTTTTTGTAAACTTACTATGATCCTCAAACAATTGAAACTCATTCAGCTTCTTTTCTACATATGTTTCTCAAATATCCATTACTTCCACCATGAGAAGAAATCTCATCCTTGAATACAGGCCACCTTACCTAAATAGGTCTTCCTCTCTATTTGCCGAGATTCCTTGAAGTACTCGTTTCCTGTGAGCACCAGTGTTGAAGCTTCATTTTTTCCTCACAGATATCCATGAGGGATATATGAAGTTCGTTCTCTTCCTCTGTGCATCTCTGTGATGGGTAAATCTCCATAAAAAAGGGACAACTTTCGTGTAGTTTGTGATTGGATGTAACTGTTAAGATTTTCTCTAGAATAAATCTCTCCGTTGACGAGGTCTGTCCCTTCTCCAGCTTCTTGTGGTCTTTCCCAGAGTATTCAAAAGTCTGGATTTCTTCTAATTGAATTGGAGTGTTGAAATATTACCTATCTTTTTTTCGTTTGTGAATATCTAGCACTGCACCTTAGTCTTCTGATTTTCCAGAACTCTGTTTTTTCCTATAAGCATTTCACTATAGCATCATGTCTTGTTGGTTATTTAATGTGAATTAAGCTACCATAACGAATACTTTATTGGGCCTTTCCAGGTCTAGTTCGTTATTTATTTTTTGTGTTATGGGGAGAGAGGGGGAGTTGAAGGGAAGCTGCAAGGCTATAGCATCACTCATATTGATAATTCTGGAGTTGCTTAATATCTGTCAAGGGAACACCTTGGACCGTATTTTGATTAATATATTTTTAATGAGCAATATAGAAAAGGAAATGTAGTGAAAAGTGTTAAGTGGATGCCACAGAAACAATGTTGTAGTATATAATATCAAAACTTTTGAAGAGAACCATTTTGAGATTAACCAAAAAGAAGTAGGATTTATGATTCTATCAGTATTGTATTATATTAACGACGGTGAGAGTAAAAATGAACATTTAGTTGCTCCATCCATCACAATTTGTATCTTAATTTATGTGTTCTCAAGGAATAAATTGTAAAAAAAAGATGTACTGGAAAACATTAAGATTTTAAGTTTCATTCCGTAAAGTTTGACCTTCTGCTTCTCGATGACGACACATGTCGAGCGGAGCTCACTACTCGATTAAGGACTTTATATTGGGGAAAGTGAACACCATTGGACAAAAAAGTAGACTGTTATATTTAGAATCACATTTGCAGATATTTCCATACCATAGTATGTAATACTATTTGACTTGGTACAAAATTTAATTGTTTGTTTAACGTTTGTATTATGTTAGACATGGTGGAAGTAAGTCAAGTAACTACTAAAAGAGTTGTTAACAAGTTATTTTAGAGGGATAAAATTTAACTTTTTGAAATTTTTGAAGGTTGTATAGAATAATATTATTAGTATAACGGGTCAAACATTTTAAGACGTTGCAAACGGTAATGATTGTCATAAAATTGGGACAAATAACATAGTAGATGCTCTTCAATATCATCTCTCATCCTTTCACTTTCTATACCTGATTATTTTCTTGTTTTAATTCCTTATTCTGCATTCTAATGTTGTCCAATGTTTCGAACTTCTCATGGTTGTTGGAAATTCCTTCTCCCCTTTGTTTATTGTATGTCAGGCGATTGCACTTTTAAATGGATGCGGTGCTACTTATAGTATATTAGCCCATCATCTGTTATGTGTAACTTGCAAATTTCTTTGGTGTATTATAATTCTCATATATTGACGAACTTGGATGCACAAGATCTGGATCTGCTCGCACACACAAACTAAATTACCATATGCTTTACCTTGTCATTAGAATAATATTTGCATGATGTAACCTTGATTCCACAAGTTCATAAAACCTTCTAAACAGTTTTGGAAGAGCTGTGCATTTGTTAATAGGGTAACAAATTTGTAATTGTCTCAATTTTTGTGTAGGGCTGATGTTGCAGTTGCTGTGTTCTGCGCCTTGCTATTTGGTGTGCTTATATTATCATCATATGTGGCCCTTTATTTACACCATTACTGGAGTTCCTTTCTAATTATAAGCCTTGCCATTACCCTTCCAGTGCGTTTGAGAATGTTACGACAGGCTCATGCAAGAAAGAAAGTAAGACAGTTACCTTTGTCTATGTGAACTTCCTTCTGTTTCTGCAAGCACCAAATAGCAGTTTTAAGTGAAAGGAATACCTCTTGCACAGAAGTGCTCTCCGATTGTAGAAATACAATTCTTTGATCTTCGTCATATAGGCTGACCAATCTTCTGCTGTAAAAGATGGGATACACCCTTCGTATTACTCTTGATGGCCCATTCATTAAGAAGCATAATTAGACGATCAATTAGTTCCATGTGAAATGAACAACTGGTGTCCAGAGCTCAAGGTTTCAGCAATTTTAATAATTCTTGCTTTGTTGTAAACTAAGCTTGGTGGGTAAAAAGATGCTCAGTTCTGGATAATTTCCAAGCAGGTGCACTGATTGTAGTAAACTTTGAAGTGTATGTAGAGATTAACACATTGTCGCTGAATGGTTGAAATGACCTTGGTTTAGGAATATTATACTGAACCGTGTAGGAAAGTTGAGTTCTGTAAGAGAAATTAGTATTTGTGCTTTCTATTAATTAGTAATTTATGTTTCAAATAGAAATATTCAAAATGCAGATGTTTTGGAAGAAATTTGATTGCTAAACTTTTTTTCAGAGTTGTACTGTTTGTTTTAATGAATCAGCGGTAAAATAAGCTATGACCCAATTGAGACCATGGCCACACCTCAATAAAACAGTAATGATGTGGTCAACCCAGGATACATGGCTCTTCTATGGGGGAAGGATCACGCTAATCGTCTGAGTGTGTGGTGTGTCTTAGTGTCTTATTACTACGAAAAAGAAATGAGAAAATATATGATTCTCATTCTCGAAACTCCACTCATCTCAAGGTGAAGCAAGGAATTGTTTCAAATGTTTGTTGTTCAATATCTCGGCTGCTCAAGAAGTTTTACTAGTAGCTCCTTCGACCCAGAGTGGATTCTAGGATGAATCACTTCATGCCGACCTAATATGAGAATAGAAAACTGGAACATCTTATCAATCGCTGGATGAAGAATCGCGAACATAATAACTTCTGGTTGACCATGTTACCAGAAAAAAGATACTTTCGATAAAGGAATAACACGACTGAAGTGGCTATACATACAAATCTATTTACGGATCTATATGCTTCGATTGAAACTGGAAGTTCCAGAACAGGTGGCTGGTGCACCACAATAAAAAAACTTCCTTTTATTTTTTAAAATTTGGATCAGATTTATGTTGGCTTCATCGGGAGACTCGCGTAGTTTGTTACATCAGCTCCAAAAAGATAAAGTTACTTTGGAATTAATAAAGTTAACTTTTGACATGTCAAGGCGTCTTTATGGAAGACCATGAGTTGCCATTTTCTAATCTGCACATCCCCTAATTTCTAGAGCCGCCTGCATGTAGTTTGTGGATATTATCACAAGATTGACAAATCAGTTCACCAATGTTAGGTTGCATTTTGGATTTGGTAGGCATGTAGTAATTTTCGCACTTTCTTTCTGGTGTTTGGTCTAAATTTTCTTCGAATAGTCTGCCAAAATCCAACAATAAACTTTAATTCTTTCCCAAAATTAATTGAAAAACAACTAATTTTTCCAAGATAAATATCAAATTATTAGTTTTCCAAAAACTAAAACCAAAAACAAATTCAAGTACTATAGCAACTAAACTGTTATAAATTATACTAGTACATCTGATAGCCGATATACTCTACATAGCTAAAAAAACAAAAATTAAAAATTGTGATTTTAAAAACAATAACATCTTGGCCAAAATACATTAATTCCTCTCTAGTTCTTCATTGAAAGGCACTTGACTAATGACTTGTTTAAAAGTTTAATCAAGCACCCGGCCTCTGCCAATCACTTGTTGACAAGGGTGGAGAATAGTAGGTTAAGGGTGTAATCAGTTGAACATCATTCTTCATCAAAAAATTATATTGTGTATATAAATTAAATACTATTTTTAATATGTATATTATTAAGTTTTGGATACTCTCAGTGATCAAAAGCTTTGTTGCTGCCTACTGCAAACCTGGAACTAATTATTGTTACCATCTTATTTTCTTAATTACTTCTTCTTCTTGTCGCTGATTGAATAAGCTTAGGCAATCGTTCCTTAAAACTTTATTTAACTAGCTGGTTTTCTTGTAGTAGCATTCTACCACTTAGCTAGGGGTCGTTTGATGTGAGGGATAAAAATAAATAGTCTTGGGACAAAATTTTGGTGTCTTGTTTGGTTGCCAAGTTTGGGATAACTTATCCGACCATTTATATCATAGTGATGTGATAAGTTATCCCATATACATGGTGGAATAACTTATTCAAGGAGAGTTAATCCCGGGATAATTAATCCTGACCCAACCAAACAACCCCTTACTCTCTGGGCTAAAATATTGGCTATTAGTGGCTTGATCACGGCGTTAATAGGAAAGATGGAAGGCTCAACTGCACAAGTACATATTCGTTAGTTAAGCATAACCTAGTACTTTTGAAGTCGAATCCTGTACATACATACGATGTAAAAAAAATGAGTATAAATAGAATTAAACATAAATTTCAAAATTCAATCTCACAAACTCAGAATTAATATTGTTCAAATTCTGGATCCGTCACGTGTCACGTACTATTCAAGGTTGCAATTTGGACTTATCAAACTGGTGTTCAAATGGTGACCTATTGACCATTGTATACCTTTCATTTTTTTCTATAGAGATATATGAATAGACTGATTCATTGGAATGGAAAGGCCGAAATTCTCGGTCAATCAATACTCCACTAAGTTATAAAAAAATATATTACGTAGGGCTTCATTGCCCATAACGCCATCATTGAAGTTTCAATAATAACTAAACACTATTATATATGTTGATTAAACTGAACAGTAACTGATGTTGATTTTACCAGCACCCTTAATTAATACTAAAGCTTATTAAATAATTCTTAAAATGGAGTTCTCATCCGATCCTTTAGCAAATCAGTGGGACCTACCTAAATGATGTTTGAAGTAACATTGCCAAACTTAAAAGTGATCACTAGCTAGCCTCTTATCATCAACAACCCTCCCCTATAAGCTTAAAATGGGTCGACCTTTTACCCCTTTTTTCTTTTCTTTTCTTTTCAAGTTATTTTCTGTTGAGAATCATGCATTGAGTTGTGAGCTCAGTGCATGATTTTCAACATAGTATCAGAGAAGAACTCATTTCAAGGTAGGACTCCCATATTAAATTATCCACGAACCAGATGTCCAATTCTGGGCCTGAGGGGATGTGAAGAGTCTCACATAGATGAATGGCTTGAATACTTCTCTCTTCATGAGCTAGTCTTTGAGATTAAGTTAAGCCCAAGGTCCATTTAACATTTCCATCCATCATCTCGATCAACTTAATTTTTGCCATTTTTGTTTTTGCTACTTTTATAGAGGAAAGATTTTACCATGATTTATACTAGTAGGAAATGATTGAACTTATTTAGGACACTAACAATTTTTTTACACTCAAGTATGTTTTTTACTGTTTTATTTTCTGAGTTATGTGCATAATCTCATTAGAGGTGGATCTACCATGGTAATTATGGATTCACGTGAACTGGCCGGTAGCTTTTGTTCAGACCTTATATATTAACTCGAAATCATTGTATAAACACATAAACTTCAAATTCTGAATTCCTCGAATCTTATTGTGGACAATTACGTTTATTTATATTTTGGTTGACTTGCACATATAGTTGCATGCTAGGTGCTTGCCTAGCCATATAGGTAGGGTAGGTACTCCTATATAGTACTCTATATGAAAAGTGAAGACAAAAAGAGATGTTTGGTCGCCATTCATGTGTCTAAATTGAGAACTCAGGCCAGCTGCATATGCTTTATATAAGTTGGCTAATTACACGGAGACGACATGCTTTGCTTTATCATCTCATTGTGACACAGTGAACCTCAAACATAGGGACATTGCTACTAAAAAATCCAAAATGGCTGCTAAATCAAGTACAGTAGAAATTTTTGAAGGTTGATGTTGATTAATTTGGTCTCAAGAACAATTGGGGGGATTTATCTAGAATATGGAAAAAAGTAGTCAGTAGTGAGTAGTACTCCATTAGTCAAATGATGATACTTCCTCCGGACCACTTTACTTATTGTCACAATTTTTTGTTTACATGCCCCTTAAGAAAATCATTAACTAGAGTGTAATTTGACTAAATTATGATTATTTATTACTCCTCAATAAATAATACTTTTATCTTTTGCACTACATTAATATCTCTTCATATTTATATCTAAGGGTAACTGTGAAAACAAACATTTTATTATCCCTTCATTTTTTTAAAATGACAACTATTATGGACCATCTATTTTTTAATAAGTACGACAAATAAAGTGGTCGGGACGGACTCGGGAGGAGGTAACAAAAAGGAGAAAAGTCAGGCAATGATTCGAGATGGGCACACAATGCTTGGAATTCTCTGAGCATGATGTAGCCACGTTTTACGAAACCAGGCGTGCGCAATGATTTTTAATGCCCTTTAATTTGCCTTATGGAATTATGATTTTTATGGTCTGTACATACTTGTGGACCATTATTATTAAATCGACCTATTTTTTTTCCAATTGCCCATGACTAACTATAATGGAACAAAATTGCTAATTCTTCTTCTCTCTTACTTTTATTTTTCTTCGTCTACTCATCATGAAAAGGGAATTTGGTCTCTTTTTTTTTTATGTTGCCTCGACATAGATGCTTTTTCAAACAGGAGTTTTGGCTTATGTTTTGAGATGAAAATTAGAGGATAACATGGAAGCGTGTCGGCTTACAAAAGCACTCATGAAAAAGGTCCTTCTTTTATTTTATTTATTAAATTCGGCTGGATCTAACGAGGCGGAAACAGTCTCTCTACCTCACCTTTAAGGTAGAGATACGGACTGTATGCACTCTACCTTCTCCAGAACCCGCTTTGTGAGAATACATTGGGTAGGTTGTTGTTATTGTTGTCTTGAGGTAACGAGGGTTTTTTTTGGCATGGACTCCTACCTTGTAAATTAAAATTCAAAAGGTGACTACATAAAGGAGGAAAAGGCCGGACTTATATATCTCTAGTTTATTGAGTACTATACAAAATAGTGTTGGTGTCTCAGATGAACAACACTAGATGCCAACGAAAGGATTGATCTAGGATTCTTTAGTTTCTCCTATTATATTATTATTATAGGTGATAAAACATATTTATGGTTGGCCCCTAGTGAGGTTGATTATTCATTAAAAGGCGTAACTTGTTCATGCAATTAGCCCATGTTTGTTTTTCTATCGAGAGAATGTTATGAATTCGATTGAATTTGGCCCTTGCGGGGTAGTGCATTGAAATGCGTGTAAAAATACAAATAATAAAATCAAGATCAAACATTTAAGAAACAAAAATGAATTAAGACTAACAAGGATAATTAAGTACCTATTTAAGTCATGTCGCAGATTGATGAAGGACTAGGTCTTACTCTCTTTACTTTTTTCATAACATGATAGAATATACAACGACCACACCCAATATAAGGGTTAAAGAGGGAACCTAGCTGCAGTTAATAAAATTATGTGTCGTCCCATTACGGGCATCATCGGGCTGAGCTTACACTTACCGCCACACTAGACCAACCAAGTACGGTCTGGGAGTAAGTGTATGAACTCTCATCAGAAATATTTAAAGCATAAGTAAATATTTTAATAATCTTATAAGCTCATCATTTTTCTTAATTACCATGCTTGGATGTGATGCTCAATCCTCTAAAAAGGTCTAGTATTGAAAATGCTTAGACGTGCCTGATCAGTCATTGTTGAAGTCGTATATTGAACCATGCAATTAATTATACCACCTTAACATAAAGAGAATGGTCAATTTATTGCCCTCTAAAGGGCCACACATATAGCTCATTTGGTGAACCAAGTGCATGCACAGGAAGGGGTCCTATGCATAAAATGAATAATTGAACCATGCAATGCTTTATTAATGCATGCTCCCTTAACAGAAAGAGGCCGGACTTAGTTAGGCCAGGGGTGAAGCTACAAATTTGATTACGACCTACGAATTTGACAGAATTATATGTTTAAGAATGGAGTAACTTAATATGTATAAATAATTTATTCAAAATCCAATAAGTTTTGTTTTTGTGAAATCTAGATCCATAAATTCAAAATTCTAGCTCCGTCTATTGTCAAAGTAATAAGCCAGGCTTGCAAGATTCAAAATGATACTGTGGGAATACATGTCTCTAATTCAAACACATATATAAGTAATAATTCATTAGCAATACAATTGCCCTACGTACTATCAATTTCAGTATAGTGATATTTGACCCACGCATCACACAAATTCAAAACCCATCCTGTTGTTACGAGTTGGCTGTTCAAGTCCCATCCTATTCATTGAATACAATTAGTAAGTACTATTCCTTTTCGAACTTCATATAAAAACAAAGGTCAATTCTCAACTAACTATTCAAAACAAAAATAATCAATTAGATCCTGTTTTTTCTCCGTTGACAAGACCTACACAATCGAGGATGTTTGTCCTTTTGTAACAAATAAAGAACCCTTTTTCTTTCTTTAATTTTTTTTGATGATTGATCTTTTATTTGAGTTATTATAGCAAAGTCTAATCAAATAGGGCTGTAAAACTCGTTGCCCCCAACTCATGACATGAATCACGGCCGGCTAATATGGGCCCTACATTTACTAAAGTACGCAGTTGGTGCGCATTTAATCTTATGCCCCCACCCCCTCCTCTGCCACACGTGTGGTGCTGACACGTGGGACTTGACAGTGTGGCAATGATTGGGTAAGGATAAAAATGTCCATTTTTTATTTTATTAAAGAAAAAGGTCCACTGCCCGCACGAATGGTGAGTTGTTTTATCCTATTGGTTGGTGTGTTGGTTCCATAATTATGGAGAAGACAGCTTATTGGGCCAGGTGGATGTCTTTTTAATAAATAAATTTTTTATTTATTTTTCTCCATTATTGAGTTGCGATATGTATGAAGGGTACGTTGGAGTAACAATAGTCGGTATAGTTATCTCTGTGTTACCAGCTATTGAAGTGTAAAAATATTTTATAATACTTCATACATTGAGCTTTATAAATAGTTGGAGTCATCAGGCTGATTTTTTACACATACTTAGGTGAACGAATTTCGTACTTTCAAGAAAGATGAGTTACTTGAAAGCTCTAAGGTGGTTGCACAATCTCTCAATTTGTATAAATCATGAGTTTTTCCTGTGGTATATGCTAATCACATTAGTAAGCACATGAAAAATGAACCAATTATTTTGGAGATGTTATCAAAAAAGGAAAACGAATCAAATCAGAGTTATTTACGGAGAAGAATTCTCAAATCGTGTCTTACCAATCATAATTTCAAATTTGGTCAATACACATATTCCTTTTACAACTCAATTACTTTTGGAAAGATCTTGTGAATATCCATAATATATTGCTCGAATACTAATGGAGATATACACATGTACTTTCCCTAAGATATCTCAATACAATCATTCGTTCCAACTCATTACATAGAAGCTCTTTCGAAACCTTCGTTAAACACAAATTATTATTCTAATATTGGCAACAAATGTTTTCAAATTGATTAGCCAAACACAAATGTTACACTACAAATATACTATTTGAGAAAGTACTTCTCACAAAAAAATACTTCGCAAAATAAACAGATTTGAAAGATTGGCCAAATAGATTGATTACACACGCAATAAATGGAAATATTAAAATTGTATGTAATTTTAGTATTTTTTATAAGACATTTAATCTATACTTACGAGAGTATTGTTGTTCCTAGGATGAACCTTTTTTTTTCTTTCCATTTTTGTAAATTTTACGTTAAGTAGTTTTCTCTGCTAATGATTTACTTAACTGTAATAATTATTTTTACCTTTAATATTATTCTTTTTTGTTTCTTTTCCTTGTCTCACGATTTAAAGCATGGTACGAGTCAATAATGAAGCATCAATATTATAGTACAGAGTTGTAAATATTGGATGCATTCAATCCAAAGATAGACTACTTCTACACGGAATTATTTGTCTCTGTCCCATTTGATAAACACCATTTACCAAATTAATTATAAATCTATAGTGATACATATATATTGTACACTACTAATTCAGAAAACAAAGAATTATAAAATAAAATATAATTATATGCATCGACAAGCATAAAAATTATTTATACTGACTTAAAACAATTATAAGTAAAATTTTCTGATACGAATTAATTGATTATAACTAGGTATAAATAGTTGTTAATCTTTTATCACACGTTAAACTATGTTAATAATATAAAATACATTATCAAAGATCCTATATGAAAATCACCGGGGTTGTGGTGAGATGGTTTTAGATCAACTACATCTTTAATCAAAGGTCTTGGTTTCGAGTCTCTGAGAATGAAAAAGTTCATGTTGGGGCGAGGTCTTCAAAAATGGACATTATAATGTGCGAATCCAAATTTAAATAATCTCAATACGAATACCGAACATTAAAAATAAAAAATTATATATATAAAAATCAAATTAATAAAATTAAAGATAGTGTTGTTCTTCTATATGAAAGTACTCCTAGTAGTAAGGCTAGAAGAAAAGCCAAGAACCACGGATTACCGTCTGGTCCCTGGTCAATTTCTCACTGATTAAGTAAACAATATTATTGGAGCTGTCTGCAACTAGACTTCGTACTGTTTTTTTTTTTAGCTACCATCCCCTTTGTCTTTTAGCTTTCCATCCGTCATACGATATTCGTATTACGATGCAATTAAATTTGGAGTCGTGCTAAATAGTGGTGTATAAAATCAAATTACAAATCGAATCAAATCGCAAATTGAATCAAATCACAAAAAAAAATTGATTAGTGGTTTGGTTTGACTTGGTTTGGTATAACCGAACCAACCCGATAATATATATATATACTATTTTTAAAAATATTTTTTACATAAAAATATTTATTGTGATATAATTTATAAATATTTCTTCAACTTTTTCATAGTTTTTATCTTTCAATATATTATTTCAAGTTTAAACTTAGAATTTTAAATGGTTCAATAAGTCTTTTTACAACGTATAGATATTATTAACTCAAATAAAATTCAAATCAATACGAATGTTAACAAAAGATTGTTCAACCCAACACTAGGAATGACAATCGTGTTAGATATTTATTCTTTAATTTTACATAAATACATAAACTAATTTATTTTTTTGTTTAATATTTAGTCATGTAATTAATACTTATTAGGCTTATTTTAGCATGACTTAATACTTTTAAATTATGATTATTTTTATTATGACTTATTAATATGCAATATTTATTCTATGCGATTTTATTATTTTTTTGTCATCACTCACTTCATAAATTCCAAATAAAATGAATATATTTTGCGTTTTTTTATTAAGAAATACCTTAGATAGTTGTATTTTGCTCGGACTAAAGAAATAGTTGAAGCACAAGTTAATTATATATTTGTATGAAGACTTTACGGGAAAAAATCCAAAAAAACCCCGAGGTTGAAAAATCCGACTTTATTGGTTTGGTTTGGTTTATAAATTTAAAAACCCGACACTAATGGTTTAGTTTGGTAATTAAAAAATCCAAACCAACCCGGTCCATGTACACCCCTAGTGTTAAATAGTTCCTTATTGAGTTACAACGCTCCAAAGAAAGATGATTTTATATAAGAGCTTGAATTCGAGAACTTTAATTATGGATAACAGAGTATTTATCACTCTATTATAATCTTTGTTGATTTCGAACTCGAACCTGAGAACTCTAATTAAAAATGATAAAGTACTTACTATTCTACCATAATCCTTGCTGATTTTCCTTTCTCGTCTACAACCGAATATCCGTTTCAGTCCCGGCCCATATGTAACCAACCCCCCACCCACCCCCACCCACCCCACCCCCTAAACAACAACAACTTTTTTCTCTTCCCTTTTCCTCGATGTATAAAAAAAATCAGTTTTTTTTTTTGAACCCCAGGATAACACGCAGCCGCTACAACCTCTGCCACAGCTTCTACCCTTCGGGTGAGCAATCTGTGGTGAGCACTTTGTGCGCACTGGGTAAATCCCCCACTGTGTAATAGCCTGCAAATCACACAGAGGATGTAAATCGCACTAGGCAAGCCCTGTGCGACAACTTCGACTCAGAAGGCATTGAGGAAAGATCGATCCCGAGTCATTCGTGTGGATAACCACCCTCCAAACCAACTGAGCCATCTCGGAGGACAAAAAAAATAAAAATTAGTATTGTTAGTGTGCTTCTCCACAATATTTAGCTGAATTTGAAAAAATAATTAAAGGTAGAAAAATTTATAAAATTTCAAATACTATTTGGACACAAATTTCAGTTAGTATGACAAGAAAGTGAAAATATCGTTCAAAACATATCCGTATAGGGTGAAAATCGTTTACACCTCTTAACTTTATTTTAAAAATTAAATACCCTCTCAATTTTAAATAATAATCATTCTCCCCCCTTTATCCTATGCAATGTCTATTTTTCCTTTACCATTTTTAATTTTTAATTTATGTAATATTTTTTTATATTATATATCTTTATTTTTCTTAACCTAGGTATTTACCATTAGAGTTAAATTCATTAACATTATTAAAAAGAAGTTTTTTTAAAAAAGATATAAAGGTTGATAATACAAGGGCAAAATAGACATTTAAAAAAGTCAACTAGAATAAAAGGGGGAGAATGATTATTGTTCAAAATTGAAGGGATGCTTAATTTTTAATCAAAATTCGGGGGTGTAATAATTTTCACCCTATTTGTATATAATTCAAATAAATATTATGAAATGGGGGCGGAGGTAGAGCATGTTGAGTGTTGGGAGAAAATAATTAGTGTGGAATATAATATCACTTATTAAATTTGTTTTCTCTATTTTCACAAGGAACGAAACTCATTATTTTTTTTAAAAAAACCTAAATTAAATGTTTTCCAAAAAAATTTATCAACCAATTATCGAAAAGTTCTTCCATACCAATCACAACCTAGAATTTTATTTTTTAAAAAAAATATTATTTCTTTTTAAAATTTTATGTTCAGTCAAATACAAAATAAACAAGTCAATATAATTCTCTGTGGCCGTAAGCAGTCGTACGTGCAGCTCAGGACAATTGCCTAACTTTTTAGCCACCGTGTGAAATCTTCCTTTTACTCTCTGTGCTGTCACTTTTGAGTTATGTTGTTTCTTTTCTTTTCATAATTTTGATTCCACTACAAGCAAATTACTATAATTTTCTTTCTAGTGTCGTGAATCGAATGATGCATTAGCTTAGAATGTTTTTAGCTTTAGGAAAGGGAAAAAGCATATTGCCTCGTTTGTAAAAAATTTTTAAAATGAAGAAAAACATACTAGATAAACAAACATTCAAATTTTGAGATTGTATATCTAGATATCGTACCTTAACTTGGTTTTAACTGACAACTATATATTCAGCTCGTTCTCACGTGACACATAAATTTTGGAGGTGTGTAGATAATTATTTTGTAAGTTATTGAAGTATACAATTGACACAGAGAAGACGAGTTAAAATGTTTAGATGTGTATACCCAAAGTTGCGGTGCTTATTTGCCAACTGACTTGAGACCAAATTTTAAGTACTCCATTCGTTCCTAAATAATTGGTGTTTTAAGCTTTGGCACAATCCTTAAGAAATTACCCATTCTTAGAAAATAAAATGTGTTTTTATTAACTTACCTTTAGTAAATACCTTGAAAAAGATGTAAGTAACTCTTTAGTAGTCTTGATTATGTAAAATTCTCGGGTAAAATTAGAAGAATATCATTAATGTCTTTTTGATTACTTAAAACACCAATAAGAACAAAATGAAAAGGCTAAAACATATTTAGGAACGGAGAGAATATCTGTTTATGTATCATGCTTAACATAAATTGTTGCCAGCCGTTGTGCTTTTACACTATCTTGGTGGTGTAATCAAGAAGGAGGAAGCTTAATAATACATGATAATTTTAACGATAGTTTTAGTGTGAGGAAGGATTTAGGAATAAATTAAGATGGTATTTAATTAGTGAATAAAGTACAAATGTTTTAAGTGTGAAGGAACTCAACGGCGTAAATGCAAAACGACAACAAAGAAGCCTATAAAAAGCAACATACTTTCCAAAAGGAGCTTCAGAAAACAGAAAGTTTCTTTATAGCAGCAGCAGCTGGAAAGATTCATATAGTCGTTGCTGCATATAATAATACTAAGATAACACTCTTATTAATACTACTATCTTATTCCAAGCTCTGCTTCAGCAACAGAGCCTATTGAGTATTCAAACTGAAAAAAAAACAGAGAAGAAGAAAAGGAAAATTAGTTGAAATCATCAACTGTTCTCCAATATGTCTGACTTGGAGTTTTTTCTTTTTCTTGTTCCCCCAATCTTGGCAGTACTTATTATTCTTAATCTATTCAAAAGAAAACAGAAATTTCCAAATCTTCCACCAGGGGACATGGGTTGGCCTTTTCTTGGTGAAACTATTGGCTATTTGAGACCTTATTCAGCTACCACTATTGGAGATTTCATGCAAGATCACATCTCAAGGTAATCAATTAAACCAATTTCCTTCATTCTTTCTTTTTTTTTCTTCGAATGAGGCTTGGCGTAACTGGTAAAGTTGTTGCCATGTACTCAGGAGGTCATAGACTGTGAAAACAGCCTCTGCAGAAATGCAGGGTAAGGCTGTGTCCCTTGTGGTTCGGTGCTTTTCCAGACCGGCGCATAGCGGGAGCTTAGTGCACCGGGCTCCTCCATTTCTTTCCTCTCTTTTTTTTCTTTATATTTCTTGAATCTCTGTCCTGAAAATTTAAGCTTCTACAGGTATGGGAAAATTTACAAGTCAAATTTGTTTGGAGAGCCAACAATAGTTTCAGCAGATGCAGGGCTCAACAGATACATTTTGCAGAATGAAGGTAGATTATTTGAGTGTAGTTATCCAAGAAGCATAGGTGGGATTCTTGGAAAATGGTCTATGTTGGTTCAAGTTGGACAAATGCATAGAGACATGAGGATGATTTCTCTGAATTTCTTGAGCAATGCTAGGCTCAGGAGTCAACTTTTAAGTGAGGTTGAGAAACACACTCTGCTTGTTCTTGGCTCTTGGAAAAAGGATTCTGTAGTTTGTGCACAAGATGAAGCAAAGAAGGTAAATAAGTGGAGTTATATTTTCTTTTTTATTCTATAAGGATGATCAATTTTTATTCAATATGCTCTAACTTTGGAAATTGTTGTTGTACTTTGATTATCGCACTATTTGTTATAGTTACTGTTCTTTTTTTTCCAGAATATTGTCATGTTTTCTTCATTTCCGTTATTTCTTTTTCGGTTTGCTTTGATATTCTTATCCTTAAACCAAAAGTCTATCGAGAATAGTCTCTCTACCTCCCAAAGTCAAAGTAGGGGTAAAGTCTGTGGTTTCTGCTACTTGTGAGATTATGTATATAGTTGTTGCTCTAACTTTGGAAATTGTTGTTGTTTTGTGTGTGAAATTTCTACAGTTCACATTCAACTTTATGGCAGAGCATATCATGAGTTTACAACCTGGAAATCTAGAGACAGAGCAGCTAAAGAAAGAGTACATCACATTTATGAAAGGAGTGGTTTCTGCTCCATTGAATTTTCCAGGAACAGCTTACAGGAAGGCCTTGCAGGTACTATTATACATCACCATATCATTTAAGTGATTAAAAGCAAAGAGTGTTTACAGAAAGTCACCTGGGATAATAACTACAGTATTAGTTGAGTGACCATACGAGAAATAACTCTTCTTTCAAGTCTTGAATCAATTTTCTCTTTTCTACAGTCTCGATCGACAATTCTTGGATTTATTGAGAGTAAAATGGAGGAGAGGCTTGAGGAAATGAAAGGAAACGAAAACGACCTACTCGGTTGGGTTCTGAAGAATTCAAATCTTTCAAAGGAGCAAATTCTTGATTTGCTACTAAGTTTGCTCTTTGCTGGACATGAAACATCATCAGTAGCCATAGCTCTGTCTATTTACTTCTTGGAAAGCTGTCCTGCTGCTGTTCAACAACTGACAGTAAGCATAAATAATCAATTCTTTTAGTGAATGAATTAGAATTTTCTTTAATTTGTTTGAGCTGTTCAGGAAGAGCACTTGGAGATTTCCAGAGCCAAAAAGCAGGCAGGAGAAACAGAATTGAATTGGGATGACTATAAGAAAATGGAATTCACCCAATGTGTAAGTTTCTACCCTTTAGCTTATTGTCATTTATGTCACTAACTATCAGCTCATTTAAAACATAATTGCACGTAACTGCACATAACTGTGCGTACACAAAATATGATTAGAGTCTGTTTGGATGAGCTTAAAAACACTTTTTTATCTTACTCAAATGCAAGAAAAATGCTTTAAAACACCTAAAATGAGCCGTCCAAACAGACTCTTAGTAGCCTAAAAATAAACCATGTTCCTGTTACGCGTTAAAATACATTAATAGTACTGTTAAAATTCTATACATTGACGTACAACACATAAGTTAAATCCTTGCATATTGATGCTCTTTTTTTTCCCCTTTACTTGTAGGTTATTAGTGAGACTCTAAGGCTTGGGAATGTAGTCAGGTTTCTGCACAGGAAGGCTGTGAAAGATGTTCGATATAAAGGTATATATGTGACAGTTTCAAAGTGATACTACTTAGTAATTTTAATACTAGTACTACTACATGATGATGCATGCTTGCAGCTTTAAAATCTGATTTTGGATTTGCCTTTTTAACAATCTTTTTGTTATGGCTTGTTTTTTTCAACTTGAAAACCCAAAAAAAAGGTTATGACATTCCATGTGGATGGAAAGTGCTGCCGGTGATTTCAGCAGTGCATTTAGATCCTTCACTTTTTGACCAACCTCACAACTTTGATCCATGGAGATGGCAGGTTAGTCAAATTTTGCATTAAAACCCTCCAACGTGCTTATATTTTTCTTTCACTTTTTCTCTCAGTCTTCTGTTTCATAAAGCAGTCTGCGTAGGATCATAGAGAGTGTAGCTTTACATATGCTCCGTCGGATCTAAATTGACACTCACTTTAGCTCAAAAATATCATCCCAAAATAATTGTTTGTTTAAAAAAAGGCAGTTCGGTGCATAAAATATTTCGTGTTAGCATGGTCCATGGAAGAGCCGCACTTCAAGAGGTGTGGTGTAAACAGTGTACTCTGATACAAACATCGACTAGAACTCATGATACCGTTGCTCCAAGACTCACCTTTAGTTCTCAAAAAAAAAAATATATAACTTAGTAGACTGTACTTTATATTTATTATTTTTCTTAATAAACGTGAAAAGAACGAAGAGAAGGTAGTTTTTACTGTTTTAATGTATCCACTTGCTACCTTTTGAACCCACCTATTTAGTCGCCTTATAACCTGAGGTTGCACATGAGATTAGTCGTGGGATCATGTGACAAAATATTAAAAGTACTCACACCTCTAATTTTTAAGAACCAAATTTGTGCTTTAGGATTGGAATGGGACTTGTTAAGCTAAGTTGGAAACAAAAAATAAATAAATCAAGGGGTCATATTATTCCCAAAAGAAGAAAATAATAAAATGGATAAGGGAGTGAATTAAGACAAGGTTGGGGAGTGGAAAAGAACATTCCATCTAGGCCGTTTGTTGGGGTCGCATGATAAATAGAGCATATAAAATATCAGCAAAAGCAAAAAAGCAAGGTTGGATTTTGCCGTCCTGGTAATCATAATAATCCACAGAAAGGGACCCAAACCAAAATGAACTGTCATAATCAATTCTTGCACAGATGCTGCTGCATTATGCATGCTCCCCCACCTTAAAACTTAAAGATGTAAACTGGGTGCAAATGAGCAAGAAATAGGGTGGGATGGATGAAATTCTTTCATTTTAAATTAAAAATTTTGAGTTCGAGTGTGAAAGTTGAATTTGCCTTTGATCCGGCCTAGGAATTAATAAAGAAATTCTCGGGGTATATGGTAAGGAACACTTCTCCTTAAATGAGTCATGTGAGGCGGAAATTTAGATTAACCGGACAATGACTTTCATAAGTACACCCGGGTGATTTTTCTTATTACTCCCTCCCTATTATGTGGCACCTTTTCGATTTCGAGATTCAAATAAGTCTATCTTTGATCATAATTTTTTATATATATATTTTAAATATTTTGAACTGTCAATTATTGTGACTAATGGTACTTTTTGCGTAGTTTTCAAATATATAAATTTTATTTCAAAAAACTTGAAAATTTCGTGTCCAAATTCACGATCAAACTTAAATTGCTTGACTTTCAAAAAATAAAAAGCGTCACATGAATTGAGACAATGGGAGTACGATATTATTTTTGTAGAGAAGTGATGACTGTGAACCAACAGTTTCCCCAGAGAGTCCAAAAACTAAAATAGGATTATTAATCGTCCAAATATATTCCAACCCAAAGTCCCAATCTCATGCGTGTGGGTGGTGGGGTGAGGACCCAATCGAGGTAATTACACACTTAAAAGACTAGGGCCAACCCCAACCCGCATGTGGCTGGTGGGGTTTTCATGTGCACGTGCACCTGTGCTTTTCATGGTGGCTCACCTCCACTCCATGCTGGTCCATCCATTTCCCATTCTATCCTCTTTTTGGGGCCACAACTACATGTAACTACAAGTTATTTTAAATTCTACTCCTCGGTTCTTAAATACTTGTCATGTTTTTATACACCTTTTAAGAAAAACATTACATATAAGATAATTTGACTAAATTATCTTTACTCCTATCAATTTAATATCTCTTCATATTTATAAGTAAAGATGAAAACAAACAACTAATTATGTCTTGATTTTCTAGAAAAACAAGTATTGTGAACCATCTATTTTTAAAAAGATGATAAATATTTAGAAACGGAGAGAGTATTTGTTAAAAAATAAAATATCAAGTGCATTTACTGCTTAAAAAACACAGCAAGTGCATTTACTACTATTACTAGTTCCTCAGGATCTCAATGCAGATACTCATACCACCCAATCTTTCTTCTGAAATCTGACTTTTTATCTAATGGGGAGTACTGTACTGCCTAATGTGCAATGCCTCGATAATGTCGACAATATAGTTGAGGACCAAAGGACACGCATTGCCTCACTTAATTTCTATATTTCTCTTGACTCTTGAGTTCAAATTTTATCCAGTACTGTAGCATTAGAAATACTTAGGTCGTTTGATTCGTGGACTAAATTATCTCGGATTACAATTCTTAGATTAATTTATTCTATTTGGGATGTGAGGTAAAATAATTTTAAGTTTGATGAGATAAGGTAGGATATCCAGAATTAAATTATGGGAAAAAATTTATGTTGTGTTTAGTTGACTATATTATCAAACAAACATAGTATAAATTTAATCATAGGATATCCCACCTTATCCCGTATGTCAAATGACCCCTAATTATAATAGGATCATAATCCAACAAAAAAATGTGAATAATATGTTAAGATCCGCTAGATAACAGTCAGATCATACAAGAGATAAGTATATGTAACATGTTAACATGCACGGAGGAATATGCCACGAATATTTTCCGAAAATTTGCAACGAAAAATACAGATTATTCCTTTCTTTCAGTAGAACCAATCATAACCACTATCTACGTTCGAAGAAATTGTGCACCACAAATAAGAGCTACTATAGTGAAATTTTCAACTGATGAGTAGTGTGTTAATAATGCAGAATAAACAAGAGTCGCCTTCAGGTAAGGGAGGAAGCACAGGCACAAGCAGTACAACAAAAAGTAGTAATAATTTCATGCCATTTGGGGGAGGACCACGTCTTTGTGCAGGATCTGAACTGGCCAAACTTGAGATGGCCATTTTCATCCACTATCTTGTTCTTAATTTCCACTGGCAACTTGCTGCACCTGATCAGGCTTTTGCTTATCCTTACGTCGATTTTCCCAATGGCCTCCCTATCACTATCCAACATCGTCGCCAAATAATAAACCACCACATGACTAGCCCTAATTCATCGTAAAATCGCGTCTATGGGTACACATTATATATGTATAAATAAAAAATAGCTGAACAAATGGGAAGAAATTCTTGTAGAAAATTGACTTTGGTTTGTGCATTATGAAGAGGATGGTACTTAACCTGGTCAGACCAAAGCGATGTTTTGTAAATCTAGCTATTTAATTATCTAGGAGGTGAAGCAGCTGCTACAGTTTTTTGTTCTCTTTTTTTTGTTGTTGTTGCTTTATCTCTTATCTTGTTTCCTTTTTCTTTCTTAATTATACGTGTTAGTACATAATTTTCTCTGTAATTAAATACAGCAAATTATTCTAACTCCTTTCTTCGTGCATCTTCTAATTAATAATGATTCTCATAAATCGATCGTGGATGTAAGTTTTGAATATAAGACACCATTGCATGGCCAAATTTAAACTAATTTTGTGTGTTAAGTACATAATTTTCTGAGTGATTCCTAATTAGCAATGGTGCTCATGAATCGTGGATGTAAGCTTTGAATATATTATTTGTTGCATGCATGGCCAAATTTCAACTAATATTTTGTGTTAGTGCATAATTTTCTAAGTGATTCCTCATTAAGTAAAGATTCTCATATATCGTGGATGTCAGCTTCGAATATGTGACACCATTTTGCATGGTCAAATTTCAATTAAATATGTGTGTTAGTAGTTAGTAAATAATTTTCTGAGAGACTCATAATCAAACAATGATGCTCATAGATCGTGGATGTAAGCTTTCAATATGTGATGATACCATGCTGCATGGCCAAATCTCAACTAATTTTGTTTGTTGGTACATAATATTCTGAGTGATTCCTAATTAAACAATGATGCTCAATTGCTCACAGATTGACGTGGATGTAGGTTTAGAATATATGACACCATTATTTGCATGACCAAATTTCAATTAATTTATGCTCATGACTCATGAGTCACGTCGATGGAAAAATGCATGGATAGTTTATATATGGATAACCATAATTTATATAGTTGCTGCCTTGCTGGTTAAATATCTCTTTAAGTAAGCATGGAGTACCTGATAATAATAATATTTTTTTAAAAAAGTATATATGAATGAAGATGCATATATATATGCACCAACTATAATTGGGGTGCCATGAATCGTCTTATTCTGAAAAAAAAGAGTGATCTACTGGAATAATAATTGTCAAATAGATATGGGACTTTTGGAAGATCTTGTTAGGTACTGTTTGTTGCATGTGAAGTCCAATCAGATAGCAACCTAACGGTAGATAGGAGCAAATAAAGACTCTCTATCCTTGTCCCTCTTTAAATTTAGAAAAAATAATTGGAGGCAGTCTAACATATCTTCCTTAAGTGGATCACATCTTTTTATTTATTTCTAGGACCCACGCATAATAATTCTTCTTGTCCTTCAAACTAGTGGGCACTGCATGCCGCACCTTTTGTTTTTCTTCAATACCATTCTTTCAAGAATTATGATAATAGTAATAACAACGACAATAATAATATAACATAACTAGCATGCGTTTATATCAAAGTTCAAAGCGCTATAATTCACTCTTCATATAGTCGATGCATATATATATACTACTATACTTGGACCAATAAATAAATGTTATCTATTTAATTAAAACTTCACATGTGTCATCTCATAATTTCGTTAAAAATGGGGTATTTGCAACCCAAAAATTAATATTAAGGGTATAATTAGGTTCCAATATGCGAAAGAAGGGACATTTCTAACCCAAAAAATAATGTTAAGGGCAATTGGGGTCCAATTAATTAGGAAGTGTAAATGACATGCAATTCATGATAAAAATTGAAAAAATTTAAATATTGATGGATTTACATTAATTTTAATTTAATAAAAAGAGAGGAGACAAAAAAACTAAGTAGCTTATCCCAATTGCACTTGCATGTTAGGTCTCCTTTCATTTTCTCTGTTTATGTACAATATTCGAAAATTGACTCCCAATTCTTTGGTCTGAGATGCAGCACGTTCCATTTTGAATAGTTATTTAATGTTTGGGGTACCTTGTCTGAAAATGTGTCTTATGAAAAAACATTATGAAAGAGAAATGGTTATGAATTTGAATAGTTATTGTTTTTACAAGTGTAGTTCTATCCATAAATTTTCTTCTAGAAAAGTGTTTCAAGTTTTTTCTTTTAAACTCAAAAAATTAAAAGAAAGAAATAAACTACTTTTAAAATGGAATCAAACAAACAAACAAAAAAAGATAAATGTTTGAACTTCGATAAATTCTTAAACGAACTTCTCTTGCTCCGACACTTCAAGTGCCTAGGCAAGCCTAGTATTTAACTATTTATGTTGAACCAATACTAACATGACAATGATTATTTGACCTTTTCTCACCTTATCTTTTTACTCCCTCCTGACTATTTTACTTGTAATATTTTGTTTACCTACCCCTTAAGAAAAGCATTAAGTAGAAGTAATTTGAATAAATTATTTTTATTTATTACTCCTTTTTATTTAATACTTTTTTCTTTTATATGCATCACATTAATATCTCTTCATATTTATGACTAAAGGTAAATATGAAATAAACAACTAATCATCTCTTGATTTTCTAAAATGACAAATATTATAGACCATCTATTTTTAGTAAAGATAACAATTAATAAAGTGGTTCGGATGGAGTATTTAACTATGGTGAAATAATGTAATTTAGTGTCAACAACATGTGTTAGATCATTTTTTTTCCTGGGCCATTTGTCCATAGGCCAGATACGTGATTGGTCTGGTCTTTATTGGACTACACTACATTGTATTCGCAAAGGGCCGCTTAAGTTGGCCATTGGGTCAGATAGATGATGGTTTCTTTGGGGAAAATTAGCTCCAGAAAACTGAGATAGCCCATAGGGCCCCCAATAAAATGGTAGGGGTTTAGGGACAAAAGGCTTACAACAAGCAGACTATAATGAGATTTGTTAAGAGTACACTGTACATCCCAGTATACTCTTTGGGCCTTTTGCATGCCCAACTCTTTACTCGGCCTCCTTTCATATATGTGTAAACAACATAAAACACAGTAGTTTGGTCCCTAATTACGTTTTATCCCACTATTTTAAAATATTACATTTTCCCCGGTAGTTTAAAAAAAGAAAGGCGTGTATCCTTTGTATTTTCGTGTATCCTGGATACATATAACCTCTTCATTAATGGTAAATCTGTTTCTATTATGGCGCTTTAAAAGGAAATAAAATATTTACAATTAATGAGGAGTAAATCATTAATTGTAAATGTATTACTATTAGGGCGCTTTAAAAGGAAATAACAGATTTAGAATTAATGAGGAGTAAATCTGCAGTATCCTCATCTCCACAAACAACTGGAGAATTCAAATTTCAATTTAAAATTACTTGGATACACATCAAACCAGCAAGTAACTCCATTATACATGATACATGTAATAATAGATCTCAAATATCTAAGGATACACATTTAAACAACAAACAACAATAGGTATACTTGGATACACTGTTAACACTGTATCCAAGATTATAAGCTTGGATACATTATAACAGTGTTAAGGATACTTCCCAATATCTAATGATACCCATCTAAACAGCAAATAGATATAGATATACTTGGATACATGTTAATATTGGATACAAGTTTGTAAGCTTGGATACATTGTAACAGTGTTAAGGATACATGTTACCAACATCTCAAATAGCAGGTTGCAGTAGTATTGGGATACATGTTAACATGAATTAATCTTGGATACATGTAACACAAGATTTGCTTACAATGTTATCCCTGGATACATATTGCTTTGTTTTGATTTGAAACTTTAAATTTACAAAAGTTACACATTTACAACTCAGATAGATATATGTATATTTGGATACATGGAAAATAACACTGGATACATGGTAACAAGTTGGTAACACTGGATACATGGTAACAAGTTGGTAACACTGGATACATGGTAACAAGTTGGTAACACTGAAAAATAACATCTGGGTTTGAGTCCCTTGTTCTTGATTTCAAATTTTTGCTCAATTCATTCATTTTGACTTGATCGTTTCTAAATTTGGATCTATTTTCAGCAAAATCTTCTTCTTCAAAGTCTCTAACAGCCGGAACAAAGGTCGGAGAAGGCACTTCATTGTTCTCCATTTGAGATATACCTAAATCAAATGAAGGCCATTGTTGGTTACTTGGTATTATCAAATTATCTGATTCGTTATCTATGAAGGCAATCGTTGATAACAACAAGGCATTATTGAAAGTAAGCCTTACATCGGCTGCAAATTCAAAAGGGTAGGGTAAAAATTCTTAGCCAAATTCAATTTCACCGTCCCCAAATCCATAGGTCGCTTAATAATTTGGTGGTAATCGTGAAGACCCAAGGCCTCAACATCAACAGGGGTATTGAAAATCCACCCATTTTTATGCTTCATCAGCTTCCCCAAAATCTGCCTACAATCCTTCATCATATTTTCCATTCCGATGGCCTTAACACCACCACCAGGATTATCACAATCCTTCACAAGGCATTATTGAAAGTGGAGGAAGATCGTGTGGAAGATGGAGCCTTGGTTGAAGGCGTGATTTGGGGAAAACAATTATAGAGAGAGAACAACCGTTGCCTTTAGATACAAGTTGAGTGATTTTAGGCCCTTTTTTGGGGATTGTGGTGGATACAGTTTTTTAACCATGTAATTTCAATTTAATGGGATAAATGTAATTATTTTAAAGTATTGGGATATTTAGTAATTAGGGTAAGGATGCTTGATTATTTATGTAGTTTTTCCTTCATATCATCTGGGTTTTGGACCTTAAACACCGTCTATGACCCTATGGGATATAATTGGGGGAATTTATGAAGAGATTAAACTTTAACTTGTATTGATAAAAGTATCGGGGCAACAGAGTGATTCTTTTTCTTTCTTTTTTTCTTTTTGTATTCAAGCACAATTGTTTTAAACTCTCACAAAATAGTTGAGGAAGAAATTGTTATTTACTTGACCAATATAAGGCAACCAAGAACAACAACAACTTTATGTTGGAATATTCTACAACTAACTTTTTTTCCAAAATCACAAGTTAAGAACTTAAGATGGCTAGTCTAAGACGACTTTCTTATTTCTTAAGTGAAGTTAAGCGGCGGGGACATAGGCCACGCTGCTAGCTTTTTCTATTTTTTATGGCTTCCAAACAATCTGCGCGTCCATTCTCCTACCATTTATTATGGACGCATTTCTTTCAAATCATTTGGTACGCAGATAGAGCAAATTCATGCAAAGAATAAGGTGTTTAATCAATACCATATTTTACAATCATTCATCATTGGCACGTCGTAGAAGAAGAAGAAGAAGAATTCAAGCAAGGACCGATTTCTTTTAGACAATAGTTCACGAGATAACGTGGTATATCTCATGATTAAGTTTGACAATAAATTTATATTTCATTCAGTTAAAAAGATATTTAATCATTAGATAATTTTATATCATACTTAGTGCCCGTTTGGATATGTTGTATGATATCATAATATGAAATCATTTGATATGAATTTGAAATTTTGTTTGGACATGCAATTTGGATTTTTTAAATTGTAATATTTTTTCATAAACATGAAAATCCCACAAATTGTGAAAACTGTAAAATTTTCTCCAATTTTTACACGATCTTACCAAATGAGCAAATCATAATTCATAAATAATATATCATAATATCCTATGACACTACATAGATAAATCACATATATTTATGCTATTTTTATAAATAAATCTTTGAGATTACAAACTTTCAAATGCACATAATTTTATAAAGATCTACTAGTCAACAATAGTAAGAACTAATTATTCTTTGATATATCTCTTTCACGTGGTACGGACAATCTCTTCATGACGGACATGAGTCTTTTTTTCACAAATTTTAAAATAATGAGTCTTGCTTTTTACAAAATATAAATTTATGAGTCAAATTTTATATTTAAAAAAGTTAAAATCATGATTTGAAATTTCAAATCATAATTTTTTGATAATTTGAGATTTCATCTCATGATTTCAAATCATGATCCCAAATCGAATAGCCAAATATTGATTTAAAATTATGAGATGTAATCGTATATCCAAACGCTAGCTTAATATTATTATATCACACTTGAAACTAGGATAAATTTACTCTGAATTTATAATCTCGAGATAACTTTGTCCGTGAACCAAATCAGAATTTCAATGATAGCAAAAGGTCTTCAAAAGAAAAAAAAAATTAAAAGAACAGAGAGAAAATTACTGGTGGTGTCTAAACGGAACGTGATGGTGGCTGTTTAGTAATATTGGTTAACATTAGGGGTAGTTCCAGCAAAGTAGGAATATAATCATCAGTCGCACAAACTCTGTCCCGGTACCCAAAAAAAGAGCATCCCATTTTCACATCCAATATAGCTAGCTCCATTCAATCTACGAAAGTAACCAGCAGCTCCATTTTTATTTTCGACACTTTTTATCATACGGTGTGAGAATGTGGCGCTGTGTGTCGCGTGGCCTTCGCGCTTCCTCCAACAGATCTATCTCCGGCGGCGGTCATTTTCGCCGACTCTTTTCCTCACAAACTGTACGGTTCCTCTTACTTTTTTCTCAGTCTATTGATTCGATCAGCTAATAATAAACACCTGATTATATCGATTTGTTGAATCTTAAGGATTTTCAATTGATACATTTTGTATTGAAGTTTGCTGTAATCATTATCGGTGACCAAGCTGTTAGTGAATCTTAGGATTTTTGATTGATTGAGTGTTAGTTTTGACGTTTCATTAGGTTAACGACCTAGCTGTTTTTCGATTTGATCTTCTTCAAAGTCTTTGTGTTCGATTGTTCTAGATTCTCCGAGCTTATGATTTCTCATTTTTAGCATCAAAGCTCTTTTTTTTAATCATTTTTTACTTCTTTTTTTTCACTCTATAAGCTGAGGTTTTGCTTTTTTTTTTTTTTTTTCATGATTTTATTATAAGATTTTGATGATAATTTTTTCATGGTTGAATATTGTGTGCTGCCTAGCAGAATGTGGGAGGCTCGTCCTACACGGTAGTGGATCACACATACGATGCAGTGGTCGTTGGTGCAGGCGGAGCAGGGCTTCGAGCAGCAATAGGGTTGTCTGAGCATGGATTCAATACTGCTTGCATAACCAAGCTCTTTCCTACTCGATCTCACACTGTTGCAGCTCAGGTATCTGGATTCTAACTCTTTGCCAATTTTTTATTTTTATTTATTTTCTTGGTCTAGGTAGAGATTTTATTGTTGTATGGTAGGGAGGAGAAGACTCCGAATTTTAGAAGAAAACATGTTGTACAAAGAACATCCAATCATCTGCACTAATTGGAACTATTTGCTCGTTGTTGTCGGGTTGCATCTTTATTGGTGGGCTGGGCCAACTATTGTCTAGTCGTTTTTGATACTGAATTTTCTTCGAGATGATTAGAAACATGAAAAAGGTTCACTGGATCTTCTTTAAAAAGTTAAACTCATGACAATGGCAGTTGAGGTAGATTTGTGTTATAGTTCGTATAGAACTGTTAACAGCTGTATGAGTGGAGTATTTTTTAATCAAATGGGAAAACTTTGTTTTGATTGTTATCCATAAACATTGTTTTTATTATTTTCCTTTTCTCAGTAGTATTTCATGGGTCTCCTCCACTTAAAATTTTCTTATTGTCTTGTTATCTGTTGAGAACGTCATGATGACACAATGTTGACTATACCAGTTGAGGTAGATTTGTGTTTAGAGTCTATTAAAACTGCAGATTTCATTCATCAGCTCATTTATGTGTCGTCCTAGCTTGAAATTTGTAGTTGTTGTATTCCCTTCACAATCTTTGCGCAGAACTTGCTTAAAATTTACATCGCCAGTCTTCTTATGTATGTGTTATTTACTTGGCCCTTCTTTTTTGTTTTCCTTTTTTTGTTTGTTTGAAGATATTATTCTTGCCATTCATATCCTTTTTGTTCATGTTTACTATCTGCGAGTTACTTCCTTCCTGTCTCTAGCCAGACCCAGTTAATCTGCATTTTTGTCTCTACACTTCCTCCTAAGAACTATTTAACTTAGAGAGATTGGGGAGAAAGCTGGTTTGCTATGCAGCTTGATGGGTCATAATTTGAAGCTTGATTGACCTTAAATATAACAACTCTTATTGGATAGAATAGGATTGTACATGTTATTGCTCAAGTTTCCATTTCCAGACCTAATATGCTTGTTATTTCCTTTGTTTGTGATTTTCCTTTGTAGGGCGGTATAAATGCTGCATTAGGCAATATGACAGAAGACGATTGGAGGTGGCACATGTATGATACAGTTAAAGGAAGTGATTGGTTAGGTAAGCTTTGTTTTGAAGTCGGATTTTCTCTACGTCTGTTGGCATTAACTCAATGCTTCTTTTGTATGAATGAACCATGTGAAGCTCAAAAGTACAGATTAGAAATTTGTGCCGCTTGACAGTTTACAGTTTGTACCTCTTACTTAGACATGTTCTACTTCAAAACAGAACCAATTGCTTTCAATTGTTACACGGTTTTTACCACATTGAAGTATAAACTCTATGACCACAATGTTTGTTGTACATTTTTGGCAAAACCAATCCTTTTTTTTTGGAGAAAGGTATGAAGTGGCGAAAGGGTAGTGGGTTCCAATTTATGGACCTTCGATATTATGGCTTTGGGTTTTCCTTGTCTCTTGTACATTGCTTTATCTCAATGCAAGTGTGTTGATGATTTTCCAGGTGATCAGGATGCTATCCAATACATGTGTAGAGAAGCACCAAAAGCAGTTATAGAGCTTGAGAATTATGGTTTGCCTTTCTCTCGTACTGAAGATGGTAAAATATATCAACGTGCATTTGGTGGTCAAAGCCTAGACTTTGGAAAAGGTAAGAAGTTGAGCACTTGATCTAGTTGTATTATCAACTCAATCTGACTCTTGTTTTCTCTTACAGGAGGACAAGCATATCGTTGTGCATGTGCTGCGGATCGTACTGGGCATGCTCTATTGCATACTCTTTATGGCCAGGCCATGAAGCATAATACACAATTTTTTGTGGAATATTTCGCTTTGGATTTACTAATGAACAGTGATGGTATTGTCTTCTACTTAGAAGCTCAATTCTATGTCATGTGATTATAAATATTAGCCTAGTGTGAAAATACTTTGACTTGGGCTGGATACTTTGAAACTTTGTGGTAGTAGTAATCTAGCACGTGTCATACTAAAAAATATCCTGTATTTCTTTTGTTTTTTTAACATTTTCCTGATATGATGATTGATCAGTATACATGCGGTTGAAGTTATATGTAGATTCATTGGACCTGTTGCTCATTTTTAGCTGTTCCATTCTATTAATCAACTCTTCTCTGTGCTTTAAAAAATGCATCAACATTAGGGAGCTGCCAAGGTGTAATAGCACTAAATATGGAGGATGGTACCTTGCATCGATTCCGTGCTGCCAATACAATTTTGGCCACAGGGGTACTTACTGGTTAACATTGACCTATACTTAGACTTCTGAAAGTAGTAATGATTTTGTAATCCTTCTCTTTTATCAATGTTTGGATTAGGGTTATGGTCGAGCTTACTTCTCGGCAACATCTGCTCATACTTGCACCGGAGATGGTAATGCTATGGTTGCGCGTGCTGGGCTTCCTCTTCAGGTCATTTTATTAATGACATCTTCCGACCATGTCAATCCCCCCCCCCCCCCTCCCTCTCCCCTCTACTGTGGTACCTTATTTTGAAAAAACTCTGCTATGTCTCCTTGCAGGATCTTGAGTTTGTGCAGTTTCATCCAACTGGTATATATGGAGCTGGTTGCCTCATTACTGAAGGTTTGTTTCTTATTCGATGCTATTAGTGAGGGCAATAATTATGTTTCTTGTCCATTCTTCTGTCAACTGTTCTTCCGTTCCTATTTCCTGATTTATCGAGTACAATGTTTTTCTTTTCTTTCGGCGAGTGATTTCTTGAGTATAGTAATTAACTTTTCCGTTGACATTCTTGAATTTCTATTTGTAACAAGTGCCTCATTCCGTGCTTAGGATCTCGTGGTGAAGGTGGTATTCTGAGGAACAGTGAGGGTGAGCGATTTATGGAAAGATATGCCCCAACTGCCAAGGATCTTGCGTCAAGAGATGTCGTTTCCAGATCTATGACTATGGAAATTCGAGAAGGGCGTGGTGTAGGTATGACATCATTAATTTAGCTGAATTAAGAAGTTATTCTTTTAGCCCTCTTGTAAGAGCCCTTGTTCTTAAACTTAAGTCACTGTGGTGGAGTAAAGATTCACCTTGCTTCAAATGCACTGTATAGATATTGACCATATTGCTATTCTTATAGTGGTTTTACTCAATAGCCATTCAAATCGTTTGCTTTCCCTTTAATTTCTCTGAATGATTTGTGACGAAGTTCATGATCTGTCTGGTTAAAGTGGTTCTGTTACGATCATCATAGTGAAAGTCTGAAATGCTAGGTCTTTATTTAATTGAAAGTATTCTATCCAAATCATCTCTAGCTTCTGTCTGAATTAGACGTCATCGTTATTGTTTATTTGTTTTTGAGCATCATTGTATAGGCATGAATATACAAACTTGAGTGATCCGCCAAATTTAGAAGCTTGTAAACTCTATCTCTAGACTATATGTTTGATGGTAAGCCACCTAAATCTGAAGGCAATCTTGCTATAACGTCAACTGCATTTGAAATACAGCAAGAATTTCAAATAAATAAATAGCAAACATTTTTAACTTTGTATTGAGAATTATTAGTTCATTAGAACTACTCATGGACCACTTTTCAATTATCAGCGACAAATGAAGCTTGTTTGTTTTGAAAATTTTGAAGCGCCATAACTTCATAAGCGTGTGCGTGTGTAGCAAAATGTCTTTCTATTGTTGGCATTATCAATTATATTAAAACATATAATGTAATCACTTGTTTCATTAAGTTTAAGTGCTATGGTTATGAAAGGCCATCCACAGTTTTGGCTGTTTATCTGTCCTCTTGATAAACTGCCACATGCAGTTTCAGTGAAAGATTGAACTTGTATAAACTTTTGCGGTTTGTTTGTTTGAGGTGTGCTATTCGTCTTCAGATCTTAGGATAGAACTGGGCTAGTGTTTGTTGATGGACAATTTGTATATGTCAAATCTTTTTTCTGGGCATGTGTTCAGGATGAACCCCTCCCCTGTTTCCTCTCTTTTTTCTTCCTCCTCTAAAGCGGTCACGACTGCTGGACCTTTTTCAAACGTCTGATATTGTTGTTAAACTTTCGATAGGACCATTGAAGGACCATATCTATCTTCACCTCAATCACTTACCTCCAGAGGTCCTTAAGGAGAGACTTCCGGGTATCTCTGAAACAGCTGCCATTTTCGCTGGTGTTGATGTAACTAAGGAGCCAATTCCTGTTTTACCTACCGTGCATTATAATATGGGAGGAATCCCGACTAATTACCATGGACAGGTAAAAATCAGTTAATGTCTCCTCTCTGAAAATCTGTTTTTCAACTTTTGTTTTTCTTACCTGCTCCATTTCTGAAGTGAAATTCATTTTTTACATGTTTTGTTTGGCAGGTGGTCACTAAAAAAGGGGATGATCCAGATGCTGTGATCCCTGGACTGATGGCTGCTGGTGAAGCAGCATGTGCATCTGTTCATGGTGCCAATCGTCTTGGTGCAAATTCTCTTCTAGATATTGTTGTTTTTGGGCGGGCATGTGCTAATAGGGTGGCAGAGATCCAAAAACCAGGTTAAAGAATTTGTTTATCTATCGCCACGAACCTGTAGGCATGCATAACATGTTTAAGATTTCTGAACTTTCATTTCTGCAGGTGAGAAACAGAAGCCACTTGAAAAGGATGCTGGAGAGAGGACCATTGCATGGTTGGACAAGATTAGGAACTCAAATGGTTCATTGCCCACCTCAAAGATAAGGCTGAACATGCAAAGAGTTATGCAAAACAATGCTGCTGTCTTCCGCACACAAGAGACATTAGAGGAAGGTAGGAAGGAGGTTTCACATTTTTAAAAGTTATTTGTATCATTTTGTTGTAACAAGTGTCTTGGGAAGGTTTCTTTTCTTTTAAATATTTGGAGACTTTATCAGCTGAACTGACTATTTTCTCTGCACCCTTTTTCCTCTGTTGCGGTTACAGGTTGCCAGCTTATTGACAAAACATGGGAAAGTTTCCATGATGTTCAGTTGAAGGATAGAAGTTTAATATGGTATTATTGCATGGCGGAGATTATGAATCGTTATTAAGTATTATTAGGTCTTCCTTTTCCTCTAGCTGTTTTCCTTAATTTCCTTCTATTTCAAAATCATAGGAACTCAGATCTTATAGAGACTATTGAGTTGGAAAACCTTTTAATTAATGCATGCATCACCATGCACTCTGCCGAGGCAAGAAAAGAAAGCAGAGGAGCTCATGCTCGTGAAGATTTTACGGTCAGTTTCAGTTTCAGTTTCTTTCCTTATGAATCAGATACTAGTGCTCTTTCTTTTTTCTTGCTTGTTCCTAATGGTTTGAACTTTTGATGGTTTTGCAGAAAAGAGACGATGAGAAGTGGATGAAACATACCATAGGGTAAGTTTTTTCCTTATTTATTTCTATGGCTTACTCCTAGTCATTTTTGCTTTAGTCTGTGCAATTGATAAAAGGTCTTGCTTGATTATCCATTAAATTACTTTTCCATGAACCTGTATATGCTTGTTTTCCGGAGGGAGGGTGGCGGGAGGAGTATTGCAACCTCAAGTTGTGAAAATCAGCATTACAACAATAGCATATACCCAGTATGATCTCACAAGTGGGGTTTGGGAGGGGTGGGGTGTACATAGACCTTACCTCTACCTTGTTGAGGTAGAGAAGTGGTTTTCGATAGACCCTCGGCTCAAGAAAAGCGTTTTCTAAAACAGGTTTGACAAATACAAGAGTAAAAGCTATAGTGAAAATACTGTGGAAAAGATAAGTACTGACAACAAAAAAAATAGAGATAGCCCCGGTAAAAGAAACAACACTAGTAAAAAAATTGAAGAATAAGACAATAGTACTCCCTCCGTCCCATTTTATGTGGCACACTTTCCTTTTTAGTCTGTCCCAAAAAGAATGTCACCTTTCTATAATTAGAAAAAATTTAACTTTGAAATTCCCCTTTTACCCTTAATGAAATGATTTACAACCACACAAATATTCAAGGATTATTTTGGACCACAAGTTTTAAAAGTTTTTCTTTTTTTCTTAAACACCGTGCCAAGTCAAAGATTGCCACATAAAATGGGACGGGGGAAGTAATAAATAATAATGATACTGATAAGTGGAAGAGGAAGCAAACAAGGTGCTCTAAGCTAGAACCATGCTCTCCCACAGGAAAGAGAGAACTCGCTCGACTACCTACTAACCTTCTACTCTAATCCTTGACCTCCGTGCTCTCTTATTTTGGGTCATGTCCTCGATGAGCTGAAGATGTGCCATGTCATATCTAATCAACAACAACAACATACCCAGTGAAATCCCACAAGTGGAGTCTGGGGAGGGTAGAGTGTACTCAGACCTTACCACTACCTCATGGAGGTAGAGAGACTGTTTCCGAAAGACCCTCGGCTCAAGATGTCATGTCTAATCACCTCTCCCTAATTCTTCTTCGGTTTACCTCTACTTCTCCTTAGGCCTATCACTGCCGACCTTTCTCACCTCTTTACTGGAGCATTTGTGTTCCCTCTCTTTACATGCCCGAACTATCTAATCCTTGCTTCCTGCATCTAGTCCACCACTGAGGCCACTCCCACCTTGTCCCGTATATCTTTGTTCCTAATCTTGTCTCTCTTAGTGTACCACACATCCATGTAAGCATCCTCATCTCTGTTACATTCATCTTGTGAAAATCGGTATTATCCTTAAAAAATGAATCATTATATTTTTTGTGAAAACCCGTTTTATCCTTCAATTATTTTTTTTTGAAATTGTCCCATCAACACTAAAAAATAATATGCGAGCATTTGAGAAAACCAATAAACTGAAAGTAAAAAATATTTAGCAGTTGTATTTTACAAGATTTTGTTATTTGAAGCATGACGATGAAATTTTAATTTTTTGTAATTGGTCTTTCATGTAAAAATATACTTTTAAACAATTTGATATAGAAGTCGGAAGCAAAATGTCAAGATATGTATAGCTGGCGCATTTACGCTAAAATTCTAGAACCTACTTTGTCAATAGACACTAGAGATGTTTTGCCACATCATAAGTGAATCTTGATGAGCAGATAAAATGTCAGACATATCAAGGAAAACAATTTTTGAGAGAAAAAATGATAAATTTCTTTTGGAGGAAAGGGTTCGACTGGCAAGCGTTGGAACATTGTTAGCAGAAGCACCAGAATGTTGTGTCTTATTAGCCAGAAAACAATATATTGATACCAGTCAGCACTTAGATTCCCCCACCCACTTCGATAAAAAGCTGCTCAAGTTTATGCGCCTCAGTGTGCATGAGAATCAAACCTGTCTTGCACGTCTTCAACTGGGTGTAAACACAAAACTTGTCTATTTGGTTTTCTTTAGTTATGTTCTCCTTGTGGATCATGTGCAGTTCACTTAGACGTTGAGTCTTTGATTTAGCTGGTATGGTTGGATTTGGCTGCAAGCAGTTCAAAATATGGATTTTGCTAGTATCCTTGTCGTAACCTGGTGTAAAACCACCTTTAGAAACTTCCATCATCAAATTGCTATAGACAAGCCAACCAGGTGGTCTTAATTCCAGTATTTTGGTTTTACCTATTATTTGCAGCACTTTAGTTTTCTATTTTCTGTTTCCCTGGTTGGTTCCATTGGTGTTTGTCTGCTTTGATTTTAAGTAGTTGCCTTTTGAAGTTTGTATTTAGTATCAGCCTAGATATCCGCAATGTGTTCCTGTGGTAGTGACTTAATTGTTCTCCAGTGCTCTTGTCACGGTAGATGCGCTCTACTGATAAAAAGAAATCATGATAGATGCTCTCTACTTGGTGTTCACCTTAACAAAGTTCATTTATCTGCAGATATTGGGAGAACGAGAAAGTTCAGCTAGAATACAGACCAGTGCACATGAACACTCTAGATGACGAAGTAGAGTCATTCCCACCAAAGGCACGTGTCTACTGATATACTCATTTATAGGGGAATTTGGGTGGCGTGGAAGTTGGTAATAAGGAAGGTTGCAATAAATCGCCCAAATTGTGAAATTTTGGTAATAACTGTTGATTTATTTGTGCGATGATTTGTAAGCAGCCTGTGAAGTGTTCATAAATATTAGAAGCAGAACACTGTTTGTCGTGTAATCAGGAAGCAATGCTTCTTTTGACTTTTAGATCTTGTAGAAGATGGTGGAATCACTTGTTTATGCCCTTATATACTCTACTTCTCTTGATTTGACATGATTGGAGATGTTCTCTCTTCTTACCCTGATGTTTTCTTTAAAATAAACTCAGTAAGCCCTAGCCGTGTGGTTTATATTATCTATCGAGACATGAATGCTGCACTTTTATGAAAAGCTTTTAACTTTTTTGGATGTGCAAAAGTGCTTCTCATGGTTTACAAATCTATTGCTGGCCTTTCTAATAAATGTTTATTCTGACTTGGTGAACTTTTCATTGATCATCTTACTGTGAATGGTGTGTAGAGAATGATAGTAGTCTCTAGTTCTGTTATTTAATTTGTGAATTCCGAACTTTCTAGGGGTTTTAGAATGTGTAACGTTAGAAAAGTAGCATATGCTTATGAAAGCAGTTGACCTGCTCTTGAAACATCTTCACATTTACGTTAGAGATTTGTAAGTTGGCTTGATTTGATGCACAAAGAAATAAAAGTTTTTTTTGATTTTGTTTTAACTGACGTTGATGTTTCACAAAACTGTAGTCTCACAAGAGATTTAGCTGTCGTATACTATGGTACTCTTTACCTTAATTCCAATTTGTATTGTTCTGTGGTAGACCAAAAGTGGGGCAATGCACTTCCTAGGAGTGAGTACTTCAGCGTAAGTTGCGAAGTATTATTTTTTTGTCGTAATTTTACGAAACACATGCACACTGAAAAAATAATTCATTTTGAGTTTGACTATTGGTCTGTTGCAATGAAATACTAACATGTGACTTTTATTCTATTATAGAAAGAACATTGCTGCATTCCCCTGAAAATGGGTTTCACCATTCTGTCTTAAAATTACCAGTCACAGCACACTGGTAGTGGCAATTCATTAATTTAGCTAAGCATAAGTAGTAATGTCCCAGTTCTCTATCTTGGTACAGCTAGAACTGTTCATCTCGGGTTGGACGATGGTATTTCTATTGAGCAAGACTCTTAACCAACAGTATTATGTCAGTTATAAGTACTTCCTTAAGATGAATCTGTGTAAATCTAAAAGCAATTTTAGTAAAAAAATTTTGAGGAATTAAAGTCCTTTGTCCACTTGCAAAATTATTAGAATAAAATGACTTTTTTTACATTTGTTACATATAAAAATGAAGATCCTGGTAAAAAGAATATAAAACTAAAACCAATTTTCCCTTTGGCCATACAGCCTCGTTATCTGGACAGTAGTAAAGAAATTCTTGAGTAACTATTATCTGGACAGCTGTATCATCTAGCTTCATTCAAAAATGATACTTGAATTTTATATAATTAATTTCAAAAATTATTTCAACTCCTTTTTTTTTTATGTAAGCTTTATTCAAGCGTTAAGCCTCTAAAATAAAAGTGGTCGAACAAAAAATGTTTTGTTCTGCATCTTATTAATAGCCTTTGGTAGAAGAACTATTACTCTGCATCTTATTGGAGTAAGTTCGGTCCTCTTTTTTTTTTTGGCAAGATATTACATACCCTTTTTTTTAATGAAAAAATTTATAACCTATCGTAACTGCAATTCTCTTGAATTGGATACTACTTTTATCAAATCTATTTCTTTTTTCTCAAAGATAAAAGGGTAATAGAAGATAGGACTATGGTCTATGGTAAAAATAAAATAAAAAAATGAATTAATTAATTGACAGTCTACGTCAATAGATTTGTTTAATTTAGAGCAATAGACAGTCCATAGTAGTTGTTTTTTCCAGTCAAAAGGTGCGGTGCAATCCTCTCCCACTCAATATATTGGCAACGTCTTCATTTTTCCAACCTCCCAAAAAAGTCCACAAAGAGACGTTCAAAAAGGCACTAGATGTGTCTTTGCTTTGTTCCTTCAACTCACTACAAACTAGTATGTAGCACAGATTGTCCACTAATTAAAGCACTTCCTTATACTTTGATTTGGATTAATAAACCACTCTATTACAACCTTTGACCAACAACCTCTTTTGTCATTATTCATGACGTACACTCTTGTAATTAACAAAACGTTTTTGATTTCTCCTCATCTGCTAAATGTTGTTTTGTAATTCTGTACTACCATAGTACGCAAAGGAGGTAGGTCTGGTAGAGGTCAATACTCTATAATACCAAGGATTAAGAAATTTTTTATGTTATGGATCCAAATCAAAGTTATATAAGTCTCAATCAATATTCATCAAACGTGGAAAAAGAAAGGGATAGTTATAGTCCAATGCCTTCGGGTGATTTAGTTTACAAAATAGTAAGCACATGTATAGGTTCTGTATATTTAAGTAGAATATACATATACTATACATATAATATATACATATCTATACGTATAATTAATATACATAATCAGTGTATAGGTTTTGTATATTTCGGCTATATTAGTAATTAAGTTTGCTGAATTGTTAAGTTTCCTAAAAAGACATCTAAAGTATTCTGATTGTTTGAGTTTTATATCTGATGTGCTAGTTTTCTACCTCACCAACTATTTATCAAAACACACCTCAACTATCAATTGTTCATTTTTCCTACCTGAAATATTGCCATCGTGCAGGTAGGAAATGTGAACGATTGATAGTTTGAGGTATGCTTTGATAAACAATTGACAATAGTTCAGGTAGAAAACTTGTAGACTTGATAATTCAGATAGGAAACTCGAAATACCAAGATACTTTAAATATATTTTACGCCCTTCAAATAGTGAAGTAGTAATAGTGTGTTGGATTGATGTTACATTTTCCCCTCTCTATTCAACCCAAACTTTAAGTTCCATCGAAGGGGCATTTGTCAACATACAATTTGAAGGTGGAACATAATTTAAGGACACAAGGAAAGGCCATCAACTAATTAAGGCAAATAAAACAACATTAATTTGGGGAGTCATGAGAAGTGAGTGATATAATTCATTGATAGAATAGAATTTGCTACATTATTTTTTTTGTTTTGGATAGAATTGCTACTTGTATATGATAGGTCCAAGATGATCAATTCTGTCATTTCCTTTTTCCCATTAGAAAAAACTACTCCCTCCGTCCCATGTTAACTAAATTGTTGAGATAATGCATATCCCTTAAGAAAATTCTTCTAGGACATATTTTGAATATTACTTTCCATTACTACCCTTTTCATTATTCTCACTAGGGGTGTACAAAACCAAACCGTAAACCGAATCAAACCACAAACCGAACCAAACCACAAAAAAAAACCGACTAGTGGTTTGGTTTGACTTGGTTTGGTGTTGAAAAAACAAACCCGACTATAATTGGTTTGGTTTGATTTAAACTAAAAAAAGTCAAATCGAAACGAACCAACCCGATATTACATATATACTATTTTTAAAAATATTTTATACATAAAAATATTTAATGTGATGTAAGTTATAAATATTTCTTCAACTTTTTCATAGTTTTTATCTTTCAATATGTTATTTCAAGTTTAAACTTAGAATTTTAAATGGTTCAATAAGTCCTTTTACAACCTATAGATATTAGTAACTCAAATAAAACCCAAATCAATACGAATATTAACAAAAGATTATTCAATCCAACACTAGGAATGACAATCATGTTAGATATTTATTCTTTAATTTTACATAAATGCATAAACTAATTTATTTTTCTGTTTAATATTTAGTCATGTAGTTAATACTTACTAGACTTATTTTAGCATGACTTAATATTTTTAAATTATGATTATTTTTATTATGACTTATTAATATGCAATATTTATTCCATGCGATTTCATTATTCTTTTGGTTGAATATTTTATTGTCATCACTCACTTCATAAATTTCAAATAAAGTGAATATATTTTGTGTTATTTTTTTAAGAAATACCTTAGATAGCTGTATTTTGCTCGGACTAAGAAATATTTGAAGCACAAGTTAATTATATATTTGTATGAAGACTTTATCGGAAAAAATCCGAAAAACCCGAGGAAACCAAAAAAAAACCCGAAAAAATCCGAGGTTGGAAAACCCGACTTTTATTGGTTTGATTTGGTTTATAAATTTAAAAATTCGTCACTAATGATTTGGTTTTGTGTTTAAAAAATCCGAACCAACCCGGTCCATGTACACCCCTAATTCTCACACTACTTTCAAAAGTAGTGTTAGTCATTGCTTGAATTTTGATTATAATAATTACAATTAATAAAGCAATTTGTAAAATAATGTCTCTTGAAAATTTCACCTGTATGGAAATGTGAAATTTCAATGTAAAATCATAATTATGACTTTGTAAAGAGTGTAAATACCTAAAAAATATAAAATACTCTTTCTTTAAAAGAAGGGTAAAAATGGAAAAAAATTCAATAATTATCTTGATATTTGAACAATTCACTTATTCTGAACAATGAAAAAAGCCTCAACAATTCAGTTAATATGAGACGGAGGGAGTAATAATTAAGAGTTTAATTTAATCTTTGAGATAAGGTTCTATAAGTGGGTCTATATTATCTCTTTAAAAAGAAGTTAAAGTTGATATAAGTGAAGCTAAGACCCATTTTTACCTTTTACCTTTTCTTACAATTTATTCATTGTATTCGTACCAATTAAGAAAACAAATTCTAACAAAGTATATGGGACCAGGTCAAAAATAATACTACTATTAATTAACTACTCTACTTTCTAAATGTGTTAAAACTGCTAAGTCTTAGTTTAGACGTCTTTACAAATATAGATGACTAAATTTTTTAAATTGTTGTTCATGTTGCTTTTAAATTTCAAAAAGATGTGCAATATTACTGTTAGAAGGAAAATAATAGTATTGACAAGGCATTGGAAAGAAACAGCCCTCAACTTATTAGATCTCTCTCATAGCAAAGTGTGATCATTAGAAGCAAGTACATAATTTTTCTTGTACTAGTAATTTTTATACAAGCAATTTGCAGGACAAATTAATCGCACGTACACATACAACATTCTTTGTTTGTACGCCCCTTACCTTTTCTGCTAATCTTTCAATGGATGGAATAGATTCTTATTGAATAGTTCAAATGACTAGTCAAACATACCTATTATTTTTATTTTCATGAATATAACCTCTCTTTATCGAAAAAGAAGGGTCCAAAGAAAAAGGTGGTAGGCTAAATAACTATTGAACGCTTTAAGTTGATCATGAGTTAAATATACATTTCAAAATTTACTACTTGAACTTGTTACTCACAATGTCAAAATTTTGAATCTAGGACTAGACAAGATCAAAGTGGATAAGAAAAGGACTGAAGTAACTATGAAACATTGAACTAGTTCTAATGTACGTTTGTATTCAGCAACCCAAACCAAATGAACTGCTTCTCCTTTGAAATAGAAGAACAACAAACACCCACATAAGTTGTGGTGGAATGGTTGAAATCCCTCCACCCTTAATCAAAGGTCTTAGGTTCGAGTTTCTGAAATCGGAATTTTTTTTGTTAGAAGTGCCGCTCCAAAAAATGGGCCCTGCGTACCAGAGGCGGAGCTAGCTTAGGGTCATGGGGTTCATCGAAACCCTCTTCGGCGAAAAATTGTACTATTTATATATGGTTAAAATTATTTATATATATATATATAGTAAATGTCGAACCCCTTCGATTAGTTCGTGTGTTTACTTCTTCATATTTTGAACTCTCTTTGTGAAAATCCTGGCTCCGCCACTCCTTCAATGCACGAATCGGGATTTAATCGTGGTCTAATGTTGATACCAAACACCAAGTGAAGAAAAAGAGATCAGAAGGTAGCGGTCATGGGTGGATTTACAGTTGAAGGTGACCTTACATGCCATTCTTAACTTGTCTTGCAAGACTTAAATTTTCTAATAAAATATCTTGGACCAATCATGCTATTCTTCTCATATTTTATGTCTTATTATCTTCTACAGTCTCTGCCTATACTTTCTTGCGTGCCTTATGTCCATATATAACCAGAGATCAGTCAGAGACAGACTCTTTGCTTTAGCTTTCAAGCCAGCTCTTGCCACTGATCTCACACCAACCAAAAAAACTACTACAAATTGGGATCGAACAATTATTCGTTAAGTGATCATATGGAAAATCAACTACTCAAATTGTCATATTAAGTGTTTAAACGTAAAAGGCACAACCTTTTCTTTGGTGCCTCCAAAAATTGATATGACGAAATTATATCATACAAATACTTTTTAAATTGTTCAAAGATATTGGTCGACGCACCCGGGGTCCCTCTTGACATTCTTAACTTAATGAATATTTGTCTTTTCTTTTCTAACTTTGGAAGTGCATTAACTTCTCCTATATATTGCGCCATACACAAAAAAGGGAAAATCGTAAACAAGAAAACTAAGATGAAATTGATCGGTACCTACCTACCAACTGATTTATATATTCTTGAACAATTCAAAACATATATATATTTATAAACTTCAATCGATATACACTGTCAGTGTATGAAATTTTCAACCATCAAGTCATTTTTGCTTGTTGTAGAGGGTTTTCTTATTTTCAAAAGTACAAATATTTTATTTTAAGAAGGTTTACATGTAGATATCTTTTGACTGATCGGAGAATATTAGAAACATTTATGTATATAACTTAAACTCATATATATATTAAGTCTTCATCCGTTATTATAAAGTAAGGGATCAAAGTGTTATAGTATTCCACGTTGGGTAAGGCCAACATCCCTGTCTATGGCCAGTGGCGGAGCCAAAAAATTGTACCTATATTGGAGGCAGCAGGAACGAATCGCATTCTCAATAATTCCGATGACCCTTGGCCGCTGAGCTATCCTCTCAATTGGGTCGAGGGTGTTCGTGATTAATTAATTATTCTTTTAAATCAATATTTAATTTTTATATAAGGTATAATTTTTCGGGGAAGGGTGTTCGACTGACTACCCTGGAAGCATTGTAGCTCCGCCCCTATCTATGGCGAGGTACATGTAATTGGTTAGGTCTAGCTTGGGTAGAAATACAGTCAAACATGGAATGAACTAACTTATGGCTTAGATAGAAAAGAAATGATGTATTCGACATGATGATAAACGCTTGATCCTAATATAACTTATGTATGGACCATAAGAGGGGCCGGGGTGGGGGGGGGGGGTTGGCTGTTATTATCAGTAGGGGCCTAGGCTTTGTAATCTCCCCGTCAAAAATATGAAGTACCGTTACTTTCTCCCCCCAAAATGGTCCCCTTTCTTTCTAGCTTTCCCTTTTCGTCTTACGGCGATAGGGCCCACTGGTCCCTTAACGGGCCCAATAACCGCCCTAATTGGAACGTAAACCAATTTAACGTTATCAGATTATCCCCTTTTTCCACCACTTTTTTTCTTTTTCTTTTTTCTTTTTTGTTTCACAACCTTTTATTTTTTTCAATCACCTTTCGTTTTCACTTTTTTTTACCCTCTAGCCACTGTTTGACCAATGTAGGTACCATACCAGCTCAGAGCTGACTCATTTGCTGACGTGTCCACATGTTGCACAACTTTCTTGCTTTCTTGGTCAAAAATCTACTGAAATTTCACATATAGCAGGCAAATCTAGTATCAAAATTGAAATGTTTACACTTGCTTCAACCAGGGTGGAGCTAGACACCCGGATATGATTCGGTTGAACTAAGTAATTTTCGCTCAACTAGTATATGTTGTTAAGAAATTTCATTAAATATGTATAAATATTAAGTTTAGAACTCAATTATTAATACTTGAAGTCGTTGTTTTGGATATCAGAACCCATAAAGTTGAAATCCTTGTTTCACGTGTGGCTTCAAGTAGGAAACTGCACTTTCTTGTGCTACAACTCCGAGAATAAGCAAAAGGTGTTATACGAACCACTATCATATGGTTTTCTGGAATATGTCAATTCATTAAACATTAAAGTACTGCAGTTTTGGTTTACCACCCGGTGTCGCCGTGCCCGCGGTTTCATATTGGAGCTCGACTAAATTCATGTCGAAAGTCTCATGTTGACAGCTAAAACGTTTTCTAACATAGACGATTCATATCCGGCGAGAGTCGCACCTGAGACCTTTAATTAAGGATGAACGTGTACTTACCATCCCATGTGCCACAACCCTTATTTGGTACTATATATATTGGAGTCACATTCAGCCAAACTTTTGAAATATAAAATTTAGGAGAGTATATAAAATTTAGGCTTTGGTTTTCATTGTATTTTAGTTGTCAAATGTTATACGATGTGAATGGAAAATTATTAGGTACGTCATGTTTTCATCCATTGAATAAAGGTACACCATACTTTTATTATTTAACTATACTTTTCGAAATTAATTTTCTTCTTAGAGTTTATTTACTTCCTGCAATGTATGTCTATTTCCATGCTATAAGAGGGATTGTTTAACCAACAAACACTCTTCAATCTTAAATATTCCTAAAATTACGAGTCCAAGTAACCAAAAAGAGCAAAAGGGAAAACTCCTGGAGAGGATTAAAAATATAGTACTAGTCAATGTTGATTCAAACTTGGAGGGGAACCAGAATGATTGCTGCAAGTTCGAAACAATTCAATAATTTTGATTCAAATATCATATTTTTTAAAAAAATATATGTATACGAAAAGATAATTTATCTTGAATTCATTAAGCTGGTAAAATTATAATCAAAGGCGAAGCTAGAATATAATTTACGGGTTCAATCTAACCTAATAACTATAGTTTAAATTTCATATTTGTTTTTAAAAAAATCATTAGATACATATAAATTAAATTATTAATTTAGCACTCTATAACTCGAAAATGCTAGAATCCCGAAACATTCAAATTCTGGCTCTACCTAATTATAATTCAAAATTAACATATTTAAGAAAATTCTTAACTCTGATTCTGACGTTAACTACAAAACTGGAAAATATCACAGCGGAAAAGATTAAAACACGAAGGTAATCAGGAACATAGTTTCCTGCCGTTGATTCCAAAATGGACGGTGAAGATCTAGTCCTGCTGACTTGTGGAAAGATGAGATATAATAAATGGAGGTCACGAGAATGGGATGTGGATGGCGCCGTATATCGACGTGTCATATTCAGATGTGGAAATAGAAGTAGGACCCACACCCCATAGTGAAAACACAAAGTTCCCCGAACAGTGCGGGAGTAAAGTAAAGTAGCGTACACGTGGACGTTAATGACATGGCGTTATCAAAATCATGGAGTATGTGGGCCCCACTCCATACTGGAGACACGTCATGCACGAATCACCCACTGAGGACTATATAGCCTTTTACATCATTGCATTTCCACTATTAGATTTTGTGAATGCCCCTTTTCTATTTCAAAATGATTGACCTATTTTGATTTTGCACGAAATTTAAAAAAATAAGAAAGTTTTTAAAATTTTATAATCTTAAATTAAAGCTATGTTAAATATATCAAAATATCTTTTAATCTTGTGGCCTTAAATATACATGTGAAAGATTGAAATTAAAGAGTTGCTAAAAAGGGAGAAAGTCATTCTTTTTTAAACGGACTAAAATAGAAATTAGGTCAAACTAATTGAAATGAAGAGAGTATTTTATTAACTATTTTGACTCCCCTCCTCCTCCTTTTTTCTTTTTATATTGTCCACAATGCTATAGTAACAGCTAGGGGTGTTCACGAGTCGTTTTGGATCGATTTTTGGTCAAAATCAAAACCAAATCAATTTAGTCGGTTTTTAAATTTTTAAAATCAAATTAAACCAAATAAAAAATAACTCGGTTTGGTTCTTGTCGGTTTGGTTCATTTTTTTTTTATTTTTTCAGTTTATGATCCTAACTAATGATAAATTGATAATACTATAAAAAATGACAATAGTTAAAAGGCTTGCTTAGATACAAGTCCTAGTAATACCAAGTAAATGTCTTTAACAAGCCTATCTTGTAAGCGACCACCAAAAAAGCGAGACAGTAATCCTATAAATTCTAATGCATTAATTAGTACTACGGAAAGAACCCAAAATGCAACAATAAGCACTTGATTTGCTACGCATTATTTTAAAATTAAAATGAAAAGTGAGATCCTACGGTTAGAACTTAGACATCTAAAGATTAAAGTGTTGGGCTTGAAGTTGAGAGTTGTCGGATTTGGGCTAAAGTATCGGGCTTGATAAATTATGATATGCTAAAGTTAAGTTCATGGTTAAAATATAATAAAATAATTATATTTTATTTATAAATAATATATAAATAGCTATAAAATTTGTATATATAATTTATCGGTTCGGTTCAGTTATTTTTGCGATTTTTTTAGTAAAATCATAACCAAACCAAATAATATCGATTTTTAAAATTCAAAATCAAACCAAACCAAATGCCGGTTTTTTTAATCGGTTTGGTTCTATTTGCGGTTTGGTTTGGTTTTTAACCAAACCATGAACAACCCTAGACTAACAACTCGATTGTGTCAAATGAATGGGTTGAAATAGATCAAACTAATAAAGAAAAAATTATTTGGGTGAGTACTTTTTAATAACTAATTACTGTTTTTAGTGATGTTTTTATTTATTATCATCTATAATAATACATAACAATACTATGATAAATCTGCACTATATATTAAAAGTGAATTATGCATACAATATATATAAATTATAAGTGTTTTGAAATATATTATATATGCTTGTTTGGTAAGAAACTGACACAATGTATTATAAGTATATTAACGTGTGTTATAAATGTATTATTCATGAATAAAACTTGTATTACTGTGTTTTATAAATTGTTCTCTGCAATATGTATTAAAACTGTATTATAAATGTTCAGTAAAAAAATTGCTTTTGCTATAGTGGCAAATATTTTCTTAATATAGCATATCTATGTAAGTTGGGTGAGTTATTGATGTATTTCAAAATTATTTGGATTGAAATGGATTGATTAAAACGGGACATAATTTATTTTTTTAATTACTTTATTTATCTTTTAAATTTTTAATACTTAATAAAATTATTATTTTTCTTTATTATGACTATATAACCTATCAAAAAAAGGAAAAATTCGACAAATTTTCTCATCAGTTAATTTGAATTACATGTCAATATAATATTTTATGAATGGAAAGAAATTGAGCCAAAATAAGCTGATCTAATTAATGAATAAATCAACGTGTTATGTCTTATGAGCTAATTTTGTTACCTTGTTTACAAGAAGGTTGAACGAATTTATCTTTGACTAATTTATGATAAAAGTATGTTTGAAACAAAGTCTGAATTAACAACTTTAGATAGAAATCACGTATCTTGCATTTTATTGAAGTTTTTCTTGCTAGAGAATAAGAGAAAATTACTTTTATTTCACAGAATAATGACATATTCTTTTAAGCTATTTTTCCTTTTTTTCCCATGAAAGTTCCATACTGTGATTAGTTGATGCGGTAAAAGGTTCCTATTTGTGTCAAACATTAATTTGTTAATGTTTGTTTGTGAAACAAAAGAAGGGTAAAATAACAGTTTTTGTCATGATAAAGAAGTAAACTTGGAAAGATAAAGTAACTTGACAATTCACAGTAAAAATATAGTGAAAATTTTAAAAAACAAATAGTTAATATACTAATTAATTAAATACTATTTCAACAAAATATTTTAAAATATTATATGATTGTTAATAATATGATGGCTAACTATGGTAGTTGTGGGTACGACTGTGATAATACTTGTGATTAATAACTAGTGGTAATGATGAGTGATAGTAATGATTATCAATATATAGTGATGTTGGATGGTGGTAACTATTGATTCTGATTGATGATTGTTATTGTCATGGCAGTCGATTGTGATGATGATGAATGATAATTAGCTATGATAATTAATTGACTATTATAATTGATAATGATATTTTTTATTGCTAATAGTTATGACAATGGATTGGTATTTCTCTACTAACATTAATTATTTCCAAAAGCACAATCTAAAAGAAATATTATGTGTTCTTAGTTTTGATTTTTGTTCTTTTATCTATCTTTTTTCTTTCTTCTTTTTCTGTTTAACCAATTGATCTTTCCACTTTCTTTACGAGGCAGTCCATCCCATAAGGTTAACGGGTTGACTAGGCTAGTCTACTTAGGAATCAAGTCTATTTTAACGACTCGATGTCTAATATGTGTTTTAAGCTCCTTTTTCTATCTTTTCATAGATTTTTTCGAATAAGTGAAGAATATAAATGGATTTCAAACATAATTTACTTCTTCAAACTTCTGATTTTGATTATTTTAGAGTTGATAGGTTAGAAGTATAGGTTTTTGGTTGTATTTCGTCTTATATACCTAATACATATATTTTATTGTTTATGACTTGATTTCGAATAGAAAAGATAATTCGGAGCATAAATAGATGAAATTAAGCTTTTAGTCTGAATAGAAGCTCACATAAGTTAATCGGGATTGAGATTTGGGGTTGAGAATTAATTGGTGCACACGAGAGAATTTGACAAAATAAAACGTCTAAATTACACTTCGTGTGCCAGGTCAATTATGAGGATTATGGATCAGAGCTTGCAGAAATCAAGGTCTCGCAAAAAAGTTTTTTGTCACGGCATGCCCTGTATCATGTGATGTGTCGTGCTAGGTATCTAGAGCTCGAAGACACGAAGATTCTGCATGTTTATCTTTAATCTTGCATTACCTTTAGCTTTTCATTATTTTCGTGTGAATTTTGAATCATTTCATGACTATGAGTAGCTAAACTTCCTTTTTAGAACCATTATTTGTACTTGATTTTGTTATTCTTAATGGAAGTTTGATTATTTGTGATTGTTTAGCTGCGTTTTGTTTGAGAATTAGTTGACATGCCATCAAAAAAAAAAAAAAAATTTGACATGCCATCAACTATTCTTACCCCTTTAGTCTTGAGTTATTTAGAGAATTTCTAGATTACGATTAAGGTTAGTTAAATAATAAAACTTTTAACCTACAGAGGGATTTAAGGGACGGTTTAAAGGTGTTAATGAGGAATCATCACACCTTATTGCAATCTAGACGAATCGTTAAAGTATTCACTTAGGATATGTTTGGAAGAGCATTCTAAGATATAATAATTTGGTTTGTAATTTGAAAACTCGCATAATTAATACATATATAAGTTATGAGAGAATTTGTGTATTAGTTTATGCAAAAACTCGCATACTTAATATATGTACTCTCTCCGTTTCAAATTGATTGACCTATTTTGACTTGACACGGAGTTTAAGAAAATAAGGAAGACTTTTGAATCTTGTGGTCTTAAATTAAGGATGTGTTAAATGTACCAAAATGCCCTTTAATCTTGTAAATTTAAACATGCCATGTGAAAAGTGAAAAGTTGAATTTAAAGAGTTGCTAAAAAGGGAAAGGGTCATTCTTTTTGAAACGGACTAAAATAAAAAGTAGGTCAAACAAATTGAAACAAAAGGAGTATAAGTTATGAGAGAATTTGTGTATTAATTTATGCAGGATAGAAGTTGAAATAACTAATATATAAATAACTAAATCTTGTATAAAATAATACATAAATTTCCTATTAATCAATTTTTATATTATTAATACCCGTATAACTCTAATTATTTGTTAAATGATCCGTAAGTCAATTAACAATACTCCATTTTATATATCTTTAGAAATTTCATTTCAGAAAATATTACTTATAATGTTATTAAAATATATTTTTATTATAAACAGACTCGTGACTATGGCAGGGCGGTACGCTCTGCTCTCTCGCGACCCCTACTCTAATCAAAAGACTAAAGGCCCCTACTGAAGATAGGTCGCCAAACTACGACCGAGAGTTTCTTTGAAGCGCCAGTCGCGTAGGGCGACCGGGCCAGGCCGAATCAGAAAGGCTTTGATGACTCAAAGTTCATATTAGGGAAAGGAATTAATATTATATTCATCATATTTTAATCCACTCATCCTATGTATGCTATGACGATAATTTTACATGTCTTTTTCGTTTAAATAAGTGTTGATGAGATTATCAATAGTCATCAAGGAATAATATAGAGATGTTAAATTAAATATATATATATATATATATTTTTTTTTGGACATATGAAAAGAGTATATGTTTATAATATATAAGTTAATTTACATCTTGAACCAAATACATAATATACTCTCATCGTCTCAATTTATGTGACATTATCTAGATTACGATATTCAAACAAATTTATTTTTGATAGTATTTTTCTCATATATCATTTAAATATTTTGACTTATAATATGTTTTACTTAATTTTTAACTATATAAATTTTATTTCGAAAACGTTGAAGATTTCACGCCCAATTTTACGATCTAAATTAAATTGTTTGACTCTCATAATTGAAACTAATATAAAATGAGAAATAGTTAAAATATTATGTGACAGATGGAGCTACTTTTAAACAAAACTTTGTCCTCCTTGTAAGGCTGAGCTTTCTTCAATTAAAGCTAAGCACTTCACACACCACACTAATAACCCCCCTTTTCTACTCTCAACTCTCTCTCCCTCTTCCTGGGGCTCTACTGTGTTAGTCCACTCAAAACTTGCTCACCAATTTCTTCCTATATCACTGAGGTGTTAAGGTAATGTGTTAAGATTTGGTGTGGATAATGGCCTATATGTGTACGGACAGTGGAAATCTAATGGCAATTGCTCAACAAGTCATTAAGCAAAAGCAGCAGCAAGAGCAGCTTCAACAGCAAGAACAACAGCAACAGCAGCAATTCTTGGGTGTCAATCCTTTGTGTTTGAGTCCATGGACTTCTAATCACCAGAGCTTATCTAATAGTCCCACTTTAGGATATGGACTTATCGGGTCGGGTTTTGCAGACCCATTTCAGGTCGCCGGTGGACCAGACGGAGGTGAGCCGGGATTTCAGTTCCCCAACTTGGAACACCACTCGACCGGGTTTAGGTTCGCTGATTTCGGCGGTGGACCGGGTGGTGAGTTTGACTCGGACGAGTGGATGGAGAGCTTGATGGGCGGTGGAGATTCTACTGGAAGCTCCAATCTTCAATCTGGTTGCGGCGCGTGGCAGACGAGCTCGGAATTTACTAACCTTTATGGAGATCCGTTCTCGAGTTGTCCGAATCGACTCAGTATTGGTTCTTCTCCTCCTCCGCCGCCGACTTCCGATCTCAATGGAGTCATTTTTTCTGAAACCCAGAAAAATCTAAACTCGCTACAACCACAGACATCTCCGTGGGTCCCACCATCTTCATCTCCTCCTCCTCCGGTTGTTCAACTCTCGTGTAAAGAATCCAAGGTGGTGGTATCAGTTGATGTGCCCTGTAGTTCCCCTGAAACTTTCTCCTCAAAACCATTGTTGAAATCCTTGGTGGAATGTGCAAGACTCGCTGATTCAGAACCTGAGAATGTAGTAAAATCATTGATTCGACTCAGGGAATCAGTTTCCCAACAAGGAGATCCAACGGAGCGAGTGGGGTTCTATTTCTTAGAAGCTCTGTACAATAGGCTGTCGTCGTGTCAAGCAGAGAGAACTCCGACAATCTTTTGTACTACTCCGGAGGAGCTCACTTTGTCATATAAAGCCTATAACGATGCATGTCCCTACTCAAAGTTTGCTCATTTAACGGCTAATCAGGCTATTCTTGAAGCGACTGAAAAAGCAACGAGGATTCACATAGTAGATTTTGGAATTGTTCATGGAATCCAATGGGCTGCTTTTTTACAAGCTTTAGCAACTAGATCAGCTGGGAAACCAGTCAGTGTTAGAATCTCCGGCATTCCATCAGTGGTACTGGGTAACTCTCCGGCAGCTTCACTTTTAGCTACAGGGAATCGTCTTCGCGATTTCGCGAAGCTTCTGGATCTAAACTTCGAATTCGAGCCGATATTGACACCAGTTCAGGAGCTTAACGGGTCTAGTTTTCGAATTGATCCGGATGAAATCTTAGCTGTGAACTTCATGTTGCAGCTGTACAATTTACTGGACGAGACAAATGTTGGTGTAAAAACTGCACTCAATCTAGCAAAATCATTGAATCCAAGCATAGTTACATTGGGTGAGTACGAGGTGAATTTGAACGATGTTGGATTTCTTCAGCGGTTTAAGAATGCACTGAAATACTACTCAACAGTTTTCGAATCGTTGGATCCGAGCTTGACCCGAGACTCTCCGGAGAGAGTACAAGTGGAAAGACTGATACTTGGCCGGAGAATCGCCGGAGCCGTGGGCCAAGACGACGGCGGAACCAGAAGAGAATGTATGGAAGATAAAGAACATTGGAGAGAATTAATGGAAGGGGCTGGTTTTAAGCCAGTTACACTTAGCCATTATGCAATGAGTCAAGCAAAAATTCTTCTTTGGAACTATAATTATAGTTCATCATTTGGATTGATTGATTCTGCACCTGGGTTTCTCTCCTTGGCTTGGAAAGATAATCCCCTTTTGACTGTTTCTTCATGGCACTAATTGTTTCTACATCAGTTATGTGGTATGGTTCTGTGTTAGGTACTTACTTCTAAGTGCTTAATTTCAATTTCATTGCTCTCTGTAGATTAAAGAGTTAGTATAGAAAGATGATATTTTTGAGCTCCCTGGGATCTGGAACAGCAAGTTAACTTTTGCAAGCTTGAATTTCAAGATTAAGCCTTCTCTGTTTATATGAATAGTGTACTCTCTTTAGTATCTTTTTCTCTTGTTCTCATTTTAGTTTTCTAGGTTTTGTTTTTGCTTCTTTCTTTTTTGGTGTCATTAGGAGGAAATCAACTGTAATTGTGCATATATTTTGTGAATTATTGATGTATAATTAGTTAATTTATTTTAATCCCAGCTTCCAACTAGACAATTCAAGTGAATTAGAAGAATGAAATTGGTCTATTATTGTGATGTGTAGTAGTCCATATTATCAGCATTTTGTTGCTTGCACGATTAGTGAAAAGCTTGATGGAGTAAACGATTTAATCATTACATAAGGTTTTAGTTTAAAGGAAGGAGGTCCTTTTCTCTCAGGTTCTGTAATGGAAGTTCCATTGACAATGACTTTAAGCAAAAACCTGTGGGCTAGAGAAATGAAAACAGCTTTTTTCTTGAGTTGCTGCTGCTGTTTGCGATATCCTTCATTCAGGAAGCCTTACACCCTAGTAAAGTCATTCCTTTTTAGCAAGTCTTGTAGTAGAAATAGTGCCACTACTTGATTTATGGCAATGCATTAATGGCAGTCCCTTTCACTCTGAAATGAATTCAGAATAGTACCCCTTATTGTTACTCTATCTTTCTTTCTTTCACCTCACCTAATGTCAGTTCCTGTCATCAAGTGGGGAAGCAGCAGCAGCAGTTGATGACGATGAAGAAGAGCCGTGCTCTTTTGCAAAACTAGAAGTGGTAGGGGGCCTAATTATTTGACTGAAAACGCAAAATTCAGACTGAAAAATACTTGATCGTTTGCTATAATTTTGGACTATCCATAGTGCGCTTTGATCACTACTGGCTCTTTGAATTGCTGAGGAAGTCGTAGTACAAGTTGCATAATGGGACATGAATTTGTTGGTAGTAGAAAATTGAAACACTAATGAAAGGCATATATAGCTACCATGAGTCAATGGATATTTCATTTGAAAAAAAAAACATAATAGTCGAGCTCAAACACCCAAAGTGTGGTCTAGTAGATCAATCAAATTAGAGAAAATGACTGGAAATTAGGTTCAAATTCTAGAAAAATTAGGCGATTCTTGTCTGTCTAAATTTTGATGTATTTATTGTTGGAAGTTGATAAGTACTTAGTACAATAATAATTGGCGTGTGGGTGTACAACAAACTGACTCTGACACTAGATAATAGTGGTAAATATTTCAAAATTGTCTTTTAATGTATGATCTCTGTACTACTAGTGATTTGATTGCTTTTATTTGAAGGGTTCGTCTGGTATTCGAGATAAGGTGAGATATCTCAAAATTAAGTTTGAGACAAAATAGTTTAGGTCGCGTCTCAAACAACCCGTTTAAGACAGTGATTCTAATACTTGAAAAGAAAAAAATGGGCTGTTTAAAAAGAAGTGGGCTGATGAACAATCCAAGACTCCTATAATACAACCCAGAGTTAATTAATTAATTAGATTAGATTATGGGATACTCTGCACTTTACTGGCAATAAGACCCAGAGCATAAATAGATTAAGATTATAAGGTACTACTCTGCATTTCCACTTGAAAAAGTTGGTCTGACAATTAAAAAATGACAATGACGACGACGATCCACCCCCTAGCTTCGAGAAAAGTGCCCCTCTTTATATTGAAACTAAATCTGTTCTCTTCTGTAGTTTTCTGCAATTTTTCATCAATTTTTCTGGCTGCTCTTACTTCGAGAACTGGTCAGTGTGGGTGTGGTACTCACAAAATTTAAAACAAAGTCAGTCTTGAAAAGACTTGTGGATGCACTTTTTTTTTTACTTAAAGAAAAGACATTTGGCGACCTGCATTAGCAGGTTTACCTACGTTTGATTAATTAACGAGGTTAGACACGTGCATGACATGTCCCATTCTTGGCCCCAGGATGTAAATTTGGCACAATTAATGGGTTGTGGGAAGGATAAAGTGTTCTGCGTGTTGCTCTTATTTCGTAAAAATAGAAAGATTGATTTTGAATGACCTTCGCAACTCAAATATCACAGTTTAGAACAGTATGAAAAAGGATTTACGAAAGTAAAGAAGACTGATCGAATTTAATTTGGCACAAATAATAAATCTTAGAGCTGTTCTTCAATTTTATTTTTTTTAATTGAAGGGGTACGTTGAGTAGGGTAGGTGAAGCCAGGACTCTGATCTAACGGTCGACTGGTCCAACACTGTCAAGACACCTTCTGTATTTTCTTCCTCTATCTTCCCTTTTTCCCTTTTTCTATGGTAGGGTAATCATAGATTTCAACCCAAAATTAAAGAGGGGAGAAGTCAGTAATAACTTTGCCTTTCTCAAATTATCATTTGCAAAGTTTTACCTCTTTAGTTACTGCCTAAGTGCTATAATGCAATTCAAAAGACTATATGCTTAACACATGTAGATCGTACTTGAATTTCGAAGTTCTAAAAAGAGAGAAAAAAAAGAAGGAAATAAAGAAATTGGTCGACTCATCAAGCTAATGACCTAAAATATATACGTCCTAATTTTATCTCCTCAACAATTCAAGTAGCTTGTGAATAATAGTAAAATGATTGAATGGGTGTGTTACTCCATCCTAAGTCATCAACCATGAGTTTGGATTGTAGTATTTGATAAATGTTTCGGAATGATTTACTCTCTCAATGAACTTAGTTTGTTTGAATTCCAAATAACTAATGAATTTAATTACCACACGAATTTGAATTAATGGAATTAATAATTTTTGACTATCGAATGATTAAAAATAAACTAGCGAATTATTTACTTAGGTGCAAGGGAAATTACTTAAATTGATCTCCATTAGTTTTTCTTGTGTGCGTCGATCGTATCCTAATGACTTTAATTTGCTTTCAACATCTTTTATCTCCAATGAGGTTGAACTTATTATTTTTCTCCGAAAAGACAAAATAATATTCCTAATACAAAATATGGTAAACCTATTTATTCGACATCTATCATTAAGAAAGCAAATGCTTTTTGTACTTTGAATTGAAGTGTTTATAACGGCTGGAAGTACTACAACGACTTTATATCAACTTTTCTTATATAATTAGACTTTACGGTGGAATAATTAGAAGATTGCTAATACCAATTCAAGACACTAATTCGAATTTGTAACACTACTACATGAGTGACCTGTAGGATTAGGGGTGGGCGGGCATGAATATCGAAAAATCGAATCGAACCAAACTAATTTGGTTCTTAGGTTTGAAGTCGCTAATAGCCGTATTTCACACGAAATATTTCTTAAATTAATTTTAAAATTCTAAATATTTTCCCACCTTGAAATTGAAATAACGAACGAAATTTTAAAATAAACACTTATTTATAATTTTTTTTAATAATGATTTAGCTTTTTATATATTCCTCTCATGCCAATTTACGTGACATTTTTCAAATTTCAAGAATTAAAACAATTTTTTTTACCTAAAATTTTCTTATACTTTATACATATTTTGAATTGTTAATTAGTATAATTTATGTAATTTTTTGTTTTAATTTTTAAATATATAAATATTATTTTAAAAATTTTATGTCTGGAATCTACCGTCAAAATTAAAGAGTTTGACTATCAAACTGCGTACCACTGATCAAGAGGGAGTATTGTATTTTTCTTCCCCAATCGATTTCAACAGTGGCATCGAGTCTAAACGTGTCATGCATACATGAAAAAGAAACATATGTGGCGAAACCTGAGGCGTTCGAGTGAATTTACTGTCAGAAAAAAGACCATTACGTGTGAAGCTACTAGAAATTTAAGAGTTGTTTTGTCATCTCTATATATCCACTTGATCCTAAACTGTTCTAAACTTGCAACTATAAATTGATCATTTAGTAATCAAACAGCAAATATGCTAAACTCTCTCAGATCAGCTACTACCAGAGCACAATCACTTGCTGTATTCTCAAATCCTTCAAATTACCACATTTGTTCAAAGTTTCCTCCTCAAATAAAATTGCGGACTCTTTTGACAAAATCAGGGAAACAGGACGATATCAAAATGGACAAGACCAAGAATCCTGGAATCGACACCAAACCTAAGTAAGTACTACTATTTGGTAATACATTTTATTGATTTTGTTCATTCATCTGTTAGTAGAGGTGCGAATGCAACTCGGTTCAATTGAATCTAATATTTCTATGTATAAAATACAAATATAAAAATTATTGAGTTTCTCTAGGTGTTATATATATGAGGTGTGATAATAATGTGAATTTTATGTTTGTTGGGTTAAAGGAACACAATGTCCAGCTTTGGAGAGGGATATGCAACTAGGTCAGATGAAGAAGGTTTTGGAGGGATCTATGGAGGAAACCAAGAGGATGAGGAAAAAATCGTCCATGGAAATACCCCTGGTAAACTACACTACACTTCATATACATGCTTTATAATATGTTAATACATTGTTCCCTCTTCCATCTCTAGTCTTCTTAACACCAATTTGATTTGATGATTCTCATATATGGTATTTGTTTGATACGTGTAGAGTATGATAACAAACAAGGAAGTGAAGTGAAGGAGAAGGAGAAGGCTCGTAACCAGCCTCAAGCAGCTTGAACAAAAATAAAAGGCTTTCCTGTTGGTGACTTGACATGAAGAATGAGCTTTTTCCTTTTGCTTTTTTAGTGTGTAAATTATGTTGAGGTAGTGCTTAAAGCCTACCCAACTCATGGAATAAAATTTTCAAAGTTTCGTGTTAGATCTTGAAAGACATACGATAGTATAAAATTGCTCTCGAACCATGTCAATTGATAATATCTCTTTCGTTGAGCAACTGAAGAAATGACTTCCATTGGGCATTTTTCGGTCATATTTTAAAAAAAAAATATGTTCACTGTCGTGGAGTTTAATTCACTTGTGGAACGCCAATATAATTGAGTAGTACTTCTGTAATTAAGAAGTAGCCACTATTACATAGTTTTAAATTCCTTCTCGCAATGACACTATCTATGCAATTTGAATTGCAATTCTAAGATAAATGGCTTATATTTGTTATTTCTAAATTTTAGTCGGAGCAACTTTGCCCAAAACACCTACTAATTTGCTTGGGCCAGTTACATATTTGACCGATTAGCCAAAATAATGATATTTGCCAGTTAATATATCTAAAATATATATAGTATTTGTATTAAAAATATATTTTATACATTTTGTATATATAATATTATACAAAAAAACACTAAACTAGTAGAATATAAAAAATATTATTTACTAACTATTATTTTGACATAGTCTATTTTTCCTATATATTTTGGGCCATTTGTTAGGAGACTAGGCCTAACGTTTAGGCTTTTAATGGGTTTATGTGGGCTGCGCTTGGATTTGTTCGCGGTTAAGCCTCCAATTCGGAGAGGAACACGTCAATTTCGCCACTTGTCACAAAACAAATGGTCCAACATATCCATCCAGATTGTTCTCAACCGCCATATGAAACATTGTACATTTTCTCTTATTAAGATTGTTCTCCTAGGATTCTGTCCGCCGCCACGCAGATAAGTCGGTTGACCATCTTATCTTATATATATACCCTTCAATTATATGTTCTCTCCAGCCATTCTTTCCCTCTGGTTTAGTATCATGGAACATGGATTTCTTTTGCTTATGCTAGGGAGAAAGGAGTCCTTATTCCTCATCCATCTCTTTCGTATGTGGCTTGCTATGCAGGAAAACTTGGCTCAAATAGATAAATTTAAATTCCATGCATCGTTGGCTGGATTAATTTCCCTATCGTAATTAGCTGTAATTAGCTGTCTGTTGTTGTATGAGAAAGATGTAATAGGTATAATCGGGACATAAAAAGGCCTAATTTCAGGGGGTCATGTCCCGTTTAAATTACTCTGTTACTGCTCTGGCCTTTGCCATGTCGGGTGCGCTTGCATGGCAGGTCACACTACCTTTAATAAAAAATGGATTTTTCGGGTTTTGAGGGGGAGATAGCACGGGAATTTTTTTTGCCCCGGGATCTCTCTTTTTTTTTTTTTTTTTTTTTTTTTTTTTTTTGTGTGTGTGTGTATTTTATGCTTCTCTAATTCTTGTTTGCACGTTACGCTCTGCTTAGATGTGCTTAAATTGATCGTCAAATCAGCAACCTTTCAACGAGCAATCCTTAATCGGCCGCCCATATCAGGTACAGGGTAGTTAGTTAGCATCTTTTCTGCTTGAACTTTGAAATTAATTATAATGCGCGCAAGAGAAAAATAATCGAAATAGCTAATTTTTTGTGTGGTAGCACAATTGTTCTGAAGCAATTTGAGTTAACATATGTTGATAGTTTGTGCAGTTAGCGCCATAGAAGATGACGAATGTGTTCATTCAAGTTTCGAACATGAATTTTCATCACTGTGGTAACTGCAAAACTAATAAATCAATTAGTATCTCTTTCTGTTTAACGTGCTTGCGATGAGATCCGTAAATCAGTGAAGCAACCTCGCAGACCTCAGGTATGCATAATAGGCTCGTAACTGTGTTTTGCTTGGATTCACAAAATAGACTTGATGTATGCATCAGGCTAATAATTATGCTTGGATTTGATTCGTAATAAATAATGCATGTGCATAACAAATACTGAACCTTTTTTTATCCTTGGACAATGTTATCAACAATACCTTCCGAATTTGATAAAAGTAAATTATGGTTTACATAATACTGCGATCTATGAATTTAGACATGAGTTTTATTGCAGCACATCTTTGCTCGACTAATCCGAACTGGTATTGTATCAGATGTGTATCGGATCTGGTCATATTTAAGTTTTCCTTCTGCAGATGTCATCGTGTCTTTGTATGAGATGCTACTCATTATAGTTCACAGTAATAAAGACTATAAGAAGCAAGTGAATTTGCAACGAAAATTTTCGTATTTTTAGGAAGTAAACGGTTTAAATTCGAATACCAAGCAAAGTCGCTTTGCAAATCTGGCACTGAACTGGGGTGATACTGTTTATTCAACTTGGAGCACAAACCATTATCGATGTGAAGAACAATTTAACTATGGTGATTCTTCTGCATATCTGGTGGACCCAATTCTGGCATTCAAACTACTCATCAAGGCTTGAGGGATTCATGTAATCAAAATCAAACTAGTTTGCGATTGAGGTACTCTGCCCTATTATTGCAGATATGCCTGAGCTTCAGAGGATGCTTTCAGAGGATGTATGATGCAGTCGATTACATTTTATGGTTATAAACACGTTCCTTCTGTATGCCTTGATTGATGATAGGCCAAGGCCAATATGTTCTATTTAGTGTCCATTGGTGACAAATAGTTCATAGCAGATAATTTGTATATCCCTTGTCATGTGGACTTAATAGGGAGGAAGTACAAGATGGAGGGTCTCCTTTTGTGTAGCAGAGTTTTGGAACTTCTCTTATACACAGGACCCCCTAAAGGAGAACCCCTGATATGCAAAAGCAGGGATGAACGTTGGTCAGGTTAGGTTATTCAAGCTTTGCTTAAGCTGGCACACAGTGTTCATGCTATTGAGTTTCGGTACATGATTTTATATGTCTTGAAGCTTAGAACTTGGCTGCAAAGACACTTTGTACACTTTTCGGGTATATGATTTTGCATCTGTTACCGTTGATCTGGCTTTCTCCTTTTCTTCATTGGTTAAATTTGTAAGTGTGAGACATTCAGGTGTCTTTCTATGATATGAAGTGATCTAGCATCTTCAAGTGAGTGTTCTGTATGAACTGTTAAACAAATGTTCATGTAATTTCGAGTTTTGGTACATGATGTATGTTTTGAAGCTTAAAATTTGACCCTTTGTACACTTTTCAGGTATATGCTTTTCATCTGTTACTGTTGATCTAGTTCTCTCCTCCCCTTTTGTCGAATTTGTGAACAACTGCCTTTCTATGATACAAATACAAAAAAGTTGCCTGCATTTTCAAGTGAATATATGCACTTTTCAGTCAATATGACATGTTGCATCAGAGAATCGAGGAAAAATCTTAGAATTATCAGAGAAAATCCCAACTTGAGGAGTCTGACGTTAGTGTGTGTAGTATATATTGGAGATCAAAATGACTCTCGAAATGGTCTGTGTAGACCCTATTCCTATAGAGTATTAGTATTAACGTGGTAAATGAAGATAATCAATTAAATTGAGAGATAAGGGTACTACTTCAATATAATAGTAATTCACTTTATTATGGTCTGTGAGTCATGAAAACAGGATTTCAGGATTTTCGAGCAAGTCAGTCTGGTTATCACAGAAATTGTTCCTGTAGCTGAGACCGACAGCTCCAAGTCACCAACGCCAACCAACCTTAAAGGTATACAGGCAGCTCCAAGTCGCCAACGCCAGCAACCTTTAAGGTAATGAAAACACTTTCAACAAGGCCTGCAATGTAATGGAGTAGCCAGTAACATTTGGGGGAAGAGGATTTTGGGGAAGAGGATAAGCAGCAATTAGATCCCTCGAGATGGTCCATTCGACAGGTATGTGTCAACCAGCATATAAGGGACCTTTGTAGAAGATTGTGGTACTGATCGCTGAGATGTTACTTGTGAATGAGATACGGGCATAGTATGATGCAGTATTTTGAACCCTTTCTCCTCCACAAAGACGGGGACAGAAAGTGGAGTCAATTTGGCAAAAAGGAAACAATGAAACAGATCATTGATCTCATCCAGGAAAGACATCAAGACTCAAGGCCACATTTCAGCAGTATTACCACCACCTAGAAGTGTGTCTCCAACAATTTCTCACGAGATCGTGTAAGACTATAGAGATGAGAAAGATCATTGGCCATTCCGGGCGTTTATTCTGGATCTTATCTTGAAATCTCAAACGGAAGGAGGTGATCTACAAAATCCTAAAGGGACGTCGAGGGAGTATGGGTAATCATGCATTATTTCTATAAAGGTCACTTGCCAATTGTAAATTTAAAATCTCATATGTTTGTATAAGCTGTGTGTTTCCTTGTGGAGAATCAGCAGGAACAAATTTGTTTGTTCCTCGTGTAAAGATTCGTGCTGTTTGACAGCATTATTGTGTTAATTATTTATTATTGAAATCGGCACAATTTGGTGGTGTTGATTGTCTCATGAAACATCATAATATTTCCACTGTAATTTAGGGAGTACTTGAAGGGGTATTACCACTCGCAATGGGCTTGCTTTCACTTCGTGATTCAAGTTGGAATATATTATATGGGTCCTCCAGTTGTACCAAAAAGAAAAAGGAGAGGAAGGGGAGAATTAACCAGTCGAATCAAATGGTACTTCATCCCCAAAGAATCAAATTCATTGGAAGCTTTTAAATGATACCTGTATATCATGGGGCAGCTATTTGGATTTTGGACCAACCCTACAAGTGCAAGATGTAGGAAAAATAACTGAAATTTTGGTTGAATTCCCCAGCAGTTCTTGGTCAGCAAGTTTGGTTGAAGTCTCCGACAGTTTGTTTTTACCGGCAGTATGTTTGTTAGGTCCCATCCAAAATTGTGCTCATTTGCTTTGAATAGTAACATAGTCGGGTATTTTTACATTATAGTGTTCAAAAAAGAAGACTCCAAGCGTGTGAAAATTCCTTTGTCCGGCTGTTCCCACTATATTATTGTTAAAGTGAATGATCACCAACTCTGCGTGATTTCTATACAACTATGAGTGGTGTTGTCTACTTTTACTTTCTATTACTACAAGAATTAATTGCTACTTTGTGCATAGAGAAAGATCGAGGAAATCACATGTTTCTCCTATATGCCTCTCCTTTTTAAGATAGCTTTCAAGTCCAAATCTTTCTGCCATCTTCCTAGTTCCGTTCTAAGAAAGGTAATCATTTCATTCTTGAAGTCATTCTCATCTCTTCTTGCTGTTTTTTTCTGTTTTCATTTTTGGCTTAATCCAGCTTATCTTGCCGGAAGCCTAGATTTATGACTAGTGTTTTGTCTTAATGATGAAGCAGAGCTCACACATATATCATTTTCTCAATTAACAGTAACCATGTTTCGGAGAAAGCCGTCTCACACGAATCAGGCTGATGATTCTGCTTGCCGTGATGCAAAGGTAACAGAGTTTGATCAAAGTTTTATTCTCACAAAATATGCAAGTGTGAGTTGCTTATGCTACATTTTTCTCTGGCTTGTTTACATTCCGATTTGCTTCATCAAATCCATGTAATGTTCAAGTGCAAATACCCCCCAGCTGCTTCTTATAGAGAGTTAACTAGACTGACCACTGGGCAAATGTTCTACTCAAATTGGATTATCAGGACTATTGAACTCACTAAATTAGCTATTAGTAGTTAAAACTATAGCATTATAGAACAGAGACTAATTTTCTTTGGCAAACCAGGTTAGCCAGTTAAGGGCCGCTCTTGGACCTCTATCTGGCCGAAGCTTAAAGATCTGTACTGATGCATGTCTGAGGCGGTACTTAGAAGCACGAAATTGGAACCTTGACAAGGCAAAGAAAATGCTCGAAGAGACTCTCAAGTGGAGATCCACCTATAAGCCTGAAGAAATTCATTGGGTGATTCTCTCTGGACTTTGTACTCTCAACTTTGTCATTCAAACTTTGCAAGGTCACAGTTAGCCATCTAAAAGAATTGGGATAATAATGTTTTTGCATAAATACTATGGAAGTGTTTTCTTATTCAAGCAAGTCAATACCTTCTATCTTCTTTGTAGAATATACACATCATAATGTTGATTTATCACTAGTGCAAAGCATATGTCACTTGATATAATGTTGGAAGATCGATGATTCTAAATTAATGATCTCGCTATGTATTAGCATGAAGTGGCACATGAAGGTGAAACTGGCAAAGTTTCTAAGGCCAATTTTCATGACCGACTAGGCAGGAACGTACTTATAATGAGGCCTGGGAAACAGGTTAGTCTTGATATCTTACCTTTAAATTAAAATTCAATCCATATATTTCAAGTGTACAGTATCCAAATTGTTCTGCTTCAATTCATGGATGACAGAACACATCATCTCCCGAAGGTAATATTCGTCATCTAGTCTATCTGATGGAGAATGCTATCCTTAACCTGCCAGAAGGCCAAGAACAAATGTCTTGGTTGATAGACTTCAATGGATGGTCATTAACCACCAACATTCCCATTAAAACTGCAAGAGATATCATCTACATTTTGCAAAATCACTATCCAGAGAGACTTGCTATAGTTGTTCTTTATAGTCCACCTAGATTTTTCGAGGCATTTTGGAAGGTAAGATTCTTCCTCCGTCATTTTTTTAATGAGGATCCCTTTTTTGAACTTGGTCAATCACAACATGTTCATTCTTGTTCAGGTAGTGAAATATTTTATTGATGCGAAAACATTTGAGAAGATCAAGTTTGTGTATCCGAATAACAAAGATAGCGTGGAGCTGATGAAGACTTTTTTCGATACTGAGAATCTTCCAAGTGAGTTTGGGGGAAAAGCCACATTGAATTACAACCATGAAGAATTTTCCAGATTGATGGCTCAAGAAGATGTTAAGACTGCTAAATTTTGGGGCTTTGACGATGTGACCTCCCATAGTAACGATGATGGATACTCGAAAGCAAAGGTAACGCCTGGGCCAGTGAGTGTTGCATCAGCTGCAAGCTAAGCAAGTGCAGAAGTCTACAAGGACTGAACAGTGTATTATGAAATTTGTGCATTGTTAGTCTTAATTCTTATAACACTTTCTTATATTACTCTGCCATAAAAATGTACTATTGCTTTATCAATCTTAAGTCTCTTGCTTGAACAGTGAACATATGCCCATAAATAGATGCATTAATTGATATAATAAGTGCAGTTGAAGTACTCCGAATGTGAGCCTCTATTGCATCCACCCCACTACTATATGATACGCAATATCATTATCAATCTTCTCAAACTCTTTAGATCATGAATTCAAAATACTTGAAACTTCTTTTCTTGAATATGACTTGAACATCCATCTTCACTTACACTTTCTCATGCTTCACAAGTAACTAATAACCTCAACGTGAAAATTTCGTGCATCAATCCAATGGTGTCATCTAAAATGTGGAGGAGTAAAAATGTTGCAATAATCGTTTATATTGCCGTTGTAGGACCTATTACTAACGATATCATGCGAGGAAATGAGACATCATAGAGTCTTGCTTTCAAATTCATCTTGTAACTTGATTTATAGTCTGTTTGGTCAAATTTTTAAAAGCCAAACACGCTAACATTTTGAGAGGAAAAAACCCAAAACATTTTCTGGCAAAACCAATTTCAAGTACCCATTATTATTACTCCCCCTGTCCCAGTTTATATGACTCACTTTCCTTTTTAGTCAGTCCCAAAAAGAATGACACATTTCTATATTTAGTAACAATTTAACTTTAAAATACCTATTTTACCCTTAATGAAATGATTTATAGGCACACAAATATCTATGACTCATTTTAGACCACAAGTTTCAAAAGTCTTCTTTACTTTCTTAAACTCCGTGCCAAATCAAACTAACTCACATAAATTGGGACGGAGGGAGTATTATACTAGATATAAAAGAGTCCGTGCTAGCACGAACGGCGAGCCCAATATATTATTTTTTTAATCTTAATTTATGTGACACGAATAGAATTTAAATAGTCAATCAAATCTTTTATATGGTTTTTACATATTTTAAGTTGTTAACTATTGTGATTTATAATACCTTTTATGCAATTTTCAAATAATATATATTACTCTCTCTACTCCAGTTTATGTGCCATTGATAGAATTTGGAGAGACAACTAATTTTTTTATATGTTTTTTTAAATATTTTAAAATGTTATTTATTGTTATTTATAGTGTTTTTTTTATGTTATTTTCAAATAATATATGTTACTTTCTTTGTCTTAATTTATGTGACACTAATAAAACTTCCAGAGCCAACCAATTTTTTTTTATCTTTCAAATATTTTAAATTATTAATTATTGTGATTTATCGTTTTACGTAATTTTCAAACATATAATAAATTAAAAAGATAAAACAAACAAATTAAAATAGAGAAACTAATGGAAAATGACCAAAAATGCCCTAACCTGTTGAAGCAGGAACGTTGACCTCGTGCCTGCTTCACCAGGTAATAAATATTTTAAGTTATTAATTATTGCGATTTATAATACTTTTTACGTAATTTTCAAATAATGTATGAAAAATGACCAAAATATCACGTTGACATCGTGCGTGGTAATTCAGAAAATTTAAATCAAAGAAGAAACTTTATTTATAATACGAAAAGGCCAACCTTCTGAAACGGCACTGGTGTTTGTACAGTTGTACCAAGCAAATCTTATTTTGTACCTAGTGTAGGCGGAAAAAGAATTGCTTATACGTCCCCGGGCAATCACTCTCTTATTTCCGCCTTAAATAACCACTCGTTTTCTTTTCCTCCAGTATATGCTCGTTTGCTTATCTCCAAAGCTAACCGGGGAAACAAATGGCTCCGAAGAACTTGTCCTTCAAGGTTTGTTTTTTCACCCACTGATGAACTGCACTCATTATCTGAAACTTAATGTTTTCTTCCTACATTCTATAATATACTGAATGTACAAGTAAATTACTAATGGTTTTTGCATATGTTGAAAGATAATTCTGGGTTCGTCGTCCATGGCACGTCGCAAAATTCTAGCTGACATGGGTTATGAATTTACAGTTATGGTACGTCTAATTTTGTTTTAAAAGATTCTGTATTTTTGCTAAAACTTGCATTTTCTGGCCAGTTTAGGTGTTGGACCTGGTTTAAGTTATCTTCTCCGCAAAAAAAAAATCTTTTCTTTTTTACTTATATTCAAATTGTTTTGAGGACTAGAGTGCTGACATTGATGAAAAGAGCATAAGGAAGGATAATGCAGAGGAACTAGTGGTAGCTCTAGCAGAGGCTAAGGTATACCTCCTCTTTTCTATTACGGGTGTGTTTAGTTTGGATGATTTTCAATTTTCCCATATATGGTTGATAAAAATGTTAAATGTTTCGGAGAACAATTTTTCTAGGAAAACAAGTTCCTTAAAATTGAAGAAAATGACTTCCCCAATGGAAGTAGGTTCATTGTCTCCACCCCATTCACCCAATGCCCCAACCCTTGACCATCCCACCTCCCGCCACCCAGAACCCCCACTATCCACCCCATCTTACCCCATAGTGTTTTTTATTATTACATATAAATGTTCTTGTGATAAAATTATTTGCTTGCTTACCAAATACTAGGAAATAAGTAAGAAACCCACTTGTTTTTCAAGAAAATATTTTCTAGGAAAACCTTTTCCATAGAGAACATTTTCCCACAACTCTTGCATTTGAGTCTAGTATAGGAAAAAAACTTGTTATCTGCTGTCTTTCGCAATTTTCCTGAAGACATTTTTCATGGTTCTCAGTTAATTTCACTAGTGAAGTTGGTAGAAGTTCGCCAAAACCAATATTTTAGCTAGAATTAAGTTGAAACTCTCTAAGCAAATTTATTTTATCCAAGTAACTGTTAACAGAATTGTTAACTAGAATTCAGGAATCACAATTGACTCGAGAATCCCTAGACTGGACAGGAAGAATTCAGAGATCTTCGAGTTTAACAGTCAATTGAGAAGTGTAAGAGATGTAGAAGAAGAAGAGAAAGAGAATAGTATATTCATCATGATTGATTAGTGCCAAGAGTACAAGTATTTATAGCTGAGCTAAGGTGCAACTTTCAATTCTGTTAGTTAACTAATTCTCCCTCCAAAACTAACTAACAGTTAACTGACTAACAGATTTGCTGACTCAGCTTAACTAATTTGCTGACTCAGCTAACTAACTTGCTGACTCAGCTGACTATTACAATATATTGATATCAGTACTCCCCCCTAACAAAAGATCCTTGACCTCAAGGATCAAACTGAGGAAATCTGGTCTTGAGAATGTTAGCAAACTCCCAAAGTAGCATGATCTGCAGTTAATCCTTGCCATTTGACTAGCACCTGAGCAACAACCTTGCTACCCTTCTTCACCATTCTCCTCTGCAATACAGATTCAGGCTGTGGGCAATTGGGATCAACAATGTCAGTGGTAGGAGGATAGGATATTTGAGCTGGAATGGCATGCCATTTCTTGAGAAAAGACACATGGACAGTAGGATGAATTTTCACTGAGCTAGGGAACAAAAGAGTGTATGCAACTGGCCCAACTCTTTTAATTATCTGGAAGGGACCATAAAACTTAGCAGCAAGTTTGTGAAATGGTTGTTGGGCCACAATGACTTGCCTATAGGGTTGCACTTTGAAATAAACCCAATCCCCAATGGCAAAGGTGCTGTCACTTCTATGAGTATCAGCTTGCTGCTTCATCCTTAGTTGAGCCCTCTCCAGATGGTGTTTGAGCTCATCCAAAAGGTCTTCTACCACAGGGATTGGAAATTTATTCTTCACTGTATACTTATTCAAGTCTCTATAGTCCACACATAGCCTGCATGTCCCATCTTTTTTTCCCACCAAAACAACAGGTGAAACAAAAGAGCTGCTACTAGGTTTTATTACCCCTTGATCTAACATTTGTTGTACCATATTCTCAATGATATCCTTTTTAACAGCTGGATATCTATATGGTCTCTTGTTGATAGGCTCAGTACCATGTTGCAATACTATGGTATGATCAAACACACCTCTAGAGGGTGGTAATTGTTTAGGTTCATCAAATATCTCCTTGAACTCACTTAACAATTTCATCAACTGAGGATCCCCCTCTGATTCTCCCTTCTTTTCTAATGAATACCATTGCATTTTGTTACAACTGAGAGGTATGACTTGAATCATGCATAATTGAGATTCAACACCTGTGAGTTTGTCCCATTTACTAGCACCAAAAGAAGTAATCTGTTTACCTGCATCTCTGAGTAAGTGCTTCTTCCCCTTGTACCAAAATTCCATAGTGAGATCTCGAAAGTTCATCTTGATATCACCCAAGGTCAACAACCACTGCACCCCTAGTACTACTCCACCAGATCCCAAGGGCAGTAGTAGGAAATCTGTTGTAAATTTAGCACCGTGAAGCAACCAAGAAATCCTGCAGACCTGATCCACTTTCATACTATTGCCATTAGCTGCAGCCACCAACTGAGGGTATGTCACCTTAATCTTGCACCCCAAAAGCTTCACTAATTCAGGGTCAATAAAATTGTGTGGGCTGCCAGTATCCACCAATATATGCAATGGTTTCTTAGAGTGATAACCAGTCACCCTTAGTGTTCTGTACCCCAAGGACCCATTCAAAGCATGGATAGATATTTCCATCTGTTCCATAGCTTGTCCCAGCTCTATTATTTGCTCAACATCATCTTCCACTTCTTGATCTAGCCCTTCCTCCAGTACTTCAACCTCTAGCAGATAAAGTTGTTTTAAGTTCTTGCACTTATGACCAGGTGTGTATCTTTCGGTACAAAAGTAGCATAAGCCCTGGGCCCTCTTCTCATTCATTTACTCAACACTCAACCTCCTTCTAGTTACACCTTTCTGAGTTGCAGGCACCATAGAACTTGGTGTAGGCAGTAAAGCTTTAATCTGGAATCTTGCATCACCAGGTCCCTTAAATGCAGAGGTTTGTTTCATGGCCTTAGCTTGAGCAACTAAGTAGGCTTCCTGCATTCGAGTAGTCCTATACAATTGTGACAAAGTGGTAAGATTTGTCAATTTTACAGCAAGATTCAGCTCCTCCTTAAGACCACCAAGGAAACAACTTATAGCATTCTCCTGAGAAAGATTTACCCTTGTTAAATTGCTCTCAAAGGTAGTTTGATAGTCCTTCACCGAACCAGTTTGTCTAATCTTCTTTATTTCCTCCATTGGATCATCATAATCGACACCAAATCTTTCCACTAGGGCCATTACATACTCATTCCAGCTAGGGGGATGAGTGGATTGCCTATACCTCATGAAAGATTGATGCCATTGAATAGCTCCCCCTTCTAGGTGTATTGCTGCTAGCCCCACCCTTTTGTCCATAGGAATTTCGTCAAACTTGAAAAACTGCTCGACTCTAAATAACCAAGACCTTACATCCTCCCCAGAAAACTTTGGAAAATCAAGCTTAGAATAACGAGCTATACCTTGCTGGTAATTCATAGGACCCTTGTTCCTGGGTTCCTCCACGAGTGGCCTTTCTCTGGACTGTCTTCCTCCTGAAGACTCAACGTCATCAACTACAGGGATAGAAGCCCTTCGATTCCCCACCATGTGTTCCTTCAATTCCATCACGGTTTGATCCAATTTCTTCAGTGTTGCCACCTCACCATTGAGAATCCCAATCTCCTTAACCAATTTCTGCATCACCTCGCGCAGATCTACAGCTTCAGCACTGGTTTCCCCCATAGGATCGCTATTAGCCCGAGTTCCTTTCGCCATTACTGCCGAGAATCACTCAGCTCTGATACCAATGTTAACAGAATTGTTAACTAGAATTCAGTAATCACAATTGACTCGAGAATCCCTAGACTGGACAGGAAGAATTCAGAGATCTTCGAGTTTAACAGTCAATTGAGAAGTGTAAGAGATGTAGAAGAAGAAGAGAAAGAGATTAGTATATTCATCATGATTGATTAGTGTCAAGAGTACAAGTATTTATAGCTGAGCTAAGGTGCAACCTTCAATTCTGTTAGTTAACTAATTCTCCCGCCAAAACTAACTAACAGTTAACTGACTAACAGATTTGCTGACTCAGCTTAACTAATTTGCTGACTCAGCTAACTAACTTGCTGACCTAGCTGACTATTACAATATATTGATATCAGTAACTTGAACAAAGATCTTTGTAGTGTATCTGGCAGGATATTGTTCTTCTAAGTAACACAAATTGCCCTATAAAGGCCTGGAGTAATCCTAGTGCAGTTATGTGAGGAGTTCTGTTGATAATTGTGTAGCATATTATATCAATAAGAAGGTCAAAATCCAAGATTCTTGTGATTGGATGCGATTTGTTATTTAGCGTTCCCTAGGCATCTTTTGTGCCCAACTAACTCCAATCATTCTGCCCATCAGTGATCTGTGTTATGAAATTTCCATTTGATGGTTAGGGACTACCTATAAATAGGCACTTCTCTTCTGCTGATATTGGACTGATTCTGAATAGTTCGGCTCAGTATAATCAACTCACTTTCTTTCCTTCCATTCCCATTACACCTTAGGGTGCCATATAAATTTAGACAGAGGGTTAATATGTAATACATTGAAATCATGTTCCAATGCTGCAAGGGCAAATCTTATGTTTGCTTACTTGGTCTGTTCTTCTTAGGCAGATGCTATTATGTCAAGGCTCAAAACAACTGATCATTTGGAGGAAAATACTCATCCCACTCTGTTAATTACTGCCGACACAGTATGTTTACTTCTCCCAATCAGAATATTTCAAGTGCTATGGCCTTGTTAAAGACATGTAGTTCAATACTAAGCATATTCACAGTTATTTCTCTGGTTGAATTGAGGACACATCAGAAACCATTTAATGCCTTTTTTTTTTATCATTTATTGCAAAACTAGTTGGAGATATAGGCACATTTAGCAACAATTAAAAACAGCAGTACAAAATGTTAGCTTGTAACTTTGCATAGAGAAGTCTGGAGGAAATGTTGATATTAGCTTGATGTAAATTCTTTTGTTAGACAAACATTTCAAGCAGCTGACCTACATTGTAATGGAATTTTAGATTGACACCTATTGTGTTGTTAGCTCATTTACTAGTCTTTTGTTTTGCTCTCTAGATTCATTTGAAATTTGGCCCTCCAGACTTCCTCCATGATTTGACAGTCTTAATTTAATATCACTGTTAAATAGCATATTGCAAAAATTAGAGTGCTTGAGCCTTCTAATGATTTTTCTCTTGGATGAAGAATAGATCTTTTTGGCTATATCTTACCTACATCTCTTGGTATTGAGGTGGCGGTGTACCAAGGAATTATTAGAGAAAAGCCATCAAGTAAGGAAGAAGCTCGCCATTTCATCAAAAGTATGTTTGTATTTGTGGTTGACAGTTCCATCCAATATCTCAACTGGTCAGTTTGCTCTCTTTTTTTACTAGCATTGTTACTATTGTTATTACAAATTGCAGGCTATTCTGGTGGTCAAGCAACAGTGGTGGGATCTGTTGTTGTGACAAACCTCACAAAGGGGATAAGAAAAGGAGCTTGGGAAAGGTCAGAGGTATAATTTTTACTCCTTGTGAAGTAATTCCTACATGCTGGAGACGATTGAAATACAATTATGGATTTGTATAGTACATTCTTGCTTAAGTTGATGTGTTCCAAATTGCAATGGTGGCATAGACTTAACTGCATCTGATGCATAAGTGTATGTGATATGCGAGTGAGGATTAAGGTGATGTGCCATTTTGAAGATATGTTAGGAATCTAATTATATATATTTGAAAAAGTATATGCTTATCCCGGCAGGTGATTTGAGCTTATTTGAATCCCATCTGGATAAATGATTGTTTTTCTAAAAACTAGAAGAATTATTTTATAGTTATATCCACCGTGTGTGAGACTTTAAATAAAGAGACCGTACATTCTTTGCTAAGCTAGACTGCAGCAAGGAGGAGCTCAATTGCCTGATTTTACAAGTTTCCTTTTGCCAATATAAACAACTATTGTTTACAAGTGGAATTCTTGCAGAGCAATTACTTTGCAGCTTCTATTTTGTGAACTGTGACATCAATTTCATCCTTGAAATTCGCTGCTAGGTCTTTGAGTGCTGGGATCATTAGAATAGATGAATAACTGGGTCTCTGGCTATAAAATATATTGGAGCCAGAAAATTTCCAGTATTGCTGTGTCTATTGTAGATTTATAGCTAGTTCAAATAGCATTTGCCAGTAGGCAACAGTATGTTGAGTAGGAGCTCGTTTATCAATCTCTGAGTGGAAAGAGCCCTAAACCTGTCTTCTCTACTTAAACAGACAGGCACTAGTTGAGTCAACAATGGAGAGAGAGTATGAATAGATTGATTTGTATTTAGCACCCCTGAGCATTTCCTAGGATCAATATGAATGCATAAATCATAGAGTTTAAGACTCTTTAGAAACTGATACAAATATCCTAAGTCTTCAAGAAAAATTGGATCAAACATGAGAACTTCCATCTTAAAATGTGTAGTAGAGTCGGAAGCCAGACAAATATGCTAGGTGTTTATGGATGCATAAATTAAGCAAGCTGCTTTATGACCACAATTGATTGTCCAATCTGTCATCTTCTTTGTTCACATCCTACAATTTTTTTCTCTAATAGTTCTTCCTTCCTTAGGATTGATAGATGAAGCTACTGTATTTTGTTGGAATAAGAGCCAAGGAGCTGCTCTAAGAAGAGCAAGTCTCAGATATTCTTTTTAAAATCTTACAACACGTATTAACTGCGAAAACCTTGAAAGATACTTGATGGGCTGAAGTAGACATCCAGATTGTGCCAGGTCTTGCTCAATATTATAAACTCTTGTCACAACAGCAAGGGAATCACTTTCCACACTGACGTCTTTACAATCCAGGTCTCTAATAAGGGGAATACTTTTGAAAATTGCCCAGATCTCTAAATTTCCATCTCCTCTAGGCTGTGGCATAGAGAACTTATCTGCTATCACCTCACCATCAGAATCTTTGAGCCATCTTAATGTTGTCAAGTATGATCAGAATAGTTGTTGTTACAGTTGTACTGCTGAACCACTATCAAACTGGGGGCGCAGAAATCCATTGTTTCGGACTAGGAAGGCAGGAAAGAGTGAACGTTGATGCAAACTGGTGTATTACTGCTTTATGTGAAGGGCAGAAAGAGGGTGAATGTTGATGGAATCTGGTTTATTGCAGCCCATCAACATTACACTCTCCACCCATGAATTTGCTTCCCAAAACTTCCTTTTACTGACCTTTCCAGTTTGTAAGGATGCCCAGAATGCTTCCTTTTTTTAATCTGCTTATTGGAACACCAATACAATTGCCTCACAGCTCCCAGCTTATCAGTTAGCTAGTTTTATCTTCTACAAGCCCTCCTTTTGTTACTGTTATGAATTGGTTCCTTCTCGTTGGTGTGATGCGACATGATTTTGCTCTGAAACCTTCTTGCTGACTTAACTATTAGTGCAATTGTATAATATTATGGAGTATTACACAAATATACAACTGTGATTGTTTAATGGAGTATACTGTTCTTCTGCCTAATTGCAGGTATATTTCCATGACATACCTGATGAGATCATTGATAGCCTGGTAAATATGACAGTGTCCTTAAATAGGGGATGTTCTTTACCTGCAACATTAACTATTAATGCAATTGTGTAGATTGAGGAGGGAATAATACTTAATGTTGCTGGTGGCTTAATGCTTGAACATCCACTGACGTTGCCCTTCGTTGACACTCTGGTTCGTCTCTCTCTCTCTCTCTTTGCAGCTTGGAACTGCTGATTACTGATCTGTTGTTTATACTGTAACTTCTCAATACTTTGCAGATTGGAACTGCTGACAGTGTCATGGGACTCCCAAGAAGTCTCACTGAAAAGCTTATCGAAGAAGCACTCTAGCTGCTTGAATTCCACCAATGAATATCCTTGCGATCACCTCTCCTAAAATGCACTCTTTGCATTTGATTACTCTCGAAAGATTTTTGAGTTTATAAAGTCGTCTTTCTGAACTGAAGATTTGAAACATGCCGAAAGGAAAGGAAGTATTGACTTCCATCCAGATATGAAAGTTATTCTTCTTTGCAAATATCAATGATCCGCCCTATGTTTACACCAAGGCAATGAATGCAAGACATATATGTTGTATACATACATTTATCACTTAATCATGATTAAATAATATGTATTAACGTTAAACTTTAATACCTTACTGTTAAGATTAAATTGTTTGATTTTACGTCAACATCATTGTGCGAGTAAGTATTTACCCCATATCACTTCCTTTAAAGAATATATCGACATTGTAAGAGCAATCTTTAATACTAAAACATCACTAAATCGTTATCCTTATATCCTTGCATCCTTGCTAATTACCAGATGATTAAGCATCATGTCACCTACTTTTATACTCGTACAACTTGGAAAATGATTCAATAAGGTAACTATTCTGCACCAAAAACAATTTTATGAGAGATACTTCTCTTTGCACGGAAATTATCTTGAATTTCGAAATATGTTTCCTACAAGAAAAATATTCTCCATCAAAGTGGAAAATGACTTTATTCACTTATAGACTAGAATTATTTTTCTTTATAAGTATCCGAACATTTATCTCATAAAATTTCTCATTCAAAAAAAGAGAAACTTTCTTCAACTCTCCTTTTTTAATGTGTTTGTTAAATAAGTCATTTTGCTGCACTTGAGCCGAGGGTTTTTTGAAAAAAATCTCTACCTCCACGAGGTAGGATAAGGCCTGTGTATACTCTGCTCTCCCCAGACCCACTGATGGGATTACACTGGGTATGTTGTTAAATGAGTCACTTTGATAATGTTCATTAATTGGAAGAAACTGATATCAAGAAGGGTAAATATGTGAAATCATATTTTATTTAAACAGGTTCAAATAATAATTACAAAAAAATTAAATTAAAAAAGGTAGATATAACATAGTAAACAAAGGCAGGTCAATATAATTGAGTGAAATCGAGAGAGAGGTCTCTGAAATTATCCCTAGAATAAAAATACTTTTTGGTGATTCCTTTTTCTTTTTCTTTTGACAGTATCTGTAGCCTGATAACAGTAAGGGAAACAGGCTAATATTTTCTAAGTGGGCTTTTGGTCTCATTAGTAGTTATAGGCCCAAATATTTTCATTTCTTTTGTTCACGAACAGAGCCCTCACTGACCGGTGAACGGCAGATCTCCGGTGGTCTTCAGGTTTGCTGAGGTAGCGTTTCAGAGAAAGACTGGTATGCTATTATTCTCATTCCTACTAGTTTCTCCTTTTTTTTTTTCCTCATCGAAACGAATTGCTCTTTTATCTGATGAGAATAGTTTACTCTTAACATTGTCAAGTACATATGAGGTGTTCGATGAAATTCCTCTGTGGAGTAGCTAGCCTTTGCATCTTGACAAGGTTTAGGAGTGGTTGTTGTTGCTCATCATTTGAGCTTTTTATCCTTCATTATATTACATGTCGACATCGGAAGAAACCCCTGCTTGTTCCCACTTCCCCTTAACTCTGAACTACATAAAATCTAATGACCAGAGCTTGTAAATCAACCGCTTGTGAAACTCAACCAATGTAGGGAAATTTATTTGATTAACCAATAGGTGAGAAATCGGGCAAGTTGACATGCTATTCCATGTTAATAAAGAATAAAAAAGGTAGATTATCAGTTTCTTTGGAAGACCATATGGAGGACGAGCTCCTTCTAGAGTATCACAAGGCATAATAATAGGTTGGTCATATTCCCATGTTTTAATTATTAATCTTTTCTTTTAAATTAGTCATCAGTCGATTTTCAAAGATTATCTCAGGGACATTTCAAAAGTTGTCCAGTTCTTTTCATTTAAAAGTAGAATTGAAAGATCTGCCTCACCTGTTGGTACTAATGAAATTTGAAATGATGTTTTTGCTATAAAATGATCTTTACCAAATTATTATGGAGCATATGTTGATAGTGAAAGGAATAATGCAATATGGCCGGTGCCTTTGAGCCGAGGGTCTATTGGAGATAGTCTCTCTATCTCCCAAGGTAGGGGTAAGGGCGTACACACTACTCTCCCAGGCCAATTCCCACTTGTGTGATTACACTATGTATGTTGTTGTCGGCCGGTGCCTTTGGTTCTTCTTCCGCCATCTCTCCATCAGACAAGGAAAACTTAAATGAGTTCCAGGAGCTACTGACTACAAAAGTATGCTGAAGAAGAGTGTAAAAGTGCTTAAACAAACTGATTCAGAATGTGAAAACAAACTCTCTGAATTGATTTTATTAGTTGATCATCTGTATTTTTCATTTATTTCCTTGAAAACAAAATCTTCCCCTTTCTTTGGATCAAAAAGGAAAATCACTTTGCACACACAAGGGTGTGGCCTAGTGGTCAATGAAGTGGGTGGAGCACCATGGGTCTCAAGTTTTGAATCCCAGAGACAAATACTAGGTGATTTCTTCCTATCTATTCTAGCCTTGGTGGACAGAGTTGCCTGGTACCTGTTGCTGGTGGGAGGTGGGAGGTATCCCGTGGAATTAGTCGAGGTGTGCGCAAGCTGGACTGGACACCACGGTTATCAAAAAAAAAAAAAAAAAGGAAAATCACTTTAGTTGTCTTCCCTTCCTTAAGCAGTTTTCCTTTGTGTAACCTGAGACTAGTCAAATTTTCAGTTACAAAGTGGCATTGCAGTTCCAATTCAACTGCTGTAGTTGTTTCGATCGAGTATATTCACAAATCATTATGTTAGATGTCCTAATTCTCATATTAATACTTGGCATGTTTGTCTCCCATAGTGGAAAAAGAACGTTCCTGTTGTATTATTGTCTAGGTCTCTTTCTTATTTGCATGTTCCTGTTGTATTATTGTCTCAGTCTTTTTCTTATTTGGCCTACTGATGTAGCTTTTTTCATGTCATCTCCTCATCAGCTGATTGATCGAAGTCATCCAATGGAAGCTAAATTCTTCCGCTTTCTCAAGATTGTTGGAGTCGGTTTCAAGGCTAGGGCAGAATCTGAAGGTCGTCTCTTGTACCTTAAGCTGGGTTATAGCCATGAGGTTGAACTGACCGTGCCCCCTGCAGTTCGTGTTTTCTGTTTCAAACCCAATGTGGTTTGCTGCACTGGGATTGACAAGTATAGGGTACATCAATTTGCTGCTTCTGTAAGGAGCTGTAAGCCTCCTGAAGTTTACAAGGGCAAAGGTATTATGTACATTGATGAAGTGATAAAAAAGAAGCAGGGAAAGAAATCAAAATGAGAACCTTTATTCATGGTTCTTTCTTGGGCTTGGGCTTTGTTCTTTTTATGACGCTAGACAATTTCCCTTTAAGCATTCTTCCTATTGTAATTTTCTCTTACTGCTTGAGTACTTTAAAAAGTTGAGTGTGGTTGAAGGTCTTCTACCGTAGTCACAGAAGTTGCTAAACATCTCAATGACTGTTTCTGTATCAGTTTTTTTCATCCTTTCAAATGCTACAGATAAGTGATGGACGATGTTGATGAATTTGTGCTCTGTTATATGCACTGTTCTCTGCTTCTATAATCTTTTACGTTAAATTTCATCAAAGTTCTTATAAAGTAATAAGTGCGTTAATGTGGTCAGAGAATTGTCGGGATACATAGTGATATACACAAGTGTAAAGCTTGTGGTGTTCGAAAGTGTTAAACTTCTCCAAGTTTTCATAAAGTAATAATTTTGTTAATGTGATCAGAAATTATCCTGGCATACAAAAAGTGGTGGATACCTTTCAATCATGCATTCTGAATACAAGTATCTTGAAGCTAAATATGATCTTTTTCTATAGGAAAAGAGAAAAAAGTGTTGGCAGGTGCCAAGACTCTCTTAATTAGTTCAATTAACTAGAATCTTTTTGGTATAAGCAACGATACATTTTTGACAAAATTTTATCTTAAAATACATTTTACAAGAAAGAGATCACTTCTATTTCGACTCCGTTGGTGGCAACTTGTAACGACACATAGGACAACTTGGATTTTTAAGCAGCCAAGTCCCAATGCAGCCATAATGGAAACTGTGGCTGCAAGGCATGCTGTATGGTTCTGAACCAGGTAAGTACCTCCCCATGCATATCGAACACTCGTCTGTCGATTCGTTTCCTGGAAGATGTATTGCTCTATGTAAGAACTGCATTCTTGATCTTACTGCAGGTAGTGACAGGAATTCCCTCTTAGCTTGCTCAAGTAAAGACTGTATTAGTACCCTTTCGTAATTCTCATCGAAACACGTTCTCCAATAAGTTGTCTCCTTCACAATTTTTTCTATGTAACCTGGTAGCCACTGAAATTCTTCATACAAAGGTGAATATCCGCGTCCCAATCCCTTGATTACGTCACTGACTTTTTCCCAAAGCATTTCTGCTATGCTTTCATAATGTTTTGTAATAATTCTCGCTTTGATAAGTTCAAATTCTTGAGGAGATACATAAACTTGCTTAACAAATATCAGACTCACATAAACTGTATCATCATCTTGAAAAGGAGGCGTAACGTTCTGCACCGTACGAGCAAACTCCAAGATTTGTTGGATTAGATCATCTTTATTCTCCAAAATTTTCTCAGCACCATACCACTTAACCTTTTCTAATGGATAAGAAAAATCAGATGTCGAAAGCTCTCTGTCAACAATATCCCATGATAATGACTTGTACTTATAACCCCACCTAGTACCAAAGTGGCACTCTTCGACAATGTTGTCACCACAAGTGTAAGCATGCTTAGCAAGTACATTAATCTCCAAGTTAAAATTGTTACCTGAAATGGCTGGACCAGGAGGGTTTCTTTTAGCATTACAAAATTGGGGAAACACATAAATTTCATCGGCAGTGGATGACTCCATTTGATGAAACTAATCAAAGCTTAATGTTGGTAATGAAAATTGAGTTTTGCCACTAGACTCGTATGCATATATATAGAGAGAGAGAAAGAAGGCTTCCTTTCCTTGAGGTTGATTTTCAATTTTTGTGTAGGATTAGGACTTTGACTCGTATCTTTTATCCTTCTCCTTTTCGTTTTCGAATTCTTACTACCAAAATACTAAACTTCCAAATATGGTACTCCTATTTATTACGATGACTTCGCGTACCAGGGCACATTACAGTTTGGTGTTCACACTTTATATTTTGATAGGTCCGATATATACAATTAAAAATTTAAAAATCATTTAAATTCATTACATGTTAATACTTCTTAATAATTAGATTATATAGCTAGCTACCCAAAAAAATTATAAGGAAAAATAAGAAAAGAAAAACGAGGACTACTATACCATAATATGCACATGATGACACAAGTGCATATAAAATTCAATTGAGAATGCACCAAAGCGGCAAAGAGTGGATCCATTTGAACACAAGAAGTAATTAATGTCTGAAACTTCTTCAGGTCATGCTGTATTGAGCGCGACGCAAGCGACCAATAGATCCGTACTATCAGGATTTCGACCATCCAGGCCAACAGCCTGCACAGGAGAAAATTTTGTCTAGATTTTCCCAAATAACTTTAGATTAAGGCCCATAATTCTTATCCCAATAAATATACTTTTAACATGATTTTTTTACACAGTTTTGGAGGTGGGCAAGACTTACCGACAACGAGAGTAAGATTTTTCTTAGGGTTTTCTCTCTCTTTATTTCTTGCACTTTATTATTTCTTCCACGGATTTTATGCTTGCTATACCATGAATATGTGTAGCTAAACTTTATTTCTAGGGTTTTGATGAAATCTATTATTATTTGAATTATTGATGTGGTCTTTCTTTAATGAACTGTTTATTCAACTGTTATTTTGTGATTCTAATTAGTTGAAAACCTATCAACTGATTGTGCCTGTGAGTGTAAATGCTTGAAGAAGATTTTAGACTTGGATTGTGTTGAATAACAACACTTTAAGGCACGATAGAGATTGAAATCTGAGGTCCTTATTGAGATCATTAGCAAGTGATACCAGGAAATCACTTAGAATTAGCTTGAGAAGGTAATTTTAAAATATTAGCGCTAAAGATTTGAATGAACTTAGTAGTAAATTTAATCTCACGATCTACGGAAATTAACTAGATGAATTGAGGAAGACGTGTTAGTAATTCAATGCAATAAATAGGAAAATCTTAGCTCTAAGTTTTTTACTCTCGTTGATTTTACTCCATTACTCTAGTTTTACAGTTAATATTAATTATTCTTATTTTTCTAAGTTTATAATTAGCTCTAAATTTGTTATTATAACCTTAGAAAATTATATTGATAACTAAAGTATAGCATAAATAGCAAAGTATTATAGATTGACTTTTATTTTCGGTGGGATCAACTCATGACATTAAAACTGAATTATATTTGCAACGATCATTTATTTTTTTTAGGACTAGAATTGGGCGTGATCAAGTTTATTAGTACCGGGTACCCTTGTAATTAATTTTTTCAATAAGTCGTCCACAGCAACGAGTTCCCCGGTGTTTTGCCTTCAAATTTTCGTTCTCTTTAAGCATGGGCAAAGATTTTTGTGCCTTTTAATACAAAAGATAAAGGAGCAGCAGAAGATTTTGAACCCTTTAAAAAGGAGCATTTTCTTTATGTCAAGACGAGAGCGCTACCAGAAAATCACTCTTTTCCGACTACAAATTCCGACGACAAATAATCAGTCGGAATTCCGACAACCTTTCTGATTTGTAATCGGAAAATCAAAAGTTGTTTCTGTATCAGCTTTTTCATCCTTTCAAATGCTACAAATAAGTGACGGGCCGCGTTGATGAATTTGTGCTACGTTGCGGAAGCTATTAATTGCAAACCATCAAGGCGATGACACATAAAAGTATACTGCTTGTGTTGTTGTGGGAAAGAGAAGATATCCAATTTATAGAAGTTCAAATTTTTCCTCCAAGAAAGAATTAATCAATTATGGAAGAGTTTTTTTCCGACAAGAAAACCTTTTTCACCATGAAAACCTTTTCAAGGTAAAACACAATGATGATATAATCCAGATAAAGTAAAAAATTTAGAGCAAACCCTAACAATACGAAGACTGTTCTCCGCTTCTATAATCTTTTGTGTTAAATTTCATCAAAGTTTTTATAAAGTAATAAGTGTGTTAATGTGGTTAGCGAACTGTCGGGATACGAAGTGATATAAATAACTGTTAAACTTCTCCAAGTTTTGGCATACACAAAGTGATCAGAAATTATTCCTGCATGACCTTAATTTCAATCATGCATTGTGAATACAAGTATCTTGAAGCTAAATATGATGTTCTTCTCTAGGAAAAGAGAAAGCATTGGCAGGCGTGCCAAGACAGTATTAATAGGTTCAATAACTAGAATCTTTTTATAAAATATAAGCAAAGATAACAATTTCTACAAAACTTATCTTAAAATACATTTTACAAGAAAGATAACACTTCTATTTCGATTCCATTGGTGGCAACTTGTAACGACACATAGGACAACTTGGGTTCTTAAGAAGCCAAGTCTCAATGCAGCCAAAGTGGAAATTGTGGCTGCAAGGCATGCTGTATTGAAAAATACAAAAATATATTTATATTCCTGCATACAAAGACCTTTCAATCATGCATTGTGAATACAATTATCTTGAAGCTAAATATGATGTTTTTCTCTAGGTAAAAGAGAAAGGGTTGGCAGGTGCCAAGACCGTATTAATAAGTAGGGTGTCAATAGTTTTTAACGAACCGACCGAATCGTACCCTACCAAATCGAGTTTTAGGTTTTTTTAATAAAATCGACGGTTTTTATATAAATTTATAACCGTATCGAATAATTGGGTAGATTTTTTATTTTATAAAAATTAATCGAAAAAATACCAAACCGTACCGAATAATATGTAAATATATTTTATATATTAAGTTTAGAAATAATAAAATATTAAACTTTTTGCTTAGGACCAGGGGTGATGGAAAGCGGTAACAAAATTAACACTCAAAGTCCTAATATTAAAACTTACTATACTACTCCAATCGAAACTAAATTTGTTCTAGAATTTTGACTCTCGATTAGTAACAAGTAAGCTACAAGGTATTCCAATGATCTTGGGTAACAAACTACATGTTATTAGATATTTTTCCTCTCTTATGATTTAAATTTCTCTTATTCGATAATTAATTTAAGTACGACTCAATTCTTGAGTTTCATCTTCGTTGATTTCTCCCCGCTCATGTAATCTACATTATATTTTTTTTATCTATACTTAATATTATTTTACACTACCATAAAATAATCGGACAAATTTTTATTCTTGTTTTCTTATCACCTTTTAAACAATAAAAATGCCTAAAGAGTTTTTGCCAAAGTCATACACAAGTATACAAGTATACATGATAGAGTGTTCTAACTTTTATATTTTTTTAAGAAAAAAATAACGAAAATTAACTGAACCGTATCGATACCGAAGAAAAACCGAGGTAATGAGACGGTTTTGAAAAGTCTAATTTTGGTTATATGAAATAAAATAATCGAAAAATTAGTATAGTACAAATTTTATAAAATAACCGCCCGAACCGTACCATTGACACCCTTATTAATAAGTTCAATAACTAGAATCTTCATTTTATAAGCAAAGATACATATACGATAGAACTTGTCTTAAAATACATTTCACAAGAAAGAGATCACTTCCATTTCGACTCCGTTGGTGACTTGTAACGACACATAGGACGACTTGGGTTTTTAAGGGGCCAAGTCTCAATGCAGCCAAAGTGAAAATTGTGGCTGCAAAGCATGCTGTATTGAAAAATATATTTATCTTTTTAAATTTTTTTAGGTAATAATAACTCAGTTAATTTTTTCTCTGTGTCATGGTTTTTTTCCAAGGGTTGATTTTTGAACTAGGTGTGTAGATTTTATATTCTCAGGAATGCAGAATATTGTGTTTACCTTTTACTCGGTGGTGTGTTTTATATTGAGGTTTAGGCAATGTGGACTTCACATTCTTCTTGATTTTAAAATATGTATGCATTGAGAATATTACGTGTCTTATTTGTGACGCTTAGGCTTGTATCGTGACTCTTCTTCATATACCTTATCTGCTTTATTACAATTTTTGTGACTATCCTTAACTAATTGCTTTAAATTTGAGAGTTAGGATGGATCCGTCGTCCTAAGTAGGTTGTGTGCCATGTGTAATACAATACCCTTTACGTAATGCAATATTTGTGATTATCCTTAGTTAAACTATTAGTTTATAATTTTCCTTTTTAAGTAAACACCAAACTAGGAATGTAATAATATTAAAACAATTAAGTTTATAATTTTTATTTTTACATAAACATCCAAATAGGAATGTAAATAGGAACATATTTATTTGAATCTTATAAAACATTTCAAAGTACCATTAAATATATATTTTTCTCCAAAATTAAGTATTTAAACTATATACTATATATCTATTATATATATATATAATATATATAATAATATATATATATATATATATTATATACTATATGTATATATGTTAATTTATATAATTTCTTTCCTAAAAAATATACTTTTGTCATTAAAGTGTAATTCATCTTTTGATTGTCTATAACTTTTTAACCATTTTGACTATCCTGAATTATACGTAATGAATAATTTTTAAAAGACAAGTTACGAAAAAATATTTAGCACTTTAAAATCAATTACAGTATATTTTTATAAAAATATTAGTTTTATTTAAACAATACTATATATAACTATAAGTTCTTTCACGATTTTTCTTTTTCTGTCAAGTTGATTTTGAAGTAGGTTGTGTGCCATGTGTGTTGTGATGTTTAGTGATTGTCCCATGCATTCTTATCAAATCTATACTTGCCCAGTGTGTATGCTACGTGAAAATTCATACTTTATCAAGTTGGTGTATTTAAACCTTTTATCTAATTAATACTTGGCATGGTTTGTTGGAATTCGAAATGATTCAGAGAACAGAAGAAAGAGGCGAGGGTTTCAGGACATCACACGAATGAGATTTGGGTTTCATCGAACCCTTTTGTTTTGTCTGAAGAAAATAAAAGGGAAAAGGACACTGGGTGACTCTTTTTAAAATAAATGGCCCAAGTTTGCTTTATAGGACAGAAAATGAATCTTCGGCTATTTTATTTCCACTTAGTAGCCATCAGATTTAATTAGGCCCAAATCTGTTTCTTTATCCCAAATCCGCTATTGTCCTTTTCCTTTATTTCCATTTTTGCTTTTTCTTTCCCAAATAGGAGTCTCTTCTCTATTGTATCAGTTCTGATCTTCTCCATTGCGAAATCTCTTCTCGTTTTCCTTTTAATTTGGGTAAGAGGTGTAGGAGTAGTTTTCCATTTTTGGGTTTAGGAGTTTCAACTATTTTTGGGATTCAGGCCATTAGAGAGACTGAAAAAATGGAGGATGGTTGAAGAAGAAGATGGGGGATTTTAAGTGTGTTTGAGAGGGGCACAAATAGCCCAAATCTGATAAAATTAGCCTAAATTGGCTATGTGTCTTCTTCATTGTATCATTATACTTTTCATTTTATCTCCTAAATTGACTACTTGTCTCCTAAGTCGGCTATTTGTCTAACCTCATAACCATTCTTTTTCTCATCTTTCTTCAATCCTTCATAGAAAAGAACCCCACAGAAATCCTATCTTTTTTCCTAACTCTAATTTTTTTTCATCTGGGTTTGTCTCGTAGAGTTCAATTCTTGCATAATTCGTTTAATTTTTACTTATTGTGACTATGGGGTTGCGATTGAAATTATTCTTGAGAAGTATTTGATTGAAATTTTTTCTCGCTTTTCCGTAAGCCGACATCTTTACATTGTGTATGAATTTCAGTGTGATGAAACGAAAGAGTTAAACGAAAGGTAATTTGAAATTAGCTGGTAGAGGTTCAAATTTGATCCTAATTTTATTGTTCATGATAATGATATCTCTTTTTCTTTAATTTCAGCTAAAGAATGTATATGATGTGTATAGAAATTATATAAACAGTGTATATAATAGGTATTTGTATAAGATTTTATATAGAAAATGTATAGAATATGTATAGGAACTGTATAATTATTGTATATAATATGTGTCTAAATAATTATTGCAGCTAAAGATTGTATAGGATGTGTATAGAAATTGTATAATTATTATATAGAATATGTATTTAAGTAACTATTGCAGTTAAAAGTTGTATATGATATGTAAGAAACTATATAATTGTTATATAGAATATTGTATTTGTATATGATGTGTATAAAAACTGTATCATTGTTATATAAAATATTTATCTGTATAAGATATGTATAAAAATTATATCAGTGTTATATAAAAATATATCTATTATGATTGTATATGTATAAAACAATGTATCATTATTTTAAATATATAAAGTATATAATAATTTATTTTGTGTGTGTGTGTATATATATATATATATATATATATATATATATATTAATATATATATATATAATGAGTGTGTGTATACATTATACATTGAGTATATATTAATTATATTTTTATTACACGCATATTATACAAAAAATTGGCAAAAGAAAATTACAGTGCATTGACTTTTTCTATTTTAACTATCTTCACCCAATTGAAAAATAAATTATAAATTATATTTAATTATTAAAAAATAGAGGAGCAAGAATTGAGTACATTTTAAATCAAGAAGTTGGCACAAAGTAAGAGAAATGAAAGTGTCATGCAATATTAAGAGGTGGGGTCCACATGTGTTAAAGAAAATCAAAACAAATGAAAAGAAAATAAAAGAATGGTGAAATAGAAAGTGAAGGGGCCCGCATGCGAAAGTGGACAGCTTTTTCGGCGCATGCACGGGCATTTTTAACTATCAAATGATAATTAAATTTCTGTGGCTATTGCTTGTCATTACTTTACATCGAGCGGTCATTTTTGTCCTTCTTCCAAAATAAAAGGGCCAATTTTGTTGGATAAAAAAGAGTTTCACCATTGGGTCAAGTTTCAGCCCAAGCAGAAAAGGCCCAAAGCCTGGACAAAATAGAAAATACAGGTGTACGTATATTCTCAGCATAGAAATGAATAATTTTCAGTTAGTTTGTTATTGTGTTTAGCCAATAAGCAATAGACAAGGGTATATGATTTAATTCTTTTTTATTTTACAACTGTGTATAAATCAAAGAAGTTTTGTACAGATCAATATAGAGAAGAAAATTTCTCAAATATCGTCTTCTTGAATTTCTTACATGGTATCAGAGCACTAAACAAATTTCTCTTAAGTTTCTTTTGAAATTTTCATCACATTTTCTTCTCTATCAATCATGACTCAATCTAGCGTCACTACTGGTACTGTGGGAGGAACAACCAATCCTCCGGTCATAGATACCAACCATCCTTATCACCTTACTCCATCTGATGCCCCTGGTATGAAGCTTGTGAACGACATATTCGATGGAAAAGGCTACCAGGGATGGAAGACCTCATTGCTCTATCAGCAGAATAAATTAGGGTTCATCACTGGAGCTCAATCTGCTCCTTCTTCTGATTCAGCAGATCTGCAGCCATGGAATAAATGTAATGACATGGTGACTTCATGGCTCCTCAACTCACTCTCCAAAGAGATTGCGTGTGATCTATTTCAGGACTGCCAGAGAGCTTTGGATCAGTCTAGAACATAGATTTGGGCAATAAAATGGTGCTAAACTGTATGACCTACAAAAGGAACTTAGCAGGTTAATTCAAGGAACATCTAATATTGCACGATACTTCACTAGTCTCAATAAGCTATGGGATGAACTGATTCTTTGAATTCTAGTGTCAAGTGTGTGTGCATTTGTGAAAGGAAACAAAAGCTGAAAAAATTCTTGCAATATGAGAAACTTATACAATTTCTCATGGGTTTTAATGACACATATGCTCAAGTCAGGGGTAACATTTTCATGATGAATCCTTTGCCATATATCAACATTGCTTATTCTCTGTTGTTGCAAGATGAAAATCAGAGGGAAACCTATGTGAGTCCACTCGTACCCTCTGATTCCTCATCTTTCATGGTAGGAAGTTCCTCTAAAGGACCACAAACTCAGAAGTTTGGAGCACTACCCTACAGGTCTGGAAAAGATTATCCCAGATTCAACAATTTTAACAACTTTCAGCAGCAACAGAAACCTCACAAGCAATTTCAGAAGTTCAAAGGCAAAAAGAGTAAGTATAACCCTAATGCTATTTGTACCTTTTGTGGAAAAACTGGGCTTGTGGCACTCTGTCTACTATAGATTAATTGGATTTTCAGAAGGTTTTCAGTTCACTCATGACAAAGGCAATCAAGGAAATCAAGGGGAAAAGAGCTTTCACTATGAATGAGACTCAAAATGAAAACACTCTTGATGCTAATGAGAATCAATATTTCAGCAAAGATTAGGTCAATTGCATAGTGCAAGCAGCTTTGACTCAACTAAAGATGGGTGAACAAAGTAGTACACCTACACCTGATATCAATGCCAATGCTATTGCTGGTACAATAATGAAGTATTTTGGTTCTTGTTTTTCTGTTTTCAATTCTACCACTTGGGTTATAGATTCAGATGCTTCAGAACATATGTGCTTTAATTCTGAATCATTTCTCTCCATGTCACCCTCTTAGAGTTCCTTTGAATATTAATTTGCCTAAATCTGAGTCTATCATAGTCACTCATGTAGGATATATGGCAATATTTTCTGACCTAGTATTGCATAATGTCCTCTATGTTCCCAGTTTCAAATATAACCTGTTATCAGTACATAAACTATGTAGTCAATTTAGTTTTTCAGTGTTTTTCACCTCTAATGACTGTATGGTGCAGGACTATTCCATGAAGAATTTTCAAATTTTTGGGGAAGCTAAAGAAGGTCTCTATCTACTTCAGCCTAATCCTAAGGAGTATAGAATTAAGAGGATTGTTCCTCCAACATCTCAGCATGTTTCTACTGTTTCTGATTCTATTTCTTTTCCTTTATGTTCTAGTGCAATTTCTGATGTAAAATTGTGGCACATTAGACTTGGGCATTTGCCTTTATCATCAATGAAGAATGTCAGTTTCATTTATGTTCCTTCTAATCTTGATTGTTATTGTGATATTTTCCCACAAGCTAGACAATCTAGACTCTCCTTTTCCATCAGCCACATCACTTCTAAGTCTAAGTTTGAGCTCACTCATGTTGATACTTGGAATCCATATAAAGTGCCTACCTACAACAACTATAGGTATTTCGTGATTATAGTAGATGACTACAGTAGGGGGACTTGGACATATCTTCTTGCAACTAAGAGTAATTCCTTTGCAGCTTTACAAGCTTTTATAGACATGGTTCATAGACAATTTACCCTATCAAACCAGCTATTCTTTTTATTCATACCCTTTCTATCCCTAACCAAAATATCATTCACACAGTTTCAGAAATCTCAGAACCTACCAACTATTTTCAAGCATGTTCACACCCTGGTTGGAAGGCTGCCTGAATGATGAAATTACAACTTTACAATCTAATCACACCTGGGACATAGTTTATTTGCCAACAAGGAGGAGAGCTCTACCTTGTAAGTAGGTATACAAGGTTAAGCAACATGTTGATGGCACTTTAGAAAGATTAAAGGCTAGATTGGTTTTAAGGGGTGACATCTAAAAGCAGAGAATATATTTCAATGAAACCTTCTCCCTAGTGGTCAATATGACCACCATCAGATGTTTGATAGCTATTGCAGCTAAGAAAGGATGGGATATCAGTCAATTTGATGTAAACAATGCGTCTTGCAAGGTGATTTGCAAGAAGAAGTCTACATGAGATTCCCTCCTAGTTTGACACCTCCTGAGCCTAACCTAGTGTGCAAACTCAGAAAGTCTCTCTATGGACTCAAGCAAGCTTCCAGGAAATAGTATGCCAGGATTGCAGAGGCACTCAATTTCAAAGGGTTCACTGCATCACTAAATGATTATTCATTTTTTTTTACACACACAGGGAGTCATATTACCATAGTAGCGAGGAGATATACTATGGATCTTTTGCATGAATTTGATGTCTCACACCTACATTCAGTTTCTTCTCCACTTGACCCATCTATCAAATTGTCTGCAGATTCTAGTTAATACACACAGATCCTACTCTATACAGACACATCATTGGTAAATTGAACTACCTAACGCACACAAAGCCAGATCTTTGTCATGCTTTGTTGATTTTAAGCCAATATATGCAAAAACCATGTGTTGATCATTTTAATGCAGCTCTAAGGGTTATTTGTTACCTGAAGCAGTACCCTGATCAAGGTCAGTTCTTTTCATCTTCTCCATCTTTTCCCCCAAGTTTTTTGCGATGCCAACTGGGCTTCTTGTCGAGATTCACGTAGATCTATCAACGGATTTTTTATCAGCCTCAGAGGTTCTCCTATGTCCTGGAAATCTAAGAAACAAACATCAGTTTATTTGTCTTTCGCAGAGGCAGAATATAGATCCATGAGACGCCTAGTGGTTGAGCTTACATGGCTCACACGTTTGCTCTCCGATCTGTCAGTTGCTCCGTCTCTCCCTGTTTCGTTGCACTCAGATAGTCAAGCTGCACTCCATATCGCCTGAAATCCTATTTTCCATGAACGGATAAAACACGTTGATCTAGACTGTCATTTTGTCGGGGAACAGTACATTGCCGAACTTATCTCTCTCTCCTTTGTTCCATAGAAGACACAACTTGCATATCTCTTTACAAAATCTCTATCAGGCCCTCTCCACCATGGTCTTCTTCACAAGATGGGTGTCACTAAACTTCCCTCCATCTTGAGGGGGGATGTTGGAATTCGAAATGATTCAGAGAAGAAGAAGAAAGAGGCGAGGGTTTCAGGACATCACATGAATGAAACTTGAGTTTCATCAAACCCTTTTGTTATGTCTAAAGAAAATAAAAGGGCCGGTTTTGTTGGATCAAAAAGTGTTTCACCATTGGGCCAAGTTTCAGCCCAAGTAGAAAAGGCCCAAAGCCTGGACAAAATAGAAAATACAAGTGTACATACCGTAGTATATTTTCAGCATAGAAAGGAATAATTTTCAGTTAGTTTGTTATTGTGTTTAGTCAATAAGCAATAGACAAGTGTATAGGATTTAATTCTTTTTTGTTTTACAACTTTGTATAAATTAGAGAAGTTTTGTACAGATCAATACAGAGAAGAAAATTTCCCAAATATCGTCTTCTTCAATTTCTTACATGGTTATCTGGCATAAAGAAGCACACTTCTATTTTTAATGAAGTGATAAAAAGAAGTAGGGAAAGAAATCAAAAGGAGAATCTTTATTCATGGTTCTTTCTTGTGCTTGGCTTTGCTATAAGCAAAGACAATATTTCTTACAAAACATAACTTAAAATGCATTTTACAAGAAAGAGATCACTTCTATTTCGACTCCGATGGTGGCAACTTGTAACGACACATAGGGCAACTTGGATTTTTAAGAAGCCAAGTCTCAATGCAGCCATAATGGAAACTGTGGTTGCAAGGCATGTTGTACGCTTCTGAATCAGGTAAGTAATTCCTCATGCATATCAAACACTCGTCTGTTAATTTGTTTTCTGAATGATTTACTCTTTGTAAGAACTGTATTATTGATCTCACTGCAGGCAGTGACCTGAATTTTCTCCTAGCTTGCTCAGTTAAAGTCCGTAGTAGTTCCCTTTCATAATTCTCATCAAAATAGTACATGTCATCAAAATACATGCTCCAATGATCTTTGTCCCTCACAAAATCTTCTATGTAACCTTCGAGCCGTTGTAACTTTTCATACAAAGATGATTCATGTCGTCCTAATTCCTTGAATACGTCATCAACTTTTTCCCAAATTATTAGTTCGATGTCTTCACATTGTTTTTTAACAATTCTGGCTTTGGTGAGTTCAAATTCTTGAGGAGATACATAAACTTTCTTAGCAATTATTAATCTCACAAAAGCATGATCATCATCTTGTAAAGGAGGTGTAATATTCTGCAGCGTATGAGCAAACTCCAAAATTTGTTTGATTAAATCATCTTTGTTCTCCAAAATATTTTCAAGACCATCCCACTTAACCCTTTCTAATGGATAAGGAAAACTAGTTTTTGAAAGCAATACAGTATCAAAAATATCCCATGATAATGAATTGTACTTATCATCCCACCTAGTATCAAAGATGCACTCTTCGACAATATTGTCAACAGAGGTGTAAGAATGCTTGGCAAGTAGATCAATGTGCAAGTTAAAATTGTTACTTGAAATATTGGCTGGACTAGGATGACTTTTTCTAGCACTAGAAATTTGGGGGAACACATGAATCTCACTGGCGGTGGATGAGTACTCCATTTGATGAAAACTAATCAAAGCTTAGATGTATATATGTTGGTACTGAGAATTGAGTTTTGCCAATAGTGGACTCATATATATATATATATATTTTTTATTTTATTTTATTTTAAAGATAAGATTTGAGAGATAAATATGATAATATCTACCACCCTGTGAAAAATATCCTACTATAAAGTATAAATTAGACCAAATCGTCCTAGAAAGAAAAAAAATAATGAAGTTACCATATTCAAAATATATGTATGTAATATTCATCAGTTTTTCTCGAACGTAATCAAATGTCAATGAGTGCATGAAAATCCTAAATAAGAACATCAACGGTTGTTTTGAGGAAATAAATTAAATGCAAAGACATCTTTTTTATTCATCGGTTGTATTGTATTCACATTTTTTTATCCTTTCAAATGAGGTTTCACATTGAACAAATTATAATTTAATTATTTTTTAATATTTACGATTTTAAAATCTACTAAATTTTGGTTATTAGAACATGGAAGGAAATCTTAAGATTTAATACTTTAAATTAATTGTAATTTTACCTTGTATAAAATTAAGTCTATTAAGCAAACTCATTATTATATTCCGACATTAGGATTTATATATTCATAAAAATAGTAATTATTTCTCAATACACATTTGGTAAATCAAACAATTAGTTTATAATTTTTCTTTTCACGTAAACATATAAACTAGGAATGTAATAAATTAAACAATTAGTTTATAAATTTTTTTACGTAAACATCCAGACTAGGAATGTAATAATAATCAAACAATAGTTTATAATTTTTCTTTTTACGCAAATATCCAAACTAGGAATGTAAATAGGAACATATTTGTCTGAATCTTATAAAACATTTCAAAATTCCATCAAATATACATTTTTCTCCAAAATTAAATATTTTAACTATTTTAAATATACATTCCATTATATAATTTCTTTCCTAAAAAATATACTTTTGTCATTAAAGTGTAATTCATATTTTGATTGTATATAACTTTTTAACCATTTTGACTATCTAAAAATATAAGTAATGAATAATTTTTAAAGCCAAATTAGAAAAAAATCAATATTCAGCACTTTAAAATCAATTACAATATACTATATGAAATATATTAATTTTAGTTGAACAATACTACATAACTGTAATTTCTTTCATGATTTTTCTTTTTATGCCATGTTGATTTTGAAGGAGCAGGCACCTATCATATAATTGATAAATTTGAATACGTCAATGCTTATGTAATAATGTAAAAGTGGTATGAAATGTTTTTCACGGTGACATTATACATGCAAATTAATAAAGGGTGAATAGGTCTTCAAATATGTTTTGATCCTCAAAATTCAACTTTAGCCTCTTGAAATGAAAGATACACTTTAGAATGTATTTGAAACAAATCATTTTCAATAGAAATGCAAATTTTGAGCTTTAAAATTCATTTGAAGAAATAATTTTCTATATGTTTTTGATTCACAACAATTATAAAATAAAGCACAATGTCAAATAATTCCTAACATTGAACTATATTTGTCACAGCATAGTTTTGCCACGTGAACAACTATATGTTATACTTGAAAGAGAAATATCAATGTCGATAACAAAAATTTAATCATGACAGATTAATCAAAGCGATAGAAAGAAAAATATATCAAAAACATTATTCATTAATAAATATTATCTAGGTTAGTACTTAATTGCCCGATGTCAATATCTTTAGTTTACCCTGTTTGAGCCTTTAGATTTTATTTTATTTTTGGAAACTGTACTATGAGCTTATACCAATTATTCTAATTAGCCTTAATGTTTGATTGCTTAACTCCCAAAGCATTAATTTTAATTATAATCCGGGAAAGATATAACGGGTGTTTTTTTTTTTTAAACGGCCCATGATCCGAGAATAAATTCATAGGAGAATACTTTACACAAAAAAGAGGGGGACTAAGCCTGACCTCTCAATAGTTTTAGAGAATATTACAAAGTGGCTTCGAAAGCATTATTCCCTAAAACTGTAGCAAAAGAGAATTAACTGACAAAAAAGTTAGCTTTGTCATATCTAATTCTAAAACTAGGCAGCTGACTACCATCCAAGTGATATGCACCTCAGGTAATTCTTGGCAGAAGCTTGTGGTCTGTAAAAATCATAAGGTTTTGTAAATCTGCCCCTTGTTTAGCTAACCCATCAGCAACTTGATTGGCCTCTCTAAAACAATGAACGACTTGGTAAGTAACATTCTCCAATAGATGGTAAATGAAGCTCAATACCCTTCTGAGTTTTGCAATTCTAATATCCTTATGATTAATCATGTTGACGATCAAAAGAGAATCTAACTCCAGAATGAATTGTTTGTAGCCATTAGTTATGAACCAGTGAGCATCAAACCAGGCAGCATGGGCTTCTGAAAAGTTGTTGCTCTCCCAGGAAGTAGGTCCAGAAAAAGCGGTTTTAAATGGAACCAAAGATGAGGAATATATATTGGTGCACTTGTGTAAACACATAGAAGAATACCTTGCTAGTTGGGAATGAAAAAGAAGGAAGTTAAAAAAAAATTGTAATGCAAAGAAATAATTGTTTACCTTCTTGTAATGTTTGTAATATTAATGCTTAAAGAAAAAAAAACACTCTTGGATGGTTACGTGGATAGTGGTGTTTGAAGGCTGGCTAATTAAAGAATGGTGATTTATTTGATAAATGTTGCATGTATTAAAGTGCTTAGAGAGAATTAGTCAGTACTTTATCATAAATATATATTACTCGTCTGTCAATTCGTTTTCTGAAAGATGTATTCTTTGCAAGAACTGCATTATTGATTTTACTGCAGGAGTGACCTGAATTTTTTCCTAGCTTGCTCAGTTAAAGTCCGTAGTAGTTTCCTTTCATAATTCTCATCAAAATACATGCTCTAATAAGTTGTCTCCCTCACAATTTTTTCTATGTAACCTTCTAGCCGTTGTAATTCTTCATACAAAGATGATCCATGTCCATCCAATCCCTTGATTTCGTCACAATTTTTTTCCCAAAGTATTTATGCAATGTATTTGTATTGTTTTGCAAGAATTCTCGCTTTGATATGCTCAAATTCTTGAGGAGATACATAAACTTGCTTAATAAATATCAGACTCACATAAACTGTATCATCATGTTTGAAAGGAGGCGTAATATTAGCAAACTCCAAGATTTTGTTTGATTAAATCATCCTTGTTCTCTAAAAGAATTCCAGTAGGATTTCACTTGACCCTTTCTAATAATGTATAAGGAAATCAGTTGCTCAAAGCTCTCTGTCAACAATATTCCATGATAATGACTTGTACTTATGACCCCACCTAGTACCAAAGGTGTACCCTTCAATAATGTTCTCACCAAAAATGTGAGCATGTTTGGCAAGTAAATTAATGTCCAAGTTAAAATTGTTACCTGAAATGACTAGACCAGGAAAACTTCTTATAGCATTACAAAATTGGAAAATACATGAATTTCACTTGCAGTGGATGACTTCATTTGATGAAACTAATCAAAGCTTAAATGTTAGTAATAAAAATTAAATGGTAAATGTTAGAGAGAAAAAGGCTTCCTTTCAGATTCTTATTACCAATATACTAGTCAACTAAATTTTCAAATATGGTACTCTATTTATTACAGGTTGAAATACACACTTTATATTTTGACAGGTTTTATTTATTTATTTAAAAAGTTAAAATTCATTTAAATTCATTACATGGTAATATTTATTAACAATAAGATTATATAGATATAAGTTGCCAAAACAAAGTTAGGTCAGTTAATTAAGTAAGGATAAAAAAACTCCTCTTGAGTTATATAAAATTAAATTGACATAACTCGTCAATATGTCAATTGGAGTTAGGACTTTAGAGTTAATTAAAATTTTACCTTATATAAATTAAATAATTAGTCTATAATTTTTCTTTTTAAGTGAACATCCAAACTAGGAATGTAATAATAATCAAACAATTAATCTATAATTTTTCTTTTTACATAAACATCCAAACTAGAAAGGTAAATAGGAACATATTTATCTGAATCTTATAAAATATTTTAAAGTACCATTAAATATATATTTTTCTCCAACATTAAATATTTAAACTTATATATATATATATGTGTGCGCGCGCGTGTGTTAATTTATAAAATTTCTTTCCTAAAAAAATATACCTGTCATTAAAGTGTAAATCATATTTAATTGTCTATAACTGTTTAACCATTTTGACCATCTAGAATTATAAGTAATAAATAATTTTTAAAAGCCAAATTACAAAAAAAAAATTCAATATTTAGCACTTTAAAATCAATTATAAGATATTTATAAAAAATATTAGTTTTAGTTGAACAATACTATATAACTATAATTTCTTTCATGATTTTCCTTTTTGTGTCAGGTTGATTTTGAAGTATGTTGTGTGCCACGTGTGTTGTGATGTTTAGTGATTGTCCCATGCATTTTTTATCGAGTTTATACTTGCCCGGTGTGTGTTACGTGAAAATTCTTACTTTGTCAAATTGGTGTATTCAAACCTTTTATCTAATTAATACTTGACATGCTTATCTGGCATAGTGAAAGCAGCACATTTTGATTTTTAATTAAGTGATAAAAAGAAGTGGGGAAAGAAATCAAAAGGAGAATCTTTATTCATGGTTCTTTCTTGTGCTTGGCGTTGCTCTTTTTATGATGATAACACTAGAATCTTTTTGCTATAAGCACAGATAATATTTCTTATAAAACATAACTTAAAATGCATTTTACAAGAAAGAGATCACTTCTATTTCGACTCAGATGGTGGCAACTTGTAACGACACATAGGACAACTTGGATTTTTAAGAAGCCAAGTCTCAAAGCAGCCAAAATGAAAATTGTGGTTGCAAGGCATGTTGTAATATGCTTTCGGACCAGGTGAGTAACTTCTCATGCATATCGAACACTCGTCTGCTAATTTGTCTTCCGGAAGATTTACTTTCTGTAAAAACTGCATTATTGATTTTACTGCAGGCAATGACCTGAATTTTCTCCTAGCTTGTGCGGTTAAAGTCCGTAGTAATTCCCTTTCATAATTCTCATCAAAATTGTACATGTCATCAAAACACGTGCTCCAAAAATCTCTGTTCCTCACAAAATTTTGTATGTAACCTTCAAGCCATTGTAATTTTTCATACAAAGATGATGCATGTTGTCTCAATCCTTTGAATATTCATCAACTTTTCCCCAAATCATTTCTTCGATGTCTTCATATTGTTCTTTAACAATTTTGGCCTTGGTAAATTCAAATTCTTGAGGAGATACATAAATTTTCTTAACAATATGTCAGTTCCACTTCCACACAAACATAATCATCATCTTGGAAAGGAGGTGCAACGTTTTGCAGCGTATGAGCAAAATCCAAAATTTGTTTGATTAAGTCATGTTTGTTCTCTAAAATTTTCTCAAGACCATCCCACTCAACCCTTTCTAATGGATAAGGAAAATTAGTCAGTACAGTGTCAACAATATCCCATGATAATGAATTGTACTTATCACCACACCAAGTATCAAAGATGCACTCTTCGACAATATTGTCAACAGAGGTGTAAGAATGCTTGGCAAGTAGATCAATGTGCAAGTTAAAATTGTTACCTGAAATATTGACTGGATTAGGATTTAGGATGACTTTTTCTAGTACTAGAAATTGTGGAGAACACATGAATCTCACTGGCGGTGGATGAGTACTCCATTTGATGAAAACTAATCAAAGCTTAAATGTATATATGTTGGTAATGAGAATTGAGTTTTGCCAATAGTGAGCTCCTATATATATATATTTTAAAGATAAGATTTGAGACATAGATAGGATAATACCACCATCTTGTGAAAGATATACTACTATAAATCAGACCAAAACGTCCTAGAAAGAAAAAACAAAATAATGAAGTTACCATATTCAAAAGATATGTCTATAATATTCATCAGATTTTCTCTAACGTAATCAAATGTCAAAGAGTGTCTGAAAATCCTAAATAAGAACATCAACGGTTGTTTTTAGGAAATAAATTAAATGCAAAAGAAATCTTTTTTATTCATCGGTTGTTTTGTGTTTGCCTTTTTTTTTATCCTTTTAAATGAGGTTTCACATTGGACAAAATCATAATTTAATTATTTTTTTAATATTTACGATTTTAAAATCTATTAAAATTTTGGTTATCTGAACAAGATAGGAAATCGTAAAACCAATTATAATTTTACCTTATATAAAATTAAGCCCATTAAGCAAACTCATTATATTCTGCCATTAGGATTCATAGAAATAATAATTACTTTCTAAAATATATTTGGTAAATATTGAGAATTATATTCAACTATTTTAAATAATTATTTGATAAATTTAATTTGCAATTTTCAAGAACGTCAATTTTTTTCATGCAACTATAATGAAATCATTGGATGAATATGATAATTAATCAAACATCACTAAAAGCATATACTATAATGTAATTATAGAACATCTCAATGATACAATTTTAAACTCAACCATATTCTTTATGAAATTTATATAATTTTTTTTAAAAATATATTCATTATATAAGAAGCATGCACACCGTGTGCGTACAAAATCATAATTTAATAAAAAAAAATTAATATTTAAAATTTTACTTTAAAGTTAATTGAATTTTTACCTTATATAAATCAAACAATTAGCTTATAAGTTTTTTTTACGTAAACATCCAAACAAGGAATGTAAATAGGAATATATATATATATATATATATATATATATATATATATATATATATATATATATATATATTACATATTGTGTGTGTGTGTGTGTTTCTTATTTCCTAATAAATATATTTATGTCATTAAAGTGTAAGTCATAGTTTGATTGTCTATAACTTTTTAACCATTTTGATCATCCAAAATTATAAGTAGTGAATAATTTTTAAAAGTCAAATTACGGAAAATTAATATTTAGCACTTCAAAATTAATTACAATATGTTTTATAAAAAATATTAGTTTTAGTTGAACAATACTATATAACTATAACTTTTTTCATGATTTTTGTTTTTGTGTCAGGTTGATTTTTAAGGAGTGTGCACCCACCACATAATTGAGAAACTAGAATCACTGAAATGCTTATGTAATATGTAAAAGTGGTATGAAATAATTTTTATGACAACATTATACATGCAAAATACTACTGAAAAAATAGGTCTCCAAACATATTTTTGGTCTTCAAAATTCAACTTTACCCTCTTGAAATGAAAGATACACTTTAAAATGTATTTGAAACAAATAATTTTCAATAGAAATGAAAAAATGGGCTTTAAAATTCATTTGAAGAAATAATTTTCAATATGTTTGTGATTCACAACAACAAATAAAGCACAATATCAAATAATTCCTAATATTGAACTATATTTGTGACAACATATGTTTGCCATGTGGACAACTATATGTTACTTGAAATAAGATGAATATCAATGTCGGTAATAAAATTTTAATCATGACAAATCAATCAAAGCGATAGAAAGAAAAATATATCAAAACATCATTCATAAATAAATGTTATCCAGGTATGTTAAGATATGACACTTGTGCCTAATTCAACCCAAAAGGCTACCTCATGAGAGGAGAATTGTCCAAGTCCGTATAAGCAAATCTTTACGTATAAGCAAATCTTCAGTCCATTTCTGATACCATATAAAATTAGGTCTTGGGCCTAACTCACACCCCAAAAGCTAGCTCAAAGGGAGGAGGATTGTTCAAGTTTTATAAGGAGATCACCCATCTCATTAACCACCAATGTGAGACTTTTTCCATTCTTTAACGAGGTAAAAACTTAAATGCATTCACAAAATTATACTTGACGATAAATTATACTTATCTAGCTATCAAAAGAAAGAAAGAAAAAAGACAGTCATTTCTCTTATTGTGGACAATAAAGATGGGAATCAGAAGATTAATATGAAAGGTGAATTTCATGTTAGCAAAGAAAATGACATTTTATATAGAGTAGCCAACAAATATTCAATTTTTCTTTTTATTTTGTCAATTGATGTTTGCAACGGCTGTGTACCATGGTTAGGTTATCAGTACTGCCTTCTTTATTTGGTTAATTAGGTTTTAACCCCACACGAACTTACGAAATATGCAATAAATAGTGTTATCAATTCAATAGAATATTTATAAGGTCTTGAAAAAAAATTATACGAAAATAAAGTCTTTGTCAAAAGATTGATGTTAATACCTTGACACCATGATATTATAGATGGTAATTAAGTATTGCAACACCAAAATTGTGAAAAATAACACATGCGATTGAATAATTTTGTTTATTCTATACATAATTTTCTTTTAGATGTATTATACATTTGCGTGAATGATTGCAACATCAAAATTGTGTGACCATAAGGCTCAAGCAATATGTAAATCAATCCCGCTCATTGTTATGAAAATATCCCGGTTATTGTTATGAAACTAGTGGAACTATTAGGAACGTCATTTAACAATCAACAAATGATGTATTCATGATAGTTGTAAAAAGGATGACGCCACCACAACAGTACTAATCGTGATAGAGCAATCGAAATGGATAAAGGAACATACAACTGGAATAACATCTATACGAAAGCATTATGTGAACGTTTCATTACATGTTTTGTACCTCGTAAAATAAAATTTTAAAAAAATCTATATAACTAAACTTTAGTTCCTTCATAGTTTCAGAAGATATCTAATCTTCTTGATCTCGATAACCAACTCCCGTTTGTTTAGAAGAAAACAGAGATATGATAGAACTCCAAAGATATACTTGATAACATAAAGAGAAAAAGGCAACACGGAAGATTGATCAATGTAAAGATTTACGAAGAGTTAACCCTATAAATTGTTCCATAGAATAGATCTATTTAGCCCTTTTATTATATATGGTGTGCGCTGAGGGCAATGTAAAATTTTAAGTATGGGACGTACGTAGGAGAATCATTTGTATGCTTCTTATGCTACTTTACGTACTTGTGTGTTAAAAAAATTGAAAAATACAAAAATATATTTATCTTTTAAATATTTTAGGTAATAATAACCCCTTAGTTTTTTTTTTTGTGCCATGGTTCTTTTCCAACGCTTGGTTTTTGAACCATGCAGTGTAGATTTTATATTCTTAGAATGAGGAATTTTGCATTTTCACTTTACTCGAGTGTGTGTTTTATATTGAGGTTTACCGTTTACGCAATGTGGACTTCACATTCTTCTTGATTATTAAATATGTATGCCTAGAGAATGTTGTGTCTTATTTGTGACGTTTAGACTCGTGACACTTCTTCATATGCTTTATTGCAATATTTGTGAGTATCCTTAGTTGCTTTAGATTTGAGAGCTAGGATGGATCCATCCTAAGTAGGTTGTATGCCATGTGTGTTGTGATGTTTAGTGATTGTCCCATGCATTTTTATCGAGTGTATACTTGCTCGGTGTGTGTGCTACGTATAAATTCATACTTTTTCAAATTGGCGTATTCAAACCTTTTATCTAATTAATACTTGCAATTCATGGTTATCTACGGCATACAGGCATAGTGAAAGAAGCACATTTTTGTTTTTAATTAAGTGAGGAAAGAAATCAAAAGGAGAATCTTTATTCATGGTTCTTTCTTGTGCTTGGCTTTGCTCTTTCTATAATGATAACACTAGAATCTTTTTTCTATAAGCAAAGATAATATTTCTTACAAAACATAACTTAAAATGCATTTTACAAGAAAGAGATCACTTCTATTTCGACTCTGATGGTGGCAACTTGTAACGACACACAGGGCAACTTGGGTTTTTAAGAAGCCATGTCTCAATGCAGCCAAAATGGAAACTGTGGCTGCAAGGCATGCTGTATGCTTCTGAATCTGGTAAGTAACTTCTCATGCATATCGAACACTCATCTGTTGATTTGTTTTCGGGAGGATTTACTCTTTGTAAAAACTGCATTATTGATCTTACTGCAGGCAGTGACCTGAATTTTCTCCTAACTTGCTCAGTTAACGTCTGTAGTAGTTCCCTTTCATAATTCTCATCAAAATAGAACATGTCATCAAAATGCATGCTCCAACGATCTTTGTCCCTCACAAAATCTTTTATGCAACCTTCAAGCCATTGTAACTCTTCAAACAAAGATGATTCATATCGTCCCAATCCCTCGAATACGTCATCAATTTTTCCCCAAATTATTAGTGAAATGTCTTCATATTGTTCTTTAACAATTCTGCCTTTGGTAAGTTTAAATTCTTGAGGAGATACATAAATTTTCTTAACAATTGTCAGGTTCACACAAACATAATCATCATCCTGGAAAGGAGGTGTAACATTTTGCAGTGTATGAGCAAAATCCAAAATTTGTTTGATTAAATCATGTTTGTTCTCTAAAATTTTCTCAAGACCATCCCACTTAACCCTTTCTAATGGATAAGGAAAGTTAGTCAGTACAGTGTCAACAATATTCCATGATAATGAATTGTACTTATCACCACACTTAGTATCAAAGAGGCACTCTTCGATAATGTTGTCAATAGAGGTGAAAGAACGTTTGGCAAGTAGCTCAATGTGCAAGTTAAAGTTATTACCTGAAATATTGACTGGACTAGGATGACTTTTTCTAACACTAGAAATTTGGGGGAACACATGAATCTCACTTGCGGTGGATGAGTACTCCATTTGGTGAAAACTAATCAAAGCTTAAATGTATATATGTTGGTAATGAGAATTGAGTTTTGCCAATAGTGAACTCCTATATATATGTGTGTGTTTAAAAGATAAGATTTGAGACATGGATAGAATAATACCACCACCTTGTGAAAGATATCCTACTATAATGACCAAATCGTCCTAGAAAGAAAAGAAATATAATGAAGTTACCATATTCAAAATATATGTCTACAATATTTATCAGATTTTCTCTAACGTAATCAAATGTCAAAGAATACCTGAAAATCCTAATTTAATTATTTTCTAATATTTATGATTTTAAAATCTACTAAAATTTTTGTTATCTGAACAAGATAGGAAATATTCAAATTAATTATAATTTTACCTTATATAAAATTAAGCCTATTAAGCAAAATCATTATATTATGACATTAGGATCTACATATTCATAGAAATTGTAATTATTTTCCAAAATGTATTTGGTAAATATTGAGAATTATATTCAAACAATTAGGTAGTTTATAATTTTTCCTTTAACGTAAACATCCAAATTAGGAATGTTAATAGGAACATATTTATCTGAATCTTATAAAACATTTCAAAGTACTATTAAATATACACTTTTCTCATCTTGAGAAAACCAACAACTATACAGTTTGACTATGTCTGAAAGCCTCTATTACTAGAAAGATGAGTTACTGGACAAAATCCCCAACTAACTCTCAACATCTGAAATGAAAATTTAAGATGCTAAACGAATCTAAACTCCAAGCCCCCGAATAAGGAGGACTCACCAAGCTAACTGGATCATGTTGAGTTATTAGCCACGAGTCTGAGAACGGGCAGCTGAATCTACATCATGAAAAATGCAGCACAAAGAAAGTATGCGATCAGTACTACTGAATGTATTGAGCATGTGAGATAATGCACTAACTTTAAAATCATAAAAAGTAGATGTATTATGAAAACCTGGCTGAAAACTGAAAGAAATATATATTTATTTGACAGTGCATAAGTCAAAACTGTAAAACATAAGTTCTTTACTGGAATGAGCATAAAACATATCTGAGCTGTAAAGCTGTGAAATCATGATATCATCCATAAGTAAATATACTATTTGGAGAGTTTCTCATAACTGACATAAATTATGTGAGCAACATAGAGTCCAACGTACAACCCAGTTGGAAGGGTACCGTATACCCGACCAAAGATATAGAATCTGTCTGGCGTGAATTCACTAACTGATCCCCAAGGGGAAAAAGGTGTTGATCTCAACTGACAATGACCCTTTATCCTACCGTGGCAGCGTAGTTCTGGGACTTGGATTTTCTGAAACCCTTATCCATTCGGTACTAAGCATAACTCCCAAAACTGTATGGCTGTTTACTTATAACTAGATAAATTATCTGTCTGAAAATAAAGCATGAACTAATTTAAATTATTATTTCTGCTGAAGTTCTAAAATACTGATCTAGTCATGCTAAATTTACTGAATCCTGAGATCATGTGATCATAGCTTGCTAAATTATATTGAAAAGGCCAAAATATTTAAAGTCATGCAAAATCCTTTAAGCCGTATGATAACTGAGTTGAAAACCATGAGAAATCATGCAGAATCATTTTTGACAAGAAACGTAGTCATAAAATACCATGGAGAAACTGAATTTCAAAGTATACATAGTTGGGTATAAATCCTAGGTCAAAAGCCATAAAAATTTATTGAGAAATTTGGAGTTTGGGACATAAGGGTGAAAGCGACCGTTACTGAATACCCTCATACCTGATGACTGAAGAATCATGAACTAGGGCTTGAGATTGAGACCTGAGAGAAGAACCCTATACCTGAAGCTTGAGAGCGTTCTTCGTTCTTCCTTTTCTGACTGTAGGAGTTTCTAATAGAGGGAATGAGGGATTTGTTGACTTACCAGCCTTTAATAGAGGTTAAAACGGCGTGAGAATAAGGCTCTGAGATAAGTAAAAGACTAAACTACCTCCAACAAACTAATTAAATCATGCAAGAACCGAGGGTTTCACGGATGAGTCTATGTCCCATGGACTTAAACGACATACCGTGGACTGAGTCGTGGTCCTACCTTGAGGATTCAATAGATGGTGCTCTGAACTTGCTCCAGGGTGACAATGATGAACCGTAAACTAAGTCTACGGACCGTCATGTCACTTGTAATTTGATCCCTGAGATTTCTGAGGGTTCTAAGCTTGATTCGACTGACGGGTCTACGGTCTGTAAAGTGGAACGATGGACTGTCAACCAAATCATGCTTCTAACTCCAAAATTGACACCTCTCAGGTGGTGTTCTACGGTTGACAGGATGAATTCGTCATTCTGAACGACGAATTGTCAAGTCACCCATCAAGTCACCCATAGTCACCTAGGAAGACAAGACATAAAAGGAGGCCTTTTATGGGTCACTCCACGGCCCGTTCTTCTGAACGATGGTCTGTGGACCTGATTATAAATCTTTAAAAACTTCTGAATTTTCTTCTAAGAGCTGTGAAAGTGTTGGTTCAGATTTCGAGGTGTTACAATAACTTTTTAACCATTTTGACCATCTAGAAATAAAAGTAATGAATAATTTTTAAAAGTCAAATTATGAAAATAATAATAATTAATATTTAGCACTTTAAAATTAATTATAATATATTTTATAAAAAATATTAGTTTTAGTTGAACAATACTATATATATAACTATAATTTCTTTTGTGATTTTTCTTTTTGTGTCAGGTTGATTTTGAAGGAGCATGCACCCATCATATATAATTGAGAAACTTGAATCATTGAAATACTTATGTAATAACGTAAAAGTGGTAAAATGATTTCCGCGATGACGTTATACATGCAAAATAATAAAGGATCAATAGGTTTCCAAACACATATTGTTCCTCAAAATACAACTTTAGCCTCTAAAAATGAAGGATGCAATTTAAAAATAATTGTTGTAAAAAGGATGATGCCACTGCAGTAGTACTGATTATGATAGAGCAATCGAAATGGATAAAGGAACATACAACTTGAATAACATGATCTATATGAAAGTATTATGTGAATGCTTCATTACATGTTTGTATCTCATAAAATAAAGTTTAAAAAAGAATCTATGTAACTAAACTTTAACTGTTCACCTTCAGAGTTTCAAAAGATATATAATCTTCTTGATCTCGATAACCAACTCCCATTTGTTTAGAAGAAAACAGAGGTATGACAGAACTCCAGATATATACTTGATAACATAAAGAGAAAAAGGCAACATGGAAGATTGATCAATGTAAAGATTTACGAAGAGTTAACCCTACAAACTGTTCCGTAGAGAAATATGGGTATCTGATATTATTACCTTTGTGTATGATCTTAAACTAGGTTGTTCGGATTCTTTAAAAATGTCAATGAATGTGTGTCGAATTCTCTAAAAGTAATAGTATATTTTTTAAGGATCCGACACTGCAGATATGATGGCATTTTTGCAGCTTGAAGAATCCGAGCAACATATATATATATATATATATATATAAATGCAAAACATTTGTTTTCATTGGTGTTAATTATCTAAGGTTGTCTGAGAAGTTCTCAAATTCAAATTGTAGTTGCCTTTCTCCTATACATCTACTTTATACAACTGCAAAGCAATGTCATGTTTTTATTTAAATACCCATTAGAGCTTTTATGACATTATTCTCTTCTTTTATTTTAAATTCATCCAAGTTTTCATAAAGTACGTGATTAATGATTTTGTCAATGTCCTTAATTAGAATCGACCATGTAAACAAATTAAAGTGGTATACTAAAGTATAAAACAATAAGTGATGTGCAAGAGTATTAAATTTCTCCAAGTTATGTACCTTTAATTTCAATCATGCATTGTGAATACAAGTCTTTTGAATGAAGTATCCTTTAACAACTCTAGTTACTATAGAACCTTTCTATAAAAAGCAAAAGATACATGTATTACGAGAGAGAGAGAACTTTTAATTTTTAAAATTTTGTTTTCTCTGGTTGAATTTACTCCATTACTCTAGCTTTATAGTTTAATATTAGTTACTCTATACTAGTTACTCTTATTTTTTTTTCAGTTTACAATTAGCTTTAAATTTATTATTATAACCTTAGAAAATTATTTGATAAATAAAGTATAGTATAGCAAAGTATTATAGATTGACTCTTATTCTCCGTGGAATCGACTCCAAATTTTAAAATCGAATTATATTTGTAATATTCACTTATCTTTCTTAGGACCAAAGTTGGGCGTGATCAAATTTTAACGCTATTGCAGGAGAAAAAAACAAATTACTTAGTTGTAGTTTTTACTGTTATTGTATTTTATAATATCAAATAATTCTTTGAATTTTGTATATATTAGTTTTGTTTATTTATTTTATTTTATTTTAGTTTTATTTACTTGAAAAAAGTGGCATATGCAATAATAATTGTTTGGATGTTGGTGATTCTACTTTTGAGACTTCTTGTGCAATATGGAGAAATATATGATTATATTCATGGTTGCTCTTATATGTCTTATCCTTTAATTTCTCGAGTCTCTATTGTGATGGTTCTACTGGTGTATCTAATATTAATGGGATCAAGGAAGTGAAGGATGTGAAAAAAATTAAATTAAGGAATTTAAGCATATGATGAGTTCTGGGACACGAGTCTCCAAACTGAATTGACTTTGTTTCAAGAGATGAATGAGTCAAGACTTGAATGTCATTCACCTAACCTGATGGTAGTTGATGGTGTCGAAGATGAAGATATAATTTTAGAGTTAAAGAAGGACATTGGATAATACAACTGACGTCGACTCAAGTATGTCATGATGAGGATGCCAAAATAAAGTAAATTTTGAACTAAGTATGAGGTACTCGCACAAAAAGATTTTTTCTTGTTGGGGGATCGATGTCTGACCCTGGACGTTGCTATGTATGCTAACAACTTGTGACCTAAAAGGGATATTCTTTTAGCCCTTTTATTATATATGGTGTGTATTGCGGGCAATGTAAAATTCTAATTGTATGGGTTGGAGAATCATTTGTATACTTCTTAATTATGCTACTTTACATACTTGTGTGTTAAAAAAAATTGAAAAAATATAAAAATATGTTTGTCTTTTAATTTTTTTTGGGTAGTGATAACCTCTTAGTTTTTTTTTGTGATGTTGTTCTTTTTTAAGGGTTGATTTTGAATTAGGTATAGTGTAGATTTTATATTTTTAGGAAAGAAGAATTTTGTATTTTCACTTTACTCGATGGTGTGTTTTATATTGAGGTTTAGGCAATGTGAACTTAACATTCTTCTTGATTAGTTAAATATGTATGCCTTGAGAATATTAAGAGGCTCGTGTCGTGACTCTTCTTCATATACTTATGTGCTTTATTGCAATATTTTTTGACTCCTTAACTGCTTTAAATTTGAGGGATCCATCCTAAGTAGGTTGTGTGTTGTGATGTTTAGTGATTGTTCCATACATTTTTATCGAGTTTATACTTGTTCGGTCATCGGTGTGTGCGCTACTGAGAATTCATACTTTTTCAAATTGTTGTATTCAAACCTTTTATCTAATTAATACTTGGCATGCTTATCTGGCATAGTGGAAGAAGCACGTTTCTGTTTTGAAGTTATAAAAAAGAAGCAAGGAGAAAAATCAAAAGGAGAATCTTTATTCATGGTTCTTTCTTGTACTTTGGCTTTCTTTCTATGATGATAACACTAGAAATTTTTTTGCTATAAGCAAAGACAATTTTTTTTACAAAACTTAAAATATATTTTACAAGAAAGAGATCACATATATTTCGACTCTGTTGGTGGCAACTTGTAACGACACATAGGACAACTTGGGTTTTTAAGAAGCCAAATCTCAATGCAGCCAAAATGGAAAGTGTGGTTGCAAGGCATGTTATATGCTTCTGAACTAGGTAAATACCTCTCCATGCATATCAAACAGTCGCCTGTCAATTCGTTTTTTGGAAGATGTACTTTCTGTAAGAACTGCATTATTGATCTTACCGCAGGCAGTGACCTGCATTCCCTCCTAGCATTCTCAACTAAACACTTTATTAGTTCCCTTTCGCAATTCTCATAAAAATACATTGTCACGGTCTCCCTCACAATTTTTTTAATGTAATCTTCTAGCCATTGTAATTGTTCATACAAAGAGTTCCATGTCCCCCCAATCCCTTGATTCGGTCACAAACTTTTCCCCAAAGTATTTGTGCAATGTATTCATATTGTTGTGAAATGAATTCCCTCCTAGCTTGCTCAATTAAAGACTGTATTAGTGCCCTTTCGTAATCCTCATCGAAACATGTTCTCCAATAAGTCTCCTTCACAATTTTTTTTATGTAACCTGGTAGCCACTGAAATTCTTCATACAAAGGTGAATATCCGTGTCCCAAAGCATTTCTGCAATGCTTTCATAATGTTTTGCAACAATTCTCGCTTTGATAAGTTCAAATTCTTGAGGAGATACGTAAACTTGCTTAACAAATATCAAACTCACATAAACTATATCATCATCTTGGAAAGGAGGCGTAACGTTATGCACCGTACGAGCAAACTCCAAGATTTGTTGGATCAGATCATCTTTGTTCTCCAAAATTTTCTCAGCACCATACCACTTAACCTTTTCTAATGGATAAGAAAAATCAGTTGCCGAAAGCTCTCTGTCAACAATATCCCATGATAATGAATTGTACTTATAACTCCATCTAGTACCAAAATGGCACTCTTCGACAATGTTGTTACCACAAGTGTAAGCATGCTTGGCAAGTAGATTAATCTCCAAGTTAAAATTGTTACCTGAAATGGCTGGACCAGGAGGACTTCTTTTAGCATTACAAAATTGGGGAAACACATAAATTTCACCAACAGTGAATGACTCCATTTGATGAAACTAATGAAAGCTTAAATGTTGTAATGAGAAAAAAGGCTTCCTCCCCTTGGGATTGATTTCAGATTTTGTGTAGTATTAGGACTTTGACTCGTTGCTTTTATCCTTTTCAGATTCTAATTACCACAATACTAAACTTCCAAATACGGAACTCTATTTATTACCACGACTCCACTTATTACATGTTAGATATACACACTTTATATTTTGGTAGGTTCCATTTATCTATTTATATTCTTACTATATTCAAAACATGGAAAACATTAAAATGTTGATTGAACTTTTTGTTATTTGTTAAAAGATTCTATAATTGGCATTTATTATTTTACTCAAATAATTATCATTTAATTATTATCCAATTAATTCTTACTATGACCAATTAAAATTCAGAAAAACTACATATTTGTCTATAAGTAGCAAAATATTTGCACTCAAATGTCCCCATTACTTTGATGCTCCATTAAACAATTGCCTAAAATGACAAATTTTCCTTTTCGGAGCTGATGTCAGCATGATGTCAGAGCCTAACCATTTTTTTGTTTTTGTTTTTTATTTTATTTTGGAAAATAAACAAGGCGGAGTACTTATTTAGAAGTAGACTGAACACCAATCCAATCTTAAGTTTAACATTTTTTTTTCTTTTCTACTTTCTTGTTCTTTTTTTCTTTTTTTTTTAATTTTCTCATTTATTATTCATTTATTTTGTTCCCAAATCATATTATTTTCTTTTTTTTTTCTTTCACCATAGTCAATTTTGACTTCTTTATTTTTGTATTTTTAATTTTTCTATTCCCTATTTGGTTTTCAATTTATTTATTTCTGGTTTCCTTTCTAATTTTTCTTTTTTCTTTTTCCTTTTTACCCATAATTTAATTTTATTGATGTTTTTTTTTTTGCTCTTTTTCTTTATTTTTTATATTGATATAATAAAAAAGATAACTGATATAGTAAATATTTGTAAATTTTTCTAATTTTTCTACTCCTTTTTTTTCTTTTCTCCTTTTCTTTTTTCTCGTTTTTTCTTTATTCTTTATCTTTTTTCTCCTTTTTCGTTCATTTTTTTTCCTCAAATCATATTATTCTTTAATTTTTTTCACCAGAATCTTATTTCATACTCAATTTTGACTCTTTTTTTAAAAAAAATTGTTTTATTTTTTTCATTTTATTTATTTCTTGTTTTTTCTCTAATTATATCTAATTCTTTTTTTTCTCTCTCTATAATCTAATTTTGTTCACTTTTTTTGCTCTTTCTCTTTATTCTTCTTTTTTCATTTCTGTTGATTTTCATTGAGGTCTACTTCAGTCCTTCGGCGAAATACTCTTCAATCCTCAATGATACCATCACAAGATATTTATATACTGGCATGATATCATGAAGGACAGAGAAATGTCTCATTGAAGGACTAAAACAGTCATCTATGATACAATATCAGTATATTGATATACTATAATGGTATCATGGAGGACTGCTTCAGTCATTCAATAAGACACTCCTCAGTCCTCCATGATACCATCACAATATATCAATACACTGACATGGTATCATGGAGGACTGCTTCAGTCCTTCAATAAGACACTACTCAATCCTCAATGATATCATTACAGTATATCTATATACTATCATGTTATCATTGAGGTTTGCTTCATTCGTCAATGATATCATCGTAGTATATCTATATATTGTCATGGTATCATTGAGGCTTAAGTCCTTTAGTGAGACACTCTTGAGTTCGCCATGATACTATCACAGTGTATTTATATACTGACATCGTATCACTGAGGTCTGCTTCAGTCCTTCATATATACCATGAAACAGTCATTCAATAAGACACTACTCAATCCTCAATGATATCATTACAATATATCTATATACTATCATGTTATCATTGAGGTTTGCTTCAGTCGTCAATGATATCATCGTAGTATATCTATATATTATCATGGTATCATTGAGGCTTCAGTCCTTTAGTGAGACACTCTTGAGTTCTCCATGATACTATCACAGTGTATTTATATACTGACATCGTATCACTGAGGTCTGCTTCAGTCCTTCAGATATACCATCACAATATATCTATATACTGGCATGGTATATATCATTGAGGTTTGCTTCAGTCTTTTAATGAGATTGTTCAATCATTCATAATACCATTACGATACATCTATATATATACTAAGATCATTAACGAGTTGTTCAGGAAAATCACTTAGAATTAGCTTGAAAAGGTAATTTTAACATTTCGTCCCTAAAAAATTGAAATAATTTAGTGGTAATTTAGTCTTTTGCAATCTATGAAAATTAATTAAATGTAATTTGAGAAAGACACATGCATTAGTAATTTAATGCAATAAATAGTTTTTTTTTCTCTCATTGAATTTACTCCATTACTCTAGCTTTATAGTTAATATTAGTTATTATTAGTTTACAATAATCTCTAAATTTATTATTATAACGTTAGAAAATTACTTGATAAATAAAGTATGACATAGCCAAGTATTATAGATCGACTTTTATACCATGTGGGATCAATTTCGAACTTTAAAATTGGATTATATTTACAACCACTACTTATCATTTTTAGGACTCAAGTTGGGCGTTATCAGTACTCCTATTTTTGATTGGTTTAAGTTATGTATATACACTGTAAAACATATTTAAAATAATTAATACAGATTATTATAAAACTTTATCTATAATCCTATTACTTTGTAAATATCATAATCGTGTAAATATTATTTTTTTGTGTGGTAACAATATATACTCTTTTTAAATATGCGCAAAGTCCAATTTCCTTCTTTATCCATTTTTTTTTCTTTTTCAGTTGGTTGCTCTCTTTGGAGAAAACCAAAAATACTAAGAGGTCGTTTGCTTAGAGAATATATGGGTATTTGATCTTATCTTAGTTAATTTATGATCTTATGTTGCCATAACTTTTCAAAATTGTCGATGAATGCGTGTCAGATCCTCTAAAAGTAGTACATTATTTGAAGGATCCGACACGGATATAACAACATTTAAAATATATATATATATCTTACATTAGTTTATACACTGGAATGTCATGTTTTTATTTAAATACCCCATTAGATTGAGCTTTTACGACATCATTCTTTATGTTAAATTTCATCCAAAGTTTTCATGAGTCTGGATTAATGATTTTGTTAATGTGCTTAGAATCTATCCTGGTATACAAATTAAATTAAAGTAGTATATTAATTAAAGTATAAAGCAAGTAATATGCAATTAGAGCATTGAATTTCTACAAGTTATGTATCTTTAATTTCAATTAATCATTGTGAGTACAAGTGTTTTAAGCTAAACATGAAGTTCTCTACATGTTTTAACAGCTCTAATAACTATAGAACCTTTCTATCTATAAAAAGCAAAAGATTTCACTTCTATTTCAACTCCATGCAGGGGTGGATCAGCTACAAGTGTGAAGTTTACGAGTTTGGTAGCACTCCGTAGGTTTGGCCCAGACTCTGTATTTATGCTTAGAAAAATCCAACTTTTTTAGAATTCAGAATCCATAAACTTAAAATTTTAGCTCTGCCTTTGACTCCATTAGTGGCAACTTGTAACGACACATAGGGCAACTTGGATCTTTAAGCAGCCAAGTCTCGATGCAGTTAAAATGGAAACTGTGGCCGCAAGGTAAGCCGTATGCTTCTGAATCAGGTAAATATATCTCCGTGCATATGGAACATATGTCTGCAGTCAATGCATCATCATGGCTTGGCAAATTTACTTTCTGTAAGAATCGAATTCTTGATCTTACCGCAGGCAGTGACCTAAATTCCTTCCTAGCTTGCTCAATAAAAGACTCTTTTAATTCCCTTTCGTAATTCTCATCATAATTACAGTTGCTCTTCTGAGATGTGCCGCTCACAATGTCTTCTATGCAACATTCTATCCATTTAAATCCTTCATACAAAGACGACGATCCATGTCGTCCCACTCTCTTGATCTTGTCATGAACTGATTCCCAAAGTAATTTCGCGCAATATTCTCTCTCTTCTGCAAGAATTCTTGCTTTCGTAAGTTCAAATTCTTGAGGAGATACGGACACTTGCTTAACAAATTCCAGGTTCACCAAAACTGCATCCAAATATTCGTGTGGAGGACGTGTATCACTTTTCTGATGAGCGTACTCCAAAATTTGTTTGATTAAATCATCCTTGTTCTCTAAAATTTTCTCAGTAGGATCCCATTTAACCCTTTCTAATGGATAAGGAAAATTAGTTCCCAAAAGCATTTGGTCAATTGTATCCCATGATAACGACTTGTACTTACAAAAACATGAATTATCACAATTGAACTCTTCCACAGAACTCTCACCACAACTGTAAGAATACATGACAGTTACGTTAATCTCCAAGTTAAAATTGTCACCTGAAAAACCTCCTAAGACATAAACAAATTCAGGAGACACACGAATTTCACTATAAGTGGATGGCTCCATTTGATGAAATTAAACTAATCAAACCTCTAATATCGATTATGAAAAGTTGAGCTTCACCATTCGTATTTATGCAGACAAAGGGTATAGGGTTGATTTTTAGTTTGTTTTTGTGTTGGATTAGGATTTCTTCTGTTTTCATATACCCTTTTTTTTTTCCTTTTCGACTTTGGTTTCCAATTTCCTTAATTACTTGTGAACTAAAGTTACAATTATGGTAAGATAGATAATTGCCACAAGTTTACGGACTACAATATATGTTAAATTGTTGGGCCTTAATTGTATTTAGGCGCCCAATCAGTCTCTATAATTTAATTATTACAAGTTGATTCATACGACTTATTTTTGGCGGGTTTCATCTTTTACTTAAAATTTAAAATCTTGATAAAATGAAACCCGCCAAAAAAATACCGAGCGATAGAACATTATGTTATAGAAAATAGTTGTTTTGGTCCTATGATTGCTTTCTTCTGATTTTTAGTACTTGGTGAAAAATGGCATGTTAACCCTTACGTTTTTTTAGCATGCATAACTTGGATTTTTACCCCTGTGGTTTCCGGACTAGCAGTTGCTGTCCTCAACTTTATCAAATTGGCGTATTCAAACCCTTTATCTAAAAGATTCGTCAATTTTGTTTTAATTGTATTAAACTCGGGGACCTATTTGTACTTCTTATATTGGAGCTTAAACTTATTAAAAATAAATAAAAATCACATGACTTGGAAAACACATTACTTTTTTTCTTCTCTTTTTGATAATGTCCAACCGAAATAGCCTGTCTTTCTTCTCAAGCTATGTATTCTTTGGCCATCTTTTCTTGTTAAACAAGTCGATTAAACTTGCCATCCAATATTTGGTTTATCTATAAATATAAATCATTGACGAACAAATTTCACCAGTGCATTATCATTGACAAACAAATTTCTTATCATTCGCTTTTTAGTTACATTATTATAGTTAATTATTGCATTTTGCAATACGTATTTAAGAAGTCGAATCAATGGAAGCAGAAAAAGGCCAAAAAGAAGCTGCTGTTGCAACTCCACTTGTAACTTCTTGTGGATGGAAGAGGTCCAACGATGGTAGCTTTATGAGCAATTTGAAGGAGCAATTTCACGATTTTGTGAATACTCCTATGGCTGATCACAAGGTTTGCTTCAAAAATACTATTGACGAGGTACGTAAATCCCAGATCTTGGCTTAATTAATTCTATGTCGATCAATGATTCAATAATATAGTACTAAGAATTAATAGATTTGCTGATACATACAAATTTAATAGCATATAATACTTAATTTGTTTAATTTCTACTCCATATATGTTTCTCGTTTTTATGACTATATTATTGTTGTTGATTTGTAGAATTTTTATTTCAATTACGCAAAATTCCTTTTAAGCTTCTTTTCTTTCTGAATAACCTAATTAAATTATAATATATACAAGTAGCTTCTACACATGAGATTTAAGTTTTATATAAAAACACAAATATCTGATAAAAACTTATCTGATTGTTTACACTAAATCACATCATTTACCATGGTTTAAAATTTAATGAAGTGAAAATATATATGTGCATTTTACACCAAATCACATCAACTTACTATAGTTAAGTCTATGTTCAATTGCACTCGAAAATATTTCGTATTGCTTTTTTTTTATAAAGAAAATCTCTTTTTTCTTTTCTGGAAAAGGGAAAAATATATTGGCTCAGATGGTCACAAATGGTCAATAGAAGTTGTTTGTTTATTAATTGGTGTTGTTGTTGGTTTGACACAGATGGTTGGAAATTTTCGGAAGGAAGTTCATGGGCTTAAAGGTGGGGAAAATTCTGCTGCCATCCAACCTCTGCCTGCAGAGGAGAATCATTAGAGAGCTTTGGACATGGCACGCAGCCACGCACATGCAGCTTAATCAACTTTATTAGCTTAATCAATTTTATTAGCATTCCAGTTCTTTTAATTATATATTTTTTTCAAATGGCATTCTTGTTCTAGGTTACCTAAAAAGTTTGCAAATTTTGTTTAGTTAATGAAGATATTTGAATTTGCTCAAAGAATAAAGAAGAAGATTGTTTGCACATGTTGTTTAGATCAAATTAAATAATGCATGATATGATATGTGTTTGCACATTAACTTTTACCACTTAATTATAATTAACTACTTTACATTTTTACCTAATTTTATCACATAATTAATAGTATTTAATGTAAATATTGAGTGCAATATTATTTTTTTCAAATCCTGCTTAGCTAGTAAAAGATGAATGATGAATATGTTCATATGTTTTTTCTGAATATTTATTGAATATTTGTTGGGAAATCACATGTCAAATACAAAAGAAACAACCAAAAACAACCCAAACTCGAAAATAAAGAGAAAATCAAGGACATTTTCTCGATCAAGAAGGTATTAAACTTCTCTAACAAACAAATATTTTATTATCCGAAAATAATTTTTTAATAATTAGACTTAATAAATAGAAAAAAAACAACAAATAAAATGGAGATAGTTATGAGTAGTCTAAACTTATGCGCGCACCACTGGTCATAATTACATCTTTATATAATCAAAGAACACCTCCATGTAAACAAAAAAAACTAATACTTAGATTTACTTTTTGCCAATTAGTTTATCAATATGATCAAAGTATATACTAGTTATACATAATTTACCAATATATGGTCTAAGTATACATTATCTATACATTTAGGCTGTATATGTACTTGCATATAGGTATGTAAATTATATTAGCAGTGTATGTATATTATTATATGTATAATATACATTATTATATACTATGTACATATATTATAAATTATTAGACTGGGGTTTGGTATTTGGCATTAATTTTCCCACAAAATAAAATTGGTTGATTCTCCCTTCGAAACAGCCAAAAAGAGTTGAACAAGACAAAGGAGGGAAAAGGCCAAACGAACCTTCACAAGCTCCAATAAACTAGCAGATAACCAGTGTCGAAGCTCGGGAATAGATTCCCTGCTGCCTGTTCAACCAGTTGCTATTGTGAAAATCAGAGATTAGGCAAAAAGAAAATGTGGCGACAATTCCGAAAATTTAGCAGCAGTTCCACTGCGAAAGAGAAGAAATGGGATGCTCTGATCATCGGCGGTGGCCACAACGGCCTTACAGCTGCCGCATATCTGGCTCGCTCCGGTCTCTCCGTTGCCGTTCTCGAGAGGCGCCATATCATAGGCGGTGCTGCTGTTACTGAAGAACTCATTCCTGGCTTCAAGTTTTCTCGTTGTAGTTACCTACAAAGCCTCCTTAGACCCTGCGTTATAAAGTGAGACCTAATAATTATTACAATTATTTATCATATAATTTGATTTGTTTGTCTTGATTTTTTTTTCTTCTTCAATTATTGGGAATGCCGTATGATTTAATAGAGAATTGGAGCTGAAGAGACATGGATTGAAGCTACTGAAGAGGAGTCCTTCATCATTCACGCCTTGTCGTGACGGACGCTATCTTCTGCTTGGTCCTGACAAGGAGCTCAACTATTCTGAGATTTCAAAGTTCTCTAAATCTGACGCTGATGCTTACTCAAGGTTCAGTATTTTTTATACTTCAATTAAGGTGGTTACTTCAACTTCAATGATGATTTCTGGAAACTTTGTTTGCTGCAATTTATAAAAAAAGGACAAAGAGGAGCTTGTGCCTTTTTATAGTTAACTTGTTAAATAACCATGTTGACTACACGAGAGTTAAACCTTGAGCAATTCATTGTCGAAAAAGCATTTAATTTTGTTAAGGTGATTTAAATGCAACAGTGCTAGTGTGAACTAGACTATAAGATGAAGGAGATACATAGGTGCACGACCATTTATGGTGGATTAACACGTATACATCATTGAGAATGCTTTGGCGAAGCTCGGATTATGACTATGATTGGGAAATGGGATATGGCGGGTAGCTCCTGTCCAAATCATTGGAATCAGGTTCACCGTTATTTTATAATGAAGTTTAATGTGTCCGTAGTTCTTGACACTTTCACCAATACAGATATCCTTGTCAACAGTAAGATTGACCTACTCAAGAAGGAGAACCTAAGGTGCTTCCCATGCTAACTTAAAAGCCAGAAAAGATAAGTTCGCATGGGACTAGATGATAATTTAGGAATTTGAGGATTGAGCTCGCTTAGCACCCTAAAGTCTGTATGAGAATTCATATATTAATTGTTTCTGCTCATCATTTTATCTATTATTATTATTATCATATTCTAAACTTTGAGTTACCAAGTGTCACCTAATTATAGGTATGAGAGTCAACTAGACAAGTTCTGCGAGTTTATGGACCCACTTCTGGATTCGTCTACACCAGAAACTCTACAAGGCTCTTCACATCTCAATACTCGTATGAAGCACAAATTGCAAAATTCAGCCTTTTGGGCTAATTGTTTTCGCCGAGCACTCCACTTGGGACAGAAGGACCTAGTGTAAGATGTTCTAGATGGTCCTGTTTGCATAATTTCGCCAAACTTATTGTAATCAGTTGGACAAACTAGGGCAACATCTACTTCAGAATAGTACGAAGTTTCGACTTCAACTGTAATAGTCCATCCTTGTTTACTTGTTTCCACTGAACTTTTCAGGGACTTGATGGACCTTCTACTCGCCCCAGCTTCAAAGGTTTTGAATAACTGGTTTGAGGTTGTTAATTTATTACTATTAGTTTTCCTTTACTTGCTCTATCAGTTTGCTTAAAATAACTCTGTTTGATATATAAAGTTGTCTCAAGGTTCAAGATTGTGACCTGATCAATGCTTTGTATCATTAATTTTATCGAGTATACTTTTTTCCTTAGATAGTGTTGGAAACCTAAGATGAGTGAGTTCTAATAAGCTTCTAATTTTGAAGGCTAGTTATCATTGTAATATAATGTTTTCTCTTGGCTTGTATCTTTCCAGATTTTTCATTTCAATTGTTTCCTTTACCATTTTGGCTTTTGTTTTGGCACAAGTTGTCTTAACTAGATCGAGAAGTAGCTCCATCTGTCTTTAACGGAGTGGAGGAGGATGTTTTGTTATTTTGTCTTCTTTACCTCTGATATTCAATTATTCTTTCCTCAATCGATTATAAATGTCTTCTTCAATCTAATGAATGTGTTGTGGGGGGGCTGGGGCAGAGGAGCGTGAACGGTACGCCTCATTAAAATTCGAAATAAAATTCTCCAAATTTGACATAAACAGAATCTTTCAACTGAACAAGAATTTCAATGGATAGAAATCACTTTCTTCTGGTGTATGTAGTAATTAATTGTGTTGATGTACTGGAAGCTGCTGCTACATGTTTTTATGCTGTGTAATTCTTGTCATGAAGTGTGTTCTTCTAAAGAGTGTAATTTTTTGTTACATTTCTCAAAATACATTTCGAAGAATTCTCTCACATCTTAATCTTCTTCCGTTTTGGTGTCACTACCTTACTAATTCTGTGTTCTTGACTGAAATATCACAGACAGATGTTCTGAAAGCAACCCTTGCAACTGATGCAGTGATAGGGACAACGGTAAGCTTTTCCCATATGTGTTGTTTTCAAAATGTGTTGAATGATGCATGGAGGAGCATTGTTTGCATCTATAAAGAGTTATAATGTATATCTAGGATCCACCAATATGATTGGGCATTGCTAAAAAGTAAAAATTTAGCTATTCTGCATCCATCCATTTAGTGAAAACAATTGGATGTATTAAGTGAAATATGTGCTTAGTTATGGGATCATGTAAAGTCATGTCTTTGCAGCAAATATTGGACGTTTCACATGGCCCATGCGGTTTAGAAGTTTCTTTTCAGTTATGTGCATATATATCCACCATACCTTTCTGGGTTTTTTCCATCTGCATGAAGTAGCAGGTTTGAGTACCTCTTGGACCAGTCTGAACTTCTTACTGAGAACATGTAGTATTAAGATTCTTTTGAGTCTCTAGTCATCAGGCAGGAAACAAAATCAGATTCTTTTAGTCTTCCTCGGGTTTCGTCATTCTTCACATTCTCATCAATTTAGTGTATCCTTGTTGTGTCATGGCCAAATGCTAATTCAATGAAATTCTGATTAATATTCTTCATAATGTCAGTTTCAGTCTGCTTCATGCTTACTCCTCTCCTCCGTCTTTTTCCTGTTTATCTGTCAACTAATTTATAAATTCATAGGCAAGCGTTCATACACCTGGAAGTGGATATGTATTGCTACATCACGTGATGGGAGAATCTGACGGTGATCGTGGTATTTGGTCGTACGTATAACATAGATGCAGGATTAGCATTCTGCGAATTTTTAAATACTTCTGCACTTTTGTAAAATCATTTGTTTCATTTATCTGAAGGATTCTGATTCTGAGTAGTTGTTTTAAATGTTCCAATTATTTAATGAAATACACATTCAATTAACAAAGAGTTCTATTTCATTTTCTTTCTTGGAAGAAGCGATCTTTTCTTTGTTGTCAATCTTTTTAAATATAAGAGCCTTTACTAACTTTCAACCTATCAGAAAAAAAGAACCCTTGACTAACTTCAGACTTTTCAGTGTTCCGCTTCAGTCAACTAGCAAATAATTATATCTAAATGAATTTGGCATCTTATTGTAGCTTAAGCGAAAGCAATAAACTGTTCTTTCTCCTTTCCTCTATGCCGTGCCCATTTACTGCACTATACTTGGTATCCCTTGTATCCATACATTTTGACTATTTAAAGAGATGGGACATATTTGCTTCTACCTTCAAAATCTTTATTAACTTACGCACTCACAATATTTTAGGTGATGCTGTTTTTGTTTCATATCCAAAATGACCTTTCTTAAATTAACTGGTTGGTTTAATCATGTTTCCTCTCTTAATGAGTAAAATAAATGCTTGACAGCTGTTTTTACATGTAGGTATGTTGAAGGTGGAATGGGTTCTGTGTCATTGGCAATAGCTGCTGCTGCAGAGGAGGCTGGTGCAACCATATTGACAAATGCCGAAGTATGCTTATGCCCCATTATGCGTTCATTGCCTCTCCACTGTAAACAGAATGAGTGTTTCGGCTCAGAGTTATTTGCTTTTGAGTATCTAACATACATCTAGAGCTTTAGATGCTTTCTTGATAAATCTGCCTTTTTCTGGGGGTGGGGGAGTTGATTTCTTTGTTTTTGTTGGTTCTATCATATATCTTTTTATTCTTTTCATTTGCATCTTGGGAGTTATGTGTGAATAATCAACTTATGTTTCTTATGGCCGAAATACTGGGCTCTTTCCCTTGGCGTTTTTGTTAATATATTAGTGAAAATTCAGTATGACTGAAGGCATATGGCAGATTGTGTAGAACATTTTGACTAGTTCTTTCCTCTATCTCATTTTAAAATAAAAATAAAAACTAAGAAAATCATTAAATTATATTTTACTTGATGTTCCTAAAATTCCCTCACTCCTTTACTTCTTTCTGTGAAATAGCATTCAGTCCCTGTCTGTGTAATTTACCCTAACATGTGAAGTAAATACTGTGGAAGTGGAAAAAAACTTGAAGAAATGTGGATACATCTTGCAGCTTCTAAAGATCATGATATGTTCGGCATCAGTAGAAGACTTTTATATGAGACTTGTGATTCCTAGGTTCTCAACACCCAGTTTTTGGTGAACCTTCATAACCCACTTTGTCAGTAAATCCTACTTCTGCTCAGTAATTTTTTCCCTGTGCTGTGACTTCGATTCTATCTTTAAATGGGTGCATCCATACCAGTAAACTTTTGTCTATCAACTCTTATCTTTGCGGTTCTGTTTGTGATTCATTGGATTTTAAAAGTTATGTTCTCCTAAATTTTAATTTCTATCTTCTAAATAGCCTTAGAAAGATTTGATCGATGCTTATGTATTAACTATTTAACGTTTAGTAACATTGATTACTTATCTTGAATATTAAGAGAATATGTATGTAGATCACACGTGTCTAGATTTAGCGAACTTGAGTTAGGCAAATATTATAGAATATCCTATAAGATATGTTAGGGAGTTCTATATATAGTTGTCGAATATTTACTTAATCTATTAGCATAGTGAATGATTACCTACAATGTTTTACGTAGACCAAGACTCAGCATGAGTCATGATTATTAATTAATCAAACTAATAATTTTCTCTTATATTTTCACAATTTAAAGAAAATACCATCTCTTTCCTTGATTGTCTTTGAAGTTGTGTCTTTTGAAGGAAACATTTCTCTTGTCAATGTAGGTCTCGAAATTGATGATTGAAGAAACGGGCAGAGTGCATGGGGTTAGTTTCACTAAGTTTTCTTTCCAATAGTTTACCTTTCTTCTAGGTCAAAGTTGATTACTTGATCTTGATGTTGCAAACTGGATGGAATTTTTTAGGTGTTGCTGGCTGACGGAACCACACTGCATTCTTCTGTTGTTTTATCGAATGCAACCCCATTCAAAACTTTCATGGTAAAATTTTGTTCCTCTTCTTTTAGTTGAACAAATTTAGGCTAGCAGTGGCATATTATTACAAAAATATCAGAGGAAAAAGGAATCCTATTTTAACAGTGTCCTCTGACTACGCTTCTCCCACACTCAGGATCTTGTGCCAGATGATGTGCTTCCTCATGATTTTCATAATGCTATCAAGTGCTCTGATTATCGCTCTGTAAGCTTGCATATAAAGTATAATTATTCATTGATTATTCTAAGATTCAGTTGTTATGTTCTGATTCATCCTGTGCCAATTGTCTTGTTAAATACCCTTACTCATCAAACAACTCTCCTAAGTACATATTTGAATTCAGCATAGAGATAACAGGTTCTGGCCATGTAGATAAGAGTGTCGCTATACCGTGCTTATGTGTTGAAATGATGGTGCTTGTCCAGAGCCAGAACATGAGATGTCAAACCGTTCTTCTTTAAGGATAAGGATCTCAGAGTTGGCAGTTTGGGTTGCATCTCACGTTTCTTCTTTCACTATTCATTTCTTTCTCTTGCAAGTTTTTGGTAATGAATCCTACAATAGTGCTCAGAGATTTAACTCACAGGCATGAGATTCCCTGTGCATATCTGTTTTTTTGGGGGGAAATTAACCTTTGGTTTCCTATATTTTTTGACACTACAAGGACCAGTCTTAACTGTTGTTTTTAGTAGTAAGTCCTACTACAGCAGTACTGCAGCATTTTGTACTGGCACATCTTAAACTTTCAACTTTGGCCTGCACTCAACTGACAGCACCTTAACTTTCAAAGCCTTCCTTTTATGATTTTGAGGGACCAACTAAGACTTTGCATTTATTTTTAGGCCATAACAGGAGTATATGATCTTTCCAGTTTGATATGACCTTAAGTGAAGCATTCTTAGAGAGATGCCTGATGGTCATGTACGTGTTCTAGAAGTTCCTAACTTAAACTTAATTTCCTCGTAAGGTTCATGTCCGAGCCTCTTTACTCCTGTTGCATATAAATGGCTCGATCGTGAAAGGTTTAGGTTGATTTCATTTGTATCATTCTTCTTGCTCTACAAAGGTTTAATATTGATTAATGAGTTAGGCCCTAAACATTGTGTGATGAAATCTCATCTCTTGTTGTGGTCATTATATTGGATAGATTTGGTTGTTAATATTTGGTACCTGAAATTTTAGGGGATCATTGATTCTGGAACAGACTACTACTAAAAATCAAATTGGTTGTCAACAGATTACCACAATTTTCAGTGCTGCAATTCAGGCTAAACATTACATGTTTAGTTGTTAATCTGAAATTTAAGAGATCATTGTTTACTGGAACAGGCTACTACAAAAATCAATTTGGCCGTTGACAGATTGCCACAGTTCCAATGCTGCAATTTAAGTCATCCAGATGCTGGTCCACAACATAGTGGTACCATTCACATAGGGCCAGAGAGGTATTCACTTACAGCTATCCGTCTTAGAATTCAGATTCATTTTTCTTCTGATTTGCATGAGTTGATTCATCTATGTAACCCAAGTATGAATAAACAAGGATATAAGTTAGTCTCCTACCCTGTCATAAACCCATGAACACAATATATGTGAAAATATGTAGATGACATGACACAACGAGGATACACAGAGAATTCATTTATCCTATGTGTGCTGGTCTTTTTTGTCTTAAAGACAAGTTGTTTACCGGTGAAATAGAAACTGCCAGAATTGAGTGGAATGGATATAGAAAATTGATATAGCCGACCCAAATAGTTTAGGATTGAGGCTTAGTTGATCGATTGTGCATGTTGTTTGGCTCAAACCTATACAGTTATCTTGTATGACCCCACCAGCTCACCCGACACTCTTATGATACAGAAGGGCTATAAGATACATTGTGCTCACCCTCTGAAAACTGTTCTTTTCTCTCTGGTTTATTTTCATCATGGTGTGAAATCATACTGAATCGCCTGAGATAGCATGTCAAAAAAAGTTTTGTTGGTGGGGGGTTGGAGAAGAATGAAATTCATATTAAATATATAAGTGATATAAAGGATATGCATGACGAAGCTATATAGCAGTAGAAGGTAGAAAAAGTTTTCCCATAACCGTTGGTCTACACTTACTGATCGACATTGAGCCGGTACTTGCTTACCCTAGTTATGGATGAGCTAACACTATACATGATGAGCTCCCATGGTGTATGCTTTTTGCAAACGATGTTGTGCTAATTAACAGAATAATGAGGGTGTCAACCAAGAGCTTGAACTAAGCACTTTAGAGGGTAAGGATTTTAGAATAAATAGAAGTTTTACTGAATATGCGCACTACAAGTTTAGCCAACATAAGAAAGTGAAGTTGAGGTGAGATTAAATGGTATTGCTATGGACGAATATATCAGAAATGTATGTCCCTTGTGTCGAAGACCTTTGGTGATAGATTCTTAATGAATATTACAATCTTTTAAAGGTGTTAGTGGTTCATTGGATGCCATGCCCTAGTAAAGTTTGGTGAAAGGAACTCAAGGAACATCAGTTGTTTAATTCTGTTGTTCATTAGATGAGCAAAAGCTAAAAGCTTACTTCCATGTCAAATAAGGGAAGAATATCTCATTCCAATCAGTAAACTTGACAACAGAGGGATGCGCAAGTTGTAAGCACCCTCCACCTCCAGCCCTGAGGTTGCGGGTTCGATTCACCAAGGGAGAAAAATGGGGAGCTCCTAGTTAGGGGTAAAAAAAAGTTAGTTAAATCTGATAGTGATGATCTTTGAGTTTCTTAAACACATAACAAGAAGGTTTACCCACAATCCATCTTTCTGATGCTGATATTGAATAAAACTATTATAGGTGTCATCATTCTTGCCTTTCCTGTATTTTTATAGAATTGTTATTTCAATTGTAATTTTAATTCAAAGATAACTGTATGATTCTGGTGCTTTTAGTATAGAAGAGATGCATAGTGCTGCACAGGATGCTGAAAATGGCATACCATCTCGACGGCCCATAATTGAGATGACAATTCCTACTGTATTTGACAAGACAATCTCTCCATCTGGTACTCAAGTTTGCTTCCTAATGTGTGTATGCAATTATCTGTTTGAGAATAAACTATTTTATGATTTTTCTATGGTGTATGCTTTTAGGAACCCTTCTTTTACCTCTTGTTTTTATAACAAGTTGATTTTCATTTTCTTGTCCAAGTTTTTTCTTTCATCTGGAAGAAGCCCATGTCAAATTACTATTTACGCCATCTCAGATTAATCCTAGATGAGAAATCTAAAACCAATTCAACATGAAACAAGTGAAATTAAGACAGAAATCCTTATAAAAAATTGTGAAGTTACGAAAAAAATAAATAGAGAACTTCTCTGTGATGATGAGTTTAGCTAGTTATGTTTAGAACAATGGTATTTTGAATAATGTGCACAAGCTTTTGGAGGGAAATGAGCTAACACTGTTTGAGGGGTTAAAATGCTGGGTTTCTAAAACCACATAGGGGTTTTAGGCTATTTCCTCAGCACAGTGGAGGCAGAATTCTAAATGTGCAAACATGACGAAGTAAAACGCAATAAACACATGGTATTATGATATTCTCATTCAACAGAATAAGACAGATCTTGTTTCTCTTATATCCTTGTGGTTTTCGATCAATACGAGAACTTACAGATATTCGTTATTGATATTCGTTATTGTTTTACCTAGGAAAGCATGTGATTGGTTTATTCATCCAGTACACACCTTATAAACCCTCTGATGGCAGCTGGGAAAATCCTGTATACAGAGTTAAGTATCTCTGAATTACATTCTTTCACCCACTTTTTCAAGTCATCTATTTCTTTTCCTTTTCCTAGCGGGAATAGGTGTTCTTCACTTATAACTTTGATACCTTTCAGATTTGTTTTCGAACTTCTGGATCCAACCTGGTTGCATCTTTATGCATCACATATTTCATGTTTGTGATTAATAAAAATTTATTGCTGTAGGAATCATTCGCCCAGAGATGCTTTAGCATGATAGATGAATATGCTCCTGGATTTAGCTCATCAATTATTGGGTATGATATGCTGACTCCTCCAGACCTTGAAAGAATAATTGGTTTGACAGGTGCGCCACTGCTATCCTACTCCTCTCCCCTGGAGAAAGAACCATAGCTATATGTGATGTCCTTCATTAAGTGGTTGTTTGATAAATTTAAAGGTAGACACATGTCAATGAAAGATGAAAGGTGATTTCAGTTCTTAGAGTACTAAATACACGTTCTCTGAATCATATGCAAATTTAAGTTATCCTCATGTCTATAACTTGGAAATTTTTGGGTGTTCCCCGTATTTTTGTTAAACTTGCTAAAATGGTAGTACCATCGAGTATAATATTCTGTGCTAAAAAATTGAACTTGTCAAGATTGTACCATTTATTATGTTGAGCATTAAAAATGCTTAAGTAGATAAACTAAACATTTTAGCCCATTGCAATCGAGAAGAGAAGACTATTAGAAGTTTCTATTAAGTAGCTAATGGTTGAGTGTTCCAATATTCAGCGATAAGTGAAGTTGGAATGACCTTATATATTTATAACATTTTAATGGCACTTTATCGAGTAATTTTCCTTTCACATGAAACGTGTGTGTAGGTTATTAATGAACTGTGCTACAGACCTTGAATGGGTTCAGATGTGAGTCCAATCCGTTTACTGAATTGCACTCTTTCTTGTTGAAGCATCAGTGTTTCACCCACTGTAGGTTATAAGTACCATCATACTACAAGATCTTGGAAGATAATACGAAACCTGATGTTTGGTTTATCTGAGTCTAGTTTAAGAAATTTTTGGATTAGTCTAATTATTATAAGCTGGAGCATGCTTTATAGTCCCTGCAAACTAATATAGCAAATGCTGATGTGTTGTATTATATCTTGACAGGAGGCAATATATTCCACGGATCCATGGGATTAGATTCTCTGTTTTTAATGCGGCCAGTTAAAGGATGGTAATGGTTTTGAACAACTTTTGACATTAGTCCTTGAAGGATTCTTAAGTCCATAAAATGATGATTTTTGCTATTATCTGAACGTTGAAAATGCAGGTCAAATTATCGGACTCCAATTGAAGGCCTATACTTGTGTGGCAGCGGGACACATCCCGGTGGTGGAGTAATGGGCGCCCCAGGACGCAATGCTGCACATGTTGTCATTGAGGACTTCAAGAAATGAAGCTGCTCTCCCGGCAAGAACAACTTTTTCTATTGGCAGAGAGCAATGGCGAACTTTCTGCGGCTTTCTCTCTTTTGAGAAGTTTATTTTTCACACCTTTGAGAACATTGGTAACTTGACAAATTAGCTATGAAGATCTGGATTCAAATCCCAACATTAAAAAAAAAACTATATGATTTATTCTCATGTAATAGCACGTACCTAGTGGGGTAGTCAAGACACGCATAAACTTGCCAAACACCACCATTATCCACACACACAAAAAAAAAAAAGGATAGCACTGTCAACTTAAACCATTAGCTCTACACTTCTACTATTATAAAGTGTGCAAAAGTGTTTTTGGGAGCAGAAATAGCCGTTCCCTTAATTCAGTAAAAGAGTTGCTCACATAGCTAATCAAATTTCAACATACAAGGCAGGTGTTTCATTAGAGTATAAAACTCGAACGGACTTTCAGCTTGGCTTTTACAACTAACAGTGAAGGACCCTATAAAGAAAATCGGACAACTCAGAGAAGGGCGCATCCAGCTATGATTACGAATTGAGAAGCCAGTTAACTTGCCACACTGAACAAATATAAACGCCATATTCAATATAGTTCATTTCAACACAATAAGATATGGTAATGTACAGAGAAACCATGTGTTATCTAGCCCACCAAGACGGAATAGATTTCTTGATCAATGTGCCAGCACTTTTGGTTGACTCTAATCTGCAATTAAATAGGAATTATTCTCTTAACACAATTTACAAGTTTTGCAAATAAAGCTGGAATTGAAAAAAATTAATATGACAAATGCAAGCGACAGTGAAGTGATACAAACTTTGAAATCTCTTCAACTGCTCTCATAACTTCAACAGAATCTGTTTCTAGCACTTGACCACCTAAAATTATTTCATCTAGAATGGTATGCATCTGCAGAAGAGAGAAGACAATCCTCCATTAGACATAAAAGCTATTCAGACTGATACCCCAAAAGGCAAGAGAAATAGCACTTGAAATGTATTGCATAGGATGAAGGTTGCTGCAAAATTGTGAATGTGCCCAAGCTTTTATTACTAGAGTTTTAGAAGCATTAATTACGTATGTTAAAGAAGTGACCATATTTTAATTAAGTTATAACATGTTAAAAGTCACAATGGTGACGAATAGCCGAAAATATTGGGAAAAGTGGTAGTGTCTGGGAAATAGGAGCCCATCTAAACATCTCATGCATTGTAATGATCGGAGTTCGTCGTTGAGGGAGCATGAGAGTTCTGCAACTAATTAGAACAGAGAAAAAGAAAAGTTGACTTCTGAGAGTTATTAATGATATATTCCACCAATGTATCCGAATTGGTTTCTAGATACAAATATTTATGTTTCAAAGATAAGTACATCAAATACAACAAATACGTTAGTGCAATACTCTACCTTGCTATAATTGAATACTACATCAAGCTCGCATACACTTCTGAAGCATTTGTCCAGTGTTTCCACAAAAACTGATATAAAGAGAAACTCATCATCAACAAGAGCTCAGATGAACAAACCATTGAAGTAATGCCATTCAAATATCAGAAGCAGCTACTAGACTGGACACAAGGTTCTATGAACACATAAGCACCTCACAAGTGGAGAAAACTATACCAGAAGATTATCAAGAGGAAGCCATGTTGACCCTTTACTACGTACATGAGAAAACGGCAAAATAATATGGTGAGGAATACAGAGTAAGATCTTTAAATTGAATAGATTATGACATGCAGGACATACAGGGAGAGGAACACTTGTAAGTTGTAACAATATATCATGAAGTGAAATCATTCTTTGCTGAACTTTATTTTTAATATTAAATAGAAACTTTGAAGAAGAAATTATCCACTTATAAATTGAAACCATCCCGGAAAACTGAGACTCATTTGCTTTTGGTTCAAGCAATGTCAATAAAATTGTGCAATATCATTGCAAGTGTTACTAACAAGTAAACCATGCCAAAACTGATGCCCAGAACTTGGTACTTCAAGTTTTAATATGAGTGTCCATTATCTTTCTTCCCATTGCTTGGGGACAAATTAGTCCTTCCAAGAACCAAAAAAAAAAAGAAGTCTGTTGAACCATCTTATTGAACATTCCCTATTTCGAGTTTGTTTCACCTGTTATTTAACTGGTCTTGGTTTGCCATCTTTCACTTCCTACTATCAATCATTAAAACTAACCATACATAGAATTATTGCAACATAGTTAAGGAGACTAACTTAAACATGAACTTAAAAATGTGTTTTCCCCACAACAAAACTAGGTAAATAGTGGAAACAAGTACCTTGTATTAAGTCGAGCATGGCCAACTCATTCTCAGAGTTATCAAATAGAAACACGAAATATAAGGTAGCATAGTGCTTATACACGAGCCTTGTATCCTGGAAAAGATATAGTAACGTCTATTATAATAATTTACTCTTTATAGTTGAGACTTGAGAGTATAAATTACTCTTCTTAATTTGTACATCACAAAAGAGGAGTACACAACCATTTAAAGCAGGGTAGCATGTACATTGTTGCCTAAGTGATAGTATCTACGGCACCGCACTTGTCCTATTTTGGTCCATCATTTATCCCGTTTTAATCAATATTAATTAGCTAAAATCTTACAATTCAGTTGGAGAGTAAGTTTTCTACATGTATGTAACTACTCACTTGATCGAAGAGGATAATTAACATAAAACAAAGAAACCAAACGTGAGGGTAGAGAAAACAAAATTCCTAAAGTTTCATGTATGTACTTTCGTGAATTCGCACAACATAAAACCATCCTATCTAGATAAAAGTGACCTTCTTATATACATATTGTGAAAATCCTTAAGTTCTAAGATCATAGAATTATGTATTATTTTTGTAATGATAGATTGTTGAATATATATCTATTCTATAGAAGGATACTTTCATAATCCGCATAAAAAATGTATCGAGGAACGGAAGAATAAGCAAGGAGACAATCAAGTAATTTACCGGACCGAAAATTGAACCTAAGCTCCGAATAAAATTGCTCACATTGTCAGGCCTGTTGCTTAAGACTGAAAAACAAAATCCAAAAAAGAAGAAACAAAAACTCATCCAACAGCCAACATTCAACTGAACGATAAACCTCAGTTTAATTGAATTGTGTTTTTACCTGCGTAGACATGGCGTATGAGCTCCTGTTGCTTCTCCGCTGGCTAATTCCAATCCGAACAACAAAATTCAAACACTTTATTGAAATGAAATTGAGAAGTTCAGCATAAAATTAAAACAGGATTGAATCAAATACAGATCTTAGAAATAGAAAGAAAAAAAAGATAATTATGAGAGACAAACCTGGAATTCGTAAAATTTCGAAAGGCGAGGCTTGCCGAGGGTGTTAATCACCATTACCGCCTTTATCATTCTTCCTGTAAATCTCACAACAAAACTCGCAAAGCTACTCTTTTGTCTCACTCACTCGTTCTGTATGCTTCTCTCGATCAATAATTGTAAAATTGCATAAACAAAAATAACAATTTGGTCCTTTATTTATTGATAAACTTTATGTTAGTACTTATAGTATTTAATTTGAACACATTACACCTTGAAAACTTTAAGCATCTAACGCATTCTAACGAAACATAAGAGTTTGAATGTAAATAAATAGGGTCGAGTATTTGCATGTTCAACAGTTTGAAAAATCATAGAATTCATGAAGGGATCAAAATATGTAACAATGATTATGGGTACTTAAATTAATATAATGACAATCAGAACAAAAATTTACTTATGATTAAAGATCCAAGTTATATTATAAAATAGGGCCGTCGCAAAGCCAAAATTTCATTAAGGGTGTTCAAAATTTAAAATATGCGTATGAAAAATAATTTTTGACCTATATACTTCATATAATTTCCTATATACATAGTATAAATTTTCGACGAAGCGTGTTCAACTGATCACCCTTTACTACATGTGGCTAAGCCAGATAATCCTAATTATAGCACACAAAAAAGGGAAAAATTGCACCATATCCACTTATCAAATTGCTAGCCCAATGAATTAAATTTTGAGTTTTAAAAATAGTTGAATGAATTTTTTCTTTTGCAAACAAATTTAAAAAGGGGATAAAATTTAAATATTGGTCTTAAATGGTCATTTGTGCAAACTGTTTAATAGGCAACTGTTATGTACTTGGACTCGTGGACATAATCTCTCTTTGATGGGCCCAATTTATAGGCGTCCAATAGAAATTGTTCCTTCTTGTTCTTTTGGGAGGTTTTAGCAGGGTTTTAGACAAAAATCCGCCTGTTCCTCTTTCACGGAATCAAATTGCTTATTCTCGCTCCTTGGAGTTTCTTTTTCAATTCAGTTCGTGTCACAAAAATATCATTCTTACAGAAATTTGAGCTGGAAATTGTAGAGCAAATGGCGTCGGATACAGTAACTTACACGGACTCAATGAACTTCAAGGTGAGGGAGCTGTTGAAGGAGGTCCAGCTCGAATACTCGCCTGAAACCACTGCAACTGTGGACAATGTCGTTTCTGCCATAAAAAAATCAATTGATAAGATCCCTGAGCACCAGGTCAATCTCTTTCTTAAATCTTTATGTCCAAGTATTGGAGAAACTAGTAATGGTATGGCGGCAGTGGGTGGACCCCGCTATCTGAATTCTCTCCATATGACACACAAATATATATATTTGAACAATTTAAAATTATGTACCATACTGTGTCTTCCTTGAAGGGAGCCTTGGAGTAACTAGTAAATTGGAAACAGCCTCTTGCATTCAGAAATGCAAGGTGAGGCTGCAGACAATATACCTTGTGGTCGGGCCCTTCCCCGGACCCTGCGGATAGCGGGCACTTTAAGTGCACTGGGTTTCCCTTTACTATGTCTTCCTTTTTTAAAAAAAAAATTGGGATAGGGGCAAGGGGAAATGGGGAAGGGGATTATAAGGTGGAGAATCGAGTCCTCACCAATAAGGTGAAAGTTTAGGTACCATACTATGTCTCACTCACTGATGAGTACAAAAAAAAGAATCACATACTGACACAAAATAGTAGTGGGTGAGTTAGAACTTTAAATCTTGGATTAGCCTCTGGTGGTGAGTTCTTTTTTTCTTATTCAAGGAATTCTAAATTATGCTGAGTTACTAGTTGATTCCACTTTTCCACTCCCCTTTTTTAATTAATGAATCATATTTTTGGCAGGTTACGGCCAACTTGGCTCCAGGGTTTGTTAGAGACATCAATGCTGATAAGGTGGAATTCACGTTTAAGAAGCCAAAATCTTTAGAAATTTGCGGGAGTTATTCTATACAATGCGCTACCAAACACGATCTAAATGTGGATCTTTTTCTTCACTTGCCAAAGGTATGCCGTCTATTATCCTTTAGAAAGCTATAATCTCGGAGTGTCTTAGAGAGCTACTTGATGTGTGTTGTATTATGTTGTAGTTTAGTTACTTTTCAGTTTGATGCTAAGTTCAAATGCTTTACTTGGTTACATGATAATACAAGAAGCTTGATATGTAAAAGGAAAATTTCACATTGTTTGAAATGGTCAGAGCTTTAAATATTTAGCTCTTTCTTAGTCTATCTAATGGTGCAGGAATTATAAGCTATGGAAATGTAAGAAAGTTCATTTTTTTGAAATGTGATAAAGTTTTAATTGCAAAACAATCAAATCCCTTGAAATCAGAAACTGCTCTACTTGGTCTGACTCCATTCAAGAGTTGGGTTAACAGCAATGCAGGGAACATGATGAATAAAACAAGCTATCTGTTTTCCATCTTCCCCTTATAGCTTTTTTTTTTTTTTACACAATACATGCCTTCTAAATTCCAAAATATGAATGTGGAGAAGTTGGAAGAAGTTTTACTTGATGAATCCTGGTGGAGGGCTCATCTTACTGGAAAAAAACTGGCCTGGGAAACACACATGGAATGATGGTTTTATAGTTGTGATAGAATTATAAGTTTCTGTTCATGGGATCTTTCATAGGTGAAAGCTCATTCATTTGTATGCTGAATGAATAGTGTGAAGATCGTACCTAATGCTTCATGTACACATAGTTGGAACCAAATTGATTTGGGCAAAATGATCAGGCCGGTCTCATAGTGAATAACCATATTCATGATATGTTACTCTTCTTAGTTTCTTGTTGTGACATATCTTGTTCTTTTTCTAATCTGTTCCTTTTGGCAGGAGTGCTTTTATGAAAAAGATTATCTAAATTATCGATACCATGCCAAAAGATTCCTTTATCTCTGCAAAATCAAGGAGCAGCTGACAAAATCTACGTTAATCAAAGCTGTGAGGTGGTCTAGTTTCCAAAATGAGGCTCGGAAACCTATATTACTTATCTTTCCAGGTCGATTCAGACTGTCTGCCCTACCTTCTCTTGCTTCTTTGTGGGTAAAGTTTTCTGGCGTCTACTGCAAGTTTCAGTTTATTTGACTGACTTGATGTTCTTTTTTATTGAAGCTGTTAAGCTTATTGGAAATGCTGAATTTGTTGTGAGGATAATTCCTACTGCAACATCTTTGTTCAGTGCAACAAAACTTCGCTTGGAGCGAAACAATATCCATACTCTCAAACAAGGTTTATATATTCAGATATTTTTTCAAGCTCCTTTGCTCATATTGAATTGCTTCTTAACAATGATTGCACTTATTTCCACTTCTAGGAGATGTTTTACAAGCAACACCAAGGTACAATAATAGTATATTGGAGGACTTGTTTCTTGAGGAGAATGCAGAGTTTGTCAAAAGAACTTTCTCTGGATGGAAAGAATTGGGGGAAGCCTTGATACTGCTAAAAGTATGCCAATCTTGTTTTAAGGAACTAATATAGTTCAATAGCTTGCTTTTCTTAGTCAGAATATTACATCAGTTTCATATCTATAGGTGTGGGCTCGGCAAAGGAGTTCAATCTATGCCCATGATTGCTTAAATGGGTTTCTAATCTCCATAATATTGGCCTTCCTTGCAACAAAGCCTGGTAGGCATCATATCAACAGTTCCATGAATACAATGCAGATATTTCGTGTCACAGTGGACTTCATCGGTATGTATTCTGTCCTGTATCCTGGTTTTCTTTTACTATGATTTCTTGCACAAGCAGAAGATAGTACATGTTCTGGATGTAGACATAGATATGTTAGGCTTCTGTTGGAAAATGTAAGATATTGCAGAGGATTAATTACTTCTTAGTTGTTGGAGTCGGTCGAAAAGAAAAAAGTTGATCAAGTCACCTAAACTTAAAGAAATTTATGAAAGCCTTGAGTGTGCTAAGAATTCCCTACTTGCTCTCCCTTATTTGTTGCTAGCCGAGCTATCCTTAAGCATCCCTCACTTTCCTCCTCAGCTTAATGGGGAAAACTTCATTGTGACCTTTATGTTTTTGCATTGAACAAGATGAGAATGAAATTTCTAGTTGCAGTGTGTTAGGTCATCCTATGACTTATCGGCATCAAACATTTGGGGGTGGGGAGTGGGGTGGGGTAAGGTGAGGGGTTGGTTTGTAAGAATTATGCCAGGATTTGCATGGATTGTAATACTGGATTAACAATCCCTTGATTTTGTACACTTGAGGATTAGCCTCTTTTCCCTTATTTATTTCTCGTGCACCCACGAGATTCCAGTAGGTATAGAAGATTGGATGTCGTAAACCCATATCTTTTTATGAGTTTTTTTTACCTTTGGTATACTTCTTGTAGACGGGTAATTTTTTGCCCATTTGTTAGTAAAATCTTATTACTTACTTAAAAAATTAAGTGCATATACTTTCTTTGAGGAATGTTTGATTCATTGCATACAAAATGGATTGTAATACTGGGATTGATAATCCTGGTATTGCTTATACCCGGAAGCAAAAATCCAACCACATGCGGGATAAAATAATGCCAGATTTTGCTGGAATTATTTTTTCTAATCCTGGCAAAAAAACAACCCCTCAAGTCATGGTGATAAGCATGGTTTGTTTACCTTAAATAGGTAACTTATTTAAAAAGGTCTGCTTACTACATTAGATGCTTAAATTATTCTGATCCTTAGAATTTGTGGCAACCTGCATTTGACTTTTCCTTGCAAGGGAAAAAAAGGAGTTATCCGCAAGATAAGTCCTCCTGCATTTGACTTGAAAACCAATTACCCAACACTTAATAGTCTCCCAAACATTTGTTAATAACCTTAACATGAATATGAACTGATGTTATGGGCTTATTTGAACTCAACTTGTAAGATTTTAACAAAGTAGTGCTGGTAAATAATGTACAAACCCTCCAGAACTAATAACATTATTTAACATTTACATTTCCGAGAATTTGGTGCTGTGGTAATTTTATTTTTCTCCATCTTTATTTTTTTCATTTATTAGAGTTAGCTAATCATGGCAAGAGAAATATCTTAATTAGTGTGTTCTTCATACTTTTCTTTAATTTGGTTGAGTTAGAGAACAACTGCAGTACTAACCATTTCTCTGTGTTTTCAGCCACCTCCAAGACATGGGATAAAGGACTTTTTATTCAGCCCCAGCATGAAAAAAATGTCTCAAACAAGGTTTATTACTTTGCTTTCTTTGGTGATTACAAGTTATAGTTGTCAGGAAGTAGCATGAGACTTTAAGAAGGCATACTTTCCAAAAAGAAGTGTGTGAAAGATTATAAAGATGTATCTATGTTTCATGATTAACTTAATTCAAAAGAGTTTCAAGGATTCAATTAAGAAGTAAAAATCCAACACCTTTTTATGAAAAAGAAACTAACAATCAACAAGGTGTAGAAAAGCTATTAAATCACCTGGTACAGAGAATGAAGCTTTACCTTTCCAAGCAATGCACATGGAAGAATGTCAGACATGTTCCTCACTTTACATTGCATTAGTTCATTTCTTGTTTGATTGTCTCAGCTAAATTAGTATATCTGTATTTGGTTATTATGCTTACAAAATCTTTTTTTCTGGGTTGATGACCAATTGTTACTGATTGTTTTTTTTTGTTGATAAAGTAAGTGGTGAATTGTTACTGATTGTTTTTTTTACTAGTTGTCTAAATAGCTGACATGATCAAAACAATAAAGGCTTTTAGTTAGTTCATTCCTCCATTTTCATGCATTTTAGGCGTTTAACATCTAAAAACCTTGTTAAAAATGCCATTGTTCGGTCTTCGAGAACTCACATCTCACTACCTAATTGTAGCGGCGCCTCTTCATAAGATGCATGAGTTCTGTTTTGTGAATTACTTCAACAACAACATACCCAGTATAATCCCACAAAGTGGGGTCTGAGGAGGGTACCTGTACTCATCTTAAGTTTCAAATTGCAGGATATGCAGTTGTTTCCTGTGGTCATTTGCAATTCATTTGAGGACTTCAATTTGGCATTCCGTTTGTCGCACAATGGTTTCCAAGAGGTGATATTTTGTGAATTTTAAAGTGCACATTCAGTTGATTTAATCTGAATAATAAGAGCATTGCCATTTCTATCGTAATGATCTAATAGCTAATAAAAATGGAGAAATAATAACACTGCCCTTCCTCCATAGGTTGTTTCTCAGATGGTCCAAAAAAGTCAGAAGGAGAAAGGGTTTTTATTTCAAATCTGATTCATGTTCCACTAATAAAATGTTTTGATTGCTTTTATAATTTACAGCTGCGCCATGAGGCTGCTTTGGCAGTTAATTGCATCAATAAATGTGGAGATGGTGGCTTTGATGAGCTTTTTATCACAAAGATTGACTTTCCCGCTAGATATGACTACTGTGTGAGGTGCATCAAAGGAAACTCTTTGTATTTTCTCTACCATTAGTGTCTTCAAAATGAATTTCCTTTTGCTATTATCAGAGTTCTGAATTCGTGGTCGCAATTATGAATGATGCCCTTTGGAGCTAGTCGTCCTATAAAATAATACTTATGTTTAAATATCTATTGAAAGATTTGTAATACACCATGTCCCACTAAAGGTGTCGCTTGTGCTAGCTCTGGACTCAAATACTAAGTGATTATTCTATGTTTCAGATCACAATTATTCATGGAAGTATAAATATCTTATATTAGCCTTTTTGGTTAGTTGTTCATCGCCAAGGTTGCTTATATCGTGCTTTGATCCTCTAGGTTGAACTTGAGGGGAAACAGTGAAGTTTCTAGCTCAGGATACTGCTTAGATGATGAATTCTGGAGATCTCAGGAGCAGAAAGTACTCTCTCTCATGGACCAAGGGTTGAGAGACAGATCTAAGTCTGTTCGTGTTATTTGGAGAAACACTTCATCTGAATGCAACTTTGAAAAGGTATATATTATCGGTTGTTCTTCTACTAAAATATCATGGTGCATAACCGATCTTATTATGGTAACAAACTATTCTAGGGACTGTTAGAGCTAGACAATGAGCCGCTGCTCATTGGGATTTCTGTCAACTCTGCAGAGGCAGCCTTTAAAATGACTGTCATAGGTCCTAGCCCTGAGGAAAGAGATAAGGTACAAGTCTATCTCATTGATTATCCAGTTAACTTTTGTTCACTCTGCTTTACTCATACATACTTCATGAAATCCCACCAGGCTTTAGAATTTCGGAAGTTTTGGGGAGAAAAGGCGTCTCTTCGACAGTTTCGTGATAGTAGAATAGCTGAAGTTGCAGGTTCGGTCATAGATATACTTCTGTTTTTGCTTCTGCCAGACTGGGAGACTGTTGAAATTGATATCTTTTTATTTCTATTCTTTATGGTCCTCGATTACCAGTATGGGAACGTGAGGAGTGGCAAAGGCATCTCATCATAAAAGATATTGCCGAGCATGTTCTGTCAAGGCATCTTGCCATACCCACAGAAAAAATTGTTCCTATTGTGGATCAACTTGATTTTTGTCTCCTCCACAGGGATGTAGGTATGGTCATAATTGCTGGTTACTTTCAGACTTTGCCTTCTTAAGCTTGCAGAATGTACCTTGTGAATAATGAAGTTGATTTTCAGATCCTATATCATTCTCAAAAAGTTTGCTGGTGGCACTTGAAGAGCTGTCAAAGCGTTTGCTTCAGCTTAATGACATTCCACTAAAGGTGTCGACTGTGCAAGCTCTGGACTCAGGTTTCCTTTCTCTATTCAAAGAGTGCTGTTCATACATATATATTTGATGCTTCTATTACTGCAAAAGTGGATTGTGCTTACAATTAGTCACAGCTGTTAGGTTGACATCTGTCTTCCCACCCATGCCTCATCCTCTGGCACACGAGAAGGGTGTTGACATAAAACTAAGGAAGCCTGTTTCAACCTGTATAAATCCAGTTGAAGTTATGATTCAGGCATGAAAAGCTATCCCTGTATAGTTTTGTTGTATAATCTGCTGTGGATCCCAAGATTTCTCAAGGATTTACCTCCCCCTATTTAATAGCTTGAAGGATCTGGAAATTGGCCAATGGACGAAATTGCAATAGAGAAGACGAAAACTGCATTTCTTCTTAGAATTGCTGAGAGGTTAGTCTTTGTTGAGTTTATTATTCAAGGAACAATACTTTTATGTAAGCCAACATTAAACTCGTTTGAGTGCAAAATTATGGCAGTCTGCAGAACAATTGGGGGATGATGTTTACAGCTACAGAAGATGATGTGGATGTTCTAATGTCTGGCTATGCATTCCGCCTTAAAATTTCTCATGAAAGGGCTCTTGGTTCGGTGACTGGGCAAAGTAAGACAGTTTGTGCCTGTATTCTCTACTTCTTAGTATACTTCTTGTATATAGGAAATTTCCCTTTTCTTATGGAACTTTTTACCTTATATAGAAAAGACACTTTGTGCCTGTAGTGACCTACTGTTCTTTCTGTAAGAACATATTTTTGTGTATTGATAAAGGATGATTTTTTTCTATAGGTAATAATAGTCGACATCAATGGAGCCTCTCTGCTGACAGAAAACTTCTTCTACGGCACCAACATGCGAGCAAGATTAATGCTTTAAGGGGTCATTATCCCATATATGGACCAATAGTTCGGTAAGAACCTGAGTTCATACTCCAGCCCTCTTTCGTCCTCCTTATAGCTCATTTACGTCTTTGCTTTGCAGGCTAGCTAAAAGATGGGTCTCTGCACACCTATTCTCCATGGTGCTGACAGAGGAGGCAGTTGAACTATTGGTTTCAAATCTTTTCTTGAGTCCTTTGCCATTTGAACCTCCTTTCTCCCGAATAACAGGATTTTTGAGGTTAATATTTATCACTCATCTTTCATTTTACTCAAATATATTACCATTTACTTTCTCTTCCCCACTTTTCCGCACTCAAATGCTCTTAACTATTTGATTCTGAGTTGACTCTCAAGAACGGAAGAATTACAATTTGGTTGCTTGGAACATACTTTTGCTCTTCCGAGAACCTTCATAATTTCCTGCAAAATTGTGGGCAACTGTCATACGTGCATCACTAGTGTTCACTTTCTATAGTTGTTTCAAAGTTACGTTTGCTCTTTCTCACTTCTGATGGACTTCTTTTTTCTTTTCCCTTGTGTATGTTTGCATGTGTCACTTGCAACTTATTTTTCTTTCACAACACTGTAGGATGTTATAACCTTGAATGAGACAGCTAACTTTCTGTGCATTTGATGCTATCTGGTGGTGACTAAGAATGTGGTGGGTTTTTTGTGGAATCTATCTAGTGGTGCTTCGGGTAATGTGCCTATGCGCATGATTTATAGGAAAGGAGGTAGAGGGCTAAAAAGTGTGCATATGGGTAAAGCCATGGACCATGGTTGGCTGTGGTGCTGATTGTTAGCAGGTTTTCTTTCATGAAATAGGCAATGGCTCTTGGCAGTTTAACAGTAGTAGGCTCTGATTGCCACTAGTATAGCAACTTTAGTTGATCTTTCATTATAATTTTGCATGGATTAGGTCCTAAATCATGAACAGTTGATGTATCTAGTCAAATTCATGGTGTCATTGCAAGTTGTTTGGGCTCCATAGCATGTTCAGTCGGCCAGTCATGGCGCTTATTCTGCTGTCACCTGGCTTATTATCGATGACTGTGCTGTGTTGATCCCATAATCATGGCCAATTACTATTCATCTCTGTCTTATGTCGCCTATTGCCTCGTGTTCTTCACTATCTCTTCTTCTTTTGCCACGGTCACTGTGAAGAACACGAGGCAATAGGCGACATAAGAATAGGAAAAATAAGAATACTTTGAACCACTAATCCCCAATGTTTTTTCATTCCCAACACTTCACTGAAATATTCTGCAGTTATTCCATACTTCACTGCTTGCTATCCTTTTCATTTGGTATCCCAAGTTTGATTGGAAAACACTGGAGAGAATATTTATCATAGTAATTATTGGGGGGTGAGTGTGGTGCATATTTAGATAAGTTTATATCTGTGGAAGCTACTTCTAAGTTCTAGCTGCTTGTGAATATTGGACTCTACAATATGAGAAGCTTCAAGGCACTTCCACTGTCCGATGAAACTTTTAACTTAACGCAGTGCAAGAAAGAATTGTTGATGGTGCAGATCAGTTTTGTATTTAAAAATCCCAATATGATGCACCCAAGAGTGTGGAGTAGTGGTCAATGAAGTGGGTTAAAGAACTATGAGGTCTGAGGTCTCAGGTTCAAATCTCAAAGGAGACAAAAAACACTAGGTGATTCTTCGCATCTGTTCTAGCCTTGGTGGACAGAGTTACCTGTTGCTAGTGGGAGGTGGCAGGTATCCCGTGGATTTAGTCGAGGTGCGCAAAAGCTGGCCCAGACACCACGGTCATCCAAAAAAAAAAATCCCAATATGATCTTGGGGCTTGAAGCAAATTATAAAAAGCAAAGGACTAAGAAATTTTCTTGTACCTCTTTAAATTTCTCAGTTCTGCATGACAATTTGTGCATCTATATCGAAGCAGCAGCGGATTCCTCAAAAGAATAGAAGAGATAGGGTGGAAGTACAGTACTTCTCCTTATAGATTGAACCATGTAGGCTAGAAGATCCACATAAGACAGAAGTTACTGACATAACAGTAGTCACGTCAAAACATACTCTTGCGCTAGTTAATTTGTCTTGCAAATCATGGTTTGAGCTCTGGTAGCTGTGTTCTTTTTCCTGGCTTGTTTTTTTCCCTTTTAAAATTCCCGTCCCCTTGTTTGCTCTTTGTTGTTTTGAGGTAAGAAATGGATGAAATCTGAAGTGGTACTTTCAGTTTCAAATTCAATTATAAACTTTGTAAGTTGCTCTCTTTTTCTTATATTCTGTATCTTGAACAGGTTCTTACGATTATTGTCGGAATATGATTGGGCCTTTTCTCCCTTAATCGTTGATTTTGATGGCGACTTTTCAACTGAGGAGAAAAATAAAATTAATGTAAGTACCAAGTCAAATAATCAATCTTTGGAGGGCGTTCCAGGCTCTTTTCTTGTTTCCCATGTAATATTTTTATAATTCAGAATCCTATTGGTGGGCTTTTGAAGGGGCAGAAATGAGTTTTGGGAAGTTAAGGAGTAGTCTTCGGTGCCTTGTTTATTTTTGGTGTACCCATGTAGTCCCGGGATGTATAGATGATTGGGTGTCTTTTGTAGAGAACCATATTCTTTTGTAGGTTCTTTACTGTTTGGTATACTTCTTGTATACGGCCGATTTTGGCCTTTTGATTTATGAAATGAATTTGTTTACCTGATCAAAGATTCAGAATCCTATTTCCATATGAATTTGACAGGAGAATTTCATGAGAAGTAGAGAAGAGCATGAAAAGGGGACACAGAATTTAAGTCCTGCAATGTTCTTAGCTACTAAATATGACATCGCATCTGAAGCATGGACAAAATCCTCCCCAACTACAGCAGTAAGTGTTCCTCAATTATCAAACACTTGTGTTAAATCTTTGTCTGTATTTCATGTAATCTTGCTCACTGAAACAGAAACATGTGAAGAAGCATATTGTTTTGCATTCTAATATTGATATATTGCATCCAATAGTTTGTACATGTTTAGAAAACACCGTAGATTAGATGTCAACTCAAGACAATTGATCCTTGAATGTATGACCAAGGTTTCAACTGTAGAAAAAGTGGCCTCTGGAGAGGCTCATGGAAATCTTAGTTTCAATCTGCAACCTAATTTTTTCCGCTGTCTTACTACCATATACAGGCTTATAACAAAAGTAATTCTTAATTACTAAATGCAAACCACATGCTTTGTTAATATATTTATATATGTTCCTGATATAGAATTATCAGATATCAGAAAAGTATCGTACTTTGTTTGTGATAGCATCATTTAGGAGAGAAGGAGAAGTATTTCATATGATTGTAACCATAAGGCACACTGTACTATATTTGGACCAGTGAGTTTGGAACTAAAGCTTCACTCTCAAACTGCATGTTTGCTTTATTGAATAGGACTTATCAAACATATATACAACACAAAATTACACCAGATATACGTTTCCACTTGTGCAACTTTTTTCTCTTTTATACTCCTAGATAATGAAAAGTAACTAGAAGTAAATCTTTTTAAAACCCCATTGTTAAATCCTTCACCGAGGAGCTCAATATTGATCCTATTCCTGCTTATCTACCTTGGTGGCTCGATCCCTCAACCTTATGGTTGGAGGTGGAGGGTCCTTACCATTAGGTTATCCCTCTCTCATCTTAAAATTTTCATAAAGTCAATCATGGACGTTTAGCTTGGGACACAGGATTACTTAAAATGATAAATATTGTTATCGTTATGGATAGTGAGATATCACAAGATCAAGCAATCAAACAATAAAATAAAGCATTTAAGCCTTCTATGGAACCAGGACAACGCCTTTAGTTTGACACAATCTGATCATGTAGGTGTGGCACCCTGACTAGTTTTTAGGAAATATTGTCATTCAGTGGTCTTGAGAACAAACTCCTCTCATGATCGTTGTGTGTGTTGATAAGTTTTCATGATTGTTATGGCTTTTCCTCTGGCATTAATGTGGTTACTGTTGTGTACTAGGAGCTAAGAAGACTGGTGGCTTATTCAACTAGCAGTGCAAATTTGTTGACCAAACTGATTTTGCAAGATGGATATGATTCTTATGGATGGAAAGTATGTAAAAACATCAATTTTTCCTGTACCTGTGAATTTGTTTGCTATAACGTGTCATTCATAGTGCTGTTGATTTTTATCCTGCAGTGTCTTCTCCGCACGCCTCTGAGCAACTATGATGCTGTTGTTCTTCTCCACAGGGATAAATTGCCCTACCCCCAGCATCTGCTCTTTCCATCCGATCTTGAACAAGGTTCTTTTTCTCATCCTACCTTGTGCTTGCATTTGTTTCCGCATGATATCTACCTCTATTTCCTCCCCCCCTTTCATCCATTAAGCATTGGAACTCCTGTTCTTACTAGAGTCTGAAACACTTCGAATTTTTCTCTAGAGCGGTGTGTGGTGCGTGGGCATGCAACCAAGATTTTCCATCCTTTCTTTTCTCCTGGAGACTTCAAAGTGAACTCTGGGGAATTAAAACGTAAGCTGATGGTGAATTTTGATCCAGTAAGGTGCTTTATTGCTGATATCGAGGCAAGTACTTACATTGCTGGCATGTTTTCCTTCTGAGGTGCAAGTCAGTTATTCAATCCCTGGAACCCCTTGTTCCTGTGATGCTGAAGATTTTCCCCTTTTTTCCTCCCCCCATTTGATGCAGAAAGGATTTCCCGATGAGGTGAAGGTGTGGTATGATGCTGTGGGTGGTGATGCTCTTGGTCTTACATTAGGAAAAGCAAGTTCAAAGGTATGCTTTCTAGTTGTACTTAAGTAACAATGATGTTTGGATGCTTAATAACAAGATGGTACTTGCGGTCTGTTTTCCAGAAACGGAAGCATGATGACTCCACGGAGGAGAGCAAGGATCTTCTGGATACGCTAAAAACCATAGGCGAGGTGGGGAAAGGCCTTGTGAGAAGTATTCATGTTGTCAAGGCCCGAAAACGTGCTAATTAAAATGTTCAAAAAGATGTTGCCAGTGTTGGTGTAACAACTACATGTACACTAAGCATATTGTTTTCAAGGTTACTATTGGCTGGCAGGGAGCTCTTCAAATTTTGCAGCACAAGTTTTGTATATGTGTAGTTTTCTAGTCGAAGAGTCAACAGTCACCTGTATTTGTATTGAGAAATTCAATTTTTAATTCGAAAAAAAAGAAGAGGAAAAAAAATAAAAATGTTAGTGCATGCATTATCTTCTTTTGTGTCTTCTCAATTATTCTTTTAATTAATAACTTCAACTCTAACCAATTGATCGCAAGAGGGAGATTGTAGAAGTAGAAGATGTTGTTTTGAACTTGTCGAAATGGATTTTTCGCATTTTCGAATGGAAATAAAACTTTACAAGTGATATGATATTTTTTTCGCTTTGTACTGTTACTGCTCATAGAAAAACAGTTTCAAGTGTTGCAGAACGTAAAGAAAATATTTACTATCACACAATTGCGTGAAATAAATTATAGTACAGTTAAACATTATTATAGTGATAATGTTTGTCTGAAAATTTTATGGTGGTTGTTGTAGTGATGTTATGTTACATATGTGTTCTGGCATATCTTATTTAACTGTTTACAAATAAAAGTAAACAAAAAAATAATTTAGTGATTATGTGTATCGAGAAGAAGGAATGTATTTGTTAATCAATTTTAACCAAAAAAATATGAATGTGAAAAAGGCAAATATCACTAACTTTTTTTCTCGTGAAGTAATGATCATAATTGATGAACACTTTTTAAATATAATTTTTCCTTTTAAATATTTGTACTTACAATTTACCCGGTGCATGACATTAATAATGATCACCACATATATATTTTAATGTGTATTACATAATATAACATGAAAAATTGAATGTATATAGCTTTATATTTCCATTTCTGGGAAAATAGTTAAGTTCATAACAAAATCCAAAAAGAGCGGGACAAATAAATATGATAACACGCATGTGGACTGTCGAACAGAGAGATTACTTATACATGGTAGACAAATCAATCAGAGAAGAAGAAAGACGATGGTGCACAGTGCCTATGATTCCTTCCAACTCCTCAATAATTGTCCCTCCAAAATCGATGCCATCGAATCATACGGCTCAAATTTGCTCGTCGCATGTTCCGATGGATCGCTCCGTGTTTACGCTCCAGAATCCGATCAATCTCCGCCGCCTGATTTCCACTCTGAAACTTTAGGGATTCATCAAGGACGTTATGTGCTTGAAAGAACTCTGAATGGATTCTCCAGAAAACAAATGCTGGCCATGGAAGTCCTCGTCTCACGAGAACTTCTGCTTTCCATATCCGAGTCCATAGCGTTCCATCGCTTGCCTAATTTGGAGGCTTTGGCTGTGATTACTAAAGCTAAAGGTGCAAATGTATATTCGTGGGATGATAAAAGAGGGTTACTTTGCTTCGGGAGGCAAAAGAGAGTTTGTATTTTCAGACACGACGACGGTAATTAATGACTTGAATTGCAGTTTAACTGCTATATTTGTTAAAATTGAAAAAAAAATCATTGTTAGTTTAGATGAGTGAATGTGTACTTCAGTGTCTGGCATATGTGAAAGGAAGTACTTTTCCATGAGCTGATCAGATCAATCATTTTATGATGTTACAAACATAATTTAGAACTTTGCTTTCTGACTATGAGAATTCTGTTACCCTTCGAACTGTAGGTAACCTTTTGGGCATCTTCCGAGTGACTTTTAGGAGTCTGAATTAGCTGTGTCCCTTGTCCTTGCTACTAAAGAAACGTTGTCCTATTTTATATGACAATATTTGAGTGGACGTAGAGATATTAACTTGATATATATGTTGGAATAATGAAAGTAGAAGAAAATATTAAAATAATGGTTGAAAATATAGTTTGATATAGAAAACATAAGATGATGCCAAAAAGAGTTAAATAGTTTAATGATTTGAATTTTCAGAAGTTGTGAAAGTTGTATAGAAATGGAACGGTTCAAACATTTCGTGACTTCCAAAATAGCCGGAGTGTTACATAAATTGGGAGAGGGGGAGTATAATCTTCTGTCCACTACTTTTAGTTTAACACAAGTAAATGCCTGTAATTTCTTTTTTACTTGCACTCGGTGACTCGATTTTCAGGTTCCTTTCTCTAGGCAATTTGGATATTGATGATAGTATTTTTCTCATGCTATAAGAGTTCTGTTATTGTAACCTGATTCTTATTTGAAACTTCTATAGGGGGGAGGGGATTTGTGGAGGTGAAAGAATTTGGAGTCCCTGACACAGTTAAGTCGATGTCATGGTGTGGTGAGAATATTTGCTTGGGGATTAGAAGAGAGTATATGATATTGAATACCACCAATTGTGTATTGTCTGAGGTGTTTCCTTCAGGGAGGATCGCCGCACCTCTTGTGGTGTCTCTTCCCTCCGGAGAAGTTCTTTTGGGCAAGGTAATGTTCATTATTTCTTTTAGAAAGGTAACAATATTATATATCATCACTACAAAGGTTGTGCAGAAACCATATTTACATTTCAAAAGAAGAAAAATATCTCCTTGCTCTTCTTTCAGGGATTCTACGATATCTGTCAAAGATTCAGCATCATCTAGGAATTTTACCTTTCACCAAAAGTGAAATAAGAGCAGGTAGTTCATATTGCCGAAGCTGATCAACTCCTATCCTTCCCACACCACACATTTTGAACACAACTTCAACCTCCTTTCCGTCAAGTTGTCTTGAGTCAAGCATGATTCTTTTACAGCTAGCCAGAAAAATGCCACCCTATAAGGTATCTTCACTTCCTAGATATGCTTCCAAGGCCATTTGCTGTCTTAAGTGGCTCTATTACCTGGAAAATGCTCCAAACTTCTGACAAATTCAGCTATTTTATTTAATTCCTAGTCATTCAACGGTCTTCTAAAGCTTATTGCAGTCATTATTACATTGAGTTGATTGGATTATAGTTCTTTTCCACACATGCACACAACAGTATGGCCTGATGGACTGAGGTAGGCCATCTTCCCGAAGTGTTGTTATTTCTCAAATTCCACATACCAGAACTTCAATGTATCCATAGAGCAGGGGAAACATACTTTTACTTCAGAATTTAATTCACATGTATGATTCACCTTCGATCCTCATTCCCTGGATGATATATGATTCCATAGAATCTACAGCTTTCTCTCTATGACTTAGTTGATGAAGCCCTTGTGGATTATCTCCCACTTCTCTTGAGTAAACTCCTAATCCTCTGAAAACTATCTGTCCAACTTTTTCTGCGTGCTGAACCAGTGCCAGTTGGTTCTGGGTTGTCTTTTTTCAGTAAAATTACCGGTAATTATCAAAAAAAAAAAAAAAAAAGATCTTTGGAAACTATCTTGTATGCTTAATCGTTGTTAAATGTTGTTGTTACAGGATAATATTGGTGTCTTAGTTGACCAAAACGGGAAGTTGATCCAAGAAGGGAGGGTTTGTTGGTCCGAGGCTCCTGCAGTAGTTGTTATCCAGAAGCCGTATGCAATAGGTCTCTTGCCGCGACACGTTGAGGTAGCTTGAGTATTTAGTTTTCTAATCTGTTTTTTTTGTTCATTTAAGTGAATCTCCTTAGATCAAAATAATCTGGAATGATTATGCAGTTTGATGTTTTGGAAAATTGCAGATACGTTCTCTTCGTGCTCCTTATCCTTTGATTCAAACAGTTGTCCTTCGGAATGTTCGTCGTCTTGTTCGAAGCAACAATACTGTGATTGTAGCTCTTGATAATTCTGTTTTTGGATTTTTTCCTGTTCCTCTTGGTGCCCAGGTAATTGTCACTCTAGAAGATTTACTTTAATATTATGTTGATGTATATTGCTTACACTTCTAATGCAGTATTAGAACTGTAGCACATTTATGTCTTGTGTAACTGAATAACTCATTTTAGAGGGACTGAGGTTTGTCATGAAAGTATGAAACTAATCTGGGAATGCCTTAGACACTCAAAGGGATAGTCTAAGTCTTGCAAAATAAATCCATGTTTCAACTTTCAAGTTGTAACGATCATGATTATTAGTTTTGTTTATGAGACCTCATGACCCATAATAATTAATTCTCTTACTTACTTCAGTTATCAAAAAAAAATTAGTTTAGTTTAGAGTTTTATGGAAAAAATCGTGAAAATAAATATCGCACTGGAGAATATTCTTCATTGTATATAAAAGAGCAAAATCTAGCACATTGTCCAAATACCTATGCTCCCCCATCTCTTTGTATATTATGTAGTTTGACTAGGAGTGTAAGCTAAGAAGTTTGTTTGACTTGTATATCACATTCATGTGGTGGAAGAAAATATCAAGTTAAATATTGGAGTTCATGTGCACTGCTGGTTTGATTGGAGAAACATCAGACTGTGATATAATTTATACTCGAATGTTCAATTTGGGAAGTCACCAAAAGTGAAAACTATGTAATATACGTCAGATGGGGGTATAGTTATTACCAGTGTATTTTATCTTTATGATTTACCGTCATTGAAGTGCCCCAAGTCAATTACTATTAGTGTTTTGCTGAGGGGATGGATATTGGATATTGGAGGATGTTAATGGTCAAAACACTATGGATGTTGAACCTTGTATATCAAGGCTTGGGGAGTCTTGGATTATTATTATTATGGCTCCAAGGCTTGTCTACTGTTGAATCTCAACCACCAACTTTACCCTTCAACTTGCAAAACTCACTAGGATCCCAGGTGACCCAGAGAGGTGAGTTCTGATGCCTAAGTGAGTGTCGACCAAAAAATGTTTGACCAAGGTAGGAGAAAGATGGAGAAATATGGGGCTTTGCTTGTAATCTCGTGCTTCTATTGTGCTTTGTGAACTGAGGATGACTTTAATAAAGTTTCACTTTGTAGAGCCACTCTTGTGCTAGGAGTGCACCTCTGGCTAGTTAATCAAGATATGAAGGCAATTATCCCACTCTTGGTTTGTTAATCAAGATTTGCAGCAGTGAAACCTGAGTTCAGGCTCATACCTTGATGGTCCACCAGTTGGCCAGAAGAACTTTAGGTCTGAATTATTGAACTTGGATCAGGGGGTGTGGAACCTGTTAGGCCATGCACCTTGAACCTGTTACCACCAGAGATTAGTAAAGGATCCCTAAATTCAACAGCGCGGTAAAAGAATTCCTTGACGCACGTCACGGGTAAAAAAGTAGGGGGGAAGACCCATTATTCACCTAGTTTATTGTGAGAGTGTGGTTCCAACTTTTCTCTATGATGCAGATTGTACAACTAACAGCATCTGGAAACTTTGAGGAGGCCTTGGCTTTGTGCAAATGGCTACCACCAGAAGATTCAAGTCTTAGATCTGTAAAGGAGCAATCAATTCATATAAGGTGATTCCCCCCCCCCCCCCTCCCTCCTCTCCCCACCGCCCCCCTTCTGCATTTAACCAAATTTGTGCTAAATTGTAATTCAATGGCAAATAGTATGTCGTTTAAGTCAGATTTAATTAAATTGTATATTTTATTATATGATGATATGGGTGTATACATGTTTATATTTAGCACAAGTTACAAATAGATATGGGTCCATTTTGAGGCTGATATCAACGTATGCTGTGCTCTTAATTTTAAAACTTCTAAATCAAAACCTTTGTAGAAAGTTCTATGAGAATCACTGCGGCCAAAAATTTGAGGAAACATCTATAGTAGATATACTTTATAACTAGGGGTTTGTTCTTTCTTATAGAGAGCTTTTGAAATCCTCAATCAGAAAGTTGTCTTCTTAATGGGTTTGATAATGTGGGCTCTAACAAAGTATGTCACATTTCTTGATACAGATAGACTGTAGAGGCTATCTTGGAAATTAATTCTTATCGAAATCTTGGACTTTTATTTTACTCAAAGAAAAGACTCTCAATAAAAATGGTAACATCTTTGATAAAATGTAGGCTTCAACCGAAATGTGAAATTATTGATAACAATGTACATTTCTTTCCTTTGGACAGGAATGATGGACAGGATATTAGTACCATAAACTTATTTGAGGTGTTATGTTTGGTCGAAAGTTTTACTTCATCTAGTGCAGTATGCATGAGTAGGAAGACTGACAGCATACTGGCTTGACCAGGAAATTGTCCTGGCTTGATTTTCTAGTCAGTTCTCCCTTTTCCCGGAAAAAATGAAATATGAACAACACCCAAGGGTGTCGCCTAGTGGTTAATGTAATGAAAAAAGCCCTGGAACACCAGGGTTCGAATTCCAGCAAAGGCAAAAAATACTAGGTGATTACTTTTCATCCGGCTAAACATTGATGGGCAAAGTCAGCCAATACGTGTGCTGGTGGGAGGTAGAAGGTAACATGGATTAGTCGAGGTGTGCACAACCTGTCATTGACACCACTGTTATGGATAGAATTGAAATATGAACATTGTTTGGCAAGAAGTTACTAACTACAACTTGGTTCTTGTCTCTTTTATTACTATTTTCATTTTTTTGTAGTTTTAGCACATTAATTATTTTCTTTGGGAAGAAGGAAAGAAAAGGAAGTGTTGAAACTAATATACATGAAGATTGATTACAAGTCTTTGCTTCAGATACGCGCACTTTCTGTTTGAAAACGGGAGCTATGAAGAAGCAATGGAACATTTTGTGGCATCTCAAGTTGAAATCACTTATGTGCTCGCCTTATATCCATCCATTGTTGTTCCAAAATCATCTTGCATACCTGAACCACAGAAATTTGCGGATGTTGCAGATGCACCATATCTCTCCCGAGGCTCCTCTGGTCTGTCAGATGATCTAGATTCTGCGCCTTTGAATGTCTTAGAATCGGATGAAATGGATATAGAGTCCAAGAAAATGAGCCATAACACTTTGATGGCTCTGATTAAGTATTTGCAGAAGAAGAGATATAGTGTCATTGAGAAAGCCACAACTGAGGGAACTGAAGAAGTGGTTTCAGATGCTGTAGGAGATAATTTCATTTCTTCTGGAACTGGCCGGTCCAAAAAACCAACCAAGGTAACTTTTCAGTGTTTATCTTATGCCTCCAATCGACGGCGTTTTGGGAAAATCTTTTTTTGTTGAATAAGTTCCCAATTGAAAGTCAAAGTTGACATTAAGCAGATCTCTTCTTGGTAACTGTGACTAGCAGTGTATTTAGTTATTTTTGCAAAGCTTTCTAGAAATTCCAAGGACTCGAGGGAAATTGTATACAGTTGGTTATCTTGTATAACAAAAAAGGGCAGCCCGGTGCACTAAAGCTCCCGCTATGCGCAGGGTCCGGAGAAGGGCCCGACCACAAGGGTCTATTGTACGCAGCCTTACCTTGCATTTAACTGTGACTAGCAGTGTATTTAGTTATTTTGGCAAAGCTTTCTAGAAATTCGAAGGGCTCAAGGGAAATTGTATACAGTTGGTTATCTTGTATAACAAAAAAGGGCAGTCCGATGCACTAAAGCTCCCGCTATGCGCAAGGTCCGGAGAAGGGCCCGACCACAAGGGTCTATTGTACACAGCCTTACCTTGCATTTCTGCCAGAGGCTGTTTCCAAGGCTTGAACCCGTGACCTTCTGGTCACATGGCAGCAACTTTACCAGTTACTCCAAGGCTCCCCTTCTATCTTGTATAACAAGCAGCTCAAATTATATTGAGCTGTATGTAGCCACACGTAGCTGTATTACTTGCCTAATTGCATCTAAATGTAGCTTCTTTGATCTATGTAGGACAGAATTCATATTCCAATCACTTCCATCGCTAGGGATATGGCTGCAATACAGGACACTGCACTTCTTCAAGCTCTGCTTTTAACTGGACAGTCCTCTGCTGCTACAGATTTTCTGAAAGCCCTCAACTACTGTGATGTGAAAATATGCGAGGAGTTCCTGCAAAAAAGAAGCCAGTATGCTTGTCAGCTAGAACTTTATAGATGCAATTCAATGCATCATGAAGCACTGAAACTTCTTCATCAACTGGTAGAAGAGTCCAAGTCAGAGCAACCTCCTGTAGAGCTCTCAACAAAGTTCAAGCCTGATATGATCATTGAATATCTCAAAGTATGCTTCTTTGTCTGCTTTTATTTTCTTTCCTTTGGGGTTTTTAATTACTTGGGAGATGTGGAAACTTGTAAAGTTTTTGGATCCGCTATGTTGAGATTTGGAGGGCAGTATGATTTAAGGGTCCATGTTGAGGCAGATATCAAGCATAATCATGAGCTGCCAACTTTACCTTTGTGGAAACAATTTCCAAGATTTCGGACCATGATGTAGGAGTCCATTTAATCATTTAATTTGTTTAATCTTTTATTCATGTATGTTTCTGGAATTTCTTTAGTTTCTTTTTCTTTCCTTTATACGCTTCATTTATGCTCAGCACAAGGTAAAGTGAATCTCTCTACAAGGGATTTTATGGAACAAAGCTTCGCCAACGCAGTTTTTATATCATTTCATTAAATATACACCTGATCCTGATTATTTCTTTTTTGGCAGCCCCTTTGTGCAACTGACCCCATGCTTGTCCTGGAGTTCTCATTGCCTGTTCTTGAAAGCTGTCCTATGCAAACCATTGATCTATTCTTGTCTGGTAACATTCCAGCAGACTTGGTGAATTCTTACTTAAAACAGCATGCTCCAGACATGCAGGCAACATATCTAGAACTCATGCTTGCCATAAATGAAAATAGCATCTCAGAGAATCTGCAGAATGAAATGGTAGAGGCACTTGTTCATCTGTCTGGTTTTTCTGTAGCTTCTCTCTTTCTTTCCCCTTTGTACCTTCTATTGCATAAAAGCTATTAAAGCAACATTGCTTCAAGTGAAGCCAGAAAGCTGAGGCTTATAGTTCTCCTCCTTGATATGGAGAAAGAAACTCACATTTTAGGCTTCTTTGAACTCAAAGCTGGGTTGAGGAACTGTGAGTGAAAAAATTGAGGATTGTCTCCAAAACTGTTTCTCAGGGGATAAAGATGTTGCTCGGACTCTTCAAAATTGTCGATGGGTGCGTGTCGGATCCTCCAAAAGTAGTGTATTTTTGGAGGATTTAACACGGGTGCGGCAACATTTTTGGAGAGTCAGAGCAACATAAACTTAGGTGCTTCAATTCCATGCTTCTGACATAAAATGTTGAGTGTGTCTGTGACTATGATAAATGCGCTTAGTAATTTGTGGCAGGTGCAAATTTATCTCTCAGAAGTGCTTGATTTGTTTGCTGAACTTAATTCCCAGCAAAACTGGGATGAGAAAACATGTTCTCCGCCAAGGAAAAAGCTATTGTCTGCTTTGGAGAGTATATCTGGATATAATCCAGAGGTGTTGCTGAAGAGACTTCCACCAGATGCTCTGTATGAAGAACGTGCAATTCTTTTGGGGAAAATGAATCAACATGAGCTTGCATTGTCTATTTATGTGCACAAGGTATTTTTCCCACCTTAACTGCACATGATATTTTTAGGATAGACTTTTACCTAATGCATTGGTGCTTTCGAGGGGATTTAAGGTATGGCAACAATCTAAATTGTGCAGTTCTTCATCATAAGCATTATTACAGACTTGTATTGTGAACTTGACATTTGCTGTTAGATCTGTTGACTAATCTAGCAGCCAATCTCAGTAGTGCGATCATTTCACTCTTTTTTTTAGTTAGTGTACCTGTTGGTCAGACATGTTAACCTTGTCATAGTTTTATTACATTATTGGATTTTGCATTTTCACTTTCTTTCTCTGTATGTTGTTGGGCTAGTATGCATTCCCAAGCAGGGGCATCGGATATGTCATCTTTTTTGTCATCAATACATGTCTAATTTTATGAATTTGAAGGCAGACGTTAAAGTCTTTTCAGTTGTCTCTTTCTGTTGCATTTTATCAGCTTGAATTGTGGGTGTTTTTCATACTAAAGTGAATTGTTCTCTTTGATTTATAGCTTCATGTTCCCGAACTTGCACTGTGCTATTGTGATCGGGTGTACGATTCAGGACTTCAACAACATTCAGCAAAATCTTATGGAAACGTTTACCTGACTCTACTGCAAATCTATCTAAATCCTGCGAAGACAACAAAAAATTTTGAGAAGAAAATTACTAATCTGGTATCATCTCAGAGCCCTGGGATTCCAAAAGTTGGTTTAGGAACTACAGCAAAGGTAAAAGGAGGCCGCTCCAAGAAAATTGCTAAAATTGGGGGCGCTGAGGACACTCGATTCAGTCCAAGTGGCACTGACAGTGGTAGGAGTGATGGAGATACAGAAGATGCTGCTGAGGAAGGTGGTTCTACTATTATGCTAGATCAGGTGCTTGATCTTTTGAGCAGAAGGTGGGATCGAATCCATGGGGCCCAAGCATTGAAACTGCTGCCAAGGGATACTAAGCTACAGGTAAAAAAAATCATCAAAATGTGATGGTATACATGAGCTAGACAAGGAAGTTGGTCATTATTTAATCAAAACGGGCTGAAGTAAACAAGCAACACCCCTTGTGTACAGAAGTGATTCTCTCAAAAAAGAAACCAGAGACAGGCCAACCATCATGTCACACAACCCCCACTCCCGGCCAAAAGCAAAAAATGAAAAAACTCACTAGAACACAAGCTAAGATATATGTTCAAGAGTGATGGTACTCTCTACATCTGAGCACTAATCATGCTAATATGTCCTAAATTCCTGTGTGGTTGTTAGATTAGTCATGGTCCTTAGCTCCATATTAGATGTTTCCAGCTATATTATCTTTAAATGTTGACTTTGAGATAATACACATAAAGGAAGATGCAAGGTGAAGTTTGATCAATATAGAGCAGCGCGGTCCACAAAGCATCCCGCGTTCATGCTGGGTTCGGGGAAGGGCCGCACCCCAAGGGGTGTGATGTAGACAACCTACCATAATGCAAGCATTAGTGGCTGCTTTTCCAGCTCGAACCCGTGACCTATAGGTCACACGGAGACAACTTTACCTATAGGTCACAGATTGAAGTTTGATCAATCTGTCTTTCAAATTGTCGAGTATATCGAATCATCTGTTTGAAACAACTATGCCAAGTAATATACTATCTAATGTTACTGATATCAAGTTATGAGAAGATAAGGTAGTAGAGCCTTTATGGTTTTCTGAAAATTCACACACACTCATAGTGGGATAGTACATGCAACATTGTTTATTTGTTGGAGTAAACATCCTTTCATATCTTGTGAAACTGCAGAATCATCCCTCTAGCTTTGCCCTGTGCATGGCATGAGCGAGAATGTTTCACATCTTGATGTTATAGTATTGTACTGATCCATTTTGGCTCCACGCAGAAATTGCTTCCATTTCTTGGACCCCTTATGAGGAAATCCAGTGAAGCGTATCGGAACTTCTCAGTGATAAAAAGCTTGAGAGAAAGTGAAAACCTACAGGTAAGTTTGACACACATATACACATACAACAGTTTATATGTGGTCATTTGGGTTTTCCGGCATCATTCTACCTGTTCTTTTGTTCCCCTGTCCCCTAGCCAGGCTTAGGTGGTTAAGGAGGCCTGTTATATCAATGTAGAGTACATTGATTTTCTTTACTGGCATGAGCGAGGATGTTCCACATCTTTTTCTTTTGTTCTTTTTTTTCTTTCTGTTTTATTGCAACTGCCAATTATCATCTTTGCAATTCAACTGTTTGAGTTTATGTTAGAGAATGTCTGGAAAATGGAAAGTTAATCCTGGAGTACTTAATCTCTATGACTAGATTGTTTACTAAAGTTGTGGTTTAGTATTTATTGTCTCTCATCGTAAAGCTGTGGACGAAACAGGTCAAAGATGAACTGTATAACCAAAGAAAAGCAGTCTTGAAGATCACAAGTGATAGCATGTGCTCTCTTTGCAACAAGAAGATTGGCACTAGTGTCTTTGCAGTCTATCCTAATGGTAAGACAATTGTGCACTTTGTTTGCTTTAGAGATTCACAGAATATGAAGGCAGTTGGAAGAGGCTCTCAGTTGAGGAAAAGATGATAATGAGAAGTTGGATTTGGATGAACTGAATGCTCTGGGTTGCTATTTGTGGCATTGATCCCTTTTCTTCATGCTAGCGCCGTTTAACATGTTCTGCAGCTAAGTTTTAAGTCTCCATTTATCCCTAAAAGTAGGACACCTCGACGTGCTAGTGGTGCAAGCAGAGAATGACAGTGCTTCTCACAAAGGAATATGTTATACACATTTTGTTGTAGATTATGTCAAATGTTGGAGTGAATGCAATTGATTTGCAGTTGTGTAATTTTTCTGTATTAAAAAGGTTGAGAGCTTGTATTCGAGGTGGTTTATAACTTAATTATGAAGTGTGTGTGTGCGTATGTAGCGTTTGCTGCGACTCATGTTGTGAATCTTCAATTAAAATGCAATAATACACAATTTTCTTTGTTGATTGTATTTCCATGTAAAAGCAAAGAACTTTTTACTTCTTTGTTGGGCAAACCCCATTGTTAAACATTACAACAAGATTCATACAATAGTAGCTCTCTTAGAGGCTATCTTTTCCCGGTGAAGAGGTACACAACCACCCCAATCCTAGACCCATCGGGCGGCGGTTCTGTATGTATGATTTGAACATCAAAAAGCTTCTTAGCTCTCTTGAAGAAAGCAGATTCCTTCTTCCATCTTCTCAAATGAGCCATCACAAAAGCTATCTTCTTTCCACCCCCTAACAGGAAGAAACTCAACGTCTTAATCAAAGGATCATATAGGTGATCATGGTACACCACATCAGATCCCAAAATCAGGTCATAATCTCTACCAACAGCCTCCATATGCTGGCTCTCCCCCCAGCCAAGCGCCGCAACATCAACAACCCCACTCTGCTTTTCCAAAACCTCGGAGTTCGCATCAACATTGAACTGTATATTAGGCAGCACATGAGGAAGGTCAGTTACAGTAACCTTAGCACCAAGAATTGCAGCAGCAGCTATCCCAACAACACCTGTACCTGAACCCAGTTCGAGAATACGAAGAGGTACTACTGAACCCCCTTCTTCCTGACGTTTGAATAAGTCAGAAAAGGGAGTTGATCCACTACGGGTGTTGTTGTCAAGGAGAGTTACGAGAATGGTAGCGGCAGGCCAGAGTTGGAAAGAAAGGCCTTGAGATGGGAGTTGTCTGATGACTACGTTGGAGTTAATGGATTGGAGGAAATGGAATTGCTGTTGTTGCTGCTGGGGAGTTGCATGATTATTGGCGTCATTGTCTTGTGGGAGAATCATAGTGAAGGGATTGAGTTCGCCTATGTCTATGTCACCTTCGATTTCAACTGTTGAAGAAGTCATGTAACAGGCGCCGCCTCCCGGGGGTTCTTGAGGGGTTTATCAACAATTGCGGAGGTCTTGCCCTAAATGCTACTTGCTCTGTCCAATTTATCTAGTAAAATTGAAATTTTCATAATGAATTTTTTGAAAAAAAAAGTTTTTCGAAATAAAATATATATATTTAAAAATTACATATACTATAATCATAATAATTAATAATTTAAAATATTTTAAAGACATAAAAGAAATTTGATCAAAAAAATTTTTTGGTTTATTCTCAAAATTCCAGCTGTGTTATATAAATTGGATCAAGAAAGTAAAAGATCATAGCATTTTTCCAATAAATAGTAGTAGTAAATGATTGAGTTTTGGGCTAAAATTATCCCTTATTTATTAGAGTAGGTTCATTTTGGTCCTTCAAATATAACCTTGAGCATATTTAATCCCTTAACTTTACTAAAGTGAAGCACTTTTGGTCTCTCTAACATAACAATGTTAAAAACTAACGGGAAAGACAATTTCTCTAACGGTGCAAATTTGACAATGTTATCTCTTTCTTGATTGATGCACACTTTCGTTCTTCTCATCTTCTTCATTTTTTAGGATTAATATATTAGTAGCTATTTATATCTGAAGACAATACTTTGGAACGTAATAATCTGCCCACTCGAAAAAAATAATCATTTTCTGAAATGTAGTAACAAAATGGTCTTAAGGTCACTGGCGGAGCTAGTAATTTGGTGAAGGGTGTGCAAATTTCTTCTTAATTGTGTTAAGATCGTGCAAAATTAAATATATACTCATAATAGCAAACATTTAACCTCTATACACCATATAATTTTCTAACAAATGGAGTGCACCGAACTACACTTCGCTCACCTTAAAAAGGCAACCACAATGGACCAAAACATGCAGCAAACAATTCTTCAAAATGCTCCAAGTAAATGCAATATTTGGCTTAAATACTACAACAACAATTGGTCTCAAAAACCCTATGCTCTTGCTTTGAATATAGTGATTTCTCATGAAAGTTGTTTAATGTGCGAAATCAGCCTTAAAATGCAGTTATCAAATATCAGAAGAGGCTAGAGCTTTTTTTTACTGAAGCATTTCTTCGAGTGTGAAGTTGAGGAAAGGGGAATGTTCGATGGGTTTTGTATTTTACAAGTCACGTGGGTGCCATATGGGTTTAACACCGTTATTTTAAACGGATTTTGCTAGGGAGACCAAAAGTGCTCCACTTTAGTAAAGTTAAGGGACTAAATATGCTCAGGGTTATATTTGAAGGACCAAAATGAACCTACTCTAATAGATAAGGAACAATTTTAGCCCAAAACTCGTAAATGATTTACCAGCAAAAACATATTAATATAAAATAGTCAAGTTGCCAGGAGAGTTTGATGGTCCAGATGGTAAAGAATAAAAAACCAAAATGGCACAAGAGGACTGAGTGCTGCAAGTTGTAGCGGGGTGTTCATGATTCTATTTCGATCCATTACTTTTTTTAAAAAAAAAATTAACTTGATTAATTTTTTTAATGTTGAAATTAATTCAAACTAATTAAGTTGGTTTTTTATCACTTTAATTTTTGTAAATTTTGTCATTGTTTTGTTTATTCGGGTTTCATCGGAATTTTTTATAGAACATATTTGGTCGACTAAATTCCAACATAACACTAATCAAATCAATTAATCTTCAAATTTGAAAGTCTTGTCCTCTCTGCTATGACATTAGGTGTAATGTGATGCATATAGTATACGTGACTTCTTGGGTTGAAGGATCTTGTGTTGTTGGTATCAAAATATACTTTAACAATGAATTTACCTTAGATATGATACCGTTACGTCAAATAATTATTTGCAGATTTGTGCCTTCATGGTGGAGGCTCTTTAAAGCTTTCCAGTATAGGTTTCAAATTGGAATATCGTTAACAGATCAACAGATATTATAGAACAGTACTAATTAGAGTATCAACATAGATTTAAAACATCATGAAGCAACAAATAGAAGAACGGGAGTTTATCAGACTTGCAATCTGCATGAAATCATTCGCAGGCTAGTTTCGGATCAAAGCAGCTCAAGCAGATTGCAAAAGCTTGGAAAGCAGAAAGTGGGTCGCAGTAGTCCATGGTGAAGGTGTCTTTTCCAATTCTGCCGAATTGTAGAATCACTTTCTCTTGTTCCGCGACTGGTATACTGTGGCAAGGATCAACTGCTGCCAATAGCTGAAAATTTTTAACAGAAGCCATTGTTACGCGGCCTTTAAAATTTAAGCACCAGCTCTGAATTTTTTCATTCCACCTAGGAGCCTTGTTTTTTAGCATAAGCGGCTCTTGAGAAGTCACCATCACTGCTGACTTTGAAAAGCCAGACGAGCTGATATCCATATCTGACTCCTTTGTTTTTGAGAGTGGTGCAGAAAATGACTTCTCATCAAAAGATTGTGGGAATGATTTAGGTGTCGGGGCGCTGCCTCCCTCCTGGATTGCAGACAAAGGGATAGAGTGCATGGCACAATGCATTCTCCTAGGTCTTCTTGTACCATTAACATTGAGTACATAGGAAATGGTAGCTACTGATCTATCAGGTACTCCTGGAGAAACTTGCTTCGCGTGAAATCTCTGAATGAGTCGGCCATGTTGTTGAATGGCTGCATCACTTGGGGGTTGGCTTTCATATATGGAAAACTTGGACCCAAGAAAGTTAGACCTGGTCAAATTGTTTTGAAATATTATCAAAGTAATGAAGGTAAGTAGAAGCTCTTTCTTTCGCCCATTTTCTTTCTTTTACTTCTTTGCTTCCTGCTATTTTGAAGGGGCGGAGGGGAGTGAATAAAGGAAATATAATTGGAAATTTGATAGTACTTGCCTCATTTTGCCAACATATGTATTGCTAGCCTCAGAAAAATCATCTGCAACCAATGAAATCACAAAATCTGTGCCTATTACCCTTCTGATCCTTTTGGCGGCCAACAATAGTTTATCCCTCTCATCCTCAGCTGTCATGAAGTAAAATATCAGTTGTGCAACTTTCATCGACTAGAAGGAATTTCGATCAAAAAACATAGACCACAAACGTTTTCTAGAAGTTATAAAAGGTTTGAATTTCCGATCTGGTGTACTAACATGAATGTCAGACATAATACATCAGCCTAACTGTTAGTTCCGCACTAAAGTAGGATCTTAAAATCTTTACAAGACAAACTCTTTTAATTAATCAAATGCAAAAGAAAGCTTCAAGCTTATTAAAAAGACAAGGAATCACTTAAGAGGATATCCATCTCACATTTCAAGTGTTAAAAGAAGAGAAATTTAGGATAGGCAGAAGATATGACTTACATGGAGTAAGGCCAAAGTAAAGGCGATAAACTGAATTAGCTTTGTCCCGTTTGATAAAGCACTGGATTGGGGATTTCCGGGGACCCGGCTGGTTTAAAAATGGAAACGAAAGAGATCTCTTTAAGTTTAAATCAACATCACCAATAGCAACAAGAAGGAAAGTAAAACAGATTAAGGAGATTACCTGCTTCAGTGAAATGGGAAAGGTAAGCCTACCGCATTCCTCAGGGGTCTTAACAATCTCCTTGGTAGTTTTCCTCCACGAGTTGCAAACAGATGCACAAGAGACGATCACAGAACGAGCAGGTCATGATGTCTCACTCTCTTCAACCCTGCGGATGACATCCAAAAGCACCTTTGGTGGTAAGTTTGCCCACTGCCCTTGTTATGGGATCAGAAAGGGCTACTACATGAGGGACAATTTGTGACCCGTTTTTGTTGCCCCGATGCTTTCTTTCTACACCCTTCCCATCTTTCATCTTCTTCAGCATATGAACAATGTTCTTGAAAGACATTTCATCAATCAGAAGAACTGCACGGAAGAGCGAAACATTTAGAACAATGACACAAAGAGGAATCTTACACCACATTTCAAGCAAGCATCGACTGACTGTCCATTAGGAAAAACTTAAAAACAATTTTCACCTGTTACTCACATGAATCACTCAATCAACTAAGCCTCAATTTCAAATTTTATGGACCGACTATATGATTTGTAAACATTATGCTCTATTCGTGCCCATTTAATTCCAATACTAAATTAGTCTCTAAAGAAAATTTTTGAGATTATTTAGAAGTAGATGTTCTTTAATCTAAGATTCATCTATTCACTGACATACAATTCTTAGGACAAGTGAGAGTTTAAATACAAGTAATTTGAGAAAATGACCATTACATAACACCGCGTAAACAATTGGAACAACGGTATATTTACTTAACATGAACAAGTTCATAATTTGTGTATTCCTTTCCTAAAATGCGTGTGCAGAGACTCCTATGGCATATTGAAACCAAATACATGCTTACTAAAACAAACCCCTTTCACCTTTTCAAGAATCAAGATTCAATTTTTCTCAAAATTCAAACTCGTAGCAATATAGCTAAAGCTAGCTATAAAACGAACAAAGTGTAAAAATACATAAATAAATAAAAAAAGACAATCAAGGGAGCTATCAACCAACTGATTACCAGGGTCCTAAGTTATGTGGAAGAGGGATCGCTAAAATAAACAATCAAATAAATAACTACCCTGGTTTTGGGACTATACTGGGCTGTTGTTGTTGTTGCTGCAGTGTCATCAACATAAAATAATAAGTAGTACAAAATAAAATATGTATAACGCAAAAGGTGGAGAAAGAACCGAAGATGAAGAAGACCTTGAAAAGATCATATTTTTTGTTAATTAGAAAAAATATTGTTTGATAAGTTCAATAAAAATTCAATCTTTCTTACCAAGAACAGAGTGATGAAACCCCTAACAGCAAAAAGGGTGGAGAAAATTAGTAGAAGGCTGTAAGAGTTGGCAATGGTGAAAAGTAAGAAAAATAAGACAGAAAAAGAACCCACATAAAACAAAAGGGTTGCTGACCCTCCACCTACCACTCAAAGCTTGTGTATTCGAATCAACAAAAGAGCAAAAATATTAGAGCACTTAGGAAGAGTTAAAAAAAAAAAACATAAAAAAAGGAAACAAAAGGGAGATAAAAAAATCATAACGTCAATTGGAGTTAGGTTATTGTACCTTTGAAAAAAAGAGGAGAGAGAAGCAAAGCAACCCTGCAACAAGGGTCAAGAAGTTTTTCCCAGGGGAAGTAGAAAACGTATTTTTTTACATTTCTTATATGTTTGGTATAAAAATAGAATGCACTTCAATTTTTTACCTTTCTTGGAATTCTTATCGTTTACACATTGTTTGGACAATTGTTACCTATCACTTCATAATTGATCGTTTGGTGTTGAATTGTATTGTATTATATCATCTTGATAAATATAATATTTGAATAGATTATATTAATCAATGTCAAACATGATCAATTTAAAGGCCAAATCTATAGATAAAAGAAAAGAAAATTAAGATATGGGATAGAACTATTATAATATAATAAGATAAAGAATAAAATAAAATTATTACTACCAATATTGCTGATGTGCGAACAAAAATCACACATTGATAATTGAAAAAAATTGGAAAGATAAGTATAGGATCTCTTAATGGTGTGGGGCCTTTTGGAGAAAATCGTTCGGGTTTGGCTCAAAACGGACAATATCACACCATATTGTAGGAGTGCATTTGGCTGATTTAGCCAAACAACTGGTATCAGAGCCCAGGTTCAACGAGATGAGAATGGAGATGCGACGGAGTGATAGGGTGTCGGGTAGGGGTGTGCATCGATCGGTTTGATTTTGTGTATTGCCGATTTGATTTATTGATTTTCGATTTGTAAACATGAAAAACCAATAACAAAACCAATAAGATATTCGTTATCGATTTTCGATTAATTGATTTTTTGTCTTTAATAGTTCGATTTTGGTTTAACCGATAAGAAAATACTCATATAACTTTTTCTTCCTTTCTCTTATTTTAATCTACTCATATATACACTACATTCATGCATAAAAGTCTACACAAATTATAAGCATAAGAAAATTCAAATACGTTATTACTAAAATAAATTTATTTTCTTTTTGATTAAGTAGCAAACTTGAATGCAGTAGCAACGGTAGAAATCTCTCAAAAAGAAAAACAAGGTCAATTCATAGTTTACATTGATGAGTAGAACCCCACCAAACCAACAATTTTAGAAAGAAAACAACAACACTAAGACAACAACTATAAAATGCAAAAAATAATATGGTATATATTTAAAATCTAAAGCCACTATTATATAATTAGGGATAAAATTATAATTTTAATATAATCTTATTAGGTTATCGATTTAACCATTAGCTAAAACCTTAAAATCGAAATCGAATCGATAGTCCAATAAAAAAAATACAAAATCATTTAAAAATCGTTAACCCAATAATCCTATACCGATAAACCAATAATATTTTTATCGGTTAAATCGATATTTGCACACCCCTAGTGCGGGGCTCAGTTTGCTTACCCTTACGAGCTTGGAGATGCACACACAAGAAGAAGCTAGTTACAGACTTCGATTGTCATAAAATAGACAAAAATCGATGTGAGTGACACACAGTAAATCTCGGTTACCCGTGGATCGTGGTGATGAGCCACGTGAAACTTAGTTTGAGGGGGAGATTGATGTAAGATCTCTTAATGGCGTTGAAGTCTTTTGAAGAAAATCATGCGTACTTAGTCCAAAATAGATAATATTACATCATGTGAGAGTATATTTGAGCTGATTTAGCCAAACAAATACAATACCATAGCAACCATCCAAACAAGCTGTTAAGGAGTGATGATTTGAAACGTCTCTTATATAAGATTTGTTTTTTCATATATTAGTAGTATATTTCCAAATTATTATTGTTATCTCTCTCTTTTCCAAAAATTCCTCTATCTTCTCTGTTTAATATTTCTCTTCATTATATGCATACTAAATTCAATAATTTGAAATACTGAAAAAATATTGAAATATTTATTTGAAGATTATTTGTTTTATTAAAAAATGTTTAACTTTTTTTTCCGAGTGAATTTCATGTACAAACACAAATCTACTTTGTAAAATTATTTCCAACTTCAATTATTCGTATATTTTTTTTCTAATTTTTAATAAAATGTTGTCGATACGCCTTCTAAGACATGAAAATATTAGCTTGTTTAAGTCCAAAATGCAACTATATCTCCAAATATTAGCTTATTTAAGTCCAAACTGTAACTAGTGACTAGTTCTTTTATAGATTGAGTATCCCTTTAAATGGGGGGAAATTTATGGGAAATGTCGAGTAATCCGAAGATGGAAAGGAATTATGTTAGTTTGTTCCAATCCGAGAGATAAATAAAGACAAGGATAATCAGACTTGCCAAAAAAGTCGTAAAGAATTTATTTTGACATGAAATGGGTGTTTTTCATTAGAAAACATATTCAGTTAAAGAAAAAGTATGAAAAATAGCCACCGAAAAACTTATTTACAAAAAAAATAGCTAAGTCTTACTTTATACCATAAATGATAATTCTCCCTTGTTTTCTTCTTCTTCTTCCTCGTTGCTTCTTTCTTCTTCTTCTTCTACTACATAATTTCTTCGGCTATTGCATTTCACAAATAATCCTAAGTCGTCGATGTCACACCAGCAACAACATTGCTCACCTAGCAAATGTAGAATTGTGTATCAGAAATACTTACCTCTAATGAAGCACAAGAAAAAATGAATCAAATCTGAGGAGAAAGACAAATAAAGTTACAGAGGTTGAAATTAAAGAGATGCACCAACTTGCCACTTTCATATAAACACATCGGGTTCTGAACGACCACGATTTGATTTTGTGAACGGACTGTAGTCTAAATGTTTTAGAAGTGAGACCTGCTTTGCCAATCACAAGCTGCAAATCGTTAGTAAGATGTAGCAGATTAAGAACTCACTGCTGAAGAAGAGGATCTTGCTTCTTCTTCTTCGTCTGATTCTTCTTCGTTCTTGCTTTTCCTTTTTTTAAAAAAATTAACGTACTGCAAACGTGAATCGTTTTGAGCGAATTATATATCAAAAGACTCGAAATATCAAGGGGAGTTCATATGTAAAATTTGAGATTGTTTAGAGGAGATTTTGAGCTGGTCGAAATTGAAAGAACTTGTTTGGAGCGGTTATATTGATGGTTGAAAGCTTTGTTGTTTATTATGCTTCCATTTAGAGACTTAATGACTGGAAAAAATGATCGATACATGTGTATACACTATTTATACAATATCGATAAATATTTATATATCATTTATATAATATCGATACACGTTTATACATCATTTATATAATTTTGATACATTACATAATTTTTATACAATATCGATACACGTCTATACACTATTTATATAATTTTGATGCATTACATAACTTTTATACACTATCGATACATTATATATATATGCGGCTATTTTTTTCGAATTTTTTTTTGTGGCTAATTCATTTTTGAGCTATTTTTTTGTAAAGAAAACTTGACTATATTTATTGTAAACTAATTATTTTATTGTACATGTTTGAAGTTATCCCTTTAGTTAATCTCATAATTTTGAGTGGTGATGATCCAAGAACAGGTTGGGCTTTCTCAAGAGTATTGGGCCTGAATCATCATGGTTAGTTACAGATTTTTCTCCAGATAATGAATAACATCTCTAATTAAAATGAAAAATTTTGCTGGCAAGTTACACATTTATAGATCGGTTAAAAATAATTACATTTGCTAATTGATATATATAAATTATGTATTATATATAATTATGTATATAGTATATATTTATTGTTATTATTTTGGGGTAAAAGTTTTCCATAATTTATTTTACTTCCTAATACATACGAGTTATTAAATAAATTAAAATTTAATTAAATATTACAAATTAGGTAATTAAAGATTTACCTGTTCCAAAGAATCTTTAAATTTTTTACTATAATTAAAAATTTTAAAAGGGGGACAATACCTACACTTATGACTAACGTACCTCAAAAAATATGTGATTTATAAATGCGGCCTAGCCATTTCGCTAACTTAGCAATTAATTTAACAAGGGCCAATTCCAACACATGGTCGGCCTCGGCTCTGTCAGATTTACGGGGGAAATAGTTCAAATAGCCACTGTTGATACTGCTAATAAAAAGTTAATCATCATCTCAAAATTAATTACTCCATATTTAGCTACTTAATTAATTTGTAAGGGACATGTACGTACGATAGGCAATACAACATTAAAACAAATTATATCTTCTGTAACGGCCTAACCCAAAACATGATAAACAATTAATCCATAACATAATCTGGGTATGATATATATAATTTTCAGATCCTCGAATGTTATAAGACATACTAATATGGTGACTACGCTTATTTAATTTGTGAAGTTTCAATGCACTTTGTATAAGCGCAACAGTTAAAACAAAAACATAGTTTATTTAAACACGACTCAACAGATACAGAGTTTTAGGAGAAAGGTACAGATTATTTTTAATATTAGATACTCTATTAAATATTCAAATTATATGGTGGACAAACAATTAAATCTTTAATAAGCTTCTGGGGAAAAGGAGCAAGAATATATAAATGACGGTCGTAAAATAGTAAATTTTAGGGTTCACAGATCAAAAACAAACAAATCTTACACATATAACAAGAATAGACAATATACAGGCAGATGCTTATGCTTTCCAAAGGATTTTTATGTTGATTGTAACCATTTTTCTATATAAATTATTCTTTCCTAAATGCTGATTGTCGGGTACATTTTTATCAAACCTAGTAAAATCACATAAATCAACTTTACTGGCCATTGGAATTGATATATTTTAGCCCTCTCCAGTACAATTTATTTAATTTTCTTCAAATTTTATTATATTATCCTGTGACGGTGCATCTATCAAGCTAATTAATTAATTTCTTACTTTTATAAGCTTTTGTGCTTACTGGTATATTTGTTGGATCCTATTTCAATAGAAATTGGTGAGTCGATCGATTCACTTGTTTATTCACAATCAAATTGATTTAGAGTATTTGAGAGGGGGTTGGGGGTGCTATGATTTATGATAAAAGGTTCTAAAAATTACTAATAACCCAGAAAAATCATATTCAATAATATCTTTTAAGTACCCATTTTAACTACCACAATATTGAAGGTTTTGTTCGATTGACATATGTGATTTGAATGCTTATTTGGTTTTAAAAAATATAATTAAATTAATGAATGTGTTCGCCCTCGAAAACAATTAAACTTTTTTGATGAAACACATTCTTTCAAAGCTCACTTTGATATAACTAATTTAATCCAAACTGCACTTGTCAATTGCTTTTTTTTTTTGGTTATGAATTATAGTACTATATAAAAACAGATTCTTTCAAAGATAAAGTATGTTTTATGATCATATATTGTTGATCACGAAAAACATAATACTGTATCATTTTTCGTACTAAAATTACAAGACATGATAAATTTAATTCTAGTACATCTAAATACCAGAAGAATGTACTAAACATGAGAAACTCATGAAATAAGAAGATTTGGAAAACAGTGCAATAAAACTATAACAACAGTGATCTAGCGAATCTACCTTTTTCACCTTTTCAATTGAAGAGGATCATAGTACGTACATCAGATGATTATAAAACGAAAAAGCAACGAGCACCACTATTGTTTAACAGTATTAGTAGGCGTTTGGTCATAAATTCCAAACATTTTTTACTTTATTTGGAGTGTACGGAGTTTGAGTTAAAGATAAAGTTGTGTTTAATTATACTTTTTGTTAAGAATATTTAGAATAAAATCCATGCTTGAATGTACTTAAATATAACTTTAAAAATGAAAAAGTGAGTTGAAAAACAACTTATAAGGCCAAACACTGATTTTGAAATAACGTGAAAACTTGTTAGGAAAAAAAGAATTATGGTCAAACGGCTTAGTACGTAGCTAGCCTTGAATTAATGTAAATTTCCAAAAATAGACAAGCCTCTTTGAAAAAGTAACTGCACAAAAAGTAACAATGAGAATAAAAAGCAGACAAGTAATTAGGGGTATGAATGACATTATGGGCATATAGAAGAAAAAGTCATGATAGAGAAGTTCTAAGTTTGCTTTGGGTACAAGGCTACACCCCCCTTAGAGGAGACAATAAGAGGTTTCAGTTTTTATTCTTTTAGAGCTATGGAGATTCATTCACATGATGTTTTTGACCATAAAGTATAAATTAAACTCAAACTTTTTCATGATACAATAACTTATATATATAGATCTATCAATGGTTGCTCTATCTTTCTCTTTTGAATCAGTCCATCATTTTCTTTTGCTTTACTCCATCTATGTATGATCTATATAGATGCATATATAGACCAATACCAAACTTACTCTAATTATACCCATTGAAAGTTTATTTAAAGAGAATAGACTGCATTGAGACTGACGAAGTGAGATTCATTCCAGTTGTATCTTGTGACTTTTGAGGAATGACTTCTTTCTTTTTTTTCTCTTTTTATAAGTTCAATACTCTTTCTTTTTTACTACAAAGTGTTTAGTTCATTTGAATTTTGGATTTAAACAAGGCCAAATACAACTATGGACAATGACAATACGTTTGTTACATTCTACTCTCAATAACTCAATCGATCTTTATGTATATATAGTACTTTTAAAAAGACATATCCAACCTCCACCGTACTTTCGTGCGATCACTAAAGAATTGCTTATACACTAAAGAGCTTATATACGTTTATTAAAAGACTGACTTTCATTCATTATCATTAGTCCAGCGTGGAACTATACATATTGAGTTATATTAAAGAAAATTTCATAAGTTAAACTTTATAGGTTCTAAATGTGAAGATAATGACATTGTGTTCATAATTGAATTCTGAATTTAATGTAATTTATAGATGTCTAGTGAATTTCTTAATACACAAATATAAAGTTTGGATTAAAGATAATGGACTCAACCCATTCGCAACCTTCTAGCTCCGACTTTTAGTAATACACACTTTCACTATAAATTTTTATGCTATCAATGTAATTTTATAGGTGGTGTTAATTAATTAGTAATTAGTATTGCTGATCCTAATATTTTTTTGTAAAAATTTATCCCATAATTTTATAAGTGATTGGGTTGCGTAAACATATATATATTTCATTAGGATCCGGCTCCTCTCCATTTCTCTTCTCTCTATTTTCTTCAAGTTCTTGCTTGGATTGGAGACACATGGCATAGGTTAAGATTAATGGGTATGATTTAATTGACTAAAGTAAGATCTTAACTATGGTTTAGATAATTAATTCCTTAGTTTTTAGTAACAATTTTTTCCTCCCTTTTTAACAAGTTTTTTAAATTTATACGATAATATCTTTTCCTTATGCAACTGCTGGACTTCTTTTTTTAACAATTTTTAAATTTTCTTTTTCCCATTTCAAAATATTAAATCAAAAATAAATTGACCCTACTCATGATTTATATAATTAATATTTTATATATTTGTTTTCAAAATTATTGTAATCCCGCAATCATATTATCTTGTCTATAAATATATTTGTTTTAAAATCCCTCTTTTCCAAAAAAAAATTCCGGCCGCAGTTGTCTTCCACTTTTATTTTCTTGAATTTATAACTCACTTATTTATCTTTCAATTTATTTTTGAGTTAATATTTTGAAATGGAAAAAAGAAAAGTTAAAAAATTGTTAAAAAGGTTACTTAAGGAAAATATGTTATCGTATAAATTTAAACAACTTGTTAAAAAGGGAGGAAAAAATTGTTACTAAAAATTAAGGAATTAATTATCTAAATTATAGTTAAAATTTTACTTTAGTCAATTAAATTATATCCATTAATCTTAATATATGCCATGTATTTTCAATTCAAATAAGAATTTGGGGAAAATGGAGAGAAGAGAAATGGAAAGGAGGCTCATCCATTTCATTATGTTAGAATAGCAATGATATGTCTGCTTTGGTTATAGCTAATTTGCATTTGCATGCATTGCATGGAGATTTGTATAAGTGCATGTAAAGGGCAGCGTGGCACGTGAATTAATGGGTAATGATTAACACTTTATTGGGTTAGTGTTTTAAGCAGCAAAGCAGATGAGATATGAGTAATAATTAGAGGCAAATATATTTGGAAAATTGGTCCAAGAGTTAGGCCAGGGCCCCACAAAATCTAATATAATGAGCCACGTAAACATCATCATCATCATATATAATGAAGGGAAGTGTGAGTATATTTGTTGGTCATCCTTGAAGGATGTGAAAATTAAATGGTGGTGGGCATTCGTGGGGGTTTGGTTTCCATGATTAAGCAAATCTACGAAATAAATACTCAGTACTCCCGCTCAAATTATTTATAGTAATTTTTAAATATTTTTTTTGAAATTATTATGTTAGTTTAGAAAATTAAGATAAAATTAATTATTTTTTCTATTTATTCTTAGTAGTAGTAATTGTACTTGAGGACCACAAATATCTCAAAATAACACATAAACAAAATAAATATTCAACAAAGAGATCATGTGAAAAATAAATACAATAAATAATTTGAAACGGACATAGGATATACCACAGGTCGCATTTATTTCAAGAAAATTTATTGGCATTTGAGATCACTGCTTCTTTATCCCTACTCCATCTTCTAGAGCCTGGCATCTGTCATTAGTAATCACTATATCTATATATTTCGCCCATTTCCCTTCTTTATTTTGAAATAAATAAATGAATTTTAGTTATGAGTTTAATTTATGTATATTTATTGTTTAAAAAATATTTACACAACGAAATAATTAAAAGTAATTTTTATTTAATAATATTAATTTATATTCTTAATAAATAATAAGTTACTTATGTTATGATAAGTTAAATTACACGTTTAATATAATTGAACATGCCATAGTAAGTTACCTTACATTTATTTTAGGCTACCAATTAGAGTAATATTTATTGTAATGATCTTTTTCATAACTTGACTCTACAATTATTTTCTGTTTGGTAAGTCTACGGCCTTTCTCGAGCCCTATTTACAATTAATGCAGGATATTTTGTGCATCATTTTTTTTAGTCCATAAAGTCATGGTGGGTGATTTTAGTCGGAATGGTCAATTGGTGTCTAATTTTGTCGTCATACCAAACACACGATGAATTAAGGGTGATGATGCAGAAACGAAAGATATGTATTTTGAAATGCAATAGAACGTTTGCAGTGTAGAGAGTAGAGACCATCCATGAAATTGTGTAAATCAAAAAAAAATGGTGGGGGTGGTTGGGGTTGGGGGTGGGGTGAGAGAGGGGGGGGGGGGTTGATGAAGCATCTATTGGAAAGTGGAGGGTTTGGTCTGGTCTCTGGTCTTCCCGTTTGTCGAACTAGGGGGTGACACTAATCTCAAGATGATCTGATTCTCTCCCCCCCTCTCTCTCTCTCTTTGCTCTTTGGACTTTGAATCTTTTAATCCAAATCCCATTGATATTCCAGAGGAGTTTTTGTTCTGTTTTGGCTTTTGGACCCCATCACATTTCATCATTAGTACTATGTGACTCGTGGTGGCCCCCTCTTACTTTTTTCTTCCTAATTATTAAACACACACACACCCCAAATCTAGCTCCATTTTTTCTTTTCAAACAAATTATTAAAATCCTGAGGGTACTTTTTAGCTATACTAAGTTTGCATCTTTGAGTCAAAGATTTGCTCTCTATGTCATGTTGGAACATTTGTTGCTTTGATGATTGCATAGTATCTCATTTTCATGATTCCTATTCCTTCCCCATCCCTTTTTTCTCTTTCTCGCTTTTTGTCTACTGTCCACAAAATCTATGCATCTCCTCCTCCTAATCTATACTCTACTCTGTTTTCCAACCCTTTTTTTCCGTCCAGGTGACTCGAGCCCACAATCTTGAAATTTTTTGTTTGTTTTTTGCATTCAGTGGTGAATTTATAGCTTAAATTATGGGGTACGTGAACTCGTGATCTCTCAGTAAAGCTAGATATTTTATGTATATATTTTTTAAAAATTGGTATAATATTATCTGTTGACACTCATATATAAAAAGGCTAAACTGTGCATTTGGTCGAAGGTTGTGTTCTTTACACATTTTTTTTGTATAAAATTAAATCAATGAGAAGAATAAGTAGTGAAGGGAGGTTGATAGATATACTACTAATAATCATGATGACAAGAGGACTAAGATTACCTAAAACATTCATAGACTCTCTCAATCAGTTCACGTGAATACAGGGGTACGTACGGCCAATTTCCTAGTGATGTTGGACAATGCCTGAAACTGCTTGTTGTTGTATTCTGCACCTTTAGATGAAGAAAGGAGTGGTGTATATCAGTATTTAGCAACTTACGTGTATCATTTTTATCAATCACTTTCAATATTCCTTACTCTAACTTGATGGATTTGACTGCCCATTGCACTAATAAAGTCTGGTCTTTGTTTCGTTGATAATTATAAACACCACTACCTTACACTGCCGCAACCTAAACTCAAGTTTCATGACTTGCATTTGGTACACGTTTGAAACTTTTTAAGAGTATTCGGTTTCAAGATTTGGAGTGACAAATACTCTGTAACACTAGATTTAATATTATCTGGTAAATTACACAGCTAGCTAGTTGACACTCTCTGGATCGGATGATTATGGTAGGTTTGAAGAGTTAATTAAGACTAATTAGGGCTCTATTTCTTATTGTGAGACTACTCATGTTAATTAATGAGAGTGATCATCTTTGCATAACTAAATCGAGATAATCAAAATGTGTATTGAGTTAAACAGTTATTTATCTAATTATCTTAAGAAAGAGGACAAAAGGATTGTGAATAGAGACTATTAAGAATCATAAACTTTTTCAGTGTGATAAATTTTTTATTTTATTTCTAAGAATTATAAATTTCACATTCTAAGAAAGATTACCTAATAATGTAAAAATAATAATAAAAAATCAGTGTAATCTCATAAATGGAGACAGGAAAGGATAGGATGTGGGGGTAGAGAGACTATTTTTGATAAACGCTTGACTCAAAAAAATATAGACAAAAGAAGATAACAAGTAAAATAACGGTAACCAAATAACAAGATAAACAGAGAAATAAAGCAACATGTAGTAGTGAAAATTGAAGAATATATAAAATACTAAGCTGATATGAAATAATACTACTCCTAATTTTAATTACACTAACATTATATCAAAGATAAACTGTGTATAATAAACCTCTGTGATCGAGCCTTTTTTTAAACCCTGCACATAATAAAAAATTTAGTTCACCGGGCTGCCCTTTTAAACTCAAATGATTAAAATGCAATAGTAGGAGGAGAGGTAGTTCTAATTTGCAGTATGTTTGGGGGTGGCCGGGAGAGTGCAGAAAGGTGGGGAGGGGCCGGGAGAGCAAGGTTAATATTGGGTGTTGAGTTGAGAGTTGAGACAGGTCGCCTCGTGATCGGAGAAGGCAGATCCATGGAAGACTGTTCCCCCTTGTCACGTGGGTTCTCTTTTGACTACCCTTATGACCATTATTTCCTACGTACTCTTACTATACTCTACATTATTATACATACGTTGGGACTATATAAATTACAAAAAGTTCTCTACTAGCAACACAGAAGTAGCAGTATAACTCAGGTATTACTATATATAGAGACCACTTGGCACTTTGCTTATCAACCCCATACTTGCATCAATAGCATCGTAGTATACACTAGCACTTCAAGAGTCTCTCTCTCTCTCACTAAATAAGTAACACATGAATATGGTCCCTACCTCTCTGCAATTTATCTGCAAACAAAGAATCCAAAAAAACGTTGTAGCAGACGTTTGACGACCAACGTGGACTCCCCTGCACCTGCTGACTAGTATTTCGCCATTTTATGGAGTATTAGCTTATATAAATTAGCTAACAGACAATACTACAAACCCCAAAGCTAGCTACCCTCTCTCTCCCCCTTAATTCAATTCAAACCTTCTATTATTACTTACATTTCCCTTTCAACTTACTATTCCCCTCTTTACCCCCCCTCTCTATACACTTGTGTTAGTTCTCTATAAACATCCTTGCTCGTTAATTTGAGGAAGTAGCTAGAAGAAAAAAATGATGCATCGATGTAGTGGCAGTATGGTTGGTCCTTGTTCATGCGGTCTGTTTCACAGCCAAACCGGCACTACTACTACTACTACTACTTCATCTGCATTCTCAATGCTTTTCTCCCATAACCACACTAGTACATTTGATCATGAATATTCGGAAAACATGTACTCTTTTGCTCCTTCTTCTTCTTCATCTGTGGATTGTACTCTCTCTTTAGGGACTCCTTCTACTCGTCTTACCAATGACATGAATGAAAAGAAATCAATTTACTCTAATCATGAACGTCGCTCCTCTAAATGCATGTCCAACTTCTGGGATATTCTTCACCCCAAACAACACATGACTACTCACAAGTCCAGTCGCGGCAGTAGCAATGGCAATAACAACTCTACTACTGACCCCCTTGTTGCTCGCCGCTGTGCTAACTGCGACACAACCTCTACACCTCTATGGAGAAATGGTCCTAGAGGCCCTAAGGTATATCCATTTTGTCTAAAATATCAGTGTAAATAATTTTTATCTATTTACCATCAGGTTAATTTAAGGAGGATTACTCGTAGAGATTTTCTGAATGGCCATTATTTAAATTGACATTGTATAAAATTTGGTCTCGTAAAAATATATGTTCATGAAAAAGTGATGTATCTGCCTTTTTTTGTCCACATAGTGTATAATGAGCTTAATTTGTTTGTTTTTTTGCACTATAAGATTGAATTTAACCATAGGTAAATTTTAATATAGTAGCGACTTTGACTCGATGTATATAAGTTAAATCCTACAATTATTAAGGTTGAAACTAATTATGATTATAATGGATTGTATATGCAGTCACTTTGCAACGCGTGTGGAATTCGTTTCAAGAAGGAAGAGAGAAGAGCGAGTGCAGCAGCAGCTACCGCTAACAATGGAGGAGGAATGGAGACGCAACAACACATGATAAACAGTAGTACTACTACTTCATGGGTTCATCATCATCACCATTCACAACCCCAAAAAATGCCTTGTTTCTCTTCAGCTACCTATGGAAATGAGTTCAGGTTCATAGAGGATGATGACCACCACCACCACCGTGATTCCGATGCCACCGCTATTCCATTCCTTCCTTGGCGTCTCAATGTTGCTGACAGGCCAAGCCTTGTTCATGACTTTACTAGATGATTAAAAAAATGACATTATGGTGCACTAAAGCTTCCGCTTTACTAGATGATAAAAAAAAAGAAAATTTTAAATAGGATCAAGGTTTAATTAAATTTGAAGAGAAGAAGAAAAATGGGAGAAGCCAATTAATGACGTGTCATGAAGATGGTGATGGTGGGCTATGGTTGAAGAAATTCTTTTCTTTCAGATGTTTTCTTTTTTGGTCCATCGTCTTTAACAGAGATGGAGTGAAAATGAGTTAATTCTATGTTTTTTATGTTTGTTGGCTTTTCCTCCTTTTGGGTACTAGTTGTTTTATTACTCCTAGTATCTTTAACTTTTCACTTTGATGATGATCACTCAATATATATATACACTAAGTAGTAGCATCACTTTTTCTCTGTTAGTCCTTGTCATCCATATAGTGTATACACTTTCTTGAATATGATGATCCACCAACACTTCTCTCTTTATCAACTGAAAGTTTTCTGCTGTTTATGCTGCCGGCAAATTCTGAAACAGTGTCTCTTTTTAGCTTTCTAATGTGTGACCAGTGACCACAACTATTGCCACACCAGTTCTGCCTGCATTCATGAATTATTATTAGCAGTACCAGAGCCAGAATTTTCCGTAAAGAGGTTCAAAATACAAAGAATTAAACACACAAAGAAGCTCCAAAGGGATTTAACATCTATTATATATACATAAAAAATAATTTTAACCTTCTTGCACCCATGTGGCTTCGTCAATTTAGTAGTAGTTCGTGTCATTTTATTCTGGGCCACAACTGAAATGTTAGTATTAATCAGTGTTTGTGTTAACTATATGATTGAGACGATTATTTGGGTAATAGATATGCTACAGCCTTTGTTTACTTTTTTCTTTTTTCGTTTTGGAGTGCAACAGGACGACAGAACACTGAGCACATCATGGTCCTGAAGAACATGGAAATGAAATTGCAGTTTTCAGCTGTAACAGAAAACTAAAGGGCCTGAATATGTAAGCAAGATGTGATGCTTCCATTTTGGCTCTTTCGGGTGCTGAAATCTCAATTTATCTGGCCATGAAATTTTAAAAAATAAATAAATTGTGATTTAAAAAAAGTTATAGATATTTATGTACTTATAAATTATCTTGTTGAAGATAAATATAAAATTTTAAACTGAAAATACTTTTAAATACGTATGATATATTTTTAGAACATATTAAACAAAACGTATGTCAAATAAATTGGGCGGGTTAGACTAATGGGATTACTATTGGGGCTTCAAGATAAGTTTACAATGCGAAAGATATACAAAGAAAAGAGTAAATCAGGTAAAAGATAAGTGGAGTTTTCAGTACTTTTGGGATATAAAATCTGGACTAAAATATTCCCAGCTAACACGGAAAAACACTAGCATACAATACTGGAATTCAAAATTTTGACAAGCAAAACTCTAACACAATGTGCATTGCGCTAGAGTTCAAACTCAAGTACAAAATCCTTGAGTTCTTACCTGTAGGACAACAAATTCAAGGACTCTTTCCTTGAGTCCCATCCCACTTTGACAAGTGAAACTCAAGCATGATATGCTTGAGGTCTAACTCAAGGATAGAATTATTGAGTTCTCAGTTGTAAAATCATAAACTTAAGGACACGTTTCTTGAGTTCGAATGTCCTTGAGTTTTTAGGTGTAAATCCGCACAATAATTATCATATGAGACATAAATTAAACGTCATGTAAGTAGCTCAACAGTTTGGTTCCCGTTGATCATTTCTTTTTTCTATGTCCATGGTTATTCAGTTTCATTTATTCCTTCCACTACTAATTGCCAGAATATGGGGACTTTAGCACTTACATTAATCTAAATTTAGATTTAGCATCTGGAAAGCTATTGGATAGAAAATAAATACATTGTACTAGGTACCTAATTGGGTCTCAGTTATGATGAGATACAAACATGTTTTGTTTGAAAATGATGGACTATTTGTTAAAATACTCTAGTATCAGTTGAAACTTGAAATGAAGCTTGGGCCCTTCCTTTAGAATAAAATTGCAGGGAAATATTATGCATATGTACTTCTGGGAAGAGTGTAGAAGAGATTAGGTTTTCCTTGTTTAGTTTAGGGCTAATTATAAAGTGACTAAATGTTAACAGTAGTTAGTTTGAGATGAGGATTATTTTTTTGGGAAAAAATCTTTTAACTTTTTATAGCCCTAAGGTAGATTGCAATAAATAGTCATAAAATAGTGTGGCCGTTCAGATATATGAACATTTTGTAGATGTGGGAAAATATATTTTAAACATGATTAAAATATTACATATCAATGTCTATCATTTTGAATTGGTGTATAATTAATACATGACTTGTATATAAATATTATATAACGAGAAAAGATAATTATACATTAATTATACAATGATTATACATCAAATATTTAATAATTATACACAAATAATGAGAAAAGATAATTATATAGTATTCATTATACGATGATTATACATAGAATATTTAATGTCTATGTACCAAGCACCCAAAAAATATCCTTACTCCTATAAAATTGTATGATTAGAATTTAGAATCAAAATCCTAAAACTACTCGAACTATTAATCTGGCTAATAAAAGTAAACAACTCATGAAAGTTGATTATAATAAGATTATCGAAATAAAGTATGACTATTTTGAGTTTAAAGATTAAACGGACTGCTATTTGAGTGAATATTTCTATTTTTTTTATTAGCAGTGTCAAATGGCTATTTGCTTAAGTTCCCTCGTAACAAATGTTAAAACGAGCAGCCCGATAGAATGTGGGCTAGTGGTGTTGATCCATTTAAATGGCCCACGGACGAGATGAAATGACCTGCCCGTTATACTACTGAGGCCCATAACTCTGGAATGAACAAGGAAATTGCTCGGGAAGCCTCCCCAGGATTGGTATATTATTTAATTTTATACCCTTTTTGTGTGCATATTTTGCGAAAAAGGGTTATTTTGTTTTATGGGTTATATTTATCTTTGCAATATAAGTCGGTATTTTTCATGATTACGTAGATAGTTATAACGATTTGATATAATTTGTGAGTAATTCAAACGCGTAGTTAGATTGTATATATTTGTCATTCTTGCTGGAGAGATGCTACACAGGAAAAAATCAATGTTCAGAAAAATAATAATGCATGTCATAATTCTAAAAATAGTCTGTTTTTTTCTTATTTTTTTGTTTGTAGCTTTGAAACATGATTACATGGTTTGTGAGTAGTCCAATAAGATAACTACTTCCTCCATTTCTAAATAAGTGATCATTTTATTTTTTATTTTTGTTCCTAAATAAGTGATCATTTAGGCTTTCAAAAATAAATTGATCATATTTTTTTAAATTTATCCTTGTTTACATAACCAAAAATCATTAATTAGAAAAGATCACATTAAATATACAATAAAATTTAATTAGGTAAGGTAGTAAGAACACCTTTTATTTTCTTGAAGTGAATAATTTATTAAGGGGTGTGCTCAACCTAAAATGATCACTTATTCAGGAACGGAGGGAGTATCTCACGCGCCTTGAATACGTGTGGTACATGTAATTTTATGAAAAGAAGACTTTGTGGATTTTGTCCACAAAATATTTTTTTTAAGATTTTATGGAAAAAAATTGGTGTGTTGATTTAGGGAGCATCAAATTTTAGTTGTTGCAAACTTTCCTTTGAAATAAAAAGTAAAGTTTGAAGTAAAAGTAGTTACTATCTCACGTGCCTTGAATATGTGTGATACATGTAATTTTATGAAAATACGATTTTGTGAATTTTATCCACAAAGTATTTTTTTAAAAAAAATTATGAAAAGAATTGATGTGTTGATTTAGGAAGCAACAAATTTTAATTTGTTACAAACTTTCCTTTGAATGAAAAGTAAAGTTTGAAGTAATAGTAGTTACTACTTCCTCCGTTCCTAAATAAGTGATCATTTAGGCTTTCAAGAATAAATTGATCATATTATTTCAAATTTACCCTTGTTTACATAACCAAAAACTATTAATTAGAAAAGATCACATCAAATGTACAATAAAATTTAATTAGGGGTAAGGTAGTAAAAACACCTTTTATTTTTTAAGAGTGAACAATTTATTAAAGGGTGTGTTTTACCTAAAATGATCAGTTATTTAGGAATGGAGAGTGTAGTTTACATAAGATACCTACATAAGCACATAATAAAATTTGACCTTGTTGATTGGGAATTAATTATAATATTGGTGGCTACAATGATTTTATCAATTTGTCTGTCCCCAATAATTAATTCTCGTTGACCACGTCCTATAGGGATCCTATATCGAATCAACAACAATAAGCTTGATTTGAAGAGACTCATATATGAAACGACCCGAAATAATATTCGCGGCAACAAATTCAATTAATCAAAATTTAAAAGCTTGAAATTTCACCTCTACATCAATAAATTTAGCCAAGGCATTTATAATACGACCCAAATTTGAAGTTACCGAATAATTCATAAACTTCAAATCTAAGTTCGAGTCAGCTAAATTTGTAGAGCTAGCTTGACAGAAAAATCGTCATGCACTATTGAAGTGTAAACACATTTCTCGTATAGTCACTCTCCCTCTTAATTATCAGCTTACCCTAAAAAGTCTACACAAATGAAAGGGATGTGGGTAAGAAGTAGGCAGTGTGGTTGATCAAAATTTAAACAACCTTAGTATTGTATGGGAAGACAAATTAAATAATTAAGTGTTGCGTTCATCATTAAATGAACAATTAGTTGTCTAAAAGTAAACTGACCCCATCAAGGCCATATAAACAATGTCAAATGACGTGCAAGAAATCGCCAAATTAATCATGATCTTGAAATTATTTCTGTAAGTGTACATAAAAATGTTAACTTAATTTTGCATCAATCTACTTATGTCTTATACCACAGCTTAATAATTGAAGGAAGTACTTCAATAGGTACATAAATAATTGCTTTCAGGTTTCTTCCAAGGCTTAAACACATCTCTAATTAGATTCTGTCAAATAGGCAAAAAAGTGAAAATTTTCTTGGTAAGTAGTAGTATATTTTATGGATTTATATGTTTTATACAGAAGCGTCGACGATGTAAATTAAACAATTTTTTACACTATCAATATGTAGTAAGAATATTCATAAATAAGCCTCCTTAATGTAGGATTTGAAATCTTAAAAATAAGATATAGTACAATATTATTTCTACAACAAGTAAAGATGAGCCGATGGTATAACATTATTACAGTACTGATGGTGTACATTTTTTAACTCTTAAATATATATAGTATCTGCATTGGTAGAGTTGTGCAAAAAGTTGGTTGAAGTGTATAAGCATTAACTCTTGACAGTGTTCTCCAACAAGATTCAGCTTCTCTTTGAAGCAAATGATCATATACTTAAATACTTGCAATGGAACTCTCTTTCAACATCTGCATGTCCCATTCAATTAAAATCTGCATGTCCCATTCAACTAAACGTATGTACATATAGATTTATATACTATATACTACAAATTGTACATCTTTTAATTGACTAAAAAAATGGGACAACGTACGTACGTCGGTGAACTGCATATATAAGTTCCATGATAACTGCGCCGTAACAATATTTTTCTCATGTCAAATTGGTATCTATGATAAAGTATATTTAGACATAATAGTAGAGGCTTGATGATAAATCATTCCACTATCACTCTTGACCAGTTCAACAAAAAATTTGTGAACTTGAATTGGATGTTAGATCAAAATATAGTAGCATGGTAGATCAAGAGTTGATTGTCATATATAGCTAGATTTGAAGAAGAGAACCTAATTAAGAGGTGAGAATTAGAAGTAATTTGTTTTCTAATGTAGATTCAAGTTTTATCATAAAGTAGTTCACCTCATTTTAATGCATGACAAACTTGCTCGCAAGAATGACCATGACTTTTGCTGAATAATAGAGTATAATGGAAGTCAGAAGGCTCTTCATTCAAGTACGTACTATATATGGTTAGTTGTCATTTCTCTATCATATTTAGGTTCTTATTAAACGTGAATTGCGGCCACACCAATTTTCAACTTGCAATATATACAATTCTAACATAATTAAATGCTCGTAGATAGCAAGACTTACATGGTGTTTATTACCATTGACAAGGTTACGGTAGAGTGGTAAGTACTTAATCGTTCATTCTTAAACATAAGTCTTGGGTTTGAACCTTGAATATGAGATTGCTTTTGTTAGGGAGTGCATTACCGGGACTCAATGTGAGACTTTCTGATAGGAGTACCGAACATCGAATAAAAAAAAAGTTGAATACAAGAAATACGATCATTGTTGGCGACTCATTTGGTCACCATAAAAGATAAGGGTCGATGTGGGACTCTTCACAGTTGTAAACTTGTAATTCACTACAAGAACATGGTTTTTAGTGGCTACTTATTTGGTCTCCACGAAAAGTAAGGATTTTTAGAACCTTTTTCTAGCAATGATATGGGCTTTGTAGTGACTTTATTTGCCAGAAAAGACCAATTTCTTGTAGTGGTCCTCTGGTTTTTTTCTTTTTCTTGTTTAGGTTTGTGGGGCTGGGGCTTGGGTTTGTTTAGTCGTTTAGTAAAGAAGATACGAGTACGTGAAAATAGTTCACAAGTAGAAACAATGAAAATTTGGATTAGCTAACAGAGATAAACTAAGAATATTATTATACGCAACAATCTAGAAGTAGATGCACCGGTACCAACTGCATGCCCCTTTCATCATCGTGGGTAATTGCACTCCCTTTGTTCGTAAACACTTATCATCCTTACTAAAAACAGAACATCTATAGTACTTATCATTTTAAAAATCAAGACATAATTAATTTTTTATTTCAATCTTTATCCTTAATCATAAATATTGTGATAAATTTAAAATGGTGCAAAAAAAAATAATATTAAATAGAAAAGAATAATAAATAAAGATAATTTGATCAAATTACTTGTCCATTAATGTTTTTCTTAAAGAGTGTGCAAAACAAAATAGGAGAAATATTTAAGCTCGCACATTTAATGACGAACAAGAGATAACAACCCAACACCAACCCTTACTTCGATTTCTTACTTTAAAAATCCTCTTTCTCTCACCTCTTCCACTTCACCTCTCCCCTTAATTCCTCCATACACACAAACATTTTTTAGAGCTGACAAAAGATGGTGAATTTGGTAGAAGTACAAAAGCCTTTGATGCATTGGCTAATGAAAATGGCTGGAATCAAACCTCATAGTATAGAAATAGAACCAGGCACAATTATGAACTTTTGGGTCCCTTCTGAAACCATAATTCAAAAACCAAATAAAAACAAAAGAAACACCACCACCACTCCTTTCTCTAACAACCAATGTGCCATTTCCCCTGAATCCACCACCAAACCCGACCCAAATAAACCCGTACTCGTACTAATCCACGGCTTCGCCGGTGAAGGAATCGTGACGTGGCAATTCCAAATCGGCGCATTAACTAAAAAATACTCTGTTTATGTACCTGACCTACTTTTCTTCGGGGGATCAGTTACGGATAGCTCCGATAGATCGCCGGGTTTTCAAGCAGAGTGTTTGGGTAAAGGGTTGAGGAAATTGGGGGTGGAGAATTGCGTAGTGGTTGGGTTTAGTTATGGGGGGATGGTGGCGTTTAAGATGGCGGAAATGTTTCCCGATTTGGTTGAGGCGTTGGTGGTGTCTGGTTCGATATTGGCGATGACTGATTCGATTAGCACTACGACGCTTAATGGTTTGGGGTTTTCGTCTTCTTCGGAGCTGCTGCTGCCTACTTCTGTTAAGGGTCTCAAAGCACTGCTAAAAGTGGCTGCTTATAAGAAGCTTTGGTTCCCTGATCGCCTTCATAGGGATTTTCTCGAGGTTAGTTTATTGTTATTACTCTAACGATATATATATATATATATATATATATATTCAATTATTCATCGTTCGTTTCTCTTCTTTTTCGTTTCCTCACCTGAATTCAGACGTGAATTCTTTATGTTTATCGATGTATATAAATTAAATTCGTAATTTAATTATACTAGTATTTAGTTTGTTGTCACGAGTTCACTGTCTATTACTAGTATATAAATTACGCGTGGCTTTAATGATCTTCACTGAATCAGCTAATGGTAAACAAAATGTTTATCCTTTGAAGCTTCAGTAGAAGCCATCATTATATACAACAATAAGTCTTCAAGCTTTTTCTGGAACGTATTTCCCTTTTCTTTGCCAACAAAAGATTAAAAAGGGAAGATAAGAAACACAGAGAAAATAAGAGAGGAGATTGTGGGGTCATTTGCACTTTTCCCCTATTTTGTGTTGGTCTTTTATTTTTGCCTATCAATGCAAAAATCTTAAAGAACTTATGCCCCCACGCCTTCAAAGATAGGCGTAAGTTCATTGTTAAAGGCAAAAATTAAAGATCAACTAATTTGAAGAGCAAACCGTACAATTAAATGATATTAATTGACTACATTATTGCATAGAAACACGCCCATCAAGGCCATAACTTGAAGATATGCAACATTGTACACATTTGTCAACATTTTCCTGTCCCACACTTATTAAGAAAAGGCACCAAGTAGCCTTGCTTAATTTCTGGGTAGCATGGCATCCACCCATATGTTTCATTCTTGACATCACTGTTAGTTCGCTTAACCAACTACACCTAACCACTTTTACGACCAACTATCTTCTTTTTTTCTTTTTTCCAGATATAAGAAGTGTTGATATTATTTTTTTTCACACATATATATGTCAATGTCCTGAATAAACGAAATGGACTGAAAGCCCATTTCAGAAGGGTAAGCTTTCATAAAAATCACTTGGTCAATTTCAGACCCGTTAGCACAAGACAAATTAAATTCGAAGTTTCTTAAACCAGATTCGGATGTCTCTCAAGTTTCTTTCTAGAACATTAGAAGAGTAAGTTCATAACTTGGTGAAATTAGGATTAATAATCCTGAGGAGGAATTGTCTTATATTAATACTAGTATGAAACAACATTAAATGTTAAGTTTTAACCCCAGCAAAGGATCTTATTCCCTCACTTGACAATATGTCAGGTAATGTTCACCAACAGAAAGGAAAGAGGAGAGCTGCTAGAAGGATTGGTGGTGAGCAACAAAGATCCAACCATTCCAAATTTTCCACAGGTACTTGGCATTTCATGAGTTTTCTACTCTTCAATATTTCATACTAAGAAATAGGAAATGTATGGAGTACTAGCCATTTTTTTTCATCTTTTTGGCAGAGAATACATCTCCTCTGGGGTGAGAATGATCAAATTTTCAATTTGGAGCTTGCTCAGAACATGAAACAGTAAGTTTTCAGGCTTGACATGCCCTTACAATATTATAAACTCAAACAAACATATGATCAGCTCCAATAGATGTATTCAAGATCTCCCATCAGTAACTTATTTACACACAAGTACAAGTTATAGTAATAAATAGTTCAGTAATGCACCATTATGATATATGGACCGTGTATTTAAATTAAACTACTACATCAATAATTTAGTAGAAGTGCCACAGAGAAGTTGAATAAACCTGATGATTTTTTGCATTACTTGATGACAGTCAACTAGGTGACAAGACTACATTTCATGGCATAGACAAGGCAGGCCATCTGGTCCACCTAGAACGACCTTGCGTTTACAACAAGTGTCTCAAGCAGTTCCTTACTTCCCTGCATGCAGAAAAAGCCCAAAAGTGAAGGACAGTATCACAAAGTTCACTATCTAATATCATGCAACTTTTTGTCTATGGAAAGGAAAACAACTTCGTGTTTCCTCTGTAATATTAGTTACTATGTAATTTGGGGTTCAGAATTTGAATTGCTGTCTTAATACAAATATATACAAATATATATTGCGAATTGCATATTTTTGCTCCACATGCATTAGCAGTACATGAGGAAAACCTTCTTGGACAAGACAATATATAGTGGTACATGGTAAATGTGGAACAAAACAAGTTTTCAGCCAGGCTGGAATTGCATCACTTGTTCCATTTAATCATCTTACTGCAATTTTATTTTGTATCATCTGAAGGACTGCTGACCCCACGTTGTGGGAATACACTGGGTATGTTGTTGTTGTTGAAGGACTGCTGAATTTCTTCCAGTGTTTTCCCTTTGGTTTCTGGAACCCAAAGCCTCACAAAAACCACCGTAAAAACTGATATCAGTGCATAGATAGCAAATGTTCCTGCCAAAGTTACAGTCTTTAGAGTCACTCCTAGCATCGTGCGGATATATATATATATATATATATATATATATATATATAGAGCGAGAGAGAGAAACCTCCTTTACTCCAAGATAAAAGCAAATTTGCTGTCATTGTAACAAGCCATGCTGAAAACCAATTGGCCAAAGTTGCAACACTGCCACCCAGACTTTTGATGCTCACTGGCAGAATCTGCACAACCAATTAAAACCTCAACATCTCAAAAGAAGGTAAACAGAACACATTTCCTATTGTCGTGCAAAAGGACTATTTATTAGAGAGGCTCTTGAATCCTAAAAAAGAAAGAGTATCATAAAACCTACGTCTAGTGTCCTTGAAGAACATCTCAAATTCATTAATAATATTTTCTAGGAAGAAAGTTTGAACCAAAAATCTGTACGGAAGGCACGCGATCATCCTGGCAGTTATGCAGCGCTTAATAAGTTAAAGAAACCTGCAATAATGCTTGATCTTCCTTTAACACTAACACCATCACCATTAACAGGAGATCTTTATTGTTAGTTTTCCTCAAAATTTCTCAACCATGTTCGCCTGAGAATGTTACAAATTTCATCTATGCTCTACCTTTAATTATGTTTAGGAAAATATAACTTTTCTGGTCTCCTGAACTATAGATTAGCTTTGTCATACCTCAGACATTATGATCCAAGGAATGGATCCCAATCCTACACCAAATGCCATCACCAAGACCTGGAAAATTAATAGGTAAAGGGTCTCAGATATGCCAGAATGCAACAATAGAACACAGATGAGAGCGGGGGGGGGGGGGGGGAATCGTAGGGTGGGAATATTAGAAGGTGAGACAGGAAATATACCACAAGTCCAACCAGAGACAATACTGCAAATAATGAATGCCAATTTTCAGGGGTGAACTCCTGGGTTAAGTAGAAAAAAATTGAGTGACAATAAAAGAAAGTCAATCCCAACGCTTAGAAAGAGATCTCGTTAAATTCAGATAATTGCTTGATCAATTATTATGCATATAAATTCAACTAACTGACCTTCAGGAAGAATGCCATTGCAACAAGGAGGCTGCTAAGGGTCATTACAGATGAGGATACCTAAAGAAAAGAGTATAAGCAAGTTATCCATTTGTTTTCTTTTTCAGAAAATAGAAACTTCACGTGAAATTTCTGAAAGGACTCACAATGAGGAGTAGCCTGCGTCCCGCCTTGTCCACCAGTGATGCAGAGATGCCAGTGACAATGACCTATAAAAGATGTATATTAACTTGGAATAATATATGCTATAAACTTACATTAGATCCAAGGGAAGGGGGCTTACCTGAATAGCCCCGATACCCAATGTTGCAGCTTTATTGGATTTAATTCCTGCACATTTGAAGAGCATTGCAATTAAACTCATATGTCGAACCAGTTGTAACATTCCATAGTGTCTCTATGATTAGGTGGTATTATGCATACAATCTAATTCTGATACATCTGGAATTAATTTGGAAAATAAAGAGAAGACTCGTGATACCTTCTAAGAGTGGGAAACTGCATGCTGTAATGTAGAATTAAGATCACAGTTCGTAATAACTTGCCTATTTTACTTGATTTCACTACAAAAACCTCATCCTGATATGGGCCTGACTTTTTGTTGTTTAGTTCTCCAAATCATCATCTCTTTCTGACAACGTAATGAAAAATTATGTTCAAGGTGGATATCATGTTACAACATGCTTGGGTTACAAATGCATATACAAGTCTCTTGGCTGGTGTTTGGTAAAGCTGTTTTTCAAAATACCCACCCAAAGGAACTGTGGTGTATGTGGATCTGGTTAATGGCATATTACCTTACGAACTGTGGTGCATGTGAATTCGGCTAATGGCATATTACCTTTAGATTGAGAGAACATCACAGATGGCACTTCACATTTTTTAGCTATTTACTGAGAGATAACTGAATGAGGATTGTGGGACAACAACACGGGAATCATTTCTCAGGAACCAACAAAATGAAATGAATAGTTCACACGGCATGACATATTTGAATGGACACTCATGAAGTAACAGACCTAGATGGACAAGGTCCATATCAGTTTCCATCAACCAGATTTGCCAGGCATACGTTTAAGCAAAAGCAAGAAGTACTGGAAGGAATTTAAAAAGGACATAAATATCAAAACTTCATTTTCACAAACATCAAAAAGATCGAAACAACTTAAAAAGAAACTGTTTATCGTCTTTAGTCAACAATTAATACCTGTAACGCTTTTCTTATTATAATAAGTTAATAGTTTCTCTTTGAGATGGAATAAGTTAATAGTTCAAAACTTCAAAATTTGTCTTTTGAGCTCTCCTCCTCCCCGAATCGAAGTCTTCCTCATCCCCATACCTATTGCAGGGTGTTATCTAGGATGCAGAGGAAGAGATTCACTGTTACTCTTCATGCAAAACATGGAATGCTTTTTCCCATTTCTGCTATCCAGAGTGTTACTTTCCTATGTGTTTCTACCAACCATAGTAAAGAACAAAAATAACTGTATAATAATACTTGTAACTGCCAGTATCAAATCATTTGATGATCCGGTATGCATTTCTACGGATAATCAAGGAACTGAACTGACCAGCAGATTTGAAGATGTTACTGGAATAGAATAAAACACCATTAATTCCACTGAGTTGCTGGAGTGCGAGTAGTCCAATACCTACCTGAATAAAAGCACCCTATAAAGTGAGTCTTGACAAGAGTAAGGGGTTTCAATTCAAGTCCTTGTCTAGTCAAGGATACCAGATATAAAGCAGCATAATTAAAGAATCCAACATAAATGTGTACCAGCAAAGGATAGTAATATCGCCGTCTCTTGAGCTCGGAAAACCGAATGGTAACTTTTTTAGTTGATGACTTCACAGATTTCTGAGACAAAGACAGGAGAAACAAATGATCATGCACAACTTTTTAGTAGTTTGCACTGCAAGAAGTTTCTACAGTGCAATTTGAGGGTTCAAAATAATTGAGATATGATCATTAAACACGTTCAACAAATTACCTTGATCTCATTCACTTCTAAGGATATATCTGTGTCAAATCCCCGTAGAACTTGCAAAGAAGTTTCAAAATCTTCAGTCAGCCCGTTTTTAGCCTAAGTAATACGGCGTTGACATCAGTATAACATAACAATGAAATCCTAGTTGTGACAAACATAAGTTTGGAACTCATACCAACCAACGAGGAGATTCGGGGATAAAAAATAGACCAGGTATCAAAACCAAGCATGGCAACATCCCTGCAGAGTGGAATCATAAGCTGAAAAAGTTAGCTACATAAAGGTTTACTAATAAATATGTTCCAAATTAAAGTTACAAGGGACTTCACACTATAACAGTCCAAAAAGAAGAATGGAAATTCTATTTAATATACAGAAACACATCAGCTCATTCAATGTTTTTGAGTTGCTTCAATGAACTTGCAGATGGAGAATAACTTCAGATATTTCTAAAAGGATTGGGTACTTTAGAAAGAAGAAAAACTTATTTCAGCAAGATGAACGTCGTCAAATGCTTGCTTGATAAAAAAATTCCAGCTAATTCTACCATCTTAAGAATAGAAAAAGTTAATAAGATAACAATCAATTCGTCAATCACCAAATGGTTAGGGAATCTATTTGCAATTAAGCTAACTTTAACAAGGAATACCAGACCGTATTGCTCACCTATAACTGCAAGCACTCTCCAGCTTACAAATAATCCCAACAGGTATACCAGCATTATCCCCACTGTTACAGAGAGCTAATGCCAAGAGATCAAATTATTTCCTTTTTTATTAGAAAACGAGCCATTTATATCTATAAATCATAAAACCTAGAGGATTGAATGACCAGAGATAACTGTAAATCCCAACATAAAACCAACCTGGTTAATGGATCCAAGGACTCCCCTCATGTTTTTAGGTGAAATCTCTGCTATATATACAGGCACCTGCAGATAACAAGCAAGACTATTAAGCATAACTTCAAGAAGAACAATTATAGAAGTTAAACACTTAAGATTACCACATAGGAAATAATGCCGACACCAAAACCTTCCAACAACCTTCCCATATACAAAAATGAGACATCCTGTTAAAAATGGGAAAAGGGTACATATGGTCAAGTTAATTACCTACAAAAGTGCAAATTCAACCAGAATGTGCCAGAGATAACAAATAATCACTTACAGTGGCAAATGAAACGGCAAGCCATCCAATAATATTAGGAATTGATGCAATCATTAGAGTCTGCATTTTAGAGAGAAGATGAGGTAACTGGGGAAAGTTACTAAAGAACCAAAGAAAGAAAAAGAAAAGATTATCATAGTGTCAAACTTCTGTTCAGGCGAGTTTTAGAGCAACCGTAGAGTTGCTCCTTTGGTGACATGTAGCTCAAAGATTCGATGTGTGAAAACTTTTTCTTTTGTTGCAGAAATGCGAAGGAAAGGTTGTGCTCTACATAGGAGCACCTTACTACCTCGCATTAGTTAGGCATACTTTGCGTATGGAGTAAGTACTTTATCAAACTTCCTTTATTGGCATTAAGAATACAAGACTAAATAGCTGAAAGTGTCTTAAGATTATACCCCTTTTCGTCCAATGTATTCTGATATTTGACCGCTTGCAATTGCGCCAATCATTGCACCAACATTTGCTAAAGATCCAAAGACCGAGAACTGTCCATGAAAAAGTAACACTATGTTTAGCAATACATCAATAAGAAGATACTAAATAAAACCGGCAATCTATGAACTTTTTCAAGGAAAGTCCCGCATGGCACATCGTTTCATTCAGTCACCAATTCTATTCTTTTTTTCGTTTAGAACTTGTAGCTTCGCTACACTAGATACATGGTGTGTTTGGTTGGAAGGGAAGTGTTTTCCATGAAAAATTCATTTTCTTCTGACTGGAAGTCATTTTCTTTATAATTATTTTCAATTGTAACTTCATATTACTTGCTTCAACTAACATTGTTATCAATCTTTAGATACTCAATAGTTTAATCAAACACTCTCCAATGTGCTAATATTATTTGTAAAAAAGAATACTTTTTACTCGCTAACCAAACACCAGAAAACATTTTCCGTGAAAAATTAAGTTTTCCATACTAAATACAGCCACAAAAACTTCCCCTGCTGTTGGTTTTGTACAAGAAAAAAAAACTAAGACAAAAATACCTCTGAAATGGTAAGTCCAAGGTCGCTGGTGATTTCGGACTGGGTAGGGTTAGAGTAACCACACTACAAAATGACAAAACCAATGAACCACAATAATATAATTAATCATACAAAGATATAAAATTTTGTACTCCCTTCGTCCCAATTTATATAGCACAACCAAGTTTTTCTTCGACCAAAATTTTTTAATATTTTAACTTGTTAATTATTGCAATTTATAGTAGTTTTTACGTAGTTTTCAAATATATAAATTTTATTTCAAAAAAACTTGTTATACATCCAAATTCAGGATTAAAGTTTAGAACTTTGAATCTCATAATTTCAAATTGTGCCACGTAAATTGGGAGCAGGGGAGTATACGCAAATGCAAGATGGTAAGGAAATGAATGGTTCATACGGTGAAGCCAAGTTGAATGGGGCCCAATGCAACAATGAGAACACAAAGATAAATGGAGATGGATTCACGGAGGATTTGGGCGGAGGAGCCCATCATACTGGACTGGCGGGAGCTCATCCGATACCAGCTGCCGGTATGGAGTAAGGGCTTCCGAAGCGCGTCGTCGGCGGTGGTATCATCTCGGAAACTCATCGTTCTTCCGTCGTTTAGGACTGAAGGTGAAAGATGAAAGGATGGTGAAGGGGATGATTATTCATCAACTCCTTAAATGGCGCATATTTCGCAACTGACTCTAAAATAACGGTGGACAGAAGCGGGATGGACACTCTTTTTATTTTACTTCCTTTTAATGGTTTCTATTTTTTCTTTCTTTCGGTTAATACGTCCTCTCTTACAGCATTCAGAGGTAAAAAAATGCGCAGTTTTTATGTGAAAATTATTTTTTTCAACACAAAAATATCCTTATCATTATACATATTTACCAATATATTCTTTATTAATTAATTAACATATTTCATAAATTTGATTAAGTTTTATTTTTTAAAAAAATATTCTTCATTCTTATACCATAACTTCTTTATTTCATTTTACGTTTTATATATTATTATTTTATATTTCTAAAAGGTAAGCATTGAAAATGCTAGTGAACTCAGGAAAAAGGTAACAAAAAAATAAATTTCTCATTTATTTATATTATTTTACATATAAATTTTAGTAATTGTGAAAGTTTTACTTTTGTAGATAAAAATAATAACCAAACAAAAAATAACAATCATCAATATTATTTAATATTTTAAATTAGGTATTATTAGATTATTTATGCATCTATGTATAATATTGATTGAAAATTTGTAATATGTATTTTTCAATTAAATTTAATAAAAAGTTAATTAAAAATTTTATAATAGATATTTAAAATAATTACTCTCGATAAAATAATCTTAATAGTATAAGTCTATTGATACCTGTTCTTTTCGTAATTTATCTCTCAAAAACACTTTTAGAAAAAGATTAGCCAAACACAATCTGTTTATCAAAAGCACTTTTTGAATGAATTAGTCAAACACAAACTATTTTTTTTTCAAAAAACACTTTTCTGGAAAGCTATTTTATAAAAGTGCTTCTTAACATAAGCAGTTTTTCAATCGCTAGGCCAAACATGCTCTTAGTTCGGAAAAAAATATTTCTTTCCCTTTTTATAATTTTTTAATTTCAACTATTCATGTGACATATTTAAAATCACAAGATTAAAAGTATTTTAATACATTTAACATATCTTCAATTTAAATTTCGTGTCAAAGCCAAAAAAAAAAAAAAAGTAGAAGGAATAGTATTTTTGATCCCTCAATTATAATTTTAGTCCTTCTAGTATTCGACTAAACACATTTAACACAATTAATTTTTGGAACTTCTACTCATAAAACTTCAAAAAAAAAAATCAAGTAAAATGCATGTCCAACGTCCAAACACAACTTTAAAAACTCAAATTTTCATGTTTTAACTTCAATTTTTTTTGCCAGATGAAAGTAATTTTGTTCTATTACTCTATATTCAACATTAATATAGTTCTAAAAATATTTAGCATAACATATTTTCAATATAAAAAGCCCAAAACACATATTTCAATTAATTACTATAAGTTAAATGTGTTTTTTTAAATATCACAAATACTAAAATTAAAAAAATACTACTATTTTCTTTTTAAACTATTATCCGTTTTTCTTTTACCATGAATTTTAAAATATCCATTAACTATTTTCTTGGTGCATTTCCTCCCAATTCTATATTTGTGGCCCTATTCTTCTTCCTCAATATATATAATTGTCCTACACGTTGATTATTGAGGATATAAAAGTGGTTATTGGTTTTAGTCATTTTGAGTTTTTTTTTTAAAAATAATTCCATGTCAGCTTTGCCATTTTTCATAAACAAGTAAAAATCAAATGAAGAAATATTGTCCAATATGTAAATTTCAGGGGCCCGTTTTGACATAATATAAGAGCTGAGGTACCAAAAAAAACGCCGCCGCCGCCGTGTCCTCCCAATCGCCACCGAATTCCCCTCCTTCCTCCGCCGCCATAGGAAGAGAAAATTACACCGGCAATTTTCTCATGGGTGAACAAACCCAAACACAAAGGAAAACCGAAACCCAAACTCCATCCATATCTCAATCTCAACCCAGTTCTGATTCCACCGTTGTATCAGAACCTCCTGTTGATATTCCTCCAAATCCCTCAAATCCTTCGAAAATCCCTATTCGCCCCCAGAAAATCCGTAAACTCTCTTCCACTACCGACCAAAAAGCCCTTCAACCTTCTGATTCATCGCAATCAAATAGTACAGGGACAACAATCACCAAGAATCGTCGGAGGGGTTCATCACAATTGACGAGGGCTTTGCCCCAAATCATCAAATCATTATCTGTTAATGGGGAGATTGAGAATGCCCTTCACCATCTGCGTATAGCGGACCCACTGCTTGGTTCCCTTATAGATACCCTTCCTTTCCCAGCGTTTGAGTCGCACCAGCTTCCATTTCTAGCACTTTGCAAGAGTATTCTCTATCAACAATTAGCTTATAAAGCTGGTACTTCCATCTACACGCGTTTCGTTTCTCTATGTGGCGGTGAGGATGTTGTATGCCCTGACGTTGTTCTCTCCCTCTCTGCTCAACAGCTCAAGCAGGTTGGTATCTCGGGGAGAAAAACAAGTTACCTTTATGACCTTGCGAACAAGTATAAAACTGGAATTTTGTCGGATGACACTGTTGTAAAGATGGATGATAGGTCTTTGTTTACAATGCTTTCGATGGTGAAAGGGATTGGTTCTTGGTCAGTACATATGTTCATGATATTTTCCCTTCACAGACCGGATGTGTTGCCTGTTAGCGACTTGGGGGTTAGGAAAGGAGTAAGGATGTTGTATGGGTTGGAGGAATTGCCGAGGCCGTCGCAAATGGAGCAATTGTGTGAGAAATGGAGGCCATACCGGTCCATTGGGGCATGGTATATGTGGCGGTTTATTGAGGGAAAGGGGACCCCAACTACTGCAGCAGTAGTGATGGAGGGTGGTCTTGTGCAGCCCTTGCAGCAAATTGAGCCTCAACAGGAGGTACAACAACATCAATTGCAACTTCTGGAGCCTATCAGTGGCATTGGCAGCCTCGGGTATGTGTACGAATTTGCTTCTGAATGTTTATATGATATATTCTGGATAAGTGCATAAGGTGCTCATGGTATTTGCTACACATTGGGATTCAATTGCAGTATAAATTCTTTATTATTTTTTTGTCTATTATTGTATATTAGATGATTTTTATGTTGAGAAATGGTATGTGTCTTAGATGTTCTGCAAATGTTTTGTTTTGCATGAATGTTGTGTATTTGGTGTGATTCAAGACGGCAGTCTGCATAAATTAGCTACTTACCTTGAGAAAGTCTTCTATGATATTGTGGCCTTTAGTGGGGTATGAATTTTCTTCATTGATTCCACAGATATATATTGTTATGAACCAATTGTCCCTCATCGGATAAATAGAGAAATGCTAATGTTAAATGAGTTCTCCCATCTATCAGACTAGTCTTTTGGGTTGGGCTCTCCTGTTTGGTTTGTAACATTGGTGCTTTCATTGAGAGTGGGGACCGCGACTCGGAGTGGTGGCCTGGACCCAAGAGGGGTGCCAGCCGTGACCAGTGTTGTAAAAGGCGGGGGCGTAAGGCGAGGCTTTTACTTAGCACAGGGCAAGGCATAAGCCCCGGGGCATTGGGGCGTAAGCCCCATGGATCTTTAATTTTTAATTTATAATATAGTAAAATACTATAATAACTCAAAAATTATAAAAAAAAATACATTAACAATTTTCAAAAATTTAAAACATGATTAAAGAAACTCATAGAAAATAAAACTTCTAACGTCATTTTACAAGTAAAAATAATGCAATGTTATAAAAGCTATTATGAGATTCAAATCAACTCTAAGATTTTAACTCCAAACAATAAAAGAATCACAATTTCTTAGAATATATGACTATACTATGCAATTTACCTTCCAAAAAAGAAATAATTAATAAACTATTAGATTATAATTTAAACATCACTCCTTCATGAATAAAAAAAATACTTTCAAATAACAAAATAATAAAATATGATAATTTTGAGACATAGGAACCAAAAACATGAAGACCAATGACAAGTGAAGATGTAAAATTTGGCTGTGTTTTAAAAAGAAATGTTAAGTGATATTCACCCTAACGGCATTCTCAAATAGTAAATAAGCAATTAGTTTTTTCAACTTTATTATTTCTATAGATGAAAAAAACTACTAAACATCATTCATTTATTGAAGAATTATGAGGATCAACAATGTTGACTAAGAAATTTGACACATAATTGGGTAGAATTGTTAGGCGAGCCCCGAGCGTTGGGCGTTAGGCGTATTTGGGGCGTAAGCCTCACAGGACTTAAGCCCACACGTAAGCCCCGAGGCGTTTTGCCAGTGCCTCGCCCCGGGGTGAGCCCCCAGGCGAGCCTCAAGACTGCCTTTTAAAACACTAGCCGTGACCAACGAGAACTCGGAGTGGTGGCCTGGACCCAACTGGGCCAGCCGTGACCAACGAGGTCGTTGGTTCCCAAGCTGGGGCGATTGTTATGAACCAATTGTCCCTCATCGGATAAATAGAGAAATGCTAATGGGTTTATAAGCTAAATGGGTTCACCCACCTATTAGACTAGTTTTTTGGGTTGTGCTCTCCTGTTTGGTTTGTAACATATATGTACTTCAGTTCAGAAGATCCTTGTCATAGTCGACAGTAATGTATTTTCCCTGTATCTAGAAATGGATAAACTTTCAAATCCAAAAAAACAAATTCTCAAATCTGAATGCAGATGGGGGCAACTTATAATGAAAAACCACCACTTGATTAGCTAAACAATTGTGTCGAGGTGGAATAAAAGACCAAACTGGTGATTTGTTCTCCTATCTGGCTACAGTACACACATGTGGCTGCAAAATGCCCATCGCAGTTTTGTTTCCCTTGCGTGCATGGGTTTTTTGCATTGAAAATCTTCAATACCATGAAGATTCTATAATTGGAACCTAGCGAATCGTTTTACGAGCAAAGCCTTTGGTGATTATGTTTTAAAGAATTGTATGTGAGTGTTCCAAACTACCTGAAACTTGTGAGCTTTAGACTAGTTAATTTGTTTCTGAAGGTGTAGTAGATGGTATGGGCTTTAAAAGTCGAAATCTCTGTTGATGCTGATGCTTTTTGGGTTTTCTGCTTTGTCTATGTATATGCTAAAAGATGCACGGTTGAAGGAGGTAAAAGATGTAACATACATTACCATGAATGAGCAAGAAGTTGGCTGCATAAGTGCTGAATGCAAAAGAGATATAGAGATAAGGTGTCTGGGGACAGTCTTCTTCTTGAAACAAAGTAGGGCACAGTTCATACATGGACTCAAATATGAAATTTTGACTTCTTATGGCAGATGTATGTTGAGTGGGGTATATCATTTTTTGTTGATGTAATAATTTTATCAATGTGGTCGGAAAGAACCTGGCATACTAGTTTTGTACAAAATTTAGAGAGGCTACACAAAAAGTACACGTTGATGCTGATATATATAGAACTTCATCTTATCATAAAAATGGGTGGGGTGCACTCCTTTTTGTTAAGGTAATAATTTTATCAATGTTGTGGGAAACCTGGCATACTGGTTGTGTTACAAAAAGTGATGAGGCTACACAAAAATGTTGCTCTCAATTTCTTTTACTAATAACAAGAAATTAGCTGCAAAATTATTAACTCTACTCCTTGTATTGTCATTCTTTGACCTAGTGGTGTATGTTTCACTTTAATGAAAGGTTTGATGCATTGGGGTGCAACGTTGGACAGTATCCTTAAAGATAAGAAGGTTCGTTTTAATCAGGTGGCCGTGCTGTGATGTAAAAGTAGGCTTTGTTTAAAGAGAAATTGTTTGGTTGGACGGGTGGAATTATTTGCAGCTCCCGAGTGCCTTTGTCTTAGACTGGCTTGTCAATTTGTGAGCTTGATCTTCTGAATACTAGTTTGGTAGGATTAGGGGCCTACCGAATCTTACTTTAGGCTTTGAAATTACTTTCCTTGCGTACATCAGTATATGCCTTAAGCTACTCACCAAAACCTTAACTCCCCATAGTCACGCCTCTTCCTCATGTTGGTTCTTTGTTTATCTGTCTATATCTCAGATCGGAACTTTCTGATGATCTTTTCTTGGGGGTCTAATCCAACGATCTATTTGGCCTTCAGCCCATAATCCATATATTTCTAGTTCAAGTCTTTTCCTTGTGAGGGATGTCAATGGCTTATTGAGAAATGAGAACTGATAGAACCGACCAAAACTAACTGAATCCTGGCAGGAGTTTTTGCTATTTGTTCAGAGAAGAGGATTTTTATCCTCTCAAGCCATGACCTTATTTAGCAGGCATTCTTGATTCAATGATTAGTTACCTCTCTTGTGCTTGGCCTTAACCTGCTCGGGTGTAGTCATAATATGTTACTGTAATAAATTATATACATCATGTGGGAGCTATTTCGTTTTGTTTCTTTTTTTATTTTTCTCATAGTTTTGCTCTTATCATGTATTAACTACTGTGTTTTAACTCTTTTCCCTAGATTCTTCCTTCCTTGTGTCGGGTTGTTACGTCTTACTTATATTCGTGTTTTAGTTTTACTTTGGGTGATACACCAGGATATTGATCTTTGCATCATTAATATTTTGGTGTTAGGGCTTGCATTTGGGGCCAATGATTTCGGTGGTGATGCTGGAAACAATTCAAGCTGAGAAGAGGTGGTTTCTGAAGTTTGTGGGTGTCAATAGTATCTTATGTTAGTATGGTTTTATGATAGGGATCTCTGAGTTTTTATAACAAAGCAATTATGCTTCAGTTATTCAAGTTGGTCAGTAGGGTTGCAGAAAAGTAGGTGCTGTAAATAGCAGACCGGAACCGCATTATTCACGGTATAAAGGTTAATAAAATGATTAATATTATTAATTATTTCAATTAGGGTGAGGTCTTAATTCTTCTGTTCAATTGAACTGTGGAAGGAAAGGCAGTGGAATGCTGCACTCCTTTTAGTCGAGTATGTATAAACTTGAGAGTGATCCAGCTCTCGTCTTCGTTTTCGCCCCTTGTCTTGCTACTTGGGTACTTGGGATACGTAGCGCTCACTAGATATGGGTTTTGACATATGGGCTCCTCCTGGGTACCAATTTGGGTTTTGTATTCTTACAAGAAATTACCCCCAATGAGCGTGAAAATCACTGCTCATGATTTTTTTGATCCCTGTTTGCCCAATATGCAAACTTTCAAGGTCAAAAGTCAAAATTTGGTAAACTTGAAGTTTTACCGATGAGGCATGGGATTAAAGAGCTCAAGATAACTCATCTTCGAGGTCATTCCTGTAAATTACCTTGTATTTTTGTCACCACTTTGTGTTAGAAAGGTTTCTTATCAACTTGTGTAGTTTTCTAATTTCTTGTTAGCTAACTTATTGGCATATGGGCTAATATTGGGGCTCGTAAATTTGGGTAATGTGTTGATTTTTGTCGGCATCAACTTGTATTTTTTGGATAGAACCTATTATGTTCACAATGGGCTAAGTAAAATAGAGACTAATGGCATGTTTGACCAATCTTCTAAAATCAGCTTATTTTGAAAATACTTTTTTCAAAAGTGTTTTCCTGAAAAACAGTTTCTGTTACTTTTCAGAAGTACTTATTACATCTCACTTTTTAAAAATAAGCACTTTTTGAAGAAAAAAAAAAGCATTTTTGAGGGAAAAAAAGAACTTGGTTAATGTGTCGGTCAGTTTTATGTCATCTTCAAAAGCTGCTCAGCTATTCAGCAATCACTATGCAGAAAACTCTCTTTATATCATTCAGAGGAATTTATTCCGTTAGCTTTCGGCGGAGATACAGATATCCAAACCTCATTCATTCTTTTTAACTTTGCAAAGCCCATGGAGATTTACATCTACAAAAAAAGATCTTATTACTTGAGACTACTATAATAAGTGCAATAATTGAGAAAATATTTGATGTCACAAGTATATCTTCGGTTGAAACTTAAAAGAGCTAAAGAATGTGTTGATCTAGTTGTTGGGGTTGGGGTTGGGGTTGGGGGGGAATTTAATTTGGGATATATACACCAACTTTACTCCTGATGCAAGTGCAGTTTTGTTTGAAACTTATAGTCTTGTAGGGAGAATTTATTCATCCTATCAAATCTCAAGTTATTTGACATAAGGTGTAAGGGAAGCGTGGGACCTTTATTTTTCTTCATACCTACTATAATGCTTGAAGGGATTGACAATACTAGTGTAGTGGAGTAGTATTATATGGGCGTTATTTGTTCACTTTTTCTCCTTGTTTTATTCCCTTATGAAACGACAAAATAACCTTTAAACCCTCTTTCATAAACGAGATCTCATGCCCTCTTACAATCTATATAGAAGAAAATGACCTTTTCAAATTTCTTATATATAAAAATGAATTCCTCTTACATGCAAAAATGATTTTTTTTTGTAATGAAAACCGTAAAATTAAGGAATTTTTTTTATAAAGAGCTAGAAAATCATTTCTCCTTCTTTTACGTGAAATAACCATAACATTTTAGCTTTAATGTCAAAGGTGAATAAATTTCTCAGCCTTTAGGAGCTTTTCCAGACCTTATTATATGTCTGGAGAATATATTACTCCTATGTTTTTATATCTATAAAATGCTATGATTGATAGGGGCCTTCACTCTTGAGAGCACCAAATTGGCGAAACAGTAAAAATTAGACTAGTTATGATACTACACCTTTTGCACAGACAAGTAGTTGCGGTCAAAGATAGCATGTTAGTTAACAAGAAACTAACAAAACAATAATTATATATGCAAACAACATGAGCATTAATATTCTCGATTGATTTTTAACTAATAATTATTATCGCATAAAGCCACATTTTTTATTTTTTATTTTAATTTTTTTTAACAAAGAAAATAACTTTCTAATATAATAATTATTAGTTGAGTGACCATCGATTTCCTTTTGGTTTTTTTAGCACGGCCATTGCGCGATTCCTCATCTCTTTTTTTTCCAAATCTATTTCTTTGGTTTTGTGGTTTTGTCAACGTTTGACTTAATTAAACTAATAAAAAAAATTCCCTTTGGGTGCTTATTTTTCTAATAACCTTAACCTGTCGAATCATGATTTATGTTATCGTAATAATAATTAATTAATACACATTCTTTTGTTATTTTTCTTCAGTACTAATAATAATGTATTATGTCTGGTGGGAATATGAGTAATTTTTTTAGGAAGTCTTGAGTTGATGTGGAACTAAAGAACATAATAATATGAGGGCTCAAAAATCAGAATGCTAGAGTAACCCATATTAGTTTAGGATATAGGAATTTTGATTTTGAATTAGGCTTAAAATTTATTTTTTAATGTGGTATTCAAGTCATACCCCTCCTATGTGTTTTAATGTTGGCTCCCATTTATGTTGTGCATGCTTAGTTGCAAGCATAAACACAGTAGGGTGTGAACTGTTATTCTATAATCTTGTGCAATTATCATGACTTCATGAATTGACTTTTAATAATAAGTTAGACTTGAAGTGCATTTTATAAATGCGATCAAACATGAATTAGTTCTAAATATTCTTGTTATTGCTTTGATTCATTTTCCTCACAAAGATGAAATTTCAGTGAATTATCAATGTAATTAGCTAGGGACATATATATGCTGAGTAGATAGGAAATTTGAGTGGTGATGATAGCCGGTATTGATGGATGCATATATGTGAAACTTTTGTGCGTTACCATAAGACCAAATACATAAATAACCTCTCTAACTTGTCATCCATTTTTATTTTGATACTTCATCTCAATCTTGTTTCATTTTAACCCTTCAATTCTATTTTTTCATGTACTGTTAAAACAAAAAAAATATTATTCGATGTATACTATTCAACGCATATATGATAAACATAAAAAGGTAGGAAACATCCAATTAACTAACGTCTCGTATTTTTTTGTGTGTGTCAATCGGGTCATCTGCGTTTAACCCAAATACCTGCTTTTTAATTTTTAACTCAGCTTCAATACGACTAAAAAAAAATCATCTTCAATAAGGGTAAAAATAAAAGACTCTGATTCATTACTAATAAACACTACTAAAAAACACTAAGACCCGATGAACTCCATCAGATTGTCAATGATTTTTTTTTCTTAAACCAAATCGAGAACTTCAAGAAAGCACACGTACTCTCGTCGGTTATTTTTCATGCAAAAAAATGCTAAAATGATAAAATAAATTATCATTCTTTAAAAAAAATCAACAAATGTTAATCGATTTTTATATTTTTACGAAAATTAACAGACGTCCGATGATTTTTAATATGCAAAACTATAATTGAAGAGTATATATAAAAATTAGTATCTTATGTTTAAATAGTACAAAAAAGAAGGAAATTAAAGAATTTAAATAAAATAAGATTGAAATGGAGTGTGAAAATGAAAATCGAAGAGAAATTAGAGGGATTGTGCAAGTATTTGGGCTTACCATAATTGCAGATTCCACTAATTAGTATTTTGGGAGTAGGAAGCGTGAAGCTGGTGATGTGACACATCCATAATCTCCATTAGATTTTGCCTCTCCTTTTTCTTTTATATCTCTTCAACAACTATTTATCGACCCCCACTCCTAACCCAATTTCTTCTTCTTTTCTCCTACCAAAATTTAAGATACTATTATTAATTTCTTACAATAATAAGTAGTAGTAATAAAGTAGATATTCTAAGGGATCGTTTGATTGGGAATAAGTCATCTCAAAATTAATTATTTCGAGATTAGCTATTTCGAAATAAGTTATTCCACCATAAATATGGAATAATTTATCCTATCATTATGGTAAAAATGGTGGGATAAGTTATTCCGAACTTGACAACCAAATAAGACACCAAATTTTTTATCCTTGGACTATTTGTTTTTATTTCTCACACCGAACGACCCCTAAAAACTCACAATTGTTCATTTTTTCTCTGTTTTAAAAATATGTAAAATATAATAAAATGCCTTTAATCTTGTAACTTTAAATATGTCATGTGAAAAAGTGAAATTAATAAGTTGCCAAACAAGGAAAGAGACATCTTTTCTAAATGACTAAAACAAAAAATAAGACAAAATAAATTAAAATGAAGAGAGTATATAGTAAACATATCTCTATAGAAACAGACATGAAAGCTCGTATACCTCTCTTCCTCCGTCCTAATTTATCCGACACTTTTTGAATTTTGAGATTTCAATAAATTTAACTTTAATTATAATTTTTTAAATATTTTGAATTAATATTTTGTACGTAGTTTTCAAATATATAAATTTTATTTTAAAAACTTGAAAATTTCATATTTAAATTAGTGATCAAACTTACATTGTTTGACTCTCGAAATTCGAACAATATCACATAAATTAAAACAGAAAAAGCAATACCTTACTATAACAATCATGTTTTGCTCATAACAATTTTTTGTATGTATTATTTATGGATTTGCAGGTAAGAAAACACTAAGATGCTACTCTATCCATTTCAAATTATGAGTACGGCTCGATATGAAATTTAAGAAAGTCAAAACTTTATCTATACTATATTAAAAGTGTGAAACACCTTATAATGTGATTTGAACTTTTTATCCTTCATTAAAAAGATTTGCTTTAGACAAAGTTGTCTTTTTCACCATTTTTCTCAAATAAATTATAATTACACATAAACATTAATATATATTAAAATATTAATAATATTTATACTCTTAAAAGTTCCCGCAAAATCCCTAAAGTTCCAAAAAAAAAGTCGACGGCCTTTTCTTAATTTTTGGCATATATATATATATATATATATATATATATATATATATATATATATATCATATTTTTTACCCTACTTTTTGTAGTAGTATGCACGTTTATATAAATAACATAATTTTTATATATATATATATATATATCATATTTTTTACCCTACTTTTTGTAGTAGTATGCACGTTTATATAAATAACATAATTTTTTAATATCTGGAATATTTTTAAAGAAAAAATTATATTAATGTTAATTGTTATTTTCACATAATTTATTTTTTTTATATAATTTTTTTAATATATTAACATGTGCAACGCACATACATTAAGACTAGTTATTCTAAACGTCTCAACAAGTTAAGTTTGGGAATTTACAAAATTGTACAATAGAAAAGATATCTCAAATCAAATCGCAAATGCTACGCAATATGTCCGGTTGACTCTTACTCCTCAACAGCCAAAAAGATACGTTTCCCATAGGCTAAACTTGACAAAGTAATAGGAAAGAGTAGTGACAAACAAAATAAAAATATAATTTTATGAATTTAAGTGTGATTTTGGCCCAAAAAGATAAAATAAAAATTAGATGGCGTTTGTTTGTTAGAAATCCTTTTTACGATTTTTCCAAAAAAAATAATTCAAAACCTTTCGGTTTAAGTGAATTTCTAAAGAAACGCTCTTGTCAATTCCCAATATTACTCAAAAAACTTCCACAATAATTACAGTTATCCAAAAACATTTTATATTTCACAATGTTATTTTCCAATAGTTCTTTTTCCGGAAGTTGTCAATAAGTTTAATTCTAGTACATTTTTATTTCATTTTTCTCTATTTAATTAATTATATGAAAGATTGACAGAATAAAAACAAATGGCGGTTGTATCCCTTTTAATTACAGTACGAATGTACAATTTCTTCTACTTCAAAGTTATATAAGAGGGAGAGACATACCATGAAATCGAGACAAAACACCTAAAGCGTGGACAATATAAAATGAAAGCTCAACATCAGAAATAATGAATTGGCTGAGCCTAAGTTTGATAACATGATAAAAAGAAAATAAATTTTGGACCTAACCTAACTCTAAATGCTAGCTCAAGAAAAAAAGATTATCCAAAATCTTATAAGAAGACCAAAGATCTTTGAATCCATCAACCTGGGACTCCAATAAATGCACACATAAAAGTCACAATATATAGTATGGTTAGGGTTTTGACACGTGTATCCATATGAAGCAACCAGTTGTAGTAGTTAAATTAATGATTAGTTAGACCCTTATCTCTTAATTTAATAATTGAAACCCTAATCCGACATTAGATTTAAACAACAAACTACATGTTCCACCAATCAAGAAAAGCTAGTATATGCTAATCGATTAAACAAATGGTTTCCCTTTCCGTTTTACGTGATAAGCAACTTCAATCATCAATGATTAAACTACTATGAACTAAAGATTATTTAATTACTTAATTAAAAAAATAACTATGCAAACACTGATCTTGGACACTTTATTGTTGCTACTTTCAGTAAGTCCAATAATTTATTCTTCTACTAAGTTTTAATTGGACGGTGTTGCAGTGATGGCCAGGAACAATTTCCGACAGATAATCAAAAGCAAAGATTATAAAAGTTGTATTATCTTCTTTCTAGCTCCTAATAGAATAACAGCTAGGCTGATTGTTTCATCTCTATAATGCCAGTTGCTAAATATAATAACTTCAACTTTCTCTGTGTTCGTTTGAAGTCCCATAAAGAGGAATTTTTCAATGCTAAGGACGTTACTGCTTCCTTTAGTTATGTTTGCTAAATCGGATGAATCGTCACAACTAAAAAAATCACTATTTACCATAAAAAAAATTTCAAGCTTATCAGTGTTTCAATGAAAATCTGTTTTCCCCATGCGTTTTTCTAGTGAATTAGTTCGACGAAAATGGGGGAAAGAATCATGTTTTATGACACTAATTTTCCACTGATTTGCGGCGAAAAAAATCTTTTGTTTCTAATAGTGCAAACTCATTTTTGTTAGTCTTTCAGAACATTACAGTCGAATACTGGCAGAATTAGAAAGGAAAGAAAAAGCACTCTATATGGGAATTGAACAATGAGTGGGTGTTCACAAACATTTCTTAGCTAAGACGAATTCCTTCACGATAAGTCAGCCAAAAAAAATTCAAGATGATGTGATAATATGCCGGGAGAAAACTACATTATTAGGTACGAATTCAGATGAATCCCATAACTTCTACTTAGATCATATTATTTAAATTAGCAAATTTATTAAATATGAATAAGTATTTATTTACAAAATCAGTAACTGACAGCTATAATTTCAATGGCAAGTTCAAAAATCACCAACTTCAAATCCTCCTCCACCTATAATACTAAGCTCTTGTTTGACCATAAATTTTGAAGTTAGGAATTTGAAACTTTGACTTTTTAATATTGTGTCAAAACATTCATTTTACTTGAAAAGAATTTAAAGTTTTGTGAGAGAAAGGTTCCAAAATCCAAAATTGATACGAGATTTTGAAAACTTGAAAATATTTGAAGCTTCCGTTTTTTCGCACTACCCCCACCACCCTAAACAAGTTGGATATAGCACGTACAAATACGGAAGTCTTTATTACATGAGACCCACCACACCTTGGGCTGTCCCAAGGTCCCAAGCAAAGAAATTTGACTATACCTTTCCCCATATGGGGAACTGCATGGACTTCATTCATACACACCCTGCTGCTTCCTAAAATGAAAATAAAACTAAAACTCCAATGTAACAAAGTGATTTACTTCAATGAGAGGCAGGGAGCAGAGATGCCATTGTGCTTGTAGAAACAGTAACACTACTATCATCAAAAAACTAAAGGCAAATCTCCTTTAACAGATTCTCTTAATAACAAGGTTGGTGATTGCAGCCCATTTGCAAGCAAAAGAAAAGAGTGTGTAACATCTGACACACACACTAACGGGAACAAATTGCTGCAATTACTTTACCGTGGACCATATATCCCCACACTTTATTTTTCACACTTTACAGTACCAAAAAGCCCCCTTCCTATGCCTTTCTATAATGAATGAAATGACCGCCTAATTGGCTTTGGTTAACCATTTTGTCTTATCTTGTAATTACGGCTGTTAGCCTAATGTAATTGTATCTTTTGTGTTTAGATTCTTGAAACTAAAGACATGTTTTGGAGAAGAAATTTATACACATTACAGGAAGATTACAGGGACCATGTAGTTGTGTCACCATCACCATTTTTAATTCATCTAGATCCCTCTATATTTTCCTCTCATATTCCACATTTTCCCGTTTTCTTTAAATCTTCTGACATACTGAAAGAAAGCTAAGGCAAATAATAATGACATTGTTGGACCAGTGTGCAGGCTGCAGAAGAGGACGAACATGACCTTGTCGGTTGTTTAGTGGAGTAAGTCTTTACTTTCATCAATGGCTTATGGCTACTCATCACTCATTAGTTATTACTCTTTTCTTCTTTAGCTACCAAACTCCCATCTCTCATGCCTCCTCCTCTTGTGTTGGATGCCTCTTAAGGAGACACAAGAAAATCTCCTCTCATTAATTATTTTTCTGGGTTCTAAACCTTCTTGCTAAGTCTAGTATTACTCTAAATCCTGTCCCTTTAATTTAGCTCTAGTTTCACTTTACCCAGTGTTGACCGACTATCTCTATTTTCTTGAAATTACCCCATCTCTGAATAGTACACCCTACTAGCTACTAGCTAGCTAAGCTCACCAAAGTCATTGGGTCAATTCTTTGTCCATTTCTCAGCCTCTTTAATTGGCTTACGTATAGTGAATTAGTACATACAGTGGAGTTAGCACTAAAAATATCACACTCAATTGATTAGTCCTCCAATTATGATAGATCACTGTGTTACCTAAAAGAGATGAAAAAAGTTTGGAAGATATTTTTTTTGTAACTTAGGACAGATTACCAGAAGGTGAAAGTTTAAGATCAGACAGTCATTTCAGATTAGCAAACCAGTAGGATTTATGGAACACAGAGGCCAAGAAAAGGATATGGGCGTGCCTAATCACATGGGTTATAACCCATCTCATCTTAACCAGCAAGAATCATCATCCTCTGCAGCAACCAAATTCCATACTGCTCCTATAGGGGTAACAAATGAACAAATTATCCATGGAAATACCGTTTTTAGCCCTAACCAAACCCTAGATCAGCATAATCTTACTCAAAATTCAGATCCAGATCCAGTTCGACAACGGTCTACTAGTTCACCAAGTGAAAGGAATATTAGCTCCGTCCGGTACAAAGAATGTCTAAAAAATCATGCTGCAAACATGGGAGGACATGTTCTAGACGGTTGCGGAGAGTTCATGCCAAGCGGAGAAGAAGGAACACCGGAGTACCTGAAATGTGCAGCTTGTGATTGTCATCGCAATTTTCATCGGAAAGAGACTGATGACGAATCACAAACACCTGGTCTGCATAGAAATAACAGCAGCAACCACCGCATACACACCCAAACTCCGCCTTCTCTTCCAGCCGTGCCGACTCAACAGCACCACCATCATAAGTACTCTCATAGCTATTCAAGGGGTCACATGGCACCAGTAATGATGAGCTTCGGCGGGAACACGGGAGTTCCAGCTGAATCGTCTAGTGAAGATCTGAACATGTTTCACGGAGGACATGGGGTAATTCAGCCTTGTAATTTTTCGGCGTCGAAGAAGAGGTTTCGAACGAAATTCAGCCAACAACAGAAGGATAGAATGCAAGAGTTTGCTGAGAAGCTGGGATGGAGAATTCAGAAACAAGATGAACAAGAAGTGCATCAGTTTTGTAACGAAGTAGGCGTAAAGAGACAAGTGTTCAAAGTGTGGATGCACAACAGCAAACAAGCAGTCAAGAAGAAACAAACATAACAGGCAAGACTTGCAAAACCCCATCTTAGATTAAATTAGAGACTTTTTTTTCCTCTTTGTGCATAAATCTGATAGATAAGAGGAGTTTAGACAAATAATCAATTCTTTTACCACAAAATTTCGGTTTAATGTCAAGCATATGACCAAGTACTTTAACTTATGTTGTTAGTACTTACTATATCAATTAATTCAGCATCTAAAAATCTCTTCAAATTCCCCTTTCAGTGCATTGGATTGCGATTGCTAGTTAGTTTCCTAATCAGTCCGCTTTTTGTATTTTTCCTTATTTTTGTGTTGGGATATATCAGTCAGCTACTATCATGGAAATAACAAGACAAAATCAAACAAAGAAATGGAATTGCTTCTCTTTCAGAAGATTACTTGCGGCTTTTTTGGAAGGAGAATATACAAGATTCTTCATCTAACCAGTTTCACAATTGCTATAATTAGCGAGACAAAAATGAGGGTAAAATAAACAAAAAGACGACAACTAATTAGCCAGAATTTGTATTCAGACTTTGCCAGTACAGTGATTTTATGTGGCTAAAGCTGTGCGAAATAACGATACTACTAATATGCTTAATTACAAAACTATAATCTTAGAATGTAGAAGTTCTATATAGTATTAAGAACTAATACAATGCTTGAAACCTTGTACTTATAGATAAGCTGGTGCATTAATTCGTCTACCCAGAAAACTTGGTGCATATAGGAACTAGGAAGGACCGTATATCCCATAATCTTTCTGTCGAAACTTAGGACCAAAACATGCCCATTATTATGCTTATTACAATGTTTTAATACACTTCCAGCGCTTTAAGCACCCTCTTTGCAGGATAATTTTGAAGGCGTAAATGTGATACAGCAGTAACAGCTATTTCTTCAAATTATGTTTCCATATCTGTAGATAAATAATTAAATCATATCCCTTGGACGACAAAAGAGAAAACTGATTTATACATGATATGTTTTGATGCTCTTACTTCAAGTTGCACTTGGTCACAGCAGAAAGTAGTTGCGGAGCAGTGGGTACTAATTCATTTTTTTCAAGCGAAATTGACTGAAGATGATATTTACGTACTGTTCTAAAAAAATCACTCTTCTTTTCTCTTTCTTTGATCGACCGGTTACCCCCCTGAATTGACCCCTAAGTTCGGGGAAATCGGAAACTATTGTATTTTTTCTAAAACAACACACTCCCTTGATTTCCACAATAATGTATTTTTTCCCTTTCATTTTGTGTTTACTCTCTACACTTCAATCATCTTGAGCAACACCAAGCATGCATGTTCACCGCGTGTTGAAATCCTAGATCCAATATCATTGAAGTTTTAGGATTGTGCGCAGTTGTCTATTCCAGGAAAAGCCAATCCAGTTTGCTTCTTAGAGTTCTAATTTTTAACATGCTTTTGTCCTTGCATCTAGACACAACTTTATTGCCATGTCAAAAACATAATCTACATATGTGTTTTAAACAAAGTAAAGGGGATGAGTAATATCTTTCAAATGATTGAATACGTGGTGATAAACTGAAATTTTCAACTCTAACTGACTTAATAAATCGACGTTAGTTAATATTAACACTACACATGAAGGGGAGCCTTGGAGTAACTGGTAAAGTTGCTGCCATGTGACCAGGAGGTCACTGGTTCAAGCCGTGGAAACAGCCCTTGTGGTCCGGCCCTTCCCCGGACCCCGCGCATAGCGGGAGCTTTAGTGCACCGGGCTGCCCTTTTTTTTTTAACTTATTAGCTCAAGTCAGTTTATACAGCAAAACATGAAGTAATTAAACAAGCTGATTACAATATTGTTTTGCAATAGTGACATCGTAATCAAGATATAACTCTCCTAATTAGTATTTTGATTAAATGAATATATGAATTTAAAGCTAGAAAGAATTACTACTATAAGATACTATCATGGCTTATTACTTTCTGTTACTAAAATAGGCACCTAATAGGATTTTTATTTTATTTTTTTCATTTAAAGTGCTTTTATCCAAGCATTTCTAGTTCACGCCTTTATATTTTGAACAATCTTTGTGTAAATTAAATTACAGATTCTCGAAACACAAATTGCATTAACAAACACACAGTTCTACATGGAGAATCCGATGTCATATATTATTAGACAGAAGTTATGTTTTCCACCTCAAAGAGCCAAAGAAACACGAATTAATCTCAAATGATATTTAGTATAATTAAATAAAACATTCTCTAGATTAGAAACCTTCCAAATTAAAAAAGATTTTCTATGACCCATTGAGATATTAGCCATGATCGAGGCCATCAAAATTCTATGGAGAAAACAAGCACGAACTGTTAACGAACAGAAAAGAGGAAAAAGGAAAATTGAACCATCAAAAAAGATCAAATATGAATGGAGACCCTTTTAAACGTGACTTTGGACAGCATAATTATCTGGGTCAGCCTACAATATAATGGCACGTCTCAAAATCTAAGCATAGGTCTTATCATTCAGCATTCATAATGAGATTCTCGTATACTACTCAAATTCAACGACAGTAACAGTATCTTTAACATGGTGTAATTTTTTAACAGTTGGTACAAAGACTTTTTGCATCTTTAATTTGTGATAATGGGCATTCACTAGGGGATGCTACAAACATCATTGGGCTGAACGTGCTTATATATGAGACCAAAAATCTTTGTGGTGCATGTTTCTGAAGGTGGTTGTCAAACAAATTGATGTCAAGACAGTGAAATTACAAGTGAGAAGCTCCAAGGAAAATATGCAAAATATATAAGTGAACGTCGTCATTCACTTTATTCAATTAAGTTTAACCCAAGTTATGACCTTACAAAATTGAGTTCATCAAGAACTTCATTTGCCCTACAATAAGAATACGAAACAATAGAAGAAACAATATAATATATACTAGTAAAAAATCTAAGCCAGTACTCACCGGATGGAAAATAACTTCATTGAAGAACATCTTTCCGTGCAAGATTTCCTTTCGGGGACTGTTATGTAATGACTAATTGCTCATAATTCTTTTCCACTCGCACTTCTCATTTTTTCTCCAACGTTACCTGCAGCATCCGAAACCTTCTCTTTGGCCACTTCATATTTATCCTTTGCTTGTTCATTCATCGTATTCTTGGCAGAGTTGTAAGTTTCATGCGCTTTTAATTTGGCCCCCTGATATCCATCATAAGCTTTCTCTCTCGCATAATTGGCTCTATCGGTAGCCATTCTTATGGTCTGATCTGCTTTACTAGAGGCAAAGTCATAGGCATCCGAGGCTTTATCTTTCATAGTGTCTTTTGAACTACCAGCAATATTAGAAGCCTCCTTCCTTGCTCGGTTCATCTTTTCAGATACAAATCCATAAGCATCATATGCTTTGTCTTTCCCAATTTCTTTGGCATCGTTTGCTTTATCAGTAGCAAAACCGTAGGCATCCGATGCTTTGCCCTTCATCGTGTCTTTTGAATTGCCAGCAATATTAGAAGCCCTGTCCTTCGCTTGGTTCATCTTGTCAGATGCATATCCGTAAGCATCATACGCTATGTCTTTCCCTGTTTCTTTGGCATCACCTGCTTTATCTGTGGCATAAGCATAGGCATCCTTAGCTTTATCCTTAACCCTCTCTTTAGCTGAAATACCCATTTCGGAAGCGGTATTCACGGAATCATGCGCCTTCTCAGAGGCAAAATCTTTGGCATCATAAGCTTTATGTTTGACGCTTTCTTTGGCATCAGCGGCCATGTCGGAAGCAATGTTAGTGGCTCGACCTGCCATATCGGATGCGGAGGCATAAGCATCATGCGCCTTCTCTTTGGAAAAATCAGAAGCATCATAAGCTTTATGTTTGGCGCTTTCTTTGGCAACAGCGGCCATGTCTGAAGCAATGTTAGTTGCTCGACCTGCCTTATCAGATGCGGAGGCATAAGCATCACGAGCTTTCTCTTTGGCAAAATCAGAAGCATCATAAGCCTTACGTTTGGCACTTTCTTTAGCGTTAGCCGCCATGTCCGAAGCAATGTTAGTGGCTTGACCAGCCTTATCAGAAGCCGAAGCATAAGCATCATGTGCTTTCTCTTTGGCAAAATCGGTAGCCGTTTGTGTGGCTTTGCCTGTTTTCTCCGATGCATAGGCATAAGCGTCATAAGCATTTTCTTTTCCTCTTTCCTTGGCATGACTAGCGGTATCTGCGGCTGCATCCATTGCTTGATTGGCTTTCTCGGAAGCAAGATTTTTAGCATCACCAAATTTCTCAGATGCTGCGTCAGCCATCTGCTTAGCCTTTTGAGAACCATACCTTTGCATTCCGGCAAGGAACAACTGATTATTAGTAATTCTTTCAACGTACTAGTTGTCTCTCGGTTTGTCAAAAAGCTTGAAAACAGAGGAAAAATTACCATATGCAGCAGAATTAACAGAATCTCTTGCATTTGATGCGGTCCCCTTGGCTTTATCCGTTAATCTTTGGGCTTCATCTTTTGCATCGTCTTGGTACCTGAAAATGAGAGTGGTAATCCCATATAAAGTTGTTTAGATTAACATACTGACAGTGACTTGCGACCAATTAAGAAATGATTGATAATTTTTCATTGCACCTAGTTGCTAAATATGTTAGGAGTAATAATTTCATTAAAAAAACTGATAGGTCATTCGAACAGAGGGCAATGTCCGATAATGAAACAGTCAAACTATTACAGTATTCGCTTGTTAAAACCGGTACGTAACAAGAAGTAACAAACATTGCCTAACCAATTTAAATAAATTTTCCAAACCTTCACCTAAAAGTGTTTGGCATATTTGAGTTTAATATGTTCTTTCACAGGTTTTTTGAATAATTGTATACCACCTACACTACACTTGTCTGATCAAAAAAGGTGAAATGAAAAGTTTCAAAACTTGTTAATCAACCCCTTCCGTTTCAATATTTTTAAATCTCTTACGAAAAGTTTTTTTTCAAAAGAGAATTAAATGTTCGTCATACAACGAAAAGGCCATCAATTTCCTATTTTAATTTTACCATTTCAAAAAGTTGACAATAGAGACATTACCTATGCAAATCAAGGGTAATGTTGAGCAGTGTTGAAAAGCAATTTTATATCCACAATGTTTTAGAGAGCACACTAGAAAATATACAATTTTCATAGTACTACTATTATTTAAACTTTGTACAAAGGCTTACAAATGTTGTCTACGAGCCTAGAACAGTGTCAGTAAAAGTTTTTCATATATAAATTAAAGCGAACAAGGAGTAATTACTTATTTATAAAATCAATCAAGTTTTCATTTGATACTTATCAACCACTTTGGAAACGGAGTCTAAAATGAAAAAAAAGGAGGAAGTAAAAGCAGGGATTACTTACTGCGACAATTTGGCAGCGACCCAAGAAGCGGTTTTCTCCTTAGCATCCTCTCCCCAGCACCAGCTTACACTTAACATCCCCACCACCAACACTATAAACAACGCCCTCCTCTTCCCCATTTCTTTTTTTCTTTACAATGTATTTCAACTTTTCCAACTATGAATTATTATTATTTTTGGGAATTACGAAAAGGGTGAGAGTGGAACAGAAGGATATAAATAAGGGTAAAGTTGGAAGTTGGACAGAGCGGTTCTTAAGAGAGCCAAAATAGCAACGTGTGAAACGAGGTCTATTGTTTTACTGACACGTAATAGTAATGGCTAAGACCAACTCTTTACCGTTGATTTTTTTTTCATCTTTCCGGATTTCACTCTCAACCAGCGGACTGCATCTTTCTTTTTCTTTTTCCAAATGTCTCACGTAGATTAAAATATGTCTGACAAGTTGTTTACTACTGTTTTGATAAAATCAAGTTGTCATGTACTAGTTAACTTGAGATAAAGAGTTGAATAATTACTACTTAGTAGTTAGGAGAAAATGTTAAAAATCATCATAACAAACGACCAAAAATAATTCCACAAAAACCAAAAAGAAGAGAGAGTGTTGTCATCCTATGTTGTATGGATAAACAGCTCTCTGACTTATTTATTAGGCTAATAAAACCTTCGTTTAGTTTGGTCAATAGCGTTAAATGGTCGAGTCCTTTCAAATGGGCTGGTTAGACAGACTTTAGACAGGTTAAAATAGGAGTTAGTAAATGAGTTGGTCAATAACTCGGCTAAGGAGTTCTAAAGCTAAGATGGCTTAACTAATAAATGGACGAATATTAATTTGTTAAATTTGAACGGATTGGGTGAATCACATTTTCATGACTAGTTTGGCCAACTCCCAATGACCGAGGTGACAACTTATTTGAATAGGAAACTAAAATCAGTCTTTCGAAGGCCTAGATTATGTTTCGACAAATTAAGTTACACTGGTTGTAGATATTGGTGACTTTAGACAAAATCGCCGACACTAATATTTGTAAAGTACGTATCCTAAGCGTGAGTGACCTTACATGTACTTACCTTTATGATTTAGGTCTGTGCTTCTTTTTCCGTTTATTTGAGCATAGACTTGTATATTTGATGTGCAAGCAGGTGAATTAGGTTTTTTTAACAATTTGAATTGAAGAAAATGATCATGCAAAGTTATTTTTAAATTTTTTATGAGTAAAAATAAAGATCTCTCGTTAAGAAAATATAAAATAAAAAAAACAACCTTGTACAGGGCTAGGTTTGTTAATTTGATAAAATACAGTGAACAAAATCCTAAATTTAAACCAGAGACGGATCAAAGATTGAACTTGATTGGGTTGAATCTTTAAATTTAATAGTTTTTCACATACGTACGTATTTCATCTACCATACGAATGTCGTTAGAAAAGATCCACTGGTTACCAAAAAATTTTAAGCTGCTTTAATTTGCTAGCTAGTCAATGTACTGCATTATCGAGCATGCGACTCAACATGCAAATTTCAGTGTGTGTGGCATTACATCAAGCACAATATCTTTACTTAAAAGTCCATATATGATAAGCTCTTTAATTTGAAAGGATATTAATCAGAGTTATACAAGTAACACTAACACATCCCACTAGATTTTTTTTTCATATCCTACTAGATCTAAGAAGAAAATAATAGTGTATACATCAAATTGAGAGAATAATATTTCTTTCCGTAATTCGCCCACATACGTTGATGTCTTGACTTGACTGGTACTTTACCTTGTACGCCTGTATAAAGAGGATCTTTGATCAATTACTTTGAACCAACAAAAAAAAAAGGTATAGTATATTCAAAGTCGAAGTTTGACGCTTCTCATGAATTGACAGTTGATACATTAAAGTAACAGTGCCACTAACACGACTTAATAATAAAAAAAGAGCTAAAAGGTTCCATGTCAAGACAAACTTTATGAGTATTAGAATCACAAATTAAAGATTTCAAAGTATGGAATAAAATATTGAGTTAGATAATGGTTGGGTACGGAGTATCTAAGTGGAGACAAAAGAAGTCTCTCAACTCCTACCTGTATTTAGAAAGTATTGGACCTTAGGAATTTTATCCTAAAAGGTTAAGGGGATTACATCTCATGTGAGCTCATGGACAGGATAACAAGTTGAATGGAATGTGCATGGCCAGGCATTACCTTTATAATATAAATACTAATTTTAAAGTTATTTTTAAGTGTAGTAAACCAATTGGTTTATGCAATATTTGATCATAAAAATATGGTGGCGGAGGGGAATTCCAACTAATTATATGCAATGTTTATCGCGCATATGTACATATAGTTCGAGCTAGGGTTGCTTGTTACCTGTCGTACTTGGTTTGTTGATATATTAACGAGACTTTCCACCTGACTTGTATTTTGGGAATGGGACGTCACCAGACTCAATGTGTTTGAGATCCTCTACAAGGATAGCATAGTGTTGTTTAACTTCTTCAACTGATTTCCCACCGACGTATCTAGCAATGTTTTGCCAGCGATCAGCTGTGTCCTTATCATAGACAGCAAGCGCCTGCTCGAATTTCTTGTTCTCTCTTGGAGTCCAAGCAGTCAGTGAATTTGATGCCATTGTTATAAATTGGTGAAATAAATTGGAAGTACTGAAGGTATATAGTTGCTGAAGTAGTGAGTGTGTTTTGTTTTTGAGAAGTTGTTGAGGGAGCTCTTTAATTTATAATAGGGGGGAAAGATGCAGGGGTGGGGTATGCTAGTTGGGGAATATATAAATTTTTGCAAATGGAAGAATCATGGGGTGACTCGTCCATTTAGAAACCACAAGTAGAACAAAATTAAATGGTGAAGGAGAAGAATCAGTTATATATCAAAGGACATGTTATTTATTCATGCGCTCTTGGTGTATAACATTTGTACTGGAATATTATTGTACATTGATAGGACTCAGATACTAGCTAGGGAATCAAAAAAGAAAATACAGACCAGGGTAATTTTAACTGAAAATGGATTGTTTATTGTTAATAGGTGGAATGAAGAAATGGATTTATATTCCTGTCCGTACTATTATGTGCAGTTAGCTAGCTTTGTTTTCCTAATTAAGAATCCAATGACAAGTTTCATTTACACTAGCTTATGTACGCCCTGAAACTGGTAGACATTTTAATAAGCCAATGATCATGCAGAGTTACATTCTTTTCTCCTAATTTCCTGTTAAAATTGTCTGGTCACTTGTTAGTGGCTCTTCTTAAATGGAATCATCAGCGAGACTCTTCTTTCCCTTAGAATACTCTGTTGCTTTAACAGGGTATGAGTCCTATCGTAGATGGATTTAATTAATGGATTATCTATAAACTAGTTGACACCCTTGCGCGATCTTACATGCTAAGATAAATTACTTTTGTCGCGTCATATGATTAAACATCTATTTTACATGGCATTACAAATCTGCAGTAGTTAAATATTTAGCAGTTAGTTGAAAGGGGAAGGAGTACTATGTCAAAATGCAGTAGTATAATTTGTCAAAATGCAGTTAGTAAGGGTTGAGTAATTAACCAGCAACTTGTAGAGGAATCTGCATTAGCTATTGATGTAACTGGCACCTTGTAATTTTGATGGTATATTATCCCCACCGATCTTATGGGTTAATTGATAAAATAAAAAAGCATCTGATGATCAATGGCTGGAACTTAGATATCATTGATTCACAGACTTGTCAAAAACTTTTTGAACTTTTAATAAATCAATAAAGCCACTAGAACTAGCCGCATCAGCATTTATAGATCAGAAGTTGCTCATCATTTTAATACCCGAAAGAATGGGCATAGAACGAGGAAATGATCTCTTCTGACCACTTACAAATTGAATAAAAGAAAATGATATTTTCAGATCTCGTGTGTACAAAAATGAAAATCTCTTATAAATAGGACATAAAACTAAAAACTAGTTCGTAAAGAACTACAAAAACCAAATTTTCCGCATAGAGCCGCCTCTCAGTGGAATACATCTCAGCTACCTTACAATATCTTATTTCTGATATACGTGTATGATTCTAGTACATAATAATTGCTGAAAGGCCTTCAGATTGAAAGTAATGGAAATAGGAGCATCTTGACTTCTCATATGTGGAGGGTAAAATGTACGAATTGTACAATAATATAATATAGTCAAAAAATATTATACAATATAGTCCAAAAATCATCAAGCAATCGGTAATTTTATACTATTGGCACTACTAGAAATATAATTTTTTCTCACCGCGAATTAATGAGATTTGTGTTATAAAACATAATTTTCGCATCCATTTATCATCAAACCAGCTAACTGGAAAAACAGATTCTCATTGAAACACTGAGAAATTTTCTAATTTTTCCATGTGAAAATACTTTTTTTCATTTCTTACTGATTCAATTAAAATATTTGTGTGAGAATAATCACTGAACATTTTTCAATGAGAAAATAGTGATTTTTTAATAGCGTAGAAAAAATATTAATATTTGTCGTTATATTACGTAATATGTTTTAATGAGAAAATAGCGTTTCTTTAGTAGCGTGGAAAAAGTATTGATATTTGTCGATATATTACGTAATATGTGAATGGTATTTCTTCAGCTAGTGCTTTCGGATTCTTTAATTTGGCTTCTTATGCCAAGTTGATGTAAGATCTTAGCAAGCTCTTGTGGTACCCCATATATCTATTTAGCATATTTGCCAAAAGGACCATAGCCTTTTTGTTAGTGGAACCAAGTCTTGTCACGTCCTCACTACAAGGAACCATCAACTTGTGTCTGGATCTAAGGAAAAAAGCATGTTTAATGTATCTCTGTTTAATAGTCAATAGACTCATTTCAGTTTGTCATAATATTTTTGCCCACATTGAATGATAAGCCTCTCGGTTAATTACTCGTTATCTTTTAGATGATCTAATAGTGTAAAAATTCTTATACGTAGGAGTGCAATCATAAGATGAGAGAGACTTGTGAAAACACGAGGATATTCTGCTAGCTATATAATTAGTGGTGTTCCTTGAGATCATTTAATTTTATAAAGGTAATATTTGGTTTCCTTTATCATTTTATATCTACCACTGGCCAAATCTCCATTTCAAGGCAGTTTAGCACAATGAGGTGTTTCCTAAAAGTGTATATGGTGGACAACTTGTCTTACTAGTCATTTTTAAATTTTTTAGCCATCCCAGTATTAGTTAAGATTACGAGGATTTAACTGCCGTATTTAATAATTAGTTCAACAACAGCAACTAACGTACTCCATCTGGTTTAATTTGGAGCAATATATAAAGTTAACTAACAGATATTTGATGTATGAGTGTATTCGGAGCGGAGCAAGGACTTTCACTAAGTGGTTCATAATGAAGAAATAAACACATTAAAAAGTCAAATGAGATTCAACATCTATCATATATAGATAAAAAGAAATAATTTTAGGTGTGTATAAATTAGCAATGTAATTTTCCATTGAAGGGGTTCATCTGACTCCGGCCTTGAGTGTAATCTTGTATCACTAATAGCATAAAGGTGAAATCGTCCTTTTGGAAGAATCTGTAGAAAAGCACAATATATGCGAAGAATATTGAATGACGTTAGTGTAATACTATTTGTGATTTTAGAGGAGGATTTTGTTCTGAAGGATAATAATAAGAATATTAGAGATGGATGTGTGAGGTGCCAAATAATGTTTGTACGTAACACACAAAATAAAGTAAGTACTGCAATGTGCTAGGTCACCTTACATGGTTTATATGAGTCCAGTACGTAAAAATAATTCTGGAGAAAGCTGGAACGTGGTTTTAATTTGATGGCCATTAAAGATTATTCCAGACAAGGATGATTGTTCTATTATTATTCATGTATATTTAGCTCTCTATATTTATGTGTGTGCAGTTATTTGAAGCTTTCACAGCATCTAGCTAGGTGCATATGTACATTTAGCTCTCTTATACATTCATGTTCATTGTTCAGTTCATCTGTAAATTAAATTTGTATACTAGCTAATCCTCATTAGTTGTATTATAAGCTCATTAATTGAGGCTTTGCTAATCGGAACTGATCATAGGAGAAATTGTTCATTTGCTAAATTACTGACTATATATATAGTATCATCTTTATATATTATATATGGTGGCTGTGACAAATAACATAATTTAATAAAAATATCGAATGGGAATAAATATTTCCCATCAAACTACCTGATACCCACCCAACGAAAGGACGCAAGTGAAAAGAATTATACTCTATTACTCATCTGAGAAACTTAATTTATTTTGTGCCTCGTACAACTGACATAAATTGTGTGAAACTTTTTTTTTTTCACAATAACAAGTAAACCCAAAATTTGTATGCCCAAAAAAATAAGATTTAGGTACACTATTGTGAAATGAAAAGAAGTATCACACACACATAACATAACTTTGTGCCGCACAAAATAACGTTTCTCCATCCATAACAAATGAAAATGAAAATGATCCCCCCCCCCCCCCCAACAAGAAAAAAAAAAGGTAAAGGTGAAGGGAAGGGAAATTTGGAAGTGGGTGGGGGAGGAGGGAGCTGTTTCTTTTGTTTTGTGCATATAATTTGTTGTAAAAAGTTGTTCTTTTTGTATGGAATCCAGGACCTTCAACCCAATTGGAAAAAGTAAGTCTAATGGGAATCCTCTTTGAAGCTATCTTCGAATTTTGGTCTGAATCTTGTTCAACATATTAAAGCAGTCAAAAATCCTCTACATTTATCATGATCATAGAAATTAATCTATCTGATTTCTATAGTGGACTAATGAATGTCTACCTTAGGAAAGTGTCAATACTTTTGCAAATACTTAGTTAGCATTTCACCGTAGAAGTTAAAACTTTATCTTCAAATATTTATTTGGCCATAAAATATGAATATTTTCAAGTTTTCAAGAATGGGCTCAGACTAGTTTTTGGATTTTTATGACTTCCAGTCACAAAACTATTTCATTATATTTCGGTTTTGAACCCGCGTAAAAATCATAATAAAACCTATTCAGAACCAGTAGAATTAATCCGAAGTCCATTAACAGCCCACTTCCACTGACTGCTTCAATTGTGTTTTAGAACTCTGAATTAGTCACTGGAATTGACGTTAAATATGTGACATTTCTTATATGTCACCGTCTAATGTTGATGTTGATTTTAGAAGGCTCTTTTTTTTATTTAGAATTATTCTTTCTGTTATGGTAATATCTGAGTGTTGACAGAAACAGTGAAGAAAATTATCAAAAGACAATAATGTGTTTCTCGTTAAAATTTCTGCGATAACCAAGTAATAGGTTAAAATAAATTTAGCTATATCGATAAGTCATGAATGGTTGTACTATTTTTGGACATTTGTTTTTGCTGATAACTTGTGAATTCTAACCCAGGATTCAAATGATAATTTGTGGATGTTCTTAATTCTAGCTCTGAGTTGTTCATTATTTGTTAAAAAGTATTCTGAAATTCTATAATTAGAAGTCTTAATTGTGAGGAATTAAGAAACTAATCAGCAAGCAAGTTGCAACCCGTTGGATATTTCAACTTGCTGCACCTAATGCCCTTTATTTTTATCAGAGAGACCCCTATTTAATTTCATTAATGTCCAGAGTAGTCCTATTTATAGATAGAGACATCTGAGACCAGTGGATAGACATTCATTGAATGAATTATAACCTAGTTGTTTCTTTGTATTTTGGTCGAATATTTGAACCGTTTAACATATATCTACAGGTTTGTGAAAAAACACATTTAACCAACAACAAATCGAACCAAAAAAAGTTATTGGTTTTTACTCCTTATAAATGGTCTAACATTTTTTAAGATGTTGGTATGGTGTTACTATTTTCTTATCGATTAAATTAAAAATTAAACTGTTAAAGACCCTAAATTGATTACCCGAAAACTGATAACGAATATCTTATAGACTTGGTTATCAGTTAAGCAAACTTACAAACTGAAAACCGATAATACATACAGTAAAAACTAACACCCCTACCTCTCATGAATATAATCAATCTTATTCTCCACTTCATTTGCTAGGAGAGTGAACACTAATTTCTTTTTCTTTTTCTTTTCTGAAAATAAAAAATACTAGTACCATTTTTCAACATATATGAGTTAAATAGAATACCATAATGTAAATGTGTCCTTCTCCAAAGCCATTTAAAAAATTAAGGTTAAAATTGAAAATAAAAATTTATCCAAGTAATTTAGCTAGTTGAGTAAAACCAAACAAATATTTATATTATACTCCGTATAATATCTCATCCTAAATCAAACACCTACAAACAAAAATATTTCCATCAAATAATCTTATCATTATTTAATTAATCATAATAATTATAATGTCAGTATAACTTGTCTACCAACCAAACTTACACATGCTTAGAATTGGCTGTGCAGTCAAAATGTGTTGCACATTCATTTACCCAGCAGATGCCTATGATTTTGACCTCTCAGTTGTCAAATGCCACGAATTCTCTTAGCTACAGCGTCTTAATTTTCTTTTTCTTAGTATTTTTAACTATGGCTCATTGTTAAGAACGAAGTCTTCTAAAAGGTACGAAGAAATAAGTACGAAGAACCGGTACTAAATCCAATTAATACCGGTTTAACCTACAAACCCTAGATTAGGCGGATTAATTAGTTTTGAATTTTGATTATACCCTCACTAATTAATGTTTGGAAGTACTGCATAATTTGTTGATGTCGCTGGCAAATACATCTAAGATTTACCATTAGTTAATTCTGAAGGAGGAGGATCTTATTATATATAATTCGAGCTAAAAAAAAAGCATTAAATTCTCTAATTGATGGGGTTGAATTTTAGTACATGAAAAAGGAAAATGAAATTAATTAGCAGAATTTTGTTTAGGTTTTGGGTAGGTGAAGCTGAGCGTTATAAACAGGTGTAATCACCGTTTACGTGTATTGGCTCTTACTCTCCGTCCAATAATACTTGTCCAATTTGAAAAATCGTTGGATAATTTATCTATTTCTATCCATTTTACCCTTAGTTATTAATTATAATCATTATCCACTACATCTTTCAAAGCATTGAATTAATTATATTCAAAGGGTGGTATAGTAAAATTAATCTTATTATTGGAGTATTATTTTTTAATATGTGTGTCAAATCAATAGTAGACAAGTATTGTTTAACGGAAGGAGTAACATCCATAAGTACTACTAGTGTTCTCCTAATTAATCTAAAATTGACAAGTTGAATAAATGCATATGAAGCTGTACTTGGTCAAATGCTTTCACAGTAGTACTGGTGAGTGGTGACTCTTTGGACTAGAATGGTAGACGCGTGGGAAGGTGAAAGAGAGCTTAGTCAACAATATTGTCAATGGGTTATTATGGTTATGTTTTTATGTAACACAAAAAACTTAGTAGTTTTTATAGTAATTTTCTTTTGAGGTGTGTTTGGTACGGACGAAATTATATTTCTATTTTGTTATGTTTGGTTGATTAAAAAAATTTAAAAATATTTGTTTTAGAAAAATAAGTTCTTTAAACTAAGAAAAATGACGTTACTGGTGGACAAAGAGAAAACAAACTTCATAAGTGACATTTCACGTTGATTGTGTCCGATTTTTACCCTCCAACACATTACACACCTTATTCTCACTTTAGCCCCCTCGCTCTGCTCCATTTGTCTTTGCTCAAGTAATTATCAATGCATCTTCGGATGGCTGACATGTGAACTGTTAAGCATTAAAGGTTGAGATTAGTTATTTTTATCAATTTATAACATTAATTAGTTATTTTTTCTTATAAAAATTAACTAAGTTTAACTCTATAAATAATTAACATATATTAAAATATAAAATAAGAAAATAAATATGACATTGGGTACAACTTGCTATGCTTGAATTTTTGAAAGAATATGAAGTTTTTGGCATTGTTAACTAGAGTAACAAAACTTTTTGGGTTTCTGTTAGTATAGTTACTCCCTATGTTTTAACTTGTTTGACCTATTTTGACTTGGCATGGAGTTTAAGAAAGTAAAGAAGACTTTTGAATTTTATGGTCATAAATTAAATGTATGTCAAATGTACCAAAATGCCCTTTAATCTTGTGGTCTTAAATTTGCAATCTGAAAAGTTTGAAATTAAAAAGTTGCTAAAAAGGGAAAGAAACATTCTTTTTAAAACGGACTAAAAAGAAAAGTATGTCAAACAAATTGAAACGGAGGGAATATATAATTTGTGAAGTATCATAAATCATAATGCTACAAAAAAAATGTTTATGAACTGGTCTTCCCTTAATGAACTACCTCCATATTTTTTTAGTATTACTATTAATAATAATTTAATGCTAGCTACCAAAAAAAAGTTAAAGAATTAATTTCATGTTTTTTAATATTATCATTAATAATGAATATACTAAAAATAGAAAATAAACTAGAAAGGAATCTCAATCTTTAATATTTATCAGTATTTAAAGGTGCATTGACAATTATTTGAGCAAAGACTAATGGAGTGGAGCCAAAACCCTCGCTCCTAGCCCCCATCCTCTCGTCACCCCACACCCTTACCTCCACCTTTCATTGTATTTGTCTAGATTATATATAAATATTTGTTAAATAATAATTTTTATTTATATATCAAACACACACAAAAAAAGTTAAAAACTACTTATTTTCGTGGAAAATATTTTCCATTCATACGGAACGCCACCCTGAGTGTTTATCTATGTTTAGTTCAATTTTTTTTTTCTCAAAAGGAGGCCGATAAAAAAAACTCTTAATTAGCTTCTCTTACCAATAAACAATGTGTTATTACTGAAATTGTTAGAGCATACTCCTTTGATAACTCCAATTAATTTATGTGAAGCTGTCATATAGTAGTTATCTAGAGAGCTAAACAAAAAAAATTAGTATTACTATAATTTTATCTATTTTAGACAAATTGTGAATTATATAAAAAGATGCAATTAATTAGAAGCACTTTTTGTCTGGTGTCTAGTTATGTAAATTTATTTTGATAATTTTAAAACCCCTTCATCCCAATTTATGTGGTCCAGTTGAAATTTTGAGAGTCAATTATTTTTTTTTTAATCAAAATTTATTTATATGTTTTTTTAAAAATATTTAAAATTATTAATTATTGTGATTTATAATATTTTTTATAAAATTTCAAATATATAAATTTTATTTAAAATTATATTATCCGAATTTTACTATTAAAATATAAAATTTTAAATCTCAAATATTCAATTATATCACATAAATTATGACACAAAGACACGAAAATTAGATTTTAACTTTGTCATGTTTTTAGAGGGAGAATAGATGGTCATATTTAGAAAGAGGAAACAAAATAATGGTCAAACTTTAATTTAATATATACGAGTAGAATGTAAGGTAAAAGTTGTATTAATAAATTATTTTGTTTTCTTAAACTATTTTTAATTAGAAATAACATGACGTCCATTTGCCATACTTTTTTCTCTTGACAAAGTCAGTTGCCACAATTTTGTGATTTGTCGTCATCAAAGTCTAACTTTTCCACCTATAATACTAAACAGAAAAAAACAAATTATGAATAAAGTACTAATCCTATCCTTTTCTCTTTTTCTTTCCGCCACTATAAAAAAAAGGATAAATACACCGGCAAAATAAAAGAAAGCTACAGATTAGTTGTGTTTATAAATAAATAAATAAAAATTATAGAGAGATAAATGAAATCTTACTCTGAATATGTATCAGTAATAAATAGATTAATTATGAAAAAAATATGTATTATTTAATGCAGTAATATATTAATTATTTCATTTTTTATCTGACATACATAGACTCTATTATAATAATTTTGTGAATTTCTATATTGGAAATCAAACACAACACCGTACCAAACAAATAGAGATACTAACGAGACAAGACATGTCTCGGGTTATTAGAAATATTTAAAGCAGATAAAGTAATCTGTTTTTTCTTTTAACAAAAGGAACGATAAAGTAATCTATGAGTTACAAAGGGGAAAGATATATCATTGTCAAAGAAGACAAAAGATACAGCTGGTAGGGACCCCACTCTTTGGAATTTATTGCAATATTGGGCCCCTTTATTGATCTGATGGGCCTTTGCGATTATTTGGCTGGGCCTTTTAGCATCAGCAGGGCCCAACGATCACATCACTATTTCCTCTTTTAGAGGTTAAAACGACAGCGAATCGCAAACGAAGTTTAACTTTATAGCCAACCTAGCTGGTTGGCTAATGGAAGAAGCTAAATATGCACTCTGTTTTAATTTGATTGTCTTACTAACAAGTTCTTTCATTCTAAATTTTTATTTAGCATATTTAAAATGGTAAGATTTAATAAATATTTAGTAATGAAAATAAAAAAAAATTACTTTATTTAAAAAATTTAAAATTTGAATTGGAATTGAAATTGTGTTTGATCATAATTTTTGTAATAACTATTTAAAATTTAAATATAGTTCTTTTAAAAACATAAAATATATAAATATGAATACAATTAAATGGGATTATTTTATTAAAATTAAAAATTTAGGATTTTTTTAAAAATAATTTAAAAAGTAAAAATAGGATTTTAGCTGTTTTTCAAAGTCCTAGTTATATTTGAAATTTTCATGATCAAATATTAATTTATAAATAAAGTGAAAAAAAAATCTGGAAAAAAATAAAAAAAATTAATGGCCAAATAGGTTCTAAAGGATAATTTAGTATATTTTATATTTTTTAAAATTTAAGATGATAAAATTTTAAAGTATTTTTATTTTAATAAATTTTTGCATTAAGTCAAAATCAGAAAAATAAATTAAATCTAAGTGCATAGAAATGACACGTGTCTTTATCCTGAAAGAATACTCCCTGTTGGCTGCTCTGCCTTTTCCATTACTTAATTATTACTTCTTCTGCCTTTTTGCTTGTCTTAGTATTAGTAATATTTTATTATGCACTATAACATTTGACCAATTCTACTATATTCCTTAAAATATTAGGGGTTGTTTGTCTAGAATATAAGAAAAAATAATTTTCATATATAAAATTCTCTGTTATTTCCACAAAGTTTGATTTTCATAAAAGGTGTAACTAACGGCTCGTTTGGACGTGAACTTCTTTTATATTCATTTTTCTTCAAAAAATATTTTTCTAAAGTTCATTTTAGTTACATATTAGGATGATTTCTTGGTTACTTTTTAAAAATCAATTTTTCAAGTGCTAATTTTTACTACCCACGTAATGCTTTTTTTTTTTCAAGTAAAAAGCATGTTCAAGCACAATTTTTACTTCTAAATACTATTTTTCAACTTCATATACAACTCTTTCAAACATAACTCAATTCATGTCCATATGTCTACTAATACGACTCCATAACTTTTATACAGAGTATAATAACATAAACCAAGTGTTATACTTTTAACTTTTATACAAGAATTTACAACAACAACAACAACATACCCAGTGTATTCCCACAGCGTGGGGTCTGGGGAGGGTAGAGTGTACGCAGACCATACCACTACCTCAGAGGCGAGGTAGAGAGGCTGTTTCCGATAGACCCCCGGCAAAGTTTGAAGAGTCTGTCAGACAGCCATTAGACCATCCCAAGCACCATGATTGGAGCTGAGAATTTATGAATTAATATATATGTGGATAAAAATTAGGGAGGAGTAAGGTAGGGGTTTATTTAAATCTCTCTCAATAGAAAATTACACTGCTATATATGATTGAAATTACTCCCTAGTTCACTTTCATTTATCCATTATTTAAAAAATAATTTTTTATTTTTACTTGTCATTTTTAACGTATCAAGAAAAGACTATTAGTATTATTTTATTTCATATCCTATCCTTAGCATTAATTACTTATTCCCCAAATTATTTTTTAAGACATATTTCCTCCGGCCACTTTATTTGTCGTCCTTACTAAAAATAGATGATTCAAAATAGTTGTCATTTCATAAAATCAAGGTATATCTAGTTGTTTATTTTCACCTTTATCATTAGTCATAAATATAAAGAGATATTAATGTGGTGCAAAAGAGAGAAATATATTAAATTAAGAGGAGTAATAAATAAATATAATTTAGTCAAATTACGATCTAGTTAATATTTTTTTTAAGGAATGTGCAAAATAAAACATGACAAGTAAAGTGGTTCGGATGGAGTAATACTAAAAATCAATTAATATGTGTATTACAGTAAAATAGTCATATTAATTATTATTTCTTAAAGAGCTACAAAGTTCAAAATGGGCAAGTAAACGAAGGAGGTATATAAGAGTATCTAAAATCAAAATGGGCTTAAATTATATAATTCCAATTCAAGTAGATTCCATCACATAACAATATTACTATACATTATTATTCATCATATAATATCTTTGTAATATTAACTAGTAGGAAAACAATCCATCCCTTATAACGTCAGTGTGAAGTGTGAACCAAACATCCCTTAATGAACAGTTTTAGTACTAAAATAAAAAAAGTATAGTGGTGATTGTATCTTTGTGCTAAGCGCGGTCTTCTTTAGAGTTTTTGAGATTATTTGTGTGTTGACTCTTGACAAAATTGGCTCTCTGATTTTACCTAAGCCATTCAAGAAAATCTTCCGACCAACTTCCACGCCTGCTTCTGCAATAAAGCAGAAAAAGGTGTTAGATTGTCGCTTTAATGTTGGGTTATCAAAACACCAAATAATTGTGAATATGCTGATGTTGTTGTTCCAGTCTTGAGGAGAAAGAATTGGGTTTTTGTTTTGGTAGAAAAGAAACCTCCTTTTTTGACCATTTCTCCTTGTGCAGAATTGGGAAAACTATTCGCTTTTGAACTTTTGTTGGGAACTTGATGAGGTTTTTGAAGGTGGACTTTAGTCTTTTGCTGCTTCCTTAGCGTTTCCAGTTGAAAGAAACAGCTGGAACTCTACAGAATTTGGGTTTTCATCTTAAGCAGAGTAGGGATTCTTCGTTACTCTCCATTAGGTAAGGATACTCTGCATCTGGTGCGATGGTTTTTGAGTTCTTCTGTGAAAAGTTTTGTGATTAAAACAGATGTGGTTATGCATCAGTCTTTGTGTTTCTCGATTAGTTAAACCTTTATAGCCTGAGCTGTAATGGTTTTATCAGTAAAAGTTTCATTCTTTATCCCTTCTCTTCCCAACCCATCTTTTCTTTTGGGGGTGGTGTGGATTCTCACCTTTAAGATTAACATGATACATGGCTTAACCATCTTGTTTCGCCTTACTCCGAATGATAATGCATGAAGCCTTATGCTAGTACACTAGCTAAGATTTATGGTGTTCTTGTTGTATTATGACAGATCTGCTTTTTGAATTGTGTGACTATCTATTCTTTTATTTACTTAATTAGGCTATGTCTCAACATATTCCTTCATGTGTGGACCTGATTCTTTTTATGAGCCAAACTGAATTGAAATAGTTTTTTGCTATTTAGGTGGCCGTGATATTTGAACCCGAGAATTCTTGCCAGCTCTGGTACCATTTTGAATTGTGTGACTGTTTCATCTAAATGCTTTAGAGAGAGCACCACTTTTGATTGCGTAATTATATTATGTCTCAACATTTTTCTTCTTGTCCTCTTTTTAGTCTTAATTCAGAATACTGCCATTGTCTCCTTCAAAGCAGATAGGTTGTTGTTCTTAAGGAACATGAAGTGTAAACTCAAAGCTGTTGCTGTCAATTTGTGCTAACGAAGCCATGAATTCGTGATATAGAATCATTGCCTAGTTGTATACCTGAATAAATTTTTTGGATATATTTCTCTTTTTGATGAATTTTGTCGTTCCTTCATATGGATTTTCTTGTCTTGTTTTCTTCTCTGTTGTATGCCGACTGGTTGATAAGTATTTACCACTCAAAATTAAAACTTTAGTTCTTCTGCTCTTCTTTTAGCAGAATTTCCTTATGGGGAGTGATGCTGCTTCAGTTGTTGAGATACCATCTCCTCGTGACATTAAGGTATAGAAATCTGTGCTCTTCCATCTGTTCTCTCCTTTGGAGCCTGATATTATCTCCACGCTTTGTTTAATTAAGATAATTTACTCTCAAGTCATTCTTCTAATCACAAATGAGATGTCTCAAAACTTCCGGATTTGTCCTCATCTCTAAAGCAACATTCCTCTTAATCTTGGTGCCTTCACATTAAGAAAGAGTAATAGTCACTAATCCTTTGTCGCCGTATATAAAGAGAATGGAAAAGAAGCTTTCTGGTGATGGAGTTTTGCATGAGTCAGCTGTAGCTCTTGATGAACTATAAAAGAGTTATTTAACTCTTGGAATGAATCTTCATTGAGGGTGCTATAATTCAAATCTGAAATTAAAAATAGTTACCTCATTTGCAGCATTATACTGGTTTAAATTTTTGTCCTTACGGAATTGAAGAATGGGTTAATTAGTTTTGTTCATGGATTATGTACCTGTCAAATTTCATGGTTTCCTTGTCATTATCGAGTACCATTGTGCTATTTATCTTTAGCTATACAATCCTTTCTATGACTAAATATTTCCTCTATTGTATGATGATTACAGGTGCATCGTCTAATGTGCATGGAACTAATTAAATTTGTAACTAGAGTTTCAATGTTACTTCCAGCAATTGAAGAAGCCCGTCCTGGATGCAACTCTGGAATACAGGTACTTTGCCAGTTAACCAGAACACTTGTCAAAGCCAAGGACATTCTTCAGCATTGCAGTGAATCCAGTAAACTATACTTGGTATGCATCTTGACTCAATCTTAGAGAACTAGTTCTGTCTAATTTTTTTCTTTTTGTGAAATATATATCCCATTAAAAGAAGATTCCTTGCTTCAGAAACTTAGTTGAATAGAGTGTATAATATTTGGCTAGTGGGTGGCATTTCATTGATCATCAACATTTGTTGGTTTTCCAGTTTCTTATTACATTTCTATAGGTAATTTAAGCTTAATATATCATAGGGAGGGAAGATCCATTTAGTTCCGACTTCTAGCACACTCGATGAGGTTATGCAATTAAGTGTAAAAATGGAATTCTCCAAGTGCAATCCTTCTTTATTCTATTAATCTACCTGTTCTGATAATTAGTGTGTGCATTTATATTACGGAATATTAGTCTTGATCAAAATTAGCACCATATTTTCAGGCACTAACTGGAGATGTTATACTTTCAAGATGCAAGAAATCAAGAAACTTGCTTGAGCAAAGCTTGAGCTATGTGCAGAATATGGTTCCTGTAATGTTGGCTACAGAGGTGAGTCAGAAAATTTCCTTTTGAGAGATTTATCTGTGTTTATTTGCTTTCTTTTTCTGTCCATCTTGATGGCAAAGACGTTGTTGGTGTGTCCTATTATAATTTTACATCCAAGCCTCCGGTGCATGCTTTTTTAATCAAAAATAACTTTGCTGTGTTAAACTAAATGACAATGTCTGCAGTTTACTTTAGGCTATCCATTTACTGTTGCCAGAGCTTTTTGTTTCTTGATCCTGCGAGCTCGTCCAATTTAATTCCTTCATCTTTCTTTTTCTTTCAAAGCCTCGTTTCCCAATGAAACAGAAGGAAGTAAAATCACTCTTAAACTGTGGATTCTTTTATTCTTTCTTTCCTTCTTTCTCTTCCTGGTTGGTTTCTGCATCTGTTTGATGGCTCTGGCAATACACTTCAATGACATTATTGGCTGCAGATATCGCAACTGGTTGCTGACCTCAAGGCTGGGATATTCAGCTTGGACCCATCTGAAGAGGAGGCAAGGAAGGTGTTGAGCGAACTACTTCATCAGTATACATCTACAACACATTCAGGGGAAGAACATGTCTTTGAGGCTATTCAAATTGCTATGCGGAACCTCCGTATCACATCTCCAAAAAGTCTTTTGATAGAGAAAAGATCCATAAAAAAACAGCTGGAGAATATTGGGGAGGGTAATCCAGCAAAAAGGAAAATCTTATTGTTCTTTCTGAATCTTCTCAACAAAAATGGCAAATCTATTGTGGCTGAGCACACAGAGAATGGATCTCTGCGGCATGAAGACTCCCTCGAATTTGAAAAACAATTTGAAGTGGAATCTCGTCTGAGATGTAATTATAGTGATGCTCAAAGAGACATATTCAATGGCTCTCTACTTCCAGATGAGTTCAAATGTCCTTTATCATTGAGACTAATGTATGATCCCGTTGTCATTGCTTCTGGACAAACATATGAAAGATTTTGGATTGAAAAATGGTTTGCTCAAGGTAATGATACATGTCCAAAAACTAAAAGGAAATTGGTCCATATGTCGTTAACCCCAAATAACTCAATGAAGGACCTAATATCGAGGTGGACTGCAGCACAAGGGGTCAGTGTTCTTGATCCCAGTGTACAAGCAGCAGTAGGTCACTCATGGGAATCATCTTCCACTTCAATTGCTAGCTTGAGCAGCTCAATGATGGATCTATCTATAAATATAGACTTCAGCAATTTATCCATGGGAACTTCATATGCTAGTCTTGTATCACAACCTTCGCATGCTAAGACTCCAAATGACTTCCGTGTGGTGTCACCAGAAAGCAGTGGCAATTTTCATAAAGGTCAATCTGGTGAAAGCATGCATGAAATGGAACTGGAGCGTTTAACGAGCCTCAATTCACTTTCTTGGGAGTCTCAATGCAACTTGGTTGGAAATATCAGAAAAATGTTGACACAGAATGGTGAAGTTAGCAATTGGATGTCATCGGAGAATTTTATTCAAAAACTTTTTAGATTCTTGGAAGATGCACATAAATTTCATGATCAGGATGCTCAACTATTGGGATGTCAGTCATTATTAGCAGTTCTAGAAGAATGCGGGTAAACCTGCTCTCTCTCTCTCTCTCACATATATGGAGTCCCTCACATAAGAGGATTAGTAAAAGGGTAAATGCTCAAAGAACCTCTGTGGTGACAAATTATTCTAACAAAATCTCTGGGGAGAAGAAATCCATGTAACAAAATTTTGAAATCCCTTTCAAGTAGTTCTTTTTTTCTGGTGAAACGTGAACTTGTCTGACTTCTTCCCCTTTGGAAGAATTTCTTCTTCTTTTTTTCTCAAAATCCAGTTTGATTTCAACATATTGATCGCATAGTTTCTATCATTACTATGATTTTCCACATATTGATCCTTATATGGTTCCTTCACCGCAGAAGCAGTTTGCCATACTTGAACGATGATGCATTTGCGCTTTTGACCTCATTGCTTGGTTCAGAGGTTTCTAAAGAAGCTCTTGCTATATTCGAAGTGTTGTCCCGCCACCAAAACTGTCACCATAAAATTGCCGTGTCTGGTGCACTAACTACTCTCCTGGAGATTCTTGATGCCCACAGTAGAGAATTGCAGGAACCTGCTATCAAAATATTATGTAACATGTCAGGAAGTAGCAAAATCGGTTCCTTGATTGCACCTTCTTCGTTGGTTCCTAAGTTGGTTCCTTTTCTTGAGGATACAGTGCTTGCGAGAAATTGTGTTATCGTTTTGCAAAATTTGTGCAACAAAGAAGATGCTAGAATTGCTATAGCTGAAACTGATGGATGCATTGCAGCAGTTGTGAAACTGCTCGAACGTGACAGTCGCAAGGACCAGGAGCATGCAGTGGATTTTCTTCTTTCTTTATGCTCTCAACGGGCTCAATATTGTCAACTGGTAATGGATGAAGGCGTCATCCCTGAACTTGTCTCTGTATCTATTAATGGAAGCAACAAAGCAAAGGCAATGGCTTTGGAGTTGCTGAGACTGCTGAAGGGAGAATTTAGTGATATTGGAGAATCTTATGAACCGGATGTCGACATTCCTAAACCCCCTACCATTGACTTTACTCAGCAGAAATCTTGTTCCAAAGCAACAGGAATATTTGGGAAATTTTTCTCGAAACGCAGTTCATCTGCTGCCAAAAGGATAAAATAGAAGGTGATGCTGTCTGATTTTACCTCTGTTTTGGCTATTGACATCTTAGGATGAAACAGTTTGAAGATTCTACTTAGCTGATTTTCCCTGTTCAGCAGGCACAACTATGGCTGTTGGCCTTGCCCCGATTTGTTGTAGATAGTAAGATACATTTTTGTATGGTAGGATGTGTATAATTCCACAGGTTTGTCTAGTTTTTGTTAGTGAGACGGCTTAAATGGAGCGGCATAGACAGTAAGGATTCATATTGCTCTAGCCGCTCGGGATAGAAGGTGTAATTATTGTTGTTGTATCTAGTTTTTGTTTGCATTTAATTTGATTTAACATTTCACAGGACATATTCAGGTGTATGGTAATTTGTATGTACAAATATGATAACTTTTCAAAGAGATCTCATTTTTTAATTAAAAAGTTGGAGTTGTTAGGACAGAAGATAAATGAATATCTGTCTCCTCTAATTTCCTAATCTTCTGAAGTTTTAGCAATTATTCTGTTTCTTTTTAAGTTTTTTTTTTTTATTTGTGTTGTATATCTTGCTCTGTGCTGATACTTTTTCCATCTGACCATGGGTTCTCCAATGAATAAAGGAATCATTTAAAATGGAAACCTATTATAGATACTTGGCATTACTTGCTATGTTTTCTCCATTGTTTTCTTGTTCTTTGTACTTGGATTTGCTGCACTTGAACTGAGGGTCTTTCGAAAACAGTCTCTCTACCTCCACGAAGTAGTGGTAAGGTATTCATAGGTATGTTGTTGTTGAGTAAAATCTGTAGACACTCCACCTGATTTGATACTATAAGCACAATTAATGCTAGCTGTTATATATACCTGGTTCTGAGGACATCTTTTCCTATTATTTTTGTCTCTTGTTTTTTTCTTTTTCAATTTCTGCTCCTAATTTATATCAGAAGAGCTTGTTGAATTTTAGAGCTATGTCAATGTTATCCTTAGACCGCGTCCATGACGCCTCAAGCTTGACTTATGGTATAGCCTATTTTGGGAAAGTTTGAAAAAAGGAGATCATCATAGTCGTAATAAGTAATTTTATGTTATAAAAGCAAAGCATTTTTCCACTTGGTGTTGTTTCCTATTTTTAAACTTGGACACCATATATCATTATTAAATAAGATTTGCAAGCATATCACTATCACACCAATTATAGACTTAGAAATAGAAGAGATAAAAGTTTGGATATACACAAAAGTTGTAGTTCATAGATTAATTGAGTCCACTAGATTGATGGATGTTAGGCAATTAGGTGTGGATGTATGCATTTGATTAGGTAAACATAAACAGAAAAACAACAAGCCATAACTAAACACATGAGAAATATACTGATTTGAAGTGGCAACCTCCAAAGATAGGTAGGAAAAGATGTTTTACGCCATTCTACTTTTCTCTCCTCTTATTTCCAACTCCAACGTTGACATAACATGCATATTACACATATTCACACACAACATAACATGTGAAATTTGCTTGTTTTTATTTGTTTTGTTGTATAAACAAATAGTATATTTCAAAAAGCTTTTTTGACCTTTAAAAACAGTTTCGTGGCACTTTGATTTTTTTAAGTTAAAAAAAAAAAAAGACGGTATAAAAAAACTTCTTAAGAAAAAACATGTACATAAACACATTTTGTTTTCACCAAACTTTTTCTCATAGTATCTGGATCAAGCTATTTACATGCACTTAGAAACAAATATTAGCCTGGTAAATTGTGTATGTCCTTAAAATATACAATTGCTGTTGTAATATATGTCTATTGTCAAAGAACTTCGAGATGATGAAAAAAAGAAAAAGGACTTTGAGATCATCGTGAAACAAAGATCATGTGTTTACGCATTGCCAAATATTATTATTTATAAAGAGCTTTGGGACAAAGTCCCGCAACTCTCTTATGTATATTTAGCTGGAAGTGGTCCAAAGTATCAGCTTCAACCAGATACCAATACACCACAAACAATCTGAAATTTCAATGCATCTACTTTGAATATATGATCCCAAGGTTCCGGAATATATGTTGCAACAAGAAATAGACTTCCAAAGAAAGAGTCTTACAGAATTTGAACGATAAGTTAAACGAGACATTTGACGTATAGCTTCACAACCTAGGAAAACTTAGTTGTAAATAGTGGGATTGATAAGTGTAATAAACTAGGTGAATAATCTGTCAACTTCTCCACCATCATTCTAGTACCTAACGGAGGAATACAGCTGCTAATCGAATGGTAGGAACAAGCCAATTGATTATGATATCTAGACTGGTAATTGAACTTATGAAAACTGATGTCTTTCAAGGTACAAATGCAAATGCAGCTTTGAAGACTCAGAAAAGACACAAGGTAGCAACTCAAGGGTCTGGACTAAGAACTTATGCTCATGAGAAAACATTAGAAGGGGATTGTATGGATCCTAATCACCTCTGCGCATGAAAGTGGCTCTATAGATCAACTGAATTTTCTCAATTAACATGGCAAAAAGCTGAATGATAAATTTTAAAGCTCAAGGAAACAGTAAACATGAGAATGTTATTGGAGAAACTGCACAGGGCACAACTAATATTCTCATATATATAAAGGGCCGTGCATTGAGAAATTTTCTCGGAGATTGAACATGAATTTGGAACATTATGAAGCAACCAAAAAGAGGAAAGGGAGCTTATCATGATTTACAATCTGCAGAAATCATTCACAGGCTGGTTTCGTGTCAAAGCTGCTCAAGCAGATTGCAAAAGCTTGGAAAGCAGTAAGTGGATAGCGGTAGTCCATAGTGAAGATGTCTTTTCCAATTTTTCCGAATTGTAAAATTACTTTTTCTTGTTCTGCGACTGGTATATTGTGAGACGGTTCAACTGCTGCCACTAGCTGAAAATTTTTCACAGAAGCCACTGTAACACGGCCTTTAAAATTTAAGCACCAGCACTGCAATTGTTCATGCCACCTAGGAGCCTTGTTTTTTAGCACAAGCGGCTCTTGAGAAGTCACCGTCACTGCTGACCTTGAAAAGTCAGACGAGCTGATATCACTAGTTGACTCCTTTGCTTTTGAGAGTGGTGCAGAAAATGACTTCTCATCAAAAGATTGTGGGAATGATTTAGGTGTTGGAGCAATGCCTCCCTCCTGGATTGAAGACAAAGGGATTGAGTGCATGGCTGAATGCATTCTCCTAGGTCCTCTTGTACGAAGAACATTGAGTTCATAGGAAATGGTAGCTATTCTGTAGTTGCACGCAGGTACTCTTGGAGAAACTTGTTTTGCATGAAATCTCCGACTGAGACGACCAGGTTGTTGAATGGCTGCATCACTTGGAGGTTGGCTATCATGTATGGAAAACTTGGTCCCAAGAAAGTTAGACCTGGTCAAATGGTTTTCAAACATTATTAAAGTAAAATGATGGAAAGTAGAAGCTTTTCTTTGCCTCCTGCTAACTTGAAGGGGCGGAGAGGAGTGAGTGAAGGAAATATAATTGGAAATTTGATTGAACTTGCCTCAGTTTCCCCGCATACATTTTGCTAGCTCGAGAAAAATCATCTGCAACCAGTGATATCACAAAGTCTGTGCTTGTTGCCCTTCTGATTTTTTTGGCGGCCAACAATAGTTTATCCCTCTCATCCTCAGCTGTCATGAAGTAAAATATCAGTTATGCATCTTTCATTGGCTAGGAAGAATTCCCGTTGAAAAACATTGACCACAAACATTAGTAGAAGTTATAAAAGGTTTTGAATTTCCGATCTGGTGTACTAACTTAAATGACAGATAAAATACATCAGCCTAAGTGCAAGTTCCCCATTAAGTAGGATCTTAAAATCTTTACAAGACAAACTCTGTTAATTAATTGAATACAAAAGAAAGCTTAAAGCTGGTTCAGAGACAAGGAATCATATAAGAGAATATCCATCTCGCATTTCAAGTGTTTAAAGAAAAGAAGTTTAGGATAGGCAGACGATACTACTTACATGGAGTCATGCCAAAGTAGAGGCGATAAACTGAATTAGCTCTATCCCGTTTGATAAAGCACTGGATTGGGGATTCACGGGGACCCGGCTGGTTTAAACATGGAAACATAAAAAGATCTCTCTTAATTTCAATCAAGATCAGCAATAGAAATAGAAAGGAAACTTAAATAGATTAAGGAGATTACCTGCTTCAGTGAAATGGGAAAGGTAAGCCTACCACATTCCTCAGGAGTCTTAACAATCTCCTTAGTAATTTCCCTCCATGATTTGCAAACAGATGCACAAAAGACAATCACAGAACGAGCAGGCCATGATGCCTCACTCTTTTCAACCCTGTGGATGATATCCAAAAGAAGTTCTGGTGGTAAATTTGCCCATTGCCCTTGTTCAATGGGATCAGAAAGGGCTACATCAGGTACTATATGTGACCGGGTTCTGTTGCTCCAATGCTTTCTTTCTGCTCCCCTCTTTGATATATTCCCTATCCCATCTTTCATCTCCCTCAGCTCACGAACAATGCTCTTCAAAGACATTTCTATCAATCACATCGACTCGATCTTTCCTTCAAATGGAAGGGTAAAGCAATTAGAACAATGAAAGAACTTTCCAACATTTTCACCTATTAACCATAACATCAATCAATTAACTAAGCCTCAATTTCAAACTTTCTGGTTCTACTATATGAAAAAACTAGATGTGAGGTTTGTTCTCTATATTTTAATTTAAATTAATAGTACACCTTTTGCTTTTGTGAGGAGAAAAAAGATCTACAAGAATGTAGGAACAGGTCACCATCAAACGATCAGCAGTGAAACTGCACAAATGGGGGAAGAAAAAACAGCTAAAATCTGAACTTTATGTCATTTCTAGCACACCCAACATGTCAAAATCGAATATTCAGCACTCAAAATCGTAATTCTGAGATTCTGCAACAATTAAAAAAAAACAGAAATTTAAAATGTGAGTTTTCTTTACAAAGGAAAAATAACACCCCAGGAAAAAAAAAAGGCAAAACAAATTCAAAATGTGTGATCTCGTAGCATTTTTTATACTATCTCCGGCGAAAACCAAAAGCAGAGCCGACATGCAGCTAGAAAGAGAAGAAGAGATTAAGAAAAAACCAAAAAAAAAGAAAAGGAAATACACCCAGAAAACAGAAAATGCACCAAAATATAGAAAAGGGTATAAGAAAACCTGAAAAACGAGTTAGAAAGAAGATGAAATCGTTCAAAGCAAGCTGCGGGATGCAGAGATCAAAGAAGAATTTTTTTTTAGTTAGAAGATAGAAAGGCGGCCAATGAGGTGGACGTTCTCACTACTCTGGTGGAACCCTGGATCGGCAAAGCTTTAGACTTTTATGTCATATCGCCGGAACCACCAGTGGCACCACCGTGAAAAACCGCCGTTAATTCCGCCAACAAATTGAAGAGAAAAAAAATGTCACGAGCTCGGAAAACGAAAGGGACTCGTCTGTGTGTATCTATCAAAGTTTTCGCACATCCAAATGTGTGAAAATGACAAATATGGTCCCTCATATTTGAGTGTATTATTAAAATAATATCTTAAGTATTTTATTAAGCATTTCGGCATCTTAAATTTCTCAAAAGTTAACACTTTTAATATCTATTAAATATTTACTAATTTATGCTAGTTAGATTTGACAGAAATCATGGGGAAAAAATAATAATCATAAACACATAAAAAAGATTATCAAATTCTAAAATATGCAATACAAAAAATTACTCTAAACACTAAAAAAATATTTGAAAAAAGTAAAAATTACACCTAAAAACTATAGCATACTAGTATAATATATCGAAAATAGTAGACACTATAAAAATTATTCGCAAGTTTTCTTTTTCTATATAGTTTCAATCAAATTTAATAGATAAATTTTATATAAATATTTGTCAGTAATTAAAAATGTTAACTTTTTACATACTTAAAAAATCATAACTGTCCAATGCATACATAAGGAATTCTTTTGAATATATACTCAAATATAAGGGACCATTTTTCTCATTTTCTCTCAAATATTTTCACGCCCTTAATTTGGATATCGAGTGTAGGGCCCGCCCTTATTGTTCAATCTTTACTAGATTATTTTCCTAATGAGATTTTTTTTTTAAAAAAGTTTAAAATTTAAACAAATTAAATTATTGCCTATAATTAGACGTCTGCCGGATAAGATATTACTCTTATCACATTTATATTAGTACTAATTTATCTAATGACGTTAATAATAATTGACAACAATTTCTTATGTATATAGTAATAGTTTTAAAGAATTCAGATTTATCTAATTGACTTTAATTTTGAAGTGGTATTTTCTTTGTCAGCTCTCATAAACTTTGTTGAAGGAGTATATGTTGGATATGATTAAACATAACACAAATGAAAAAAATATATTGCATCCACTATTTACACCGTCAACAAATATATTATGTACTTTTTATATATGCTCCATCATTTATCTCTATTGGCTCATTTATATTTTTACCTCCATATAGGAGTAAGTTTTTTCTTCTTCTTCTTATTATTATTTTGCATCATCCATGTCAATTGTTAAGCTTAGTGGAGCCTAGAAGATCTAGATCGAGTAATGTTTCTCCCTTTCATCTTTTTTTTTTCTTTTAAAATATTTTTATTGGTTTGGGTGGTGGGGCTAGTTCAAGTGACTTATGGTCTTATGAAGGAAAAAGATATATATATAGATAGATATATTTATACACGGCTCGCACAAAGACTTCTAAATTCATTCCGAGTTCTTTCTTTCACCTCTCGTCTCCAATCCTCAATCAAACTTGCGTTCCCCAGGCGCGATGAAATGAGGGTCTTTCCTTCGCCTATATATATATATGTTTGATTAACGAAAAAGATATATTTCTATACAATAGAAACACTGGTTTCGCCATATGTGCTTTCTATCTTCAAAATTGTTAAATAAGGGTTTTTTGGTCATTTTCTCACCAAGCTGGTGTGCCTTGCTTTGGCTCTCTCTTACGATATATACGTGTCTTACATGTTGCTGTTCAAGAAATACGTAATCTCTTTCAATTCAGCTTTAATCTCAACAAGTTTTGGGGATCACTATCTCTTCAGTATCTTTTCACTGTTATTTTTGTTGTAATCTGTCTCTCGATAAGAAGCTTTGATATGATGGTCCTTAAAACTCGATCATGATATTTTAAGAGGATACAATAATGATATAAGTATATAAGCATGCGACGTGACAAAATCATGACTCAAAAGTGTCTAGATTTGAATATCTACTTCCCAAAAAGTAATACTCTAGGCAGATTTAAAGCATGCACTTCGTAGATCGATAACTCTATACTCGTAATAGCAAGTGCATGATTTAAGTTGGAAAATGGTTTACAATTCGAATAGAAACAAATAATCTTACAATTATTTCTTATTATATTTTATTTTAAATTTTTTGGTATATGTAAAAATAAAATATCTTGAAGGTTTTGTAATGGACCACAATATCAATTAGCCGTTAAATTAAACATAACGTGTTTTATTGTGGTCACAAAGAGTCAAACACACCAATCTAGCTAATTATACTACTCTATTTATCTCAAAATACTTCTCATTTTTTTCATTTATCTGCCCCATAAAAAAATACTCCGTATTAATTAAGACAATGTTTTGATTGTTTTATTGTAATTTATGTCTTAGGAAATAATTTTTTTATTAAGTATTTTATTTTATTTTATGTGTCATTGTTGATGATTGAAATATTTATAATCTTTAAAAATAATTATTTTGAAAAATCACGATAAATAATTTGAGACGGAAAAGTAATGTATTGAGTGTCACGAGGGTGGTCCGGTCTACTTTTAGATCACTTTTTAGAGACGCGTGTGGGTGTGTCATAACCTTGTTCAAATGTCCCTCTCACCATATGCTTCCCAAGCACGTACTGATAGTGACACACATCTAATTATTTAGTACTAACTACTATTGGAGGAGCGTTACGTTAACTAATTCAAAAATTTAAGAGGGAGATAAAATAAGATTTCAGATAAATATTCTCATGATAAAATATTTTTTCTCAACTAATTAAGAGTACTGTGCAAAAAATACTTAAAAGACTCAGTATATGAACCAATCTAGTATTGTATTCTACATCACCAAATTCAGAGCATTCTTTTCTATTATCCAAAAACAAGATTCGCGTATTGCATGATCTATTTTTGAGATCGATGCTCTCAATAAATTTTTTCCATTTGGAGGGATGATCGAGCGACACTCCCAATAATTTATTTTTATTCCCAAGGATTCAAACTGGAGGATAACTGATTGGTAATTTGTTCGTGGGAGCAACTTTTGTTTAACTCCATGCCCATGGAGGTGTAGAAGACCTAGCTAATTGGACATGTAGTATATGTCAGGTTTTGCATTGTGTCTTTAATTATTTTCAGCTTGGGAAGTGGTATTAGCTGGAACATCTGTTTTTATTTGAATTTCTAGCAACATTGTACTTAGTGACTACTGAGAACTGACCCCATGAAAACAAGTTTAGCTGTTATGAGTTATGACATTTTTAGGTCGATGTTGACCACAACCATACCAGATTTGCATAGAAAAACGCATTAAATTTGTCCTTATACTAATTGAAATTGAGAAATTTTATCAATCTTTCTGTTTCGATTCGTTTGTCTTATTTTCATTTTTAATTCATTTAAAAATCACAAGATTTAAAAACCTTATTTACTTTATTAAACTCTGTATCAAATTAAAACCAGACAAACAAATTACAATGGAAGGAGTATTATTATTGAATTGAAACTAGAGTAAAGGCACTCTGACACTAGATCTGCTTCTCAAAAATGTCATGGTGCGTGTAAATATTTGTTGTCATGTTCGACAGAGATAAGGTATTTCATGGATATAATTATGTCTGGGTATCCATTCCTACACATTATTCTTTACCATGTCTTGCCAGCTCAAAACCTTTGGACGTTTTCCTCTTTTCCCACTCCTATTAAGTATTAACTCCATTATTTTATTTGTTCATCACCTACCATATTTGTAACTTATTTATTCTCTCATTGATTCTTTAAATTATGTGTATTTATAGTGTGAACAATTTCTATGTAACTCATTACTTACTTAATTTTCAAATGATCAATTAATGTTGATTATGTACAATTAAATGTGGTTAAAATTTATTTATACCGTCTTGACATGGGGATTGGGGGTACTCTAATCTCTAATGAGAAGTTGGTGCAGTTATTAATAAGTCGAGATTAGACTTCAACCCATGTGATTGTTTCAATAATATTTACTCCTTGTCCATTTTTGAGAAAATTATTTAGTAAATGATCTTTTTTTTTTATAAATAACTTATGGACCTTTTAGATCGCGGTGTAAAAATCTGTTTTGAGAAAACTGAAAAATTTATGAGAAAACATTAGACTATGGTCTAAAAGTTTGTATGTTATTTCAAATGTTAGACGATAGTCTAATGTTTTGCATGTAAGGTTGAGAAATATATGAGCTAATATTAGACGGTAGTTTAATCTTTTGCCTTAAAATATACGAGCTAATATTAGACTCGAGTCTAATGTTGTTTGGAAGGGTTATTTTTTCAAGAGCTATATTTGCATAGCTTTTTTAAAATTTGGACGAAATCTAAATGATGACATAAAAAGTTGAGCGGACTGTTTTTCTAGTTGGGCTAGAAATTGGTTCTTGTTAGTCCAAACTAGGTCCAGTGTGTAAGTGGGCTGCATCCTCCTTTGCTGCTGGAAAGCCCAAATAGCAATTACTTACTATACTACTACTACAACATTTTATTTTCTCATATTTAATTAAAAAGGTTAAACACATCTTAATGTATTTCTATTATGAAAATGCATAAAGTTAAGTTAATTTGTAATATATTACTCCTTCTAATTCATATTAAGTGAATTTTTGAGATAATATACTCCCCCTTAAGAAAAATATTCTAGGACATAATTTAAACACTACTTTTCACTATTATTCTTTTGATTATTTCCAAACTGTTCTTGAAAGTAGGGATAGTCATGAATATGACTTTCTAAGTATAAAATTTATTACCTAGAAAATGTAAAATAGTAGTTTAAAACTTCATTAAAAGGAAGAGCAAAAATAAAATAAAGTCCCAACAATTCTCTTGAACTTTAAACAATTCACCTATTTTGAATATGAAAAAAGTGTCAAATGTGTGAATCAAATTACAATGCAATGTTTGCATTTGTTTGATTTTTAAAATAACATTAAATAAACCGTTGTAGCTTCACTCTGAACTTTTAGGTGAAGGGTTCCATCTGACAAATGTATACCAATCTTCATCCTTCTTCACTATAGTCTGTTACAGTTCCTTCTCATCACTTTTTTAAATAAATTTAATTAATGTATACTGACAGTGTAGATAATTTTTTAATATAAGATTTAACCTATTATAACATGTAATACAAGTCTTTTTTTAAAAAAATCTCATAAAAATGATTATTTATAGTTTTTTTAGGTGATCTAATAATGTAAAGAAAATATCTAAAAAAAACTTAGTTGAGAGAAGAGTAGAGGATAGACGGTGTTAAATACTTATTCACATAAAGTGTTTACGCTAAATTAATACTTCCTCGGGTTCAAAATAAATATTTTTTTGAGGTGTGACACAACCCTTAAGAAAGATATTAATTAAACGGTAATTTGACAATATTATCCTTTTGATTCTTCTCGAACTGTTCTTAAAACTATAGATAATGGTCTAGAAAATGTAAAATAGTTGAAAACCTCATTAAAAAGAAGGATAATTCTAAACAATAATAATTAATACATCCTTGAATTTTGAAAAAATCATTTATTTTGAACCATAAAAAAAGTGTCAACAATTTATTTATATTGAATTAGAGGGAGTATACTTATCATAGTTAAACAATTTAATACATTAAAATTATACATTAATTAACTATGATTAAGTATAGTTATACGTATATTCAAACTCAAAAGAAAATCAAAATTATAGTATCTAAAAAATGGTGATACTCATAGTAGGTCTCAGAGGCGGATCCAGGATTTTTTGAGGTTCCGGATGCCACATCCTATGGACAGTAGCGTGATTTCAATATTTACATAGGAGAAGATTAGGAGCATGTTTGAATTAGCTTATTTTAAGTGCTTTTAAATAATTTTGTAGTATTTGGATAAAATAAAAAAGTACTCTTAAGGCTAATTTTAAGCCAAAAGTCGATCCAAACGGACTCTAATAACCTGTTTGGCCCCAAAAGTGCTTATTTATTTAGAAAAATGAGGTGCTTATTTCTCGCGGAGTAGCAAAAACTATTTTTCAGAAGTTAAAAAAAAAAAAAATTCATAAAAATATATTTTTTTGAAAAATACACTTAGAAACACTTTTAAAAAGCTTCGTCAAACACTAATCGTTGCTCAAAAATATTTTTAAATTTTTTTAGTTAAGCACAAACTGATTTTCATAAAAAATTGTTACTTGTAAAAGCATTTTTGAAAGAAAAAAAAAACATTCAGAATCGTGAACTTTAGAAGTCTGGCTAGAGCAGCTATAAATTAATTTTATCAACAATTTTGGTAATATGTATGGTGCTGGCTCATTGGTTTGTTTGAATTTTTAGATAGTGAGATCCAGGGTTCAAGTCTCTACTAAACCACAGTTTTTATTTTAAAATAATTTTCCACGTTTAAACATTTGTGCAAAAAATGTCTAAGTGAAATTCGAACTCATAATCATGGACAAAGGCGGAGCCAGGATTTGAGGTTTATGGGTTCAGAATAGGGTGACAAACGGGTGGGTCGAGTCAGATATGAAATGGTCAAAAATGAGTCGGGTGAAAACAGATAAAATATTCGACCCACCCATATTTGATATGGATAAAAGATAGATAAAACCAACGGATAAATGGATATCCGTGTTAGCCATTACTTCTTATTATGTTAAAAAAATGAGTACTCGTAAATTACAAGCATTTTTCTTCTTTCTTTTTCTCCTTTTAGGGTGTGTTTGATATGAAGGAACACATATTCATTTTTTTTTTGTAATATATCGTAATCATCAATTTAAGGAACGAATACTAATATTCAAAATATTTTTAAAAAAGTAATGAACCTTAGCTAATTTTTCTTTGAAAATCTGATTTCACCATTGCGTTTATGAAACAATCAAAAAGAAATGATAAAGTCTCTTTTTGTTTTAGAAAGGAAGTATTTTTTTTCTTTTTTCAGTCGTTAATTTTATGTTTTATTTTAAAAAAGGAAAAATTTGGAAAGAATTTGTATGAAAAACTCACGCAACAAAGAAAAATATTATGCAAGTTTATGTAATCTTTTAAAAAGAGAATAAAGCATGTAGCTAAAAAAGAGAAGAAATTGGAAATAAGTGGGTTTCGAACCCACATTCTCGGCACTTAAAAGTACTTTGTTCCTTGTGTTTTAACCACTAAACCATCTAACTATTTTGTATGTGGGTTCGCAGGTGAAATATGAGTCATATTTATCAGTTTTTCTAATGCAAATGCAGGATCTACGCAAAAACTACTTGGTTTGTCCGAACTCCCGTATTATACAGTAGCTCCGTCCCTGACCATGGAGAACAAAACCTGACGCTTTACCATTGGCACCATCTGTTTATTTATTAGTACGGGTGCCATGCTTAATATTTATACAAATCCTTATACATATATACTTATATATATAGAGTTTCAACCGAGATGACCGGCTGCCGTGGCACCCCACGGTAGTACATAGATCCTCCCCCGGTAGGTCTACATGATTATTAAAGCATAACGAAAAAGTATTTATTTTAGCAATATTTCCTTCAATTCTATAAATGTCTAAATCAATTGCTAGGATGAACAGCCAATGAAACTGAGTCTTCAACTACCACTTGCTTCAAGTATTTCCCATGAGCTCGTTGGGAAACTTCTAATGGATAGATCCCTATAATTGTTTTTTAAAAAAAATCTATTTTGTTATTTCACAGAGTAATAAATACTTAATGTTCTATGCTTTTTCCTACCAAAAATGAACTACAACTATAATAATTCATTCCTTCTGAAAAAAATACGTCATTCCTTTTATGTAAACCTACTTTACTTGAGTTTCATTTTAATATTTATTTTATACTTATTCACCAACCCTGTTAGTTAACATGTACTAATACTTCTGATTCTCAAGTGATATTCCCCTTTTTGTTTTTCTGTTATTTCCTTTCCTTAAATTACCGAATTAACAGTAAAAAAAGCTGAGCATGTAATTAAAGTTGCATATGCGTTTAGTTTTGGAAAAGTTAAAAAATTATATGGATGATCTATTTATATGGCTTGGTAATCGTATCTCTTGAGCTACTTTTGGGGTTAAGTTAGACCGAGATTCATTTCTTTAACATGGTATTTGAGTAGGACCCAACCCAATTCTTGTTTCCGATGTTGACCCCTATATTAAATTGCCCATCCTTTAGATGTCTAACCTTGGGGGTGAGGCGTCACAGCTAGCTTTTGAGATTGAGTTTAACACGTTCAATTGTATTTGTTCATTAATCGAATGCAATGCAGTAAACGTGGCAATTTAACATTTTAGAGCTGCGTAAGTTGCTTTTTTCTGCTACTAATGTACAATTGGTTTCGTTTGAGAGGTTGTTCCTAGTAAAAGGAAACCTTCAAACATTTTAAGTGAGATCTAAGCAAAATCTGGCCAAGAATTCGAGGAAATAAAGAAAAGCAACTAAACCTTAGAAGTAAAATTAGATCTTAGAACTTAGAAGTCTCTGCAGAATCTTAATTACTTTACTCCTTTTTGTATGTGTTATCCTTTACAGAGGTGACATGAATGAATTTAACTTGTATATACTACTAATAGATTAATTTTTTTGTTTACACTATCAGGATATCTTAACCTGTGGCATGAGGTAGCCTGTAATATTTTTTATGTTACTAATCCCACTTTCGGTGAACGTTTTACTTGTAATCATCTTTCCTAATTATCAGTATATGGAAGTTGAAAATTCTCTCCTATTATATGCTAATTAACGTCCACCTCCATATGCAATAGCACCAAACAGTGAACTTAAACTTCTTTCTTTACCGTTAAGGTAAAGTTCATATACTATTTTATATTCTTCTTATCCTTTTCAGATTGAGTATATTGGCTTTTGATTTTAGCCTCTACGTCAGTCAATGGCTCACAAAATGTCTTCATCAGTATTTGCTTAAAAGTTTTGCAGTACAGCCCATTGGAATCCTTTTCCACCTAATCTCTGTTACAACAAACTGAAAAGCTCATGTATTTGCCTCTATCATTTCACTTGTATATATATACCTCTTACTTACACCTTTGTCTCATCATCCTAACAGTTGCTTAAGAGTTTCTAGCAAAGAAAAATGGCAAAGCAGACAAGTTTGTTAGGCTTCCTTGCCTTTGGATTTCTTTGTTTCATTTGTCTACATGCTGAGGCTGCCCTCAAGAAATATCAATTTGATGTTAGTCTCTTCAACTCTCAAAATGTGCTTTTGTTTACTTGGTTCTTAGCTACTGTTTGTTCTGTACACTCATTTGGTGCCTTTTCTTATCATGGCCAACTTTCTGTCTTTTACAGGTTCAAGTGTCAAACGTGAGCAGATTGTGCCATGCAAAACAAATGGTTACAGTTAATGGGGGATTTCCAGGGCCAACTATATATGCTAGAGAAGGAGACAGTGTTCAAATCAATGTTACTAACCATGCACCATATAACTTGTCCATCCATTGGTAAGAACATTAAAATCAGATGATAATTGCTAAACCCCTTTTAAGACACTAATTTCAGGGGCACAAAGTAACAAACACTGTTTTTTATTCTGATTCATGCAGGCATGGTTTGAAACAATATCGCAATGGCTGGGCAGACGGGCCGGCTTACATAACTCAGTGCCCTATCCAGACAGGAAATAGCTATGTTTATGACTTCAATGTAACAGGACAAAGAGGAACCTTATGGTGGCATGCACATATTCTTTGGCTAAGGGCAACTGTCTATGGTGCAATAGTCATCCTTCCACAACAAGGAACTCCCTTCCCTTTTCCTCAACCCGATAGGGAAGAAGTACTCGTACTAGGTGAGCATTGGCACTCGATAATATGTAGAATTTGTTGTAAATCATTTTTCCAACAGAATTCACTCCCAAAATTTCTTGAAGTTCTCTTACGGAAAAGCATGAACGAAACGTGACATGGCTTATGTTTGATAGGAGAATGGTGGAATGCTGATGTTGAACAAGTCGAGCAACAAGGAAATGCATTGGGTTTACCTCCTAATATGTCTGATGCTCACACGATCAATGGAAAGCCAGGGCCTCTTTTTCCATGTTCTGAGAAACGTAAGCATTAAGATATTGATATCTATTGAAGTTTTCAAACCCTGTAGTATCAAAGGAAATATGGCTGTTACAATATTTGCATGCAAATCATACACATACTAACCATAATTAAATTATTTGAATTTCTTTCTCAGATACTTTTGCTATGGAAGTTGAAAAAGCAAAGACATACCTGTTGAGAATTATCAATGCTGCTCTCAATGATGAGCTCTTTTTTGCCCTGGCTAATCATACCTTGACAGTGGTGGAAATTGATGCAGTCTACACGAAACCATTCACCACAGAGGCCATTCTGATTGCACCAGGCCAGACAACAAATGTTCTGGTTCGCGCCAACCAAGTTCCAGGAAGATACTTCATGGCTGCAAGGGCCTTCATGGATGCTCCAATCAGTGTGGATAACAAGACTGCCACCGCTATATTCCAGTACAAGGGAATCCCAGAAACTGTGCTGCCAAAACTTCCAACCTTGCCTGCACAAAATGACTCAGACTTTGCTTTGAGTTATAACTCTAAACTTAAAAGCCTAAATACTCCCAAATATCCAGCAAACGTTCCCTTAAATGTTGATCGACACCTCTTGCTTACAGTTGGACTTGGGATAAATCCTTGCCCCACCTGTCTAAATGGAACTCGGCTAACAGCTTCTCTGAACAACATTTCCTTTATCATGCCACAAACTGCACTTCTTCAATCTCATTACTTCAACATTAAGGGTGTGTACACTCCAGATTTTCCAGACAAACCACCTACTCCGTTCAATTTTACAGGGGCACCCCTTACAGCAAACCTAAGGACAAATGTAGGCACAAGGATCAGTAAAATTGCTTTCAACTCCACGGTTGAAATAGTAATCCAAGACACCAACTTGTTGTCGGTGGAATCACATCCTTTCCATCTCCATGGCTACAATTTCTTTGTGGTTGGAACTGACATCGGAAACTTTGACCCCAAGAGAGATCCAGCAAAATACAACTTGATTGATCCTATTGAAAGAAATACTGTAGGTGTTCCAACTGGTGGTTGGACTGCTATTCGATTCAGAGCTGACAATCCAGGTACCTAGTTTTCGACCAAGTTTAGTTAATGAACTTCTTTTTTCTATTGTTTTGAAAATTTATTCTTAACATATCCAATTTTTTGTGAAGGGGTCTGGTTTTTCCACTGTCATCTGGAGTTGCACACAGGATGGGGACTGAAAACAGCATTTTTAGTGGAAAATGGACCAGGATCAGATCATAGTATTCTGCCTCCACCAAAGGACCTTCCATCCTGCTAATTTCGCAAGGCTTTCTTTTTATCTATACAGATGGATTTCTTGTGCAGGTTTATAGAATTTGTTTCATTCCCTATAAGGATGCAAAAGGAAGATTATACACACTTTAGACAGTGTGCATAGGAAAAATATGCAAAACTGAAAAAAGGAGTTTCTATCCCAGGAAATTAAAGGGATCTGTTTGTAATCTGAGTTGTAATAAAAGTCCACACATAAAAATGTGATTTTGGACTGTTGTTTTTTATGAACTTCCCTGCTTAATCATCCATGTAAAAAAACTTCCCTGTCTACTCATTGGATTGAAATATGATACTTGCTTTTGACCTGACAGTTTTATCAACTATAGCAAACCTGAAACAATCTAGTTAGTACCTGGTAGTTTAAGAGAAGTCCTAAAATTTGAGTTCAATCATCCATGATCCATGTATGAAAATTGCTAAGACGCCTACAAAACTATTACGCCCCGTAAATTTAGAGGAAAACCTCAAAATAAATCCCTTATGTTTGAGCACCAACTTCATATTGGATTGGAAAATATATGCAGAGTTAAAAAAAGGAGTTTCTATCAAGAAAATTAAAGGGATTCCTTCGGATTCATTTTGTAATTTGAGTTGTAATAAAGGTTCACAGATAAATATGTGATTTTGGAATGTTGTTTTTAATGAATTTCCCTGCTTCATCTAATATGATTGAAATACAATTTGTTGATGCACTTGCTTTTGACTTGACAGTTTTATCAACTATAGGAAACCTGAATTAATCTAATTAGTGCCTGGTTTCGTCAGCAAAGTCCTAAATTTGAGTTCAATCATCTAACTACAGAATTGCCAAGACACGAATAAAACTACGTAAATTAGAGCAAAAGCCCAAAATAGTCCCTCAAGTTTGCGCTCAAACCCAAAATAATCCCTTTAACTTTTACTAATTGTCCTTTGAGTATTCAAAATTGCTGCACATTTAGTATTGTGGTTACTATTCTTTTGCTAATCGCGCCACACCATTCTTTCTTCTTTCACTTATCTGTCATAATTCCTCTCTTTATAGTTTTCACTCCCTAATTTGAGTTCAAGAATGTAGTTATGTTAGACATCGGTATTCAAGTTCCCAGCTAATCAAAACCTAAATGTAGTGTAAATTCTGAATGAGTCAAAAGGGCTACTGGTGCTATAGTGTAAGTTTAAGGGATGACTTTGAGTTTGAGCCCAAACTTAGGGGACTAATTAGGCTTTTATATGAAGTTTTAAACTCGTTTTTGTGTTTTATGTTGCCCAAATTAGTTGATTTATATGATAAGAAGAGTGAAATATTTGATTTGATGTGTTACAATGTTGAAAAATGTTATGCTGATATCGAGATTGAAATGGAAGTGTTAAAATGTTAAACAAGAACTTGGGGGTCGTTTGGTAGGGAAACAAATTATTCAGAGATTATAATGACGAGATTAAATAGTGATGAAATTATTTAGTGGATATATTTTTATTGGGAGATTTTGGTTCATTGGATCAAAAATGGAATGTACTGGATATGATATAAAACACGTGTTAGGTGTAGGCTAGATAAGTTGGGATAAACTTTTATTTTCAATACTAATCTTGAACTTTTTAAAGAACTTTGGGGGAAGAACCTTGAGAAAGGGCATCTTTGTCATTATAGTGTTTTATCCCGGGATTATGTAATCCCGAGATTATTATTCCACCGTCAACATGAGATAGAATAATACCATAATTGGTGGTATAAATAAATCATGAAATTGCTAATCTTGGATTTGGAGATTGATCAATCAAACGTAGAATAAAACAATTTCGCATCTAATTCCGAAGTTATTATCCCTTATTAAGCGTAGAATATACTAGCACTTCGAAGTCTAATTTCCAAACGATCCAAATAGTTACAATAATTTTATTGAAGGTACGCACTGCTAAAAGATGGAAATGATGCGACACTTCAAATTTAACTCTAGTTTCAAAATTAGATGCTTTTATGAAAACTGTTGTAAGTTTCTAATTTCCCCACTTGGAAACTATCCAGATAAAACTTTTCTCAAATTTCAATGTTCTGGTGGATGCCTTTACAGAACTCATTATATTTATTTGGTGAAATAAGAAATGAAATTGAAAGATTACGAACGTATACCTTGATTAAATGAAAGTGTAATATATATTAACAACAACAAACCATTGTAATCCCAGAAGGGGAGTCTGGGAGGGTACACTGTTTTTGGAAGATCCTCTGCTTGAGTAACGAAAAGTGTACTATATTAAGTTAAATGAATTTCACATATGTGTCAGTGGTTCATTTTACTTGTAAAATACAATTAAAAGATTGATTGTTTTAAGTACAGGGTTACTATTCTATTAAAGGTTTCAAACTTTTATATGCCCTCCCTCACTGTATACTACTAGTATGTTATAGTTCCAATTTTCATTGCATCAAAAGTATTTTTTAAAAATAACACCAAGGCAGGAAGAAAATGTGAAGCACCTAGTTGTGAGAAAAGTAAAGACGTCTGAAGGTGCTATTTCAGTGTCATAGATAAAATTAACCATAAAAAATACATCTAAAATATGGTGATACTCATAGTAGGTTTACATGACTGCAAAAGCACAACAAACACTTATTTATTTTAGTAATTTCTTTCCTTCCTTTGTCTAAATCAATATGACCAGCCAATAAAACTGCCGTCAAATAATTCCTACAGTGTATACATGCTAATTAACATGCACCTTTCTTGTACTATAGCACCAAACAATCTAGGCAAACTTCTTTTCTTTTTCTTTACTGTTAAGGTAAAGTTCATAAACTAATTTATATTTTTCTACTCCTTTCTTAGCTTGAGTGTAGTGGATTTTGAATTTAGCCTCTAAGTTAGTCAATGACTTTAAAAGTGTCTACATCTGTGTTTTGCTTAAAGGCTTTGCAGTAGAGCCAATTGAAACCCTTTTCTACCTAATACATCTCTGTTACAACCTCCTCCTCTCCCCTTAACAAATTGTAAAACTAATATGCCATTTCACTTGTATAAATATGCCTCTTACTTACACCATTGTCTCATCCATTCACATACTTGTCTCAGATCTTGTAGCCAATTGAGAAAAATGGCAAAGCAGACAAGTTTCTTAGGCTTCTTTGTCTTTGGATTTCTCTGTTTCATTTGTCTACCTGCTGAGGCTGCCCTTAAGAAATATCAATTTGATGTTAGTGCTTTCAATTTTTGAAATGTTCTTTTGTTTACTTTTTGTTCTTTTCTTTTTTGTCATGGCTAACTTTGTGTCATTTAACAGGTTAAAGTGTCAAATGTGAGCAGACTGTGCCATGCAAAACAAATGGTTACGGTTAATGGGGGATTTCCGGGGCCAACTATATATGCTAGAGAAGGAGATAGAGTTCAAATCAATGTCACTAACCATGCACCATATAACTTGTCCATCCATTGGTAAGAACATTGGATTTAGATGAAAATGAAGTCTCTCAACTTTCAGGGGCTAAAACAGAATGTTTTGTTCTATTTATTGCAGGCATGGTTTGAAACAATATCGCAATGGCTGGGCAGACGGGCCAGCTTACATAACTCAGTGCCCTATCCAGACAGGAAATAGCTATGTTTATGACTTCAATATAACAGGACAAAGAGGAACCTTATGGTGGCATGCACATATTCTTTGGCTAAGGGCAACTGTCTATGGTGCAATAGTGATCATGCCACAACAAGGAACTCCCTTTCCTTTTCCTCAACCAGATAGGGAAGAAGTACTTGTTCTAGGTGAGCATTGACACTCATTAAAATTATCTTGAAGTTCTCTAATGGAAAAGAATGGAGAAACATGACAGAAATGCTTCTATTTGATTGTGATGCAGGAGAATGGTGGAACGCTGATGTTGAAGAGGTCGAGAAACAAGGAAATGCCTTGGGTATACCTCCTAATATGTCTGATGCTCACACGATCAATGGAAAGCCAGGGCCTCTTTTCCCATGTTCAGAGAAACGTAAGAATTAAGAGACTGATATTGACTAGAGTATTTCAAATCGGTTTGATCAAAACTAACATATATGGTTGTTGGAGTATTTGCTTCCAACATAATTCAATATTTCAATTTCTTTTTCAGATACTTTTGCCATGGAAGTTGAAAAAGGAAAGACATACCTGTTGAGAATCGTCAATGCTGCTCTCAATGATGAGCTCTTTTTCGCCCTGGCTAACCATACCTTCACAGTGGTAGAAATTGATGCAGTCTACACGAAACCATTCTCCACAGAGGCCATTCTGATTGCACCAGGCCAGACAACAAATGTTCTGGTTCGCGCCAACCAAGTTCCAGGAAGATACTTCATGGCTGCAAGGGCCTTCATGGATGCTCCAATCAGTGTGGATAACAAGACTGCCACTGCTATATTCCAGTACAAGGGAATCCCAGAAACTGTGCTGCCAAAACTTCCAACCTTGCCTGAACAAAATGACACGGACTTTGCTTTGAGCTATAGCTCTAAACTCAAAAGCCTAAATACTCCCAAATATCCAGCAAACGTTCCCCTAAATGTTGACCGACACCTCTTGTTTACAGTTGGCCTAGGAATAAATCCTTGTCCCACCTGTCTAAATGGAACTCGGCTAACAGCTTCTCTGAACAACATTTCCTTTATCATGCCACAAACAGCACTTCTTCAATCCCATTACTTCAACATTAAGGGTGTGTACATACCAGATTTCCCAGACAAACCGCCTACTCCATTCAATTTTACAGGGGCACCCCTTGCAGCAAATCTAAGGACAAATGTAGGCACAAGGATCAGTAAAATTGCTTTCAATTCCACTGTTGAAATAGTAATCCAAGACACCAACTTGTTGTCGGTGGAATCACATCCTTTCCATCTCCATGGCTATAACTTCTTTGTGGTTGGAACTGGCGTAGGAAACTTTGACCCCAAAAAAGATCCAGCAAAATATAACTTGATCGATCCTATAGAAAGAAATACTGTTGGTGTTCCTACTGGTGGTTGGACTGCTATTCGATTCAGAGCTGATAATCCAGGTGCCTAGCTAGTTTTCGACCAAATTTAGTAAATGAGCGTTTCTATTGTTTTGAAAATTTATTCTTAATATATCCAATTTTGTGTGAAGGGGTCTGGTTCTTCCACTGTCATCTGGAGTTGCATACAGGCTGGGGACTTAAAACAGCATTCTTAGTGGAAGATGGACCAGGATCAGATCAAAATATTCTGCCTCCACCAAAGGATCTTCCAACCTGCTAATTTAACAAGCCTTTTTTTTTTCTTTGTACAAATGGTTTTTGTGTGCTGGTTTACAGTTTGCTTTGTGCACCACAAGGAAGAAGAGGCCTCGAGGATCATACACATTTAGAAAGGAGTTTCTATCCAGAAAATTAAAGGAATTCATTTGGATTTGTTTGTAATTTGAGTTGTAATAAAGTTCCACACATAAAAATGTGACTTTGGATTGTTGTTTTTATGAACTTCCCTGATTCGTTTAATATCTAATCTTTGGATTGAAATACGATTTGCTGATACTTGCTTTTGACTAGATAGATTTATCAACTATATCGAAGGGGAGTCTTGAAATAATGATACAGTTACTTTTGTGTGACTTATAGATCACAGATTTGAGCTGCCTATATCACACCCCTTGTGTGCAGCTCATCTCGAACCTTTTTGACCGGACTGCCCTGTAGACATGAACTAATCTAGTTAAGTACCTGGAAGGGCCTATGGATAACGAAAAGTCCTAAAATATTTGAAGCATCATGCCAAGACGCCGACAAAACCAAGAAAACACTTTGAAGGAAATGTCTATACACTATACTCCAAGAAAACCAACATCCTAGTTACCTTGTTAAAAAATCATCAGCAGAATAGGACATCTTAATTTCCTAGGTGGCTTTTGATGGGTCTGGGGTTTGATTTATGTTTGGTTTTGGGAGAATTAGTTTTGACCTTGGCTTTTGAAAAATAGTTTGCATATTTTGAATTTGGATTTATAAAAAATGGTTTATGTTTGGAAGTATCACCAGATTCTACTAAACACATATTCAACCATAAAACAAAAATTGGCTTTAAAAAATTATGGTTAAATGGGATTATTTTTCTTTAAGGCCAATTTCTTCAATAAACATACAAAACCATAAAAGCAAAAGGAAAAAAAGAAAAAAGAATATTCGAACTTATTGGAAAGGCACAATATCCAGTTAAAGTAGTTCAGTGGACATGATGGAACAGCACACAGAAATAAAAAGAAAACAATTTTCCAGTTGAATGCAAAAAAAGGACTTACTTTCTGCAAATCCCTTCTAATTTTGCCATAAAATAGAAGATGACAGCACTGTCTATGACCTGGTCTTGCTCTCCCTTAACCTCCTCAAAATTTCGCCGTGTCAACCGGTGAGTTCCATTCCTTCTTTTAATTATAGTTTTTGGGTATGTCTTCATTATTTTCTTCTTTCATTTCACCCATTTATCAATCAACTTTCTGTTCCCCAGCTAGTGATTGATTCTTCAAAAATACAATCTTTTTTTTTTTTTGCTTGTAAGTCTTGAAAAAATGCGATCTTTTTGAAGTGGGTGTTTGTGTTTGATGAGAAATTGGCTGAATTGACGGGTTGCGGTTGGTTACAGATACTCAGGGATGGCATTTGCAAGTGTGAAATCTACTGAAGGGTTGGGAAATTTACCCAAGGTCGTTTTGACTTCTCCTCATGGAAGGTACATTCTTAAGTTTTAGCTTGGTGCTATATAATATATGTTTCTTTTAATTGATGATTCTGGAGCTATGATGGTAAATTTGCTGGCTAACAAGTAGGATTGTAAGAAATAGTTGTGGCAAAAGAAATAGGCAGTTTGATATTGAACCTTAACCCCATACCTTAATGGTAATGCACTAAACAGAAAAGATCTAATCTTGAAGGATTAAATATTATTGTCGGGCTTCCCATAGCCTTGGTGGATAGAGTTACCTGGTAGTTGTTGCTGGTGGGAGGTGGTAGGTATCCCATGAATTAGTCGAGTTGCATGAAAGCTGGCCGGGACACCTGATTATCAAATTCTTTTTAATTATCAGGCTATTTTCTCACAAATGGATAATGTAATGACAAGGGTGGGGAAGATCTTCCAAGTTCTTCATGTTGAATTGATCCCGATCTGGACCAAAAGCTAGTTGCTCTAGAAAGAAAAGTGATGTCTGATGATGCTATCAGCTGCTTATCAGTGATGTTAGGGGTACTGCATTAGTCATTCCGATAGCAATATCATTTGTTGAGTAATGCAGCAACACATACTTCCTTTAGCTTCACAAGTCCAAAACACTGGGTTTGTACTATGTAGAGATATTGAATAGGCACATCAAAAATGTTCCTGGGTACTTCATTGAAAGCTGGTTTATGTGGTCGATTGGCTGAAAGTCGTTCTTTCCTTTATTTTGCAGTGAGGCAGAGCTATATCTATTTGGAGCTTGTGTCACATCTTGGAAAGTAGACAGTAAAGATCTACTTTTTGTTCGACCAGATGCTGTATTCAATGGTCAGAAACCAATCAGGTCATCAGCCAGTTTTCAAGTTTTAGAATTTGGTCACAGTTATATTCACTCTTTTAAACAGCTAAAACTTAAGCTTTCTTGTTCCTCAACACAGTCAAGTACGTTTGATGATTAACAATTCACCTGAGTAGAAGCAATTTTCTCTACTTCTGTTAAAGCTGCAGTATCATCGATCTTTTACTACCTCTACATTTAAAATTTAAACTTTAAAATTGGAAAGAACTTAAGAGTCTACACCTTCCTTACTGACTAGCTTACATTGTACAGTGGAGGAATACCACATTGTTTCCCACAATTTGGACCTGGCCCAATACAGCAGGTAAATTACTTCACATGTTTCAATGTTTATAGTTTAGACTTCTTAAAGTTAGAGAGCTAGCATTTCTTAATGGAGAAGAATCTCTTTTACTAAAGCATCAAGTTACTTTCTGCTGCCAATGCACTCTAGCCCTTAGCTAGATGCTAGAAAAATAGTTAAAGCTCCAATTAGAGTTCTATTGGTACTTATGTGTTGCAATATCTTAACTTATTCTTGAATATTTCATGCTATCTGATCAGTTTTTATTGCCGGTTTTGACTCTTACACATGATCATCTGATTGACAGCATGGATTTGGAAGGAACATGAATTGGTCCCTTGTTAGCTCTGAAAATGTGGAGGAGAAACCTGTTGTTACTGTGGAGCTTAAGGATGGCCCTTACAGCCGTGCAATGTGGGATTATAGTTTCCACGCTCTTTACAAGGTTCGAGTAGAAGTTATTTAGCATCTTTCGCTTTTACCAGTCAAAAATTTCATCTTGTTTATCATCATATTCTTAGATCACTTCTGTAGCTAATTAGGCAGTCACAGACAGCTAAACTGGACGAATACCTGTTTGAGTATACAGAACGGTGAAAACTAATGGCAGAGCTATGAGGGAATTTTTAATTTTTCAAAAGTAACTATATAGAATGTGCTAGCGCCCCCCCCCCCCCCCATGGAAAAGTTATTTTACCCTCCTCCCTACATATATTGGCCCACAACTCTCAAATTTCAAGCTCTATAACTGGTATGTGACCTTTGTTGTATAAAGGATTCTCATTTACATACTTTGGTGTAACACCTACTTGATGTGATGGATGTCTATGCTATACCTTTCTGGCAACTCATAGTTACCGATAAAACTTCTAACTTCGTATTTTGCAATTGCTTGCAGATCACTCTGGACAAGAAGACCCTTTCCACGGAATTCACTGTTACAAATACTGACAACAAACCATTTTCATTCACTACTGCTCTGCATACTTACTTCAGTGTAAGTATTTCTCTGGCAACTTGAGTAGAAATTTCCATAGTTAGGGCACATCCCCTGAAACTTTTTGAACTTTATCAGGAATTCAAGGCCTGTCAAATTATATCATCGGGAAATAGAGTATAAGATATTTTTTCTCCCAAAAGAATAAATAAATATGTCAGATACTAAACAATCCTGTTCTGCTGTCTCCCTCTTCAAGTCAAATAGGCCTCTCTTTTTCCTTTTTTTTTTTTTCTTTTTACCTCAATCATTTGGCTCAGGGGTTGATGGAAGTTTAACTCATTTCCATAGAATTTCATATTCCTTCTGGTAAATTGATCCATGATCATTGTTAAGATTGTTATCGACCAAAAAATCTTTATCATCTAATATTCTCTTGTCCAGGCTTCTGTAACAGGTGCATCAGTTAGTGGCTTAAAAGGTTGCAAAACTTTAAACAAAGTTCCTGATCCCACAAATCCTGTGGAGGGAAAGGAGGAAAGGTCAGTATCAGAACTCAAGTAGATGAAGAAAGCTTCATTCTCTTCTACCAGAATATACTTATTATCTTAAAGAATTCATGACTGCAAATAAGATCCTACATTCTCTGCAAGCGTATGTTTCTCCGCGAAATAGTCTGGTTGGCTTTTATTATTTTCTCTATCACACTTCTTAGTGGTTAACCACGATAGTCACAAATGCACATACAAACACTCTCATATTGCCTAAAACCAACTAGTGTTTCTAGAATTCTGCTGTACTTAAGCATTAGTTTGTCATCAAGGACATTTAAAAAATGACAGGATTCTTGCATGTCCGGTCATATTCTCTCAAGTCTCAAGGTCTTCCATAGCAACCATTCTATGCTTGATTTATGGTATTCTCTCAGTGTAATGGTACTTGTTCATGCATTCTGCAGAACCTAATCCTCATTCTGGTAATTTTATCTGTTTCAGGGATGTGGTGACATTTCCTGGATTTGTGGACTGTGTTTATCTTGATGCACCTAATGAGTTACAACTAGATAATGGTTTGGGTGATAAGATATCTATCAAAAACACCAAGTGAGTTACTAGTTCCCAGGCACGTTGCTGTAATGGAGAACTAGCTAGCCCCCCCTAGTTGTCTAATTTAGCAAGTTGCTTGTGTTTTATACGTGCAGTTGGTCTGATGCTGTTCTATGGAACCCTCATTTGACCATGGAACAAAGCTATAAAGATTTTGTTTGCGTTGAAAATGCCAAGGTACTTACATTGGATCTCTCTGTGTTTCTAAATTGACATGTGACTAGATTTCTGTGATCTCTTCATACATTTGATCGAATTACAAATAAGGATCCTTTTTCCTTATCCAATTGCGTGTTCTTTCCCCTTACTTGTGGTTGACAAGATTCAAATGCTTGACCTAATATGCTATTTATTCTTTTTTTGTGTGTGTGTTTTCCCTTGTTCATATCAGATTGGGAAAGTTCAGCTGGAACCAGAGCAATCTTGGACGGCTGTACAACATCTAACTGTTGCTTAAAGATACCTCCCGATAGAGAAATCAACTTTTTGAAGAAATTCTTCCCTGCTTTTCAATTTAAAAGACTCTCAAGAAAGTGGTTGAAAATGGCAATACAAAATAAAGAATAATGTTGTATCTCACATGGCAGTTAAGAGTGTTCAAGTGATATTTTCATATTCTTTCCATCTTCTCTCCCATCAATCTCCTCTGTATTTGTGAAATCCTCAGTTTGTACAAGATAAATGATACTGTACCATGTAGTTATGAAATGAAGCTGCAAAATGCATAAGCTAACATTCTCCAAGAGTTGTGATCGGAGAGGAAAAAGTACTAGTTAAAGAAATGCTAGTTCCTGTTTTTGATTCAATGTGAAATGAATCGTACATTATGATTGTTGCATTCAGAACATTTCCAACTATCTCTAAGAATGGTAAATAGTCAAGCTCAGAAAGATCAGACGAGAGGAATTACAGAGCCGAATCCTAATAACAGTTGCCCTCACATGGCAGAAACTAAAATGAAACGTGTTTCCAAGTACTATCAAGAAATCAACGTAGCAATTAAGCAGACAATCAAAGTGATCAGCACCACAGCCCATACCCAACATACCCATGCCATTCCTTTCTTCTGGTGCTGCTTAGCATAGAAAAGACTGTTGGTTCCACCACTGATGAAGCTTCCAGCAATGGCCATGTTATGCTCAATGTCATCAATCTGTTCACCTTGAGTCTCAACTAGTACAGCCATATCAAGAAAAACTTGATGGAGTTTGTCCAGGCTCCTCTTTATGTCCATTACAGCCTCATGCCTATCTTTGTCATCAAGATTCACCTCTGTTTTTGCTGCAAATATTTCAACTTTCCCGCTTCCTCCTGAAACCATCTTCTCAATTACTTCCTCTGTTGGCTCCTGACCAGTCTCGTTGTAATATCTTCTTCTTAGGCAGTCCTTGTAATCTGATAAGATTTTTTCTCTCAAAGCCTGAAAATCATTCATGATATCCCTAAGCTTGACCCTCAATCCATTAGTCATATTGACTCTCGTTCGATCAACCACAGTGCCTTCAGCATATGCCACTGATAATTTGCGATTAGCAACATTGGATTTGTCAAGTGCTTCAAGTTTTGCCTTGACGATCTTGGCTTTGCGAAGAACAGAGACCATATCAGAATCCATTCGGTCTCTAAGACCACGAAGAACTTTGGGACCATGAGTAGTTTTGGTCTCTTCATTCAGATTTTGAAGATCGATCAAGAGATTAGTAATCTCTTCAGTATCACCCTTCACTGCTTCGATTTCACGGAAGAAGTTGGAAAGATTGTCCTCATCTTTGCGGCTGAGTTGGCCCATCTCCAAATCCCTCTCTGTTTCAAGATCCAAATGGGCTTGTTTCTTCAATTCCACATAACTTAAGAACGATTTTGTCATGAGATCGTTCATCTTCACTCCAGTTTATTAAGATTCTGCAATTAGTGGAGAACAACTTAAGAAATACACCAGGAAAACAAGAAAACAGAGGAAGTAACTGCATGCAAGAAAAAGATTTCTCTACCCTTTCTTGAAGATGGCAATTTGTTATGAAAATGAAATTCAACACCAAGAAAACATGAATAAAGCAGGAAGAGATTAAACAAGAAGCAAGAGGACGAGAAGTTAAAAGGTAAAAATGGCGTCTTGAAAACAAAGAATGAAATGAATGAATTCAACAAAGAGATTTTCAGTTCAAATTTTGATGGAACAGAAGTGGGATATTACCGAATTTTGAAGAGCTTTGCGTTCTTCTTCTTCTTGGAACTGTTTGGGAGGGGAAACTGGAAAGAGGGATAGGGATTCTGAGGAGTTTGAAATATTTGAAAGGCACAAGTACTGAGAAGTAGCCGTTTATATTGATGTTCCCCTCAAGTCGGTTGCGGTTAGTGACTCAATTAAGAGGAGTAAAAAGGTTATTAGAAAAAAAGGAAGAGGTGGGAAAGTTTAACACCAAAGTAAATTCACGTTACATTTAATTGTTTTTAATTAATTTATTTCCATCAGAGATTAATCTATTATGGGCATGCTTGAGGGCATAAAACGTTCTTGTAAATTTTTCATACAAAAGGAACCCAAAAGGATTGACCCATACCTTTAAGCTCTCGTTTGACCATAAATTTTGAACTTGAAATTTGAAAAATTGAGTTTGAAAACTTTTTGAAGCTAAATTTTCAAAATCTGATCCAAAATTTATGATCAAACAAATATTTAAAAAATGAATTTTCAAAATTTGATCTAATATCTATAGCCAAACGATTATTTATTTTTTATCACTTGTGATTGTACATTTGTAAACCTCGAATCCCAAAAAAAGAGATGTTTTTGGGGTAGGAGTACATGTTGAGTAACGACCATTGTTATTAATTCTTACCTATTCTTATAGTAATTTTTTAGGTTATCTAATTGTGTATTGTGTAAAGTTCTTTTACAATATATATAAAAGTAAAACTCAATAACAAGTCAGAACAACATACGAGTGTGTTTGGTACGGAGGAAAATGTTTTTTCGAAAATATTTTTCAATTTTCTTGTGTTTGGTTGGTCAAAAAATTTGGAAAATATTTTCCTCCAAAATAAGAAAAATGACTTCTCTAATGAGAGTGGGGAAAACAAATCTCCATCCTTACAACACCCCAAGCCCACACTCATCCACTCCACCTTCCTACTCCCACCCCTACCTCCACCCCCCACCTCTAAAAATATTTTTTTCTATTTCACCTCATCCCCGCCACCCACCCCACCCCCGCCATTCATCCAATTTTTTAAATTTTTTTCAATTCTTTCTTTAAAAAACATTAACTTTTTTTTAAGAAGTAACTTTTTTTGTTCCACATCTCACCCATCCACCCACTCTACTTTAACCCCCCCCCCCTCCACAACCACCTCCACCCACCTAAACCCAATTTTATTTTCTATATCACTTTAATTTTTTTTTTTAGTTGTTTGTCAAAAAAAAAAATCTACTTTTTTATGATTTAAAAAAGAGTAATATTTTTGTCCCTACCGCCAAACCCCCCCACCCACCACCAGCCCCCCTTACCCTCCCACCCCACGCCCACCACCTCCACTAACCCAAAATCTCAAATTTAAATTTTTAATTAGTAGAAAATTGTAATATTTTTTGATAAACCCTACCCCCTAACCCTACTCTCCTCCCCCCCACACCAAAAAAATAAATCTAAATTTTCTAATTTAATTTTTTTTTTGTTTATAAAAAAGTAATATTTTTGATACCCACTCCTACCCCCGACTCCGCACCCCCCAACCACCAAATAACCCCCAACCCCCAACCCCCAACCCCCAACCCCCAACCTACTCCCTAGAATATATTTTTTATTTTCTAATAAAAAAATTTAAAAATATTTTTAAAAAAAATGTGTTCTCACTCATCAATCAAATAGTAAAAAATATTTTTTGAAAAATATTTTTTATTCACCAACCAAATATGAGAAAATAAGTAGAAATCAACTTATTTTCCAGAAAACATTTTCCATGGAAAACATATTCCACATGGAAATATTTTCCTTCATACCAAACACGAGAAAATTGAATGGAAGGTGACACTTAAGTTTCAAAATTAATTTTGGTGACACTTTGACCAGCCCAAGGTCAAAGACCACTGAAAATAAGGATTAATTTAATTGGGGACTAAACTAACATTTTTAAAACTTGTTAATTTTTTTAAAAATACAAAAAGACTCAAAAACTTTTCAACTCCCCCAATTCTCTTTCTTTTCCTCTCCTCTCTCTTAACCACCGATCAAATCAGTTTTCATTTTTTTTTGAAAAAAAAAAATTCTCTCTTCTCTTCTCTTCACTCAACTGCGATTTTGCTTCCAACTGAAGCTCTTCTTCTCTGTTCTTTTCCTGACGATAAACAGGGTAGACCATCGACCTTTGCTCTTTCTCTCTCTTTTCAGGTAAAGCCTTCTCTTTTATTTGGTTCAAAAAGTTGAGAAGTTAGGATTTTTAAAAAAGTTAGGGCTTTGATTAAAGAAGAAGAACTGGACTGTGGGTTGATGATTTTGTTGTTTTATGCTTAAAAATGAAAGAAACCCTAATTTGTGGTATTTGTTAACACTTGATATGATTGTATATTTGTAAAATAGTATGTGTATCTTCAGTGAAATATAAATTTTTGTTGTTGTTGTTATTCTTGTTCTTCAACATTGTTGTGAAAGTAGTAAAATTTTAATTTTTGCAAGTAATATGTTGCAACATATTAGTTGATCTGTTTGAGCAAATAGCTGTTGAGATTTGAATTTTTATTGTGTCTTGTGTTATTTTTGTTGTGTCTGGTTGTTGTTCTTGTCTTGTGTTATTATTTTTGATAGAAGTAAATTTTTTGTTATTGTTGTTGTTGGAATCTGTTGTTACAGTTGTAGAAGGGTCTTGCATCTCAAAAAGTTAGGCTTTTTAAAAATAATGCTTTGGTTAATGAATAAGAAGAGGACTGGACTTGAACTGAGTTAAGAAGAAGAAGATTTGAACTGAGTATTCTCCTCAAAGTTAGGGTTAATGTTGTTGTTGTTCTTGTTCTTGAACATTATGTTGGTGTTATTGGTAAATGTTGTATTGATAAATGTTGGTGTTGTTGTTGTTTTGTTGATTTTATTGAATTTTGTTGGTGTTATTGATGTTGTTTTATTGGTAAATGTTGGTGTTGTTGTTCTTGTATGGTGTTGCTCTTCATAATTGTTATTCAAGTGATAAATGTTGATTTATGTTGATGTTCTTGGTGTATTATGTGGTAAATTTTTTGTTAATACCATAACATATGTATAATATGTTGCAACATATTAAGCATATGTTGGAAATAAATATACCATCTGTTGGTTTTCTCTTATTATGTTTCCAACAGATGACCCATCTGTTGCAACATATGAGTGATATGTTGCAACATATGACTCATCTGTTGGAACAGATGAGTCATATGTTGGATGAAATCAGAGCAGTAGCTACTGCTTTAATTTGGAAATAACTATACCATCTGTTGGTTTACTCTTATTATGTTTCCAACATATGAGTCATATGTTGCAACATATGTCTATATCTGTTGGATGATTTCCAACAAATAATTCATATATTGCAACAAATTATTTCCAATATTTGTAGTAACATATTTAATTATTCCCAACAGATTTCACCATCTTTTGCAATATATAAATCAGTTAAGTTCACAAACATCACCGATTGAAATATCATAAAAAAGTACTAAAAGTTCAGAATAACAATACTATTACTATTACAAGAATGGAGAAAATGAGTGCAACATTAACAATTATGGAGCATTTCGATCTGGGCATGTAGTTCTTTTGTGGCCAACCGTCTTACATGTAGAGCACTTATTTTTTCTTGTTGAAAATGATTCTCCGACTCCACGCCTCCTCTTTTTTCGCCTTCTTCCCGGTTTGCTTGGGTCAATATGTGGAAGAGATATTTCTCTCTCTAAAATCTCCAAAGGAACATTCCAAGATTCTTCAGAAGGCACAGGATGAATTTCCTCACAGTATGTAATGATGTATCTCTCCACCGTATAATATGAGGATGAGTACTCATAAATCCGCCTACCAAAATCTTCACCATATTGGACTCGAAGCGCTGCCATAGCATGTGGACAAGGTATTTTATCCATGTCAAATACTCTACATGTACAAGATCTTGCTTGCAAATCGACCGTAGCAACTTCACCATGACCGGTGACACTGAACTTGTAGTTGGCAGTTTGATGAGCCAATAACTTGTTTTCCAAGTTGACGTACTCTGTTATTTTCTTTTCCATTTCAGGGACAAAGATGGTTGGTGAGTTGATGAACTCCGTACGCCTCTCGTGAAATTTTTGTGCAAATCTCCTATTTATTTCATTAAATAGAGCGACAATGGGAAATTCTCTTTCAACGTCGAACATTGCATTCACCGACTCAGCAATGTTTGTCGTCATAATGTTATACCTATACAAATAAATAATCACCAGTAAGATATAATTGACAATAAACTCAAATAAATCACTCAATTTATAATATTATACCTATTTCCAGGACAGAATGCTCTACTCCACCTGTGGAATCCAACACGTTCAAGATGTTCGGCTGCTCCGGGTACCATGTCTCTTATTTGATTGAAATGGTCATTGAACTCATCAATTTTGTACGCTTTTGCTGCTTTATAAAAATGAGATACGACCTTCGCATTGTGAAAGTTGTTTCGAATATTCTCCCCAAGGTGCCTTATGCAACAACCATAATGAGCTGTAGGGTAGACAATTGAAACCATCTTCTTGATACTTGGATGCCTATCAGAAATTATGCACAAATCAGCAGTATCATCTAGATAGCTTCTCATTTGTTCAAAAAAATATCGGTATGAGGCATCGCACTCCTTGTCAACTACACAAAAAGCAAGCGGAAAAATATGATTCTCCGCATCTTGTGCCACAGCTGACAATAAAACTCCTTCATACTTGCTCCTCAAGAATGTCCCGTCAACGGCTATGACTCTTCTCATTTGCTCAAAACCACGTATCCAAGCTCCATAGGATACAAAAAAGTACTTAAACTTTCCATTTTCATCAATTTTCAATGCTGTCTTACTTCCTGGATTTGCGGACTGAAGCATATAACGGTAAGCATCAAGCACTGCATACCCGTGCTCATGTGTTCCCCTAATCAAAGACTTTGCAATCTCCATGCCCTTCCAAATCTTCCAATAACTCACCTTAACACCCAATTCTGTACGAATTTGATGTTTCATGTCTTGTGTAGATGGGCCTTTACCTTCGGGGAACCTATTTTTAAAAATTTCACCGATGACTTTTGCTGTGGCGTACGGATTATGACTCGTGATATGCTCAGAACCACACGTGTGATACTTTACATAGGTTGTAATACAGAATCTATCAGAACTTAAAAGCTTCACAGCCCTAATCCACCATTTGCACTCCTGATATACACATCTAAAACAATACACATTACGCGAATTAATCACCTTCTTGAGTCTAAAATCTTTTTTCAAGCAAGCAATTTTCAACGAAGTTGCTAGTTCTTGCTTGTTCTTGAATGTCATTCCCTTATAAAAACCTGTTTCATCCTTTTGCACATGGATAGACTGTGTTGATTGAGAATTGCCACTGTATTGCTCCCAACATCAGGTGTAGGAGTTTGGTCATCCCCACAGCTTGGACTATCCAATTCTGCCCCACTTCCATTATCTGGAATATTCATATCTACCCTATCCTCCAACTCATCATTTAACATATCTTGTTGGTTTTGAGCTAAATTGGGGTTCTCTATCGGCTTTTCAATTACGTATACCCTTAAAATGGGCCTAGCTGCATCACTCAAATAAGCACGCAAACGAACTTGATCCCTTATCTTAAAAGGCAAGACCCTCTGATTTTCAAAAGAGCTGTGCATGTAACTGATGACAAGATCTTTCGGTTGGCAATTTAATTCACAACAACTGATGATTAAGTTAACAAAATCATCATACAAAATATCTTGTTGGACTGTCATCGCTATCGTTTCTAACAAGTCACCATCCTTCCAACGCCAAATAAATCGATTGTTCTTCTCGATCCATTCACCATGACAATCAACCCCTATTGTTATTGATTCCTCCATAAATGATACCTAAAGAGTTTTGTTAAAAAAATCAATAATAGTATAGTAAAGTTGAGTATCTATATAAAACAATAAAATTATATCATTGTCCCAACAAGTAACTCATTTGTTATAACAAATGACTCACATGTTGGATACATGTTCAGAACCAGAAGCTTAATCCAACAGATAAGTCATCTGCTGCAACAGATGAGATATATGCTGCAACAGATGAGTTATATGTTGCAACAGATGACCTATCTGTTGGATCAAGCTACTGGTTCTGAACATGAATCCAACAGGTAAGTCATATGCTGCAACAGATAACTCATCTGTTGCAGCATATAATATCTGTTGCAGCAGATGACTTATCTGTTGGATTAAGCTTCTGGTTCTGAACCAGCTTTGCCAGCTAATGTAATATGAATCCAACAGGTAAGTCATCTGTTGCAACAGATGAGTTATATGCTGCAATAGATGAGTTATCTGTTGCAGCATATGACTTACCTGTTGGATTCATGTTCAGAACCAGTAGCTTGATCCAACAGATAGATCATCTGTTGCAACATATAATCTATCTGTTGGATTCAACTGTTGTAACATGAATCCAACAGATAGATCATCTGTTGCAACAGATGGGTCATCTGTTGGATACGCTACTGAAAATTGCAGAAAAACAGCAGATATACCCAGATGAGAAATTGAACTAAAAATCATTATTTTTACTTACCAAAATCACCTATGAAGCAATGCCCAGTGATTACGAACAAATTTGGTCCAAAATTTTGGTCCAGTACCAGCAGTTGTGGCAGCAGCAACAACAACAATGGAGGGCAGGGGAGTAGAAGAAAAAGAAGATGATGATGATGAAGAAGAAGAAGATGATGATGATGAAGAAGAAGAAGACAACAACAACAACAACAATGGAGAATGCTCTGAAAATGGCGAGAGGAAGAGAAGCAAAAAGAAGGGGAGGCGGTCCTTTTTTCCCCCTCCCATTTTAGGTAATTAGGGTTTTATTTAATTCTCCCAAAAGGGGAATGGGTCCCATGGGTCAAAGTGTAAAAATAAAAACTTGAAGGCAACTCAGAAAATGAGTCAAAACTCATTAATTCCTAATCTAATTTTTGTCACCTCTACTCAATTAAAATAACTTAAGTCACTACAACTTAAATTTGAAACATTTTTGTCACCCTTAATTCATTCACCCCAATCTCTATTAGGCATGGTGAGAACCAGTCCTATGACAGGTCGAATTCTTTTAATACTGTGTAACATGGCAGCTAGTTTAGAGGGGAGAGGAGCTATGCTTGATGGGGGTGCAGTGGAGTGTTTTGTGGATATGTTGAGAAGGGGAGACTTTGATGCGGTGTCGATTCGTGAGAGTTGTGTTACTGCATTATATGGACTAAGTCATGGTGGACTTAGGTTTAAAGGGTTGGCAAAGGAGGCTGCTGCAGAGGAATTGTTGATAACACTTGAGGAAATGGCAAGTGAGCGGGCAAAGGATAAGGTCAAGAGGATATTGGAAGTGTTGAGGGAGAAAGATGAAGAAGAGGAGGAAGTTGACTGGGAGGAGTTGCTTGATTCTGATGAAGATACAAATTCTGCATAGTTTTTTCCTCCCTTATTTTGGGAACTGATTTGGGTGCTTTTTCTGGACATGAAATTGTAATTAGGCAAGAATTGTATTCACATAGTGGGTTTTAGTTTTGCTTGTGCTGTCATTTGAGACAAAGTAAATAACAGTTTCTTGAATGTTGAAAGTGTAAAGAAAAGATTTGAACAGTGAGTTGTGGTTTTGGGAAAATGTTTGTAGCATGAGCAATGTTCTTCATTTCTTGTGTGAATGAGGCTTATTCTGTGAACCTGCTGTGGTTTACGTCTGTCTTCTTTGTTATCTGTGCTTGATGTTGAGTTAATGAACTAACGCTGGTTGTGAAAAGTTAGAAAACACAATGATCTTCTCTCTTTATTAGTTTCTTGAATGGTCTGTAATAGTACATATTTACTGCTAACTGTAGCCAAAATGAACTGACTTTCGCGAATGTTAGCTTCAATCATACGGGTGGCGCAACAATGAAAGAAAGAATGAAAAGCAAAGCATTCCTACTATCTAACTACTTCAAAGGAGAATTTCCTCTTTGAGCATAGCTGATTTGTCGGTGGTTGTTACTTAGAAATTTGAAGCCACGCGGAGATGCTGAATTTTTTGGTACTTCTATGGAGAATTGTTAAAACTCGCGGCCGATTTCCGATTTCCGATTTTCGAGTTACCTAGATATCTCGCCCGCTGTAAATGCAAATGGTGCTGGCTTCTTGCAGGGGATGCCAATTGAAGAGGATATAGTGCTTATATAGCAGATTCAATAGTTCTACTTGAAATCATCCTGAAACTGGTTTCACAAATAAAAGGTACTACTTTTTAATCTTTTTGTCTACATATCATGTTTGTTCCTTTTAAGGTAATTGGGCCTTGTTGATCTAAAATATGACTGGAGCTACTACTTATCCTATATGTCTGCAAGTGATATGTGTAGCGGAGTGAGTTAGTATGTCTTTTTCACTTTTGTATATACATTCGTGAGATGAAAAGGCATGGGGATAAACACAATTTGAGCACCCATAATCCCGAAATGGCCAATGCAAGTGCCTCCTTCATATTAGAAGTGGTAGTATTATTTGAGAGTTTCTTGTTATTCCATTTCTGTGACTATTTGATGTGTCTTGTACTGAGATTATCCTAGTATTTTGTTGTAGTGATTGTTCCCTTTTCATATGCTTTCTCATGCTTTCTTTAGCATTTATCTTGACTTCTTCTCTCTTGTTGTTTTCCTTTTTAAAGCTGCTTGGTGATTTTTTAACTTGAGCCGAGGGTCTGTCGGAAACAACCTCTCTACTCCACAAGGCAGTGGTAAGGCATGTGTACACACTAATCCTCCCCAGACCTCACTTGTGGGATTATAGTAGGTATGTTGTTGTTGGCCAATGCAAGTGCCGATAATGGAATTTGCGAAAAAACTGAGATGTAGTGATTCCACTCATTCATTGGGCACCTCAAAATTGAAAAAGTATCACATAAATTGTAACTAGGAGACTGTTGAGTTGAAAATAACTTCAGAATGTAAATCACATAAGTGATCTTAGGCCAAATGAAACAAGACTTCTTACACCTTTCATGTAAAAAAGTTGTTTGCATGTCTATAGTAGTAAAGCATAAATTCATCAAACACAATTTGACATGGCGTCCAGTACAATGAAGATCGGATACCAGATAAATTTCTAACAAGGACACAAATACTGCAAGGTTAGCATGAGAATCGTTCCCTTCCATTACTAAAAAATGTGCAGACACACAAAATAAAAAATTATAAGACACTCTTACTGATATTTGGGCTTAACCTCAAACAGTTCGAGAAAGTTGGTATCTACGGACGAAGATAGTCAGGTTTTCTGGATCTGTTTGGACATTTAATCATCAAAATATATTCAGAAAATTACTCTGGCACAAGTTAACTACTTCAAGTAACAGAACAGTTCCCTGTATAAACCATCTAGCTTCCTTTAAAATTTTCATGGGCACTTGCGCCTGTCTCCGCGAGTGGTCATATTAGCATAGCATTTGCCACATTTATCTCTGTTGCCATATTGGCCTGGTGGAACACATTTGCATCTTAAACAGCAAGTAGTGCACGCTCTTAGGCATACGTTCTTCCTTGAATGCAATTTGCATCTCACCTGGCATAGAGGAATGCAGTCTGCACATACCCAATCATCATAGAAAACTTGTTACTTGAGCCTTAAGGGAATTCTCATATAGTAAAAATATTAATTGAAGATTATATAAAAAGATCAAATTACATAGACGGCCAATGTTAAAACATTTTATACTGTGTAATTTAACTTGTGATAGCAGATTACTTACCATGTATATCATTTATCATAGAAATACCTTATAAATGACTTGAGTGTGACTTTTAGAATTTTCTCTGTTTGGTACCATAGATCAAAATCGTTGTTTTAGAGTTTAGATGAAAGAAGAGTTTGACTCAATGCTTTAAATTTATCCTAGTTGATATAGATCTTTGGTCTCATCCTCTATTCTACATATACCATGAGACCAATAAGTTGATTGGGAATCTCCTATCAATCTCTTGGCCTATAGAAAGTAATCTTTCTCAATAAAGTCATTGATTTGGGTAAAACTGTATTCCTTAGAAACCATACAAGTATCTTCTCGATGCACGTGGTTAAAAAAATTGAAGTTGCAAATCAATATATAGATTCCAGTCTTTCTTCTTTTTAATTTCATTTTTTTAATGGAAGAAGTACGACTATGTTACTAGTGTCCGATTGCAATGTATAAGGCATTCTAAATAGTTTTCTATTCTAAATAGAAAGAAAGTCAAATTTATCTAAATACTAGATATAAGAAGACATGGGATAAATACAGGGAAAAAAAAGAAGATAGAACTTAAAAACTCTTATATAAGTGTCTTATACCTGCTGTGGTCTTTGGTGGTGAAACGGGGGGAGTAGGGGCTGGTGGTTTCGTGACTGGTGGTGATGGTTTCATGACTGGTGGTGATGGTGCAGGTGGTGGTAGCTTGACTGCCGGAGGTGGGGATGGTAACTTAACTGGTGGTGGAGGAGGAGGGGTCACTTGGGTGGGTGGGTATGGAGTGGTTGGTGGCATGGGGACTGGAGGTGTTTGAGAGGATCCATTGACTGGTGGTGGGGGGCTTGATATCTTACCATGTGGGAAAGCACCAGGAGCAGTGTTTCTATCCCCATTCTGCCAAAAAAAAAAGATGGAAAAAATTAAGTTCAATGAGTTAGCATACTTTGTGAAATATGCTTTATTTTTAAGAAAAGTTGTTTATCACAAGGATGGTACAATATAAAACTTCATCATTAGGGAACAAACATCTTTCATGGCGAATGTAAATGCTCATTATATATGCTAAGCATGTATAATGGAAAATGTACGATAAGACTCCTAAAGTTCATACACTATGTACTAATTAACTTAAGATCTTAGCATACTAAACTAGGCAAGTATCTATCGTCATATTTTTGTGTTCTAATTTAACTTAAGATCTTAGCATACCAAACTAGGTAAGTATCTGTGTAGTGGTGAAAAGACATACAGTAGAAGCGATGAGAATGAAAAAGGCAAAGAGAAGTGGCATAGTCTTGAAAGCCATTACTGGAGAACAAGAACTAGGAGTAGCTAAAAGGGAGCTGAAGTAACAAGCTAGTTGATGAAAGGTTGATGACAATAAGAATAGGTATATATAGCACGCGAAGCATACACAAGGAGAAGCTAGCCAGTGACTCCAGCTATAAATTTGCGGGTCTATACTCTATAGTATCATGAATCGACTGCTTTCGGGTTGAATTTAAAGACCGAATCAGAATTAAAATTTGATACGTTCAACACTAGTTCCCTGAGGTTCTTAGTTTTTGCAATCAAATTCATTGTATTTTTAAAATTATGCGATCAAAATTAAAAATTTATTGAAATTTTAGTGATTTTGAGTGTGTTTAGTACGAAGAAATATATTCTTTATGAAAAATGTTTTCTTGAAAAATAAGTGAGTTTGTTACTTATTTTTTAGTATTTGGTAAGTAAACAAAAAATATTATTCTAAATGCATGTATGTTTAATCTAGCAAAACACTATGGGATGGGATAAGAAGTGGGCGTTCGAGGATCGCAAGGGGTGGAGGCAGTGGCGGAGCTAGAATTTTTACTAAGGGCGTTCGAATTATAAAAAAGTAAACACACGAAGAGGTCAAAGGGGGTTCACCATCTACTATATGTGCGTAACCCTGTATAAACAGTGTAATTTTTCGCCGAAGGAGGTTTTGATGAAGCCCCTAGGTCCTTGCTAGCTCCGCCCCTGGGTGGGGGTTGAGAGCGTTGATGAGTGGAGAGGAGGCAATGTATTTGAAATGTTTGTTCACGAAACTTTTTTTGCCTACTTTCATTAGAAAATTATTTTTCTTATCTTTAAGAAAATATTTTTTCAAAAGTTTTAATAGAAAAATTAAAAAATTTAACCAAACACACCCTTTATACTTACTACTACTTATTATGCTTCTGCCTTTGGTACAATCATATATTTTATATATGTCGGTGCAGTCCGCGCATGAAAGAAAGCACATGTAAATTAAATTATCGTGTTTCTCTTTTATACGTCTTTTAAGAAAAAATTAATTAAAATGGTTTTTAATTATATATTGTATCCTTATTTGTTTTTTATAATATAATTTTTATTTATTGAATATTTACTTTATATATGTGTCATCACCTCATATTGAGGTGTTTATAGTATTTAAGGTAAAATGAAAAAAAAATATTAATTTTATCTTGACCCCTAAAATAATAAATGATTTAAGACAATTATTTATAAAATTGGGAACAGAAGGCAGACGGAGTATATTTTAAAACTGTAATTAATGCAAGGATATTGGTGTGGTGCTAGTCCAGTTAGCTGCCAGCTTGGTTGATGAAGGGATCGTATGGGCGAGACAAGACATTGATGAATTGGTAGATACACTAAATCTAAGTTATTGTTCCAATACACATCCCCAAGCAATTGGGCTGATAAACTAATATATCTATTTCACATCCGAGCGTGTGCTTCAGTTTTTTATTTACCTCTGCACCAGGTCTGTCGTTTCACACTAGATACGTTTTCTGCCTTCCAAAGCACTTGTTTTCCTTGATTCTTGATGAGCTGCTTGTTATCATATTTTGTAGATATTTTCAGAGTCATGAGGCCATGACGTCTCAATCATATTGGAGGCCTAAAGTCAAACTCTAACGAGAAGTCTTAACTTATTTATTTTTATATATTTATTTATTTAAAATTTATTTTTTTAGCTTTTTTGATTTTATAGTCAATATTTTCTAATAATTCCTTTTCAATTGATAATATAATTAATCCATTCAATCTCTCTTGAGACATTGTTGATCTTAGGTAAAATTTTATCAATTTTAATTTTGAAATTTCTATCGGCTGAGACAACCATAACATGAACTTTCAACATTATTCTATAAGCAATATAGGCTTTTGGAAAGGAATTGAGTTGTTTTATCTGATTGAGTATATCGATCACAATATTATTTTTTATTTCCCTTAACACTTTCAATTCAGACAATAAATCTAAACCATTAATGTCAGAGTGATTATTATGCGTTAGAGAATATTCAAGATTAAGACAATATTTTTTTTAAATTTTTATCATCTAGTAATCTCAATTTTTGATCACTAAATAGATAACCAAAAACATTGTCATACTCTTTGAATTGATCGAATCTATTTTGAAGTGAAAAATAACTTGGTCAACTATGTATAAAAAGTAATTGACTCTAAAAGATTTTTCTAGAGACATTAAAATTTCATTATCAATATTCTCGTCAAATTGTTTTTTTCCATGCAAAATTCTACTTGATTTTTTTTTTTGAAAAACATGGATTGTTTTCCTTAAAAGTTGTTAGTTTTTTTTTAGTATATATAACTATTTATATATGAAAATATGTGACCTTCATAATTATAGGGTCCTAGGTGATTGCCTAAGTGGCCTAATGGGTTAGCCGCCGCTGTATGAGGCTTGGTTTTCCAGGTTTGTGATGTCACATCAATTAGAACGAAGAAAGTATGATATAGAGACTACAGTTGAAACTTAAATGACATGTACCCATACCCATTTTCATATTAGTAAAAGAAAGTAATAAACCGATACTCATTACATTAATACTCTTTCTATTTCAATTTATTTTTTAATTTTAACTTGACACAAAATTTAAGAATATAAAGAAGACTTTTGCAATGACCTTTCCGGTCATTCCCGCGTTTACGCTTTTTTTGTACTGTTAGAGATTGTCTGTAGTGGCCCCAAGTCATTTATGGCTTTCTGGGACTGGTGGTTTGGTTCCCTGACCGTTCATTTGGTCTTTATGGCCGTTTCCCTGTTTTAGAGCTTAAAATTAGAATATCGTTGACTTCGGTCAACATGGTAAACATGCTCGTAATCAAATTTCGACAGTTTCATAAGCTCCGGAGCGTGAATTGTGGTCTAGATAGACCCTTGGTCGGGGTCTGGGAGCTTTCAGTTTTGTTTTGTGCTGGTTTTTGTGTTTTCTAGCAAGTTGAACTTGAAAGTTTGACTTTGGTCAATATTCAGAGAAGACAGCCTCGGATGAAAATTCTGACAGCGCTGTTAGCTCCGAAATGTTGACTTTGGGCTAAAGGCACCTTTGGTTCAGGTCCCGAGGCTTCTGGACTCATTTTAGGCCTTGATATTCCATTTTGGAAAAGTTGGCCTAAAATTAGTTTTGGACGTGGGGCCCACTTTTTGTTATATCGACCTCCGTTGGGATTTTCGTCAATTCCGTTGGATCTAGAATGCTGTTTTTAGTCGAATAATTTAAATCATTTGTGTTTGTGAGACCCCAGACTCATTCTCAGAGGTCCGTTTGAGAAAAATCTGCTAAGGTTGGCAATGGGTTGTTGTTGTTGCTGGCTTGTGCGCCAGGCCCGCGCCTTTGCCATGGCGTCGCGCCTGCGTGTGGCCGCTGCTGCGCCAGCGCGTCTGCGCCTGCATGGCCGCCTCGGCGTGGCAACTTTATATAGCTGCTGGCCTTCAAATTCCAGCCTTATTTCTCCAAATTCCAAAGACGATTCCTCCTCCATTTTTACTCCAAAAACCTTCTTTTCTTCTCATGCTCACTACCATAACTTGGATGATTATATACTTTGGATCCGTGGACGTTCTTGGATTCTAGAATTGGTAAGTTTTCGTTTCAATTTCCGTTAAAATTCCATAAAGTTCCTTCTTTAATTCTCTAGTTTAGGGGCTGTTTGAGCCCTCATTCATGGTCCGTTTCTGCTCAATTTGGGGCATGAACTCCCGAGAACATGGGAAATATTGTGGTATTTTTTGTTTCCAGCTTTGAGTTACGGGGCCCATGGGCCCGCTTGTGACCTGAATTTCCACCCGGCTACAATTATAGCAATATGAGTATCGTTGGTCTTATTTTAATGTTTAGTTTATGTTTATGATAGTTTGGTTTCTGTTCGGAGCTTCTCAGAGCAGTTCGAGCTTGAACATCGTCATTCTGGCAGCTTGTCATCGGACGACAGGTAGGTTACGGTTTAACTCTTCTAGACTTTGCGTATATAGGCTAAACAACTCCTTCATGTTCGTCTTATTTTTGCTTCGATGATTGTATATTTGTTGTAGTTGATAGTATCACCCTTGTGGTCCTGTGTGGCCTTGTATTTGATTCTGGATCATAGATGGTAGGTTATTTACGGGTGTCGTGAGTCCTGGACATCGATATTCAATATTGAGCTGGTTATCTGTGTTGTAGAGCAATTGGAGCCTATGCAGGGCCGATAGGTTGGTTGTTAGCCGTTGGGATACTGCTTGTGATTGGGCATGCCATTATCATGCATATAAAGAGATTTTCCACATGTTTTACTACTATTTTGGCTTCAGGCCTACTATTGTTGGATTTCTAAATCTTGCATGGCCCTGAGAACCCATTTTCGGTAACTGAACTTTGAAGAGAATTGGAACTGATTTTTGGATCTTCTCGGAGTAAAAGAGTTAAAAGGGTGATTTTATCACAATTTTCACACTTATACTAGAGCCGATTGAGCCGTGGTGCTAGACATGCTTTACTATTGCTTTGAGATGATATTAGACTCGGTCAAACCGAGCACCAGACTTGTTCTATCACTATTTTAGACCCAGTTACGTTCGGGCACCCTTATAGGTGTTTTGAGACTTGATTCATTATTTTAGCCCCACCCTTATGGAGGTTTGAGATCTGGCATACTGATTTAGACCCGTCTACGCTCCAGGCAGATTTATATGGGATTCTGAGATTTTGCGGTTTTAGTATGTGGTCTACGAGTAAACCTCCATGGACCTTGCCGATTCGGACCAGGGGCTATGTACCGCGAGTGCCATAGGAGGGGTGTACGGTAGAGTTGAGGTACTCAGGGGAATCCCTTCCATGGATCCTACCTCTATTGGGCCTTTTAGGTACCGGAGGGGATAACATACAACACTACTATCACTCTTGGTTTAAGCTTATCATACCACATCATGCATATTGTGTTCTGGATCCACCCTTGTCTGCTGTTTGCTTAGTGTACGCTCCGGTAGTATGGGATGCCGTATGGTTTATTTTCACTTGTATGCGTTCCTCGGGTGTATAGGCATCCGTTGGGACTGTAGGTAGACTTATTATTATCCTATCCCGTTCTAATTCTGATTATGGCTATATTCGGGTTCTTATTCGAGGTTTCACATATCAGAGTTGTGTAGTATATGCTTCTGGTGCACTTCTTGGTTATATTTGGATTACTAGCATGTTTTAGTTGTTAGAATTTGGTTTTCTAGCATGAGTTCGTTGCCTTCTTTCCTTCTTTCCTCTTTTCTTGAGGTTACCAGTATACCACCTTCTTCTTAAACTCTCTTTATATATATTGTTATTGCAAGGATCACAGGTGCGTTCATTCTTTCTTTCACCTGTGTTCTGTGTTATATATTTCTAGCATCTAGCCGAGCATGATTGTTTTCTCCTTGTATTCCTTCTGTGCTAACTTTTGTGTACTGATTCGTTGCTTCTGTGACTACTTGGTTCATTTCCGCTATATTATTGCTCTTATATCTTGTATGCACTCAGTAGGCCTATGATGCCTACTGAGTACCCGTTGCTTTGTAATTGGTGCTCATACTACACTTTGCATGTTCATGGTGCAAATCCTAGTGTGGGCCACACTGACCATGCAACTCTTAGGTACCTCATGGCGAAGAAGGATGCAAAGCCTAGGTTGATTAGATGGGTGTTGCTGCTACAAGAATTTGACTTTGAGGTCAAGGACCGGAAGGGTACAAAAAATCAGGTAGTAGATCACTTGTCAAGATTAGAGGAAGAAGCAATGCTGAAGCTGAATGATGACCTAAAGATTGATGACTATTTCCCAGACGAGCAAATGTTGGATGCCTCCCAAGATCTGATTCCATGGTTTGCAGACTTTGCCAACTATTTGGCAAGTGATGTGGTGCTTCCTAATATGTCTGTCCACCAACAAAGAAAGTTCATGTCTGATGTTAAGAAATTCTTCTGGGAGGAGCCATTCTCATTTCGTGTATATGCTGACACCATGATTCGTAGATACGTGCCTGAGGCTGAGATAATGGAGATATTGGAAGCTTGTCGCTCATCCCATGTTAGGGGACATCATAGTGGTATCTGAACAGCTCATAAGATCTTGCAATGCGGATACTATTGGTCTACCCTCCACAAGGATGGCCATGATTTTGATAAGACTTGCAATAGATGTCAAAAGGAAGGTGGTATATCAAGGAAGCATGAGCTTCCTCTTACTCCCATCCTTGTGATTGAATTATTTGATGTGTGGGATATTGACTTCATGTGTCCTTTTGTGATGTCGAACGGGATGAGGTGCATATTGGTGGTTGTTGACTACGTTACTAAGTGGGTGGAGGCAGTTGCGCTTCCCAGTAATGAAGGCAAGTGTGTCACAACGTTCTTGAAAAAGAACATCTTTTCCAGATTTGGTACACCACGTGCGGTTATTAGTGATGGAGGCACTCACTTTTGCAATAAGTTATTCCGTGCTTTGCTTGAAAAGTATGGAGTGAAACACAAAGTTGCAACCCCCTATCATCCTTAAACTAGTGGGCAAGTTGATGTTTCCAATCACGAGATAAAGTCAATTCTATTGAAGACTGTGAATGCAAACAGAACGGATTGTTCTAGGAAACTGGATGATGCTTTATGGGCATACCGGACTGCATACAAGACACCAATAGGTATGTCACCATATCAACTTGTGTTTGGGAAGGCATGTCATCCACTAGTTGAGCTTGAGCATAAGGCCATGTGGGCACTGAAGAAGTTGATTTTAGATTGATTTGCAACATAGTTTCAGCGGCTTGGTCAGTTTAATGAGTTAGATGAGTTTCTCCTCAACGCCTATGAGAGTTCAGCCCTGTACAAAGAAAAGATGAAATTGTATCATGACCGGAAGATTGAGAAGAGAGATTTCCAGCCGGGTGATTTGGTTCTACTGTTCAATTCTAGACTTTGCTTGTTTCCTGGCAAGTTGAAGTCCAAGTGGATTGGACCATTCAAAGTAGTGCAAGTATTCCCATATGGAGCCATAGATCTTGAAAACCATGAGGGCAAGAGGTTCAAAGAAAATGGTCAGCGTATCAGGGCGTACTTGGTAACTGCGGAAGAGCTAAAAGCTGTTGAAGTCTGGACCCTTGGTGAATTCTGAGTAACCAAGGAACTTGTGTCATGCCGTGACATTAAATTAGGCACTGCATGGGAGGCAACCCATGAGGAAACTTGATGAAGTCTGAGTAGTCAAGTAACCTGCATCGTGCTGCGACGTTAAATCAAGCGATGCTTGGGAGGCAACCCAAGGCTAATGTTTGTTGTGTGTGTAGTGATAAGTGGATTAAGGGCACTGTAAAAGATGAAATCTGAAAAAGAGGTAAGTGAAGTTCCACGAGCAAAGTTCACGGACCGTAGTTCAATCCACGACACGTAGACTCTATTTGTGGAAGACAGGTCGAAATTGGTCAAGTGCAGGACAAAGTCTACGAGCCAGTCCCACGAGCCGTGGTATAAACCACGAGTCATGGTGTTGTCTCATAGAAATCAGGCGAAATGACCATCTGCAGAATAGGTTCTACGAAACAGTTCCACGAATCGTGAATGAAACCACGAGTCATGGTTTTGGTTCGTAGAAATCAGATGAAAAACTGGGTGGCAGGACTTGTTCCACGAGCCTGTTCCACCACTCGTGATTCAATCCACGAACTGTGAACTGAGCTCATGGAACTCAGGTAAGTTTTTTTTAAAATCATTGTTCACCTGCGTTGAACCCGACCCTACCCGCGACCTGGTTTTATCTAAAATTGACCAAAATTATTTTTTCCCACATTTTCAAACACCAAAATTGACCCTCCAATTCCCTACTCCCATTCAAACACAAACTCATGACTTTCACCTCCAAATCAACCGAGTTCTTGCCCAAATCACCCCCAAAGTTCCCCCATATGATTTGACTCAACTATTTCTTCACCATAAGATCCAATAAAGTGCATAAAACTTCACATCCGATCATGGGTCGAGGTCTTCGCTCAAAATCACAAGTATTTACTCACGTTCCTCCATAAATTCTAAGGTATGAAATTCAATTCCAACCTTATTTGAATTATTGGGTGTAGTAACTTGACCTAGGGTGGTTGTTGTTTAAAATTGATGTCAAAGCCCAAAGGAATAATTCTTTATCGTGAGAAAATACTTGTATTTAGTAAATTGTTGTGCATAAATGTTGAAAGTGACTGAAAGAATGAACAAAATTGAAAAATAAAATGGTTGCCTGATGTTACACTGATCACGAGAGCATTCTACAGGTTGTGGTTCATTCCACGGACCGTGGAATGCATTTGTAGAAATTAGATCAGAGGACTGCTCTTAGGACTAATTTTCACAAGGGTCGTCCACAAGACGTGGATGGCACTCGTGAATCTCAGACTTGCAGACAGTTAAAATTATCTAATTTCCACGAGGGGCATCCACGAGTCATTGATTAAACCATGAGTCGTAGATGCCTCTATTGGAACTTAGACCTGCAAGTGGTTAAATTTTCTTGAGAACCATGAGGAGTGTTCACGAGCCATAGTTCAGTTCATTGGCCGTGAAATCCACTCATGGATCCCCAAGTATAGAAAAATTGTAAAAAAAATTTTGGGTTGCTTGCTTTTGCTGTACTGATATTCTCCCTTGCAGGTACCATGCCGCTAAAGAACACCCCGAAGACGGGTAAATCCCGCACATCAAAGGAAATTAGAGAGGGGGATCGAACACTCAAGTCTAGACTAACAGATGAGCCTGAAGAAGCTGAATAGAGTTGGTCCGAAGAGGTCTATGATATCAAACCGAACCCAAATATGGTGCCTCAGACTACGAGGCAAGGGGCATATACATAGGCGACTGAGGAGGTAGCACTACAGCTGACCCTCATAGTTGCACCATAGGCAACGACCACTTTTACTCAGATTGAAGAGAGAGAGAGGTCGTCAAATGAAGGAGATACTAACCAGAGAGTAACACCGGGACTGTGAAAGATGAAGAGTCTGAGGATGCTGAGTCAGACTCAAGTGATTAAAGTTCCACTAGTCTAGCCACTCGAAAGTCTGAGACTCAGAGACAAGAGGAGGCAGACAAAGTTTAGACACTTGAGGTTTGGGACAATCGGAGATAGTGTGTTCAGGGCATGAGTAGAAGGTATATTGAGGGTGATGCCCAATCTGAGAGGGGTTTTCCCAAAAGGGGTATCTTTGAGAAGTCGCGGATTTAGATCGAGGGCCTAGCTTCCATACCAGATATCCATGCTATATTTACTCACTACCGATGTTGTTGGATGGCTGAGCCTTCATGCAACTACTGTCCTGAGATAGTTTGGGAATTCTATGCATCTTATGCATCCGCATGCAATCAGCTCCTTCAACTGAGGTAGCGGTATCAGGATCTTCTCCTACTCACAAATACCTTGGTGCGACATGCGCCCGTTTATATCTCTAAGCACACTATCCAGTGATTTTTGTATGGGCCAGAGTATGAGCTACATGTTAACACAACCGAGTTTGACAACAAAATGAAAACGCTCAAGGATAAAATGAAATGAGGGACCCGATTTAGAGAGTTGATCTATTGAGATGGGTTACATGTTACATAGAGGAGCTTGGCGAGGATACATCCTGGGTTAATGGAGGTGACATCAGAAAGGTATCTTTGAACTTTGCTGGAATGTTTTGGTGGTCTATTATTTGGTTCTTCCTTTTTCTGACTCAGGCGGACAACACGCTGACACCTAACATGCACTCCTATTAGATAACATCATCACTGGTTATGAGATAAACTTCCCCTGCTGCACCATAGAGGAGATTCATGAGCGGGCATTCAGAGATAACACCAGTATCCCCTTTCCTTGTTTGATTCACCACCTATGCATGGATTCGGCAGTCCCAAGGATGCCTGAAATAGACCATACAATAGAGGTGACTCAGACATAAGATGTCGGGTTGATCAAGGATGCTACTAACCCAGTCGTACACAAGCGAGCTTCTTCCTCCACTTCAGCTAGAGCAGTGAGAGTTGAGGGATACTATGTATTGAGAGATCCATTTGAGTTAGGCACAACCGAGCAGACCATAAAGCATGGCCCTAATATTCCTGATACGAGGATGAGTACAGCTTCAGAGGGTGCCACCGCTTTAATTTTTGCGCCTTCGACTTCTAGACCACTATCTTCTATGCCTACTGAGGCTCTGGCCCCAGCCCCATACTTTATGGTCACCATTATTACTGAGTTTCTACAGAATTTGGTAAAGCGCCAAACCAATACAGAGAAGCAGGTAAATGATTTGTTAGATCAGTTGAGACCTTGGGTGAGGGCCACTGTTGTAGCTGCCGAGGTTAGAGTTCGAAATGAGGTAGTGCGGGTTGCTTGTGAGATGTTCGGGCAACTAGATGGATTTGAGCGCTGAGTGAAAACTCGATTGCAGAATATACAGTCCTGATTTGGGACACATACATGAGGAGGTGGCACGGCTTAAAGGTGGGATCGGATCTGTAGTAACTAGCTGCACTCTGGTCATACCTTCCATCCCCATTACAGTCACAACAGTTCTAACAAGAGTGGCTAATTTATTTGCGGAGGAGGAGCTTGAGCTCCTGGGTGCTAGAGACAAGAGGGTTCACACTGAGGTTACCTATAAGGTTGAGTCAGACCCAAAAAGAGTGAGGAAGGACACCACTACTTCCATGTGACTATCCCGAGATGACATGCTCATTCATAAGGAGGCAAAGCTCCATAGACTTCAGGGTGAGTCCACCAGTTTGGATTTATTTATTGGAGGATCCACACATTCTAGTCTTGAGATTTCAGAGTCTGCCACTACTGGTAGGGCACCTCCTATTGTCCCTACCACTGCTGATCCTTTGAGATCGATGGTCATTGCCACCGATAATATTTTTGATATGGGTGTCACACTACAGGCCCCGTCTATATCACCAAACACCGGCACCTAGGCACCACATGTATGTTCCTGTCTCCCTGCGTATTATTTTTCCCCGTGTATTGAGGACAATGCACATTGCTTTTTGATGGGGTGGGGGCAGCCATTTGTGTGTTTTTGATGGGTATCTTGACGAATTTTGAGTATCCAAGATACCCGTATCGTACCGCGATGTTAAATCAAGTGCTACTTAGAGGCAACCCAAAGAGGGTACCACTGAGTATCCGAGTCTATGGGGTTTTCTTATTGTCTTCTTTCCTATGGACCTTTATTTATTTTGAACAAGTATATTTAGATAGGTTGTGTATAGTGAAAGGAGAATAGGAACTTAACGCAATCTATGGTCTGATTTTGACATTGATTTTGAACTAAAAAATAGAGACCCCTCCAAATTTTGTGTGATATGATTAGCCATTTTTGATAGACTGACTGCGATGGATCTGTGCATAACATTATGATTATCGATGTGATGAATAGCTTAAGCTAGGGCATGAACTTGATAGTTAGCAATTGGTTGTTTGACTCTGTGCCATGTGTGTATGAACTGCATTTGACCTGTTCTTGCATTGTGTGCCAATCCAGAACTTGCCCAATTAGTCTTGCCTAGGCTTTAGGATAGTTAGTTAGGAAAGTATCATAGGAAATTTTTGAAATAGTCCACTTAGCCTAAATGACCATCCAAATGAATTTCATATCCCTTGATCCTTGATTTTGAGTCGAAATTGACCATTTTTGTTGTTTAGCCTATTCACCTTCCCTGTTTTCTATAAACCTTCAGTTTGGCCCTGGTCCATCCTTGGACATTGTGCATCTCAACTCAGGCAAATCTCCTAAGTTGAGGGTGGCTATTGTGGAGGTAACTGAGAAGAGTAGGATATGAAAAGAAAGGTTAGTGATTAAAAAGGGGAAAAAATAACGGGTGTGGCGTATGTGCTAGAAAAAGAAAAAAATAGAGAAAAGAAAGAAAAGAAGAAAATATGATAAAAAAGAAATTGATTTTGAAATAAAAGCCGTACCCATGACTTGACGAAAAAGTAAGAATAGAAAAGGGAGAATAAGGGAGGAAAAAAAGAGTTGGTCTGAAAAAGGAAGAAACATAGCATAGTGTCAAAGAGCGCTTAGTTACTATTTCCCAAATATACCATACCCGTCCTCTAGCCTACGTTAGCCAAGTAAAGTCCTATAGTGATCCTAGTCTAACTGTTTAAAAACATAGGCATAGAAAATAAGGGCAAGCCTATGGTATTGTGCATGCATTGCTTGAACTACTTTGTGAGTGTGAGTGTTTTATTCCAGTCCTAGATACTAAATGATTTACTGTGTGAGTGGGACTTCTTTGTAGTGAGGGCACTAGAGTAACATTGATTGCTGACTGTTAGAGTAAGTGTCATCTGTGTATGTGAGATTGTCTATTGATAGCATGATGTCATCCATGGATCCTCTTGTGTTATCTTGATAAACGGTACATGTGCACTTGTTTTATACTGAGAAGGAGGGGGTATTTGTTGAGAGCTAAATTATTTGAACCATGTGACTACAGTAGTTCCTAGTTTTTTTTACTTAAGCGTCGTTCTATGATAGTTTTGTTTTATCGTTGAGGACAAGCAACAATTTTAAGTTGAGGGTGTTGATGTGGTATGGTTTTGCGGCACTTTCGACGCTTAAAACTTGGAATTAGAGTATGTTCTTTAGTGATTTTTAGTAGATTTAATATGTTTTTGAGTATTGTGCAGGAAAACAGGGTTCAGAGGTTAAGTACAAAAACAGATGGCAAAATAAGTTGGAACTGACTTCCATGATTCAACTCTATAAGTCGTGAAATCATCCACGAGTCATGGAAGTTAGTCATGGAAAGACTTCTGCAGAGGTTCCTGAAGCCTGAGATCTATGAGAGGTTTCCACAAACCGTGGACCTGTTCACGAGTCGTAATTCTTGTCAGTGGAACCTTATCATAGGATGAGAAAAAGCTTGAGATCCATGAGGCCATTCCACGAGCCGTGAATCAGTCCACGAGACGTGGAATGATTTCATGGAAGAGTCCATGGACCATGGATTGTGTCCGTAGAAGTTGCTGAACCCAGTTCTCCTAGTTTGTTTAGGATAGGATTTATGTTATCTATAAATACCTTTCTTAGGTTTTCTTTTACATTTTATGCTCTATATTTTGTAGGAAACATATTCGTATACACTAGGTATTGATTTGTTCTTGGTTTTTGAGAGATTAACTAATTCATTGGCTCTTGATTCTTGATTCTTCTTCAATTATTCAAGTTTCTGGATTTATTTACTTCTTCTCGTAAGTGTATGATAATGAATTCTTCAACAACTTCTAATTTTGTACTTATGAACATGAGTAGCTAAAACCACAACTAGGGTTGTGGGAACCATGATGGATAAACAATGTAGGAAAAGTACTTAGCAATTCTAGGATGGTATTTATGCATATATTGTTCTTCTCTTCACTTTGATTGCTTTCTAATAGTGCGCAATGTTAGAACTCACCTTATTCTTACTTGTCGGACCAAGGAGGTAACTAATAGGAAAAAGGTTGTTTACAATAGAGATTTGAGGTTATCAACCCTCATCTAATAGCTTGACCTTGTCCGAGAATAGCTAATATGGGATCAAAGGTAAGGGTTAGTCAAGCATATACCCGTAGACGGATCAAGTTGCATGGTGAAACTCATATATCTAGGGGACCAACCATTTAGGTGAACCTAACTTACTGATCTTGCATTCTGAACACTAGAATAGATTGCTAGTATACTGCCTACTGCGTTATGAACTCATGGGGAACACAGTCCTAGTCTATTTTCTCTCTGAATCACAACAATATTGATACCTGTTGATTACTTATTACTTAATAATTTAAAAATATTAATTGTTACTTAACCCCTCCCCCCTTTAGGGAAATAAGATGGCAAAGAGTGTTAATACAAACAGTTGACCGAGGTCCTACCATATTCCCTGTGGGATCGACCCTAACATTGGTTAGGTTCTATATTTGACCAACGACCGCTTTATACTTCCTTTTGGAGGTGTAATTTGGGCGTATCATGTGTGCAACCTAGAACTTGCCCCGTTAGTCTTGCTTTGGTCATAGGATAGTTGGTTAGGAAAGGATAATAGGCCATTTTTGATTTTAGTCCACTTAGCCTAAATAACCATTCAAAGAAAGTAAATATCTCTTGATCCCTGATTTTGAGCCTAAATTAACCTTTTTTTATTGATTAGCCTATTCACCTTTCTAATTTTTCTTTGAACCTTTATTTTGGCACTGATCTATCTTTGGACATTGTGCACCTTAACTAAGGAAAATAGCCTAAGTTGAGGGTGGATACTGTAGAGGTATATGACCAAAAGAATGGGTATGAAAAAAAAGACTAGTGGTAAAAAAGGGGGAATATAGGGTGTGGCAATTGCTAAAAGAAAAAGAAAAAAAGAAAGAGAAAAGAAAGTTGAGTTAGAAATAAAGCCGCACCCATCGCAAGAAGAAGAAAAAAGAATAAAAAGAGAATAGGGAGAAAAAGATTGGCCTAAAAGTTGAATAAAGATAGCATAGTGTCAAGGAGAGCTTAGTGACTATTTTCAAATATACTATTGTCACGATCCAATTTCTCAGGTCATGATGGCACCTAAAACCCTTCTATTGGTGTACCAATCCACATTGCCCAAAGCGATTGGAAATGAGTTACTATCTAACAAGCATGCAGAAGAAGTAAATATATAAGCGGAAGCAAGAGATAACAATACAAAATAAGCAACAGGAATATATATATATAGGAAAACTAAACCATCCTACGACCTGGTATCACAGTATAAGAGCTGCTACTACATAAACAGAGTACAAGAGTCCAAAAGAACATGCACAACTGTCTCTGAATAACAAAAGAGTACATAATACAAAAGAGGATATGAAAGCTAAGCTCCGGCTGCCAAGAGCTCACCCTCAGTCTCAGATGATCCAAAAGCACTCCGCACGAGTCTCCACGAGTCAACGACGATAGCCCACACTAGGATATGCACCAGAAAGATGCAGGGTGTAGTATGAGCACCAATTGCAAAGCAACGGTACCTAGTAGGCATATAGGCCGACTGAGCGCATATAAGATATAAAAGCAATAAATAGCAGAGAGCAAAGAAGGTATTCACAGAAGTAAAATGATAAGTACACGAAAGCTAGCACAGATAGAATACAAAGAGAAAACAATCATACTCGGCTAGCTACTAGAAATATATATCACAGAACATAAGTGAAGGAAAGAGGAACGCACCTGGGGTCCTTGCAACAACAATATATATAGAGAAAGTTTAAGAAATATGCGGTATACCGATAACCTCAAGTAAAAGGAAAGGAAGGAAAGCAAATAGCATAATCATGCTTGAAATAATACTGCTAGTCAATTCATGCTAACAACACAGCTCTCAAATACAAATAATCGAATAAGAATCCAAATGTAACCATAATAAGAACTAGTACTACGATAGGATAATAATAATAAATCTATCTATAGTCCCAACTGGCACCCATACACCCGAGGAGCATATACAAATAAAAACAAACCCTCTGGCATCCCATACTACTAGAGCGTACACTCAACAAACAGCAAACAAGGGTGGAATCATACACAAATGAATGATATGATGCAATAGTGTGAAAACCAAGTGTAATCGTAGTACTGTATGTACCTCCTCCGGCACTGATAGGCCCAGTAGGTAGGATCTACGGAAAGAAGCACCCGTATACCTCAACTGCACCATATACCCCTTCTCCGACATACTCAACATGTAGCCCCTGGTCTATATCGGCAAGGTCTATGGAGGTCCTCGACCACATACTCAATCTCAGAATCTCAGAATATCTAATATAACTGCCCGGAGTGTATCCGAGTCTAAACCAATAACAGTGACACGAAATGAGTGCCCAGAGTCTATCAGGGTCTAAATCAGTAATCAAGTCTCAAAATCCCCTTAAAGGGTGCCCAAGGTGTATCTGAGTCTAAAACAGTAGTAAAACAAGTTTGACGCTCAGCTAGACCGAGTCTAATATCGTCTCAAATCAGTAATAAAACATATCTAGCACTACGACGCAACCAAGTCTAGTATAAGTGTGAAAATGGTGAGAAAATCATCATTTAATCTTTTTTACCCCAAGAAGATCCCTAAAATCAGTTCCAAAACCCTTTTATAACCATCTTTACCAAAAATGGGGCCTCGAGCCATGCAAGGTTTAGAAAACCGTGTATAGTAGGCCATAACCAAAACAATAGTAAAACATGTAGAAAATCTCTTTATATGCATGATAATTGTATGCCCAAACACAAACTGTAGCCAAACAGCTTACAATCAACCAATAGGCCATGCATAAGCCCTAATCGCTCTAGAGCATATATAACCAGCTCCATAATCATAATATCGATGTCCAGGACTCACGGACATTCCCAAATAACCCACCTTCTATGGTCCAGAGTCAAATACAAGGCCATACATGACCACAAGGGTAATACTACCAACTACAACGATACGAGTGAAATAAGATGGATAAAATTAAGCGGACAAAGTCTGGGGTGCCAAGCTAATAAAACCCAACCCAAGGATGCTAATTAGTACAATTATAGCCTAAATACGCAGAGTCTAACATAGAGAAAATTGTAACCTACTTGTCATCCGATGATAAGTTGCTGGAACAACGATGTCCAAGCCTGAACTACTTCGAGAAGCTCCGAACAACAGTCACACTATCATAAACATAATCTATGTATTAAAACAAGACTAATGGTACTCATAATGCCAAAAGTTTAGCTGGGCCAAAATCTGGGTTAAAAGCAGGCCCGTGGTCCCCATAACCCGAAGCCAAAAATGAAAAATAACATGATGTTCCCAACACTCCTGGGAGTACATGCTCTAAAAATGAGCAGAAATTGAATAAATAAATGGCCTAAAACAGCCCAGAGAAAAAGCGGGAAACATGCAAAAACTTGTAAAATCAAGAATAAGAATGAAAAATTTACTTACCACGAAGATAGGGAGCATGTCTATGAGGTGAAACACGCACGATCATGAACAAGTACTCCAACCAGCAGCTAAAACCAACCAAGGAACCCCAAGCTAAGAAAAGTACAACAAATGAGGATTTCCATGGTAAGAAGGGAATTTAGGGAAGAGAACTTACCAAAACGAGAAAGAAATCGAGAATAATCGCCAAGTAAAGAATCCCCACACTAGGAACTGATTTGGAACCAATTTTAGGAGAGGGAATTGTTTTTAGAGTGAGAGAAAAAAGGGAAATGATCTAAAAATTTGGAGAAAAGGGTATTTATATTGCAGGTTGCAGACCAGCACGATCGCGCTGGCCTAGCGCAATCGCGTTAAGGGGGCTGGAGCACATAGGCGCAATCGCGCCAAAGGGGCATTGTTAGCACTGAAGGCCAGCACACTACCTAGCGCCTTCGGTGCTGGAAAGGCGCCATTAGCGCTGAAGGGGAGCAGCAGGCTAGCACGATCATGCTTCCCCGGCGCCATTGGCGCTAAACACATGCCTGCTACAGAAAACCATCATAAATAAAAACTTCTACGGGGTGTTCATGGCACAATCAGAACCCGATACTCACAAACCAAACATGCTACTAGAGTGGAAATGGTGTTCTGGACTCAATGGAATTGATGAAACTTCCCTACAAGGTTGTTTCGGAGGAATGTTGACCCAAGTCAACATTAGCTAAGGCCAACCAAACACCCAAAATAAGACCGGCTCACCCAGGACCCAGACCAACCACCTACCTAACCCAAACATGATATTCTGGAGCTGATGGAACCGCCAGATTTCGAATCTAATGCTCCAATCACTACTAAAAAGGTCTTTCATCCTCGAAAGTCAAGAACCAAAGGAGTACCTGAAGGCTCAAACAATTGCGGATACTAAGCCCGCATCTCCCTCTCGGTCTCCCAGGTAGCCTCCTCAACTGGATGGTACCTCCGCTGAACCTTAACTATCGGAATCTCTCTAGACCTCAATCTCCTAACATCCCTGGCTCGAATAACTACCAGCTCCTCCACAAAGTCCAAACTCTCATCCAACTGAATTGTATCCCGCCGTAACATATGCGACTCGTCTGGAACATATCACCTCAACATCGATACATGGAAAACTAGGTACATACATAAACACATTGGAGGCAAAGGTAACTGAAAGGCAACACCACCAACTCTCTGAAGGATCTCAAACGGCCCAATGTACTTGGGGATAAGCTTGCCCCACCTACCAAATCTCATCACTCCCTTCATGGATGATACACAGAGAAATACCAAGTCACCAACTCTAAACTCTAAGGCATAAAGTCTACGATCTGCGTAGCTCTTCTTCCTACTATGGGCTACACAAAGTCTATCCTGAATCACCTGGACCCTATCTAAGGAATCACAAAGCAAGTTTGTGCTCTGCGGCCTGGACTCTAACCCACTAGCAATCTGCAACGTCTACCATACAATGCCTTGAAAAGTGCCATGCCAATGCTCGATTGATAACTGTTATTATAAGCATACTTTGCCAAAGGAACATACTGATCCTAAGAACCTCAAAAGTCAAGAACACAAGCCCATAACATGTCCTCCAGGACCTAGATAGTCCCCTTGTACTGGCCATCTATTTGAGGGTGAAATATAGTGCTAAGTTGAACCTCTGTACCCAACTCTCGCTGAATAGTCCTCCAAAACTAAGATGTGAATTGAGTGTCGCAGTCTGAAATGATATAAGCTGGGACCCCATGCAAATGAACAATCTCACCAAGGTAAATCTGAGCCAACCTCTCTGCACTATAGGAAGAACGGACCGTCAAGAAGTGTGCAGAATTAGTTAGCCTATCAACAATCACCCAAAAGGAGGAAAACCCTCGAGAAGTGCATGGAAACCAAACTATGAAGTCCATAGTAATCCCTTCCTACTTCCACTCAGGAATGAGAAGTCTCTACATCAATTCACCAAGTCTCATGTGCTCGAACTTCACCTGCTAACAGTTTAAGCACCAAGATACAAACTCCACTATATCCCGCTTCATACCACTCCACCAGTAAAGCTGCCTCAAATATCTATACATCTTAGCTGCACCAGGATGGATGGAATATTTAGAACAATGTGCCTCACAGAGAATCAACTGAATTTAATCCCAACTCTCGAAACACAAAGGCAACTATCAAACCTCAGAACACCATCAGAATCTAAAGTAGCCCTACTAGCCTCACCTCGAACAACCTAATCACGAACGTCACACAACTGCTGATCCTCAAACTGAAAATTCTGAATCTGACCAACCAAAGTAGAATGGACCTCAACTCTGGCAAGTACCCTACTAGAATATGAAAACTCAAGCCTAACCAATCGGTTAGCCAAGGACTGGATGTTCAAGGCCAATGGTCGCTCTGAAATTGAAAGTGAAGCTAGGCTGCCCATACTCACCATCTTCTGGCTCAAGGCATCTGCTACCATATTTGCCTTACCCAAATGATACAGAATAGTGAAGTCATAGTCCTTCAGTAACTCAATCCATCTTTGCTGCCTAGATTTTAGCTCTCGCTGACTCGTGATATACTAAAAACTATGGTCATCGGTGAAGATCTTATAGTGAACCCCATATAAGTTGTGCCTCTAAATCTTTAGCGCGAAGACTACTGCCACCAACTCCAAGTCATGAGTGGGGTAGTTGCACTCGTGAACCTTCAGCTGTCTCAATGCATATGCTATCACACGACCCTGATGTATCAATATAAAACCAAGACCGATCACTGAAGCATCATAATATACTGGGAAGCCCTGACCCTCTACTGGCAAAGTCAACACCGGAGCTGAAGTCAATAAGGTCTTAAGCCTCTAAAATATGTCCTCGCACTAATCTGACCATTAAAATGGAACATCCTTCCTAGTCAACCTAGTCAAAGGTGCTACTATGGAAGAAAATCCCTCAACAAACCTCCTATAATACCCTGCCAACCCAATAATGCTGCGAACCTCGGTAAGAATAGTAGGTCTCAGCCAATCACAAACTGCTGAAATCTTCCCTGGGTCTACTCTGATCCCATCCTTAGACACCACATGTCCTAGGAATGCTACTGACTCAAGCCAAAACTCACACTTTGAGAACTTGGCATAAAGTCAATGACCTCTCAAAGTCTGGAGTATAATCCTCTAGTGTTTCTCATAATCCTCCTCACTCCGCTAGTATATCAAGATGTCATCAATAAAGACTATCACAAACAAGTCTAAATACGGTCTAAGAACCTTGTGCATCAAGTCCATGAAAGCTGCGGGGGAATTAGTCAACCCAAAAGACATCACCAGGAACTCATAGTGGCCACACTGTGTCCTGAATGTTGTCTTAGGAATATCCTCTGCCATAATCCTCAACTGGTGGTAGCTTGACCTCAAATCTATCTTCGAAAACACGGCTAAACCCTGAAGTTGATCAAACAAGTCATTTATGTGCTGTATCGAATACCTATTCTTCACAGTCACCTTATTCAGCTGCCGATAATCAATACACATCTGCATCGACCCATCCTTCTTCACAAACAGAACCGGAGCACCCCAAGGCGGCACACTCGGCCTAATAAAACCCTTAACCAATAAGTCCTGGAGTTGATCCTTAATCTCCCTCAACTCAGTTGGAGCCATATGATAAGGGGTAATAGAAATGGGCCTGGTGTCCGGCTCTAACTCTATAAAAAAGTCAATATCTCTCTCTAATGGAAGGCCTGGCAAGTCAGTCAAAAACACATCAAGGAAATCTCTAACCACAGAAACTGACTCAGGAGAAGAAGTGTTGGCACTAGCATCTCGGACATATGCTAGATAAGCCAAACACCCACAAGAAATCAACTTCCTAGCACGAAGGCAAAAAATGATCCCAGATGGTGCGCGACTAATAGAACCTTGTCACACAATCGGGGATACGCTGGGCACGACTATGGTAATAGTCTTGGCATAGCAATCCAAAACCACTCGGTGAGGGGATAACCACTCCATGCCCAGAATCACATCAAAATCTAACATATCTAGAATTATCAGGTCAGCCCAAGTCTCCAAATGACAAACATCAATCAAACAGGATCTCCCGATATGATCCAATACTAATGAATCACCTACTGGGGTTGAAACAGATATATGAACATATAATAGCTCACTAGCCAACCCTAAACAAGGAACATAGTAGGCAGATATATATGAACACGTAGATCTAGGATCCAACAAAGCTAAAGTTGACTGGCGGCATACAAAAATTATACCTGTGACACTACATCCGAGGCCTCTACCTCTAGTATACCAGGGACCACATAGAACTGACGCCGACCTCCACCTGACTGATTGCCATCCCTACCACCTATCCTGCCATGCTGGGCACTAGCTCTACCCTGAACACCACCTCCTCTAGCCGGTGACTATACTGCTTTGATAGGATGAGTCGACTGAATGGTTGGCTGAACCGTCCCCACTTTGGGCAATCTCTGGCATAATGACCAATAAAACTGCACTCATAATAAGGCCCTGATGGCCTAACCTACCGGGATGAGCTAGTGGAACTGGTGTGGCCACCACTGCCTGATGCCCTAGAAGTTGTATCCCTTGAAGTCTGGCCATTGTAACCCTGTGATTGCTCTGACCTTGCTTAAACTGAGGCCCACCTAAAGCCTGAAGCGCTGCCTGAACTGTCCGACTAGTATGACCCTGATGTTATTATGGCTGATACCCTCGGCCTCACTTGCCCGAACCTCTACCACTGAAGCAGGAACCACTCTAGCTGCCTTGATGTCGTGGCCTCTTATATTTGGCCCCTAGATCATGATAGTGTAAATCCACCATAGTGCGTACATGGTTTGCGATAGCTTGGAAGGATCGCCCACTGGAAATTAGTACCTCAACTGTCTGTCTAAGCTTTATCCTCAAAACCTAAACAAATCGGCAAACTCTGTCTGGCTCGGTAGGTATGATCATACCCCCAAATAGAGCCAACTGGTGAAAATAGGTCTCATACTCAGATACGAAAATCGAACCACACATCAGTCTGGTGAACTACTCTCTGTGACACTCACGATCGCTCTGTGGCAAGAACTTGGCCATAAACCCCTTATAAAACTCTCTCCAAGCCCACTCAAGAGATAAAGAAGGTATGCAAGCTACATGGTCCCTCCACCATAACTTAGTTGGGCCCTCCAGTTGATAAGCAGTATAACTAACCCTGTGAGTCTCCAATAAACCCAGATGATGTAGCATCTCCTCATAAGTAAAAATAAAATCATATGGATCCTAACCAAGAGTACCTGAGAATCTAGGCAGCGCCAATCTCAGAAATCTGCCCAGATCCTTCTACTTTATCTCTGTCATAACTGGGCGAGGAGCAAGAGGTTGTGCAACAGAATGTACTGGAAGAACCTCAGAACGAGGAGCCACAGTAGTAGGCTGCACCCCTAAACTATGAACACCCAGGGCTGCCCCCTGAGTGGATGTCTGTGCTATATGTGAAGGCTGATCCCTAATCATATCCAGTAATTGAAGAAGCAAACCCCGAATACCTAATGAAGAAGCTGGGGCTGATGCTAGTACAAAAGATGGTACTGGCACTGATGGTACCTAAGTTATCCCCCGATCCACAGGCTACTACTCTGGGACTATTTCAGGCTCAAACTCAGCCTCAGGAGCTCTAAATGGTGCTGCTGCTCGGGCACATCCCTGACCTCTACCTTAATAACCTCCCTGGACCCTAGCTGGAGTCAGGTGTGCTGGGGTCAAAGGGTCGCCCTCACTCGCTGCCAAAGATATCGTACGAGCTATCTGCGAAAGTGTGAACTAGTATAAGTGAGTTTCTAAGAAACCACTAGCATAAGACGCATGATGTAGAAGCAAGAAAAGAGTCATTTTTCCTAATATGCCACTGTAGCCTCATGAAGATTGAGTACATACATCTCCACCCCAATTCTCAGGACTCTACTAGACATTGGCTCAGTTACTGATGACACCAGTGAACCTAGGCTCTGATACTAAGCTATCACGACCCAATTTCTCAGGTCATGATGGCACCTACAACCCTTCTATTGGTGTACCAATCCACATAGCCCAGAGCGATTGGAAATGGACTACTATCTAACAAGCATGCAGAAGAAGTAAATATATAAGCGGAAGCAAGAGATAACAGTACAAAATAAGCAACAGGAATATATATATATAGGAAAACTAAACCATCCCGACCTGATATCACAGTATAAGAGTTGCTACTACATAAATAGAGTATTAGGGTCCAAAATAACATATACAATTGTCTCTGAATAACAAAAGAATACATAATATAAAAGAGAATAAAAACTAAGCTTTGGCCGCCAAGAGCTCACCCTTAGTCTCGGATGATCTAAAAGCACTCCGTACGAGTTTCCATGAGTCAAAGGTGATGGCCTATACTAGGATCTACACCAGAAAGATGCAGAGTGTAGTATGAGCACCAATTGCAAAGCAACGGGTACCAGTAGGCATCATAGGCTGACTGAGTGCATATAAGATATAAAAGTAATAAATAGCAACGAGAAAAGATGGTAGTCATAGAAGCAAACAGATAAGTACATGGAAGCTAGCACAAATAGAATACCAAGAGAAAACAATTATACTCGGCTAGCTACTAGAAATATATATCACAAAATACAGGTGAAGGAAAGAGGGACGCACCTGGGGTCCTTGCAACAACAATATATATAGAGAAAGTTTAAGAAATAGGCGGTATACTAGTAACCTCAAGTAAAAGGGAAAGAAGGAAAGCAAATAGCATAATCATGCTTGAAACAATACTCCTAGTCAATTCATACAAAAAACACAACTCTCAAATATGAATAATCGGATTAGAATCCAAAAGTAATCATAACAAGAACCAGTACTATGATAGGATAATAATAATAAATCTACCTATAGTCCCAACGGGCGCCCATACACTCGAGGAACATATATAAGTGAAAACAAACCCTCTGGCATCTCATACTATTGGAGCGTACACTCAACAACCAGCAAACAAGGGTGGAATCATACACAAATGAATGATATGATGCAATAGTGTGAAAACTAGGTGTAACCATAGTACTGTATGTACCTCCTCCGGTGTTGATAGGCCCAGTAGGTAGGATCCATGGACGCACCCGTATACCTCAACTGAACCATATAACCCTCTTCCTACACCATCAGTACATAGCCCCTATTCTGTATCGGCAAGGTCCATGGAGGTCCTTGACCACATACTCAATCTTAGAATCTTAGAATATCCAATATAACTGCTCGGAGTGTATTCGAGTCTAAACTAATAACCGTGATATATAAATGAGTGCCCGGAGTCTATATGGGTATAAATCAGTAATGAAGTCTCAAAATCCCCTTAAAGGGTGCCCAGGGTATATCTGGGTCTAAAACAGTGGTAAAACAAGTCTGACGCTTGACTCAGCCTAGTCTAATATCATCTCAAATTAGTAATTATATATGTCTAGCACTACGGCTCAGCCGAGTCTAGTATAAGTGTGAAAATGGTGATAAAATCATCATTTAATCTCTCTTACCCCAAGAAAATCCATAAAATCAGTTCCTAAGCCCTTTTATAACCATCTTTATCAAAAATGGGCCCTTGGGCCATGCAAGGTTTAGAAAACCGTATATAGTAGGCCATAGCTAAAATAATAGTAGAATATGCAGAAAATATCTATATATGCATGATAATGGTATGCCCAAACATAAACAATAGCCAAATGACTCAAAATCAACCTATCGGCCTTGCATAGACTCCAATCATTGTACAACATATATAACCAGCTCTATAATCATAATATCGATGTCCAGGATGCACGGACATTTCCAAATAACCCACCTTCTATGGTCTAGATTCAAGTACAAGGCCACACAGGACCACAAGGGATGTACTACCAACTACAATGATTACTACCATGATATGAGTGAAATAAGATGGACAGAAATGATGCGGACAAGGTTTGGAGTTCCAAGATAATAAAACCCAGCCCAAGAATACTAAAAAGTATGATTATAGCCTATATACGCAGAGTCTAATATAGAGAATAACAGTAACCTACCTATCATCCACCGATAAGCTGCTAGAATGATGCTGTCCAAGCTTGAACTACTCTGAAAAGCTCCAAACAATAGTCACACTATCACAAACATAAGCTACGCATTAAGACAAGACTAATGGTACCCATAATGCCAAAAGTTTAGCTCGATCAAAAGCGAGCCCATGGGCCCCATAACTCAAAGCCGGAAATAAAAAATACCACGATGTTTCCAACACTCCTAGGAGTACATGCTCCAAAAATGAGCAAAAATTGAGTAAAGAAACAACCTAAAATAGCCCGGAGAAGAAGAGGGAAACATGTGAAAACTTGTAAAATCAAGAATAAGAATGAAGAATTTACTTACCACGAAGAGAGGGAGCACGTCTACGAGGTGAAACATGCACAACCATGAACAAGTACTCCAACCAGCAGCTAAAACCAACCTAGAAACCCCAAGCTAAGAAAAGTACAACAATGGAGGATTTTCATGGTAAGAAGGGAATTTGGGGAAGAGAACTTACCAAAACGAGGAAGGAATCGAGAATAATCGCCAAGTGAAGAATCCCAATGCTAGGAACTGATTTGGAACCAATTTTAGGAGAGAAAATTATTTTATAGTGAGAGAACAAATGTAAAATGGTCTGAGCATTTGGGGATAAGGGTATTTATATTACAGGTTGCAGACCAGCGTGATCGCGCTGGCCTAGCACAATCGCATTGAAGGGGGATGGAGCGCATAGGCGCGATCACGCCAAATGGGCACTATTGTCGGTGAAGGCCAGCATAATGCCTAGCACTATCTGTGCTGGCAAGGCATCATTGGTGCTGAAGGGGAGCAGTAGGCTAGCATGATTATGCTGCCCCAGCGCCGTTGGCGCGAACACATGCCTGCTATAGAAAACCTGCAAAAATAAAAACTTCTACGAGGTATTTCAGACATAATTGGAATCCGATACTCACAAACCAAATATGCTACTAGAGTGGAAATGACATTTTGAACTCAACAGAATTGATGAAATTTCCATATGAGATCATTTTGGAGAAATGTTAACCCAAGTCAACATTAGCTAAGGCCAACCAAACATCCAAACTGAGCCTGGCTCACCTGGGACCCAAACTAACCATCTACCTAATCCAAACTTGATATCTGGAGCTGATAGAACCATTAGATTTTTAATTTGACACTCCGATCAATGAAAGTTGACCAAAGTCAAACTTCTAACATGGCCTAAAATATCAAAAAGTGAGATAGAATCATACCAGAAGTTCTCAGGCCTTGACTAAAGGTCCAACTAGACCAAACTCCATATTTTAGAGCTGGCAAAACTGTCTGAATTCAGTTACGAGCATGTTAGCTAACAATGTTGACCAAAGTCAATAATTTCCTAAGTTTAAGTTCTAAAATAGGGAAATAACCATAAAGACCAAACAAATAGTCAGGGAACCAAACCACAAGTCTTAGCAATCCATAAATGACTTGGGGCTTCTATAGGAATGCTCTAACAGTACAAAGAAAACAAAAATATGAGAATGACCGGAAGGGTCATTACAACCATACCCATCCCTAAGCCTACGTTACAAGCCGAGTAAAGTCCTATAGTGATCCTAGTTTAACTTTTCAAAAACTGAGGCATAGAAAATAAGGTCAAGTCTAAGGTATTTTGCATGCATTATTTGAATTTCTTTGTGAGCTCGATTATATTCTTACTAGTCCCGATTTGAATGCTTATGGTTTGAATAGGACTTATTTATGGTGAGGGTACTAGGACAACATTATTGATTGTTGATTGTTAGGATAACTATCATATGTCTATACAAATTTATCCATTGATATAGTAATGTCATCCATAGATCCTCTCGTGTCAACTTGATGAGTGGTGTATGTGCACCTGTTTTGTAGTAAGAAAGAGGGGGTGATGAACATGTGAGATGAATTATCTGAAAGCCTTGTGACTGCCATAATTTCCTAGTTTTCTTTTGCTTAAGTGTCATGATAGGATAGTTTTTGTTTTATTACTTGAGGACAAGCAAACATTCTATGTTGAGGGTGTTGATGTGTCGCGGTTTTACGACACTTTTAACCCTTAAAACATGGGATTGTTAGACGTTCTTTAGCACTTTTTGGTAAATATGATGTATTTTTTATATTTGTGCAGGAAAACAGAGTTCGGAAGCCAAGCCAAGGAAAAAGATTTTGACCAAGTGAGGCCTCGTGAAAATTGTCCACGGTCTGTGGAACCATCCAAGGGCCATGAAACATGATCGTGAACCAGATTCTGAAGAAGTAAAACAAGGCTTGAGTTGCATGAAGGGCTTTCATGATCCATGAACCATTCTATGAGACGTCAAGCATGCCCATGGACTTGATTCTGAGGAACTGAAAAATAGTCTGAGTTCAACGAGTGGTGTCTTACGATACAGGTCATGGAAAGTTATTGACTTTGGTTTCCTAGTTATTTTAGGATAGATTTTGTAATGTCTATAAATACATTTCCTAGGTTTTATTTTGTAGTTTACTGATACGCCCAAATTACACCTCTAAAAGAAAGTATAAAGTGGTTGTTGATCAAATATAGAACCTAACCAAGGTTAGAGTCAATCCCACAGGGAATATGTTAGGACCTCGGTCAATTATGTATAATCACGCTCTTTGCCATCTTATTCCCCTAAAGGGGGGAGGGGGGTTAAGTAACAGTTAATGTTTGTAAGGTATTAAGTAACAAGTAATCATCAAGTATCAATATTGTTGTGATTTAGAGAGAAGATGGACTAGGACTATGTTCCCCATGAGTTCATAACGCAGTAGGCGTTGTACTAGCAATCTATTCTGGTGCTTAGCATGCAAGATCGGTAAGTTAGGTTCACCTAAATGGTTGGTCCCCTAGATAGATGAATTTCACCATGCAACTTGCTCCGTCTACGAGTGTATGCTTTACTAACCCTTACCTTTGATCCCAGATTAGCTATTCCCGGACAAGGTCAAGCTATTAGATGAGGGTTGATAGCCTCAAATCTCTATTGTAACAACCCTTATTCCCATTCGTTACCTCCTTGGTCTAGCAAGTAAGCATAAGGAGAGTTCTAATGTCACTCACTAATAAAAAGAAATCAAAGAGAAGGGAAGAATAATACGTGCATAAACACCATCCTAGAATCGCTAAGTACTTTGCCTACTTTGTTAATCTATCATGGTTCCCACAACCCTAGTTGTGGATTTAGCTACTCATGTTCATAAGTAAACATTTAAAATTTGTTGAAGAATTCATGATCCTATACTTACAAGAAGAAGTAAAGAAATCTGAAAACTTGAATAATTGAAGAAGAATCAAGAATCAAGAGACAATAGCTGTGTTAATATCTCAAAACCAAGAACAAATCAATACCAAGTGTTTTTGAATATGTTTCCTACAAAATATAGAGCATAAATGTAAAATAAAACCTAGGGAAGGTATTTATAGACACCACAAATCATATCCTAAACAAACTAGGAGAATTGGGTTCGGCAGGGATCACGACTTGGTTCACGATCCATCATTTAAGATGACGGTTCATGGTTTACTAAAGTCAATCATAGTTCTAATGAGTCAACATTGCCTATTGTGAGAAAGCACTAGAGGAACCATGGGTCGTGAAGTCAATCTACGGTTCATTAAACGACTCGTGGTTTTAGACTATTATTTCACCCCTCTGATAAATAACAATAATTTTCACAGGACAGTTCATGATCTGAAACTACGGTCCATGAAGTGAATCCTGTTTCCTGCTCTCCTTTTTGCATGTCTGCAGGTTTACCAAATTTATGATGCTCAAGATGGGTCGTTAATTGGATCCATGTCTCGTGGACTGACTAATGCTTTGCCTATGATTTGCACTCTCACTGAACTGTTTCTATGACTGACATCATGGGTTCGTGGTTCAGAACCATGGACTGTCAATCTTCTCATTAACCCTGTAGTCATCACTTTTTAGTATAAACTTCAGCACTTTGGCTACGGAACCTGATCTCCTGCACAACTCACAAAAACCATCAAATCGACACATAAAATACCAAAGAACACACACAAATCTCAAGTTTTAGGCATCAAAAGTTCCACAAATTCACGGCACATCAACACCCTTAACTTAAGATTGTTGCTTGTCCTCAAGCGATAATAATAAAAAAAACTATCCTAACATGACACTTAGGTAAAAAAAACTAGGAACTACGACAGTCATATAATTCAATCAATTCAGCGCACAGTGTTCACCCCCTTCCTTCATAGTATAAAACAAATGTACAAGTTACCATTTATCAAGACAACACAAAATGGATCTGTGGATGACATCATGATAGCAACAGAAAAGCTAGCATACACAGATGAAATTTACTCTAATAGTCAGCAGTCAATATTTCTCTAGTGCCCTCACCACAAAGAAGTACCAATCACAAGTAAATCATTTAATATCTGGGACTGAAATAGAATACTCACACTCACAAAGAAGATCAAATAATGCACACACAATACCATAGGCTTGCCCTTATTTTCTACGCCTCAGTTTTTGAACAGTTGGACTAGGATCACTATAGGAATTTACTGGGCTTGTAACGTAGGCTCGGGGGATAGGTATGGTATATTTGGAAAATAGTGACTAAGCCCTCCTTAACACTACGCAATATTTCTTCCACTTTCAGACCAACTCTTCTCCTCCCTTATTCTTCTTTCTATTATTTTTTTTCATCAAGCAATGGGTGCGGCTTTTATTTCAAAATCAACTTCTTTTTCATCATATTTTTTTTTCTTTTCTATCTTTTTTTTATTTCCTCTTTTTCTTTTCTTTTCTAACATATACGCCACACCCGTTATTTTCCCTTTTATCACTAACCTTTTCATACCACATACTTCTCATTTACCTCCATAGTAGCCACCCTCAACTTAGGCGATTTGCCTGAGTTGAGGTGCACAATGTCCTAGGAGGGACCAGGGAAAAACTGAAGGTTCATAGAAAACGGGGAAGGTGAATAGGCTAAACAATGAAAAGGGTCAATTTCGGCTCAAAATTAAGGAGCAAGGCATACTAAATTCATTTGGACGATCATTTAGGCTAAGTGGACTATTTTAAAAATGGCCTATGATTCTTTCCTAGACAACTATCCTACAACGTAGGCAAGACTAACCTGACAAGTTCTGGATTAACACACACTGCAAGAATAGTATGAATGCAGCTCACACGCACATGGCACAGAGTCAAACAACCAATTGCTAACTATTAAGTTTATGCCTAGCTTAAGCTATTCATCATGTCAATATTACACAATGTCATGCATAGATCCATAAAGGTTAGTCTTAACAAGATGGGAACAACAAAAAATTAGGAAGGGTTACTATTAAATTGCACTTAGTTCCTATGCTTCTTTTACAAACACACATACTACCTAAACATGCTGGTTCAATATAAATAAAGGTCCTCTGGGAAAAAACATAGCAAAAAAACCTTAAGGACTTGGATACCTCAAAAAGTTACCCTCTTTGGTTGCCTCCTAAACAATGCCTGATTTAACGTTGTGGCACAATGCGGGCTGTCTTGGCTACTTAGACTTCGCCAAAGACACCCATCAAAAACACATGGACTAGCTGCCCTACCCCACTAAAAAATATGCATTATCCCCAACGCACAAAAAAATATTAATTGCAAGGGAGGCGGGAACATACCTGTGGCACCTAAGTGCTAGTGTCCGGTATGGTAGTCGGGGCCGAATGTACGACACTCATGGTGGAACCAGTAGCTGTCTAGGCAGCAGTCTCAACAACACTCTCTCTGCCCGACACGGGAACTCCCTCAATAGAATCTATAGAAGCATTCGCACCCAAAGCTGCCAAGCTCAATGATGTATTGTCTCTCAAAGTCACAATTCTCATCCGTTCATCCTCAAGTCTCTCCTCGTTCTCTTTTTGTGACACTTCCAAAGTTTGGATTAGTACTTTTGCATCATCTTTTAATCATTTTCTCTCCTCTTTCTTCCATATCTTTTCTAACTCACCTGGTGTCAAAGCCGACTCATCATACTTTTGGCGAACTTCCTTATCCCTTCTCTTCCTCTTTTTCTTGTTTTCAGCTTTAGGAAGCTTACTCTATCATCCTTACCAGCATCACAAACACTTTTGACCAGTTTGCAAGGAGGGGAGTGTGCGAGCAAATCAATGAAAGAGTGTAACACCCCAAAAATTCTAAGCTAATATCCGAACTTTTTCCATGAGTGTAATGATCATTTTCCTAGTGTGGTAAGTGCTTTAGATGCGAATCATGTTCATAAGAAACTCCTATCATCAAGTTAAGTTGCAAGAACCTCACCCAAGTAAGTTTTCATGTAAGACTAAATTAGGGTCAACTTCAATCAATCATTCCTCCTAAAATATAAAGAGTTAGGTGGCCTAGTACCCACCAAATTAAATATTTTTGAGTATTCTTTCGAACGCTACTAACCGCGCATTAATACGAGTCTGGAGTAAAAGGTTATGGGTAATTTACTGTAGCACTATCACTGATTACGGCCAGGGATGACGAACCGTGGTTTTGAACCACGGTCCGTATTGTGACTCGTGATTTCTTACCTGAACCTTAAAATTTCATCTTCAAAATCACTGGTTGGCTCATGACTCATAGACCAAAACCATGGTCAGTAGAGTGACCCGTGGTTTGTCAAAATTTAGCTTTTCTTCTCTAGATTCCATGAGTGACTTGACGGGTCATCATTTTGAATGACGGACCATCCTGTAACTCGTGGAATCACCTTCAGAGAGGTACCAAGTCCTCTAAATTCCACGAGTGGGTTGATGACTCATCAACCTATTCCATGACCCATTCTTCCACTCATAATCCCTGAGGATCAGAGGACCCTCATCTCCTAAAGTCGGAACCACGAGTCACAGGATGGTCCGTCATCCTGAATCATGGATCGTAGAGTGACTTATGGTGTTGAGTTCTAGTAGACCCCCAGAAGTGGAGTTTGAAACCACGACTTTTTCCAAGTTTAAGTCCAGGGGTATTTTTGTAATTTTTCACTCTTTTAACTCCTATACTAAGTTGTTTTAAGCCTATTTAAAAGGGATTTTATTCCCACTTGGCCTAAGTTCTCTCCCATTCTTTTAATCAAATTCCAAAAGAAGAAAAAGGAGTTCCATCCTCTCAACCTTCAAGTTAGGATTTCAAGCTCCATAGAAAGGGATTCACTCCAAGTCTCCATTCTTCTCAATTTTTAGTGGGCTAGCTTCAATCAATGTATGTGGGTATTCAATAAGGAATTCCTTCAATCAAGGTATGTGGGTATTCAATAATTGAACTTATAGATTTCTAAACTAGGGTTCTTACCCAATTCTTATGGGTCCTTCTATAAATTGTTTCCTCATGATTCTTCTATGGATTGTAACTCTAAATTGCATGAGTTTTTATGAGTGATTTCTTATTCATGATTTTAAGGTTAATCCTTGTCTAATTTATGAAACTTGGGTTCTTATCCGAATTGGGAAAAATTAATGGGCTTTATTTTAAAGTGTTAATTCATGACTTCTTATTCATTACTCATGTTTTAATTGTGGTTCCTTGAATGTTTATAAAAGCCGATATATTGATGATGAATTTTAGCATGATCTCATTTATTTGCATATTTTCAAGTAAAATTGACATGTTTAGATAACATGGCCTCTATTATCATGAAATTGCATGCCTAATTCTTCAAGCTATGAATTTAGAAAGAAAAGTATATTTTGAATTATGGCTATGCTAAGTTTTAAGACTTATGAATTGAAATTGAATGACATCAGATATGTCCCTATGTTTTATGAGAGGTTTGGCATCTAGATATGTCTACCTAAGCTATGAATAGATTTGATATCAGATGTCATTAGTTACGATGAGTTTTGGCATCAGATATGCCCCAGTACTATATGATCTATAAGTATGTTTTGGGAGTAGTATTGAGCATCGAGTTGGATATGGTGAGCGTACCCCTTGTATATCCCAGAACTACGTTCCCCCATAGGTTCTAAGTCCCCTCTGTTGGGCATTAGATTTAGTGATCACGCCACAGTCATGCCTCTATACCCTGACAAGGTATATTGGGTCCTTCGATGGGGTGTATACATCGGATTCTATGTAGCTCACATTGTCTATGTCGGTTAGAGAACCTCTCACAAAAACAGTTTCAAGTTTAAAAATGTATTGACTCTTTTCTTTCAGATTTCAGACTTACTACTTATGGTTATGTTTTTAGCTTATGATATTGCATTGAGTCATTTCATTACAAATTTTACTATTACCACATGATTTCAGCTTCAAGGATAGTTTAAGCATGTTTTATCACAAATTATGCATGATCTCAGTTTTAAACACGCTTTCAAGTATATTTCTATCATGACCTATGCATATCTCATATACTCTGTACATTCCATAGTACTGATCACTTACTTCTTTGTGCTGCATCCTATTATGATGTAGATTCTATAGCCTGCTTCCCAGTCCGTGGCTAGTAGATCAGCAGCACATCCAGTCAGCTTGGTGAGTCCTCCTTCTTCGAGGACTTGGAGTTTAGTTTCATTTCAGTATTTAGATTGTGTATTAAGCATTTCTGTATTTAGAGTTAGCTGGGGGTTTGTCCCAACAACTCGCCAGTAGTAGAGGCTTTTAGACATAGAGTCAGATGTTCAGTTATAATTCAGATTGTCATTTTTAGTCTTATATTTATATAACTGATCAAGTTGCTCATCACTTCAGTTAAGCTCCCGTACTTACGTTTTGTCCAGTTTTTAAGTCATGCTAATGCCAGAGGGTTATCTTGAGATCACTTGTGATCTTGGGTCCCGTGTTATATCTAGGGGGTAGACTCAGGGCTTGACAAAGAGTCATCCTCCTTAGCCCCAACTGGTGAAATCTGAATATGTGGGATAACCGGCACTGATTGATTTTGAATAGCTCAATGTCATCTCGAGCCTTTGCGAGCTTAGTAAAAATAGCAGTAAGGTACGAAATTGACAAGATTCATAGCCGCTCATTCACCCGAATCTCTATCCCATCCAAACGGGCATTTATCCTATCAATTAAACTATGAATGGGCTCAATGGCATCAACTATATCTTTTTTGATCAATGGTTTCACAAAATTGGAGAAGCATTTAATCTGCTCATTCGCATGAAATGCCGTTTTAGCTACGTTGCTAAAAATCTCACTAGTGAAGAGGATGGAAGGACCTGGCTCATTGGATAGTATAGAATGAGCTGAAGTAGACGAGCCAGATGCAGCGACTGAAGGAGTAGAGGCGGTGGCAACAGTCTCATCAAACACAACCAAAAGCATCAACCGACACATCTCTACTTGGCTCAGGAAAAATAGTACTTCTGGATGCAGTAGATGTCATGCCTCGAGACTACCCCCTAGGCATAACACGGGACCCGGGACCATACGTGCCCTAAGTTAACCCTTGGTCATAGCATACTCAGATTAAAACAAAGAAACATAGAGGAAACATACTTAATGAAGATAGGCAACCATAACGAAATAGGAATAAGGTCTAAGAAATACCAAATCCAAATATGAAGTACAAGTCTAGCTATGTCTGAAGCCTCTAAACTGTCATAAAGAGTTGATCTAACAAGACCCCAACTAACTCAAAAATTTGAAAGAAAGACATAATAGAAATAAGTCTAGCACTAGCCCTCGAATAATGAGGACTCACCAACAGAAACTGGATCTCCAGTGATGTCTAGCCACAAGTCTCAGGGAAGGAGCCTGTATCTGCATTATCAAAGGATGCAGCACGAGAATATGCATCAGTACTATAGACTGTACCGAGTATGTGAGATATGCATAAATGTAGTAAAACGTACGTAAAACATATTTAAAATTGAGTCCATGCATAATAAGAGAAATCATAATAAATATCATAATTTAAGCATAAGGTAAGAGATATCATAGCATAAGACATAAAAACATTCATACAAGAGTTTCTCTTAACCAACATAAACCATGATGAGCTACATGGAGTCCAGTGTCATACACCCACACCGAAAAAAGGTTGTCTTAACTGGCCAAGGTTAGAACCTTATCTAATAGGATCCTGTCATAAGCCACAGAGAGCAACTTATGGTGGCAACATAGTTTTGGACTTGGGTTATCTAGAACCCACGTCGCTCGATGCTAAATACTACTCCCAAAACATACATATAGCTCAACTTATACTTGTGACATATCTAATGCCAACTCTATTTGAAAAGCATAAGGACATATCTAATGTCATGCAATTCAAAATCATCAGTCTTAAAACTTAGCATAGCCATAATTTCAAAACATACTTTTCTTTCTAAATTCATAACTTGAAGAATTAAGCATGCAATTTCATAAATACATAAGGTCATGTTATCTAAACATGCCAATTTTCACTTGAAAACATGCAATTCAATGAAATCATGCTAGAATTCATCTTTAATGCATGGGCTTTTGAAATCAATTAAGGAACCTCATTTAAATCATAGATAAGTAATGAGAAACCCTGAATTAATGCTTCAAAACTGAACCCATAACTTTTCTACAATTTGGGTAAGAACCTTAATTTCATAATTTCATAAATCAAAATAAAATATAGGGTTTTGGGCCTAAGGATAAAAGGAATCTCTCATTGAATACCCACATATCTTATTGAAGCTTTCTTGATCTAAGATGAAAATAAATGGAGACTTGAACTTGGAGCTTGAGACGTGGAGTTTGAAAGAATTCTTTTCCTCTTTTGGTAGATGAATGAGGAATAATGAGAGACTTAGGCTAATAGGAGTAGAAACCCTACTAAAAATGGCCAAAACAACCTCACTTAAGAGTTAAAAAGGTGGGTAATTATAAAAATACCCCAGGGATTTAATTAGAGAAAGTTATTTCAAACCTTGGCTTCAGGTTCCATGGGTCCTTTCCACGAGCCATAGAAGCAACCACAGTTTGTGGATTGGAGTCGTGGTTTCTGAGCCAAAACATAGGCTACGGATTACATTCCACGAGGTAAGAGGAAGACTCGTTGAAACTTTCACGTGTCGTAGCAACCTCTCATGGTTTCTGGGGGATTTGACTACCCTCAGTCTGAGTTTCACGAGTTGGTTCCATGACTCATGGAATCATCCACGGATCGTGAACCTGACTCATTGTTCTCAGACCTGAGGTTGATATGCAGGACTAGATTCATGAGTCACTTCCATGACTCGTGGTTCTAACCACGACTCGTGAACTTGACCCGTGGTCCCTGGAAGTTCTGAATTTTGCAGAGTTTCTAAGTTTAAAAGTTGAATTAAATTTTGGGGTGTTATAATATCTCCCCCTTGGGATCATTCATCCTTGAATGAAGGCTATGCAAGGAAAACTAGGGAGAAAATATCTCAACCAACCAACAAAACATGAAAAATCAAGGATAAACATGAAAACTGAGCTTTTTAACTTAAAACATGATTGAACTAACTTATGAAATCATTAATGTATGCAAGGATCATGAGAGAAACTGATGGAATAGAATCGAAGGGACATACTAAGGAGGAAACTATAACCTTAAGCCCAAACTGAATCGAAAGGAAAGAGATGAGGGTACTTGGCTCTCATGGCTGCTTCTGCTTTCTAAGTAACTCCCTCAACTAACTGATTTCTCCAAAGGACCTTCACCGAAGCGACTTCTTTATTTCTCAACCTCCGAATCTGATGATCAAGAATCTCCACGGGAACTTCCTCATAAGTGAGGCTATCCTTCACACTCACATCTTCCAAAGGAATAATCAAGGTCGGATCACTGATGTGCCGGCATTTTACGGCACATTTGACGCCTTTAAACTAAGAATAATCGCGAGTTTTCAAGCAACCGTTGTTGTTTTTGATAACTTTTCGTGTTATATTTGCAGGAAATGGATACAAGGATAGAAAGGGAGTGAACTGGTTAAGCTTGATGGAGGGCCTGGCGGCTCGTCACACAGGTGACTGACCTTCAGGGGAGCCACCAAACCTGACAGCAGCTTGAGGAGGCACTGGTTAGTGGCGACGGCTGGCGTGACGGGCCGTCACACATGTGACTGACCGTCAGCCAATATGTCAAGTTATAGCTAATGAAGGCCATGCTCTGGTTAGTGGCGACGGCTGGGAGTGACGGCCAGTCGCATGGTTGACGGTCCGTCAGGCTACCCGTCAACGCGAAGCGGGACTCCGAAAATTCTATTTTTGGACTTTATTTCCTGGACTACTATAAATACCCTGTGTTAGGGTTATTTTAATTATTGATTAACTAATACTTGTCAGACTATTTTTGAGTGATTTTTAGAGAGGAAAAAGACGACAAACACGTTTTTTCTTCTTCTTCTTCGATTGCTCTTAGGATTTTGGCTTATTGTTCTTGGAAAGCTTGAAGCTTGTGTTCATCTATTTTGTAAGAACCTTTTCTTATTATTATGAATACTATTTCTTCATTCTTTCGCTTTGCAAGCATGAGTGGCTAAAACTCCCACAACTAGGGTTGTGGGAGCCATGGCAAGAGTAGCAATATAGATTCCGGATAGCAATTGGGTTCAATCTTTATGTTGTCACGTTGTTAATCATTCATTATTAACGTTTTCTAGTGGTTGCAAACATTAGGACATGCCTAGGTTTAATTTGCTTGAGCAAAAAGATTAAAACCGGGAAATTTGATTAACTACGAGGATTCGAGACTACCAACTCTCATCTTATGATTAATGCTGTAACTAGATTAATCTACTCGATGTTTAGGATTTAAATAAGAAAGTTCACCTTTTCAAGTTCGAGAGAATTGAAAAGGAAATTCATCTATTTGGTTGAGAAACGTTTAGACGATACGATGAATTCAATCACATTGTGGCATGCATATAGAACGAACCCGGTTAAGCTTTGAGTCGAAATTGTTACGACGCCATGGTGAACACTTCCCTAGTTCATCTCTTCTACTGAATTTTACTCGTTAAAACTTTCAATTTGTTATTTGAAACAATCAAAAATTTGATCCATACAACCCCCCCATTTACCGAAAACTATTGATTATTAGTCATCTAATTCACTAACGACTTAATTTGCACCTTATTCCCTGTGGGATCGACCCCAACCTATGTTGGGTTCTATATTTGATGACGACCGCTTACGCTTCGTAATTGGAGTTGTAATTTGGGCGTATCAAATTTGGGCGCCGTTGCCGGGGACTGAGTTGTGCATGCCAAGTACAACAGCATTGGGTTCTTTATTAAGTCTGGTGTTATTTGACTCTTAGTCATATTTCCTGATTTTACTTTTATTTGTTATTTTTTTTTGTTACAGGGTACTGAGTTGTGCATGCCAAGTACCCGACGCTCGGGTGAACCAATATTACCTTACGACCCCGAGCTTGCAAGAACACTAAGGTAAACCATGAATGTACAACAGCAAGAGGCAACAAGGCTCGCTGCAGAACAACAGGCTCAACAGGATCAGCATCATGTGAATGTCGAGGATTTAGAGGATGATATGGCATTAGATGGAGTTGGTGCTACGGGCGCCATTGTTCTTCCTCCGCTAGCGCCCGGGGCCAAGTTCAACATTACTAGCACAATGCTCCAGCTATTGAACTTAAAGGGATTGTTTCGTGGTGTGGCTGGTGATGATCCAAATCGACACCTGATGAATTTTGTGGGTATCTGCAAGTCGTTCGAATTACCTGGAGTATGTCAGACAACGATCAGGCTCAGGTTGTTTCCGTTGTCTCTGTCTGATAAGGCAGCATTATAGTTGACAGAGCTAACCCCCGACTCTATCACAACCTGGGGAGAGTTGAAAGGAGCTTTCCTAGAAAGGTTCTTTCCTCCCTCTAGGATGATACAGTTGAGGGATGAAATTAGCAATTTCAGACAACAACCTCATGAGGCCTTACATGGGACGTGGTTGCGGTTCAAGAAGAAGCTGACACAATGCCCGAACCATCAGTTGACCGATAATTTCCTGATGCAGACATTCTACAGGGCACTAAATTCGGCTACCAAGCCGACACTGGATAATGCAGCAGGTGGAGCGTTTATGGGTCTCACCTTTATCGATGCCACAACTATTTTGGATCGGCTCACTAAAACCAACAGAGCCTGGTATACACGGGACACAGAGAGGGCTGCTAGCACTCATGCAGTCGGTATGTCAGCGGAACAGCGCAGGAAAGAGGAAGAGCGGGATCAAGATATGGCCCACCTGAAAACGCAAATGGACCTACTGATAAAATATTTGCTGTCAGGAGACATGGAGAAAGTTAAAGTTGTGGGTTCCCAAGGTAGAGCAGCAGAGTTCGAGTCTGATGAGGAGGCGAACTATTTGGGGGGTTTCCAGGCCAATGGCCAGGGAAATCAAGGTCGGAACTATCAGAAGGACAACTACTATGAAAAAGCTGGCTACAGAGATCGTGATCAGGGGAACTGGATGAATAAAACTGATAGAGGTGGGTTGTACGTACCACCTGGTAACCGAGAAAGAACTAGCAATGGGACAGGGACGTCCAAGTTAGAGAATATGATGGCAAAGATGTTGTTGAAGGTGGAATCTATTGACTCCGGAGTCAAGGAAATGAAATCGGAATTATCATCAATGAGTCAGTTAGTGAATTCTCATTCCACCTCAATCAAGCAGCTAGAGCAACAAATGAGTCAAGTCTCGGCGTCTCTAAATCAAAGGAAAGCTGGGACATTGCCGAGTGACACCATTCAAAACCCGAGAAACGACGGGAATTGTATGGCAATCACCACCAGAAGCGGTAAGACATTATCGGAATCACATCTGGTAATTTCGACTCAGAAAGGTAATGTTGCTGAGGAATATGAGTTAGTAGATGCTGACAAGATGGTCGATAAGGGTGTGAGAATATCTGTTGACGAACCCGGTGTAGAAGAAGATGCTACTCAAGTGCTCACGGATAAAAGCAAGAAAGTTGAAAAACTTCCAACTATGATGCCTCGGCCACCACCTCCTTTTCCTCAACGGTTGAAGAAGAAAGTGGAAGATAGCAAGTTCCTGAATTTCATGACCATGCTAAAGCAGATATCAGTGAACATCCCTCTGGTGGATGCACTTGAACAAATGCCCGGTTATGCCAAGTTCATGAAGGACTTGATCACAAAGAAGAGGTCGGTAAGTTTTGAACCGGAAGACAACCTCCACCATTGTAGCGTCATTTCATCAAGGTCGCTAGCCCAAAAGAAAGAAGACTCGGGTGTGTTCACTATTCCTTGCACCATAGGGGAGTTTAACTTTGCAAAATCTCTTTGTGACTTGGGGGCTAGCATAAACTTGATGCCGTTAGCCATCTACCGGCAGTTGGGCTTAGGAGCTCCCAAACTGACGACTATGAGATTGTTGATGGCTGATAGATCGGTTAAACTCCCGGTGGGTATTTTGTATGATGTACTTGTGAAGGTGGGGAAGTTCATATTTCCGGCAGACTTCGTGATTTTGGACTGCGAAGTGGACTTTGAAGTCCCTATTATTTTGGGACGACCCTTCTTCGCAACCGGAAGAGTATTAGTAGATATGGAGAGCAACGAGTTGACTCTCAGGTTGAATGACGAAGTAGTGAAGTTTAATGTGTGCAAGTCAATGAGGCAACCGAGGGACATGAATGTCATCTCGGTTATTGATGTTGTTGCCGAATCTGATGTGGTTGTTTTTGTTGCAGAGAGACTTGCTGTAGAGACGTTAGCAGCAGTCATGATGAACTTTGATGATGATGACATCGAACATTATGAAGAAACTGTAAATGCTGTGGTTTTTATGGGGTCATATTGTTACGCCCTAAAGAAATTAGATCTTGATTTAAAGAATAGACCGACACCTCCTGCAAAGCCTTCTATTGAGGAAGCGCCGGTATTAGAGTTGAAAGAGTTGCCAGGCCATCTGAAGTATGCATTTTTAGGTGACAAAGATACCTTACCCTTAATCATTGCGACAAACCTTGTGCAATCTCAAGTTGAAGCTTTACTATCCACACTGAGGAGACACAAGAGAGCAATCCGCTGGACCATTGCAGATATTATTGGCATCCCACCAGGTATTTGTACTCATAAGATACAGTTAGAAGAAAATTGCATTCCCACCACCGAGCACCAGCGAAGACTGAATCCGCCAATGCAATAGGTGGTGAAGAAAGAGATCATCAAATGGCTCGATGCTGGAGTGGTTTACCCAATTTCTGATAGCAAATGGGTAAGCCCAGTGCAATGTGTTCCTAAGAAGGGAGGAATGACTGTGGTAGCAAATGACAAAAATGAGCTGATTCCATTAAGACCTGTCACGGGGTGGCGAGTCTGTATGGATTACCGGAAGCTAAACTCCTGGACTCTCCGTGATCATTTCCCCATGCCCTTTATGGATCAGATACTGGATAGATTAGCTGGCAGAGGTTGGTATTGCTTTTTAGATGGATACTCGGGGTACAACCAAATATCTATCTCCCCGGAAGATCAGGAGAAGACCACTTTCACCTGCCCCTACGGTACGTTTGCTTTTAGACGCATGCCCTTTGGTCTTTGCAATGCTCCTGCAACATTCCAAAGATGCATGATGCCTATCTTTTCTGATATGGTGGAGAAAACATTGGAAGTCTTCATGGATGACTTTTCGATAGTGGGTGATGCATTTGATGATTGTTTGACTAATATGGGTCAAGCATTGCAAAGGTGTGAAGAGTCAAACCTCGTGCCGAATTGGGAGAAATGCCATTTCATGGTGAAAGAAGGCATTATATTAGGGCACAAAATATCTATGAGAGGTCTAGAGGTGGATAGAGCCAAGATAGAAGTCATCGAGAAACTACCTCCACCCATTTCAGTAAAGGGTGTGAGGAGCTTTCTTGGTCATGCCAGTTTCTACCGAAGATTCATTAAAGATTTCTCTAAGGTTGCTACCCCATTGTGCAAGTTGCTTGAAAAGAAGACTAAGTTTGTATTTGATGCTGAGTGTTTGAGGGCGTTTGAGTTCCTGAAAGAAAAGTTAGTGGATGCTCCTATTATAGTTGCCCCGGATTGGTCCAAACTGTTCGAAGTAATATGCGATGCGAGTGGTGTTGCACTTGGAGCTGTTCTGGGACAGAAGCGAGATAAACTTTTTCACCCCATCTATTATGCTAGTAAAACATTGAATGGGGCGCAAAAGAACTACACAGTGACAGAACAGAAGTTGCTGGCTGTTGTATACGCTTTTGAGAAATTCAGAGCGCACTTGCTTGGTACAAAAGTGGTGGTGCACACAGATCATGCAGCCTTGAGGTATTTAATGACCAAAAAGGATGCGAAACCTCGACTAATCCGATGGATGCTATTGTTGCAGGAATTTGACTTTGAAGTCAAAGATCGGAAAAGGTATGAAAACCAGGTAGCGGATCATCTGTCCAGGCTTGAGAGAGAAAAGAATGTAGTTGATGAACCGGAGATTGATGATGCATTCCCGGATGAGCAGGTGATGGCTGCATCACTTGATATGGTGCCGTGGTACGCTGATTTCGCAAATTATGTGGTGAGTGACATGATCCCAGAAAATTTGAACTTCCACCAGAAAAAGAAATTTCACCATGATGCAAGTAAGTTTTTCTGGGATGAACCGTATTTATTCCGGTTGTGTGCTGACAACATAGTGAGGAGATGTGTACCGGAAGTGGAAATGACAAGCATCTTGCAAGCTTGTCATTCGTCCCCAGTTGGAGGACATCATACGGGTAATCGAACTGCCTGAAAAATCTTACAGTGTGGGTACTATTGGCCGACAATCCATAAAGATTCCTATGAATTTGCCAAGTTCTGTGATCAATGCCAACAAAGAGGAGCAATCTCTCACCGACAAGAGTTGCCCATGTCCACTATTTTGGAGGTTGAGTTGTTCGACGTATGGGGAATATATTTCATGGGCCCTTTTGAAAGCTCTTATGGGAACCGTTACATCTTGGTAGCGGTAGATTATGTTTCAAAGTGGGTAGAGGGGGTTGCTTTGGCCGATAACGAAGGGAGAAGTGTGGTGGCATTTTTAAAAAGAAACATCTTTGCTTGGTTTGGCACCCCTCGCACAATCATAAGTGATGGAGGTTCACATTTTTGTAATAAGGTGTTCCGGGCTGCTCTAGCAAAATATGGGGTGAAGCAACACAAGGTAGACACACCTTATCACCCCCAAACCAGTGGGCAAGTCGAAGTGTCGAACCGTGAAATTAAAGAGATCTTGGCTAAGTCTGTGAATGTGAACCAGCGAGATTGGGCAAGAAAGCTGGATGACGCACTCTGGGCGTACCGAACAGCGTTTAAGACGCCAATAGGTATGTCTCCTTACCAATTTGTTTTCGGTAAAGCTTGTCACTTGCCCGTGGAACTTGAGCACAAAGCCCTTTGGGTGCTCAAAAAGTTAAATCTCAGTTGGAGAGAGGCATCGGAACTAAGGTTGGAACAATTGAATGAGATGGATGAGTTCCGATTGCGAGCATATAAGAGATCCGCTCTCTACAAGGAACGAATGAAGCTATACCATGACAGAAAAATTGAGAAAAGGGAGTTCAAGGTTGGGGAGTTGGTATTGTTGTTCAACTCCAGGTTCAAATTATTTCCCGGGAAACTCAAATCCAAATGGTCCGGACCATTCAAAGTACACCAAGTGTTTCCATCCGGTGTGGTCGAACTCGAAAATAAAGATGGTGAGTTGTTCAAAGCCAATGGGCAGAGGGTAAAGAAATATCTGGGCCTCCCGGAGGAGGTACATGTTCTATCTCTGGTGTATCTTGATGAAGTCTGAGTAATCAAGACACCCGCGTCGTGCCGCGACGTTAAATCAGGCGTTGTATGGGAGGCAACCCATAAATTGTTGTTGTATTATGGTCTTAGAAAAAATTGATTTATTAGAATTGGTTAATTTGTGCGTTGAGTGTGCAGGTACAAAAAGGTGGAAGTAACAACATGTTCTGTCTACGAGTGACGGTTCCTGTTGGTGGGCCGTCAACTGTACGACGGACCGTCACACGAACCGTCACATATTGACAAATATTCATCCCTACTGTTTGGTAGTGACGGTAAGAGTGACGGTCTGTCATAGACCTGGTGGACCGTCATCTCAGGCCGTCACCAAGGCACTCACAAAAACTCACTGTCTATGTGAGACGCACAAAGTGACGGACCGCCAAGCTGTTGACGGACCGTCACTTGGGCCACCACATCAGGTAAGTTTTAAATTATTTTTTTTAACCCGACCCGCTCCGCACCTAAACCCGGCTGAATATATTGAAAGCATCTTCATCATCTTCCCACTCATATTCTACTCTCAAGCTCCAACCCTCCATTAAAATCAAAATCCTCTTTTCTCCAAGCAAGTCCCACATCCCCATTGTCGTTTCTCCACCGTCGTCCAAAACACAAGAAACCAACAAATTCCCGTCGAAGACTAGGGTTGTCCATCGGTTCATATAAATCAAAAAGGAATAGAGATTTCTTCTCACTAACAAAATCAAGGTATGATTGTAAACTCTTCCTCGTTGGAATTATTGAGTAGCATCGTGACGAATTACCGGAGGAAATTGTTGGGTTTGTATATTTGTGAAATTGTGATAATGTAAATGTTGTTGGGTATGAGTGGTGTGGTTGTTTGAAATTGTAAATTTGACATGGGTGAAGTCTTGAGTAACCCATGAGATTAAATACATGATGGGTGGTGACTTTGGGAAACCAAATCCCACAAAGAAGGGGAAAACCCCTAATAGAGCACAAGGTGTTCGAGGAAATGCCTCAAAGAGAGTGAAACACGCTGTCTCAACTTGACGGTTGGCATGATGGCCCGTCACACATGTGACGAACCGTCAGGTTGAAACAGTTCACTGTCTTAGAGTGACGGCCGGTGTGACGGCCCGTCACACATGTGACTGACCGTCACCCATACCGTCACTCCAAGACAGTGGAGACAGTTTAGTGTTATCCTTTTCTCATGTGTTCGAACTTGTTCTCGTGCAGGTACATGGCCCCCAAACAACGACCACCTCGTGGTCAAGCACAAAAGAAGAAAGAAAGGACCGCTACAACTCGGACCCTTATAGATGAATCGAGTAGTGAAGAAGAAGCAGTTGCTGCCCCGACTTACCATACTAGGCTATCCAAACGAAGAAACACCCAAGTCTCCCAGTCTGAAGAGGAGAGTGGGTCATCTAGCAGTAGGTCGGGGAGTAATAGTGGATCTGAAGAAAGTGGAAGCTCCAGCCCCAGTTAGGAGGATGTAGGTGGTCCTGAAACCACCAAAAATGCAGGGAGTGCACCCATGGATAGAGAATCGATCCGGTGGGCATTTAAGGATGCTCAGAAGCACTATCTTGAAGGTCTTACCAAAACAATGTCGAGGAGCCACAAAAGACCGATAGCTGAAGAAGTGCAAATTATGACCACAGATCTGCCTGAATACCCAGTTCTTCAGACACAGTTTCAGAGGTACCAGCTCGAGTGGATGAGCTCACCCCCGGGATTCTATTATCCAGAACTAGTCCGGAAATTCTATGCCAACTATTTGGCACTGTTGGAGAACAAATGTGAGCCAGGAAAAGGGGTTAAATCAGCACCAAGGCAGGACAGGGTGCCGGTTTGGGGTAAACAAGTGAACATCTCCCGAGAAATGATTAACAGAGTCCTCTTTGGCCCTGAATACATTCCTCCACCTGATATGCCAGAGTTTCATGACAAGATTTCCAACACCTACTCGCAGAGACCATGGTTAGCCCGAACATTGACTGATGGCTCACCATCTTGGCTAACTCAGAGGGGACGGATATCGAAGCAATCATTAAGCTTCGTAGAAAAATTTTGGTGGGCGGTTGTGCGGTACAGGTTATTTCCAACAGGAGGAGACGCTAATTTGGATGAGGGAAGAGCCATCCTTGTGGCAAGCTTGATAGTCGGGTACGTCATCAACTTCGAAATGATAATTGCAGACGAGATGCGGACCAGGGCCATAAAAACTCTTTCTTCTTTGCTGTTCCCGTGTCTAGTTACTGAGTTATGCAGGCGTGCAGAGGTACCGATATGGGATGGTATTGATAAGCAAGTGACAGGGTCATCAAAGAAAAATATTGACAAATCAAAGGATGACACTAAGTTTGAAATGAGAATTCATAAGCCTCAGATCTTCGAAGAGCCAACCACAACCACCTCCGAGGCAATCGACACTCCATCAGGCACAGAGATGCCACTTGCGGTGTTTGATCCGAAGACTTCACAAACAATGAGAGCTACTTCCGAAAGCTCTGGCACTGCGACAAGGCCTCCTCTACCACCAGAATATCACATGAATCCCCGAAATTTTGCTAAAATGGTGCAGAAGCAGAAACAGTTGGATAAACAAATTGCCGCTTGGACGGACTTGTTCAAACCCACCATTGATAAAGCACTACGGAAGGCTCTGAAGCCATTTGAGGGGTTGCGCGCAAGGGTAGATGCAATGGAAACCCGGATGGAGGCAAGGCTAAACGAAATGAGCATCCCGGACCTGGCAAGATTTGATGCGAAATTGAAGAAGGTGAAGAATGATATCACCGTCCTCAAGCAAGAAAAAGCGCTTTATGATGAGACTTCGGAGTTCGTGGACTTGGACGAAGAAACCACGATAGTGGATTTGATGGGTCGGCCACTGAAAATTAATGAACCCCAAGCAGGTGAAAGTGGGGTAAAGAAGTCAAAGAAGAGGAAGCACAAAAAGATATCAGCTGAGGAGGACGAGTTAGAGGTTGCGAAGCAGCGATCGGTAGTAGATGAGCAGCTGCGACAGGAAAGAGTGTGTGCCCAAGCAGGTGGGGCATCATCCAGTGCAGTACCGGAGTCTGGAGGGACTCCAGATGTTGATGATCCGCATACGGAAACCTAAGTTTCCCAGGTACCCCTATACCTTTGTTCTGAATATCTGTTTCCTTGAGCATTGAGGACAATGCTAAATTCTTTTGTTAGGGGTAGGAGTACTACCACCGGAGGTTTTTGTTGTCGTGTTTCTTTTCCTCCGGTGTGCTATCTAGTAGAACCGGCATGTTTAGGTTGTCGTTTAAATTTTGGTTGTGTTGTGATGTCTATAGCAAGCATGGCTTTTTGAAAGATGAACTAAAAGGAGCCCCCTCTGAAAAAGTTAATTTTGTACTTATGTTTGAAACAATTGACTGTTCTGGATCCTTGAATGTCATTGTGTGGTTATGATTGTAATAATTATGCTTAAGCCGAGCTGATGTTTTGATAGTTGGTATTGGTATGGTTTCTTGGTGCCAAGTGTGTGTGAGCTTATTGTTATAAACTCTTACTCTGTGCATGAATCTAGAACTTGGCCGGTCTATTTTGTTAAGCTTGAAGTTGGTTGCTTAGGAAAGGATCTCAGGCACTTTTTGTGTTCAGTCCACTTAGCCTATAAGACCGTCCAAATGCAAATAATCCCTTGATCCCTGTTTGAGCCATAATTGAACCTATTCTTTCAATAACCTATCACCGTTTCTTTTTAACTTTGAATCCCTATCTTGGCCCGGGTCCTTCCTTGGACATCGTGCACCTCAACTCAGGCAATCAGCCTAAGTTGAGGGTGGCTACTATAGAGGTAAATGATAAGAAAAATAGGATGGACAAGATTGGTTGTGGACAGAATGAAAATTTCAGGTGTGTGCCTAAGAAAAGAAACGAAAAAGAGATGAAAAAGAATTATCAAAATAAAGAGGTCGCACCTGTAGCTAGAAAGAAGGGAATAAAAAAAATAAAAAAATAAAAAAAGAAGAAGAGAATAAGGATGGACGAAGTAAAGTTAAGTGGAAATAGTAATTCGGTGATTCCAAGGAGGGTTTAGTCACTATTCCCCAAATGTATCCTACCTGCACCCGAAGCCTCATTACAAGCCAAAACAAGTCCTGTAGCGATCCTTAGCGGCTTTCTGAAAAACAGAAATAGAATAGCAAGGGAAATCTTATGGCATTGCATGTGCATTGTTTGAAATCATTTGTGAGTGTGAGCGCCTTACCTAGTCCAAAATCTTATGTGTGGGACTTCTTTGTAGTGACGGCACCAAGATTTCTGTATCATCTATTGACTGTTGGGATAGCTGTTGTATGTGTATGTAGAATATTCTATCATACCGGAATGACATTTTTGGATCCTTGCAAGTTAGCGTTTCACACATTGGTGTACTACCGGGGGGGCTTGATTTAAATTTAATAGACTGTTGAGTGGCCATGATTTGCTAAAGATATGTGTTTGTATTCTTAGTTGAGTCGTTATTTTGTTTTTGTTATCATGTTGCTTGAGGACAAGCGAACTTTTTAAGTTGAGGGTGTTGATGTGCCGGCATTTTACGGCACATTTGACGCCTTTAAACTAAGAATAATCGCGAGTTTTCAAGCAACCGTTGTTGTTTTTGATACGTTTTCGTGTTATATTTACAGGAAATGGATACAAGGATAGAATGGGAGTGAATTGGTTAAGCTTGACAGAGGGCCTGACGGCTCGTCACACAGGTGACTGACCGTCAGGGAGCCACCAAACTTGGCAGCAGCTTAAGGAGGCACTGGTTAGTGGCGACGGCTGGTGTGATGGGCCGTCACACATGTGACTGACCGTCAGCCAATCCGTCAAGTTATAGCTAATGAAGGCCATGCTCTGGTTAGTGGCGACGGCTGGGAGTGACGGCCAGTCGCATGGTTGACAGTCCGTCAGGCTACCCGTCAACGCAAAGCGGGACTCCGAAAATTCTATTTTTGGACTTTATTTCCTGGACCACTATAAATACCCTGTGTTAGGGTTATTTTAATTATTGATTAACTAATACTTGTCAGACTATTTTTGAGCAATTTTTAGAGAGGAAAAAGACGACAAACACATTTTTTCTTCTTCTTCTTCGATTGCTCTTAGGATTTTGGCTTATTGTTCTTGGAAAGCTTGAAGCTTGTGTTCATCTATTTTGTAAGAACCTTTTCTTATTATTATGAATACTATTTCTTCATTCTTTCGCTTTGCAAGCATGAGTGGCTAAAACTCCCACAACTAGGGTTGTGGGAGCCATGGCAAGACTAGCAATATAGATTCCGGGTAGCAATTGGGTTCAATCTTTATGTTGTCACGTTGTTAATCATTCGTTATTAACGTTTTCTGGTGGTTGCAAACATTAGGACATGCCTAGGTTTAATTTGCTTGAGCAAAGAGATTAAAACCGGGAAATTTGATTAACTACGAGGATTCGAGACTACCAACTCTCGTCTTATGATTAATGCTGTAACTAGATTAATCTACTCGATGTTTAGGATTGAAATAAGAAAGTTCACCTTTTTAAGTTCGAGAGAATTGAAAAGGAAATTCGTCTATTTGGTTGAGAAATGTTTAGACGATACCATGAATTCAATCACATCGTGGCAGGCATATAGAACGAACCCGGTTAAGCTTTGAGTCGAAATTGTTACGACGCCATGGTGAACACTTCCCTAGTTCATCTCTTCTACTGAATTTTACTCGTTAAAACTTGCAATTTGTTATTTGAAACAATCAAAAATTTGATCCATACAACCCCCCCATTTACCGGAAATTATTGATTATTAGTCATCTAATTCACTAACGACTTAATTTGTACCTTATTCCCTGTGGGATCGACCCTAACCTCTGTTGTATTCTATATTTGACGACGACCACTTACGCTTCGTAATTGGAGTTGTAATTTGGGCGTATCAATAACCAACACACTTCTTCAACAAGGAAACATGAAAAACCAGATGAACCACTTCTAAATTTGTTGGCAAATCCAACTCATAAGTAATACTACTACCTCTCCTCAGAATCTGATAAGGACCTATATAGTGGGGAAGTTTCCCTTTCTTACCAAATCTCATCGCACCCTTCATGGGCGACACCTTCAGAAAAACCAATCATCAACCTTAAACTCCAATTCTCTTCTCCTCACATCTGCGTATTATTTCTATCGACTCTGAGCGGTCTTCAACCTTTCACTAATTATCTGATCCTTCTCCATAGTCTCATGAACCAAATCTGGACCAATCAAAGCTGCCTCACCTACCCCAAACCAACCAATAGGAGATCTACACCTCCGCCCATAAAGTGCCTCATAAGGAGCCATCTGGATGCTAGAATGAAAGCTATTGTTGTAGGCAAACTCGATAAGAAGTAAGTGATCATCCCAATTACCTTTGAAATTAATTAGGCAAGCACTCAATATATCCTCTAAAGTCTGAATAGTACTCTCCGCTTGGCCATCCGTCTGTGGGTGAAAAGCTATGCTAAGCTTAACCTGAGTACCAAGACCCTTCTGGAATGATCTCCAAAACTGAGATGTAAACTAAGTACCCCTGTATGAAATGATGGACAACAGAACACCATGCAATCTGAATATCTCATGAAGGTAGAGTCTGGCATAATCATCTGCTGAATCCATAGTCTTGATAGCCAAGAAGTGGGCTGATTTAGTCATCCTGTCGATAATCACCTAAATAAAATCGTGTTGTCCGTGAGTATGAGGCAAACCTATAATGAAATCCATATTGATCGCTTCCCACTTCCAAGTAAGAAGATCAATATCCTGAGTCATACCACCTGGTCGCTGATGCTCTACCTTTACTTGCTGACAGTTGGGACACTTAGCCACAAAACCTGCTATGTCCCTCTTCATGCCATTCCACCAATAGACTTCTCGAAGGTCACGATATATCTTGGTGCCACCGGGGTGAATAGAATACCCGGAGCTATGAGCCTTTGTCAAAATCCACTGTCTCAACCCATCTATGTCAGGAACACACAATCGACCCTGATATCGAAGCACGCCATCTCCCCCTTGGGAGAAAAGCTCTACCCTTTGCTAATGGATTGCACCCTTCAACTGGTGAAAAATAGGGTTATTGTCTTGCTTTTCTTTCACTTCAGCTACCAAATATGATTTGGAACCATTCTGAATAATAACACCACCTTTTGTCGAATCCATAAGGTGAACTCCTAATCGAGAAAGTTGATGAACATCCTTGGCCAACTCCTTCTTATCATCCTCAACCAAAGACACACTACCCATAGACAACCTACTAAGTGCATCCGCCATGACATTGGCCTTACCTGGATGGTAAAGCACACTCATATCATAATCCTTAAGAAGCACAAGCCACCTTCTTTGACGAAGATTCAATTCCTTTTGAGTGAACACATACTTAAGACTTTTATGATCGATGAATACATCCACGTGAACACCATACAAGTAGTGTCTCCAAATCTTCAAAGCAAAAACCATGACCGCCAACTCAAGATCATGAGTACGGTAGTTTTTCTCATGAATCTTAAGCTATCTAGAAGCATAAACAATCACCTTACCACGCTGCATCAAAACATAACCCAAACCAATCCTAGAAGCATCACAATACATAACAAAGTCATCTAGGCCCTCAGGTAGAGCCAACATTGGAACTATGGTCAATCTAGTCTTCAATTCCTGAAAGTTCTTCTCATATAGATCGGACCACTAAAATTTAACCTTCTTTTGAGTCAACCGAGTCAATGGGGCAGCAATGGAATAAAATCCTTCCACAAATCTCCTGTAGTAACCAGCCAAACCTAAAAAGCTCATAATATCAGAGGGGAAGTGGGTCTAGGCCAGTTCTTTACTGCCTCAATCTTTTGATAATCAACTCGAATACCATCTCTAGTCATAAGATGATCCATAAAAGCAACAAACTGCATCCAAAACTCACACTTGCTAAACTTAGCAAATAGTTGTCGATCCTTAAGAGTTTGCAACATAACTCTCAAATGGACCGCATGCTCCTCTTTACTCCGAGAATAAATAAAAATATCATCAATGAACACAATCACAAACATATCCAAATACTGTTTGAACACACGGTTCATCAAATCCATAAAAGATGCAGGAGCATTCATTAGTTCAAAAGACATAACCACAAATTCATAATGACCATACAGAGTTCTGAAAGTCGTCTTCGGAATGTCATACTCTTGAACATAGAGCTGATGATAACCAGATCTAAGGTCGATCTAGGAGAAGTAACTGGCCCCTTGAAACTGATCGAACAAGTCATCAATCCTAGGAATAGGATACTTATTCTTGATTGTGACCTTGTTCAACTGACGGTAGTCGATACATATTCTGAGAGAACCATTTCTTTTTCCGCACGAATAAGACTGGAGAACCACATTGAGAGATGTTAGGTCGAATAAAACCCTTATCAAGAAGGTCTTTCAACTGATCCTTCAATTTCCACGAGAGCCATCCTATAAGGAAGAATAGAGATAGGATGCGTATCTGGGAGAAGGTCTACCCCAAAGTAGATCTCCCACTTGGGAGGGACTCCGGGTAAATCCTCGAGAAACACTTCAAGAAACTCATTCACAACAGGGACTGACTGGAGAGATGAGGTCTCAAACTCCGTGTCCATAACCCGAACTATATGATAAACATAACCCTTAGAAATCATCTTCCTAGCCTTGAGGTAAGATATGAAATGACCTTTTGAGGATGGAGGACTACCTTGCCACTCTAAGACAGGTTTATTTGGAAACTTAAAACTAACAACTCAATTACGACAATCAACCGAGGCATAACATGTATACAACCAATCCATACCAAGAATGACATCAAAATCAGTCATCTCCAACCACTACTAAAAAATAGGGAAAACCGACCTCAAAAAACTGACATCCTGAGGTTTAATTTTAAATCCAAAAATTAAGAATTTAATATTTTTTAATTTTGTTTTATTTTCGACTTCCTGAGGTCGGTCTTATTTAATTATATTTTTATTTATTGTTTTCCTTTCCGACATCTAGAGGTCGATTTCTTTTAAAAAGAATATTATTAAAAATATAATATACTGACCTCCAGTGGTCGGTATTATTTATTTTTTAATTTTTTATTTTTCTGATTTTCCGACCTCTTGGAGTCGGTATTGTTTAATTTTTAATTTATTATTTTTCTAGTTTTCCGACCTCCTTGTAGTCGGTATTATTTAACTTTTAATTTATTATTTTTCTGATTTTCCGACCTCTTGAAATTGGTATTGTTTAATTTTAATTTATTATTTTTCTTATTTTTCGACCTCCGGAAGTCGGTATTACTGAATTTTTAATTTATTATTTTTCTGATATTTCGACCTCCTGAGGTCCGTATTATTTAAATTTTATTTTTTTATTTCACGCGATTCCTACTTTCTGAGGTCGGTGTTCTGGAAAATTTTATTCAAAAATCGACTACCTAATGTCGGTTTTCTGGAAAATTTTATTCAAAAAATGACTACCTGATGTCAGTGTACTGGAAAATTTACCCAAAAAAACGACCTCAAGAGGTCGGTTTATTGTCGATATTTTACCATAAAATTGGCAGCAAATCGCTGCAATTTGAATTTCCCACCTGCATATTTGATAATGCACATATTCAACCAAACCAGCACAAATACATGTCAACACGATATTTTTCTACATTTACGTTTCACTACTTCAAATTAAACTTAAAATCATTCAAATTAAACTTAAAATACGATCAAACAATCTAAAAAGTTTACAAACTATATATACTAAGTCCAAAATGTCTGGTAGCTAGGTACAACTACTCATCATCGGCATCCTCACCCTCCTCAGCTTCGGTATCGGACTCATCCACTAGGCCTCGAAGTCAATCACTGGCACACTGAGGAATAATCTTTCCCGACTCAAAAAGAGATTTTAACTGGGACTGAAGCTCCACATACCTCTTGTTCTCTATCTCCTTTGCTGCTGCAATCTGTGCAATCTGCTCGTCTATTTTCTTCTCCCTTTCGGTTGATGCAGCAAGCTCGGCAGTGAGCATAGATATCTTCTCCTCCATTATAGATACAGTCATTTTATCCACATTATCGAAGCCTGAAGATGATGGACAATAAAACCAGGGCTTCTTCTCCGCATAAGACTTTTTTGTGTAACCATAGACTGAACCTCTTACTGGTTCACCCGCACTCTCTCGCCAAAATTGTTCTACTTGTTCATCTGTAAGCAGTGTGTCCTGACTTTCAGGAGGTTGAGTACTACGGTACTCCTGAATTCTTTGAACAAACGACTCCTATATTTAAATGAAGAACTCTTAGCATAAGAATATAATAGATAAAAGAAAAAAAAAGAATAATTTGAATGCAGTTCTTACATGTGTCTGTTGAGGTTAATTAAATCACATTTGAACTAAATTCCAACAATTAAACCACATTAGTTCTAAACTAGTTCTAAACTAATTCCAACAACTAAATTCACCATTATTTCAAATAATAAGTTAAACTAGAGGTTAATTAAATCACATTTGAACTAATTCCAACAACTAAACCACATTAGTTCTAAACTAGTTCTAAACTAATTCCAACAACTAAATTCACCAACTAAACCACATAATTTCAACTAATAAGTTAAACTAGAGGTTAATTGAACTACATTAGAACTAATTTCAACAACTAAACCCCATTAGTTCTAAACTAATTCCAATAACTAAATTCACCAACTAAACCATATAATTTTAAATAATAAGTCAAACTAGAGGTTAGCTAAACACATTATCACCAAATTAAACCCCAAGTGTCAACACTGGATGGACATAAATCGATCTTGCAAGGAAAATCAATTTATCATCAATAGGATCAACTAGTTTTGACACTTATGCTAAACAAATACATTATCACCAAATTAAACCTCAAGTGTCAACACTAGGTGGACACAAATTGATTTTGCAAGAAAAATCAATTTTGTCATCAATAGGATCAACTAGTGTTGACACTTATGCTAGACAAACACATTATCACCAAATTAAACTCCAAGTGTCAACACTAGGTGGACATAAATCGATCTTGCAAGAAAAATCAATTTTGTCATCAATAGGATCAACTAGTATTGACACTTATGCTAAACAAACACATTATCACCAAATTAAACCCCAAGTGTCAACACTAGGTGGACACAAATCAATTTTGCAAGGAAAATTAATTTTGTCATCAATAGGATCAACTAGTGTTGACACTTATGCTAAACAAACACATTATCAACAAATTAAATTCCAAGTATCAATACTAGGTGGACACAAATCGATCTTGCAAGAAAATTAATTTTATCATTAATAGGATCAACTAGTGTTGACACTAATGCTAAACAAACACATTATCATCAAATTAAATCCCAAGTGTCAACACTAGGTGGACACAAATTGATCTTGCAAGAAAATCAATTTTGTCATTAATAGGATCAACTAGTTGTAATGACCCTTTTTCGGTCATTTACACATTTTTGCCTTTCTTGTACCATTAGAGCTTACTTGTAGCGGCCCAAGTCATGTATGGCTTGTCGGGACCGGTAGTTCGGTGCCCGAGCCATTTGTTTGGTCTTTATGGCCGTTCCTCATTTTAGAGCTTCAACTTTGGAAATCGTTGACTTCCGACAACATTCTTGGTAATATCAAAGAATTAAACCAAGGTTCTAGGTTAAAGGAATTCCTTACTCGAAAGTTTGAGTTAAAGAAATGCCTCGTGTAACACCTTGCCCGTTTGGAAGGTTTAAAGTAACCCGTGACTTTGGGGTAAGAGTAATAGTGTCTAATATACTAATAAGGATGTGTTATGAGGTATTATAATCGCAAAATGGTCGTATGATAAGTTTTGAAGTCAAGCAAGTTGCGAAACAAAAGTCGGAAAAAGTTATTGTAAATTCCTTTAAGGAATTCTCTTCAAATTTTGGTTAAATGTCTTGGGGTGTTTCTACCAATCTATAAAGATTTAGTGGTCCCCCAATATACCAAATCGAAGGTCTACGAGTCTAGTTTCCAATGCACTAAACCGTTTGTCCATACGACTTCAGAATACCGAGATATTCATGTTTTCGTAAGACTGCACAAGCAGACACGTCAAAGTGGGGCCCACGTCCTAAGTCGGTTCAGCTTATAAAAGCTGATTTCTCCTTCATTTTAACTCATTATTTTCACCCAAAATGCACTGAAAATCAGAGGTAAAGTCCATAAATAATCCATGGACTTTGATCCTTTCAATTCGGAAGTTTAACGGAAGTTGCTCTGCGTCGCGAGCTCGTCATTTTGTTATAGTTTTCCCCGTCGATTTCATGGCGTATCTTCGTGGGTGTTGATTCAGCAATCTAGCAGGTATTTTCTGAGTATTTGGCAGTATCTACGGAGTTATATTGGTGAGGTATGGATCCCGTACACTTATCTATTTGTTGAATAAAGATTCTAAGCTTCTAGTCACGAAAAGTTGTATTTTTCGATAACTTGTAGTAGTTTCTTGTTGGATTTGGATATGTTTGTTGTTCCTGCAAGGAGGCAGGTGGTTAATCTTGGAATATTGAATATTTTTGTCAATTAAATCTCTCCCCTATGACCCTCCTTCGTTATTATATGTTCTAGTATTGTTTTATGAATTTCTGAGCCCCAAAGTGGTATTTTGGATTTGTGGCTTTGGACAGCCCCTTTATCTTGTTATGTTTGGTTATTGTTGTGGTGTTCTGGTTATGGTAAGGTGCTGGAGGGATTGGAAAATTGTGCGATTCTTTTTGGGATCACATACGATAGTGATTGGATTGGACAAACGTGACATATGCCTTGAAATAGTGCCTCGGGAGCTCGTCGCTCCTTGGAGATGTGGTTAACGTATTGTTGTTGGATTTAGCTGCCATTTGTTATTGTTATTGGCCTCATTATTATGCTTTGGAGTTGGCTGGTCGCGAGTGTGACATTAACACCTTATCAATTGGCTATGGATCGTTCTTGCAGCCTTGTCGATTCTAGCAATTGTTTCATTACCTTGGTTGGTAAGGCTTCAAAGAGACGCCTTTGGGACTTCAGTTGAAAGTATTTGTTTTGTGTGATTCAGAGCTTCCTGGAGCTGTTCGAGTCTGGACGATGTCGTTCCCGCAGCTAGTCATCGGATGACAGGTAGGTTACGGTTTTTCCCTATCTAGACTCTGCGTATATAGGCTATAACTGCATTAATTAGCATCCTTGGATGGGTTGTTATAGGTTGGTACCCCAGACCTTGTCTCCCTTTCGTCCGTCTATTTAATACGTTGTTTGTAGTATTCACGTGGTAATGTATATTACCTTTGTGGTCCTGTGTGGCCTTGTATTGACTCTGAAACATAGATGGTGGGCTATTTGGGAATGTCCGTGAGTCCCGGACATAGAGATTATCCTTTTAGGCTGGTTATGTCTGCTGAGTAGCTATTGGGCCTGTGCATGGCTGATAGGAATTGTTGTGAGCCGTTGGCTACTTTTATATTTGTGTGCGATCATATCATCCATGAAAAAGGTTTTCCCCTGCATGTTTTACTACAGTTTTGGCTGTGAGCCACTACCGACAGTTTTCCTAAATTTGCATGGCCTTGGGGGCATATTTTTGGTGCTGTTGTTGATAGAAAAGGGGATTTTTGGATGGTTTCACACTGATATTATTACTGGTACTAGTCTCTGCGGGGCAGAGCACCAAACTTGATTTTATTACTGATACTATTCTCTGCGGGGCAGAGCACCAGACTTGATTTTATTACTGATACTAGTCTCTGCGGGGCGGAGCACTACACTTGATTTACTACAGTTTTAGACCCGGTTACGCCCGGGCACCCTTGGAGGGGTTTTTGAGGCATTTTCTACTACTTTAGTACTGGATGGGGTCTGGGCGTGCATACTTGAGACTGGGTCTCTATCTTGATCCCGGACTTGCTTCCGGATGACATGTCTTGATACTGAGTTTTAGTATGGGGTCGGGGACCTCCATGGACCTTGCCTCTCTGGGCCTGGGTCTTCGGGCTGCGTGCGCCGGAGGGAAGGGTATATGGTGGAGTAGAGGTATACAGGCTGAGTCTTTCCATTGAACCTGCCTGCTGGGCCTGATTGGCACCGGAGGAGGTACATACAGAGGTTCTATTTCACATCATATCATATCATGCATTGGATTCCACCCTTGTTTGTTGTGTGTTCAGTGTACGCTCTGGTAGTATGGGATGCCGGAGGGTTTGTTTTCACTTGATTGTGTTCCTCGGTTGTATGGGCGGCCATTGGGACTGTAGGTAGACTATATTTACTCCTGTTTTTACTTAGAGCTTGTCTTAGCACCCGGTTCTTTAAAGATTAGTGATGGCTAGCCTGTTGAGGCTTTGGTTGTGGGATTTTTGATTATTGAGAGGGCTTTAGAGCCCTATCTTATTGAGGCACTTTTGTGTGGCCTTCTGAGCAGAGTGTGAGACTCTGGTTCTATTCTTGTGGGAAGCTGAGTGGTATCTCTCGGTTATTGTGGCCTAGTTATTTCATCCTACGGTTGTACTTGTGAGGTGATTCCCTGGTTATGCTATCATATGATTGGATTGGTGTTATGATTTCCTTATACTGTTTGATTCCATTTTGAGTATGTTAGACTGCTCTCTGTTTTTTCCTTCCACTTGAGGTTACCGGTATACCGCTATTTTCTCAACTCTCTCTCTACTTACTTATATTGTTGTGCAAGGACTCCAGGTGTGTTCTCCTTTCCTTCACCTGTGATTCTGTGTAATTGTATCTCTGTGCTAGCATGTGTTACTTGAAGCTCTTGGTTATGGATGATCTATGCTAGCTCCTTGTGCCTTGCTTATTGCCTCAGTGACTGCTTTCTTGCTATCTGTTACTTACTGCTTTTATATCTTATATGCGCTCAGTCAGCCTATGATACCTACTGAGTACCCGTGGTTTTGGTGCTCATACTACACTTCTGCATTTTTTTGTGCAGATATTAGCTGAGCTTTCGCCGTTGATCACGTTGGAGACTCGTGCAGCTTTTGGATCTTTGAGACTAGGGTGAGCGCCTGACGGTCGGGGCTTGTCTACATCTCATCTGTTGTACTGTTGCTCCTTGTACTTTTGGAGGCAATTTTATGTTGTATTTTGTTACTTCTAGCACTTGTATTCTATTAGAAGCTTCTGTACTATTGATACCAAGTCTTGGGGTTGGTGTAGTTTCCTTTATGTATTTATATTCGAGTTTTGCTTTCGCTTATTTCTGCTTGCTGGTGCGTTTTGGTTAGGTAGTAGCCCATTACTAACCGTTCTGGGCTACGGGAATTGGTTCGCCTACTGGGGGATTGTAGGTGCCATCATGACTTGAGAAATTGGGTCGTGACACTAGTGTTGACACTTATACTAAATAAATATATTATCACCAAATTAAACATTAAGAAATCAAACAATCCCTAAGAAATCAAACAAATTCTAAGCAAAATGCAAGTGTTGTACATTGAATCAAAAAGATAGTCTAATATATACAACAATTAAAATTTTGAAGGAAAAAATACCTCGACTATTTTTAATTAGGGCTAGAGATGGAGGGGTTGGCAGCAGTGGGCTCGGCGGCGTTGGAGATTGAAACCTTTAATTGAATTGTACTTCAAACCTGGGAAAGAAAGTTCATCAGTCCAAACTTACAAAAATCTAATCATATCGAACTTACAAAAATCTAATCATATCGAACTATTTTGATATAGTATGGTAGAGCATTTCTAAATACCGAATATCAAAATTACCATCCAATTTTTTTCAAAGTTGTACTATATATCGTACCATGAATACCCCTTGTCCAAAAGTCTATAATAACTGGAATTGAAGGATCGATTTTTCACCATCAAGGTTAAGGGTGTGGTTAGATGGTTTAACCAAATGTTACATGTTTGGATTTATATATAAATGGAGAAAATTTTTATAGGATAGCTTCCGTTTTAATAGGTACGTTATGCAACACAAATCTAAATTTATTTAGCCGTAAATAGAAAATATCAAATAATTATACTAAAAAGAGAGATTAAATTTGTATTTAATTTCACGATACAATAAGCGAGTGTATGTTCGATATTTAATAGGCATTTGGCTATAGAATTTGAGGCTCAAATTTAAAGTTTTGATTAGAAATCAACATTTGTTTATGAAATGTTAATAAAACCTTAACTTCAATTTTAAATAGTGTCACATAAATTGAGACAAGAGATTATTAGCTTAAGCAGTAGCCAAATTTCATATAGATGGTTAGTTGAAACTTAATTCCAGTGGTTAGGAGATGCATATTAGCTAGGTTACCAAACCAATTTCAATTGTGTAGATTTTGAGGCTAGTGACAAAAAGCAAAATTGAAGCCTAAGCAACAACAATAAAACTAAGTTCAAGTTGAAGCCTATCAACGAGATTTAATCATCAATTTTCAACATTTAAGTTCCATTGCCTCACAGTAATAAAGTGAAGAAATTTACAACTCCTATACACATCTAACTTCAATCTATTCACACAAATATAAAAATCAATAACTACTCAACTCCACACAAAAAAAGATGTATTTTTTACTCCAATTAATTAAGAATTAAGTTAAAAACAATCAAGATCTTACCGCTTCCTTTGCTTCTTCATCTTGAAATGCTCTAGAAATTAGTGCTCACCATCGAGCTCATCTCCGTAAGGAAGTTGTTCTTGCTGGACAAGATTGGCCATACGATCCACCGAGGAAGGAAATGAGAACGAAGCAGAAAGGGAACAAGTATGATAGAATATCAGCAGAGATGGCTGAACGTGAACGTGGCTCGAGATGGCTCGAGATGGCCGGCGAGTGGAGCCCTGAGAGCACTCACCACTAGCCTTGGCTCGAGATGGTCGGCGATGGTGACAGTGACGACGACGCTAGAGAGAGAAGGAGGGAGATACGAAGAGAGAGAGAGAGAGTATAGCGGGAAATTTCGGGGAAAATACCCTAGCTGTGAATCTGTGGTATATTTCATTAGAAATACCGACCTCTTGAGGTCGGTATTATTTTTTAAAAAAACTTAAATATACCGACTATTTATGGTCGTTATTATTAAGAAAATAAAATATAAAATTTAAATATATCCACTTCCATAGGAGGTCGGTAATTTGGAGGTCGGTATTCACAGTTTTTTTAGTAGTGAACTCTACTAGATCCACTGAAGTGACTCTATGAAGGACTGAGATAGGGAAATTTTGGTAGATTCTTTTGGCTAGGCTGACTCACCAACAAGAGTAGAAACACAAAAGGGTTCTAAGAGCTGTTCAGGGCAAATTTTGAACTTGCAAGCAACATAAGGGGTCACAAAAGATAAGGAGGCATTGGGGTCTAATAAATCATACACATTAAGAGAGAAGACTTTCAACATACCAGTAAAAACATCCGGTGAACTCTCCTGGTCCTGGCAAAAGGACATGGCATAAAAGCGGTTCTGGCGCTGATCACCAGAACTAGAAGTAGTGCCTTACTGGGCCGGTCGACCTCCTGGGGCTGCTGGGGAACACTGAGTCCTACTACCTCCCTGTCCCTTCTTAGCTGAAGGGCAATCCTTAATCTTGTGTCCAACCTGACCACACCCAAAGCATCCACCTAAACCAGCTAAACACTCACCAAGGTGACTTCTACCACATTTGTTGCAAGAAGAGTAAGGAGTCCCCTTTGCAACACTCCCCTGCGAATAAGAACCCGATCCTCCAACTGTCTAATCATGACAAGGCCTAGGGGCCTAACTAGGAGCACTAACTGAAGAATGAACGGGTCCTGATAACTTCTTCTAAAATGAAGAGCGGTGTCCACCTTCGAACCTTTGATGGCTAAAATTCAAACCCTCTGATCTAGACCTCTTGTTCTCTCTTGCTATTTCCCTCAACTTGTCTCCCTCAATATGATAAGCATGAGTCATAAGTCTAAAATATTCATGTCACTCAAAAGCATAGCAGACCTGCACTCCTTCTTCACAAAATTTGACACTCTATAAATGTACTTACTCATCTGATCCTGTGGATCAGCCACCATAGAAGGAGCATACCTAGAAAGATGAGTGAACCTCAACCCATACTCCTGAGCTGACATAGATCCCTGCCTCAAATTTACGAACTCTTCGGCCTTAGCTTTCCTCAATTCTCTAGGAAAGAACCGATCAAGAAAAACCCTCTTAAAGCACTCCCAAATCATAGGGACCACATCCCTAGCCCTAGCATCCTTCCACTGAGTGTACCAAATATGATCTACATCCTTGAGCTGATAAGAAGCTAGTCCACACCCTCAACACTAACCACTTGCATTAAATCCAAGATCTTCTTCATCTCATCCATGAAATATAATAGATCCTCACCAACTTTTGAACCCAAGAACTCAGGTGGGTTCATGTGAATAAAATCTCAAACTCGAGCTGCTACTCCACCTTGAGGGTGGTCGGGGATAGGAGCCTTCTGATTGGCCTGAGCAGACATAGTCTGAACTATCATATGAGTGGCATTTCTAAACTCCACATTAGTGACCTCGGGGTCGGGAATAAGAGGGCTAACATTTTGAGCGGCTCTGTGAGGCATGGCATGACGATGAGGCATAATCTGAAATGCATAAAGATTGGATTAGAGGAGTAATAGAGCTAAACTATATCAAACGATATTGATCATAAAAGAAGTGAAGTTTTTTCCTAATACATCTCATAGCCTTCCTCTCATAAGTGTGACTCGCTTCATACACATAAAAGAGACTCTACTCGATGCGGCTCTCAGACACTCTAGGACTCTTGAACCTGAGGCTCTGATACCAAGTTTGTCATGCCCCAAAACTACCCCTAGGCGTAACACGGGACTTGAGACCACACATGCCCCAAGTTAACCCTTGGTCATAGCATACTTAGATAAAACAAAGGAACATAGCGGAAGCATACTTAAAGAAGATAGGCAACCATAACGAAATAGGAATAAGGTCTAAGAAATACCAAATCCAAATACAGAATACAAGTCTAGCTATGTCTAAAGCCTCTAAACTGTCATAAAGAGTTGATGGGACAAGACCCCAACTAACTCAAATTTTTTAAAGAAAGACATAATAGAAATAAGTCTAGCACTAGCCCTCGAATAATGAGGACTTACCAACAAAAACTGGATCTCCAGTGATGTCTAGCTACGAGTCTGAGGGAAGGAGCCTGTATCTGCATTATCAAAGGATGCATCACGAGAATATGAGTCAGTACTATAGGATGTACCGAGTATGTGAGATATGCATAAATGTAGTAAAACGTACATAAAACATATTTAAAACTGAGTCCATGCATAATAAGAGAAATCATAAGAAATATCATAATTTAAGCGTAAGGTAAAAGATATCATAGCATAAGACTTTAAAATATTCATACGGGAGTTTCTTTTAACTGACATAAATCATGATGAGCTGCATGGAGTTTAATGTCATACACCCACACCAAAAAAGGTTGCTAATCAGTCCAGGTTAGAACCTTATCAGGATCCTGTCATAAGCCACAGAGGGCAACCTATGGTGGCAACGTAGTTTTAGACTTTAATTATCTAGAACCCACGTTGCTCGGTGCTAAATACTACTCCCAAAACATACATATAGCTCAACTTATACTTGTGACATATCTAATGCCAAATCTATTTGAAAAGCATAAAGACATATCTAATGTCATGCAATTCAAAATCATAAGTCTTAAAACTTAGCATAACCATAATTCCAAAACATCCTTTTCTTTCTAAATTCATAGCTTGAAAAATTAGGCATGCAATTTCATAAATACATAAGGTTATGTTATCTAAACATACTAATTTTCACTTGAAAATATGCAATTCAATAGAATCATGCTAGAATTCATCTTTAATGCATGTACTTTTGAAATCAATTAAGGAACCTCAAATAAATCATTGATAAGTAATGAGAAACCATGAATTGACGCTTTAAAACTGAACACATAACATTTTCACAATTTGGGTAAGAACCCTAATTTCATAAATCAAAGTAAAACATAGAGTTTTGGGCATAAGGGTGAAAGAAGTTCCTCATTGAATACCAACACACCTTATTGAAGTTTGCTTGATCTAAGATGAAAAGAAATGGAGACTTGAACTTGGAGATTAAAGGAGTTCTTTTCCTCTTTTGGTAGATGAATGAGGAATAATGAGAGACTTAGGCTACTAGGAGTAGAAAACCTACTAAAAGTGGCCAAAACAACCTCACTTAAGATTTAAAAGTGTGGGTAATTATAGAAATACCCCTAGGATTTAATTAGAGAAAAGTTGTTTAAAACCTCGGCTTCAGTTTTCACGGGTCCTTTCCACGAGCCGTAGAAGCAACCATGGTCCTTAGATTAGAGTCGTGGTTTCTGATCCAAAAGATAGGCTATGGATGACATTCCATGAGGTAACAGGATGACTTGGGTAAACTTTCATGGGACGTAGCAACCTCTCATGGTTTCTAGGGGATTTGACTACCCTCAGTCAGAGTTCCACGAGTTGGTTCCACGACTCATGGAATCATCCACGGACCATGAACCTAACTCCTGGTTCTCAGAACTAAGGTTGATATGCAAGACTGGATTCACGAGTTATTTCTATGACTCGTGGTTCTAACCATGACTTGTGAACTTGACTCATGGTCCCTAGAAGTTCTAAATTTTGCAGAGTTTCTAAGTTTAAAAGCTGAATTGAATTTTGGGGTGTTACAGTAGAATAGGCTCTACCCCTTGACACAGGGTTAGCTGTGTCCCGAATTAGAGCAATGTCCTGAAAGCCAATAGCCTGTAATGTCCTATCTAACCCCACAATCTCAGGCACATCGATTGCTTGGCATAACTAGGTCATGAGGCAAGGAAATAGGATGGATGTTGATGTCTGCAAAACATGCTTCTTGAGTTCCTCCGTGATAATGCAGGCAATAATAATGTCATACCCGGGATATGCTGGCTGCAACTAAAATTTCCCAGTCTGGAGTCAATGTATTTTCAACAGCTGCTGGGACCAACCAGTGCCATACCACGGACCACCAAAACTTACCCGCTATACTCAACGATGCTTTCATGATTCTCAAGGTCCTAGCCGTTAGCCACGGAGGGTTTCCATCACTTATAACTGATGCAAGCCACCCAAGAGGTGTTTCCTTAATTTTGTGCTGCTTCAATTAGGCATCCAGGTCTGGCTGTGCTGCTGGTTCCACATAGTTAGGGCCATATATAAAGCGCTGGATGGTGCGCTCTGAGATGTCAACCTGGACCCCTCGTACTTGCACTCTATCCAATGTTGGCTGCGTCTTTGGATTCTTTCCTTTTTCACATATGTTTATCAGGGTGGCATCATATGCCGCATAGAACTCATGGACTAGAACTGAGTTGTAAGGACCACCCTACTGACTCATCCATTGAAATCCGTAGTGATCATACAACCCTTTAATATCGGCCATATCGTTCAAAGCTGCAGATCTCACCTCAACTTCTTCAAATATATTTCACTATGGGTGCCTTTTATCATTCAGTGCCAAGCCCTCATGAAATAACCAGGAAGTGTACTCTATGGCCCATTGATAAATGCTCAAATATACTCTCCAAGATGGAGGTAATGACAATTGTTAAGCAAAACTAAATTTATATTACCTGACGTGACTCAGGGTCAATCCCACAGGGAATGCCAATGAGTTTGTAGAAAGGACCTCACAAAAAGAGTAGATTATCCAAACAACAAATAATGTAAAAAAGGGAGGAATTAGGAATCTATCACAATTCAATTCCATACTAAACAATAAAGTAAATGCGAGGTGTAAGCAAGAGAGAAAATGACTAAGGATGTGCTTCCGATGGGACTCGAACATGCGTAAAGGTACTTGCTCAATTGCGTAAAATCTTACTAAACATCATAGGTAGCATTGGTTTTAGGCATGATTATTAATCTTTCGATCACACAATCATCTATCCAACGGTATTTATTCAAGCACCATTGCTTAGGCATAAACCAACCAAGATAGGCTTGAGGAGGTCATACTATTACTAGCTTAGACCCTTAAATGGGTAGTTCCAGTGAGTTGAGCTACTTCTAGTCTCAATCTAAGTGGAATCTCAAGTACCCACTAGCAATTTCACATCTCGAATTATGAACCCCTTTCTCAAGCAAGAACACAATCAAGTAAATTAAATCAATGTTTGCAACCACTAATTTTATAGTTAAAATATGGTGAAATCACTAGACCTATGTCATATTAGCAATTATAAACACAAATAAGCAAGACCCATACCCTTTTATCAAGCACCCATCATCAACACATCCTAGATAAGAAAACTTAGTCACTCATGCTAAAGGAAGAAGAAAGTATACCCATAGGGAAATTCAAATTCCGTTTCATTAATTGTAGCAAGAATCCAATATCCAAGCTCAAATTTATAAGTCCAAGGTTGAAGATTGAGAGATTGGAGTGAAACCCTCTATCTTGCCTTGGGAGAGAAACTTGCTTCAAAAACTATAAACTATCCAAAAAACTATGAAAAACTATGCCTAAATTGGATTTTAGAGTGTTCCCAATTCATCATACAAAAATGGATAAAATTTCCCCTCGGGAGCTGCGCGTCGCGATGTGCGATTCACACGTCTTATTATGCGCGTCGCACAACTCTGCTTCAGGGGACCAGAGACTTGGCTCATATTTGCAGCTTGGTGCAAAGTGGGGTGCGATTTGCACCAAGCCTTGTGCGTGACGCACGGTCACCGCATTCCCTTAACAGATTCTCCTCTCACTACTAAAAATAGCTCAAAAAGAGATGAAAACAAAAGTGACGGACAACGTCGCTCCAGGAAAGCGATGGCAAAAGCGACGCTGTCCATCACTTTTTAATTTTTTTTTAAATTTATAATTATTTTTTTACAAAAGCGACGAACAATGTCTCTTTTTCCGTCTCTTTTTTTCCGCGAATTTTTACACCAAAATTATTTACAAATAATTAATATTTATTTTTTAATATAAGCAACAGACAGCTTCGCAATTATTAAAAAATAATTTTAAAATAACGACATTGTGCATCGCTTTCTTTAAATTTTAATTTATATTTTAAAAAAATAAAAAAGCGACGGACAACATTGCTTTTTTGTCTCTTTTTGGTCAAATATTAGTCAACTCATTTTAAAAAAGTGACAGATGAAAGCAACGCTGTCCATCGCTTTTAAAAAATATAATGACCCAGATCGAATCACTCCTCCATTTTTCTCTCTTCTCTTCTCTTTTCTCTTCTCTTCTCTCTTTCTCTTCACCATATTTCCTCCACACATTGCCTCCACAATGCTGCCGCCGCCACTGCCGCTACCGCCACTGCCTCCTCCTCCGGCACCACGCCGCCTCCTTCCTCCTCCATTATTAATTTTTGGGTTAGGTCTAATTTAAAACTTCAAGGTTAAATTTTTATTTTTTTCAATTACATTGCATTTATTTTAGGTTAATGTTAGATTAAGAACATTGTTAATTGTTATGAAGATTAGAACTTGAATTAGTAGTATTTAAAATTTCAAGCTAGGATTTGTTTGATATTTTTTGTTATTAACAAGTTTGTTAGTTTCGAATCTTGAAATTATTTTTTGCCATTTATTTTAAGTTAGTATTAGATTATGAACATTGCTAGTTGTGAACCTTGAATAATGGTTATGAATATTTTATAATTCATATAATCAAATTTGTGAACTTGAATTTGATTTTAGGTTAAATTTGAGAAGTTTGAACTTGAATTTGATTTTAGAATTTGTGAGCATAGTAAATGCCTTAGGCTCTTGATTTTATGTTGACTTTCTTGAATTTGATAGTGAGTTTGGAAATTTTGAATTGGTTTATATTGTTGGGTTATAATCTTGAATTAGTTTTTAACTTTAGGTTGTTGAATTAGGTTCTTGAATTGATAGTGAATTTGGAAATTTTGAATTAGTTTATATTGTTGGGTTATAATCTTGAATTAGTTTTCAACTTTAGGTTGTTGAATTAGGTTCTTGAATTTGATAGTGAATTTAGAAATTTTGAATTAGTTTATATTGTTGGGTTATAATTTTGAATTAGTTTTCAAACTTTAGGTTGTTGAATTAGGTTCTTGAACTTAATAGTGAATATGGAAATTTTAAATTAGTTTATATTGTTGGGTTATAATCTTGACTTAGTTTTCAACTTTAGGTTGTTGAATTAGGTTCTTGAATTTTATAGTGAATTTAGAAATTTTAAATTAGTTTATATTGTTGGATTATAATCTTGAATTAGTTTTCAACTTTAGGTTGTTGAATTAGGTTCTTGAATTTGATAGTGAATTTGGAAATTTTGAATTAGCTTATATTGTTGGGTTATAATCTTGAATTAGTTTTCAACTTTAGGTTGTTGAATTAGGTTCTTGAATTTGATAGTGAAGTTGGAAATTTTGAATTAGTTTATATTATTGGGTTATAATCTTGAATTAGTTTTCAACTTTAGGTTGTTGAATTAGGTTCTTGAATTTGATAGTGAAGTTGGAAATTTTGAATTAGTTTATATTGTTGAGTTATAATTTTGAGTTAGTTTTCAACTTTAGGTTGTTGAATTAGTTTCTTGAATTTGATAGTGAAGTTGGAAATTTTGAATTAGTTTATATTGTTGGGTTATAATCTTGAATTAGTTTTCAACTTTAGGTTCTTGAATTTGATAGTGAAGTTGAAAATTTTGAATTAGTTTATATTGTTGGGTTATAATCTTGAATTAGTTTTGAACTTTAGGTTGTTGAATTAGGTTCTTGAATTTGATAGTGAAGTTGGAAATTTTGAATTAGTTTATATTATTGGGTTATAATCTTGAATTAGTTTTCAACTTTAGGTTCTTGAATTAGGTTCTTGAATTTGATAGTGAAGTTGGAAATTTTGAATTAGTTTATATTGTTGGGTTTTAATCTTGAATTAATTTTCAACTTTAGGTTGATTAATTAGGTTCTTGAATTTGATAGTAAAGTTGAAAATTTTGAATTTGTTTATATTGTTGGGTTATAATCTTGAATTAGTTTTCAACTTTAGTTTATGTTATGAACGTCGATGAGTGTAATTTATAATTGAATCATTATATTTTTGTAGATGGATCATCGTTTATGGATGTATGATATGTATTATGAAAATGGTGGTGCTATTAAATCTGAATATTTTGAAGGAGTTAGAGGTTTTATCGAGCATGCAATGTCACTAGACAACTATCAAAGTCATGGTGTGGTTAGGTGTCCTTGTAGTAAATGCCGGTGCATGAAGTTTTTTAATCCAGATACAGTTATGGTTCATCTCTATCGTAATGGATTTAAGCCTAGATATTTTCTGTGGTTTGATCATGGTGAGAAAGATGGGTTGAATGGTATATTTTATAATTCGCTGCCTATGAATGAATATATTAGGGTTGAACATGATAGGTCTCAAGATGATAGGGTTGAACATGATAGGATGCATGAAATGGTTAATGATGCTTTCGGGGTTCAAGATGGGAATATGGAACCCGAACAGTATTTAGAAGATGAGGCTCCTAATGAAGAAGCAAAACGCTTCTATGAATAATTACAAGAGGCTAATCGTCCATTATGTGAAGGAAATCCGCATTCTGCTTTGTCAATTGCAGTTAGACTATTGAGTATCAAATCAGATTGGAGTGCTCCTCAAACTCTTATGGACTCTGTAGTTACTCTTGTGGGGGAAGTAGCTAATAATCCAGAGTTGAAGATACCTAAGAATTTCTATGAATCAAAGAAATTGGTTTCCAAGTTAGGATTTTCATATGATAGAATTAGTTGTTGTGTAAATGGTTGCATGTTGTTCTATAAGTATGATGATCATCTTGACAATTGTAAGTTTTGTGGATATGCTCGGTATAAGCAGACTCCCGGTGGAAAGATAGTTCCAATTAAGGGGATGCACTATCTACCTCTTATACCTAGGTTAAAGAGGTTGTACGCTTCAATGAGTTCTGCCCCACATATGAGATGACACCGTGAAAATAGAAGGCCACCGGGTGTCTTGTCTCATCCATCAGATGGAGAAGCTTGGAAGCATTTTGATAGAACATATCCTGATTTTGCTAGAGAACCAAGAAATGTTAGATTGGGATTGTGTGCAGATGGTTTCACACCATTCTCTAATAATGTTGCACCTTATTCTTGTTGGCCTGTATTTTTTACTCCGTATAATCTCCCGCCTGAAATGTGTATGACAAGTCCCTACATATTTCTAAGTTGTATTATCCGGTCCTCATAAGCCAAAAAATTTGATTGATGTCTATCTGCAGTCATTGATAGATGAACTAAAATAATTATAGTTTGATGGTGTAGTGACATACGATATATCAACTAAGAAAAATTTTACTATGCATGCTTCTTTAATTTGGACTATTAATGATTTTCCTGCATATGGGATGTTGTCGAGTTGAATGACTGCTGGAAAGTTAGCTTGCCCGCATTGCATGGAAAATTCTAAAGCATTCACTTTAAAGCATGGCCGAAAAAATTATTGGTTTGATTGTCACCGTCTGTTCTTGCCAATGGACCACGAGTTTAGAAATATGAAAAATGCATTCAGAAAGAATAAGGTTGAAAATGATCCGCCACCTCCATCACTTTCAGGACATCAGATTTGGGAGAGAGTTAGTCAGTTGCCTAAAATTTTAGATTTAGGAGAGAGTTCTAGACTTCCTGGATATGGTGTTGAACATAATTGGACCAAACAAAGCATATTTTGAGAGTTACTGTATTGGAAGGATAATCTTCTACGACATAATCTTGATGTGATGCACATTGAAAAAAATTATTTTGATAATTTGTTCAACACGGTAATGGATGTTAAGGGCAAGACAAAAGACAATCCAAAAGCTAGAATGGACTTAAAGGAATATTATAGGAGAAAGGAGTTGTGGTTGCAGGAAATAAGAAATGGTAAAGTGGTTAAGCCCAAGGCAAGTTTTTCATTCACATTGGATGAGAAACGAGAAATTTGTGAGTGGGTGCAGAATTTGAGAATGCCCGAGGGCTACGCTTTGAATTTGGGAAAGATGACAGATATGGATGAAGGAAAATTGATTGGTATGAAAAGCCATGATTGTCATGTTTTCATGAAAACTCTGATTCCTATCGCATTTAGCTACCTACCCGACAAGATATGGAAACCAATCACAGAAATAAGTCTGTTCTTCAAAGATTTGTGTTCTAACACTTTATTGGAGAGTAGCTTGGAAAGGATGCAACAAAATATTCCTGTTATCACCACTAAGTTGGAGAAGATCTTTCCATGTGGGTTTTTTGATGTGATGGAGCATCTTCCGGTTCACCTTGTAGAAGAGGCACGCCTTGGGGGCCCAGTTCAAACAAGGTGGATGTATCCATTCGAGAGGTAATGGCCCTTTATTATTTTTGTTATTATTTCTTAAACGTATTATATTAATTAGCTAACATGCAATTATGTAGGACAATTGGCAAGTGCAAACAAACTATTAAGCAAAGGGGAAAGATCGAAGTATCAATTTGTGAAGCTTATCTTGCAAGAGAAACTGCTCATTTTTGTTCTTACTACTTCGGGAATGAAGTGCTATGTAAGACAAATAGAGTCAATCACAATGATGATGGTGATAGTGATCCTATGTTTGAACCGATTTTAATTTTTAATCAACCTGGGCGAGGATCTAAAAAATGTCAAAAGCGAGGTTCCACTAGTGTTGAAAAACAATCAGCTGTGACACATATTTAGCTCAATTGTCCCGAGATTCAACCATATATTAAGTAAGTCTTATTGAATTGTGTTATCGAATTACATAAATTTAAATACTAAGTGTTAATTAAACTAATGAAATATCTCAATGAACACTTAACAGTAAATTCGTAAGCATATGGGGTAATGATGCCATTTATACAAACTTTTCTGATTGACTGAAAAAATATGTAAGTGTGTAAAAGATCATTTACTCATTTGCGCTTAATATTGAATCAACATGTATAATATACTCATTTACTAAAATTTAATTTGTAGGTTATTATGAACATAATACTGTCAAACATTCACAATTGGTGAGAGATGTTGCACTTGGGCCTGAAAGTCAAATTCAGACGATGACTAAGTATTGTGTGAATGGCTTCAAGTTTCAAACTGAAGAAGTTTCTAAGTATAAAAAAACTAATAATAGTGGAGTGTGCATTCAAGGTGATGTCGACGGTAATGGCCAAACTGTTGAATTATGGTGTCATACAAGAGATTATTGAAGTTATATATCCTGGTTGGCCAAAAACAAAGATAGTGCTATTTCGGTGCAAGTGGTTTGATCCTTCACATAGAGGTACTAGGGTGAATCAACAACATAATATAATTGAAGTAAAGCACACGATACAATATGTTCGCTATGATCCTTTTATCATTGCACAAAATGCTAAGCAGGTGTATTATGCTCCATATCCATTGTGCAGAGATAAGGTTGATTGGTGGGTGGTCATAAAAACTAAGCCTGTGGGTAGGATTGATATTGAGAATGTGTTAGATGTGGCATACCAGAATGATGTCGCAGTTGTTCATCAAGCAGTGGATGCTGAGTTGGAAAACAATCTAGAACATCCTCAACACATATTAAAAGAAGTTTCTGATGATGAGTTGATTGCCATCGCAAATCTTGAGGGATAAATAACTGAGGAGGAAGAATGGGACGATGAAAATGAAATAACTGATGAGGAAGAATAGGAGACTGATGAAAATGAATCAAGTGAGGACGAAGATTGGGAGAATATGGACTAGTATGTAAATTTGTGTATACTTATGATTATGATTTTAATTTCTTTAATACTTATGATTATGGTTTTCTTTAATACTTATGATTTTCTTTATATATTTTAATGTAAATTTACATACAGATGTCATCAGGTGACGGCAGATCGCACAACTTATGCCTTGGTAGATTCTGAGAGGACAACGGAAGGAGAAAGATAAAGATATGTGCAAGACCGTCGAGCCTCTCAAAGAACCGCTTAGATTGACTTTCTTTTAGTTTGCATTAGCCTTTTTACACTTTATTTATAATTTTGTACTTCTTTTATATTTTGAAACACTTTGTAGGTCCTTTGGATGGATCTTTTATGTATTTAATGAATGTTTTACTTCATATTTATTTTTTTGTTGATGTTGTATTTGCTTTATGAATGTTGTGGCAACAATTAGTGCTGATTTGGGCTGTATTTGAATTAGTTTTGTAAATGCAGGTGGTGCGTTTTGAAAATACAGATTTTTGCAGCTGAAAAAAATGCAGAAAAGCGACGGACAGCGTCTCTTTTGTTCGTCGCTTTTCTGGAATTTTTTAAAAAAATTCTCAGAAAAAGTGACGGACAGGGTCGCTTTTTTGGAAAAAATTTACCAGGAAAAGCGACGCTGTCCGTCGCTTTTCTGGAAAAAAAAAATTCGTCGCTTTTTACTTGGAAAAGCGACAGGCCATTTTCCCATGGTAGTGAGGTCGTCGCTTTTGGCCAAAAAAGTGACGGCCAGCGTCCCTTTTGGCCGTCTCTTTTTGGCCTTTTTTTAGTAGTGACACTCCCACCTTTTAAAACACTGATTATGCGCTTACCTAAAAAATATACAAATTTTTTTATCTATAAAATAAAAAAGGTTTTTTCAAGCATATATCATAGCGTTCTAATATAAAAATTGAGCACAAATATTTAGCATTTATAATATATACGAAATACAAGAGCTATGCTACTTTTTTTGTCCCAATTTATGTCACACAAATGAATTTGGTGTCAACAAAAAATTTGTATAATTTTTAATATTTTAAGTGGTTAATTATTGTGATTTATAGTACCTTTTACATAATTTTCAGATAATATATGTTACTTTCTTCGTCCCAATTTATGTGCCTAGATGAAATTTGGAGAATCAATCAAATTCTCTATATAGATTTTAGATATATTAAGTTGTTAGTTATTATAATTTATAGTACTTTCTACATAATTTTCAAATAATATATGTTACTCCCTCTGCTCAAATTTATGTGACGTTGATAGAATTTTGAGAATTAACCAAATCTTGTATGTCTTTTAAATATTTAAGTTGTTAATTTATTATGATTTATAGTAATTTTATGTCATTTTCATGTTACTTTCTCCGTTTTAATTTATGTGGTACTGATAAATTTTTAGAGTCAATCAATTTTTTAGATATTTTTTAAATATTTTAAGTTATTAATTATTTTAATTTATAGTACTTTTTACATTATTTTCAAATAATATATGTTACTTTCTATGTCTAAATTTATATTACACAAAATTTAGAGAGTCAACAATTTTTTTTAATGGTTTTTAAATACATAAGCTTTTAATTATTGTGATTTATAATACTTTTTTTTATAACTTCTATTTATAATATTTTTATGTTATTTTTCTATTTTTTGTTCCAATTTATATGACACTTATTGAATCTCCAGAGTCAACCAATTTTTTTATATATTTTTAAAAATATTTTAATTGTTAATTATTCTGATTTAAATACCTTTTACGTAATTCTCAAATATATAGAAAAATATTTTAAATTATTAATTATTATAATTTATAGTACTTTTTATGTGATTAACAAAATTTAAAGTTTTTTATTTTCAAATTTCAATATTTTAAATCAATTTTGTCCAATTGAATTCATAATAGACTTTTTTTTGTTTTACACGTGTTTTTTAATTGTGAAAACTTAAAAGCTTACAAATGGGACCCATAGCATTAAATGAGAGCAAAACTCAGAGGCCTAAAGTGAAATATTAGTAATTTTTTAAAAGTAGAAGGGCGAAATGGTCAATTCAAGTTCTGACCCTAAGCTCCTCAGTTCCTCTTCTATATATTATGGATAAATTATCTAAAGAACTAAACATCCCTAATATATCTACTATTTCTCTCATTAATTTATTTTAATTACTTAATATACCACATCATATCATAAATCTCCTTTTTTTTATATCAGATACATCAACAAAGCATATCACTTCTTCAACTGAGTAAATTACGCTCCTCCTAAATTCAAATCACCCAAATCACGTTTAATCTATCTTTCCCCTCTTTTTTCTCTTCTCTTCTCTTCTCTTCTTCCTCTGCTAAAAGAGGAACCGTCGCCGCTTCCACCACACAGTCACCGCCTTCACCTAAACTGATCGAAAATCTACCGCTTCCACCATCACAACCACCGTCTCCACCCAAACTGATTGACAATCCGCCACCTCCATATTAAGCTCTACTTTCCTTGCACATTTTTTGTTTCGTTCTTTATATTTTCTTGTTTGTTTAGTAGAAGAAACAAAGACAAGATTTTTTGGCAATTCAAGTTTCATTGTATGGCCGTGGAAGAAGAAAAATAATTGGAGCAGCAAAAAATAGAGTTTTCTGGCCAGATCTGTGTTTCTTCTTATTTTGCATCTTCCTTTTTTTTTAAGCATGTATCTATGCACAAATACATGTATCAAAGTTTTTGATGGGTCAACTCTAATTGTAGCAGCAAGAAATGGAGTTTTCCGGCCAGATCTGTGTTTTTTCTTATTCTGCATCATCATCTTCTTCTTCTTCTTCTTTTTAAGCATGTATCTATGCACAAATACATGTATCAAAAGTTTTGATGGGTCAACTTGATACCAGATACATATATTTTAGATTCATTGTATGAAATTTATATTGGATATATCAAATTAAACTTAATTTACTGTATTTTGGATATAATGTATGAATTTGGTACTAGATACATCAAATTAATACTAGATACATATAAAAATATACATGAAATTAATATTAGATACATATAAATTAATGCATAAAATTTATACTAGATACATATAAACATATACATGAAACTAATAATTAATACATATTAAAATATACATAAAATTAATACTAGATACATATGTTTATATAACACATTAAATGAAAAGTAATCAAATTACAAACCAAGATACACACGTTTTCATCTTATATTAATAAAATTAATGAATTCATTATTTTTAAAAAGTAATAAAATGAAATTAATTAAACACATATACATGCCTTGATTTTCGCCTTATATTAAGGGATTTGATTAATTAAAATTTCCATATTTAGTTATCCATGTATCTGAGATACATACAATCAGCGTGTAATATGCATGTATCCGAAGGATGAAAAATGGTAAAAAATGTAATTAGGTAAACTAGTGTCTTAAAGAGTAATGAGGTTATAAAAATGTGGGTTTTATGTAAGTTACCCATATATTATTACTAGATATGAGAGCCCGTGCAAGTATGGGCCAATATATGTTGCTTTTTCTGTCCCAAATTATGTCACAGATGAATTTGGAGAGTCAATCAAATTTTTGTATGATTTTAAAATATTTTAAGTTGTTAATTATTGTGATTTATAGTAGTTTTTATATAATTTTTTGATAATATATGTTACTTTTTTTGTCCCAATTTATGTGCCGTTGATGTAATTTGAAGAGTCATAGTTTTTAGATATTTTATGATTTATAGTACTTTTCAAATAATATATGTTACTCCATCTGCTCCAATTTATATAGCGTTGATAGAATTTCAAGAATCAACCAAATTGTTTATCTCTTTTAAATATCTTAAGTTGTTAATTATCGTAATTTATAGTACTTCTTACATCATTTTTATATTATTTCTTCTATCTCAATTTATGTGGCATTGATAAATTTTGAGAGTCAACCATTTTTTAAATATATTTTTAAATATTTTAAGTGTTAATTATTGTAATTTATAGTACTTATTACGTAATTTTTAGATATATAAATTATTAGAAAAACTTTTTAAATTAATATAATTCTACAAAAGATGAAGGACAAAGTGGTCAGTTTTATGTATGACCCTAAGCTCCTCACATTCGTTCTATCCCAATTTATGTGGCATTGGAATTTTTTGAGAGTCAACAAATTTTTTATATATTTTTAAATATTGTAAGTTGTTAATTATTATAATTTATAGCACTTATTACGTAAATTTTTAAATATATAAGTTATTAGAAAAACTTTTTAAATTAATCAAATTTTTTATATATATTTTTAAATATTTTAAATTATTAATTATTATGATTTATAGTGCTTATTACGTAATTTTTAAATATAATTTTTATAGTACTTTCGACGTAATTTTTAAATATAAATATTTTAAGTTGTTAATTATTGTGATTTACAGTACTTTTTATGTAATTAACAAAAAATAAAGTTTTTATTTTTTAAATTTCAATATTTTGAAGCAATTTTATCTTTTTTGCTTACACATGCTTTTTAATTGTACAAACACAAAAGCTTATAGTGAGACCCATAGCTTGAAAAAAAACAAGCAAAGATCATAGGCCTAAAATAAATATTAGTAGTAATTTTGAAAAAGTAGAAGGGTAAAATGGGAATGAGGAAAGAGGTAGTGTGCAAAGTAGTAGGGGTGGTCCCCAGATGGTTAGAGGTGGCTTTCAGCCAGGTGGTTCAGGTATCCGTCCAGAGTCGCCAAGCACCGTGCGTCAGAGCAAGGCTTCCTTGGGTTGCTATAGTTGTGGAGTGATTGGTCACTTTTCTAGAGATTGCCCCCGGCGAGGGACGATCGAGCCTTCAACATCGATTACTCAGTTCAGTGATAGAGACAGACAGTTCTATGGCCTTCTTGGTAGGCCAGAGGTAGAGGTTCCAGATATTGTTGCTGCAGGTACGACTTTTGGTACCATCAGTTAGTGTTGGCATTGTTTGCCTTGCGGATCTACCTTTTTATTTCGTGTATTTGTATATTTGCCTACCTATTTCTAGTTTAGTTGTACTACTATTTGAGTTTGTAGTGTTTATGCGTGTGTTTTCTCGGTAGGTTGATTCTTTTTAGTAGTGGATGGGATGTGTTGTCTTGGGCAAAAATGGGGTAGCTCGAGAGGATCGACTATGTCGACTATATGTAAAGGATAGACAAAAGGATGTTGTGTCAGATTTTTCAGGTGCGCAACGACTCTCGGTTAAATTGGGTCAAACGCGGTTACTAGGCTGGTATTCGATAAACGCTCAAATCGTACTCCCCAAGTATGGAGGGACGACGATCGTCAAGCAAAACACATTTATAAGTACCCAACAGGTGTCGGGATCGTACCCACAGAGACTTGATGCTAACTATATATAGATTGTATCGAAATGAGTTTACAATGAGAGTAAATGTTCAAAACACAAAAGTAAAAGGTTGGGGGAATTGAAATTCCGTCACTACAATCACAATTCAAATTTAAAGCAAGTAAAATGGGTGTATCAAATTGAGTAGGCGTCTAGGGATGTGTATCCAATGGGGCTTCAATGTGGGATAGGGTATTTATCAATTCACATTATTTTCACTTATTGACATAAGTAGCATTGGTCATGGGTATGATTGTTTCTCTCTCGATCAACAACCATATATCCGATAATCCCAGTTAGAGCATCATCGGTTAAATCAACAAACAACCAATATCTAGCTTGGGGAGGTCACACTATCTCTAGCTTAGACCCTTAAGTGGGTGATTCCGTCGATATGAGCTATTTCTAGCCTCAAATATGAATAGAATCCCAAGTTCTCACTAGTAATCTCACATCCAAAATCAATTCTCTTTCAATCAACAACATAGTTAAGTAATAAAAATTAATGTTAGCAACCACCAATTTTTAGATTAAAACTTGGTGAAACTACTAGACCCATGTCAAATAAGCAATTATAAGCAAGAATAAACAACACCCACACCCATTTGTCAAGCACCCATTATCAACACATTCCTAGACAAATGAAATCAACCACTCATAGCAAAGGAGAGAGATATACCAAATGGGTAAGTCAAAATCCTCTTCATTCAAGCTAAATTTCAAGTTCTAAGCTCAATTTGAGTACACAAATGGTTAACCAAGAGAATGGATTCAAACCCTCTTCTCTTTGAAGAGGAAAACTTATTCTCAAAGTAAAAATCTCTTCAAAATATTCAGGACTGAAGAATGTTATTTACAATTGTGCCTAAATTGGTCTTTTATACTTTCCTAAAACGTCACTAAAATTTAGGACAAAATTGCCCTTTGGGTGGTGTGTGATGCGACGTACAGTTCGCACGTCATGATGTGCGCATCACACACTGTCTTCAGTTGGTCCAGTGACTTCAGCTCATTTTAGAGGCTTCATGCGAAGGAGGTACGGTTCGCACTTCGGGTTGTGCACGCCGCACAACGACCGCACCCCTTAGCAGATTCTTCAGTGACTTTTGCATATCCATGTGGTAGGGGTGCGTTCCGCACCATGGCTTGTGCGTGTTGCACGTGCACCACATCTCAGGGCAGAATCTCCATCTTTTCTGATCCTTCCACACTTCACTCCTTTTGAGCTCTTTTTGGGTCCATTTCCTTATTTGTCATCACTAATCAAAAGTACATGTATAGACATCAATAAAGGCCATAAGAACCTCTAAATCTATTCAAAACATATAAATAATTCATGGATTTAGGCTCAATAAGTTGGTAGATTATCGACTTATCAAACCCCCAAACTTGAACTATGTCTTGTCCTCAAGCAAGATACTCACAAGGCAAGGAATGAATTATGCTCTAGATTCAATCTAGGCACAAAAGACTAATCTGTACTAAATATTTAGAAAAAGAATAAACAAAAGACTCAAACAAAAGACTCAACTATGATGCTCATCTCAATTTGAACCACCCCAAATTCAAGGCAATTGATCATTTCAAAAATCTTTTCCAAAAGGAATTTATTTCTCATTCAAAACCAAGGGAAGTTTGTCCTTCAAAACAAGACATTTAAGCTTCTCAAGTCATTGTCATGGACCATCAAGGTTTTCCACGAGATTTGCCACACAACTTGTCTCATTCCTTTCCCTCAATTGAAATGGAGACATCATGTTTCAATTCGAGTGCATGATGCCACTCACCACAAGAGAGAATCCCACTCACAATCAATCAATTCTCAAAACAATGGGATTATAGGAGAACCAAGAAGACTCTCACTCTCTCAAGGAAGTTCAAGTGCATACGCGTCTAACCATAGGCTTTCCCTTCATGTAAATCGCCACTAATGTAGGGTAGCCAAGATCGAAATCACCAAGGACATGCAAGTTACAATGATGGCTAGGTCTAAGGTGAGGATTTCATTTGGTTTAAGTGACTACACCTCCCTAATGCTCTTTGTTCTCATTTCGAACACCGCTCACATTTTCAAATTTCAACTTCACCTTATTTCTCCCTCACACAACCTAAGCTTCTCCTTTTGAATCATGATCATTCGACTCCTTGTATCACCTTCATTTGGTAGCACCTATTTTTACTTTCAATTTTCACTCATTGGATTGACTTTTGGAGCAATTTTCAATTCAAAGCTAAGGTGCTACCTTGCATTTGAAGTGCATTCCTTTTCTTCTCTTTATTTGATCACATACACCCCCAAACTTAGGCATTTGCCTATGTTGTCTTTTCATTCCCTACCAAACTTAGGCTTTATCCTACATTTCACTTTCAAGCAATGAGGGAGGACGGGTGCCAAGATAGAGATTCAAAAAGGTCAAGGTGTTAACAAGGTGCCAAAGAACGGTTACAAGCTCAAAGAAGGTAAAGCCTCACCACACAAGGCATCATTCCATAAGACTTCTTTCATTAGTCTCAAAATCAATTGGACAAATGATTTTTGACAAGCTATTCCGAGTTTGTTACACACTCGTTTGTGAGTCAATCAAGCCAAAGTGAGAGTGTGCAAGTCATGACAAGAGAATGTTTTTCCTCAAAAAAATTCATTTCCCTTCTTCCTTTTATTTTCAAAAACAATTTGCCAAGATTTTGTTTTCGGTAGGCCCAATTCGAGACAAGCAACTACGGGCTCAATTAAAAACTAAAACTTTGCATTTTCCCTTAAAAAAGTTGCCTCTCAATCTATCATAGGTAAACACCAACTCGGTTCGACACAAAAACAAAAGAAAAGAAAAAGAAAATAATCAAAAACTTTTGCTCCTTGGGAAAGAACCATGGTATTAAGAAAACCCTTGGATTTAATTGCTAAACTACAATTAAAAAGGCGATATCCAATTGTGCGCTCATAATTCAATTAAAAACAAGCCTTGGCATAAGCCTTTAGCGTATTTGTAAAGCATGGATAGTAAGACAATGGGGCATGTAAGACCAACCTGGCAATACAATCTCAACAACAAAAATCAAGCCAGGCGAGGGCGCAAATAAGCTCAAAATTAAACCAATAAAATCTAAAGGTCTGGCAAAGGCAATAAATATCACAATCATCCAAATGTGCCCGACAAGGGCCAAATCAAATATAGAAGAACTAAAATATCAACAAGGCCCGGCAAGGGCAATAAAAATAATATCTCAAGCCCAATCACAGGCACCCAACAAAAAGTAAGTAAAGCCACCCCCTCCCCATAAAAGAAGCATTGACCTCAATGCTAGAAGCGCAAGGGAAAGAAGGGTGAACTCCCTGGAAGATTATGCCTCATCATCATCATTGTCGGCTGCTCCCTTATCACCGGGTGACTCCTCCCCATTATCAGACATGGGCGCGAATAAGTTATCTAGTGGGACAGGAATGGTGCGAGGTTGAGGTAAGGTATTCAAATCGGCCTCCTCCACTGGGTCTTTACCTTTTGCTTTGTTGAGGTCTCTCCGAAGTGTCTTGACAGAATTTTCACAAACATCCACCCTTTTGCAAAGAGTAGACACCTTCTCCATGACTTATTTGATGGCCTTCTTCACTTCTCTCTCAATCAACCCTAGTAGGTCGTTTGACAAATCTCTCAATTGCCTTTCATGGTTGTATATTTTGTCAACCATCTCTAACCATCTCTTAGAGCCCACCTTTAGACACTTGCTCTCTGGATCCATTGGCAGTGGTTGTGTGTGTTTCTGAAGCCAGATGAGAAGGAGAAGAGGCATATAAGTCAACATCAGAGTCATCATCCTCATCTTCCACCAAAACCTTTTCCCTACGCCTTTTAAAATGAGGAGCATCCCGTTCAGTTTTCCTATCGATATCTAGCATACCAATGGCTGGAGTAGGGACGTCACAGTCAAAGTAAGGAACGCTAGCTTGTGCACAAAGTTTACTGATTAGCACTGGAAAGGGGAATGCATTACCACCCCTAAGAGCCTTACTTTTTATCACCAAGGCAATGAACTCACCAACATTAATATGATCCCCCATCATAATCACAGCTATTAGAATGGCCCCATCATGCGTGACCTTTTGGTCATTCTGAGAGGGCATGAAGTGGGAGCGAATAAAGTCATACCATAGGCGTTCCTCGAAGTACAAAGTCCAGCATGGGATATCACCTCCTAAAGTATCCCAGAAAGGTTCATCAGGAGCAATGATACAAGCCGCCCATTCGAGAGGTTTGTGCTTGAGAAGTAGCTTAGCCATAAGCTCAGGGGCTGGTTCAATGGGAGTGCTCCAATAGATATCATTAACTGCAGCTAGGGTGATTCTGATTTCTTTACCCTGAAAAAAGACCGAGTCCAATGCGGGGAATATTTCACAACCCCCTTTATAGCCCTTAACATTTTATGTGGCCTGGTATGAGGCAAAAAACTCCCGGACTAACTCCTTGTAGTAGTTTTCGGGCACCTCCTGAAATTGTTGCCACTGTCGGTTAGCGAACTGGGTGGGAATGTTGGGTAGGTTATCCCCTACTGCATCCAGGTTAAAGCTTTGCTCTATATTGAAGGACCTACTAATATCACAATCATAAATCACTTTCATGCCCTTCATTTTGAAGAGGGTTTGAATCGAACCCTCTCCTCCTCTGAGACTTGGTTACAGGAAGATGAGACTTTATTTTTCCCTTTTGAGATAGGGTTGGAGGAGGAGGGAGCCATTGGCCATCGTGAACTCCTCTCAGCGTTACCTCTATTAGGATACATGTTATGTATATAGATATTGTGAGCCAAAAACAAAAACAAAACCTAAAAAGAAGTTAGCAACTACAAAGGATGGAATTCAACGGACTCGAAAAATGAAGTAAATGAATGATGGCTTGTGTGGACCACATGCGAAATGCACCAGAAAGAGTGCGCGTCGCATGTGCTATCGCACGAGCTAACATTGTCCTACATGGATTTTTCATCAAGGTGTGAAGCTGGTGCAAAATGCACCATCCAAAGTGCGTGTCGCATCATGCGTCGCCCCTTCAAAGCAGTGCTGGCATTCTCTTTTCAATCACGGAGCGATGCCTTGTGCGACCTGCATATCAAGATCTATGCATCACATGTGAAACACACAAAGGCAACTCTAGAATTTATGGTTAAGAATTCCGCATGTGATCCGTAGAGCAAGATGTGCTTGGGCACTTGGCAACATGAAACAAACCAATCAAATTAAACAAGGGGGATACGAGATATCATGACCATAAACATCCGCGTACTCATACTTCTACGGATTTCCATTAACAACCACAACAAGCATGCAAAGAACTTAATGACTTCCCTTAAGATGGATGTTACGCCGTCTATCATTGGGAACATCAAGCCCTTACTTGCATTAATGTGCACCAATAAATTTTAGCAACAATTAACCCCTCCCCCATGAGATCATACACCCCAAATATAATATTCAACAAGAATCATAGGTATACAATCAGCAAAATTCAGCCTCAATAACAAATTTTCAACCAGTTCTCATGACTAACGACGGTTTGCCCTTAAGAACGACGTCACCCAATCTATCATCGGGCCAAACCATTCGTCAATCACAAGTGGGTTACCCAGACTTCACCCCAAACACAGATTTCAAGACCAAAATTCACTACCAATCAACATGCATTAACAAAATTCAGGTTCAACCAAGTTGACAATAAGCAAAATTATCAATGCAACTCAAAATTATGGACCCAAAATTTTTAAATCTCACCCAAAATTAACATGGAAATTATACTAAGCATTCTTCACAATATGGGTTCCCAACCTTCATAAAAACTAGTATTTAACATCGGGGAACTTACCACAAGTGAAGATTAGGCGGAGAGAAGTGAAAATTGAAGCTTTTTGTAGTGCAACAATGGTGACCCAATCAACTCATTCGGAGAGATGATGGAGACAACGGTGGTGAAGAGGCGGAGATGGTTGGATGAGGGAAGTGAAAGATTTTGGGGGAGTTTAAGGGATTTAGAGAGAATTTTGAGAAAGAAATTGTGAAGTTTGGAGAAAAGATGGTGGAAGATGAAGAAGGAGGCGATTTTAAGAAGAAAAAGAAAAAGAAAAAGAAAAGTCGGTCGGGTCATCTCCGGGTTGTATCGGTCAATGAGTTAGGTCAATTATAATTCAAATTTACCTTTTGTGCACCATGATATGCGATTTGCACCAGCCTTGGTGCGGACTGCATGACATTTCACACATCGCCCTTTTTCTCCCCTAGGTTTGCCATGTGACGGAGGTGCGATGCGCACTTGTGCTCGTGCAGACCGAACGGTCAAGTGCACGTCACCTCCAATTTTTCAACTTCTTTCTAGGCACTCTATTTTAGCATGCGTTGAGTTGTGCAACACGTACAATTGCTCGTGCGGTCCACACAGTGCTCCGCACAGCCCATGTTTTCACTTGTCCATGTTTCTACTCCATGCATTCCCTACAAACACACCAAAAACAACAAAAGCTAACCAAAAACAAAGTAAAGAAACTTGGGTTGCCTCCTAAGCAACGCTTGATTTAATGTCGCGACTTAATGATACTACCTCAAATCACTCGTTCTTTGGATTGGTGATGGTATCACTAGGCAGCGTCCCCTTCCTCAAGTTCATTTGGCTTGAGAGGTTGTTCATTTGGGCCTTAAGATGCTTTATCGAGGCTGAGTGAGGGCTCACAATTTGATGAAGAGTGGAAACTTCACTCTTTAGCTCACTCACTCCAGTGTTTGTCGTATCCACCTTATTAGAACCAAGGACAACATGTCTTCTAGTTTAGAATGACCGGGGTTGCTTGTGCCCAGTTGGTAGAGAGAGTCCACCTTGTTTAGAGGTATATAGGGATTTGAGCTCCGGTGATTGAAACGATCACCAACTTTGTCTCTATCCCTCCAATTTCCATCCCTTTTCTTGTCTCTTATCCAACCTTGGTTCTCCTCCCTCAGGCGATAATACCCAGGACGAGAACCCGCTGACACAAAGCATAATTTACCATCAACAACTGTCATCAGCTCATCATCACTCAATTTGATTTTTGGTGTTCTCAAATCATTCACCACTTTTGCATCACCTACTCCCATTACATGCTTGACCATCAAGTCAATTTGTGTCATTATCTTGGCCATTGAATCATCCTGCTCCTCTTCTCTTTTTCTCATTTCATTGGTCAAGAATGATGAGGGCATTCCCGAAGTTGGCACATCCGCTTCTCTCGTATGCCAAGCTTGGTTGGTTTTGGTAATTCGCTCTAACAAAGTCGAGTCAATGGAAAATTCTAAGTCCATGAAGGAGCCACCTCCAAGGTTGTCAGCCACTAACTTATTTAGAGAGTTCAACGACTGATAGAATCTTTGTAGCAATACGTTGTTTGACAACTTATGGTTCGGACACAAGAGAAGCTTCTTTTTGAACCTTAACCAAACTTCATGTAGAGGCTCATCCGGGAGTTGCCTAAAGTTGGTAATCTTGTCTCTTAGCTTCATCATTTGAGATGGAGGAAAGAATCTCGATGTAAATTCCTCAACCAACTCAGCCCAAGATATGATAGAGTCATCCGACAACTCTTCCAACCACGCTGTGGCTTCCCCCGTCAAGGAAAAAAGGAATAGGCGTAATCAGATAGACTCTTGGGAGATATGTTGAAAAATGAACAGTTGGCAAATCTCCAAAAAATTCTAAATATGCCGATTGGCATCTTCATGTGCTGCTCCACCAAATAGGCCCTTCATTTTTATTAAGTGGAGCATGATGCTAGTCACATGAAAAATAACGTTTCCCACCATAGGGGGTACGCGGATTGTACCGACACCCTTTTGCATCATAGGCTCAGCCTCGTCGGCCTTCATGAAGCTGTCAATGCTCTCGTTATCATTGGCCTCATTCATAGGCTAGCATGCTTAATCACAACATAAACAACAAACAAAAGTAAAAGAAACAAGCACTCTCAAAGTGACTTCAAATCAACAATAAAAATAGCTATCAATTAAAGTCCCCGACAATGGCGCCATTTTTGATTAAAAGCTCAAATCGTAATCCCTAAATATGGAGGCACGATGATCGTCAAGCAAAACACATTTATAAGTACCCAACAGGTATCGGGGTCATACCCACGGAGACTTGATGCTAGCTATATAAAGATTGTATCGAAATGAGTTCACAAGGAGAGTAAATGTTCAAAACACAAAAGTAAAAGGTTGGGGGAATTGGGATTCTATCACTACAATCACAATTCAAATTTAAAGAAAGTAACTAAAACGGGTGTATCAAATTGAGTAGGCGACTAGGGATGTGTATCCAATGGGGCTTCAATGTGGGATAATGTGTTTATCAATTCACACTTATTTTTGCTTATTGACATAAGTAGTATTAGTCATGGGTATGGTTGTTTATCTCTTGATCAACAACCATATATCCGATAATCTCAGTTAGAGCATCATTTATTAAATCAACAAGCAACCAATATCTAGCTTAGGGAGGTCACACTATCTCTAGCATAGACCCTTAAGTAGGTGATTCCGTCGATATGAGCTATTTCTAGCCTCAAATCAGAATGGAGTCCGAAGTTCCCACTAGTAATCTCATATCTGAAACCATGAAATTCTCTTTGAAGCAACAACATAGTTAAGTAATGAAAATTAATTTTTGCAACCACCAATTTTTAGATTAAAACTTGGTGAAACTACTAGACCCATTTCAAATAAGCAATTATAAGCAAGAATAAACAACACCCACACCCATTTTCCAAACACCCATTATCAACACATCCCTAGACAAATGAAATCAGTCACTCATAGCAAAGGAGAGAGATATACCAAATGGTTAAGTCAAAATCCTCTTCATTCAAGCTAAATTTCAAGTTCTAAGCTCAATTTGAGTACACAAATGTTTATCCAGGAGAACGGATTCAGACCATCTTCTACTTCGAGAAGAAAACTTGTTCTCAAAGTAAAAAGCTCTTCAAAATATTTAGGACCGAAGAATGTTATTTACAATTGTTTCTAAATTGACCTTTTATACTTTCCCAAAACGTCACTAAAATTTAGGACAAAATTACCCTTTGGGTGATGTGTGACATGACGTGCAGTTCACATGTCATAATGTGCATGTTGCACACTGTCTTCAGTTGGTCCAGTGATTTCAGCTCATTTTGGAGGCTACGTGTGAAGGAGGTGCGGTTAGCACCTTGGGTTGTGCGCGTCGCACAACGACCACACCCCTTAGCAGATTCTTCAGTGACTTTTGCATATCCGTGCGGTAGGGGTGCCTTCAGCACTACTTCTTGTGCGTGTCGCATGGGCACCGTATCTCAGGCCAGAATCTCCATCTTTTCCGATCTTTCCATACTTCACTCCTTTTGAGCTCTTTTTGTGCCTATATTCTTGTTTTTCATCACTAATCAAAAGTACCTGCATAGACATTAATAAAGGCCATAAGAACCTTTAAATCTATTCAAAATATAGCAATAATTCATGGATTTAGGCTCAATAAGTTGGTAGATTACTGACTTATCAGTATTCTCCAATAGCACAAGGACAAGTGGCCGTCAATCATTGGTCACGGTACTATGGGATTAACAAAATAACATTATCCCATTTGCTATAAAGAACCTTTGGCACCCTATAAATAGGCACCCCGTCCTCCATTGTAAAGGATCAGATTTTGCTGGCTCTTATTCTAAAGCAATAAAATATCTTTAGCTTGGTCCTTAAGCTTCCTCTATTTTATTTTAGTGTTTTTACTGTTCTATTGTTATTACACTTGTTTATGATACGTTCACGGTCATAATCTGCTCACAACTGGAAGGACCAAACACCTTGTCGTTGCTACATATTTGTCTTTAATTATTTTCAAGCTGATTTATTTTGTATTTCCTTTACGTTATTTACCTTTTGCAAACATACACCACTAATAACGAAGCTAATACCAAAACTCGTGCTCTTAACCCACCAACATAGCTAACTATTCCAAATGGATGATAAATAGTTTGGCGCCCACTATAGGGCCAAAGAAACGGCATGGGTCTATAGCTTCTTCTTTCTACTAGTTTCTCTCTGTGTTTTTACTTTACATGAAAGAAGGTCATGGAGGATGATAACACCGACTGCAGGGGTGACAAAAACCCTAAGCAGACTCCTAAGGTTGGTGATATGACACCTGGGATTTCCAGGGTGGGTAAGGACAACTCCCTTGGATGGTGAAATGCCTCTCAACTTGAACACAACAAACGTGAATATGCAGAGAAGGCAGAAGGAGCCCATCAACCTTGACAGGGAGGAAGCATGTCATGCCCTGAGGCTACCCCGTTGATATAACACGGGACCTGAGACCACAAGTGCCCCGAGCTAACCCTTGGTCATATCATAACTAAGATAAATCAATAGATAAGCGGAAGCATTATAGGAAAATCTAAAGTCAAATGTATAGCTAATCAAGTCAAATAGGATTACAAAACCAAAAGGAGACTCGAATACTATCTATGTCTGAAAAGACTCTAACTATCATAAAGAGTTGCTGGGACAAGCCCTCAGCTAACTCAAAATCTGAATGAAAGCATAAAGATGGATGCTCTAACTCTATTCCTCGGATAATGAGGACTCACCAATAATCAGCTGAATGTCTGGCATAGTCTAGACACGAGTGTGAGGGCAGGTGCCTGAATCTGCATCGTAAAAGGATGTAGTACAAAATGCTTTAGTACTATAGGATGTACTGAATATATGAGATAAATAGAAATCTGAGATGAGCATGCTAAATAAACTTGTAAAGCTAAAATCATGCTATAAGTGTAAAACTGAAATGCAAGAGACTCAATTTGATGCCAAAGAAAGAAATACAAAATATCATAGTAATCATAATAGTTATGAAGTCTGAAGGCAAAGAGTCAATGCATTTTAAAACCTGATACTGTTTCTGTGGGAGGTTCTCTAACCGACATAGACCATGTGAGCTACATGAAATCTGATGTATATGCCCCATTAAAAGGACCTAATATACCTTGCTAGGGTATAAAGGCATGACTGTGGTGTGATCACTAAATCTGATGCCCAATTGAGGGGACTTAGAACTTACAGGGGCACGTAGTTCTGGGACTAAGGGTACTCTCACCCCGTCCAACTTGATGCTAAATACTACTCCCAAAATAATACGTATAGCTCATATAATACTGATGCATATCTGGATGAAGAACTGATCATAACTAATGACATATCTAATGTCAAATCTGTTCATAAAACATAGAGACATATCTGATGTCATGCAAATTCTTATCATAAGATTTAAAGCTGTGCATGTTCATAATTCAAGATACACCTTCTTTTCTAAAATCATAACCTGAAGAATTATGCATGCACTTTAATAATCAAGAGACCATGTTATCTAAACATGCCAAATTTATACTTGGAATCATGCAATTTAAAGGAACCATGCTAGAATTCATACTTAACATATGGGCTTTTGAAAATATACAAAGAATCATAATTAAAACATAGGTAATGAATGTGAAATCATGAATTGAAGCTTTAAATCAAAACCCATAACTTTTCCCCAATTTGGGTAAGAACCAAAATTTAGAAAATCCATAAATTCAATTTAGAAGATTGGGGTTTTGGGCATAAGGGTTAAGGAATTCCTTTATTGAATACCCACATACGTTGATTGATGCTAACCCAACTTAAATTGAAAAGAGAAGGAGGCTTGAACTTGGAGCTGACAGAGTTACTTTCCTATTTTGGTAGATGAATGAAGAAATGATAAGGGAATTAGGCTAATAGGTTTAGAAATCATGCTAAGAATGGCCAAAATGACCTCACTTAGGAGTTAAAAGGGTGGGTAATTATAAAAATACCCCTGGAATTTAATTAAGAAAAGCTGTAAAATTTCCCGGCTTCAGGTTCCACAGATGGGTTCCATGGGTCATAGACTGAACCACAACTCATGGTTCCTGAGCCAAAAGACAGGATGCAAAACAGGTTCTATGAGTCAATAGGATGACTCACAAAATGGACTACGGTCCGTAGACCTGAGTCGTAGTTCCTGGGGAAATTGCTAACCTCTGATCAAGTTCCACGAGTCAATAATACAGTTCGTAGAGTGAACTACGGTCCATAGAATCAATTCATGATTCTTAGAGCAGAGATTGAACTGTAGAAGGCAAACCACGGCTCCATTCCATGACTCGTGGTTCAAACCATGGTCCATGGTTTGGACCCATGATTCCTGTGAACTTAAAAATTTTCAGAGTTTTAAACTTAGATAGTTGGTTCGATTTCTGGGGTGTTACAATATCTACCCCTTGGGAAATATATCCCTCTTGGGATCATTCGTCCTTGAATGAAGACTAAACAAGGGAAAACTGAAGAGAAAACAACCCAACCAGTCAACAACACATAAAAATATGTAGAATGAACATGAAAACTGAGCTTTTCAACTTAAAACACGACTGAATCAACTTCAAAAAAATATGAATGCATACTGATAACGCTCAAACTACACCTCAAATTAACGAGGCGTAAACGATCGTTGTCAAGTAAAGAACCCAACAAGGTTGGGGTCGAATCCCACAGAGAATATGGTGATGATTAAGACTTTAGTGAATTAGTTGACTATTCGTCAGTCGTTTCCAGTAAATAAAAGGGGGGGGGTTTTGTAATCAAATTGTAAACAAAACAATAATAAACTTATGGAAAAATCAGTAGGAGAGAATGAACTAGGGATGTGTTCACCATGGCGTTGTAACAATATCGATTCTAGGCTTAACCGGGTTCTTTCTATATGCGTGTCACGATGTGATTGCGTCTATTGTATCGTCTAAACGTCTCTCGACCAAATAAACAAATTTCCTTTTATCTTCTTTCGATCTCAAAAAGATGTGCTTTTTAGCTCTCAATCCTAACATCAAGTAGACTAATCCAGTTACGGCATTAATCTTTAAGACGAGAGTTGGTAGTCTCGAATCCTTGTCGTTAATCAATTTTTCCCGGTTTTAATCTCTTTACTCAAGCAAATAAAACCTAGGCATGTTCTAATGTTTGCAACCACTAGAAAACGTGACATAAAGTATGATTAACAACGTGACAATACATATATCGAACCCAATGCTACCCGGAATCTATATTACTACGTTTGCCATGGCTCCCACAACCCTAGTTGCGGGAGTTTAGTTACTCATGCTTGAAGATGAAAAGAAGAAAGTCATGTTCATAAAATAATAAAGAAACGAGATCCTTACAATATATTGAGGACAATCTTCAAGTATCCAAGAACAAGAAAAACCAAGAACTCACGAACACGAATTCAAGAATCCGAAAACGTGTTGTTGCTCTCAAAAACTAACCAAAAACGTGTTTAAACTAATGGGAGAATAATAATTAACATAAACCTAACATAGGGTATTTATAGGAGCCAAAGAAACCAAATCCAAAACGGGCTAGGAATCCCCAAAACGCGGGTCGCCGCCTGAAGTCACTGCCTACGCGTGACGGCCAGGCTTGACGGACCGTCACAGGGTTGACGGACCGTCGCCTGGACCGTCACCCTTAGGCAGTGGACTGCCTGAAGTTGCTGCCTGGGTGTGACGGTCACAGTGACGGACCGTCACATGTGTGACTGGCCGTCACTCAGGCCGGCACTCTTAGGCAGAATGTTGTTTTTCGCGTCTTTTCTTCCGTTTCCGTGTTTGTTTCCATTTCCTACAAATACAACATAAAAACATCAAAAACAACAATGGTTGCTTGAAAACATACGATTGTTCTTAGTAAAAAGGAGTCGAAAGTGACGTAAATTAGCGTCACATCAACACCCCCAACTTAAAACGTTCGCTTGTCCTCAAGCAACATGACATAAAACAATAATACGACTCAACTAAGAACACCAACTCATGTCTATAGCAACTCATGGTCATTCAACACTTATTCAATTAAATCACGCTCCCTCGTAGCACACGTATGTATGAAATACTAACTTGCAAGGATCCAAATATGTCATTCCGTTATGATAGAACATTATGCATACCCACGCGCAGCTATCCTAACAAGCAATAGACAATACAGACATCTTGATGCCCTCACCACAAAGAAATCCCACACACAAGATTTGGGACTAGGTAAGCGCTCACACTCACAAATGATTTCAAACAATGCATATGCGATACCATAGGCTTGCCCTTACTATTCTATTTCAGTTCTTCAGAAAGCTACTCAGGATCACTACAGGACTTGTTTAGGCTTGTAATGAGGCTTCGGGTGCAGGTATGATACATTTAGGGGTTAGTGACTAAGCCCTCCTTGGAACCATTTACATCTTATCACCACATAACTTCACTTTATCCATCCTTATTCACCTTTTTATTTCCTTGATTCTAGATACAGGTGCGGCCTCTTTATTTTGACAATTCTTTTTGTTTCTTTTTCGATCTTTTTCATCTTTCTTTATTTTTTTTTTTCTTTTCTTAGGCGCACACCCGGATTTTCATTCTATTCAAAAACCAATCTTCTCCATCATCTTTTTCTTACCATTCACCTCTGTAGTAGCCACCCCCAACTTAGGCTGCTTGCCTGCGTTAAGGTGCACAATGTCCAAGCAGGACCAGGGCCAAAACAGGGTTTACCTCTATAGTAGACACCCTCAACTTAGGTTGATTGCCTGAGTTGAGGTGCACGATGTCCAAGGAAGGACCAGGGCCAAAATAGGGATTCAAAGTTAAACAGGAATGGTGACAGGTTATTGAAAGAAAAAATCAATTATGGCTCAAACAGGGATCAAGGGATTATTTATATTTGGACGGTCTTTTAGGTTAAGTGGACTGCACACAAAAAGGGCCTGTGATCCTTTCCTAAGCAACCAACTTCAAACTTAACAAAATAGACCGGGCAAGTTCTAGATGCATGCACAGAGTAAGAATTTATGACAATAATCTCACACGCTCTTGGCACCAAGAAACTACATTGCTACCAACTATCAAACAACCGCTCGGCTTAAGAATGCTCATTCTACTCATAATCACACAATGACATACAAGGATCCAGACAGTCAATCGTTTCAACATAAGTGCACAACCAGAAAATTTTTAAAGGGGCGCTACTTTGATAAGAAATCGCATGCTTTGCTATAGACACTAAAAAAAATTTAAAATAAACAACCTAAACATGCCGGTTCTACTAGATAGCACACCGGAGGGAAAAGAAACACGGCAACAAAAACCCTCGGGGGTGACTCAACAATTTATGGGTTGCCTCCCATACAGCGCCTGATTTAACGTCGCGGCACGACGCGGGTGTCTTGATTACTCAGACTTCATCAAGACACCCCAGAATGACTAAGAGTCAAATAAACACACTAGACTTAATCAAAAACCGTATTCCCCGGCAACGGCGCCACTTTTTGATAACGCTCAAACTATACCTCAAATTAACGAGGCGTAAGCGATCGTTGTCAAGTAAAGAACCCAACAAGGTTGGGGTCGAATCCCACAGAGAATATGGTGATGATTAAGACTTTAGTGAATTAGTTGACTATTCGTCAGTCGTTTCCAGTAAATAAAAAGGGGGGTTTTGTAATCAAATTGTAAACAAAACAATAATAAACGTAGGAGTTTAAATCAGTATGAGAGGATGAACTAGGGATGTGTTCACCATGGCGTTGTAACAATATCGATTCTAGGCTTAACCGGGTTCTTTCTATATGCGTGTCACGATGTGATTGCGTCTATTGTATAGTCTAAACGTCTCTCGACCAAATAAACAAATTTCCTTTTATCTTCTTTCGATCTCAAAAAGATGTGCTTTTTAGCTCTCAATCCTAACATCAAGTAGACTAATCCAGTTATGGCATTAATCTTTAAGACGAGAGTTGGTAGTCTCGAATCCTTGTCGTTAATCAATTTTTTCCGGTTTTAATCTCTTTACTCAAGCAAATTAAACCTAGGCATGTTCTAATGTTTGCAACCACTAGAAAACGTGACATAAAGTATGATTAACAACGTGACAATACATATATCGAACCCAATGCTACCCGGAATCTATATTGCTACGTTTGCCATGGCTCCCACAACCCTAGTTGCGGGAGTTTTAGTTCCTCATGCTCGAAGATGAAAAGAAGAAAGTCATGTTCATAAAATAATAAAGAAACGAGATCCTTACAATATATTGAGAACAATCTTCAAGTATCCAAGAACAATAAAAACCAAGAACTCAAGAACACGAATTCAAGAATCCGAAAACGTGTTGTTGCTCTCAAAAAATGACTAAAAACTATTCTAAAACTATTGGGTGTATTCTAATTACATAAACCTATCATAGGGTATTTATAGGAGTCAAAGAAACCAAATCCAAAACGGGCTAGGAATCCCCAAAACGCGGGTCGCCGCCTGAAGTCACTGCCTAAGCGTGACGGCCAGGCTTGACGGACCGTCACAGGGTTGACGGACCGTCGCCTGGACCGTCACCCTTAGGCCGTGGACTGCCTGAAGTTGCTGCCTGGGTGTGACGGTCACAGTGACGGACCGTCACATGTGTGACTGGCCGTCACTCAGGCCGTCACTCTTAGGCAGAATGTTGTTTTTCGCGTCTTTTCTTCCGTTTCCGTGTTTGTTTCCATTTCCTACAAATACAACATAAAAACATCAAAAACAACAATGGTTGCTTGAAAACATACGATTGTTCTTAGTAAAAAGGAGTCGAAAGTGACGTAAATTAGCGTCACATCAGGTACCAAGCCTGGTACAGGTATAACAAATGGTTGGCTCGGGTACCACGCCTGGTACGAAATACTAACGGTTGGCTCAGGTACCACGCCTGGTACATGTTTATTTTACTACATCATTGCATTGATATTATTGCATTGTATTGACTGTTATTGGTTTCCGTGAGTGGATCGGGTTGCTTTATTGAATTGTGATATTGGTTGGTCTATTGAATTGGTCTTGGATTAGGCCGGGTTGTTTGTTTAACACTTAGGTGTTATTTAGAGGGGATCCCAGGGTGGGTTCGGGCTAGACGAAAGGATGGTTTATTAGTTATGTGACTGTTGTTTATGGTTATCAAGGGTGGATTTCATGCGGGGACAAGCTAGGTGGAGACTTGTAGTCTAGTGGAGCCTGTTGACTCGTTGCATGTTTTCCATACTTGTACTTGATTTGCTATACTGAATTATACACTATTTTATTTGGAACTGGCTGATGACCCTACCAGTACACAGTGGTGGTGTACTGATACTACACTTGATTTTCTTTCTTGTGAGTACAGGCAATCTTCCAGCGGCTGAGACGCGACCTCATCTGTAGTACCAGTGTTTCCAAACTTCAAGGATGAGTCTCTTCGATCGAGCTACCTTAGATATATCATTAGAGTTGTAGCCCATTTATTTCGAGCTTAGACTATCTCCTTATATTTTTTGGTTTGCATCCCCGTACTCTAGATTTTGGTAGAATTGTTTAGTACTGCGACTTTTAGATTCTAGTGGGAAATTTCCACAGGTTAACTTAATGAATTTATTTATTTATTATTGAATTGCTAGTTTACTTTTATGCACTAGTTTTGAGCTGTTAGAACGATTAAGTTTGGGGAAGTGATGGTTCGCTCACCCGGGGGTTAGGTGAGTGCCACTCACGGCAGTCTGGGTCGTAACATCATGTGACCTTAATTCTCTAAATGTACCAATAAAAATGGTAGATACAGGTGAATTAATAGTGGAAAAGCCTGGAAAAAGGGTGGAATGATCATAGTTGGCCTAGGGTTTGGGATTTTGCATAATCAGGGTAACTAGTTGGCCATAAGGATTGATTTTTAGTTATTATATGTTGTTTTAGACCAAGAACAAGCAAGAACTTTGGAAAACGGGAAAGCTTTGGTTGAGTAGAGCTTGGAACATTTCGATGTAGGTGATGGTTATTGATTCCCTTATGCATTGTATGTTCGTGTGCTTTGCTTAAGTATTGTATGAGTTGCATGCTTAGGGAGTGTTTTATGAATGTCTAAATGTCCGACTATCAGTCTTGTGAAATAAACTAGGTGCTATTGCTTGTTGGTCTACAAGTAATGATTTGTTCATTATTTGTGACTATTAGATTTCTGTGTGACATTTGGTTAGCTTGGGTACCACGCCTGATACAGGTTACTAAATGGTTGGCTAGGGTACCACACCTGATACAGGTTACTGTTTGGTTGGCTCGGGTACCACGCCTGGTACAGGTTATTATTTGGTTGGCTCAGATACCACGCATGGTACAAGTTACTATTTGGTTGGCTCGGGTACCACGCCTGGTACGAGAACTATAAATGGTTAGCTTGGGTATCATACCTGGTACAGATTTATTTTATTGAACTGTTGCAGTCTGACGATGGTTCCATGAGTGAACCGGGTTGTGTTTCTGAAATTATAATTATTGCATACGGTCCATAAGAGGTCGGGTCATTGTATTTGATTGTGAGTTTGGTCTTGGTGTATACCGGGTTACATGTTTAACACTTAGGTGTTGTTAGAAATCCTGGGGTGGGTCCAGTCTATGTAACACGGAATGTTTATTGTTTTGTCATTAAATATTATCAATTATTATGAAGTGGGTTACATGTGGGGATAAGCTAGGAAGAGACTTGTAGTCTAGGGATATCTATTGGCTTGTTCACATGTTTTCTGTATTTTACTTAACTTTAGCTACTGTTCATATACTGCTTATTTGGAATTGGCTGATGCGCGACCTCATATGTAGTCCTGGCATTTCCAGATCTCAAGGATGAGCTACTTCGATCGAACTACCTTGATTTCCTCTTTTAATTGTAGCCCACTTGTTTCGGGCGTAGACTTTCATTTATTTAGGGTTGCATCCCCGTATTCTAGACATTGGTAGGTTGTTTTGGTATGATGACTTTTAGGTCCTAGGGAGGAACTTCCTCAGGCTTTAATTTTATAAAAGTACTTTTAGACTTAAATGCTAGTTACTTTATGCACTGGTTTTAAGCTGCTAGATTATACTAAGTGTTGGGTTTATTGGTTCGCTCGCTCGAGGGTTTGGTGGGGTGCTACTCATGATGGTCTGGGTCGTGACACATACCCATCTCGGTGCTAAATAGTCCTCCCAAAACATATTATATGCTCATAACATAGGTCTTAAAACACTTTCGAAAAATCATTCTTACTCAAAATATCGTATCATGAACATATCTATCTTTGTAAGCCTTAGTTCTAAATCTTTATAACTTTGCTTTAACTCTCGTGATACGATAACTTCTTCTCTTTTCAAGACATGATATTAGCATAAAGATTCTTTGCAAACTTTTCATGAACATACACTTAAAAACCTTGAATCAAATTTTATGAAAATCATGAATAATCTAGTAAATCATGAAATAAATTTCTCAATAACTTCCGGGTAAGGATAGACTAGAGTGGGAAGGTGTGTACAAGCCTAAGCCAGTTGAGATAATATCATTTGTTCAGACTAGGAAGCTAGTGGGGAGGGGATGTCTAGACTTCTTGGCTCATCTCCGGGATGATAGCGTGGAGTCCCCATCTATTGAGTCAGTTCCGATGGTTTCTGAACTTTTAAAGGTATTTTCAGCGGATCTGCCTGGTATGCCTCCGGACAGGGACATATATTTCTGTATTGATTTGGAGCTAGGCACTCGTTCTATTTCCATTCCTCCGTATCGTATGGCTCCGGCAGAGTTAAGGGAACTTAAGACTTAGCTACAAGAACTCCTAGATAAGGTATTTATACATCCCAGTGCTTCTCCTTGGGGTACTCCAATTTTATTCATAAAGAAGAAGGATGGCAGTATGCGGATGTGCATAGACTATAGGCAGTTGAACAAGGTGACCATCCAGAATAAGTACTCCCTACCCCGTATAATGATATGTTTGACCAGCTTCTGGGTGCATCGGTATTTTTGAAAATCGACTTGAGATCGAGGTACCATAAGTAAAAGATAAAACTGCTTTTCGGACTCGGTATAGGCATTATGAGTTTCTAGTAATGTCGTTTGGTTTGACCAATACGCCGGCAGCATTCATGAGTTTGATGAATGGGGTATTTAAATCGTATTTGGATTCCTTCATAATTGTGTTTATCGATGATATTTTGATCTACTCTAAGAGTAGGGAGGAGCATGCTAGTCATCTCCGTATTGTGTTGGATATCTTGAGACACCAGAAGCTTTATGCGAAGTTCACTAAGTGTGAGTTTTGGTTGACTTCAGTTGCATTTTGGGCATGTAGTGTCAGAACAGGGGGTGATGGTGGATCCCTAGAAAATTGAAGCAGTCAAGAGTTAGGCCCGGCCTAGCTCTGTGACTTAGGTGAGGAGTTTTATTGGGTTCGCAGGGTACTACCGAAGGTTTGTTGAGAATCTTGCTTCTATTGCTACTCACCTAACCAGGCTGACATAGAAAGATGTACCATTCGTGTGGTCTGATAAGTGCGAGGAGAGATTTCAAAAGCTCAAGATACTTTTGACCACGGCTCCTATATTGTCCTTGTCGGTTGAAGGTAAAGACTTTATTATTTACTACGATGCTTCACATTCTGGTTTGGGTGCTGTGTTGATGCAGGATAAGAATGTGATATCCTATGCATCCAGACAGTTAAAGGTGCATGAGAAGAATTACCCGACTCACGACTTAGAGTTGGCAGCGGTGGTTTTTGCACTAAAGATTTGGAGACACTATCTTTATGGTGTCAGGTGTGAAGTGTTCACTGATCATCGCAGTCTACAGCATGTGTTCACTCAGAAGGATTTGAATCTGAGGCAGAGGAGGTGGATGGAGTTATTCAAGGACTATGATATGACTATTCAATACCATCCGGGTAAGGCTATTGTGGTGGCAGACGCATTAAGCCAAAAAATAGTTAGCATGAGTAGCTTGGCTTGTTTGGGGGTGTCCAAATGACCACTAGCTAAGGAAATTCAGGATTTAGAGGCCAAGTTCATGCACTTGGGTGTTTCAGATCAGGGTGGGTTGTTGGCCAGTATTGAGGTCAAAGCCACTTTCATAAAGGAAATAAAATCCAAACAGTTTCAGGATCCGAAACTGAGTAAGCTTCGAGGTAAGGTAATATCCGGGGAATCTAGAGATGTCACGCTAGACTCTGGTGGAGTGTTAAATTTCAGAGGGAGGATTTGTGTTCCTCGGGTTGATGATATAATTCAGAAAATCTTGACAGAAGATCATGGTTATGCAATGTATATGTCTGTAATGATCATGCAATGGCCCTCTCGACGTGATTATGCAATGGCCCTCTTGGCATTTTGAGAATGCGATAGCCTTCTTGGCAGCTAGAAAAGTGAATATCACGATCTTTGGAAATGGACATCATTCTCTACCGATATAATCTTGACTTTAACATTATCCTTCATTGGTTTTTATAGATAGCCCGTCTACCTTTGCAGTTGATACCATCCCTACCTTGGATGATGAAATATCATTGTCTGATGCTTCATAGACTAAGAGAAGCTGTTATTTCCAATATAAGATATTTGCTTGATATTTTTCCCAAATAGAAAAATGCATTGGTTAATAAATAGAGCTTCTTTGATGATCTTATGAGAACCTGCATCCACAGAAAAATTATTAGTTTTTGTGACACCAATATGTGTTGACTTCTTCAGAGCGCCTTGCTCCTTGTCTTGTTATCCTCAGAAATTTGTTCGATCCTTCAAATCACGATAGACAAAAGACTAAAAGAAATATTTTATGATAAAAGATATTTGAAAGATATTAGTTGTATATAAAAAGTAGCTTTGGAAAGGTCTCTGCCAATTAATGTCATGACAGGCACATCACAAATGAACGTCCTTTGTTTAAAATCTTGATGGAACAAGTGATCTTTTGTGATATTCGAGAATTTCCAGGAATCCTGTGGTATTTAAGGAACTCGAAAAAACTTTTCTGAACTTCTGATGATACTTGATGGAATTTTTGAGGCTACCTCAAAAATTCTACCCCAGTTATATGCTTCAAAGAAAATCTTATACTATTGATGGATAAATCTGATGCCTTGTAGAATTTTTGAAATCCTTTCAAAAATTCTGCCCCAGTTACATATCTTGATATAGTCTTCCAATTTCCAATAGAGGAACACATCCTCTTGCAAAATTTTGAGATCTTTTCGAAATTCTGGCCTAGTTTTATTCTAGGGGAAATGGAAATCTTACAAAGAACATGACCGAGCCCATAAGGTGCCTACGTATCCCGTTGAGGCAGGAATCAGGTTAAACGTAGTTCTGATTACTATTTGAATTTGGGGGGGTTTCACTAAAGAGATGACCGAAGCCGACATAGGCCGCCTACGTATCCCATTCTTGGGAATTCAGGTCAGACGTAGTTCATAATTCAAAAAAAAGGGAATTTGGAATTTTACTAGAGGGGTGACCGAGGCCGACACAGGCCGCCTACGTATCCCATTCTTAGGAATTTAGGTCAGACGTAGTTCATTTACAAATAGATGCTTAAAACTAGAATATAATGCAGTAGTGCTTACAAATAAAGGTGCGATTACAAGGAAATAAAAGAAAGAAATGTTGGTCCTTCAAACGTAGTATCTCTTGACGGCATCTGAATTGATAGCTTTTAGCCAATCTTATCCATCCATCTCTGCTAGAATCAAGGCTCCTCTCGATAGCACTTTGCGGACGACATAAGGTCCTTGCCAATTGGGTGTAAATTTTCCCTTGAATTCATTTTGATGAGGGAAAATGCATTTCAACACCAACTGACCTATCTCAAAGACTCGAGTTCTTACCCTCTTGTTAAAAGCGCGAATCATTCTCTGTTGATACAATTGATCATGACAAACAACACTCATTCTCTTTTCATCGATCAATGTTAACTGTTTATACCGATTGCAAACCCATTCAGTATTGGTCAACTCAGCTTCTTGAATAATCCTCAGTAAAGGAATCTCAACCTCGGCCGGGATCACTGCTTCAGTACCATACACCAAAAAATATGGAGTTGCCCCAGTTGAAGTCTGAACTGTCGTGCGGTATCCCAACAATACATAAGGCAACTTTTCATGCCAGTACATGTATTTATCAATCATTTTTCTCAATATCCTCTTGATGTTCTTGTTAGCAGCTTCCACATCTCCATTCATCTGAGGATGATATGTAGTTGAATTACGGTGGGTAATATTGAATTGCTCACATGTCTCCTTCATCAAATGACTTTTCAGATTTGCTCCATTATCCGTGATGATAGACTCTGGCACCCCAAAATGACATATCAAATTGTTGCGGACAAAATCTGCGACCATTTTCTTTGTCACAACTTTGTAGGGGGCAGCTTCCACCCACTTTGTGAAATAATCAATGGCAACTAAGATGAACCTGTGCCCGTTGGAGGCGGTTGGCTCAATAGGCCCAATAACGTCAATGCCCCAAGCTACGAATGGCCAAGGAGAACTCATCACATTGAGCTCATGGGGAGGTACTTTGATCAAATCTCCATGTATTTGACATTGATGACATTTTTGGACAAAACGGCTACAATCATTTTCTATGGTCATCCAGAAATATCCCGCCCTTAGGATTTTCCTTGCTAGTGTGAGCCCATTCATATGCGGTCCACATACTCCAGCATGCACTTCTTCGAGCAATATCGTGGCTTCTGTAGCATCTACACACCTCAACAATCCTAGATCAGGAGTTCTCCTATAAAGGATTTCCCCGTTTAAGAAAAATTTGTTTGCCATTATACGAAGTGTCTTATTTTTACTCTTTGTTGCATCTTCTGTGTATTCTCTAGTTTCTAGATATCTCTTCACATCGATATTCCGTGGCTTTCTATCCAATTCTGACTCCACATGTGAGAAATAAGCGGGCTGCTCTTTTATACTTATCTCGAGTGGGTCAATGTAATTCTTCTCCAGGTGTTGTATCATGGATGATATGGTGGCAAGGGCAACAACAAACTCATTCTGCATTCTCGGAGTGTATCTAAACTCAATCTTCTTGAATCTCTTGCACAACCTCTGTACCATCTATACATAAGGTATGATTTTGGAATTTTTTACGGCCCATTATTCTTGGACTTGATGAATCAACAAATCTGAGTCACCGATCACCAGTAATTCCTGAACATTCATGTTGAGGGCTATTTTAAGACCAAGGATGCATGCTTCATATTCTGCCATATTATTGGTGCATGGAACTGAAGTTTTGTTGTCACAGGATAATCCTGTACAGATTCTGATACTAACACCGTGCCAATCCCGGACCCTTTAAAATTCACTGCTCCATCAAAAAACATTCTCCATCCAGGATATGATTCTGCTATATCTTTTCCTACGAACAATACCTCTTCATCAGGAAAATACGTTCTAAGAGGCTCATATTCTTCATCGACTGGATTCTCAGCTAAGTGATCGGCCAAGGCTTGCCCCTTGACTGCTTTCTGAGTTATGTACACTATGTCAAACTCACTCAACAACATTTTCCACTTTGCTAGCTTCCTGGTAGGCATCGACTTCTGGAAGATGTATTTCAGTGGATCCATCCTAGAAATGAGTTGTGTGGTGTAAGCTGATAGGTAATGCCTTAACTTTTGAGCAACCCAAGTTAGAGTGCAATAAGTTCTTTCTAAGAGGGTGTAACGGGCCTCATAGGATGTGAACTTCTTGCTCAAGTATTATGTAGCTCTTTCCTTCCTTCCAGTTTCATCATGTTATCCCAATACACAACCAAATGCATTATCTGAGATGGATAAATATAACAACAAAGGACTTCTTACACGTGGTGGTACCAATACTGGTGGATTAGAGAGGTAACTCTTGATTGTGTCAAAAGCCTTCTGACATTCTTCAGTCCATTCGGTTGGTGCATTTTTCCACGACAATTTAAATATAGGCTCACAAATCTCTATTGATTGGGCTATGAATCGACTGATATAGTTCAATCTCCCCAGAAAACTCATCACTTCTTTCTTAGTCTTAGGAGGAGGTAGATCTTGAATGGCTTTGATCTTGGACGGATCAAGCTCAATGCCTCTTCTGCTGACTATGAAACCCAGTAATTTCCCTGCCGGCACTCCAAATGCACATTTGGCTAGGTTTAACTTCAAATTATATCTTCTCAACCTGTCAAAGAACTTCTTCAAGTATGTCAGGTGATCTGAGCTCTCACGAGATTTTATGATGACATCATCCACATATACTTCAATCTCTTTGTGAATCACATCATGGAAAATGGTGGTCATTACTCTCATATAAGTGGCACCAGCATTCTTGAGGCCAAATGGCATCACCAGATAATGGTAGACTCCCCAAGGTGTGATGAAAGCTATTTTTTCCGCATCTTCCTCATCCATCAAGATCTTATGATACCCTGCAAAGCATTCCATGAAAGATTGTAACTCATGCTTTGCGCAATTATCAATGAGTATGTGGATATTTGGCAAGGGGAAATTATCTTTGGGACTAGCTTTATTAAGATCCCGATAATCCACACATATCCTGATCTTTCCATCTTTCTTTGGCACCGAGATGATATTAGCAAGCCATGTAGGATATTTGGTCACCTCAATGACTTTTGATTCAATCTGCTTCGTGACTTCTACCTTAATCCTCAGTCTCAAATCCGGCTTGAACTTTCGAGTTTTTTGTTTCACTGGGTTGGACTCTGGATTGATGGGTAGCTTGTGGGAGACAATGTATGTGCTTAATCCTGGCATGTCATCGGAAGACCAAGCAAACACATCAATATACTATTTGAGCAATTTGACCAATTCTTCCCTTTGGGTCGCTGTTAAATGAACATTAACTCGAGTCTCTCTGACCAATTCGCCATCACCCAAGTTTACTATTTCAGTTTCATCCAGATTTTGCTTTTTGTCATCTTCGAGTTGTCTCAAGTCCTCTGTGAGGTGCTCAGGCATCATAGTATCCTCATAATATTCTTTCCACCCATCTTTGTCAGTCTCACTTTGTTCATCATGCTTGTGACATATCATGACAGTGGCATGTTTAGTTTTATTTTTATTGAAATATAAGAATAAATCAACAATGTTAGGTAGAAAGAGATTGAGTTCAAAATATTAAAGGAGTTTAAGACAATCTATGTTGAAATAAACGAGGCCTTTCATTGAATTTTCAAAAAGCATACAAACTTTGCTCCTGACTCAGATCAACACGAGCCATTCCCTTTTTGAACATTACAATTGAAAATAAAGCGACATAAATGGTGGGTTTCGGGCCTCGTCCGAACCACGCCGAATTTTATAAAAATTCTAAATTTTGTCTTTGTCTATCGAGACATTTGGTGGACCATAAGTGGGGTAGATTCCCAATTCAACAACGGCTCTTCTCGATCTGCATCCCGAATGGTTGTTGTTGCGGTATGCTCCTCCAAGATTACTGCATAGTCTTCTTCATCAAACAGTCTCCCCATCCCTTCCACTAGACCATTCATCTCAAATTCCCAAGCTTTGACAGGAAATGACTGATATAGACCTGGAATAGGCCTAGGCAGATCACGGATAGGCTTCTACTTTGACTTGTCTTCAGATAGCTCAGCTTTTGTCGGTACATAACCTAGGCCAAAGCGGAGGCTTTGAGGTGGGATAGGAAAAGGCTCAAATATGCCTTCCAAGTTCTTTCCTAGCCTACGGCCTGGTTCAAACCCGTTTCTCAACATAGTCGTGGCAAGCATCTTGTACACGAGTGGCATTGGAACTTCTGGTGCGATATCCTTGTAGGCAGCATTAACTATCTCAACCATGTGAAACTCTGTGCCTTTAGGAGATTCTTCGATAACCGGAACATAGAAGTTAGGATAACTGAGGTCACTCCCTTCACCATGGATGACAATTTCATGGTCTTCCCAAATAAACTTCAATAGCTGATGCAGCGTTGATGTTACCGCCCCAGCCATATGAATCCATGGTCTTTCTAGTAACAAATTGTATCTTGTGGATATATCCATTACTTGGAACTCAGTGACAAACTCTGCAAGCCCCATTTGAATGCACAAGTTTACCTCACCAAGGGTCCCTTTTTATGCCCCGTCGAATGCCCTCACGTTCATGCAACTCTGGTGAATTTTCCCCACATCATAGTCTAGTTGTGTGAGAGTTGATAATGGGCAAATATTGAGTCTTGAGCCATCATCAATTTAACACTCGAGCCACAAATTTCCCCTACACTTGATGGTGATATGCAAAGCTCTATTATGCATCACTCTTTCAAAAGGCAACTCTTCTCTTCGAAAGGAGATTTGGTGACTCCCAATGACACGACTCACCATAGCAGCTAGATTCTCACTGCTTGTTCCTGTTGGCACAAATGCTTCGTCAAGAACTTTTAAAAGTGCTTGTCGATGATATTGAGAACTCATCAATAGGGCCCAAACTGAGATTTGAGTCGGGGTCTTTTCCAAATGCTTGACAATGGAATATTTTTTTTGCTGCTTTTTCTGCCAAAATTCCTCAGCCTCACCTTCTGTGATTGGCCTTCTCTGATTCTCTCTTCTTTTCATCCCTTGGGCTAGCTCTTCTGGAATATAACATCTTCCAGACGTGTTATCCCTTGTGCCGCAGCTGCCTGCACAATAAAATCCTTTTTGGGCTTGACAAGGCTACTTTCAGTCATTAAAGCACAGGCTTGATGAGGGGTATCTATCACCACAAACTCTGGATGAGCCGTAATAGTTAGTGAAGCCATGGATGTTACAAGAGAATTAGTATCTACTTTAACTGCAGGATTATTTGTTGACCAATCCTCTTCACTTTCGATCATGTTTATGGTCACGCCTCCATAATTGGGCAATGAATTATGATTCATATTAGGGGAGGGTGCTTGGACAGTAATAACCCTTTGATCGATCAAATCTTAAATTTTATGCCTCAGATTGATGCATCCCTCAGTGTCATGTCCAACCCCTCCTGAATGATAGGCACAATATTGGTCTGCTCGAAAGAACTTTGAAGTGGTGTTGATAACCTTTGCATCTATTAGTTGAATCATTCTAGCCGTATTTAGACGCTCAAATAGTTGGGTGCGAGTTTCTACCAAAGGAGTGAAAACTTGAGGGGGGTTTATTTCTAGGTTAGGGCAAGGTAGGTTATAGGCATTTGGATTGTTTTGTGGGGAATTTTGGTAAACTGGTGCAACAACTTGGTAATTCGGTTGGGTATTTTGGTATGTGGGTGGATGATTATGGAAGATTGGTGGTGATGCTTGGTAGTGGGTTTGAGGTGCTTGGTGGTTAGGTTGAACAGAGTAAATTGGGTATGGATTTTGTGGAGCTGGTGGTGTAGTAAATTGTGGTCTCAGGTTAGGGCTAAAAGTGACAACAAATACATCTTCTTTCTTTTTCCTGGAGAATCCTGCGGTATTATTAGATTGTGTACTCTTTCTTGTGGCTTGTAGAGCAGTAAGACTTGTGACCTTTCCAGTTTTAAGACCATCTTCTATTGCTTCTCCCATTTTAATTAATTCTGAGAACTTTTGCCCCATCATGGACAACATCCTTTCGTAATATTTAGGTTCCTGAGCCCGAATAAAGATAGTGGTTATCTCACTTTCTGTCATTGCAGGTGGTACTTTGGCAGCTTCTTTCCTCTAACGGTAGGCATGCTCACGGTAATTCTCTATAGTCTTCTGCTTGACTTTTTCCAGATAGTACCTATCAGGGACAACTTCGACATTAAACTTGTAACGACCGGGTCCGTCGTTATGGGTAGTTCAATCGTGCCAAGTTTTAGAGTTAAAAAATTTCGGGTTTGGGAGTTTGAAATTCTGGGCTAGGCTAGCCTCGGCCAGTTTTGGAGCGAGATAGAGTTTAGAGAAATTCGGGTAAAGATGGGTTAGGGTGTCTTGGATTGAGATAGTTTTCCACGTAGCCAAGATATAAAGGAGTCCGGGGGACTTTTTGGAATCGCATTTGGGTAAGTACAACTCCCAGAATCGCGTTTGACATGAAGGGGTTGTTTCAGGACATCGGGGGAAACAAGTGTGTTGTGAAATAGCCAAAACTAGTAGATTTCAGGACATTATGTCCATGATAAGTGCGGTCACACGCGATAGCGGCCACCGCTATAGCGATAGAAATTACCGTTATAGCGGTGGTCAAAGGGCGGTCAACCTACTTAAGACCGCTATAGCGGCGGGATACCATTATAGCGGGCCGATGGGTTTTTAATGTAGAAATAACTCCCAAAACATTCAGTTTTTCTCAAGTTCATTTTGGGAGAAGGGCTAGGCGATTCTAGGCATTTTTCTTCCTTTCTCCGTCAAAATTCTTCCCTAAGGTAAGATTTTTGTTCCCCAATCTTTGTATTACGTTTCCTATGCGGTAGAATTGCTAGGAGGGAATTTGGGGAAGGTTAGAATAACCTAGGGATGGTGGAATTCAGGGAAGGAAGGGGATTCCAAGAATATGAGTTCTTGGGTATGGATTAAAGTACATTATTATGATCATAGGTTGTTTAATTCCCTGTTTTATCCGTAAAAGATGATAAAACTAGGAGAATTAACAGTGGAAAAGCCCGAGAAAAGGTGGGATGATCATGGGTGGCCTGGAGTTTGGGGATTTGGTATAATCCGGGTAATGTACAGGCCTTCTATGTTAATTATATGTACTGTGTGTTGTTTTTAGACCAAGAACGAGAGAGGAATCCGGAACACGGGAAAGCTCGGGTCGAATAGAGCTTGGAACATTTTGAGGTAGGTGATGGCCTATGATTTTCTGTGAATGTGTATATTCATGTACTCATGTCTAAGTGATTGTATGCATTACATTGCTTAAGGAAATTGTGTGGAATGTCTAGTTTAATGTCTACAGTCTGTGATTGAACGGTTTTACTTGTTGGTTTTACAAGTTGTGTGTGTTCATATATTGACTGTGGTTTGTTGACATTCGGTTGGCTCGGGTACCATGCTTGGTACGGGTATAACACATGATTGGCACGGGTACCACGCTTGGTAAGGGTATAATATTCGATTGTCATGGGTACCACGCCTGGAATGAATTTACTTTATTGCATCTTGCATTGTTTCATTGACTATTGTATTGCATTGGTTGATATTGGTTCCGTGAGTGGAACGGGTTGTTTTACTGAATGTGATACTTGGTATTGGTTCCATGAGTGGACTGGGTTGTTTTACTGAATGTGATACTTGGTATTGGTTCCGTGTGTGGACCGGGTTGTCTAGTTAAAGGTGCTATTGTTGGTGGTCCTTGAGTGGCTGAGAACTTGTTTAACTGTTGTGTTGGTCTTGGTTTAGGTTGGGTTGAATCATTACTTGGTATGTGTCTAGAGGGGATTCCAGGGTGAGTCCGGGCTAGACTGAAGGGTATAGTTAATGGCTCATGTTCGTGGTATAGAACTGTAAGAGATGGATTTCATGCTGGGACAAGGTAGGTAGAGACTTGTAGTCTAGGGCCTGTATACTTGTTGCATGTTTTCCATATATATACTTGTATATGTTATACTGTTATATATATTGTTAACTTGGAAACTGGCTGATGATCCTACCAGTACACAGTGGTGGTGTACTGATACTACACTTGTCTTTATTTTGGTGAGTACAGGAAATCTACCAGCGACTGAGACGCGACCTCGCATCTAGCACTGACGATTTCTGACTTTCAAGGGTGAGCTGCTTGTTCGAGCTACCTTGGGTTATCTTAGAGTTTCAGTCCATTTGTTTCGGACTTAAAACTATTTCATTTTATCTTTTGGGATTGCATCCCCGTATTCTAGATATTTGGTTTTATGTTTGGTACAATGACTTTCAGCTCCTAGGAGGGATTTTCCGCAGGATAATAATTAGGTTTAGTTATTGAATTTTTTGATTGTTAGTTTACTTTTCGCTTGCTGGTTTTAGGCTGTTAGTCTAGGAAAGGGTTGAACTCTCTTAGTTCGCTCATCTAGGGATTGGGTGGGTGCTACTCACGATGGGTTGGGTCGTGACAAAAATGGTATCAGAGCCTAGGTTCGTTGATCTCGTTGTACCAAATAATTCTAGTAGAGTCTTGCGGAATGGTGCGAAGACGTTCGTACTTTTCTTAGAGAGGCTATAGGGCCTTAGGAAAAACTATCTCTTCCTTCTTTCCTTCATGCTATAACTCAATTCCAATTGGTATCTGGTAATACAAATTGGTATCTAATCTCGTTCACTCTTCTGTCCGCAGATGGTTACTACAAGGAATAATGGAGCAAGGCCAGCGGTCCCAGCAGCAGGCCCGATAGTTCGCGGTAGAGGTAGGGAAAGGGGCAGGGGACGAGCTAGAGCTGCACCCGCAAGGGGTGGAGCTCGATCTGCTACTGCACATAAGGTAACCCCTCCCCTACCTCAGGATCATGTGGCTGAGGATGTAGAATAAGTGGTTGTAGAAGATGGAGGGGCTCAGGAGGAGACGACACCGGTTGGGGGTGCAGGCCTTCCTACTATGACACCGAAAGCTTTTAGGCAGGCGTGGGATATTCTGAGTGGGTTGGTTGGTGTTGGAGCCATACCCGCAGCTTATGCAAATCATGTCTTGGATACTCAGCCAGCGGTTACTACTACACCAAGTGTGGATGCAACTTCGGGCACAAATGATCTCCTCAGGCCAATGCTAGGCCCAGTGATGACAGGTAATGAGCATGAGATGCTGACTAAGTTCCTTAAGCTGAAACCTCCGATGTTTTAGGGTACTAGCAAGAAGGATGCCTATGAGTTCATCCTGGATTGCCATGAGAGGTGGCACAAGTTGGGTATTGTACATCAGCATGGGGTGGAGTTTATCCTTTTCAGCTGTAGGGTGATGCCAAGCAGTGGTGGAGGTCTCATATTGAGTGTCGGTCTTCTATCCTACCTCCACTGACTTGGGAGCAGTTCCATGCATTGTTCCTACAGAAGTACATTCCCCGTACTTTGAGGGACCGAAAGAAGGATGAGTTTCTGAACTTGGAGCAAGGTAGCATGTCGGTCTCAGCTTATGAGGCTAAGTTCCATGCGTTGTCTCATTTTGCTACACAGATGTTGGGTTCCGAGGAGGAACGGATCCAGTTGTTTGTCAAGGGTATGAATAGTGATCTACAGGTACTGTCAGTGCATATGACTTCTTCAGGGAAGGGTTTTAATGATGTGATGGATTATGTGAAGAAGATTGAGGGAGTTAGGAAAGCGGGGCAGGCTAAGGCTTTAGCCAAGAAGCCCCGGAATGAGGGAAACTATAGTGGTTCATACTCCCGGGGCCAGCATCAGCAGGCTTATCTGGCCTCATCCTATTCAGTCAGCCCTGCCAGCTACAACAGGTGGTCATTAGGGAGCTCAGTCTTCAGCTCCTAGAGGCCAGGGAGCATCCTATACATCAGCTAGCAGACCTACTCTTGACCGTGGTTGCTTTCATTGTGGTGAGTTGGGCCACTTTAAGAGGAAGTGTCTGCATAGACAGACAGGTAATCAGGGTCAGCAGCAAACTAGAGCAGTGGTTCCGGTAGGCCGAGCTGGTAATGCTAGGGGTCGCCCATAGGGTGGGCGAGGTAATTTTCACGGAGGTCGGGGAGACAGAGGGAACGGCGGCGCAGGCAGGGGTGTGGCGCAGCCGGCCTGGGAAGTTGCCCGGATTGATGATCGGGCATATTGCTATGCTTTTCTAGGAAGGACTGAGGCAAAAGCCTCAGATGCAATGATCACAGGTACTATTCTTGTCTGTGATAAAATGGCTTCGGTATTATTTGACCCAGATTCTACATATTCTTATGTGTCTATGAGTTTTGCTTTGGGGCTGGGTTTGACCTGTGATATTCTTGATTCCCCTATCTATGTTTCTACCCCAGTGGGAGAGTCGGTGGCTGTGACTCATGTATATCGTGACTATTCTGTTATTTTTGTGGGGTTACATACTTGGATAGACTTGGTAATCCTGGATATGTATAATTTTGATATTATCTTGGGTATGACCTGGCTATCTCCTTATCATGTTGTGTTGAACTGTAACACCAAGACTGTGGCTCTAGAAATTCTGGGCAAGGATAGGTTAGAGTGGGAAGGTGTGTACAGGCCTAAGCCAGTTAAGATAATATCAATTGTCCGGGCTAAGAAGCTAGTGGGGAGGGGGTGTCTAGCCTTCTTGGCTCATCTCCGAGATGATAGTGTGGAGTCTCCTCCTATTGAGTCAGTTCCAGTGGTTTCTGAATTTTTAGAGGTGTTTCCAGCGGACTTTCCTGGTATGCCTCCGAATAAAGACATAGATTTTTGTATTGATTTGGAGCCAGGTACTCGTCCCATTTCCATTCCTCCGTATAGAATGGATCTGGTAGAGTTAAGAGAACTTAACACCCAGCTGCAGGAACTCCTAGATAAGGGATTTATACGTCCCAGTGCTTCACCTTGGGGTGCCCCGGTCTTGTTTGTAAAGAAGAATGATGGTAGTATACGGATGCGCATAGATTATAGGCAGTTGAACAAGGTGACCATCAAGAATAAGTACCCTCTACCCCGTATAGATGATTTGTTTGAGCAGCTTCAAGGTGCATCAGTGTTCTCAAAAATCGACTTGAGGTCGGGGTACCATCAGCTAAAGATTAGACTTGAGGACATTCCAAAAATTGCTTTTCACCCGGTGCATTATGAGTTTCTAGTAATGTCGTTTGGTTTGACCAATGCGCCGGCAGCATTCATGAGTTTGATAAATGGGGTGTTTAAGTCCTACTTGGATTCTTTTGTTATCGTGTTCATCGATGATATTTGGATCTACTCTAAGAGTACGGAGGAGCATGCTAATCATCTTCGTATTGTGCTGGATATCTTGAGGCACCAAAAACTTTATGCAAAATTCACTAAGTGCGAGTTTGGTTGACTTCTGTGGCATTCTTGGGGCATGTAGTGTTACAAAAAGGGGTGATGGTGGATCCCCAGAAAATTGAGGCAGTCAAGAGCTGGGTTTGACCTAGCTCTGTGACCGAGGTGAGGAGATTTGTTGGACTTGCGGGGTACTATCAGAGGTTTGTTAAGAATTTTGCTTCTATTTCTACTCACCTGACCAGGCTGACACAGAAGGAGGTACCGTTCATGTGGTCCAAAAAGTGTGAGGAGAGCTTCCAAAAGCTCAAGACACTTTTGACCACAGCCCCTATTTTGTCCTTGCCGGTTGAAGGTAAAGACTTTATTGTTTACTATGATGCTTCACATTCTGGTTTGGGTACTATGTTGATGCAGGACAGGAATGTGATAGCCTATGCATCCAGGCAAATGAAGGTGCATGAGAGGAATTACCTGACTCACGATTTAGAGTTGGCAGCGGTGGTTTTTGCATTGAAAATCTGGAGACACTATCTTTATGGTGTCAAGTGTGAGGTATTCACAGATCATCGCAGTCTGCAACATGTTTTTACTTAGAAGGATTTGAATCTGAGGCAGAGGAGATGGATGGAGTTATTGAAGGATTATGATAGGACAATTCAGTAGCATCGGGGTAAGGCTAATGGGTGGCAGACGCATTGAGCCGAAAAACTGTTAGCATGGGTAGCTTGGCTTGTTTGGGGGCGTCCAAACGACCATTGGCTAAAGAGATTTGGGCTATGGAGGCCAAGTTCATGCACTTGAGTATTTCAGATCAATATGGGTTGTTGGCCACCATTGAGGTCAAGGCCACCTTCATAGAGGAAATAAAAGCAAAACAGTTTCAGAATCAGAAACTGGGTAAGTTGCGAGGTAAGGTAATATTCGGGGAGTCCAGAGATGTCATGTTAGACTCTGGTGGAGTGTTTCATTTCAGGGAGAGGATTTGTGTTCCTCGAGTTGACGATATAATTCAAAAAATCTTGACAGAAGCTCATGGTTTGTGGTACTCAATTCATCTGGGTGTGACCAAAATGTACCGGAACTTGAGGCAGCGTTACTGGTGGCCCGGATGAAAAGGGACATAGTAGATTTTGTGTCCAAATGTCAGAACTGTCAACAGGTAAAGTATGATCATCAGAGACCTGCAGGACTACTTCAGATAATGCCAATTCTAGAGTGGAAGTGGGAAAGGATAGCCATGGATTTCGTGGTGGGTCTTCCCAAAACATTGGGGAAGTATGACTCAATTTGGGTCATTGTTGACAGGTTGACCAAGTCCGCTCATTTCATTCCGGTCAGGGTAGATTACAATTCACAACAATTGGCTAAGATCTACGTGAAGGAGATTGTGAGACTGCATGGGGTACCACTGTCCATTATTTTAGACAGGGGTACGCAGTTTACTTCTAAGTTCTGGGGAAAGTTACATGAAGAATTGGGTACACAACTTACTTTTAACACATCCTTCCATCCTCGGACTGATGGTCAGTTGGAGAGGATGATTCAGGTACTAGAGGACATGCTGAGAGCATGTGTAATGGACTTCGGTGGTCATTGGGACCAATTTATACCATTGTGCAAATTCTCGTACAACAATAGCTACCACTCCAGTATCGATATGGCACCGTTTGAGGCCCTGTGGGGTCCAACAACTTCATTTCCTAGACGGCAGAATTAACCCTATCATGAATTATTGATGGAAAAAACAGAGATGGGAAGAAAAATGTGGACTCTATTCAATTGGCTAATAATCATCGTTCATCTGAAGTACATCAAGTGAACTCTTTAAATAGAGTTTTACTCAAAAAAAAAAAAATATAGCAATCCACTAACTCCTACTATCACTCAACTACAAACAAACTCAAAAGATTCTCCTACTTTTATTCAACAACCTACTTACTTGCTAAAGACTCGGTCAACTAAAACACTAGCTAATAACTGAAAGAGAAAAACAATAACTAACAATCCCTCCCTTAAACTGAAAGTCACACTATCAGTTTAACATGCTTGCAATAGACAACTTGTTTCAAATGTGATTTTCCAAAGTGCAAACACCAAGTAATTTTCTGAACTTCAGGAAGGATGCTAACTTGAGAGATTTGGTAAACACATCAACAATCTCATTGTCACTTCTGCAGAAGATGAGATCAATTACTCCATCTTTTGTGAGGTCCCTTAAGAAATGAAATTTGACATCAATATGCTTACTTCGCCCATGCTGAACAACATATTTGGAGAGCTTTATTGCTGAACTATTGTCACAATAAATGATAGAAGAGCCATTCTACTTGAAGTTAATTTCTTCAAGAACCTTGCGCATCCAAATTGCTTGACAGGCACATGCTGCTGCTGCTACAAATTTAGCTTCTGTAGTTGATAAAGTCACAATTGATTGCTTTCGTGAAGACCATGAAATTGCTCCCGACCCCATCATAAAGACATAACCAGACGTACTCTTTCGATCATCCAAATCTCCAGCATAATCATTGTCAGTAAAGCCAACCAAGTCTGATTTTTCTCCTTTCGCATAGAACAGACCACAATTAGTAGTTCCTTGCAAGTAATGAACAATTCTCTTTGTGGCTAGAAGATGCATTTCTTTGGGACTTTCCATGTATCTGCAAATAACACTTACAGCATGCATAATATCAGGCCTTGTGGCTATTAAATACATCAAACTTCCCACTATTTGCTTGTAAAGAGTGTTGTCAACTCTTCTTCCTCCAGATTCTTTAGTGAGCTTCGAACCGAACTCAGTGGGACTGCTGGCAGAGTTGCAACTCTTCATCTTAAACCTGTCCAAAATCTCTTGAGCATACTTCTTTTGTGTGATGAAAATCCCATCAGCAGATTGAACAACTTCAATGCCAAGAAAATAATGCATCATTCCAATATCCGTCATATCAAATTCCACCATCATGGACTTCTTAAAATTTTCAACCATGAAGATGTCATTTTTGGTGTAAATTAAATCATCCACATATAAACAAACAATGAGAATTTTTCCTTTATCATCATTCTTTATAAAGAGTGTGTGCTCATATGGACATTTCTTAAATCCCTCCTTAGAAAAATAAGCATTTATACGACTATACCAAGCTCGTGGAGCTTATTTTAGTCCATACAATCTTCTTTAATTTACACACCTTATGTTCTTCTCCAACCTTAACATAACCAGGAGGTTGATCAACAAATACTTGTTCATCCAAGTCCCCATGTAAGAAGGCTGATTTGACGTCCATTTGAAAAATGGGACATGAGTGTTGAGAAGCCAAAGCTATCACTAATCTGATCGTGTCAAGCCGTGCCACCGGAGCAAAAACTTCTCTGTAGTCCACACCGAACTCTTTCTTATAGCCTTTAGCTACTAAGCGTGCTTTGTGCCGCTCGACTTTACCTTTCTTGTTCATCTTTTTCTTGTATATCCACTTGACATCGATTGTCTTATGCCCTTTTGGAAGCTCAGTCAACTCCCAAGTGTCATTTCTACCAATTGCTGCTATTTCTTCATCCATTGCCTTTTGCCATTTTACATCTTTAACAGCTTCTTCAAAACTAGTGGGATCACATTCTGAAAATAGGGCAAAATGAATAAGTGGATCTTTCGATTGATCGATTCCAGTTACCTTAAAATCTATCATCCATGCGGGTCTCCCCTTTTTGATCGTTGAGGTCTCTCCTCTTCTTGTGTAGGGCTGAAATCGGTGATTGAACTGGATCTCAATTTACCAGTTGTTTTGTTTCCTCCAGTTGCAGCGTTTTCTCTTCAAAAGCTACTGGAACAAGCTGCTGATCTCCTTTGTCCTTCAATGACCAGGTAGCATCTTCATCAAAAATTACATCACGGCTAATGACAATTTTCTTGGTATTAGGATTATATAACTTATAAGCCTTAGATTGATTACTAACACCAAGAAAAATGCATTTTTCTCCTTTATCATCTAGCTTGATCCTTTTCTGATCTAGAACATGAGCATAAGCCACACATCCGAAGATTCTGAAATAGTCAACACTTGGTTTCTGCCGGCTCCATGCCTCCTCTGGAGTCATATTTTGAACAGAGAAAGTTGGACTTCTGTTTAAAATATGAATGCTCCAGTCAACAGCTTCCGGCCAAAAACATTTTGAGACCCCGCTCCTTGTCAAAATGTTGTGCACCTATTGAGGATTGTGCGATTCTTCCGCTCATAAACACTATTTTGCTGAGGTGTGTAAGCTGTTGTAAGTTGCCTCTTGATTCCATTTTACTCACAAAAGTTTGTAAATTCTTGAGAGTTGAACTCTCCTCCATGATCAGTACGAAGAACTTTCAATGGACTACCAATTTCTTTCTCAACAAGTACTTTAAAAGGTTTAAAAAGGTCAAACGCTTCAGACTTTTCTTGTAAAATATATACCCATGTTTTCCGACTGAAGTCATCAATGAAGGTTATAAAGTACCTTTTAACACCATTGGAATTTCGATTTATTGGTCCACAGAGATCCGAGTGCACCAATTCCAGCAACGCCTTTGCTCTCCTAGATTTGCCTTGTGGAAATGGACTACGAGGTTGTTTGCTAACAACACAACTTTCACAATTTCCTGAAGGAGCTGCAATTTGAGAAAGACCGTTCACCATTTTCTTTTGATGTAGCATTCTCAGTCCGTTAAAATTAAGGTGCCCATAACAGAAATGCCACAACCAGGCATTATCTTTCACTTTTGCATAAAAACAAGATTTTGTGGAGTTGTGAAGATGTAATGGGAACAAGCGATTTGACATGTTAATCTGAGCGATCAACCCCAAACGAGAATCTCGTATCTTACACACTCCACCTTTGATATTAATATCATATCCATCTTCTTGAAGTTGCCCAGCACTTAATAAATTTATCTTCAAAGCAGGGACATAAAACACATCACCTATGGTATAAATAGAGCTGTTTTTGGTTGAGACTTCTACCTTCCCTTTTTCCGTGGCAGATACCACTGAATTATCTCCAAATCTCACAGTACCTCGAAAAGTTTCATCCAACTCTGATAATTCCTCCTTTTGCCCAGACATGTGATTACTGCAGCCAGTATTGAGATACTATAAATTAGTGGAAACTTTCTCTTTGGAATGATATGCCATCAAAAGTGAAACCTCTTCTTCTTCCTTCGTTTGTGCAAAATTAGATTCCTCTCCATGCAACTTAGACAAATCTGTTCGGCATTCTAATTTATAATGATCAAATTTGTGGCATCTGTGACATTCAACTTTAGACTTGTCCCATGACTTTGAGTTGTAGCCACCTCGTCCTTTTTCTCTGCCTTTATTATCATGGTATTGACGTTGTTGACGATTTCCATGATAAGCACTATTGCCTCGGCCTCTACCTCTGCCTCTACCATTACCTCTGTTGTACCCTTGTCCTCCGGAATGATCATCTGTTGAGGCACTCAATGTCACCTCCTCCTTTTCTTGTTGAGTATTTTTTTGCTCGTGGATCATCAAACAGCTTTGTAATTCATCAATTGAAAGCATATCAATATCATGAGATTCTTCAATAGAACAAACGACAAAGTTAAATTTTGGTTTCATTGTCTGAAGAATCTTTTCAACAATTGTAACTTCATTTGACTTGTCTTCGTGGATCCACATCTTGTTGACGACTGTCATCACCCGTGAAAAATAGTCAGTAACTGAATCTCCAGATTTCATTCGAAGAGTTTCGAACTTCGAACGAAGTGATTGAAGCTGTTGCCTCTTTGCCCTTGTTGATCCTTGATATTTCTTCTTCATAGAGTGCCAAATCTGCTTAGAAGTGTCTTTAGAAAGAATAGTTTCCAAGATTGAACGATCAATTACTTGGAAAAGATAATTCTTCGCCTTGAGGTCCTTCAACTTTGCTGCCTGTGCTTCTGCTCTTTGTGCGTCTGACACTGTTGTGCCTTCTGTTGGTTTTGGTATGTCATCCACAACCACTTGTCAATACTCCTTTGATCTTAGAAAATTCTCCATCAACATGCTCCAATGGTCATTGTGACCATCAAAGCGAGGAATGTATGTCTGCACAAAGTTTTCTGAAGCCATAGGTTCACGTTGCTGCTGCAATTTTTCTTATGCGTTTCTCTCACAAAAGTTAAAAGGTTTTAACTGGCTCTGATACCATTGATGGAAAAAACAGAGATGGGAAGAAATACGTGGACTCTATTCAATTGGCTAATAATCATCGTTTATCTGAAGTATATCAAGTGAACTCTTTAAATAGAGTTTTACTCACGGAAAAAAAATATAGCAATCCACTAACTCCTACTATCACTCAACTACAAACAAACTCAAAAGATTCTCCTACTTTTATTCAACAACCTACTTACTTGCTAAAGACTCGGTCAACTGAAACACTAGCTAACAACTGAAAGAGAAAAACAATAACTAACAATTATATTATGATAGCGTGTTGTGATAACAACTCTGCTAGATTTGTTCCGAGGGAAAGCGTCCTTGATGGAATCCCACACTTGAAATTCTCACACGTCATCCAGGACAACAATGTATCTCTTGGTTTGTAGGGAATCACGCAACACTCTCTTCTGCTCGGAGACTTGATCAGGATGTTGTTGGTTGCCTATGGGAAGTTGCCTAATGCCGTCCAACAGCAACTTGTTCACTTCCTCAACCTTGAACGATTCTGAAACTGTGATCCAAATTTGGTGGTCAAACTTTTTCTTGACATTGGTGTCGTTATAAGCACATTTGACCAAAGTCAATTTACCAGAGCCTGCCGCCCCAACAATGCAAATCACTTTGAAAATTGGGCTATCACAAAGGAGTATTTTGAGCTCTATTTTTTTCTATCAATTCCCACAAGTTTGGCTTCTTCTAATAGAAGGGCATCCTGACGATAATCATACCAATTGCGAGCATCATAGGCGTCAGAATTATTATTATTTGTGTACGTCATGTGCGCATTAGAAATAGTCCTCGCTGTAGACATGAAATTTTGCCAATCTGATTGGATTAGATGGAGGCAAGTTACAAAAAATTTTACGAAAGCATAAATTTTCTTGAGTTTGCTAGATCTGTTTCGTCGACAATATGCACAGTTGCAGACATGACGATGGATGTGATCTTCAATACAGTGAGCAACCTCTCGTACTTGCTTGACATGAAGGTGAGAGCTCTGAGTCTCTTCCCTTGAGTCTGCATGTCTTAAGAATTCCATCATGTAATCCAGATGAATTTGAATCTCCGTGATGAGTTGATGTTCAAGTGATCCTCGTTTGATCTCTCCAATGATTGCTTCTTTGAACTGCTCTAACCCAAATTCTACTATAGCACCAACTGCAGCTTCCATTCTTTCTTTCTTTCTTTCTTTCTTTTCTTTCTCTCTAAGAGTTTTGCTGAAAAATTCTTTTGAAGGTTGAGAAGCTTATGAGAGGTGCATATATTTATATAGGGCAATTTGCGCATTTAGTTCCTTATATTGGCAAATTCTGATTTTCATATATACCTGGATAATCATATTTAATCTTTAATTTTCACGAAGTATTGACCTTGACATGATTTAATTACCCAGATTTTTTACTAAGACTTTTGAAATGTATGATCTAAAACGAGCTTTGGATATTTAAATAATACAAAATATACCCTATTGACCAAACACAAAATTCACAAGAATATAACAATAATAAAAGGAAAAGGGGAAAATATACCCCTCAACTTTGTGATTTAGAGTAAATATATCCTCCGTAAAAAATAGGGCAAATATATCCTCCATAAAAAATAGGGCAAATATACCCCTGTCGTCTTTGGAATGGTGCAAATATACCCTTTTTGCTAACGGATCTGCATTTTTTGAATTAAAAATATTTACCTTGTCTTTTTAAATAAGAAAAAATCCACGTGAATTTTTTTAACTGGTCCATTTATTTTCTAACTGAACCAACCCGCCGATCCAAACAAAACCAAAAACCCACTGTTCTATAACTAAGAGAAGGATTTTTTTTAATCGCAAATGCCTGAGAAAAACGTCTAATTATTGCCTCATCAAGGTCACTTGGTTGATTGGATGTTGTTAGGACCATTACTCTTGCATACTCTGCAGAGAAGGAAATTTCATTCATGCGTCACTTATATGTGGTTTAGCATTCATCACTGACTATTATGTTAGTCAAAATGAATGCAGATGAGTTTGAGAGAGGAGAGATCAGATTCACAGCTACATTTTCTGCAAGCAATTCATATGAAAATCACGGAGAGAAAAGCGGATAGCAAGTCAAATTGGGGAGAAGTTATAATCTACTAACCACTAAAGTAATACATCCTACCAGTGCAGCTAAATATGTCAGCATCCTACAGCAAAGAGAGAGTAGTTATAGAAAATCTGTGGGTTTTTGTTTTTGTTTGGTTCGGGCAGATCGGGTCAGTTAAAAAATAAACGGATCAGTTAAAACAAAATTCACGTGGCTTTTTTCTTATTTATAAAGACAAGGTAAATATTTTTTAATTCAAAAAATGCAGATCTATTAGCAAAAAAGGTATATTTGCACCATTCCATAGAGGGCAGGGATATATTTTCTTCACTTTTTAAACGGAGGGTATATTTGCTCTAATTACAAAGTTGAGGGATATAGTTACCCCTTTTTCCATAATAAAATTTGACTAATTAGTTATTTTCTACTTTGAAAAAAGTTAACAAATTAATAGACAAAATGTCAATAATCTTTATTAGATTAGATGAGTGAAAGTCCATTAAGTTAATAATGTCCAAGAGACATCTTAATTTTGGAATGAGTAAAAGTAATCTCTTGAATAAAGTCATCTCTATGTAGGGTTAGTGTGGAGTAGACTTTTTATTTTAGCTTTCCTAATTAATATTTCTTCTTCTTTAGTAAGAAAGAAACAGGAAAGCAATATCTATAGAGAGAAGGAAAAAAATGAAAGTAACAACAAGAAGGAAACAGTAAACAACCTCATCAAATTGTGATAGTATAAAAAGAATATATCTTCGGGAATACTACCATATGACAATAATAAAATAAGGCAAGTAACTTGCATCAACAACTTGACATATAATATTGTTTATTCAGAAATTGGTATAGTTGAATTTCTCACTAGGTCAAAAAACACACGGATTGATTTAACTTAGCTAGCTAGGTGAAGATTAAGTCAATTGAAGTGTTACTAAATATGAGTATAAAGGACGTTAAGTAAATCAAATAAGCAAATGAAACAATAAAATCTGTAAGCTGCAATTTAATAAGTTGTGGTCCCGTAAGCGATTTTATCAGTAATTTAGTGTGAATATCCTTCATAGATTCTCTTTTAGTGAGTAAAGTAAAATGAAATAGAGTTAAAGGTGTGAGAGTATAAGTTTCAATTTTGGGTTGCTCAAAAATTCAATTTTTTACAATTGAATGAAACAACTATTTATATGCAACAAATGAAATACATTAACCAATGAAATCGCTCAACTTGAACCCTATAGTACGTCATCCAATAGAAACGCTCCATTTATTTATACCATTACGTGCACTAGCTATAAATCCACCACAATTCAGGGGGTCTTATTGTACGGAATTGCTAATGTGTATGTCTCCCTCTCTTTGCAACTCTAGGCCACAAGTTCCCGGCTTTTATTTGTTTGAAACCTCTGGTTGGTCTGTTATTATGAAGAAAGTGTTTAATATAATCTGGATATGTAATGGTCCTAGCTAGTAACTGTTCCAGTGACTTCTCGAAGGTAGCTTTTCCCGGTGATTTTGTTCTAACCCATTCTTTGGTTTTATTTTAGGGAAAAGGACATGGCATTGCCACTCGGCCAAAGTAATTCCACCAAAAATTGCCTTTTCAAAATAATGGCATTATATAGCCACTCGTCTATTTAAATTTTATGCGCTGGCCATGTATAGAATATGTATCGAACTTGTATAAGATATGTATAGAAATTGTATAATTGTTGTATATAATATGTATTTGTATAGGATGTGTATAAAAACTATATAATTATTGTATATAGGATGTGTATAAAAATTATATCATTGTTGTATAGAACATGTATAGCGACTCCAGCGCTCGTGAATTGGCTAGAAAGTGGAATTTTTAATCCCTTGGCTATTTGATGAGATTTATTTCGGCCGACTAGTCATTTGTGTCCTTGCCTCTTTATTTTAATGTCAGACCCAGGTGTCCCCCTGTCAAGCCCCGATCCTAGACCCTGAGTGTGGCCGATACTCAATGCTTTAACATGCCCAAATGAACCAATTACATGACATAACTCATGATTTATGCGGAAGAAAATGAAGAATATTCATATCATACATAAAGTTCATTAAAAGGGAAGAATTATCAATCAAAAGCTTTCATTGAAATCAAGAAGTAATATTTAAACGGATTGAACGGGTAATATTTTTATGAGCTAATTTTTTTACCCCTAATTTATATCCATGTTATTTTAATTTATATCATCCCTTGTGCTCCAAATTGAAAATTACTAACAACACGTTTTTTGGATCAAAGTCAGTAATGTTGCTTTATTAAAATTATGTTCACTTGCTTATTATTATGAACTAGATGCATTGCACGGTCAGAATTTCAACTACCTAGCTATCAACACAAAAATCATCAACTAGGCATATTTTAATAAATCTTGATTTTATAACTTTTGAGGAAAAGTGATTTTTCGGATTAAAATTGTGTGTTTTACTTTTCATGCTTTCTTCGTTCTTTGTTAAATTATAATTAATTAAATGTCCGAAGTACCAATTGAATCAGGTTCTGAAAAAACATTTTTTGTAGATTAGAAACTTGTAGTTAAAATTATATTAAGTGCAAAAATTTGTAACGATCCAATTTACACCCCCTCTTGTGTCGTGTGAATGTCTAGTTCAACAAAACATATTAAATTGTGTTGGATAGACATTAATTATTGTTACACAAGAACATAACAATAATAAGATAATGCAAATATCATGCATCAACAACTTGACTAATTTGTATCCTCTACTTTGACAAATATTTACAAATTAATTAAATAGACAAAATGCTAATGATCTTAATTAGTTTAGACGAGTGAAAGGCGTTAACAATGTCCAAAAGACATCTTAATTTTGGAACGAGTAAAAGTCGTCTCTTGAATAAAATCGTCTCTATGTAGTTTAATTGGTGAATAAAGTCGTCTCTATATAATTTTGGTTAAACTACATAAAGAAACATACCTCCTTACCATATTTACTAACTCTCTCACTACTTTATTTTAATTACTTAATATACCACATAAATCACTCGGATACATCGCCTCAGGTCGTGATACATCGCCTCACCTCGTGATACATCAACTCACCTCAGATACATACCACCCGATGTATCAAAGGTAAAACCAAAAGAATACCGATGTATCCGAGTGGTTTTGGGATGTATCCAATGGGATTCCGATGTATCTGAGTAGTTTGGGGATGTATCACGAGGTGAGACGATGTATCCCGAGGTGAGGGATGTATCCCGAGGTGAGGGATGTATCCCGAGGTGAGGGATGTATTCGAGCGGAATTGAGGTGGAAAAAAAAGTAATTAACTCTCAAAGATGTGTGTTTTAGGTAAGTTACTCAATTTTCCTAATTAATTGTATAATTAAGAAGGAAACACGAAAGCAATTTATATAGAGAAAAATAATATGAAACAGTAAACAACCATATCAAATTGTGATACTAGAAAAAGAATATATATTCGGGGATAATAACAGATGGTGTTGGAGTGGGCATAAATTTTATAATTGTGATACTACAATATGACAATAAAATAAACTTATAATTGTGATACTACAATACGACAATGAAATAAAATTTTATAATTTTATAATCATGCTTGGTCAAGTCAAGATGGACTGATTTAATATTTGGATCATGACTTATTTTTCAAAAGTTTACTCGGGCTGAGATGAATTCAATTTAAATAGGCTAAATAATAGATCATAATTTATAACTCAATCATCAACTAGTCATATTTTAATGAATCTTGATTTTTACACCTTTGAGGCAAAGTGATTTTTTCACATAAAAATTGTGTTCTTTACTTTTGAATGTTTCATGCTTTCTTCGTTTTTTGTTAAATTACAATTAATTAAATGTTAGAAGCACTAATTGAATCAGGTTCTTCACAACAATTTTGGTAGGTTAGAAAGTTGTAGTTACAATTATATTAAGCGCAAACATTTATATCGATCCAATTTACTCCCCCTCTTGTGTCGTGTGAATGTCTAGTTTAACAAACCGTATTAAATTGTGCTGGATAGGCATTAGTTATTGTTACACAAGAATAAGAATATAACAATAACAAAATAATGCAAATAGCATGCATCAACAATTTGACTAATTATTCGTTATCTATTTTGAGAAAGTTAACACATTAATAGACATCTTAATTTTGGAACGAGTAAAAGTAGTCTCTTGAATAAGGTCGTCTCTACATTGTTTGATTGGTGAAAAAATGGTTAATGGAGTAGACTTTTTATATAAGCTTTCTGAATTAATTTTTTCTTCTTCTTTAATTAAGAAAGAAACAGAAAAGCAATTTCTAATAGTCTGGGATAATAGTAATAGATGGTGTTGTAATAGGCATAAATTTATAATTATGATACTACCATATTATAATAAAATAATGCAAGTAACTTGCAACTTGACTTATTATTATTTTTTTCGTTAAGGAGAAAAAGGACAAATAGACCAAATGCCAATGATCCTTGTATGGACTAGGAGCGGAATGGGTGGATTGGGTCATATTTGGGCAGATCAAGATGAACTGATATAATATTACGGGTAACTTACATAAAACACACATTTTTGGGAGCTAATTACTCTTTTTTCCACCTCACTTTGCCCTGATACATCGCTTCAAGGCGTGATACATCGCCTCACCTCGGGATAATTACCTTTGATACATCGGGGCGATGTATCACGAAGTGAGGCGATGTATCAGAGTCTTTACATGTGGTATATTAAGTAATTAAAATAAAGTAGTGGGAGAGTTAGTAAATATGGTAAGGAGGTATGTCTCTTTTGATAGTTTAACCATAATATTATGATCATGATTCCTAATCTTCAAAAGTTCACTTGGGCTGCTATGAATTGGATCAAAATAGGTTAAATAATACATCATAATTTATAACTCAATCTGACCATCTTTGACCATGTCAAACCTATGAAACAACCTCCTACTATTGAAATCAAAAAGGGTGAAATCAGGGGTTAATTTACCTTTTCAGCCCGAGTTATTTTTACTTTAGCCATACAATCGTTACTAGTAGTGTATTGTGAAGAGTGGTCATTTGAACACCTTTTATCATATTGGGCTAAAAATGCACTTGGACGTTAATTTTTTAGCTCATCAATATCCTTATTAATAACAGCTCAAACTATTGTACATAATATTCTCATATGTCAAGATTTAGTGAGGAACTATAACAGGAAGAAACCCACCAGAAGCTTTTTAATAAAGATTGATCTCAGAAAAGCATACAATTCAGTGGAGTACATGGGGGTTTGTGAAGGAAATGCTATATGAGTTGAATTTCCCTCACAAGTTCATTAAATGGGTTATGGAATGCATATTCACTCCTCAATACAGAATAGCTTTACTTTTCATACTCTCTTCGTTCTTCGCTAAACCATAATTAATTAAATGTCCAAAGCTCAAATTGAATCAGGTTCTTCACAACAATTTTGGTAGGTTAGAAACTTGTAGTTAAAATTATATTAAGCGCAAAAATTTGTAACAACCCAATTTACTCTCCTCTTGTGTCGTGTGAATGTCTAGTTCGACAAAATAAATCAAATTGTACTGGAGAGGCATTAATTATTGTTACACAAAAATATAACAATAATAAAATAATGCAAATAGCATGCCATCAACAACTTAGACTAATTCGTTAACTTCTAATGCAAATAGCATGCCATCAACAATTTAGACTAATTCGTTAATTTTTACTTTATGAAAAATTAATAAATTAATAGATAAAATGTCAATGATCTTAATTAATAGTTTATAAATAAATCTAAATATAGGTATTATTTAATGCTTGTTGATTACGTTACTGATTATATATCAAAAATCTAATGTGTTATATATCAAGAGAAGGTTTTGTTGCAAAGATTTGTCATTCTATGTTGTTATCATCTCAAGACAGTACATACTTCAAACCCTCCCACCTATTGAGGTGAGTACTCTGCTTCTTTAAATGTATTTTATTCTTAATGAGATAATTTATAGTTATACAGACGTAAATGACTTATTTTAGATTATGAATGTCAAAAACTTTACCTTCAAACACCAATTGAGTGAGCACCAATCAGTACCCAACTGTGAGATTTATAACATGTGTCCAGAAATAAGATGTAGAATGTTTTAGAATAAAGGGTCTGTTATGAATAAATTGTCCCTCATTGGATAAATAGAGAAATGCTAATGGGTTTATAGGCTAAATGAGTTATCCCACCTATCAAACTAGTCTTTTGGGTTGGACTCTCTTAAATTATTATCAGGTGTACGAGTTTTTTATCTGAACTAAAATATAATTTTTAGAGCTTTCACGCACCTTAGTTGTGTGAAAAACAAACATTTTGTTATGTCATTTTTGGGTGTCCACGAGATATTGTGGGGACGAGTTGAGATATCAACATGATCACTATAAAAAGTCGTTCAACTGACAGGGAAGGCCAAATTTAAATGTCTATCTGTGTATTTAATTTTCCTATTTGAGAACTTATTTCATAATGTGTATTAATTTGAGATCTTTGTCAGAGCAATGGCATCAAGTTCATCCAAAACAAGTATCAAAGGGGCTAAATGGACAGAATGGAACTCTGATAGATTTCCATCATCAACCATTGAGACATCATGTCATGCCATGAGCCTACACCCTGGACGCGATATGGTGCTTAGAGTCACAAGTGACTCCAAGCTAATCCATGGTCCGGCATACTGCTGAAATATAGATTGAAAAATAATGCGGAAGCTGAAATGTGCTAAGCTCTTTAATAATATGGAGAAGGGCCTAAATTACCCTTCAAGTATTGGAAATGGTATAAATATACCCTTCTTTCACTTTGGGCTCTAAAATACCCTTTTCATCCATCTTTGGGCTCTAAAATACCCTTCTCATCCACTTTTAGGCCCTATTTTGTCCTTTCCCTTAACAAACTGTTTAGGAAAAATGATTAGGATTTTCATTTAATATGTAACAATATTTTATTTGTTGAAGTTTTAATTAATCAAAACCTATTAACTCACAAACCCAATTAGGATCCCAGATTTAACTCCTCTTCATTTCTTATCTCTCCATTTTTTTCAAGTTCTTATTTAGAGTAGAGACATATGTCATAGATTTAATTTAATGACTCAGATTTAGTAAATTAAAAATAAGTCTTAATTATAATTAAAATAATTAATTACTCTCATATATTTACTTTTAAAATATTATTTTAGTTGTACAAGATATCTTTCCTAAATATAAAAAAAATATTATCACTTGATTTGAGGCTTGAGTAAATTTTGTCCTGCATTATTTTTACTTTAATTTTTTTGCTACTATTTTTTTCACTCAAATTATTTTTAACCTAATTTTGGATGTTGGAAAGGAATTTCAATTTTGGAAGAGAAGTCCTCCCACTTTAAAAAAAATTACAACTAAAACTTAATATAGCTTTTTTCCTGTATTATAAATAATATAGCAATCAGATATTTGAATATTTGATAAAATAAATAATAATATAATTAAAAATAAATTTAATGGCTAGGATTGTGAAATTATCTTATATTTTGGAGTAAATAAAAGAAAGTAATTAATTATTTTACTCATAATTAAGACTTATTTTTAATTTACTAAATCTTAGTCATTAAATTTAATCTATGACACATGTCTCTAATCTAAACAAGAACTTGAAAAAAATGGAGAGATGAGAAATGAAGGGAAGCTAAATCTAGGATCCAAATTGGGTTTGTAAGTTAATAGGTTTTGAGTAATTAAAATTTTAACAAATAAAATGTTGTTACATATTAAATGAAAATTCTAATCATTTTTCCTAAAGGATCTTTTGTTAAAGGAAAGGGCAATATAGGGTCCAAAGGTGGATGAGAAGGGTATTTTAGAGCCCAAATGTGGATGAAAAGGGAATTTTAGAGCCCAAAAGTGGAAGGAGTGTATATATTTGTACCATTTCCAATACTTGAAGGGTAATTTAGGCCCTTCTCCGTTAATAATATTATAACAAAATGAAATTTCATAACTGAGATACAAGAGCGTTTGAAAACTGATACAACTAACTGACCGACTGTCTAATTGTCTATGAAGCCTCTATTAACACTGACTATAGTTAGCAGCGACATGACCCCCAACTATCTCTAATCAATATATCAAACTCAGAATAAACTGCTATGACTACTACTGACTGGAGTTCCCGAATAAGAAGAACTCATCCTCAACTGCTGACTGGAAGCTGCGATCTGTCTGACCATAATCGTGGGAGCTAGCACTGAAACCTACATCATAAAATGATGCAACACAAGAAATGAATGCGGTCAGTACTATGGAAAGTACTGAGCATGTGAGATAATGCACTAACTCAAAATCATGAGAAAACATGTATATACTGAAAGCATAGCTGAAAATCGGACTAAGCATAGATCTCTGAGAATGCATAAGTCAAACTGTAGAATATAATCTCTTTTGTTGAAGAGGATACAAATCATGTTTCTGAACTGTAACTATGAGATCATGATATTTTAAGATAAGTAAAATTGTTACTTGGGGATCCATAGACTGAAAGGATGAATGATGTCTGAAAATCATGAAGTGGTGCAACTGAGCTGAAAATCATGAGTCATGCCAAAAGTCATATTAAAAATAAATTCTTAGGGAGTTTCTTCTACCGAACATGCTGAAAATACGGATATACTGTACTGAATACAAGCTGAAAGATATAAACTGATGCAATAACCAAGTATATTGTTGAGAAGCTCCATTAATGGAAGCTTAGAGAAAACAGTTTGTGAGAAAGGAAGAGAAAACAGAGAAAATTTATTGTTCCATTGAAAATATCTCTGAGAATGAGTGATTACAAATCTACTTCTATCATTTACACTACAACTATATATGTACATCACTAACCGACTTTAAGAGTGTAACTAACTACCTCTATGCCAACTAAAACACTATGACAACTCAGCTAGTCTAACTACCTTCTAACAACCTCTAACAACCTTTAAGTAATTCTGCCAGTTGTACCAATCTTCTCAGCTGATCTTCACAGCTTCAATACTCCCCCTCAAGCTGAGAATTGAAATATGTTTTTTATTCCCAGCTTGCCTATTAAAACTTCATGTTGTGGTGTGCATAGTACTTTAGTTAGTGCCTGTTGTTCTTTTGTGCCTATATGCTGAGTCTGGATGAGTCCCTCAATAATCTTTTCTCTCACAAAATGACAGTCAATGTCAAAGTGCTTAGTTCTTTCATGGAATATTGGATGAGCAGCAATCTGTATAGCTGCTTTACTATCACAGAACTACTCAATCGATAACTGGATACCAACTCCCAATTCACCAAACAGTCCTTTTAAGCATACTATTTCTGCTACTGTTATTGCCATGCTTCTAAACTCTGCCTCAGCTGAACTTCTAGAAACAGTGCTTTTCTTCTTTGACTTCCAAGATATCACAGCCTATCCAAGCTTCACTATGTAACCAGTAACTGATTTCCTAGTCTCACCACATGCTCCCCAATCAGAGTCACGGTAGGCTATTAGATTAAAACATCTTTTATTAGGTATGAACAACCCAAGTCCAGCTGTTCCTTTTATATATCTGACCATTCTCAAAGCAACATCCATATGTGATAGTTTAGGTGAGTGCATGTATTGACTGAGCACCTGAACTACAAAGGAGATGCCATGTCTTGTCATGGTTAGATACAATAGCCTACCTACCAATCTTTGATATTTACCACAGTACTCAAGTGCTCTATCTTGATCACAGTTACTGCCACCAGCATACTTGTCAAATTCTATGGAGGTTAGCTTGTGATTGAACTCTAAGAGTGTAGAGGCTGGTTTTCTTGTTGATAACCCCATCTCAGACACTAACTCTAATGCATACTTTCTTTGACACATTATAATACCTTCCTGTGATCTAGAGAACTCAATCTCAAGAAAGTATTTAAGTTCACCCAAGTCTTTCATCTTAAACCTGTGCTGGAGATCCTTTCTTACTTTCTGAATGAGTGATAAACTGGACCCTGTAACCAGGAGGTCATCTACATACAGTAGGATAACAACAAGATCAGTACCAAATTTCTGTGTAAATAATGAGTAGTCATAGTGAGACTGCCTAAAGCCCATGCTGAGAAGAGCTTCAGTTAACTTTAGGTTCCATTGTCTAGGTACTTGTTTGAGTCCATACAAGGACTTATGAAGCTTGCAAACCATCTGATCACACTTCCCCTGGTTTGCAAAACCATCTGGAACTTGCATATAGACATCTTCATGGAGATCACCCTACAAGAAGGCATTGTGAACATCCATTTGGAAGATATACCAACCACAAGAAGTTGCTAGAGAAACAACTGATCTACCAGTCACCATCTTAGTCACAAGAGAAAATGTCTTAGTAAAGTCCAAACCTTCCTGCTGATTATACCCCTTAGCCACCAATCTTTCTTTGTACCTCTCAACCTGACTATCCGATCTATACTTCAGTTTAAACACCCACTTACACCCAATAGAAACCTTCCCTGGAGGTAGTGGAATGATAGACCATGTGTGATTTTATTCAAGTGCCCTGATCTCATACTGCATGGCTTCAACCCACTGAGGATCCTGACAAGCAGCATTGTAAGAGGTAGGCTTAGCAACAGCTGAGTAAGCAGCTAGAGAAATTCTGTAAGAAGGAGCTAGCTTATCATAAGAGACACATTGAGAGATAGGATACTGACAGGCTTTCTTAGCAGGGACAACAAAACCATCCAACCAGATAGGAGGTTTGGAGGGTCTGGATGACTTTCTTTGAATAGGTGGAGGAATATGAGAAGGTAAAGGGGGTGAGGGTGAGACATGAGGCAAAGGAGGGGAAGGAGGTGGAGGTGGAGTAGCAGGAGGCACAGCCACAATGTCAGTAGGAGGTAGAGAGGGAGAAGAGACAAGAAGAGGTGAATGATTGTCAATGAACTCCAAGACAGGAAACAAAGGGGTTGGACTGACCTTCATGTCTTTGAAGGGAAAGATAGATTCCTGAAAAACACCATCTCTACTGACAAAGAAGTGTTTAGAGCTTAGATCATAGAGCAGATACCCCTTTTGAATAGATGAATATCCCAAATGAACTGCAGGATAGGATTTAGGGGAAAATTTATCAGATCTCTTCACATCAGTAGCATAACATAGGGATCCCAATATTCTAAGATGATGAATAGAAGGAGAAAGACCATATAGTGCCTCAAATGGAGACTTATTCTTCAAATGGACTAAGGGTAACCTATTCAGTGTATAGAATGCAGTGGTGACACACTCACCCCAAAACTGGAGAGGGATAAAACCTTGAAACCTCAGAGCCCTGGTCATGTTAAAAATGGGCATGTGTCTTCTCTCAACTACTCCATTCTGTTGGGGAGTATAGACACAGGAACTTTGATGAAGAATACTAAACTCTTTGAGAAGAGTACTAACTTGAGTATTGAAGAACCCAGTACCATTATCTATTCTAAAGCACTTGATAGTAGTATTAAACTGAGTTTGCACCATATGAACAAAGTCTTTTAGAACAATAATGGAATTAGCTTTTGAGTGCATTAAGAAAATCCAAGTAAATCTTAAGAAATCATCTACAAGAGTCATAAAATATCTTTTATTATCATGAGTAGGCACTCTCTAAGGACCCCATACATCAGCATGAACAATAGCAAAAGGACTAGAGGACATAGTAGTACTATTAAGAAAGGATAGTTTGGTTTGCTTAGCAATTGGACAGACTGTACAGTGATGATCCAATAGACTGATCTTATTCAGGCTTTCTAGATTTCTAAGTACAGGTATAGGAGCATGCCCCAACCTTTGATGCCACACCTTAGTACTGATATCAACACTGTTATTCACAACAAAAGACTTATGTACAACTGAACAGTTAGGAGACTTAGCACAAGTGGAAGCAATCACATATTCATTAGAACTGATGCAAAGTTAAAAGTCTCAGCTTGCAAGAGATATAGTCCTTCCTCTTCTATACCAATCCCCAGCACCTTCCCACTGAAGATGTCCTGGAAGACACAAAAATCAGGCAAGAACAAAACAACACATCTTAGATCCTTAGTCAGTTGAGATACTGATAGAAGGTTGTACTTAAAATCTGGTATGTATAATACATGTCCTATTTCATAATCACTGAGGACCATAGATTTTCCCACATGACTAATGGTAACCTATCCACCATCTGGTAGATATACTGGAGTTCTATCCTATTCAGATAATTCTCTAAAATATTTCAAAAGTTTCAAATTATTAACCATATGATTAGAGGCTCCTGTGTCCATTATCCACCTATATTTGTGAGAATTTTTCATAAGAGCTATAGTTATACCTGAAGAAGAGCTAGCAGAACCTGTAGTGACAACATTAGTAGATGTGTCAACTCCATGTCCATTGTTCAGCATCCTCAGGATCTGATTGTACTGTTCTGGAGTGAATAAGGGAGCAGAGAACAACCTTGGAAAAGAAGCTGAAGATGGATTAGATAACAAAGAATGATCAGAAGGTTGACTTCCCTGCATTGTGACATTACTAGCATGGTTGTGTGGTAATGATGCTCCTCCTCCTCTCTTCTTCTTCCAGTTTGTAGGATAGCCATGAAGTTTGTAGCAAGTGTCTTTGGTATGACCCTTGAAATGACAAAAATCACAGTATAGATGGCTTCTTCCCTAAGTAGTTCTTTGTTCATAGAAGTGTCTATGTCTAAAGTTGCCATTAGAGCCATTTTGCCCACTGTTACCTCCATTGTATCCATTATTAGATCCAGTGCTACCTCTATTGTATCCACTATTAGATCCAGTGCTTGAGTTACCAGCACTGTAGTGAGAACCACCTCCATTGTTGCTACTAGATCCACCATTCCCAGAGCTGAACTTGTTACCAACTCTGTTACTTATTAGAGCAGTGGCATCTGTACCTGCATGAGACATACTTGAGCTGCTACTGCCAGATTCACTTAGTCTTTGGCTTTCAACATTGATGATCATGGCATAATCCTGATTAACATTGGGTAATGGCATAGTCATTAGAACTTGACTTTTGGCATGAGCATAGGACTAATTAAGTCCCATTAGGAATTTCCACAGCTTTTGTAGTTAGAAATGAGCAGCATATTCTTTTGATACTGGACAAGCACATGAAGGAGGAGGAACTAGAGCTTCAAGTTTATCCCACAACTTTCTTAGCCTAGAGAAATAGCTAGACACAGATGATGTGCCTTGAAACAGTGTTGCTATCTCCTTGTGAAGGTAGAATGCCCTAGATGCATTCACTTTATCGAATCTCTCTCGAAGATCCTCCCAGACCTTATGTGCATCAGAACCATAGATGACAGAGTTAATTAAGTCCTTGGATACAGTCTTCATGATCTATGTCAGCACAATAGCATTACACCTATCCCACAAATTATGCAAACTAGGAGGATACATGTCCTTCTTACATGTTCCTAAGAGAAAACCTAGCTTATTTTACCAAGTAAAACAATGCCCATGGATTTACTCCAAAAAGAATAGTTCTCAGATCCTAAGAGTTGAGTTGAAACAAGTACTGAACCTTAAGTATCAGATGGATAGATGTAGAGTGGATGACTGTCATTGATTTGATCAATTTGAGTAGGACCTGAAGTTTCAGCTGCTGGACGCATTGTTACTCCTTCTATATTCACTATTTAAGGCAATTTGAAGCTATCTAGCTGAGAATTGAGCTAATTTTATTAGAGAAAAGGGCTAAAGTAAACAGAAAAATACATAATCAATTTCAAAACTCCAATCAAGAAATAATTTCTGCAAATTGAGATTTGTATTCTAAGAGTTAAGCACACGACTTCTTCCTAGGTGTGGATCAAATATCATAGCTTTGATATCATGTTGAGAAGCTCCATTAATGGAAGCTTAGAGAAAACAGTTTGTGAGAAAGGAAGAGAAAACTGAGAAAATTTACTGTTCCATTGAAAATGTCTCTAAGAATGAGTGATTATAAATCTACTTCTATCATTTACATTACAGCTATATATATATATATATATACACATCACTAACCGACTTTAAGAGTGTAACTAACTACCTCTATGCCAACTAACACACTATGATAGCTCAGCTAGTCTAACAACCTTTAACAACCTTTAAGTTATTCTGCCAGCTGTACCAATCTTCTCAGCTGATCTTCAGAGCTTAAACATATATAAACATGTGACTGTATAATACTGAACTAAACTGGATAACTGAATACAAGGTCATGCAATAATGAATATGGAATGTGGGAGCTACTATTAACCAACATACTCTAAGCTGAGCTAACTATGGGGCCAACCTATAACCCTGGTTGGAAGGATGTTTATACCTTGCCAAGGTTACAAATAAATCTGACGTGGATACACTAAATTAATGTCCACAAGGGATAAGGGTGACCAACCTAAAGATGACAGCTGATCCCTTTTATACCTACGGTGGCGCCGTAGTTCTGGGACTTAGGGACTGCTACTAAAGGTCTCAGCCTAAAGCTAACAGTTGAGCCTTCATCCCTTCGTCCGCTCGGTACTAATCCTACTCCCAACTGAATGTATAAGCAATAAATGAAACTAAAACACTAGATAGCTCAAATACTGATAAATCTGAGAATAAAACATAATGCTATGACTGAAAGCATTCTGTTCTTTTGAAAAGTTGTAGGCTGATAACTGATTGATTTCATGCTTTTAAAACTGAGTACTAGTAGACTAGGCTAAATTCTGAAGAAAACCCACTCATGTGAAAACACTCTAATTTCATGCCAAGTTCTTGAAAAGAAAGCTGATTCATGCAGAAGATATTGTAAATCCAGGCTATGTCTATTTCATCTAAATTCAAAGGATTTTAAGAAAATATCAGTAAAACTTCATGAAACATCACTTAAACATATACAGGAAACATGTAGTATCATAAGGATTTCAATTCTGTAAAAACATGCATAGTTGGGTATGAACCCTAGAATCATAATTTATAAAAAATCATAACTGAAAACTGATCTTTCTGCATGAGGGTGAAAGGAGATCCTTATTGAATATCCACATACCTGATTACTGAAGAATTTCTAAGGATGGAACTGGGGGATGAAGACTTGGGGAATAAATCTAAAGGAAAAACCTTTGAGAGACTTTCTTGCTTGAGCTTCTATACTCTTGCTTGTTTGAAACCCTAGGTGTCTTGCCTTAGAGTTTTGAGAGAATATTTCTAGAGATTGATTGATATTTTTCTGAGGAATAACCCCCTTTGGGTGCTTAAAAGACGTAGGGAAAGACCTGAGGTAAGAAAAGGATCAAACTACCCCTAACTTAGCTGCTGAAAATAATATAGAAAACTCACCGGATGATGCTTCCCATGACCATCATGGCTCCCACGGGCCATCAGACCCAACCGTCGGCCTCATGGGGGTAAAAAAGGCTCACTAATTGGTTCCCACGCCCTGCCACCATGGGCCATCATGGTCACCATGAGCGTCGGGGATGCCCGTCAGAAATTCCCACACCCATCGCTACGCCCGTCGGATTTTGACAGCTGATAGTGTTTCACTAAAATGCTCATAACTTTTTACTTCGGACTCGAATTAATGAGCGGTCAATGGTGTTGAAAAGAAGATTCAAATACCTTTAATTTGGTGAGTACAAGGCCACCTAACTCTTCATATTCTAGGACAAATGGTCATCTGAAGTTAACCCTAGTTAGAACTTACATGAAAACTTATTCGGTAGAAAGACTTTCAACTTAACTTTGAGCTAGAGGTTCTTTATGACTTCAATTCATATCTAATACACCTACGAACTTAAGAATTGATCTTAATACTTGTATTCATAGAAAATCCATCGGTTTCAACCTAACCATATATGAAGAACAGTTCAGATCTTAGCTTAGAATTTATAGGGTGTTACAATATCTTTCCCTTGGGATCATTCATCCTCAAATGTAAACTAACTAGGCTGAAGTTGTGGGGAAAGGGCTACAATCCTACTGACTGAGTTCTAGAAGCTGAAGTACTGACATGGCAACTGATTTTTGACTGAAATATAAGTTGAGCAGGGTTCGTGAGGCATGTATACATATTGAGAGCATAAGAACATTGATAGGACATGAACCTAAATATCCAATATGATAACTGGTCTGTATTGAGAGTAGGGATATAGCTAAAACTCACAAAGAATGTACACATTCTTAGAAATCACAGCAATTGAAAAGGAACATAAAACTGAGAGGAGTAAATGTACGAGAAAACTATTCTCTTCTAAATTAAACTTACTAGTGTGGAATTAGATGAATAGAAAGCCTCCTGGTCTCAGGAAATGGATACTGGCAGGTCTGAACTGGTTTATTATGAGGACTCTCAAAAAATCATATAGAGACGACTGAGTACAAACTATGTTAGGAGACCATAACAGTGAGATTATCCTCACGTTTATGTAGTTGTATTCAATTAGAATTCATGTGTATAGTTTATCTAGAGGAAGGATAATATCATGTATAGTTATCTCTTGGAGAGTTTGTATTCTACTACACCTTGTGTAGCATCGTGTATATATTGAGGAAGAACTCCTCTGTGAAATACAACCGAGATTTATCATCTTCATAAAACCTTTACATGGTATCGAAGCCTTGCGAAGACTCACGTCTCACAATGGTACTTCCCTCAATTACCAGTATCACCTCGTAAAACCCTTCCCAAAATTTTTTGCTGCTCGCAACCAACGTTAATCAGTCTCATCTTCTCAAATTGGATCGTCATAACTATATTGTGTAGAAATCACAAATTCTCCCAGTTCTAAAGGGTCACGAACTCGAGGGATATGTAGATGGCACGCATAAGTGACCTCCAAAGGTAATTCCAAATAGCTCTTCTGAAGCAACCTCAATTGGCGTGGTTATTAATTTAGCGTACAATTTATGGATCAAACAAGACCAACTTTTGTTGAGTTGAATTCTCTCAACCCTCAGCGAAGGGATTTTAGTCCAAGTAGTCAGTTGTATGACATCTCAGACTGTCTGGCACGCTCTTGAGGCAATGTTTGTGTTGCAATCCAAGGCTAGGATAATGCAACTAAGACTGCAATTATAAACCACAAAGAAAGGTAATCCATGGTAGAATACCTTCAAAAGATGAAGACTTGTGCCGATAATCTCGCAGTTGTGGCATACCCCACCACTGATGATGAGCTTGTCTTATATATTCTTGGAGGACTTGGACAAGAATATGATGCCATGGTTGTCTCGATCACTGCTAGACAGAAATTAATTTCATTAGACGATCTTCATGGCTTGCTTTTAAGCCATGAGTATCGTTTGGAACAAATGACAAGTTTGGAACAAGGATTAGGCCAAGCCAACTTGTCTACCAGAAAACCCAACAATACTTATAAGAATGATAATTCTTTTAAGAAGGCTACAAATATCAATAATAATTATGGTGGAAGATCTGGACGAGGACGAGGACGAGGACGGGGTTGGGGTCGCATCACCAACTCATCCAACCAAAATCAGTGTCAAGTTTATGATAAGTTTGGTCACTCAACCCTCAATTGCTACCATCGTTTCAACCATTCCTATCAAGCTCCATCCAAGTGGCAAATGGTTGCTCTCATTGCACAACCTTCTATGGTTGGAGACCCAAATTGGTATCCGAATTCTGAAGCTACTCATCATTTAACTAATGATATGCAGAACATGGCGGTACGAGGAGAGTACATGGGAAGTGATCAAATTCATGTTGGTAATGGCACAGGTTTGACAATTTCTCATTTTGGTAATGCTACCTTTCGTACAGTTAGTCGACCTTTACATCTATCTAATGTATTATTGGTGCCCAAAATTACCAAAAAATTGCTTAGTGTCGTACAGTTCACTTCTGATAATGATGTTATATTAGATTTTCACCCTCATTTTTGTCTTGTGAAGGATCGGGCAATGGGGAAAGTACTACTATGCGTGACTCTTGAGCATGGACTTTATCGACTCCTTGCTCCCCAGTTACTCGGCCAGCCCTCTCCCTCAAATAAATCACAGGCTTTCCATGTGTCTAAGTCATCTTTTGATCTATTGCATAGTCATTTAGGTCACTCATCTCTACGAGAAATCAATAGTATTGTTATGAGTCTTTCTTTACCAGTCACATCGAGTTCTCGGTCTAATGTTTGTTCTTCTTGCCAATATGGCAAGAGTCACAAATTGCCATTTTTTAATTCTAGTTCTAGTGCTAGTTTTCCTCTTTAGTTGATCCACACTGATGTATGGGGTCCTGCTCCATAGTTGGCTAGTAATAAATTTTGTTATTATGTTTCTTTTATTGATGACTTTAGAAAATTTACATGGTTATTTCCTATGAGTTCCAAAAATGAAGTTTATACCATATTTTGACACTTTAAAACTCAAGTCAAAAAGTTCTTTGAGCATCATATAAAAGTGGTACAATCTGATTGGGGTGGCGAATATAGGAAATAATCCACCTTTTTTGCTCGAGAGGGGATCATTCATCACTTATCTTGTCCCCATACTCATGAACAAAATGGTACTGCCAAAAGAAAACATCGTCATATTGTTGACATGGGTTTAAAACTTCTCGCACATGCCTCCCTTCCTCTCACCTTTTGGGATCATGCTTTCGCTACAGCGGTTTACTCTATAAATCATATCCCTTCACCCTTGCTCAATAATGTTTCACCTTATGAAAAGTTGTTCAAAAAGGTTCTTGATTATCATTTCATGAAAGTTTTTGGCTTCGCGTGCTTTCCATTTCTTCGTTCCTATAACTCTCACAAATTAGCCTTTCGATCGCTAAAATGCATTTTCTTGGGGTATAGTGAACATCATAAGGGCTATAAATGTTTACATGTCCCCAGTGGCCGAGTATATATCTCTCAGCATGTGGTTTTTGACGAGTTACAATTTCCCTTTGCTAGTTCATCTTTGACTCCGAATAGAGCACCGACCTCCGACTCTATTGTCATAACCATTTTACCAGTCATTGCTCCTAGTAATTCTTCTTCACAACCCACTACTTCCAGTGATCATTCCATAGCAGCTGCTGCCTCGCCCATTCCACCATCAAACTCATCAGTTTCTTCGTTGCCAAGTCCATTGTCAATCTCACCAATGTGTCATTCGGTCCCGTCTGATTTTTCTCCCTCTTCCATCCCTCCTATTAACCTTACTATTGATCTTCCAGCAGCTATTGATACACCCATTGTTGCTAATAATTCTCAACCACCGGCCACTCAAACCACAACCTTTGTACCTCATCATATGGTAACAAGGCGTAAGGCCAAATCTCAAATTCCACAAGCTCACATTGCCACGAAATACCCTTTGCCTCCATCTACCTTGCCACCTGAACCTACATGTTTTACCCAAGCGAACAAATAACCGAAATGGAGAAAGGCTATGCAAGAAGATTACGACACCCTCCTGCAAAATGGTACTTGGTCCCTTGTCCCCTCCTTCGCGGCAAAGAATATTGTGGGATGCAAATAGATTTTTAAGTTGAAACTCAATTCCAATGGCTCCATTGAGCGATACAAGGCTCGTTTAGTGGTAAAGGGATTTAGCCAAGAGGCTGGAGTGGACTATCATGAGACATTTAGTTCGGTGGTGAAGCCTACAACTAGCTGAGTGGTTTTGTCTCTAGCTCTTTCAAAAGGGTGGTCTCTACGGCAACTCGACGTCAAAAATGTATTTCTGCATGGGCAACTACATGAAAAGGTATACATGTCTCAACCCTCTGGTTTTATTGATCCAAAATATCCAAACCATGTGTGCAAGCTTCACAAAGCCCTTTATGGACTTAAACAGGCACCTCGGGCATGGTTTGAGAAGCTCAGCTCGAAATTGTTTGAACTCAATTTTATACCTTCTAAATCTGATACGTTTCTATATCCACAATTGTGAAGGTCACATTACTATTATCTTGGTCTATGTAGATGATCTTATTGTTACAGGAAACTCTAATGAGTTCATTGCAAGTCTTGTTCTTCAACTGTCTAATGCCATTGCTATAAACGATCTTGGTAAGCTACATTACTTTCTTGGTGTTGAGGTACATCATCAGACCACTAGATTGACCCTTACTCAATCCAAATATATTAGAAAACTCCTTTCTCGTGCCAATATAAATGGTGCAAAGCCAATTGCCACACCTATAGTCATGGGACTTCAATTATCTCAACATGGGAGTTCACCATTTTCTGATCCATCATTGTATCACAGCTTGATAGGATCTCTTCAATATATAACCATCACGCGTCCGGATGTGTCGTATACTGTCAACAAGTTATGCAAATTCATACATAAACCTATGGAATCTCATTTTACTGCTATGAAATGCTTGTTGCGCTATTTAAATGCAACCATAGACCTCGGCTTACAATTGCGTTCAGCTAGCTCCTTACCACTTCAGGCCTTCTCAGATGCGGATAAGGCTGGTTGCATAGATGATCGGAGATCTACCAATAGTTATTGTATTTTTCTTGGACCCAACTTAGTGTCATGGAGCTCAAAGAAGCAGCGAGTGGTTGCATGATCTAGTACCGAGGCTGAATATCAAGCCTTAGCTACAACTACTGCCGAAGTTACTTGGATGCAATATCTTCTTCAAGAGCTTCGTGTCTCTCTTCCTCAAGCTCTTACACTATGGTGTGATAATCTATCTGCTACCTACCTCACTACCAATCCTATTTTTCATGCGCGAACTAAACATATTGAATTGGATTTTGATTTTGTTCGAGAGAAAGTGGCCTCGAAAGACTTGGACGTTCGCTACATCAATTCCCTGGTTCAGTTAGCAGACATCTTCACCAAAATCCTTCCTTCCCGTCGGTTTCATCTCTTGTGTTCCAAGCTTGTAGTTGCACAATCACTGTTATGCTTGCGTAGGCATGTTAGGACACCATAACAGTGAGATTATCCTCACATTTATGTAGTCGTATTCAATTAGAATTCATGTGTATAGTTTATCTATAGGAAGGATAATATCATGTATAGCTATCTCTTGGAGAGTTTGTATTCGACTACACCTTGTGTAGTATCGTGTATATATTGAGGAAGAACTCCTCTGTGAAATACAATCGAGTTTTATCATCTTCATAAAACCTTTACAAACCATAAGTGTGAAATAGAACATATAACTACTGAGGTCTGAGCCTAACTTCTTGGTTTCACTATGTTCAAACCTAACTTGGAGGCACAAAGTTCTACACTTACCATGGTAATGCTAGTCTGATACCTGACCTGCAACTAGAGGCCTACTCTTGGTTGTGAACACTGAATCTGAATTGAGCATCACTAACAAGGATAGAGGATACTGCTGAATCTTGACTCATACATAGTGAGACTTAGTCAGTTAAGATGATACTTAGGGAAATGAATGCAAAGGGCACGAGTACTTCACATTCTGAGCATATAAGGCCTGAATAGAGGATTATTCTGAGCATACATGTTATAACTACCCATCACTAGTTTGGGTGTAAGTACATAAAGCTTTGAGCAAGGAAATCATAAGCATGAGTCGTTCAAAAGATCTGATCTGAGCATCTATATGATATAGACTGGTGATATTAGCCATTAAGGCATAACTTGAGGACTGAGGGAATAGAACTGAGCACACTGTGAGAGATGGTATTATATGTAATCAGTCTCTTGACATAAAGCTAAAATTCATGGAATCATAAAGTAAGACTAGGATTGTTTTTTGAAGCAATTTCTGTTTGTTTTAGGAGCTGAGCATGGACATGAATCTGTATAGAGTGCATGAACTTAGTCAGGAATATGGCACAAATATGTCTGAGTATAGTGTCATCTTGGCTGAAGTGCTAGGAAATCCACTAGAATAAGAATGGATTGATATCCCATCATAGATTTTTCTAGAATTCTATACTAGTTGAGTTACAAGATTCAACTTGATTCCTTATTCTATCATCTCCCCCTTAGTTCAAAAGTCACACCTCTAAGTTTGAGATGTAGGAGTTAAAAGAGTTGGGAAGATACTAGAATGCCACTGACTTAAAAGAAAATTACAGATTTTTCCTTCACCAGACGGGCTACCCGACGAGCGTCGGACCTACAATGGCCCATCAGAACCGGGCGTCGGAAAGGACCAGACTGGTCTGGTATGATGGACAGTCCCCATGATGGTTCACATGGCTTGTCGCATCTACGATGACCATAGTGACTGCTTGTCGAGACAGATGAGGTCTGGGGTGGGCACTGGCTGTTTCTCATGGCTTATCCCACGGCCCGTCAGACTTTTGATGCCCGTTGGGACTTTCGTCGGGCTGAAGCTGGATGAACAGAGCCATTAGGCTCTTCCCACAGTGACCGTGATGGGATGTCGAACCTTCGACGCCCGTGGGTTAGCCCATAGGGAATAACACTGCAGGTGAATTTCTGAGTTTTTCTGAGTTTTAAATATTGTTCTGAGATCTGGGGTGTTACAATATCCACCCAAAACAACTGAATTTAAACCATACTAAGGGTATCAACATTGTATATCTATACTCCCATGAATTCATTTCTTAAGAACACCATATTATATACACAAGGCCTCCTCCAAAAATAACAACTTGAGAATTTCTAAACTAGTCACACATAGTACCATAAGATCTCTGGATATCATGGAACAACACACTTCTCGGGAACACATCTATCTTTCTAACGCTTAAGGTTTTTCTTTACCTCATGACTTAGTCAAGATTTTTTGGTTCATCTAGGGGTCACGTATACATCATACCTGCACCACCACACTTTATGGAAAGTTAATCAACTTAAACATCTGCACATATTAGGTCAAGCCTACTAGGTCAATTCCATAAGACTAGCATTACCACCCTCATCTTATAGTTATTATACTTCTAAATTCATACACTTAGCTTTGGGGTCATTCCGCTACTTATCGCCCATAACATCTCTATTCACACTAACTGTTGGGTGACTATACTACCCAAGCACTTCAAGAACCATACCATTTTGTCTAAGGCACCATTCATAGTAAAGATTCTGGAAGAGGGTCTGAGAGCACCTTCTACTAGAATGGAAAATGATACATGTTTCTGGATTGGTAGACTTTACACACTAGTGGGCTCCTCTTTTTCCCCCTGTGCAGTCCTTTAAATTTCATGATGACTCTATTTGAGAGCATCTTACTGATAGTAATCTGAACTTTATTGTTTCCAACACCTCAAAGATGAGGCATGATTGGAGGAATTAGATTAACGCATGAATCTGCATAAGTTTCTGAAGGAACAACTTTATTGCACGATCTGGAGTATGAAAGAAGGGAAACATTTTCTAAGTATCTTATAGCCTCCTGATTATAAGTGTGGTGCACAATACACCCATAAGCAAGACTCTACTACACACGGCTTCACATACATCCTAGGACACTTAAACTCTATGCTCTGATACCAAGTTTATCATGCCCTGAGCATACACCCTGGACGCGATACGGTACTTAGAGTCACAAGTGAACCCAAGCTAACCCATGTCCTGGCATACTGCTAAAATATAGAGTACAAGATAATGCGAAAGTTGAAATATACTAATCTCTTTAAAAATATTATAACAAAATGAACTTTCATAACTGAGATACAAAGAGCGTTTAAAAACTGATACAACTAACTGACCGACTGTCTAATTGTCTATGAAGTCTCTATTAACACTGACTATAGTTAACCGGGACATGACCCCCAACTATCTCTAATCAATATATAAAACTGAGAATAAACTACTATGACTACTACTGACTGGAGTTCCTGAATAAGGAGAACTCATCCTCAACTGCTGACAGGAAGCTGCGATCTGTCTGACCATGATCTTGGGAGTTAGCACTGAAACCTACATCATAAAATGATGCAGCACAAGGAATTTATGTGTCAGTACTATGGAATATACTGAGCATGTGAGATAATGCACTAACTCAAAATTATGAGAAAACATGTATATACTGAAAGCATAGCTGAAAAATGGACTAAGCATAGATGTCTGAGAAAGCATAAGTCAAACTATAGAATATAATTTCTTTGCTGAAGAGGGTATAAATCATGTTTCTGAACTATAACTATGAGATCATGATATTTTAAGATAAGTAAAACTGTTACTAGGGGATCCATAGACTAAAAGGATGAATGATGCATGAAAATCATGAGTCATGCCAAAAGTCATGTTAAAAGTAAATCCTTAGGGAGTTTCTTCTACTGAACATGCTCAAAATACAGATATACTGTATTGAATGCAAGATGAAAGATATAAGCTGATGCAATGACCAAGTATATAAACATGTAACTGTATAATACTGAACTGAACTGGATAATTGAATACAAGGTCATGCAATAATGAATATGGACTGTGGGAGCTACTATTAACCGACATACCCCAAGCTAAGCTAACTATGGGGCCAACCTGTCACCCTGGTTGGAAGAATGTTCATACTTTGTCAAGGGTATAAACAAATCTAACGTGGATCCACTAAATTAATGTCCACAAGGGACAAGGGTGACCAGCCTAAAGCTGACAGCTGACCCCTTTTATACCTACGGTGGCGCTGTAGTTCTGGGACTTAGGGACTACTACTAAAGGTCTCAGCCTAAAGCTGACAGCTGAGCCTTCATAAGTAATGAATGCATCTGAAACACTGGATAGCTCAAATACTGGTAAATCTGAGAATAAAATATAATGCTAAGACTGAAAGCATTCTGTTCTTCTGAAAAGCTGCAGGATGATAACTGAATGGTTTCATGCTTTTAAAACTGAGTACTAGTAGACTAGGCTGAATTTTGAAGAAAATCCACTTCATGTGAAAACACTTCAATTTCATGCCAAGTTCTTGAAAAGAAAGCCGATTCATGCAGAAGATACTGTAAATTCAGGCTATGTCTGTTTCATCTAAATTCCAAGGATTTTAAGAAAATATCTGTAAAATTTCATGAAACATCACTTAAACATATATGGGAAACATGTAGATCATAAGGAGTTCAATTCTGCAAAAATATGCATAGTTGGGTATGAACCCTAGAATCATAATTTATAGAAATCATAACTGAAAACTGATCTTTGGGCATGGGGATGAAAGAAGATCCTCATTGAATACTCACATACCCGATTACTGAAGAATTTCTAGGGCTGGAACTGGGGGATGAAAACTTGGGGAAGAAATCTGAAGAAAAAATCTTTGAGAGACTTTCTTGCTTGAGCTTCTATGCTCTTGCTTGCTTGAAATCCTAGGTGTCTTGCCTTAGAGTTTTGAGAGAATGTTTCTAGAGATTGATCGATGTTTCTCTGAGGAATAACCCCCTTCGGGTGATTAAAATACGTGGGAAAATACCTGAGGTAAGGAAAGGATCAAACTACCCCTAACTTAACTGCTGAAAATAATGCAGAAAACTCACCGGACGACGCTTTCCACAGGCCGTCGTGGCTCCCACGGGCCGTCAGACCTAACCGTCGGCCTCATGGGGGTCAAAAATGCTCACTGGTTGGTTCCCACGCCCTGCCACCATGGGCTGTCGTGGTCACCACGGGCGTCGGGGACGCCCGTTGCCACGCCCATCGAATTTTGACAGCTGACAGTGCTTCACTAAAATATTCATAACTTTTTACCCCGGACTCAGATTAACGATCGGTCAGTGGCATTGGAAAGAAGATTCAAATACCTTTAATTTGGTGAGTACTAGGCCACCTAACTCTTCATGTTCTAGGAGAAATGGTCATCTGAAGTTGATCCTAATTAGAACTTACATGAAAACTTAATCTGTAGAAAGGCTTTCAACTTAACTTTGAGCTAGAGGTTCTTTATGACTTTAATTCATATCTAATACACCTCCAAACTTAAGAATTGATCTTAACACTTGTATCCATAGAAAATCCATCGGTTTGGACCTAACCATATATGACGAACAATTCGGATCTTAGCTTAGAATTTTTGGGGTGTTACACATCACTGTTTACCCACATCACCTATGCAAACCTTTAAGTTTGAAATCTCTAACCAAAAAGCGACAAAGCTGAAAGCATTCACATCAACTCTTCATTCAAAGAAACCCTCAGTTAAAGCCTTGTTTTCGATTGGTGGTCATTTAGAAAGACCAGGCGTATTTGCTCGTATGGCATCCAGTAAATCCTCGCGTCAGGTTTTTATAAACTCATGCATTGAGGTAGCCAGAGATTACAACTTTGATGGAATTGATTTTGACTATGAATTCCCAAGAAATCAAGGAGAGATGGATCAGCTAGGATGCTTATTCGATGAATGGCGCGATATAATTGAAGAAAATGCCAAGTCTAGTGGACGCCAGCCCCTTTTGCTCTCTGCCTCAGTGTACTACAGGCCCGAATGCTACGACAATGATCAATTGTATCCAATAGATTCTATAAACAAGAATTTGGATTATATCAACCTCATGTGTTATGATTATTACAGCCCCTGGAACGCTGAGAAAACAGGGAACCATGCCACATTGTTCAACAACAGAGACGAGAAACTAAGCACAAGCTATGGGATTGACTCGTGGATACAGAAAGGTGTGCAGCAAAGCAAGTTGATAATGGGATTACCTTTGTATGTGAGGACATTCTGATTGAAGGATCGGAAACATAACGGAATTGGCGACCTTGCAAATGGAATTGGTCTCGGCGAAAATGGATATCTACCGTACAGAGAGATAGTTGGTTTCAACTTGGAGCGCAATGCAACTGTAATACATGAGGAAGAAAGTACTAAATCAACATATTCCTATGCAGGTTTTCACTGGATCGGATACGATGATGAAAGATCCATTAAGAAAAAGCTCGAGTATGCCAAGGATAAAAAGCTTGGCGGGTATACTCTCTTTGCAATTGGTTATGACAACAATTGGCAACTTTCTACAGCATGTGCGTTTTCTCTTAATGATGAATGTCTTGGTTGACTAATTTGCACTGCTTGATTTCAAGTATTACAAGATATATATATATATATATATATATATATATATATTGTACATACTCCTTCCGTCCCATTTTAGTTGGCCACTTTTCCTTTACATGCCATAGTAGATTGGTTAGCACTTTTAACTTTAAGTTATCTAACTATGTTAATATATTTGTTATACCTATCACTAAATTTAACTTAAAACTTATATATATATATATATATATATATATATATATATATATATATATATATTGACTGATTGAATAAAGTCAATGTTGCAGCTTCCAGGGAATGGGATGGCAATTAAGTGATAATCAAATTCTGCGAGCCTCCTCGAGACTATTTTTATTTTTTGTCTTTTCTTTTAGTGTGATAAATATATATATATATATATATATATATATATATATATATATATATATATTTATAAGCTCATTAATAAGCTGAAGATGATCAACTAATTAATTTGGGTTTACTTTGGACTTTGCATAATTACCTAGGAGACTATCTATACAGTAAATATTTGTATTTTTATATGATTGTTGAACTTTTGTGTGATATATATACACGGCCAACCAGATCTAGCAACTCAACATTCTTAAGCTAGCGGTAGTCCGCACTGCATAAGAACTGAAATATTACAAGAATTTCATATAGCTTTTCAGACTGCATGGTAAAACTTTTACTTTAGCAAAGAGTCTGTCCAGGATCTAATACATACTTCTTATTGGGTCCATGTGTCTGGTGGTTCTAATCGGGAAAGGACGCCCTTTTTCTTCTCAATATTGGGCTTAGGTCCACGGCTGACCAGACGTAGCCACTAAGGCAAAGCCAATAAGAGTAGTGCTAGATCCGACGAATCTACAGTGGCCTATGGTCCCGTGTATTTTAATACACAACCTAATTTGCAATTATCACTTTCGGATGTGAATATTATAGATGCTTTAACTTTGAATGTTAAAATGCATGGTTATAATTACGTGCCTGGTTCAGAACTGATATGTTTATCTTATAGAATTTACTTCAAATTATTATCGACTTCAAATCCCTTGGATTCATAAATGGAGCCCCGAAGTAGGCCAAACTGAGGATTAAATCTCTTGCCTTTATAGGGCATTCTACAACAATTTCTGGGACAAATTGACAAAAATCAACTCCCAAACTAAAGTTATACATGGCCAAGAGTTGATAGACTCCATTACTAATAAAATTAAGCACTATAAAAAGGCTCCTAGAAAAGAAGTCATGGAGCAACCTAGTTCTTCTAAACCGTCTGATAATAAAAAAGATGATTTTGATTATTTTACTCCTTATTCTTTAAAGGAAATTGATAACCGTCTTATGAGTAAAAATAAATTTTCTGAAAGAAATTCCTCTTTAATTGATTTAAAAGAAGAAATTGAGAATTTGAAAAAAGAGATCAAATCTCTTAAACAAAATCAAATGATTTTCGATCATAGAATTACTCAGATTGAGACTAATAATTCTGGTATTGCAAAAAATGATTATATTTCTTCAAATAATAAAGAAAATGATATTTCTGAACCAGACCCTAAAAATGATATGTTTTTGGGACTCATGCAAGTTATTACTGCTCATAAATGGTATGTTAAATGTACTATTTTGATTGATAATAGTTTTCCCATCACTAACATTGCCATGATTGATAGCGGTGTTGATGTTAGCTGCATTCAGGAAGGCTTAGTGCCTACAAAATATTTTCAAAAAATCACTCATATGGTTAAATCTGCATCAGGACATGCTTTAGTATAAAGTATAAACTGCCTAATGCTAATATTTGCCAGAATAAGGTTTGCATTCCTCATTTCTTCTTTCTGGTAAAAAATCAGTTATACCCTCCAATTATACTTGGAACCCCGTTTATAAATGCTATCTATCCTTTTACATGCATAGATTCAAAAGGATTTTCTGCAACGTATAAAGATAATAAGATAAGTTATACTTTTGTTACAGATCCAGTAACTAGAGATATTAATGCTCTTATTAATATGAAACAAAAGCATGTTGATTATTTACAATTAGAAATGTTTAGTCTGAATATATTCGACTCTATGAATTCTGTTAAAGTAAGGGAAAAAATTAAATTAATTTCCGAGCAGATGGCTGTTGATATCTGTGCTGATCATCCTAGTGCTTTTTGGAATCGAAAGAAGCACATTGTTACTCTTCCTTATGAAAAAAAATTTTCCACTAAATCCCGTCCTTGCCAGATGAATGCCGAGTTAGTGGAATTCTGCAAAAAAGAAATTGATAATTTATTACAAAAGAGTTTGATAAAACCTTCCAAGTCTCCTTGGTCTTGTACTGCATTTTATGTTAATAATGCTGCAGAAAGGTTAGTCATAAACTATAAACCTTTAAATAAATATTTGAAATGGGTGAGATATCCTATTCCCAACAAAAGAGATCTTTTATCAAGATTATATGATGCCAATATATTTTTAAAATTTGATTTAAAATCAGGTTATTGGCAGATCCAGATTTTTAAAGAGCATTCTCATAGAACTGCTTTTAATGTACCTTTTGGGCAATATGAATGGAATGTAATTCCTTTTGGTTTAAAAAATGCCCCATCTGAGTTTCAAAAAATTATGAATGATATTTTCAATCCTTATCTAGATCTTATCATTATTTATACTGATGATATTCTAGTATTTTTCAAAACATTTGAAACCCATATAAAGCATCTTGAGATATTCAAGGAAATTGTTATTCAAAATGGTTTGGTTATATCGAAACTAAAAATGAGTTTGTTTCAAATTGAAGTCCGATTTCTAGGACATCATATTAGTCAAGGAAAGGTTACGCCTATTCAAAGGGCGATTGATTTTGCATCAAAATTTCCTGATATCATTACTAATAGAACTCAATTACAAAGATTTTTGGGAAGTTTAAATTACATATCCCCTTTTTATAAGAATCTATCCCGTGATTTAGCCCCTTTATATGATTGGCTAAAAAAGGATTATAAATCTCCTTGGACTAATAGTCATACTACTTTAGTAAAGAATATTAAACTTCGTGTTCAGTCTTTATCTTGTTTAAGCCTGGCTAATCCTACTTGGAAAAAGATTATTGAGACGGATGCATCAAATATTGGTTATGGTGGGATTCTGAAGCAAATCAATCCCAATAATACAAAAGAGTATTTGATAAGATTTTACTCTGGTAAATGGAATGAGGCCTGGAGCAAACTTCAGTAAAGCATATGGCTAGGAAGATTTCCTACCAAGAAGGAGACAAAGAAAAAATGATAAATGATTATCTCCAAGAAGTAAAAAGAAATCTTCTTCAAAATATATCACAAATTGATAAATCAGATACTTCGATGAGAAGTGCGACAAGCGATGAGGAGGCGGTTGAAGAAGCTCAGCCAGCAGAAACAGACAAGATATTGTCAGCGTATGAAGTCGAAGACGCAGAAGAATTTCTGCAACGGATGAAATCCATAGATGAAAAATATGGCAAGTGATAAAAGACAAGAGACCTAAACAGTAGATACACTGTTTCAACAGGAGATATACTGTTACTCTACAATAGATATATTGTACAGGGACCCACATGGGACCCATTTTTACTGTATAAAGATTCTTTATGTCTTATTTTTTTATTATTTAAAGGGTCTTTACCTATTAAGTGGGAAGAAATTGATTTCCCAACTACATGGACTCTAAATTCGGTTATATCCCCAAGTCAGCTAACAGATGGGGTTACAAATTCTTAGTATTCTCATATTTTGCAAAATTCCGATGGTAGGATTTGTATTCAGTTTTCTGATAATAGTTATGCACCTCATAGGCAGTCTTTTTCTAATAATAGACTAATACCTACCGTGAGTTCTATTTATAATAGACGTTCTTTATCCAGTCATAGACTTTTGCCTGATATGCATCATATTTCTCCAATTGAACCTATTTATGGTCCAGCTCGTAAATGTGCTGCTTATTTACACACCATTACAGCTTATAGTAATCCGAAAGTAGAAAAGGTTAAAATTGACCCCCGAACGAATGTGGTTCAGGTAAATGATGATAGTTCCGACAAGGATATTCCTTCTGCCTCCGAGATGGAGTTTGATTTAAATAGTACTTAATGTTTTCACAACAAATTGATTTTAGCCCAGGTTCCCTGGCAAGAAAACATATCCAAAAGGAATTTTTTAGTGAAAAATGAAGCCGGTTTAAAATATGGTTTTTTGATACTTATAGTAAAGAAGATATAAATAATATCTCTCAAGAGTTCTATGAAACTTGTGCATTACATAATCAAATTATGTGTTTTGTTCCTTGGTTTATAACCACTTATCTGTTGTTATATGTTAATGTGATTGAAAGAACTTATAAAGATAGTAGTGGTAATCGTGATTGAAAGAACTTATAAAGATAGTAGTGGTAATCTCACAAAAGCGATTTACCCTCCGCAATCACCGTTTATATTACCTAATAATACAGGTATTAATTTCAAGGCTTTTCAAAAATTCATTGACGAAGATATAACTTCAGTCAGCATTTCTGAGATTAATAAACTTAAAAGATGGTATAACTAGTTTGAATATTGCTTCAACTTCTGATACAAAAAATGATCCTCAGATTGTTGCAACTCATGTTCAAAAACCTCCTGAGATTCAGGATTTTAAATTTAAATCTTTGAATGATTTAGAAGAACTTCTTGATAAAAAGTTTTTTGGTTTAAATATAAAACCAATAGATTTATCGAAAGTTTTTTCGGATAAAATAGAAACGACTGTTGATTATAAAAATGAAGTTTCTTTAGAGTTTAATAAACTCAGAGGTTATCCTAGAAAAAATAATAGTTATGCTAATAAACCCAGCATGCAGACTTATTATTATCCCCGTCATACTCCTCAAGATGTTTTGATAGAGGAACGCAATTGGAATCAGACTAATACATCTTATAATGGTTCCAAAATTTATGAATGGAATCTTGATGGCTTGATTGATACACAACTTATTATTCTAGTACATAGAATGCTTATGTATTCCACTGTCTGTAAAAGTGTTAAAAATACAGATAGAACTATTTGTAAAATGATTATTGCGGGGTTTACCGGTCAACTTCGAGGATGGTGGGATAACTACCTAAGTGTAGAAGAGAAAGCTTCTATTATTAATGTTGTGGCAACTAATGAAGGTGTTGATAACCATACCAGGCCCAGAAAAAATATGCTACTGTGGCCCATGAAATGCTTTGCATTGTTAAATGTGTTTTGAAATTTCAAGACGATCTTTATAATCAAAAGTTTTTGGTAAAAACTGATGCTCAATCTGTCAAATACATGTTTGACAAAGATTTCAAACACGATGCTTCTAAAATGATATTTGCAAGATGGCAAGCTCAATTAGCCCCTTTTGATTTTGAAATCATTTATAAAAAAAGGAATTGATAACTCCTTACCGGATTTCTTATCTAGAGAATATCTGCAATAAATCTAATGATTATCTGTTGCTATGCGTACAGGATGGATCCCCCGTGGATCACTAAAGGAAGAGGAAGGGGAAGATCATCCCCCAACTCACAAGGGAGATCATACTCCCAATCAGCATCATCAGGATCATTATACGGATCCTCGTCAAAACTCCCTGTTATACAGAGAGGAAAAATGAGTTTGTTTGATGAGAAGATTTCTCAAAAGGATGAATCATCCATTAATCTAAAGGATATTCCTGAAGATAGTCCGTTATACGTACATTTGAAGGCTTATTTAGCCACTTAAAAGCAAGGAGATACCTTTGCTTCTATTGCTAAAGAGGATATTGATGATATCAAATCCTTTGAAAAGGTACCAAAGAGAGAAATTATATTTTTCTTAGAAAATTCTGCTATTCAGATGAACAATGAACCTTGAAAGATACTCCAAAGGTATTTAATCGATGGTTTATACTACCCGGGTGAGTCATACAAAATTCAAAACTATTATGAATCTATTTTGATAAATACGGGAAGTGCAGAGTTTTTAGCATTTCTCAGGATATCATACTAATGAGAAAGTTTATAACTTCTCAAAAATTATTATTAAACGGATTATATCCATCAAAGAATGGGGTATATCCACCATGAGAGAAAGGCAGATAAGCTAACTTGAACTAGCCTCATTAGTGGTAGCTAGATTGATGATTCTTTCTCGAAGTTTGTTATCAGAAACTTCTTTTAAAAGTTCGATCACATTATCCGAAGTGATCGTGTTAACACCAAGATCTTGGAATTGCGATTGCAACTTATATATCTCATCATCTTCACAGTTACAAGTATCACCTTTGCAAGTAGTACAAGGATCATTTCCTTTATCATTCTCTGAAAAATCTAGAAGTTCTACATCAGAACTTGAATTAGAATCGGAGTAATCAGCATCCGAACCAGAAGTGTATAATAAACCATACACTTTATCAAAGATCTCATCATCTAATTCTAAAGTTTTCAACTTAGTCAACTTACAGTTGGGGGCTATATGACCAAAGTTTCCACACTTACAACATTTGATTTTTGATAGATCTCTTCTTGATCTATCTTTGGTAAATCTAGTAGACTTACGGAAGCTTTTTCTAACTTCACGTTCTTCCTTAGTTCTACGTCTGGATCTCCTTTTCCTGTGGGATCCTTCGATTCTGGAGGACTTATAATATCTGCTTTTGTCCTTATTATAGGCAGAAGGTCCGGATAAATCGAACTGGGTGCAAAAGTCTCCAAGCTGAGATCTTTCTTTAAGCTTATCCATCTTAAGCTGTTTGGACATAGCCAACTCATTACACAAATTTAAACCTTCTTGGGTGCAAACTCCAATAAGCTTGCCATAAGTATAATCCTTGTAGGGAATTTCAGTATGACTACCCCTTAGATTTTTTCGAACTCTTTCAGCAAATAAGGAGGGAAGCCCATCTATAAACTTGGCTTTCCAATGATCATATTTGTTTTAATAAGCTAAAGAGGATCAACTAATTAATTTGGGTTTACTTTGGACTTTGCATAATTACCTAGGAGACTATCTATTCAGTAAATATTTGTATTTTTATATGATTGTTGAACATTTGCTATCTTTGAATTTTCTTGTTTTATTATGTTTACGAATTAATATCTCTATATATCATGAAATTGTTATTTAAAAAGAAATGACCTAAAGTCTAGCCTTTCAAATTAGCAACCATTTGTCTAGATTTGTCAGTTGTTTATTAGCACATACAAAAACGAAATGGCTTTCCTAAGTTCCAATCAAAATTTGTGTCACTTCATCATTGGGATCGACATGCGAGTCCAACTACATCGCATTCATGTTGCATATTTGAATAGTCTCCATCTATATGTCCATTATCCTGCGCATTGACCATATTAATGATTTGTGTGTTCAATGAAGCAAACCACTAAAAACAAACTTTCATAAACATAAAACACAAGGAACTACACAGACATAATTTAAATGATAACGCAATAATAAAAAACCAAATATCGCTTTCATAAGTAATAAAATGAATGTAAACAAAACAACCCAAGACTCAGTGTCACGTGTACAAGAGCTTCTTCAACAAGGAATGAAAACTGATAAGAATCCGATACATCACGGTCCAAGACATAAAGAACATGAAATGAGACACTGACAATCTTACTTCAAGAGCAACATGTATGGGGTTAAAACCAAATTAGACAAGTGGACGAATAAAGGGGCAACATGTGGTGACTAAGACAGGTCAGATATGACTTAGCAGAGACGACATTGGATTCTGGCTCGGAGGCATGACCAGTAGGGATGGTTTCTCTGAGAAGACCAAGAGTCAAATGTAATTACGAATGCCCGGTTACATATTGATAATTACCCATCTAGCTCAGGAACCGTGAGACCGGGAATGGACTAATGACTGGTTGAGATAAGCTCAGGACTTCAACCGCCCCAACAAGAGGACTCAAAGTTGGAGAATTTGAGAATATTATCTTCACTCAACCTTTCCTATTCGAATGAGGATATTTTCAAATGGTTTCCCAATCTTCGAAGTCTTAAATTCAGCATTAGAGAACCATGGGATTGTTCATCAGAGAAGATTTCTTTTCTAAGGTTGGATGTCCTTAATGAACATGAAGAAGTTTCTGCACATTTTCATCGCTCTCCAGTCAGTAGACATGCACCTGAGCATCAGTTCTGAGATTTTCACTTCCCGTCGAGCTTGAAAGAACTGGAGTTGAAAAGCTTTAATCTGACATTCGATTCACTGTCAAGAATTGGGAGTCTACTGAACCTTCAATACCTGCTTCTACAAAGCACAATCATCCAACGGAAAGAATGGAACGTGGAAGAAGTCTCCTTTGAGAATCTCAAAGTGCTAACATTATATGGGTGTCTTTTTCTGAATAGCAGGTTGGAGAGGAATCCTTTCCCGTGCTCGAGAATATTTATATACAGAAGTGCCATGAGCTTATGGAGATCCCGGACAGTTTTGGGTATATCGCTTCATTAAAGTCTATCACAGGTTGGATAACCCTCAACTAAAAGATTCAGCCCTAACGATTAAGGAATATGTTGCAAAAATGATGGGAGAAGACAAGCTTGTGGTTATTTGATTTGAGTTCTTGTGCAAAGTGGTCAAATCTTTGTGAGTGTATACGAATTTATTAACTTCTCTTGTACATTAAGTTCCTCTTCAGTATAATCTTCTTTGCAGAGCGCATATTAAGGTTGACATACGATTTACTTTGGCCAGCACATCAACCAGTTGAGGCTTCAAATGATGGACCGATCCTCAGACTTTTATGTCTCTCCTTCCAACTGTTTGTTGTCCATTTCTTTTAATCCATTGTGGTTAAGCACTGTTTTTTCAATTGACTTCTGTTCAATTTCTTGCTTTCTCATTTGGCGAATAGAGGTGCTTATAGACAGCAGAATTTTCCTAAAAACAAGTAGTATTGTTTATGTTCCAAATGTGTTCTATTTGGATAAATGTACAAGAGAAGTTAATAAATTCATTGGAAAAAACTCCTCCATTCAAACACAATTCTATACTATCTTAGGTATAAGCAATAGCAAGTTGTTGAAGTTAAGTTGCTTAGCAGAAAATAGAGGTTCTGCTAACTGATTCCCTACTTTGGCAGGGTGACCATTTGAACTCACAATCTCCATAGTATGAGCCAAATACCATTTTCAAGAAAATCATGAATCTAACTTCGAGTAACAAAGACATTTAATGTGGTCACTTTCCCACATTGGACACTGTCTCTTTGATGTTGTTGTGCATATTCTGTTAGGTGAATGTGGAGTACTACAATGACTAATGCTAGAGTAGACCATTTCGAATTCGTGGACATAGCGAATTCAAATCAACAAAATCGAGAAGTGGGAGGACGATGATTATCAATAGAAATAGACAAACTGAAAAAGAGGGTGCTTGTTGTATGACCTTTCAAGAACGACACTACAAGATGTTTTGGTACTGATTTTTGGAAAACCATGATCAAACAGTTCATTCTAATCATTCTAATTCAATTCTTAGCTATTGAGGCACCAATTACAGTCATTTGGATTAATATCTTTCCAAATGGAAAAGCCCCAAACCAAGGAATTAGAGTCATTTAAACTTGAAACAAACATTAGTTTAACGAGGAAATGCTTCATCCAACATTGTCACAACTCATAACCAAGACATTTGAAACTGTACAACCATGCATTTTAGCACAAGATCTTTAACAGGGAGCGAACGGATGAATTGAAAATCATCTCTTGATAACAGATTGGACTAGAAATGTCAGCCAATTTTTTCTTGTAAATACAGAAAAGCAGATTAAGCAGACAAAATTTGCCCATCTTCAAGAATCATCATATTCCAGAATTCAGATATTCGAATCACAAGCCAATTGGTGACAACCCGTAGTGTAGAATTGAATCAAATATCCTTTCAACATTTAATTATTACTACCTATAGATTCACCAAGCGTGACATGGAACCAGAACACAGATTATTTAATAGTACAAGTACATAAAGCAGATTAAGTAGACCAAATTTGTGAATAGAAGCATCATATATTCATACTCCATATATTCCAACTTTTACAAAGCTATGATATTTTCGGTCCTAATTCCTGAATCATTTACAGAATTTTGAACTATACACCAACCTGGGAAAGTAATTGGAACATAAACCTTGAAGATATCCCAACTAATTGGTGACAAATGAATCAATATCTTTCAATTCTTGGTCCTAATTCTTGAATCACGAGCCTTAGAAAGTAACTTGAACATAAAACTTGAAAATCTTGGATCCCAATATAGCCCAATTTCATCACCAATACCCAATCCACGATCACTGAACAATTGAATGCATTTTAGACAATAGTCATCATTACTCAGCTTCATAAATCTAAAAATTTCGAATAGTTGCACCATCATACTTCTTAGGGTTATTCACCTCAGTTACATCCCATAAGACAACATTCCAGGTGATCCCATTCACAAAACTGTTGCCATCAGGCAGCTCCCAGTATCGAAAAATGTACTCAAATGCCTCGAAAAATGGAATCTCAAGGCTTCCTAGAACGAGCTCATCGCGGGTAATCTTTTTCTTGATCTGCCACGGGTTTTTCAGATGGATTATCGGGGCAGGGTATGTGTCCCTTATCTCTCTTAGTTCTCGAGTCACTACCCATGGAAAGTTGTTAACTTTGCACGCTTCTTCTTCGGCTTTTGATGGGAAGAATTTGTAAAAGAATGTCTTCTTCATGCTAAGCAAAGGCTTTTGATCAGCCATTGACGATGAAATTGTCAATGGCTGAAGAATTGAATTGGAAATTTGGGAGAGAATTGTAGCGGGAAACAGAGAGAAATTATCTTTTTCTGAACTGTTAAAACTGACTTCAGAACTTTAGGCGTTGTGTCTATTTAACATTTATAGGGCGGTTATATCAAATGACACGTCATTAGCATATGCTCAACTTTAGGCATAGTATTTAATATTTATTTGGTTGATTTATAGGCGGTTGTAATCTTTTTTTTTTTATAAAGGCAAAATTTCATAAATAGCTAACATTTAGGTAATAAATGAGATATCATAGCTAAAGTTTGCTTAATTACAGGATATAACTATAGTTTAGTAGCTAAATATACAAATCAGAGATGTATATACAAATACAAATTCGCTTTATAGATTTGTATATGAGCCCGAAATTCACTTTGTATACAAATACAACCCTTTAAGGATTTGTATATGAGCCCCGACATATACAAATACAAAAAAATTATATATTTAGTTATTTAGTTTAAACCTTAGCTACAAAATGTAATTATATTAAACTTTAGCTACGCCATGTAATTAAGTCTGAAATTTTTTTACGTCGCTTAATTTTTCCTTTTTTAAAAGACTAGATGTTAAAAATCCCGTATACGGACCCAACATTGTAAGTTTGATTTTTTCTTTTTATAAATGCAAAATTAATCAATTCTCATATTACATAATCAACATGGATTGTGGTGAGATGGTTGTGGTCCCTCTATACTTAATCAGAGATCTCGGGTTTGAATCCTGGATGTGAAAAAAATCTTGGTGGGAGCGTTGCCTCTAGAATGAGCCCTGCAATGTCCGATCCAAATATAGTCGAGCACCAATGTGGGTATCGAACACCGGGTGAAAAAAATGAGTTCTACATTTATACTTTTTTTTAAAATTTATTTAACTAAGCAATAACTTAAAATTGGTTAAATTGCCCAAATAACATAAAAAAGATTGCATGTTTCATTGCTTATTTGGATATCAAATTCTAACACTGAATTGAACACTTACTTTAGGTAATATGCTTTTCATATTTTGTATTTGAGCATTTTAGACAATAAATTAAGAGCTTGTTTGGATAGGATTAAAATATGATCAAACCAGCTTTTAATCTCTTTTTTAAAGCTTTTTTAAGTGTTTGTTAAAGTAAAAAAGGTAATTAAAAAAATTACAAATTGATTAAGAAAAGCTAAAAGCTGGAAACCCCCCCCCCCCCCCCCCCCCAACTTTTTACTTTTAACTTAAAAGTCTTTTTATGTTTGACCAATACATTTACTCTTTTATCCTTTATAATTTTTTATAATTTCAATACTACCCTTATTTTTCAGTCCCAAAATGTATGGAACTACTCTCATTTCTCATTCTCATCCCGCTTCTCTGACGTTTTCTTTCTCCTACAATAAAAAATGCTTAGCAACAGTTGTTTACCAAATACATTAAAGGTTTTTTTTTCCAATTTCAGCACTTTTTATCCAAACACTTATCTACTTATTTATAAGCACTTATTTTCAGCTTTTAATCACATCTGCTTAAAAGCTACTTTTTAAAGCAAATTCAAATAGACTCTAAAAATGCAAGTTTCAAATGTATTAATAAAAAATTTAAAAGAAACTAATATGTGATGATTGCAAATGAAAAGAAAAAAAATTATGATTGCTTGAATTTATATCTTGTGTATACCAAAACTAAGACAATTATTTGTTACAATAAACAAAAAAAAATATAGTTTCAAAAGAGATTTACATACATAATAAGACAATATAAAGACATTAAAGACATTAACAATTATTAACATGATATTTATTGTAGTTAAATGTGATGATTTACACACACATATACATTTAAAAAAAATTGAGTCTAAATATATACAATCTTCTCTAATTTATAAGTAAATGTAAATAAAATTATATATTTTTAGAAGATAAGAGATGTATATTATATGTTACTTTTGATTGTAATGTTTAAGAGAATTTAATGATTGTTGGATATTTATTGCAGAAGAGAAAGCACTCCCTTATTTTTTGCGAAAAATGCTTTTTTTTTCTCAAAAATGCTCATTTTAAAAATTTAAGGTGTTTGGCCAAGCTTTTGGGAGAAAATAAGTGTTTTTGGGGCGTAGCATAAGCTGTTTTTCAGAAGCTATAAAAAGTAGCTTCTCCCCAAAAGCACTTTTCTGAAAAGCACTTTTGAGAAAAATACACTTAGAAGCACTTTTAAAAAGCTTGGTCAAACACTAATTGCTGCTCAAAAGTGCTTTTAAGATTTATTGGCCAAACACAAACTGTTTTTAAACAAAAGTACTTTTTTTAAAAGTACTTTTGATAAAAATACTTTTCAAAATAAGCTGATTTTAGAACCTTGGTCAAACAGGCTAGAACTTTGATTAACACTTTAAGATATATATTTTTCATCAAATTAATATGAGAAGGATTGCGACTTATACATTAGTATTTTTCATATAGTTTTTGAATATGTGAGTTTTACATTTAAAATATTAAATTATTCTAATTAAATTTAGCTTAAAAAATTAGTCAAATTGACTCCCAAGCAAAATATGACAAGTAAAAAGTAACAGAGAGAGTATATATTAGATTCATATGTCGATTAAAATTTTACTCCCTCCATTTTAATTTATTTGTCCTACTTTTCTTTTTAGTATGTTTCAAAAAGAATATTCTTTCAATTTTAGAAAATCTTTAATTTTAACTTTCTGTATTACATGTTTAATATCACAATATTAAAGAGTATTTGGGTATAATTGACATATCTTTAATGTGATATCACATATTTTTTTAAAAAAATTATTTTCTTAAACTCACGTTAAGTTAAAATAGGACAAACAGATTGAGACGGAAGAAGTAAGTTCTATCCTCGTAGTATAATAGGAACAAATCTTGTCACTTAAATTGGAATTTGAAATATCGACTATCAAATAATAAAATAAAAAAGAATTAAATATATTGAGATTTAATGAAACTTACTTTTTAAATTACCTTTGGTTATATGAACATTTCAATTTGAAATTTCTTTTCAAAGAGCTTAAGTAGAATTTTAAAAAACATTTAATATATTAACATATTTTTATTATTCAATAAATATAATTTTATAAAATAATCAAATATGCAAGTAAAAACTAAACATAGATAAATTAAAATGCTTACCTACATATTTATGATTAACAGAGGAAACAAGACATTTAATGGGTCTTGAGAAAGAAACTTGGATTCTTCTAGAATTTATTTTGACTAATAATTATATAATTATAATTGTGCCCTTAAATAAAATTAGAATTATAAAATTGTCATTGGTCATCCAATGATAAGATATCAATTAGGGAGACTAATCGAAATTCAAATGCGAAAATTAAATAAACAAAAGATATGTGAATTAAAGCTAATTAATTAAGTTTATGGGTAACAAGGGACTTTATATTCTCACCTCCCAATTGAACCTAATTAACAAACAATAATTCCTCAATCAAACAAAGAGACAAATAAATGAATCCACAAATGGATTACTCTATGATTAATCAAGTAAAGAAGTTAACAAGCAATCAAAGGAATCCACCCCTAATCACTCAACTACCTATTAGGAATCCACCTAATAGACTATTAGGAATTCACCCAATAGATTTCTACAACTAGAGAACTAGATTGGGAATTCATTCAAGACTACAAGCTAAATTAGCAACTACAAGCTTTCAAAGCAACATTCAATATTGATCAAAATCTGATTAGCTAAGGGAAGGGAACCCCTATTTATAGCTATTACATAAAGGTCCAAAAGTGACCTTGAAAGATAGCCCAACATGGGCCCAACGCACTTGAGGTGCGTTTGGATGTGCGTTTAGCACCTCAGAGAGTGCGGGCAGCACAGTGCTTCGCACACTTGAATCAGAAGCTCCTCTGCAGCCTTGTGCGATGGGGTGTGCATTTGGCACCATGGAGAGTGTGTGTCGCACCTTCAAAACATATCACTGGCAGTCTCATCTTCCCATGCAATCATCCATAAGTTGTAGATCCTTGATCTACGCTCTTCAATGGTCTCCAATGCCTCTTTCTTCATGAATAGAGCTTGTAAGGCTTGGAGTTCTTTATCTTGTCTCCTAGTGAATGGCCTCGTAGGAGTTGTGCCGGAAAATATCGTATCATCCTCCCCTTCTTGAAAAGGATTCGTCCTCGAATCCATAGCTTCACCTACAACACAAGAAGATAGATCACTCACATTGAAAACATTGTGAATATTATACTCACATGGTAGATCGGTCTTGTAGGCGTTGTCGTTGATCCTTTCAAGCACTTGGTATGGGCCATCACCCCTTGGACTCAACTTCCCTTTGCGAAGTTGTGAAAACCGTTCCTTCCGAAAGTGAACCCAAACCCAATCATTGGGTTGAAAAATCTCTTTCTTTCTTCCATGATTTTTTCGGAGAGCCACCTTGGAGTTGTTCTTTTCCATGGCCTCCCTTACCTTTATGTGAATCTTCACCATCTCTTTCTCCATTCGCTTTGCATCTAATCTCACAACAATATCACTAGACAAAGAGTTTAAAGATAATGGAATCAATGGGTTGAACCCATAACACACTTCAAATGGAGTCATGCCAATAGAGGAGTGAAGAGACCGATTGTAAGCAAATTCAATCAAGGGAAAACGGTCCTCCCAAGAAGTTGGGGATCCTCTAATCATGCAACGAAGCATGCTCACAAGACTCCTATTAACTACTTCGGTTTGACCATCCATTTGACGATGACAAGAAGTAGAGAACATGAGTTTGGTACCAAGGGTACCCCATAGACTCTTCCAAAAATGGCTAAGAAACTTGGAGTCCCTATCACTAACAATAGTGCGAGGTACTCCATGCAATTTAAGTACATGAGTGACAAACAAAGATGCAACATGAGATGCATCATCACATTTATGGAATGGAATAAAATGAGACATTTTAGAGAACCGATCCACTACCACAAATATACTATCATGCCCTCATTTGGTTCTTGGAAGTCCCAACACAAAATCCATAGAAATGTCCATCCAAGGACCAAGAGGGGTAGGGAGAGGTGTGTACATACCTTGGGGTCGTGTCTTGGACTTGGCTTGCTTGCATTCGAGGCATTGCCCACATAGCTTCTCCATATCGTGCCTCATCTTTGGCCAATAGAATTGCTCCATGAGAATGTCAAGTGTTTTATTGACACCAAAGTTCCCCATCATTCCACCACTATGAGCTTCTTTGAGGAAGATCTCCCTCCATGAACTCATGGGAACACTCACTTTGCCATCCTTGAACAAATAACCATCAATCATTTGGAAATGTTCCACATGATTCCCTTGGCCAAGTTCATAACAAACCTCCTTGAAGTCGGAGTCCTTACAGTAGAACTCTTTTCAGCTTTCAAAACCCATCATTCTAGAAGTCAAGGTGTTAACCAATACGAACCTTCTAGACAAAGCATCGGCAACCACATTTTCTTTCCCTTGCTTGTAGTGGATTACATAAGGAAATGTTTCAATAAACTCCACCCACTTAGCATGGCGCTTGTTCAACTTTGATTGGCTCTTTAGATGCTTCAAGGACTCATGATCCGTCCTTATCACAAACTCTTTGTGCCATAGATTGTGTTGCCAATGAGCCAACACCCGCACAAGTGGATACAATTCCTTATCATATGTTAAGTAGTTCAATGAGGCCCCCTTTAGCTTTTCACTAAAGTAGGCCAAAGGCTTTCCTTCTTGCATCAATACTCTATCAATGCCAACACCCAAGGCATCACACTCAATTTCAAAAGCTTTATCAAAGTCGGGTAATGGCAACAAAGGAGAAGTGCTCAACATAGACTTTAATTCTTGAAAGTCTTTTTCTTGAACATCTCCCCAAATAAAGGGCGTGTCCTTCTTGATCAATTCGGTTAGAGGGGAAGCAATAGTGCTAAAGCCTTTCATAAAGCGTCGATAGAAACTTGCCAACCCATGAAAACGCCTCACTTTGGTTGCATTAGTAGGAGTTGGCCAAGATCTAATAGACTCAACCTTCTCATCATCCACCTCTACACCATTGGCACTCACCACAAACTCCAAGAATACCACCTTCTCCACACAAAATGAACACTCTTTGAGATTTGCAAAGAGCCTTTCACGTAGTAGGACATCAAATACTTGCCTCAAATGGCCAACATGTTCCTCAATGGTCCTACTATAGACAAGTATATCATCGAAATAAATGACAACAAACTTATTGATGAAGGGCTTCAACACATGGTTCATCAACCTCATGAAAGTGCTAGGGGAATTAGTCAAGCCAAAAGGCATAACTAGCCACTCATACAACCCAAACTTGGTCTTGAAGGCCGTCTTCCATTCATCACCCGGGTTCATACGAATTTGGTGATAACCACTTCGAAGATCAATCTTCGAAAATATACTTGAGCCACAAAGTTCATCAAGCATGTCATCAAGTCTAGGAATAGGATATCGATACTTCACCATTATTTTGTTGACGGCTCTATAATCAATACATATCCTCCAAGTGCCATCATTTTTGGGAACAAGGATAACTGGTACGGCACAAGGGCTAAGACTTTCTTTGACAAGTCCCTTTTCAAAGAGTCCATCAATTTGCCGTTGTAACTCCTTAGTCTCCTCCGCATTGCTTCTATATGCCAGACGGTTTGGAATTTGAGATCCGGGCATAAAATCAATTTAATGTTCGATACCTCTCAAGGGTGGAAATCCATCGGGCATCTCTTTGGGAAATAAACCCTCATATTCTTTCAAAAGAGATGATATTATACTAGGCAAAGCGCTAGAATCTTGGTTGGCATGCAACAATAGATCCTTGTTGACAAGGCACACTAGAAAGCGTTCCTTATCAACACCTTTCAAACAATTACTTGGCTTAGCTATCATGCACATCTTGTTCTTCTTTTTAGCTAAGCCATCTCCTTTTTCTTGCACACATGTAGAGCTTGTACTAACATCCTCCACCAATTTCATTTTCTCCCGGAGCTCTTTCATGATCCGGTAATCTTCACTAACTTGGTAGGGAGTTAAAGGAGCAAGAGAGAACTTTCGACCACCAAATACAAAAGAATACTTGTTGGTTCTCCCTTGATGTACAACATCTCTATCAAATTGCCAAGGTCTTCCAAGGAATATATGACAAGAAAGCATAGGTACAATATCACAAAGAACTTCATCTTGATATTTATCAATGCTAAATTTAATACTTACTTGCTTGAGGACCTTTATTTCACCGCTTTCGTTGAGCCATTGGAGCTTGTAAGGATTAGGATGTTTCTTAGTAGGAAGTTGCATTCGTTCCACCAAAATATCGCTCACAACATTGGTACAACTCCCGCTATCAATGATCAAGGCACAAATCTTATCTAGGATCTTGCATCTAGCATGAAACAAGTTTTCCTGTTGATCAAGCTCCTCTTTAGCAATAGCTCCCATAATCCGCCTCACAACACAAGACAAATTTATGTCCAAGGGCAATGGCTCATCATCATCGCACTCTATAGGCAATCTTGCATTCACAAGCATAGCAAAGTTTGGCCTCTCTTCTATCCTCTCATCATCATTCAAAGGTGTTTCATCATCATCGCCTTTGGGTTCTTCATCACCACTCTCTTCACCACGCTCTTCATCTTCTTCGGTATGGTACCCATCCCTGTAAGCCACAATTGTTCTTTGGTTGGGACACTCACTAGTAATGTGTCCCCTTCCTTGACATCTAAAACATTGAATGGTGGAAGGACGAGGGAAGATAGGTTTCGATTAATTACCTTTCTTATCCTTGTCATTCCACTTTGGCTTATCAACTTTATCTTGAGTAGCTTAACCGCTACCCTTTGTGTACTACCAAGTGGTAGAAGACTTCCACTTGTCATTGTTTTTGTTCCATGAAGAAGTTGTAGTACCCTTGGCTTTAAATGACTTCTCATTTTTCAAGTCAATCTCTACTTTGGTAGCATCATGATAGGCTTCCTCCAAGCTAGCATAGTGTTTGAGTCGCATTGCCTTTGAGATATCTTTCTTCAAGTTGGTGAGAAATCGTATCACCGTGTTCAATACCGGTTCTTCAAGCTTAGACTTCAATCTCAAGCTTTCAAACTCATCATAATACTCTTAAACACTTTTGGTACCTTGTCGAAGGAGGTACGCCTTCTTAATAACTTCTTGATGATAGGTAGGTGTAACATACCTCACTTCCATAAGGGCTAGCAACTCTTGCCATGTAGGCAAATCATAAACGAGATCTCAGGCTCATTCTCTCAGCTTGGACTCCCACCATGTGAATACATATCCCTCAAATTGAGTAAGGGCATATTGGCTTTCATCGCATCCAAAATATTATTGGTGAGGAATATCCGCTCACTTTGTATTCACCATTCAAGGAATTCTTCCGGATCACTACTACCTTTGAAGGTTGGAAGAGTAACCTTGATGGTATTCAAACTCCGTTCATGGTCACCACGATCTCCTTATCGATAGCCATACCTATCATCATTGTGGCCAACATATCTATCACCTTGATACCCATATTGATCACCGTTATGATCATCAAACCATTCACCTCGATCTCCATTCCCTTGCTATCTTGCACATTGATTCCGACCATAACCTCCATATTGTACCCTATCTCTAGGTGCATCATAACCTTGTCGACCACCATATTGAGGACCATCATAATTCCGATTAACATTCATTCCCTCAAACTCTTTGAAGAGTAGGTTGTGGTGGTTATCTTGGTAAGGCTCTTGGTTTTGGTTATGTGGTACATGCAAGTTAGCATGTGATGCATTTCGAAGTGGAGCTTGGTTTTGGTTTGTTACAAAAGGACGTTTGTCATGACCCGATTTCTCAGGTCATGATGGCACCTACAACCCCCCAGTGGGAGAACCAATTCCCATAGCCCAGAATGGTTAGTAATGGGCTGCTACCAAATCAATACACATAATAAGCAGAAAGTAAGCGGAAGCAGAATATAAAGATAAGACAACGCGGAAGCAATTTACCCGAATATATACATAATGAAACTATACCAACCCTAAGACTTAGTATCGACAGTACAGAAGCTTCTAATAGAATACAAGTGCTAGAAGTAACAAAATGATAAGTGCAACTGTCTCCGAATATACAAAGATTAATAGTACAAAAGATGAGATATGGTCAAGCCCCGACCATCAGACACTCACCCTAGTCTCGAATATCCACAAAATCTGCACGAGTCTCCAACACAATCAATGGTGAGAACTCAACCAATATCTACACAGAAAGTGCAGAAGTGTAGTATGAGCACCAAAACAATGGGTACTTAGTAGGCATCATCGGCCGACTGAGCGCATATAAGATATAAAAGCAGTAAGTAACAGATAGCAAGAAAGCAGTCACTGAAGCAATAAAGGAAGCACAAGGAGATAGCACAAGGAATAGACAACCAAAAGCTACAAGTAAAACATGTTATCACAGATATACAATTACACAGAAACACAGGTGAAGGAAAGGAGAACGCACCTGGAGTCCTTGCACAACAATATAAGTAAATACAGAGAGAGAGAGTTGAGAAAATGGAGGTATACCGGTAACCTCAAGTAAAAGGAAAAGACGTAAAATAGTCTAACATACTCAAAATGGAATCAACAAGTATAAGGAAATCATAACACCAATCCAATCACATGATAGCATAGCCAGGGAATCACCTCACAAGTACAACCCTAGGATGAAATGACTAGACCATAATAACTGAGAGATACCACTCAACTTCCCACAAGAATAGAACCAGAATCTCACACTCTGCTCAGAAGGCCACATAAAAGTGCCTCAATAAGATAAGACTCCCTAGCCCTCTCAATAATCAGACATCCCATAACCGAATCCTCAACAGGTTAACCATCACTAATCCATTGCTAACTGAGTGCCAAGACAAACTCTAAATAAAGACATGACTAAATATAGTCTACCTACAGTCCCAATGGCCGCCCATACAATCGAGGAACGCAATCAAGTGAAAATAAACCCTCCGGCATCTCATACTACCGGAGCGTACAATCAACAAACAAAAAACAAGGGTGGAGCCTCAAACAATGAATGATATGATGCATGAAGATCTCAAGTGAAAAGGTATCTCTATATGTACCTCCTCCGGTGCCGATCGGGCCCGGCGGGTAGGTTCCATGAAAGGACACTGCCTGTATACCTCTACTCCGTCGTATACCCTCCCTCTGGCACACGTAGCTCGAAGCTCGAGGCCTAGAGCAACAAGGTCCATGGAGGTTGCGGACCCCATACTAAAACTCAGTATCAAGACATGTCACCCGGAAGCAAGTCTGGGATCAAGATAGAGACCCAGTCTTGAATATGCATGCCCAGACCCTGTCCAGGACTAAAGTAGTAGGAAATGTCTCAAAAACCCCTCCAAGGATGCCCGGGCATAAACGGGTCTAAAACTATAGTACATTAAGTCTAGTGCTTCGCCCGGCAGAGACTAGTATCAGTAATAAAATCAATTCTGGTGATCTGCCTGGCAGAGACTAATACCAGTAATAAAATCAGTGCGAAAACATCAAAAATCTCCTTTTCTATCATCAACAGTATAAAAAATGGCCCTCAGGGCCATGCAAATTTAGGAAAACTGTTGCTAGTGGCTCGCAGCCAAGACTATAGTAAAACATGCAGGGGAAAATATTTTTCATGGATGATATGCTTGCACACAAATATAAAATTAGCCCAACGGCTCACAACAACTCCTATCAGCCCTGCACAGGCCCAACAGCTACTCAGCAGACATAACCAGCCTAAAAAGATCCTCCCTATGTCCGGGTCTCGCGGACATTCCCCAAATAACCCACCATCTATGTTCCAGAGTCAATACAAGGCCACACAGGACCACAAGGATAATATACAATACGATGCGAATACTACAAACAATGTATGAATTAAACGGAAGAACAAGGCAGACAAGGTCTGGGGTACCAACCTATAACAACTCACCCAAGGATGTTAATTAATGCAGTTATAGTCTATATACGCAGAATCTAGGTAGAGAAAGCCATAACCTACCTGTCATCCGATGACTAGCTGCAGGAATGACATCGTCCAGGCTCGAACTACTCTGAGAAGCTCCAAATCCAACAAAAAATACTTTCAACTGAAGCCCCAAAGGGGTCTCTATGAAGCCTGACCAACCAAGGTAATGGGACAATTGCTAGAATCGACAAGGCTGCAAGAACGAGCCATAGCCAATTGATAAGGTGTTAATGTCACACTCGCGACCAACCAACTCCAAAGCATAAAATGAGGCCAATAACAATAATAAATGGCAGCTAAATCCAACAACAGTATGTTAACCACATCTCAAAGGAGCGACGAGCTCCCGAGGCACTATTTCAAGGCATACTTCACGTTGTTCAATCCAATCACCATCGTATGCGATCTCAATAAGAATTGCAAGAACTTCCCAATCCCTCCAGCACCTTACCACAACCAGTTCACCACAACAATAACCAAACATAATAAGATAAAGGGGCTGTCCAAAGCCACAATATCCAAAACACCACTTCGTGGCTCGGAAAGCTGTAAAAATGATACTGGAACATGTAATTACGAAGGAGGATCGTAGGGGAGAGATTTACTGGACAAAAATATTCAATATTCCAATATAAACAACCTGCCTCCTTGCAGGAACAAAATAGATCCAAGCCCAACAAGAAACTAGTACAAGTTATTGGAAAATATGACTTTTCGTGACTAGAAGATTAGAATCTCGATTTAACAAATAGATAAGTGTACGGGATCCTTACCTTTCCAATATAACTCCTTAGCTACTGCAAAATACCCAATAAACATATGCTAGCTCGCTGCATCAATACCCATGAAGATACGCCATGAAATCGACGGGACAAACTACACCAAAATGACGAGCTCGCGACGTAGAGCAACTTCCGTTAAACTTCCGAATTGAAAGCATCAAGGTCCATAGATTATTTAGGGACTTTCCCTCTGATTTTCAGTAGATTTTGGGTGAAAAGTATGAGTTAAAACAAAGGGAAAATCGGCTTTTATAAAGCTAAACCGACTTGGGAGGGGCCCCCATCTTGACGTGCCTGCTTGTGCAGTCTTACGAAAATGTGAATATCTCTCTATTCTGAAATCGTATGGACAAACGGTTTAGTGCGTTGGAAACTAAACTCATAGACTTTCGATTTAGTATATTTGGGTCCCACTAATTATTTATAGATTGGGATAAACACCCCAAGACATTTAACCCAAATTTAAAGAAAATTCCTTAAAGGAATTTACAATAACTTTTTCCGACTTTGGTTTCGCAACTTGCTTGACTTCAAAATTTAGCGTACGACCATTTTGTGATTATAATACCTCATAACACATCCTTCTTAGTATATTAGACACTATTAGTCTTACCCCAAAGGTACGGGTTAATTTAAACCTTCTAAATGGGCGAGGTGTTACACGAGGCATTTATTTAACTCGAACTTTTGTGTAAGGGATTCCTTTGACCTAGAACCTTGGTTTAATTCTTTGATATTACCAAGAATGTTAACTGAAGTCAACGATTTCCAAAGTTGAAGCTCTAAAATGAGGGACAGTCATAAAGACCAAACAAACGGCCCGAGCACCAAACTACCGATCCCGACAAGCCATAAATGACTTGGGGCCGCTACAAGTAAGTTCTAACGGTAGAAGAAAGGCGAAAATGTGTACATGACCAGAAGGGTCATTACAACGTTCCTCTTGTAGTGGGTAATTTGGATGAGTGGGGTTTTGTCTAACATTGTTCGGATAGTTTGACATTTGGAAAGGAGGTTGTTGGTTATGTGGTGTGGAGCTTGGATTGTTTTGGGGGTTGCATAACTCTCGTGCATGCCCCGGGGTAATAGTCATTGAGGAAATCGTGTTCCTATTTTCTCCTGATCCATGAGTGGTTTGAGGTGAGTCTTCTCGGTTGGGACTCTCAACAATAACCATCCGATCCTCCATACGATCCATCCTTCCTTTCATGATAGCTAGACCTCCCGTTAAGTCCGCTATCTTCCCATTCATGTCCACCATTTGCTTAGTGATTAAGGCAAAGGCTGCCTCCATGTTAAAGGACCCGTGTCCCTCATAAGCACTATCAATTGCTTTTGACATCGTACCTGCAAAATTCAACAAACGAGATTAGTAGCAAAGGTTCCTCACCCTCTCGTATGTGAAAACTAAACTTACCTTCTAACCGTCTTCCAAAGATTGATAGTGAACTACCTTCACTCAACCAAGTCACAAGTCACCTATACTTTGTGGAGGAATGGATTCTTGTTTCTCGAAAGAAGGATGACTCAAAATCAAACGGACTGCGCCAAGAAGGTTTTCAACAATTGCTTAAACGAGAAAAGCTTCACAAACAATTGGTATGAAATGAAACGAATGCAAGAGATCTAATTACAATAAAGTAGAACAATACTTGTCGTAAATTAGTCTTAAGATTTCTAGATGATAAGATAATCAAAGAAATGAAACAAAGAAGATTAAACCTGAGATTTGTTGGAGGAAACTTGATTTGGAACTGTCCGTTGGTGCGCCGCGATGTGCAAAACGCACAAGAGGAAGTGCCCACCGCACCTTACTTCTCACAACAAAACAAAACTAGTCCTCCCTGGTGCGAAGTTCTAGTGCATTTCGCACCAAGCAAAGTGCTGGTCGCACCTCACTTCGCACAGCACCAGGCAGAACACCTGAAGCCTCTGCGTTTGTACTCGTTTTTCAGCTTTTTTTACTTTTTCTTCTTAGTACTTGTCCCTTTTGGTAAATTCCCTTTGGTACAAATACAAATACCTTTTACCTTTACTCCTTCTTTGGATCAAACAACTTTATTTCACCCTCTTCTTCAACAATCACCTTGAAGAACACCAAGAACACCTATGAATTTCAAAATTTTCAACTCTCTCAATTTAACTCGGAATGACTCCAAATTTTAAATGTAGCCTCTCCTCAATATAGAGAACAAGGCCGATACAAATTAGAATCAAATCACTCCAAATTGAAGAGACCCATTTTGTGTTCTTCAAGTTCTTCAAAACCCAAAAATGGTAGATCCTTCAAACCTCAACCAAATTCTACCAAACTTGAGATTCAAGCTCCTTATGAATAAGAGATCAAAGCCCAATAGGTTTGAAGCCTTCAATCAACACAGATATTGAACTTGTTCTTCAAGCTTCTTCACCCAACGATGGTGAAATCTTTAATTCAACTCTAAACAAGCTCAAATCTCAGATCTAGACTCAATTGATATTAGAGAACACAAATCTAATATCAGATTTTCAAACAAAACACTAGATCAACAAATTTTTTTGTAGGAATTTTCTAAAAATGTTTTTCAACCTATTTTTTTTTCTTCAAATTTTCAAATTTATGAACCTAGGATTAAGAATTGTGGGAACAATCCTTTAGCCTAAGCTCTGATACCAAATGATAAGATCTCGATTAGGGAGACTAATCAAAATCCAAATGCGGAAATTAAATAAATAAAAGATATGTGAATTAAAGATAATTAATCAATTTTATGGGCAACAAGGGACTTTATACCCTCACCTCCCAATTGAACCTAATTAACAAACAATAATTCCTCAATCAAACAAAGAGACAAACAAATGAATCCACAAATGGATATCTCTATGATTAATCAAGCAAAGAAGTTAACAAGCAATCAAATGAATCCACCTTTAATCACTAAACTACCTATTAGGAATCCACCTAATAGACTATTAGGAATTCACCCAATAGATTGCTACAACTAGAGAACTAGATTGGGAATCCACCTAAGACTACAAGCTAAATTAGCAACTACAAGCTTTCAAAGCAACATTCAATATTGATCAAAATCTGATTAGCTAAGGGAAGGGAACCCCTATTTATAGCTATTACATAAAGTTCCAAAAGTGACCGTGAAAGATAGCCCAACATGGGCCCAACGCACTTGAGGTGCATTTAGCACCTCAGAGAGTGTGGGTCGCACAGTTCTTCGTATACTTGAATCAGAAGCTCCTCTGCAGCCTTGTGCGATGGGGTGTGCATTTGGCACCATGGAGAGTGCTTGTCGCACCTTCAAAATAGATCACTGGCAGTCTCATCTTCCCATGCAATCATCCATAAGTTTTAGATCCTTGATCTACGCTCTTCAATGGTCTCCAATGCTTCTTTCTTCATGAATAGAGCTTGTAAGGCTTTGAGTTCTTTAGCTTGGCTCCTAGTGAATGGCCTCGTAGGGGTTGTGTCGGGCGAAATTGTATCATCCAACCATGGCTCTTGAGAAAGAATTAGATTATTCTAGAATTTCATTTTGACCTAATTATACAATTATAGTTTTGCCCTCAAATATAGTTAACATTACTAAAATGTCCTTGATAGTCCTTCTCATGGCTCTTCTATAATTTAAACTAGTTTTGAGAACGTGCGTTGCACATTTGTCCCTTGTTACTGTAAAACAAAATTGTATAGGATTAAACACTTTTGCTTGAAACAATAATAACACCATATTGTCACGACCTAGACCGCCGTGAGTGGAACTCACCCAACCCCCTTGTGAGCGAACCATCACTTCCCCGAACTTAATCGTTCTAACAGCTCAAAACCAGTGCATAAAATAAACTAGCAGTTCAATAACAATAAATCAACTTCATTAATATAAACCAGCGGAAATTACCCCCTAGAATCTGAAAGTCGCAGTACCAAACACTTCTACCAATGTCTAGAGTACGGAGATGCAACCCCAAAAATATAAGGAAATAGTCTAAGCCCGAAACAAATGTGCTACAACACTAATAATAAATTCAAGGCAGCTCGATCAAGCGGCTCACCCTTGAAGTCTGGAACGTTGGTACTACAGATGAGGTTGCATCTCAGTCGATGGAAGATTGCCTGTACTCACAAGAAGAAAAAAAGCAAGTGCAGTATCAGTACACCACCACTGTGTACTGGTAGGATCATCAGCCAGTTCTAAATAAACAATGTATAATTCAGTACAGCAAATCAAGTACAAGTATGGAAAACATGCAATAAGTTAATAGGCTCATCTAGACTACAAGTCTCTACCTAGATGGTTTCACATGAAGTCCACTTCTTATAAGTCTAAGCCACAATCACAAAATTCGATAACTCATCCTTATTACCTAGCCCAGACCCACCCTGGGATCCCTTCTAAACAACACCTAAGTGTTAAACAAACAACCCGGCCTAATCCAAGACCAACTCAACAAATATAACAGGATTCCCGGTTACTCAAGGACCACCAGTGAATATCACAATTCAATATGAACAGCCCAGTCCACTCATGGAACCAATAACAGTCAATGCAATGCAACAATATCAATGCCATGATGCAGTAAAATAAACCCGTACCAGGTGTGGTACCTGAGCCAACCGTTAGTATTTCATACCAGGCGTGGTACTCATGCCAACCATTTGTTATACCCATACCAGGCATGGTACCCGAGCCAATCATTAGTATATATGTACCAGGCGTGGTACCCGAGCCAACTGAATGTCAATAATCCACAGTCAAAATAATGAACAAATAACTTGTAAACCAACAAGCAACACACCGTTCAATTCACAGACTGTAAAACAGGACCCTTAGACATTCTACACAATCCCTCTAAGTTATGCAATTCATACAAACACTTATATAAGAGTACAAAATATACAACATTCACAGGAATTCGTAAGCCATCACCTACCTCAAAATGATCCCAGCTCTACTCAACCCGAGCTTTCCCGTGTTCCAGATTCCTTTCTCGTTCTTGGTCTAAAATAACATACAAGTACATGAAATTAACAAACAAAGCCTACACATTACCCAGATTACACAAAATCCCAGAACCCTAGGCCACACATGATCATTCCACCCTTTTCTCGGGCTTTCCTACAATTAATTTCCCTAGTTCTATCATATTCACGGATAAAAATGGAGAATTTAACAACATATGATCATTATATTTCACTTTTAACAATCCCCAAGAACTTTCATGTTTAGAATCCCCTTTCTTCCACGGATTCCACCATTCCTAGGTTATTCCAACCTTCCCCCAAGTTCCCTCCTAGCAATTCTACTGCATAGAAATAGTAGTGCGAAGTTTGGGGAGTAGAAACCTTACCTTAGGGAATAAACAAGATGAAGAACGGAGGAAAAATGCCTGAAATTGCTCTAGCTCTAGAAAACTGAATAATTTTGGGAAGTTTCTGCATTAAAACCCAAGTTCCCTCCTAGCAATTCTACCGCATAGGAAAATTAGTGCAAAGTTTTGGGAGTAGAAACCTTACCTTAGGGAAGAAAAACGATGAAGAACAGAGGAAAAACGCCTGAAATAGCCCTAGCTCTTCTCCCAAATGAATTGTAGAAAACTAAATTATTTTGGGGAAGTTTCTGCATTAAGAACCCATCGGCCTGCTATAGCGGTCCCCAATCTACTATAGCGGTCTCTCTATAGCAGACGACTTCCGCTATAGCAGTCTTAAGCGGTGTTGACCGCCTTGACCACCGCTATAGCAGTAATTTCCACCGCTATAGCGGAGGTCGCTACGGAGGAGCTGTTCCACTCATCACGGATAAAATGTTTGGAAATCTCCAAAATTTGGTCCTTTTACAACACACTTGCTTCCCCCGATGACTCAAAATAACCCCTCTATGTCAAGTGCATTTTCGGGAGTTCTACTTACCCAATTTTGATTCCGAAAAGTCCCCCGGAAACCTTTTTGTCTTGGATACATGGGAAAGTAGCTCAAAAAAAGACACCTAACCCAATCCTTACTCGGATTTCCCTAGACTCTACCTCACTCCAAAACAGGCTGAGACTAGCCTAGCCCAAAATTTCAAACCCCCAAACCCGGAGTTTTCTAACTCTAAAACTTGGCACGATTGGACTACCCATAATGATAGACCCAGTCATTACAACAGATACCAATTTACCCATTGTTCATCCTCGAACGATCAAACCTAAATTTATGGAAATAAAGGAAAGAAAGTGTAGTACCTGAATCCTCAAACAACTGAGGGTACTTGTCTCGCATGTCCTTCTCGGTTTCCCAAGTGGCTTCCTCAACCAGACGATGCTTCCACTGAACTTTTACCATGTCAGTCACATTTGTCCTCAACCATCGGACATCCCGAGCAAGAATTAAGACTAGTTCCTCTTCATAACGAAGATCCTTGTCAAAAAGTACCTCGTCCCACTTGATGATGTAATCCCCATCCCCATGGTATTGCTTAAGCATGGATACATGGAATACTGGATGGACGCTCGACAAACTGGGCGGCAGTGCTAACTTGTAAGTCATTAGCCCCACAATCTCAAGAACCTCAAACAGACCAATGAACCGAGGGCTAAGCTTGCCCTTCTTACCAAATCGCATAACTACCTTCATTGGTGACACTTTCAATAATACCTGTTCACCAACCTGAAATTCCATGTCCCGGACCTTGCGATCTGCATACTCCTTTTGCCTATTTTGGGCAGCCAGGAATTTGGCCTGATTGCCCCTTACCTTTTCCTGTGCTTCCTTTATTCAGTCCACACCCAGGGGCTTTACATCGCCTTCCTCAAACCACACAACCGGTGATCTGCAGTTCCTCCCATACAATGCCTCAAACGGTGCCATGTCAATACTGGAGTGGTAGCTATTATTATACGAGAACTCGCACAACGGTAGAAATTGGTCCCAATGACCCCCGAAGTCCATCACACATGCTCTCAACATGTCCTCCAATACTTGGATCATCCTCTCTGACTGGCCATCCGTCTGACGATGGAAGGTTGTGCTAAAAGTGAGCTGTGTACCCAACTCTTCATGTAGCTTACCCTAAAATTTAGAGGTGAACTATGTACCCCTATCTGAAATGATGGATAGTGGTACCCCATGCAATCTCACACTCTCCTTCATGTAGATCTTAGCCTATTATTTCGAATTGTAATCTACCCTGACCGGAATAAAATGAGCGGACTTGGTCAGCCTATCAACAATGACCCAAATTGAGTCATACTTCCCCAATGTCTTGGGAAGACCCACCACGAAGTCCATGGCTATCCTTTCCCACTTCCACTCTGGGATGGGCATCCTCTGAAGTAGTCCTGCAGGCCTCTAGTGCTCATACTTTACCTGCTGGCAATTCTGACACTTGGACACAAAGTCCACTATGTCCCTTTTCATTCTGGGCCACCAGTAACGCTGCCTTAAGTTTCTGTACATTTTGGTCACACCCGGATAAATTGAGTACCGTGAACCATGGGCTTCCGTCAAGACTTTCTGAATTATATCATCAACCCGAGGAACACAAATCTTCCCTCTTAAATTTAGTACTCCACCAGAGTCTAACGTGACATCCTTGGATTCCCTGGATATTACCTTACCTCGAAGCTTACTCAGTTTCAGATCCTGAAACTGTTTGGCCTTTATTTCCTTTATGAAGGTGGCTTTCACCTCAACGCTGGCCAACAACCCACCTTGATCTGAAACACCCAAGTGCATGAACTTGGCCTCCAAAGCCTAAATTTCCCTTGCTAGTGGTCATTTGGACACCCCCAAACAAGCCAAACCACCCATGCTAACTGTTTTCTGGCTCAATGTGTCTGTCACCACATTAGCCTTACTCGGATGGTACTGAATAGTCACATCATAGTTCTTCAGTAGCTTCATCCACCTTCTCTGCCTCAAATTCAAATCCTTTTGCGTGAGTACATGCTGTAGACTGCGATAATTTGTGAACTCCTCACACTTTACACCATAAAGGTAGTGTCTCCAAATCTTTAGTTTAAAAACCACCGCTGCCAACTCTAGGTCATGAGTCAGGTAGTTCCTCTTATGCACCTTCAACTGCCTGGATGCATAGGCTATCACATTCCTATCCTGCATCAATACAGCACCCAAACCAGAATGTGAAGCATCACAGTAAATAATAAAGTCTTTACCTTCAACCGGTAAGGATAAAACAGGAGCCGTGGTCAAAAGTGTCGTGAGCTTTTGGAAGCTCTCCTCACACTTGTTAGACCACACAAATGGTACATCTTTTTGTGTCAGCCTGGTCAGGTGAGTAGCAATAGACGCAAAATCCTTAACAAACCTCCGGTAGTACCCTGCGAGTCCAACAAAACTCCTCACCTCAGTCACAGAGCTAGGCCAGACCCAACTCTTGACTACTTCTATTTTTTGGGGATCTACCATCACCCTCTTTTCTGACACTACATGCCCCAAGAACGAAACTGAAGTCAACCAAAATTCACACTTGGAGAACTTCGCATAGAGCTTTTGCGTTTCAAGATGTCCAACATAATACAAAGATGATTAGTATGCTCCTCCCTACTCTTGGAGTAGATCAAAATATCATCAATAAACACAATCACGAAGGAATCCAAATATGACTTAAATACCCCATTCATCAAACTCATGAATGTTGCCGATGCATTGGTCAAACCAAATGACATTACTAGGAATTCGTAATGCCCACACCGAGTCCGAAAGACAGTCTTAGGAATGTCCTCAGGCCTAATCTTTAACTGATGGTACCCTGACCTCAAGCCAATTTTTGAAAACACCAATGCACCCTGAAGTTGGTCAAACAAATCATCTATACGGGGTAGGGGGTACTTATTCTGGATGGTCACCTTTTTCAACTGCCTATAATCTATGCACATCCGCATACTACCATCCTTCTTCTTTACAAATAAAATTGGAGCACTCCAAGGCGAAGCACTGGGATAGATAAATCCCTTACATAGGAGTTCCTGTAGTTGAGTCTTAAGTTCCTTCAACTCTGCTGGAGCCATACGATATGGAGGAATGGAAATAGGACTAGTGCCTGGCTCCAAATCAATACAGAAATATATATCCCTATCCGGAGGCATGCCGGGCAAATCCGCTGGAAACACCTCTAGAAACTCAGAAACTACGGGAACTGACTCAATAGACAAGGACTCCACACTATCATCCCAGAGATGAGCCAAGAAGGCTAGACACCCCCTCCCCACTAGCTTCCTAGCCCGAACAAACGATATTATCTTAACTGGCTTAGGCCTGTACACATCTTCCCACTCTAGTTTATCCTTACCTGAAATCTCTAGAGCCACAGTCTTGGTGTTACAGTTCAACACAGCATGATAAGAGGATATCTAGGTCATGTCCAAGATAATATCAAAATCAGCCATATCTAGAATTACTAAGTCTACCCAAGTATGCAACCCCACAAACACAACAGAACAGTCACAATAAACATGAGTCACAATCACAGACTCTTCAACCGGGGTATAAACATGAATAGGGGAATCAAGGATATCACAAGTTAATTCCAGACCCAACTCAAAACTCACAGATACATAAGAATATGTAGAACCTGGGTAAAATAATACTGAAGCCATTTTATCGTAGACAAGAATGGTACCGGTGATCACCGCATCTGAGGCTTCCGCCTCAGTCCTCTCTGCAAAAGCATAGCAATGAGCCCGATCATCAGTTCGAGCAACTTCCCAGACCGACTGTGTTGCACCCCTACCAGCGCTGTCATTCCCTCTGTCGCCCCAGCCTCCCTAAAAGTTTCCTTGCCCACCCTGTAGACGACCTCTAGCATTACCATCTCTAGTTGTCAGGACCACCACTATAGGATATTGCTGACCCTGATTACCTGTCTGCCTGAGTGGGCGCTCCCTATTAAAGTGTCCCAAATCACCACAATAGAAGCATCCATGGTCAAGTGTAGGCCTGTTAGCTAACGTATAAGACGCTCCCTGGCCTCTAGGAGCTGAAGACTGATTATGAGCTCCCTGACGACCACTTGTAGCAGCTGGCAGAGCTGACTGAATAGGACGGGCTGAGTATACCTGCTGATGATGACCCCTGGAATGTGAGCCACCATAATTTCCCTCATTCCAGGGCTTCTTGGCTAATGCCTTAGCCTACCCCATCTTCCTGACTCCCTCAAGTTGCTTCACATAATCCACCACATCATACATATGCACTGACAGTACCTGTAGCTCAGTATTCAAACCTTTCACAAATAACCTGACCCGTTCCTCCTCAGAACCCAACAGCTGTGTGGCAAAATAAGACAAGGCATGGAATTTAGCCTTGTAAGCAGAGACTAACATACTATCCTGCTCCAATTTCAAGAACTTATCTTTCTTTCGGTCCCTCAAAGTACGGGGTACATACTGTTGACACCTAATTTTGGCTCTCCGTGCTTAAAATTAACGTCTTCAGGTTTTCTGATCATTAAAAAGCACAAAATACATTTCTTTTACACATTTTTCATGAAATATAATAATTTATTGATAATCATGTACCAGGCGTGGTACCCGAGCCAACCATTAGTAAATCCCATACTAGGCGTGGTACCCGAGCCAACCATTAGTATTATCCCATACCAGGTGTGGTACCTGAGCCAATCGTTAGTATATTTTGTACCAGGTGTGGTACTCGAGCCAACTGAATGTCAAACAACCCATAGTCACAAAAGGAATAATTAACTTATAAACTAACAAGCACAATACAATGTTTAATTTACCAGACTGCTAAACATGACTATTAGACAATCCTAGTCATTCCCTAAGCAATGACTTTCATATAAATACTTAGAGAAAATTACTTAAACACACAAATCATACATGAAGCAACCATCACCTATCCCCTTTCCTGGGTATATAACTTAGCCCTGACCCGTCCGAAGACTAAATCCCTGTGATGACCCTTTCGGTCATCTTTGCATATTCGCATTTATTGCATTGTTAGAGCCTTCCTGTAGTAGCCCCAAGTCATTTATGGCTTTATGGGACCGGTAGTTCGATACCCTGGTCGTTCATTTTGTCGGTTTAGCCATTCGCCTGTTTTAGAGCTTTAAACTTAGAATATCATTGACTTTAGTCAACATTCTTAGCTAACGTGCTCGGAATTAAATTCTGACAGTTCCTTTAGCTCCGGAGCAATGAGTTTGGTCTAGTTGGATCTTTAGTTGAGGCCTGAGAACTTCCGGTGTGAGTTTTGTGTGGTTTTCTCAGTTTTCAGGCCATTTGGAGTTAAACGTGTAACTTCAGGTGACTTTCGATGATCGGAGTGTCGGATTTGAAATCTGATGATTCCATCAACTCTAGAATGTTGAGTTTGGGCTAGAAATATGTTTGGTTCGGGTTTCGGGTAAGTCAAACTCATTTCGAGCCTTTAAGTTCCTTTTCGTTAGTATTGACTTGGGTCAACATTTCTCCAAAATGACCTCAAATGGAAGTTTCGTTGATTCTGTTGAGTCTGGAATGTCGTTTCCACTATATTAGAATTATTGGTTTTCAAATATCGGTTTTTAATTATGTCCGGAATGCCCCGTCGAGTTTTTTTAAAATTGTAGAAAAACAGTTGCGGGCAGCAGCTATTTATTGTTGTCATTTCATTTTCTCCAGCCCTTCTCCTCACTTTCTCACTCTAAAACTTAAAATTCTCTCCACCATTTTGCTCCAATTCAGTTCTAAACCTTGGGGAATTATTTTTTCATCGATTATCCGTAGTTCTTCACCTCTTGGTAAGTCATCTGCCCCAACTTGCCTTCTTCGGTTTTTCTCTTAATTCCTCCGTTGATGCTCATCCAAAGCTTGGATTTTGTGATAGATTCTGCCCCCTAAGCTTGTGCATGTTCATGGGTGTGAAGTTTTATCCATCTTGGGCTGATTTTCCATCGTTTTGGTAAGTAATTCTTGCCCAATTTCCATTTTTATTTTCGAATTTTTTATTCTTTAATCCCCAACTTGGGCGGGCTGTTTTGGTGCCTTTCCCTTGTCCAATTGTGCTCAAATTTGGAGCATACTTTCTTGGCATCGTTGGGGTCATCGTGGTTCTTTTCATTTTTGGTTTCAGGTTGCGGGCCTCGCGAGCTTGCTTTTGACCCGGATATCAACCCGGCTACAATTGTAGTAATATGGGTATCATTAGACTCGTCTTAACATTTTATTCATGAATTTGATAGTTTGATTCTAGTTCAGAGCTTCTCTGAGCAACTCGGCCTTGGATATCATCGTTATCGCACTTGTTGTCGGATGAGAGGTAGGTTACGGCTTAACTCCCTAGACTTCACATATATCGGATAAAATTATACTAGTTGGCATCCTTGGGTTGGGTTATTAGGTTGGTACCACAGACCTTGACCATTTTTCCATGATTCGTCCTATTTCTTTCCTCCATTATGTGTAGTATTCCTATTAGTTGATATATTTATTACCCTTGTGACCCCGTGAGGTCTTGTTAACTCTAGAACATAGAAGGTGGGATTATTGGGAATGTCTGTGAGTCCTGGAAATAGAGATGTTCTTCTAGGATGGTTATGCTTGCTGAGTAGCTTCGGAGCCTGTGCAGGGCCATTAGGTTGATTGTGAGCTGTCGGGCAGCTATTTGGGTTGATCATATCATTTCATGCATATAAAGAGGTTTTTCCACATTTTATTATGGTTTTTGGATTCGGGCTTACGGAAACTGAATTGCTAAACCTTGCATGTCCCCGGAGGCCCGTTTTTTATGAAATTGGATTTGGAAATGATTTGACTTTATACGTGGATCTTTTTGGGGTAAAAGAAGGTTTAAAATATGGTTTTATCATGATTTACCACTATTGCTAGACTCGACCAAGTCGAAATGCTAGCTGAGTTTTCTTACTGATTTGAAATGATATCAGACTCGGCCGGGTCGAGCATCTGAGATATTTTTACTACTGTTATAGATCCGGTTGTGCCTGGGAACCCTTGGAAGGGTCTTTGTGACATCTTTTCACTGTTTTAGTCCTAGACAGGGTCTAGGCAAGCATATTTGAGACTTATCCACTGGCTTGAACCCGGACTCAATTTCGGAGGACACGTTTTGGTTCTGAGTTTTAGTATGGGGTCTGGGACCTCCATGGACCTTGTCGCTCTGGGATTGAGGCTTTGGGTTGCGTGTGCCAGGGTAAAGGGTATATGGTGGAGTAGAGGTATACGGGTTGTGTCCTTATATGGAACCTTCCTGCTAGGCCGATCGGCACCAGAGGAGGTACATACAGAGGTTTAACCCCGAGGTTTTCATGTATCATATCATCCATTGTTTGAGATACCACCCTTGTTTATTGTTTGTTGATTATACCTATGGTAGTATAGGATGCCGGAGTGTTTTTTTCACTTTATTGCGTTCCTTGATTGTATGGGTGGCTGAGGGACTGTAGGTAGACTCTTGTTACTTTATTCCGATATTGTTCCCTATTATGGTTGAGTATGAGTAGGATTACTGTGAGATGGTGAGTTCCTGGATTGAGTTTTATATGACTTGATTGGGTATTAATTCCTGTATGTCGAGCATGTATACCTTTATTCTTCTCTCTTTCTTTTCCTTATACTTTAGGGTACCGATATACCGCCCATTTCTAGAACTTATTCTTATATATACTATTTTTGCAAGGATCCCAGGTGCAGTTTCCTTACTTTCACATGTACCTGTTGTGTGTATATATTCTATATGATGTCCTTATATGTTTTTTCTGTTGTCTTCCCTCTAGGCTAGCTCCTGTGTGCTTGTCGTTGAATTTTGTGACTGTTTGTTCCTACTCTGCCTGTTATTGCTCTTTTACTTTATATGTCCCCAGTCAGCCTATGATACCTATTGGGTACCTTATGCTTCGCATTTGGTGCTCACCCTACCCTATGCATCTTCTGGTGCAGATCCTAGCGTGGGCCATCGTTGTTAGCGCATCGGAGACTCGTGCGGGGTGCAATTTTTGGATCATCCAGGCTGAGGGTGAGCTCTTGGCATTCAGGGCTTGACTTCAGTTATCCTTGGTGTATTTTGTACTCTTATAGCTTCGGAGACATTATGTATATATGACTTTTGGACCTTTGTACTCTTGATGTAGTTCGACTCTTATACACTTTGATACCAGGTTTTGTGGTTGGTTTAGATTCCGCTTGTTTATATCTCTCTTGTATCTATTTTGTTCTCATTATGCCCTTGCTTCTACTTATGTATCGAATCTTCCGCTTAAACTGTTAGAAAGTAGCCTTTTACTAACCATTCTAGGATATGGGGATTAGTTCGCCTACTAGAGGGTTATAGGTGCCATCATAACCAAGAAATCAGGTCATGATAGCTTGGTATCAGAGCTTTAGGTTCACTGATGTCATCGGTATAGGAGCCAATGTCTAGTAGAGTCTTGAGGATCGGGGAAGAGACGTCCGTGCTCAATCTTTGGGAGGCTATAGTGACATCTTAGGAAACTGGACTTTTCTTGTCTCCTTCTCGTGCGTAGTATCCTTGAAAGTTTCTAGATATCTCACTTATTCTGGTTCACTCTTCCGCAGATGATTCGTACGAGATCTTCAGCTTATGGTGGAGGAGAGTCTCCTGCCCCTACACCTTCGACTCCAGCTAAGGGCCGGGGTGATCGCCGGGGTAGAGGTAGGGGTTGAGGGCACCCCAGAGCAGCGATACCTGCTAGAGTGGATACCGAGCCTGAGTATGACTATGAGCCAGAGTTAGCTCTAGAGCAGCAGCATGTGGGCCCGGGGATAACCCAAGCACCACCAGCTCCAGTACCAGTTCCAGCATCAGTTTCTGTGCCAGCTTCAGCCCCAGCTCAGTCTTCAGATATTCAGGGTTTGTTACTTCAACTATTGGGTATGATTGGGGAGTGTCCTTCTGAGATAGCCCAGACATCCACTCAGGGGGCAGCCTTGGGTGTTCAGAGTTCAGGAGCGTAGCCTGCTACTGTGGCTCCCCGTGCTGAGGTTATTCTAGTTCCATCAGTTGCCCAGCCTCTTGCTTCTTGCCCTACTATGATAGAGACGGAGCAGAAGGCCCTGGGTAGGTTTCTGAGATTGGCACCGTCGAGATTTGCTGGTACATCGGGTCAGGACCCATATGACTTTATCACTACATGCGAGGAGATGTTGCACCATTTGGCTTATTGGAGACTCACGGGGTTGGATACACTTCATATCAGTTGGAGGGTCCAGCTAAGTTCTGGTGGAGGGTACAAGTTGCATGCAGGCATTCTACATCACCTCTATTGACCTGGTCTGAGTTTTATGAGGCCTTTATGGCCAAGTTATTGCCACAAAGCAACCAAGAGCGTCAGAGGGATGAGTTCACTAGACTTTCTCAGGATACCATGACCGTCTTAGAGTATGAGACCCAGTTCCATCAGCTTATTCCGTTTGGAGCCATGATTATGCCTACTGAGGCCAACCAATTCCATACATTTGTTAAGGGGCTATAAAGAGAGTTCAAAGAGCCTGTAGAGATACTGGTTGCTAGCGGTCGGTCATTCTAGACCAATGCAGACTATGCCCGCACAGTTGAGAATTCACGTTGTCATGACACTGGGGCCAGAGATAAGAGGCCTCGACATTAGGGTGGTTACAGTGGTTCTAGGCATAGTGGTAAAGGTTCAGGATAGTGGAGCCGAGGTTATCAGCTGTAGCAGTATCAGGGTCAGTCTGTCCAGCTGGTATAGGCGTCACTTCAGGCTTCTGGTTCTCAGTTTGAGTAGGGTCAGGGCAGTCAGTAAGGTCACAGTGGTCACCGTCAAGAGGTACAGATTTTGGGGCATCAGGCCATGGTGGCCATTCGGGTTCTGCTGGTTCATCCTGACCGAGTAGGTCATCAGGGGCTTGCTATACTTATGGTGTGGTTGGTCAGTTTGCTAGAGATTGCCCCCAGCAGGGTACAGTTCAGTCAGCCAAGCCACTGCGAGCAGTTCAGCCTCTGGCTAGAGGGGGTGGTGGTCAGGCTAGGGGTGGTGCCCCACATGGCAGAACAGGTGGTAGGGATGGCAATTGGGTAAGTGGAGATCGTCGTCAGTTCTATGCAGTCCCTAGGAGACCGGAGGCAGAGGCCTCGAATGCCGTGATCACAGGTTCAATTTCTATATGTCTTCAGCCAGCTTATCCCTTGTTTGATCCTGGATCCACTTGTTTATATGTATCTGCCTACTTTCTGCCTTGTTTGGGGTTGGCTAGTGATCCATTGTTTGTTCCTGTTTCTGTTTTGACCCTAGTAGGAGATTCTTTAGTAGTGGATCAAATTGTGAGATCCTGTGTGATATCTGTTAGTGATTTGGACACTTGGGCTGACTTGATGATACTTGATATGTTGGATTTTGATGTGATACTGGGCATGGACTGGTTATCCCCTCACCGTGCAGTTTTGGATTGCTATTCCAAGATTATTACTATAGCCGTGCCCGGTGTATCCCCGGTTGTGTGGCAGGGTTCTGTTAGCCATGCACTGTCTGGGATCATTTCTTGTCTTCGAGCTAGCAAGATGATATCCTGTGGGTGTTTAGCTTATCTAGCATATGTCCAAGATACTAGTACTGACCCTACGTCTCCTGAGTCTGTTCCTGTGGTTAGAGACTTCCTAGATGTGTTTCCTACTGACCTGCCAGGCCTTCCACCTGAGAGGGATATTGATTTTTCCATTGAGTTAGAGCCAGGAACCAGGCCCATTTCTATTCCTCCCTACTGTATGGCTCTTGCTGAGTTGAGAGAGCTTAAGGAGCAGCTCCAGGATTTGTTAGCTAAGGGGTTTATTAGACCGAGTGTGTCTCCTAGGGGTGCTCATGTTCTCTTCGTGAAGAAGAGGATGGGTCGATGCGGATGTGTATTGATTATCGGCAGTTGAATAAGGTGACAGTGAAGAATAAGTATCCGGTGCCCAAGATTGATGACTTATTTGATCAGCTTCAGGGTTCCACCGTGCTTTCTAAGATTGATTTGAGGTCCGGATACCATCAGTTAAGGATTAGGGCGGAGTACATCCCTAAGACAACATTCAGGACACATTATGGCCACTATGAGTCCCTGGTGATGTCTTTTGGGTTTACTTATGCCCCTGCAGCCTTCATGGACTTGATGCACAGGATGCTTACCTCGTACTTGGATATGTTCGTGATAGTCTTTATTGATGACATCCTGGTATACTCGAGGAGTAGAGATGAGCATGAGAAGCACTTGAGGACTGTACTTCAGAATTTAAGAGATCATCGACTTTACGCCAAGTTCTCAAAGTGTGAGTTTTGGTTAGAGTCAGTTGCATTTCTAGAGCACGTGGTGTCTAAGGATGGGATTAGAGTTGATCTGGGTAAGATTTCTGCAGATTGTGATTGGCCTAGACCTACTGCTCCTACCGAGGTTCGCAGCTTTATTGGGTTAGCCGGGTATTACAGACGGTTCATTGAGGGATTTTCTTCCATAGCAGCACCTTTGACTATGCTAACTAGGAAGGATGTTCCATTTCAGTGGTCTGATCAGTGCGAGGATAGCATCCAGAGGCTTAAGGCCTTATTGACTTCAGCTCTAGTTTTGACTTTGTCGGTAGAGGGTTAGAGTTTCTCCATGTATTGTGATGCTTCAGGGGTCGGTCTTGGTTGTGTGTTGATGCAGCAGGGTCGAGTGATAGTATATGCATCGAGACAGCTGAAGGTTCATGAATACAACTACCCCACTCATGACTTGGAGTTGGCGCGGTAGTCTTCACGCTCAAAATCTGGAGGCACTATCTTTATAGAGTTCATTGCGAGATATTCACCGACCATCATAGTCTTTAGTATATTATGAGTCAGCACGAGCTAAAATCGAGGTAGAGGAGATGGATTGAGTTGCTGAAGGACTACGATTTCACTATATTATACCATCCGGGAAAGGCAAACGTGGTAGCGGATGCCTTAAGTTGGAAGGCGGTGAGTATGGGCAGCCTAGCTTCACTTTCAGTTTCTGAGCGACCGTTGGCCTTGAATATAAAGTCCTTGGCTAACTGTTTGGTTAGGCTTGACTTATCGGATCCCAGCAGATTTCTTGCCAGTGTTGAGGTTCGCTCTACTCTAGTTGATCAAATTCAGAGCCGACAGTTTGAGAATCAGAGTTTGTGTGACCTTCGTGATCAGGTGGTTCGGGGTGTGGCCAGCCGGGCTACCTTGGGTTCTGATGGGATTCTGAGGTTTGAGGGTCGACTTTATGTTCTGAGAGTTGGTGATTTGATATAGTTGATACTCTGTGAGGCACATTGTTCTAGATACTTCATTCATCCTGGCGCAGCAAAGATGTATAGAGATCTGAGGCAGCTTTACTGGTGGGGTGGTATGAAGCGGGATGTGGTAGAGTTTGTATCTCGGTGCTTGAACTGTCAATAGGTGAAGTTCGAGCACATGAGACCGGGTGGTTTGATGCAGTGACTTCCCATTCCTGAGTGGAAGTGGGAAGGTATTACTATGGACTTTGTTGTTGGTTTGCCTCATACTACTAAGAGGTTTGACTCTATTTGGATGATCGTTGATAGACTGACTAAGTCAGCACATTTCTTGCTGGTTCAGACTTCCTACGGGGAAGAGAGGTTAGCTCAGATCTACATTAGTGAGATTGTACTGTTGCACAGGGTTCCAGCTTCTATCATTTCAAATTGCGGCACTCAGTTCATATCTCAGGTTTGGAGAGCTATACAGAGGGATTTTGGTATGGAGGTTCAGCTTAGTACTGCTTTCCACCCTCAGACAGATGGCCAGTCCGAGAGGACTATTCAGGTCCTAGAGGACATGCTTCAGGCTTGTGTTCTTGACTTTGGAGGTTCATGGGATTAGTTTGTGCCATTGGTTGAGTTTGTGTATAATAATAGCTTTCAATCGAGCATTGGCATGACACCTTTCGAGGCTTTGTATGTAGGCATTACAGATCACCCATTGGTTGGTTTGATGGGTTAGAGTCCAGACCATAGGGTACATATTTACTTAGAGATTCCTTGGACCGAGTCTGTTTGATATAGGACAGACTTAAAGCAGCCCAGCGTAGGCAGAAGAGCTACGCTGATCGTAGACTTCGTGCCTTGGAGTTCAATGTTGGTGATTTGGTTTTCCTCCGAGTATCGCCTGTGAAGGGCATGATGAGATTTGGTCAGCGAGGCAAGCTTAGCCCTATGTTTATTGGGTCGTTTGAGATTCTACAGAGGGTTGGTAGTGTTGCCTACATGTTAGCCTTGCCTCCAATTTTTTCAGCTGTTCACCCAATTTTCCATGTTTTGATGTTGCGCCGGTATATGCCTGATGAGTCTCATGTGTTGCATTGGGATTTGGTTCAGTTGGATGAGAGTTTATCATTTGTTGAGGAGCCGATAGCTATTCTGGCCAGAGATATCAGGAGGTTGAGATCTAGGGAGATTTTTATTGTGAAAATGCAGTGGAGGCATCGTACGGTCGAGGAGGCTACCTGAGAGACTGAGAGTGAGTTGCGTGCTCAGTATCCGCAGTTGTTTGAGCCTTCAGGTACTCCTTTATTCTTGACTTTCGAGAACAAAAATCTTTTTAGTAGTGGATGTTGTGATGACCCTTCCGGTCATCTTCACGTTTTCGCATTTATTGCATTTTTAGAGCCTTCCTGTAGTGTCTCCAAGTCATTTATGGCTTGCTAGCACCGGTAGTTTGGTGCCCTAGTTGTTCGTTTGGTCGTTTTAGCCATTCACCTGTTATAGAGCTTTAAACTTAGAATATCGTTGACTTTAGTCAATATTCTTAGCTAACATGCTCAGAATTGAATTCTGACAGTTCTGTTAGCTTCGGAGTGATGATTTTGGTCTAGTTGGACCTTTAGTTGAGGCCTGAGAACTTCCAGTGTGGGTTTTGTGTGGTTTTCTCAATTTTCAGGCTATTTGGAGTTGAAAGTGTAACTTTGGGTAACTTTCGATGATTGGAGAGTCGAATTCAAAATCTGACGATTCTATCAGCTCCATAATGTTGAGTTTGGGCTAGGAAGATGGTTGGTTCGGGTTCCGAGTGAGTCAGACTCATTTCGAGCCTTTGAGTTCCTTTTTGTTAGTGTTGACTTGGGTCAACATTTCTCTGAAACAATCTCGTATGGAAGTTTCATCAATTCTGCTAAGTCCACAATATCGTTTCCACTCTATTAGAATTATTGGTTTTCGAATATCGGTTTTCGAATATCGGTTTCCGATTGTGCCCAGAATGCCCCGTTGAGTTTTTTTAAAATTGCAGAAAATCAGTTGCGGACAACAGCTATTTATTGCTGTCATTTCATTTTTTCTAGCCCTTCTCCTCACTTTTCTTACTCTAAAACTCAAAATTCTCTCCACCATTTTGCTCCAATTCAGTTCTAAACCTTGGGGAATTATTTGTTCGTCGATTATCTGTAGTTCTTCGCCTCTTTGTAAGTCATTTTTCCCAACTTGCCTTCTTCGGTTTTTCTCTTAATTCCTCCATTGATGCTCATCAAAAGCTTGGATTTTGTGATAGATTCTGTCCCCTAAGCTTGGGCATGTTTGTGGGTTTGAATTTTTATCCGTCTTGGGCTGATTTTCCATCGTTTTGGTAAGTAATTCTTGCCCAATTTCTATTTTTATTTTCGAAATTTCCATTCTTTAATCCCCAACTTGGGTGGGCTGTTTGGTGCCCTTTCCTTGTCCAATTGAGCTCAAATTCGTAGCATGCCTTTTGGGCATCGTTGGGGTTGATGGGCCGCCAATTTACGGCACTTTCGACTCCTTTTAACTAAGAACAATCGTACGTTTTCAAGAAACCGTTGTCGTTTTGATGGTTTTATGTTATATTTGTAGGAAAGGGAGACAAACATGGAAACGGAAGGAAATACGAGCAAAAAGACATTCTGGATAAGAGTGACGGTCCGAGTGACGGACCGTCAAGCTAGTGACGAGCCGTCAAGGCAGCCGTCAACTTAAGGCAACACACTGCCTAGTGGCGACGGCCACCGTGACGGGCCGTCAAGGTGGTGACGGTCCGTCACCCAAACCATCACCCTGAGGCAGCACCACTGCCTAGTGGTGACGGCCACTGTGACGGTCCGTCACCCCAAGCCGTCACACTTAGGCAGTCGGTTACGCAGAATCCGGACGATTTTGGGATTTGTTTCCTAGACTCCTATAAATACCCTATGTTAGGTTTATTTTTATTATGCAAGTTTATTTGTCAAGCTTTTTAATATAGTTTTCCCAATAGTTTTAGGAGAGAATTGGAGAGCAAGAAACACGTTTTCCTTGTCTTGGAAACGCGTTCTTGATTTGTTCTTGAGTTGTTCTTGAGTTCTTGGTTTCTTGTTCTTGGAATACTTGAAGATTGTTTTCGTTATATTGTAAGGATCTTTTCTCTCTATTATGATTATGACTTTCTTCTCTTCTTCTTCAAACATGATTAACTGAAACTCTCACAACTAGGGTTGTGGGAGCCATGGCAAAAGTAGCAATATAGATTCCGGGTAGCGTCGGGTTCAATATATATGTTGTCACGTTGTTAATCATTCATTATGTCACGTTTTCTAGTGGTTGCAAACATTAGAACTTGCCTAGGTTTAATTTGCTTGAGTAAAGAGATTAAAACCGGGAAACTTGATTAACGACGAGGATTCGAGACTACTACCTCTCGTCTTATGATTAATGTTGTAACTAGATTAATCTACTTGATGTTTAGGATTGAAATCTCAAAGCACACCTTTTCAAGTTCGAGAGAATTGATAAGTAAATTTGTCTATTTGGTTGAGAAACGTTTAGACGATACCATTAATTCAATCGCATCGTGACACGCATATAGAAAGAACCCCGTTAAGCCTAGAATCGACTTTGTTACTAACGCCATGGTAAACACTTCCCTAGTTCTCTCTCTCCTATTGAATATCATTCATACGTTAAGTGTTTGTTTTGTTTACAAATATTGATCACAAACCCCCCCCTATTTACCGGAAACTATTGACGACTAGTCACGTAATTCACTAAAGACTTAATTCTCACCATATTCTCTGTGGGATTCGACCCCAACCTTTGTTGGGTTCTATATTTGACTACGACCGCTTACGCTTCATTAATTTGAGGTGTAGTTTGGGCGTTATCAAAAAGTGGCTTGGGGTCGAATCCCATAGAGAATATGGTGAGAATTAAGTCTTTAGTGAATTACGTGACTAGTCGTCAATAGTTTCCGGTAAATAGGGGGGGTTTTGTGATCAATATTTGTAAACAAAACAAACACTTAACGTATGAATGATAATCAATAGGAGAGAGAGAACTAGGGAAGTGTTTACCATGGCGTTAGTAACAAAGTCGATTCTAGGCTTAACGGGGTTCTTTCTATATGCGTGTTACGATGCGATTGAATCAATGGTATCGTCTAAACGTTTCTCAACCAAATAGACAAATTTACTTTTCAATTCTCTCGAACTTGAAAAGGTGTGCTTTTAGATTTCAATCCTAAACATCAAGTAGATTAATCTAGTTACAGCATTAATCATAAGACGAGAGTTGGTAGTCTCGAATCCTCGTCGTTAATCAAGTTTCTCGGTTTTAATCTCTTTACTCAAGCAAATTAAACCTAGGCAAGTTCTAATGTTTGCAACCACTAGAAAATGTGACATAATGAATGATTAACAACGTGACAATATATATATTGAACCCGACGCTACCCGGAATCTATATTGCTACTTTTGCCATGGCTCCCACAACCCTAGTTGTGAGAGTTTTAGTTAATCATGTTTGAAGAAGAAGAGAAGAAAGTCATAATCATAATAGAGAGAAAAGATCCTTACAATATAATGAAAAAAATCTTCAAGTATTCCAAGAACAAGAAACCAAGAACTCAAGAACAACTCAAGAACAAATCAAGAACGCGTTTCCAAGACAAGGAAAACGTGTTTCTTGCTCTCCAATTCTCTCCTAACACTATTGGGAAAACTATATTAAAAAGCTTGACAAATAAACTTGCATAATGAAAATAAACCTAACATAGGGTATTTATAGGAGTCTAGGAAACAAATCCCAAAATCGTCCGAATTCCGCGTAACCGACTGCCTAAGTGTGACGGCTTGGGGTGACGGACCATCACCACCATGACGGACCGTCACAGTGGCCATCACCACTAGGCAGTGGTGCTGCCTCAGGGTGACGGTTTGGGTGATGGACCGTCACCACCTTGACGGCCCGTCACGGTGGCCGTCGCCACTAGGCAGTGTGTAGACTTAAGTTAACGGCTGCCTTGACGGCTCGTCACTAGCTTGACGGTCCGTCACTCGGACCGTCACTCTTATACAGAATGTCTTTTTGCTCGTATTTCCTTTCGTTTCCATGTTTGTTTCCCTTTCCTACAAATATAACATAAAACCATCAAAACGACAACGGTTGCTTGAAAACGTACGATTGTTCTTAGTTAAAAGGAGTCGAAAGTGCCGTAAATTGGCGGCACATAAGGGGTCATCACGGTTCTTTTTGTTATTGTTTATGAGTTACGGGCCCTACGGGCCCGCTTTTGACCCAGATATCAACCCGGCTACAATTGTAAAATATGGGTAACGTTAGACTCGTCTTAACATTTTATTCATGAATTTGATAGTTTGATTCTCGTTCGGAGCTTCTCGGAGCAGCTCGGCCTCAAATATCGTTGTTTCCGCAGCTTGTCGTCGGACGACATGTAGGTTGCGGCTTAACTCCGTAGACTTTGCATATATCGGGTAAAATTGTACTAGTTGGCATCCTTGGGTTGGGTTATTAGGTTGGTACCACAGACCTTGACCACTTTTCCATGATTCGTCCTATTTCTTTCCTCCGTTGTGTGTAGTATTCTTATTAGTTGATATATTTATTACCCTTGTGACCCCGTGAGGTCTTGTTGACTCTGGAATATAGAAGGTGGGATTATTAGGAATGTTCGCGAGTCCCGGACATAGAGATATCCTTCTAGGCTGGTTATGCTTGCTGAGTAGCTTCGGAGCATGTGCAGGGCCGTTAGGTTGATTGTGAGCTGTCGGGCAGCTATTTGGGTTGATCATATCATTTCCTTGCATATAAAGAGGTTTTTCCACGTTTTATTATATTTTTTGGCTTTGGGCCTACGGAAACTGATTTTCTAAACCTTGTATGGCCCTGGGGGCCCGTTTTCGATGAAATTGGATTTGGAAATAATTTGACTTGATACGTGGATCTTCTTGGGGTAAAAGAAGGTTAAAATATGGTTTTATCATGATTTACCACTATTGCTAGACTCGACCGGGTCAGAGTGCTAGCTGAGTTTTCTTACTGATTTGAAATGATATCAGACTCGGCCGGTTCGAGCATCTGAGATATTTTTACTACTATTTTAGACCCGGTTGTGCCCGGGCACCTTTGGAAGGGTTTTTTTGATATCTTTTTTACTGTTTTAGTCCTAGACAGGGTCTAGGCATGCATATTTGAGACTTAGCCACTGGGTTGAACCCGGACTCAATTTCGGAGGACACGTTTTGATTTTGAGTTTTAGTATGGGATTCGGGACCTCCATGGACCTTGCCGCTCTGAGCCTGAGGCTTTAGGCTCCATGTGCCAGGGGGAAAGGTATATGGTGGAGTAGAGGTATATGGGCTATGTCCTTCCATGGAACCTGCCTGTTGGGCCCGATCTGCACCGGAGGAGGTACATACAGAGGTTCTATTTTACCCCGAGGTTTTCATGCATCATATCATCCATTGTTTGAGATACCACCCTTGTTTGTTATTTGTTGATTGTACGCTCTGGTAGTATGGGATGCCGGAGGGTTTGTTTTCACATGATTGCATTCCTCGGTTGTATGGGCAGCTGAGGGACTGTAGGTAGACTCTTGTTACTTTATTTCGATATTATTCCCTGTTACGGTTAAGTATGAGCATGATTACTGTGAGGTGGTGAGTTCCTGGATTGAGTTTTGTATGACTTGATTGGGTATTAATTCATGTATGTCGAGCATGTCTATCTTTATTCTTCTCTCTGTTTTTCCTTATACTTGAGGGTACCGGTATACCGCCCATTTCTAGAACTTATTCTTATATATACTATTTGTGCAAGGATCCCAGGTGTGTTGTCCTTACTTTCACATGTGCCTGTTGTGTGTATATATTCTATATGCTATCCTTATATGTTGTTTCTGTTGTCTTCCCTCTTGGCTAGCTCTTGTGTGCTTATCGTTGAATTCTGTGACTGTTTGTTCCTACTCTGCCTGCTATTACTCTTTTACTTTATATGTGCCTAGTCGACCTATGATACCTACTGGGTACCTTATGCTTCACATTTAGTGTTCACCCTACCCTCTGCATCTTCTGGTGCAGATCCTAGCGTGGGCCATTATCGTTAGCGCATCAGAGACTCGTGCGGGGTGCAGTTTTTGGATCATCCAGGCTGAGCGTGAGCTCTTGGCGTTCAGGTATTGACTTCAATTATCCTTGGTGTATTTTTTACTCTTATAATTTTTGAGACATTGTGTATATATGACTTTTGGACCTTTGTACACCTGATGTAGTTTGGCTCTTATACGCTTTGATACCGGGTTTTGGGTTGGTTTAGATTCCGCTTGTTTATATCTCTCTTGTATCTATTTTCTTCTCATTATGCCCTTGCTTCCGCTTATGTATCAAATCTTCCGCTTAAACTGTTAGAAAGTAGCCCATTACTAACCATTCTGGACTACGGGGATTGGTTCGCCTACTGGAGGGGTGTAGGTGTCATCATGACCGAGAAATCGGGTCGTGACAATCCTGTTTCCCTTTTTATAACACGTCTTAATAACTACATTTCTTACGAACCTTTTCGCGGTTAGTTACAATATGGGCAAACCACCCCTTAACCTTGGTGATTTAACCACTCCTTATTATTCTACTCATACGCCCGAACCTTAATTAAGAATTTTCCCATTTTCGTTACCATTTAGTTACCCCAAGCATTTTCCGATTCTTCGGACCTCCCCAACATTCCAGTCCCTGAGTCCTATCATTTTATCATACCAAGACAACAAAAACAGCCCCAAACAATTATCACTATCCCACAATTCAATCCATCCAATTCCTACTTCACACATAACCAATAGCGAATCCACCAGACTCCGTGCCCGAAGGCCTAATCATGGATTCTCCATTTCTACTATACGCTAAGTACAAAATATAAGCAGATCTATCTACTCAAATAAAAACCTAGCCTACCTGGGCACCAAGCAGCTGCAATGATGCATTTCTGGCTCCGTGAAGGCATTTCTGGCTAAATGACGATCCTGGAATCTGTTATTTCGTGTCCCTCCATCCATAATCCCTCCTCCCCATGGTTCCCTAGCCTTAGAGAAGCATGAGAGGATTTTTGGAGAAACCCTCATATCTTTTCCAACTGAGGAGGAGAAGTCTTTTTATTAAATCTCGTTCTGAGGCTACTACCTCCCGTCATTCTGCTATAGCGGATGGCCTTCCGCCATAGCGGTTCCGCTATAGCTGATAAAATACCTCTATAGCAGAGTGACGTCAGCCCGAATGATTTTCAAAAATTCTAAAAAATTTCATCACGTCACCCACTTAATACCAAAAAATATTTTAACTCGTTCACAAAATTTCACAATGTCGGGGTTCCTGAAATAATGGCGGATACGATCATTACATGAATGTGATAGCAATATATGATAAGTCTAAAACACGACTGAATCACTATTATGATTGTGCAAATGATTGTGGACGTGAAAAATGATAAAATATCATCATCTTGATAATAATAATAAAGGAAGAACGCTATAGGTTCTCCAAATGGTCCTTCAGAAGTGAAGGTAATTTTTAACATCAATTTGGTATGAAAAGTATATATTGGTGGCACACGATTTTTGTGCGATCTAATTTGGTAAATTTTGTATAAATCCTCCATCAAAAGAAAGAATAAAGTGGTGGTACACTTGACTTTTCAAAGTGATGTTGAGGTGGGTCATGTAAATAGACATGACACTTAGCTTCTAATTAAAAATTTGTGAAGTACATACATATGATGATAGTCCATTCCTTGAAGAGAATGTGACTTGTGATAAGCATTGGAAATGCCAACCCATTCTTGAAAGTGAATTTATCGAATGTGGTAAAAATTATTGTGTGTAAAGACTTGCTTATATATGGTTGGAAAAATATCAAAACTCACCTCTACGGAAGGTTTGAGAGAAATGAAAAGAAAATATTTTGATATTAACAGTCATTGGTCAAGTACTTTTAGTACGTCACATATATTATGGTATGTCTTATATATCATGAATTACCAATGGGTAAAAGCAAGAAATAAGTCTTGCACAAATATTGTGGTATGTTTTATTATGAACTACCAACAGGCAAAAGAAAGAAATAATTCTTTCATATAAAGGTTATGGCCATGACTAAAAATGAATGTTATTGTGTGGCTACACAAACTTGTCATTGATTGGTACAAATAATTTTCTCCTTAAAGGAGATGTTCACCATAGGTGTGGTGTTTTGGAATATGAGGTAGTACACAAGTATTTGATAGCTTTGAAAAAGCTAATGTGTTACTACACGATGGAATAAAATTATTCATGATATTGGAATTGTAGTAAGTTTCCAAAAGAAATTTTTTAAAGTTTCAACAAAAAAATATTATTGTTTTGAGACTATAAATTATGAAAAGATTTTATATCTTCATATTACTACAATCGAAACGGTTATAAATATTTATATGAAAGGCTACCATTTTTCTCCTATTTGTTGATATAAATATGGACATGCTGATGGAATCATATGCGATAGTAAACTAAAAGTTTACAAGAAATATATAAGTTGGCATGACCGGTTGACCATCCCGGTTCAAATGTGATGCAAAAATAAGTGAAAATTCATGTGGTTATACATTGAAGAAATAAAAAATTCTTCAAGAATTCTCATGTGTTGCTTGTTCTCATGATAAATTATTTATCATACCAGTCAAGATTGAGATTGTATCCCCTAAATTTTGGAACGTATAAAAAAGGTGAATATGGGCCCATTCACCTGCCATGTGGACCGTTTACTATGAAATGAGATGCATCTATGATTGGTCACATGCATTTTGCTATCAACTTAAAATTTAATATTTTCAAGATTGTTTACTCAAATTGTTAAATTAAGAGCATGGTTCCAAACTATAAAAGTTGATAATGTTGGTTGGTTTAGCAGAAATTGTGTGCCTCCAATTATAGCTAAATCATTGATTATGAGAATAAATCTCCCAAAAGAAAATTTGGTGTGCGATGTGTGTAGCAGCACTTGTATGCATCAAGCCAATAAAGTTTCCCTATATTGTTTGTTCAGGGTCAGGAGCCAAATAATTCCATCTAAAAATTTGAATGTGCGGTATTTAATTTAATTGCTCCACCACGCACAAAGATGGATCCCCAAATAAGATTAGAGTGAATATTAGATTTCCCAACATTAAGGGGAGATATGATTAACAACTCAAATGGATGAAATGAATTATCTAGATCCTCGTAAAAAATGTGAACTTGAAAGTTCAAGAGATAATGTAAAAAAAAAAAAGAACTTGAAAAAGAAGAGATCGATCTCGATATGTTATATCGTAATGGAATCGATATTAAATGATTATCGACGGTATCTTTGATATAATGTAGAGCTCACCATTATAAATGGTAATGAGGATCTTGAATTTAAATCTGTTAAACAGTATGGACAGATAAATGATTGGCCAGATAAAATACGCAATTCAAGTATATTTTATTTCACTTGATAAGTGATGGTCTGGACTTAGTCTATAGACTAAAGTATAATGCCAGTGGGGTACAAATAAATTATTATGCGAATATAAAATCGTAAGATATAAAGTACGTTTTGTGCCTTGAGACATAAAGATTTTTCGCAAAAGTCCTGGCATTATTGTTTGGAGATTTATTCTCTTATTGGTTGATGCAATGAGGTTTCTTTCAATCTAGCAATAGATGAAAAACTTGAATGCGTATAAAGAATGGTTGTTATGTCTAGCTAGACGGTAAAGATTGTATGAAAATACTTGAAGGATTCAAACAAATTTAAAGTGATTTCACTGAATACCCCAATGATTGTAATATCACCAGAAATAAAGCAAGATCGATTTTGATCTCATGAAAATGTTTAGAAAGTACCATGTCTTAATGCAATTGGTGCACTTATATATCCTGCTACTTCTGTATATGAGATAATATTTTTTACAAATATGCAGCAATAACATAATTTCACTTTTATGTGGAGACATTTGAATGAAATCAAATATTGATATGAATTTGTTATTTCTAATCAATATTGTCAAAGCTTTATTGGATATGCAAATTGATGTGCCGCCATTTTACGGCACTTTCGACTCCTTTTAACTAAGAACAATCGTACGTTTTCAAGTAACCGTCGTCGTTTTTGATGTTTTTATGTTATATTTGTAGGAAATGGAGACAAACATGGAAACGGAAGGAAATACGCGAAAAAGAGCATTCTGGATAAGAGTGACGGTTCAGGTGACGGTCCGTCAAGGGTGTGACGGTCCGTCACCCAAACCGTCACACCAAGGCAGCAAGTGAGGCAGTCCACTGCCTGAGGGTGACGGTCCAGGCGACGGTCCGTCAACCCTGTGACGGTCCGTCAGCCTGGCCGTCACACTTAGGCAGTCCGCGATGCGGAATCCGAGCGTTTTTGGGATTGGTTTCCTAGACTCCTATAAATACCCTATGTTAGTTTTATTTTAATTATTCATTCACTATACAATAGTTCTCCCAATAGTTTTAGGAGTTTTTGAGCGAGTTTTGAGAGAGGAAACGCGCTACACACGGTTTCCTTCTCCTCAAGCTTGTTCTTGAATCGTTCTTGGGATCTTGGTTTTTCTTGTTCTTGCATAATTGAAGATTGATTTCACTATATTGTAAGAATCCATTCTCTTTATTATGAATACAATTCTCTTCTCTTTTCTTTATAGCATGATTAACTAAACCTCCCACAACTAGGGTTGTGGGAGCCATGGCAAACGTAGCGATATAGATTCCGGGTAGCGTTGGGTTCAATATATGTATTGTCACATTGTTAATCATTCATTATTTAACGTTTTCTAGTGGTTGCAAACATTAAAACATGCCTAGGTTTAAGTTTGCTTGAGTAAAGAGATTAAAACCGGGAAACTTGATTAACAACAAGGATTCGAGACTACTAACTCTCGTCTAATGATTAATGCTGTAACTAGCTTAATCTACTTGATGTTTAGGATTGAAATCTAAAAAGCACATCTTTTCGAGGTCGAGAGAATAGAAAAGGAAATTTGTCTATTTGGTTGAGAAACGTTTAGACGATACCATTACTTCAATCACATCGTGACACACATATAAAAAGAACCCGATTAAGCCTAGAATCGACATTGTTACTAACGCCATGGTAAACACTTCCCTAGTTCATTCTCCTATTGATTATTTCTCACACATTATTGCTTGTTTTGTTTACAATTTGATTTCACAAAACCCCCCCTTTTTCCGGAAACTATTGACTATTAGTTATCTAATTCACTAACGACTTAATTCTCACCATATTCCCTGTGGGATTCGACCCCAACCTAGTTGGGTTTTATATTTGACTACGACCGCTTACGCTTCGTTAATTCGAGGTGTAGTTTGGGCGTTATCAAAAAGTGGCGCCGTTGCCGGGGAATACGGTCGTTAATTAAGTCTGGTGTGTTTATTTGACTCTTAGTCATAATTTCCTGCTTTACGTTTATTTGTTGTTTTTGTCTTTGACAGGGTACACAGTTGTGCATGCCAAGTACCCGAACGACTTGAGCCTGATCGCTGTCTGACTCACGCCCGGTAGTTCAAACGACTTGCATATGCCCACGAAATTCATTAGGTGCTAGTTTGGATCCTCCCCAGCGACACCTCGGAACACTCCTCTCAAGTTCAACAGCTGGATCATCGTGCTAGTGATGTTGAACTTGGCTCCGGGCGGTAGCGGTGGAACAACAATGGCGCCCGTAGCGCCAGCTCCATCTAAGTCGAGATCTTCATCATTCCGTGCGATCTCATCCTGCAGACCACCAGCATTCAGATTTTATTGGGCCTGCAGTTCTGCAGCGATCCTCGCTGCCTCTAGTTGTGCGGCCATATTCCGCCTCAATGTTCTAGCAAGCTCGGGGTCGTAAGGTAAAATTTGTACCCCCGAACTTCGGGTACTTGGCATGCACAACTGTGTACCCTGTCAAAGACAAAAACAACAAATAAACGTAAAGTAGGAAATTATGACTAAGAGTCAAATAAACACACCAGACTTAATTAATGACCGTATTCCCCGGCAACGGCGCAAAAATTTAATACGCCCAAATTACGACTCCAAATACGAAGCGTAAGCGGTCGCTGTCAAATATAGAACCCAACTAAGGTTGGGGTCGATCCCACAGGGAATAAGGTGCAAATTAAATCGATAGTGAATTAAATGACTAGTAGTCGATAGTTTCCGGTAAATGGGGGGGGGGGTTTGGGTGAACAAGATTAACCAAAGCAAATAATAATGTGCGATTAATAATCAATATGAGGGTGAACTAGGGAAGTGTTTACCATGGCGTCGTAACAATTTCGACTCAAGGTTTAACCGGGTTCGCTCTATATGCAAATCACGATGTGATTGAACTTATGGTATCGTCTAAACGTTTCTCAACCAATTAGACAACTTTCCTTTTCAATTCTCTCGAACTTAAAAAGGTGAACTTCCTTATTTCAATCCTAAACATCAAGTAGATTAATCTAGTTACAGCATTAATCATGAGACGAGAGTTGGTAGTCTCGAATCCTTGTAGTTAATCAAATTTTCCGGTTTTAATCCCTTTACTCAAGCAAATTAAACCTAGGCATGTTCTAATGTTTGCAACCACCAGAAAACGTTAGTAATTGAATGATTAACCACGTGACAACATAAAGATAGAACCCTACGCTACCCGGAATCTATATTGCTACTTTTGCCATGGCTCCCACAACCCTAGTTGTGGGAAGTTAGTTACTCATGCTATTAGGAAAAGAGAAGAGATTTATATTCATAATAAAGCGAAAAGAATCTTACAATATAATGAACACAAGCTTCAATTTATCCAAGAACAAGAATCCAAGATCCCAAGAACAATGAAAGAACAAGATTGAAGAAGAAGACAAACGTGTTTGTTGTGTTTCTTCCTCTCAAAAGTCGCTCAAAATGATCCTAAAACTAATGGGTAATGAATAAATAAAATAAACCTTACACAGGGTATTTATAGTAGTCCAGGAAATAAAGTACAAAAATAGGATTTTCGGGATCCCGCATCGCGTTGACGGGTCGCCTGATGGGTTGTCGCCACTGCAACGGGTCGTCACCCCGAGCCGTCGCTACTATCCAGTGCGTGCCATCCTTGAGCTCTCACTTGACAGCTTGGCTGACGATCCGTCAAAGGTGTGATGGGCCATCATGCCAACCGTCGCTGCTATCCAGTGTAGGCTCTTCTTGAGCTCTAACTTGACGGCTTGGCTGACGGTCCGTCAAAGGTGCGACGGGCCGTCACGCCAACCGTCGCCGCTATCCAGTGTAGGATCTCCTTGAGCTCTAACTTGACGGCTTGGCTGACGGTCCCATTTTTGTTTCATGTATATGCTGATACCATGATCCGTAGATATATTCCTGAAGCTAAGATGATGGAGATATTAGAAGCCTGCCATTTATCCCCTGTTGGAGGGCATCATAGTGGTATCCAAACAGCTCATAAGATCTTGCAATGCGGCTACTATTGGCCAACCATCCACAAGAAAACCAATGATTTTGCTAAGGCTTGCATTCGATGTCATAAAGAAAGTGGTATATCAAGGAAGCATGAGCCCCCGCTCACTCCCATACTTGTGATTGAACTGTTTGATGTGTGGGGTATTGACTTCATGGGACCTTTTGTAATGTCCAATGGAATGAGGTACATATTGGTTGCTGTTAACTACATATCTAAGTGGGTGGAGACGGTTGCACTTCCCACTAATGAAGGCAAGTGTGTCATAACGTTCTTGAAAAAGAACATCTTTTCCAGATTTGGTACACCATGGGCGATTATTAGTGATGAAGGCTCTCACTTTTGCAATAAGTTATTTCGTGCCTTGCTTGAGAAGTATGGAGTGAAACACAAGGTTGCAACCCCCTACCATCCTAAAACTAGTGGGCAAGTTGAGGTTTCCAACTACGAGATAAAGTCAATCCTATCAAAGACTCCCAATGCTAATAGAATAGAATGGTCTCAGAAACTGGATGATGCTTTGTGGGCATACCGGAATGCGTACAAGACACCAATAGGTATGTCACCATATTAGCTTGTGTTTGGGAAGGAATGTCCTTTACCAGTTGAGCTTGAGCATAAGGCCATGTGGGCACTAAAGAAGTTGAATTTAGACTAGTCTGCAATATCATTTCAACGGCTTGGGAAGTTGAATGAGTTAGATGAGTTTTGCCTCAACGCCTATGAAAGGTCAGCCTTGTTCAAAGAAAATATGAAGTTGTATCATGATCAGAAGATTGAGAAGAGAGATTTCCAGCCGGGTGATTTGGTCCAACTGTTCAATTCCAGACTTTGCTTGTTTCTTGGCAAGTTGAAATTCAAATGGATTGGACCATTTAAAGTTGTACAAGTATTCCCACATGGTGTAGTAGAGTTTGGAAATCATGAGGGCAAGAGGTTTAAAGCAAATGGTCAACGCATAAAGGATTATTTGGGAACTGCAGAGGAGCCTAAAGCAATTGAATTTTGGACCCTTGGTGAATTCTTAGTGACCAATGAACTTGACGAAGTCTGAGTAATAAAGTGACTTGCATCATGCCGCAACGTTAAATCAGGTGCTTCATGAGAGGCAACCTATGAGGGAAGCTTGATGAAGTCTGAGTAGTCAAGTGATATGCGTCATGCCGCGATGTTAAATCAAGCGCTTCTTCAGAGGAAAGAAAAGCTAATGTTTGTTTTATGTGCAGGTAAAAAAAAAAGAATACTACTGCAAGAATCTCTAGGAATCACGAATGGGTTCACGGTCTGTGAACAGATTCTATGGACCTTAGACCAACTCGTTGTTTTTGGAGCAAAATTTATAGGACTCTAATGGAACAGACTACAACTCACAGGATGGTCCATTCTTTCAAACAATGGACTGTATACTCTGTCATCATTCCTGGCAGTAGGTAAGGAAAGAACATAGAACCATGAGTGGGACTACGGGTTGTCATTTCATTCGATGAACCATAGTTTTCACTCGTAGGTCCATTGTACAGTAACCAAGCCGGGTCGCGGGTCAGCTAAGATCTTAAAATAATCCCCGACCTGTCTTTTCTTCTTTTTCTCTCCTTCACCAACAACAAACCACTATTCTTAAAAGGAAATAATCAAATTTCTCCCTCTTTCACTCCCTATCCAACTCAAACTCCCCAAATAATTTTAACCAAACTATTCCTACCTATTGCACGCACAAATCGATCACACAAGTCCCTCCTCTATCAAGAAAAGAACTCGATCAAAAAGGGTAAGTTCTTGCCTTCCTCTAAAGATCTTTTTCTTAGATCAATTCGAGGTTAGAGTTCATGTTCTGACTAAAACTTGAACTTATGGAACCCTAGAAGAATGTGTGATAGATCTGTAGTGTGTAGTAGGCACGAAATTTGATAATTTGGAGGTTTATGTTAAGGAATAGAACAAATTGTTTAAAACTTAAGAAGGAGAGAGTTTTTGATCAAATAAAACTTGTTGCTCAGTGATTAAGAGTGAATTTACGGACCGTAATTCAGTTCACGGACTATAAATCCACTAATACAATAGATCTCTCACATGATAGCTTCTGATAAAGGAACCATGACTCACACGACAAATTGTAGTTCCAAACTACGGCCTATTATATGACTCGTGGAACCAAATATGTTATAATGCTAACCCACAGGTTCAAAACCATGACTCACAGGACATATCTGTGGTTCTGAACCACGGTCTGTCGAGTGGGTTATAGTTTATGCCATGATAAATGGTAATTGAAACCACGAATTAGTTCACGAGCCGTGGTATGATTCCACTGGCCCTAGACTAATCCAAGGATTATGCCTGCAAAATCTGAGAATACATTTTGCTTTGATAACCTGTACTAACGAACTCACCCATATGTACGATGCCTCCAAAGGAAACACTAAAGAAGCTCACAACAAAAGAACAAGAAGCCGTCATAAGAAAGAAGAGGAAACTTCAAGATGAGTCAGAGGAAAGTGGATCCTAGGAGTTATACACTATAGACTTTTATCCTGATGCAGTACTTCTGACCACTAGACAGAGAGCAAAGAAACAGGAAAAAACCACCCCTCCTCAGTCTGAAGAGGGAGAGGGTGAGTCTGGGTCATCAGCTCATGAGAGTAACACCGATGAGTCTGAACCTGGAGAAGACACAGCTTCAGGCAGTAAGAAAGATGCAGGTTCAGGGTCAACCTCAGAGAGTGCCAGCAATAGTGCTAGTGAGAGTGCTAGCAAATCTGGCTCTAAAATTCTTGATACAATAGAGGCACAGCCGGATGAGCCCATACTCATTGCCTTGATATTCAAATGCAAAAATCGCAGAGCGTGAGATAGAGTGAGATGGGCCATAGAGGTGACTTAGTTGTTTCATGAGTGTTTGGTAGAGAAAAATAAGGGTCAACTACGGAGAAGCATATTTGAGGAAGTGGAGGTACGATCGGCAACTTTGAATGACATGGAAGATATAAAGTAGCTATATGAGCACTATGGATTCCAGTGGATGAGTCGACCGGGTAGGCCTTACAATCAGATTATGGTCTGTGAATTTTATGTGGCATATGCAAGCACACTACTAAACTCATGTGAAAAGGGGAAAGATGCAAAAAAGATGCCACCGCTAAATTGTGTGCAAGTGCGAGGGATCCCAGTTGATATCTTCGAATGCACAATCTAACACTTCATCTGTGGCCCTAACTATGTTGCACCAGTAGCTTAGCCAGACTTTGATGCCTAATTGGAGTAGGGAAAATGTAAGAAAACACCTTATGGGTGGCTTGCCTCAGTTATTATGATGGAAACCTGCCTTGGTTGACTAGAAGCAGGCCGAGTATAATAAAGAGGTCTCTGAGTATGACCAGAAAGTTTTGGTGGTCCGTGGTATGGCACCGGTTGGTTCCGACAACTACTGACAATACATTGACTCCAGACTAGGCAATTTTAGTTACAACCATCATGTCCTATTTTAACATTATTGTGGCCTGTATTATCGCGGAGGAACGCAAAGAGTGTGCTTTTTGGGCATTGACATCTCTCCCATTTCTTTGCCTCATTACCCAGTTATACCAAAGCAGCCGAGGTGCTCGAGATTGTAGGGGTTGATAAGACCTTATTGGCTTCAGGATTTCAGGACATTACTCTGATTTGGGATATGGCTAAGCCCATGGCAAGGGTTAGAGCCTATTCTTCTGCATCTAAAAGTACTATTTTTCCCGAACTAAGTGGAGATGTGTCGAATGATGCTTTGGTTGTGTTTGATGAGACTGTTGCCACCACTTCCACTCCTCCAGCTGCTGCACCTGGCTCATCCACATCATCTCATTCTGCCCAATCTAGTGAGCCAAGTCCTTCCATCTTTTTACTAGAGAGATTTTTAGCAAGGTAGCTAAAGCGACATTTTAGGCGGATGAGCAGATTAAATGCTTCTCCAATTCCATGAAACCATTGATCCAAAAAGAGATAGTTGATGCCATTGAGCCTGTTTAGAGTTCAATTAGGAGGATAAATGACCATTTGGACAGGATAGAAATTTGGGTGAACGATCGGCTATAAAACTTGGCAATTCCGGACCTTACTGCCATTTTCACCAAGCTCGCAAAATCTCGAGCTAATATTGATGCCATTCAAAAGAAATCAGTCCCATTTATTCCATATATTGGGATTTCACCAATTAGGCTGAGGAGGATGACTCTTTCATTGATTTTCTCACACACTCCACTCCTCACGAATCGGTCAAAAGTGCTCGTGATGTGGGTAAGGATGAAACTAAGCTTCCCAAGCCAAAAATAAGAAAAAGAGGAAGATCAGGGATAAGGAAGTCCGCTAAGAGGATGATGAGTCAACTTTGACACCTGGTGAGTTATAAAATAAATGGAAGAAAAAATAGAGAAAGTGACAGAAAGATAATGTAAGAGCATTAAGCCAAACTATGGAAGTCCGACAAAAAGAGCACGAGGAAAGAATTGATGCTAAAAAGATGAGCATTGCTTCTTTGCGAGACAGTACTTCATCGAGCTTGGCACCTTCAGGTGTGAATCCTTTTGTAGACCCCATTGAGGGAGTGCCTGTGTCAGGTGGAGAGAGTGTTATTGATACTGCTGCCCACTTAGCTACTAGTTCCACTACGTATGTTGTACAAATTGCCCCGACTACCACACCAGACACTAGAGCTTAGGCGTCACATGTATGTTCCCGCCTCCCTTGCAGTTATTTTTTTTAGTGCGTTGGGGAAAATGCATAATTTTTTTAGTGGGGTAGGGTAGCTAGTCCATGTGTTTTTGATGGGTGTCTATGGTGAAGTCTGAGTAACCAAAACAACTTACATCGTGTCGTGATGTTAAATCAAGAGCTACTTGCGAGGCAACCTAAAGAGGGTACTTTTTTAAGGTATCCAAATCCTTGGGGTTTTCTTGCTGTGTTCATTCCCCGAGGATCTTTATTTCTGTTAAACCAACATGTCTAGATAGGTTGTGTGTAGTAAAGGAAGAATAGGAACTTAGCGCAGTCTATGGTCTAATTTTGAAATTTATTTTTGACTAAAAAATGGAGACCCCTCCAAATTTTGTGTGACATGATTACTATTTTGATAGACTGACTGCTATGGATCTGTGCATGACATTATGATTATCGATGTGATGATTAGCTTAAGCTAGGGCATGAACCTGGCAAGTTAGAAATTGGTTGTTTGACTCTATGCCATGTGCGTGTGAGTTGCATTCATAATGTTCTTACATTGTGCGTCAATCCAAAACTTGCCCGGTTAGTCTTGCCTAGGCTATAAGATAGTTGGTTGGGAAGGGATCATAGGCCATATTTGAAATAGTCTACTTAGCCTAAATGTCCGTCCAAATGAATATGATATCCTTTGATCCCTGATTTTGAGCCGAAATTGACCCTTTTTGTTGTTTAGACTATTCACCTTCCCTGTTTCCTATGAACCTTTAGTTTGGACCTGGTCCCTTCTTGGACATCGTGCACCTCAACTCAGGCAAATTGCCTAAGTTTAGGGTGGATATTGTAAAGGGAAATAAGGAGTATAGGGTATGAAAAAAAAAGGTTAGTGATAAAAAAGCTAGAAATAATGGGTGTGGCGTAAGTGTTAGAAAAAGAAAAAGAGAAAAGAAAAAAAAGAGAAAAAGAAAAGAAGAAAATATGGTGAAAAAAGTTGAGTTTGAAATAAATGTCGCACCCGTCGTTTGATGAAAAAGAGATAGAAAGGTATAATAAGGTAGGAAAAGAGTTGGTCTAAATGTGGAAGAAAAATAGCGTAATGTCAAGAAGGGCATAGTCACTATTTCTCAAATATACCATACCCATCCCCGAACATACGTTACAAGCCGAGTAAAGTCCTACCGTGATCCTGGTCCAATTGTTTGAAAACTGAGGCATAAGAAAATAAGGGCAAGACTATGGTATTGTGCATGCATTGCTTGAATCTCTTTGTGAGTGTGAGTGTTCTAGTTCAGTCCCAGATATTAATTGATTTACTATGCGATTAGGACTTCTTTGTAGTGAGGGCACTAGAGTAACATCGATTGCTGACTATTAGTGTAAGTGTCACCTGTTTATGCTAGGTTGTCTATTGATAGCATAATGTCATCCATGGATCCTATTGTGTTGTCATGATAAATGGTAACTTGTGCACTTGTTTTATACTAAGAAGGAAGAGGGTGTTTGTTGTAAGATTAATTGTTTGAATTATATGACTGCCGTGGTTTCTAGTTTTCTTTTGCTTAAGCATCATATTAGGATAGTTTTCTTTTGTCGCTTGAGGACAAGCAACATTTTTAAGTTGAGGGTGTTAATGTGCCATGGATATACGTCACTTTTGACGCTTAATACTTAGGATTATTGCATGTTCTTTAGCATTTTATTGGTGGATTTAATTGTTTTTGTTAAGTGTGCAGGAGAACAAGTTCCATAGCCAAAGTGATTAAATTTATACTGAAAAGTGATGACTACAGGGATTACTGGAGGATTGATGGTCCGTGGTTCAGAATCACAAATCCATGCTGTCAGTCATGGAAAAAGTTCAACAGGAGTGCAAAATCATAGGCAAAAAGCATGAGTCAGTCTACGAGTAATGGATCCAAACCATGACCCATCCTGTTACTCGTAGAACAGGTGAACCTGCAGACATGCAAAAAGAAGAGCAGGAAACACGAGTCACTTCATGAACCATAGTTTCAGACCACGAATCGTCCTGTGGAAATCGTGGTTATTTATCATAGGGATGAAATAATGGAGTCTAAAACAATGAGTCGGTCAACGAACCGTAGAATGATTTCACGACCCGTGGTTCCTTCTGTGGGTTCTCCCAACATGAAATGATGACTCTTCAAGACCACGGTTGACTTCACCAAACCACAAACCGTCATCTGAAACGATGGGTCATCAACCAAGTCATGATCCCTGCCGACTCCAGTTCTCCTAGTTTGTTTAGGATAGGATATTTGATGTCTATAAATACTCTTCCTAGGTTTTCTTTTACTTTTTTTTATGCTCTATATTTTGTAGGAAACATATTCGTAACCACTTGGTATTGATTTGTTCTTGGTTTTGAGAGATTAACATATTCTTTGGTTCTTGATTATTGATTCTTCTTAAATTATTCAAGTTTTCCTGATTTCCTTACTTCTTCTTGTAAGTGTATGATCATGAATGCTTCAATAACTTCTGATTGTTTACTTATGAACATGAGTAACTAAATCCACCACTAGGGTTGTGGGAACCATGATGGATTAACAAACTAGGCAAAGTACTTAGCAATTCTAGGACGGTGTTTATGCATGTATTGTTCTTCCCTTCGCTTTGATTGCTTTTTAACGGTGGCCAACGTTAGAAATTGCCTTAGTCTTACTTGCCGGACCAAGGAGGTAAAGAATGGGAAAAGGGTTGGTTACAATGGAGATTTGAGGCTATCAACCCTCATCTAATAGCTTGACCTTATTCGGGAATATCTAATCTGGGATCAAAGGTAAGGGTTAGTAAAGCATACACTCGTAGACAAACTAAGTTGCATGGTGAAATTCATCTATCTAGGAGACCAACAATTTAGGTTAACCTAACTTACCGATCTTGCATGCTAAGCCCCATAAGGGATTGCTAATACAACGCCTACAACATTATGAACTCATGCGGAACCCAATCCTAGTCCTTCTTCTCTATGAATTACAACAATATTGATACTTGCTGATTACTTGTTACTTAATAATTTATAAACATTAATTGTTACTTAATTACCCCCCCCATTAAGGGAATAAGACGGCTAAGAGTGAAAATTCACACAGTAGACCGAGATCCTACCATATTCCCTGTGGGATCGACCCTAACCTTGGTTAGGTTCTATATTTGAACAATGACCACTTTATGCTTCTTTTGGAGGTGTAATTTCAGCGTATTAGAATGCGGGCCACCCACAACGTACGTGGGACTGCAAACACTCCCTACCTCTCGTGTATGCAAAAGGTAAAGTGACCTGCACCAGCAACCAGCAAAAACCAACAATTTACACAAGTCAAAAAGTCACTGGATGGACCCTCGAGATTCATTTTGAACCCCGTGAACACAAACCAAACATCCTATCCAACTGAAAATGATATTCTAAACTCAACAAAATTATCGAAATAACCAACAGAGGTCATCTTGATGAAATGTTGACTGAAGTCAACCCTTTGCTAATTTTGCGTAAAAGTTACCCAAGTGCCCAAAATGAGCCTGGAAGCCTGGGGACTCAAACCAAAGGTCCCACTAGACCAAAGTCAATGTTCAGGAGATAACAACACTAACGGAATTTCCATTCGAGCCCGGCTTTACCGAAAGTTGACCAAAGTCAACTCTTTCATCTTTAAGAGTTTCAAAATAGGGAAAATGGCTTAAAACACAAATGAACTACTCGAGTGTCCAAATCGTCAGTCCTAAAAAGTCATAAATGACCTATAGCCGCTATATAAAAGCTCAAAATATGGAGCGTGAAAATAGAGTAAATGACCTAGAGGGCCATTACAACATCTACTACGAAAAGAACTTTTGTCGTTGAAAGTTAAATAAAGGAAGGTAACTAAAGGCTAAAAAATGTAAGGATAATGGGTCCGCATATCGCTTTCGGTCTCCCATATAGCCTCCTTGATAGGGCGATTCCTCCACTAAACCTTAACTGACAAAATCTCCTTGCACCTCAACTTCCTAACCTGCTTGTACAAAATAGCAACAGGCTCCTCCTCAGAAGCTAGTGACTCATCCAACTGAACTGAATCCCATTGGATCACATGCGGCACATCCAGAACATACAGTCTCAGCATAGAAACGTTAAAAATGGGGTGAACACCTAAAAGAGCAGGAGGCAAGGCTAACTCATATGCTACCTCCCCAATGCGACGAAGGATCTCAAATGGCCCAATAAACCTAGGCCTAAGCTTGTCTTTCCTCCCGAACCTTATCACGACCTTCAGGGGAGACACTCGAAGGAACACTCGGTCACCAACCATAAACTCTTTGCCTCAAATCCTTCGGTCAGCATAACTCTTCTGCCTATTCTAGGCAGTAAAAAGTCTCTCTTGAATGACCCATATTCTATCCAAAGAATCATATAGCAAGTCAGTACTCCACGGCCTAACCTCGAAGGCATCAAACCAACCTACCAAAGACCTACATTACCTACCACACAACTGCTCAAAAGGAGCCATCTGAATAATGAAGTGGTAGCTATTATATATGCAAACTCTGCCAAGGCTAAGAACTGGTCCCACTGACCTCCGAAATTAATAACACAAGCCCGAAACATATCCTTCTAAAAATGAATAGTGCGCTCTGAATGACCATTAATCTGCGGGTTAAAAAAATGCTAAGCTCAACTTGAGTACCTAACTCTCTCTGAATAGACCTCTAAAAACACAATGTAAACTGAGTACCACCGTAAAAAATGATAGAAATAGGCACCCTATGCAAACGGACAACCTCACAGATGTAGATATGAGCCAACCTCCTTGAATGGTAAGAAGTCTAGATCGACAGAAAGTGAGCAGACTTCGTCAACCTATCCATGATAACCCAAATAGCATCAAACCTCCACAAAGTACGTGGCAAGCCTACCACGAAGTCCATAGTTATACGCTCCTATATCCACTAAAGAATGGGTAGCCTCTAGGTCAAACCACCCGGTTTCTGGTTCTTGTACTTCACCTGCTGAAAGCTCAAGCACCTAGACATGAAATCTGAGGTATCCCTCTTCCTCCCACACCACTAATAATGCTTTCTCAAGTCACAGTACATCATAGCTGCCCCAAGATGAATGGAATACCTATAATAATGAGCCTCCTCCAAGATCAACCTAACCAGATCACCAACTCTAGGAACACAACTATGACCCATAATCCTCAGAACACCATTCGAATCTGGCTCAAGAATTATATTTGGCCCGAGACTGCATTTGGCCCGAGAATTATATTTGGCCCGAGAATTGCATTTTTTGGCCCGAGATTGCATTTGGCCCGAGATTGCATTGTGCCCGAGATTGCATTTGGCCCGAGATTGCATTGTGCCCGAGATTGCATTTTGGCCCGAGATTGCATCATGTCCAAAATTGCATTTGAGCCCGAGAATTGCATTTGGCCCGAGATTGCATTAAGCCCGAGAATTATATTTGCCCAAAAAGTGCATTTGAGCCCGAGATTGCATTTTGGCCCGAGATTGCATCATGTCCGAGATTGCATTTGAGCCCGAGAATTGCATTTGGCCCGAGCTTGCATTAAGCCTGAGAATCATATCTGGCTCAAGAACTATATTTGGCCCGAGACTGCATTTGGCCCGAGACTGCATTTGGCCCGAGAATTATATTTGGCCCGAGAATTGTATTTTTTGGCCCGAGATTGCATTTGGCCCGAGATTGCATTGTGCCCGAGATTGCATTTTGGCCCGACAATCGCGCTACGCCCGAGAATTTTGATTGAGCCCAAGATTGTATTTGGCTCGAGAATTGCATTGTGCCCGAGATTGCATTTTGAGCCCGAGAATTGCATTTAGCCCGAGAATTACATTTTGGCCCGAGAATTGCATTGTGCCCGAAACTACATTGAGCCCGAGATCGCATCGAATCACGACAAGCTACCATGGAATAAAATATTCTGCCAAAACGTCATGCTATGCCACTTAAAACAGATACGCTCTCTTTAATTTCTGCTTATCACGCCCCGAAGGCGTCATAGTCTAAAGGCATCATTTTCATGGCCTGCAGACATCATTTCATGGCCTAAGGATTCACTTTCTGCTCATCATGCTCCAAAGGCGTCATCGTCTAAAGGCATCATTTTCATGGCCTGAGGATTAATCTTACTTATCATGGCCCTAAGATATCATCGCTTAAGACATCATTTATACCGTCTTAAGCAACCTTCCATAGTCTTAAAGGGAACCTGCATCATGTTTTAATTTAAATGATATCATTTATCTAGTTATAATAGAAATTGCAGGCACCGAAAGTTGAACAAGCCATGAAACGAGATTAACCATCGTATTCGCTTCCAAAACACAACCTTTCTTATCCTTATATCACCAACACGGGACCGTTGCTCGCGTGCTATTCCCAGCTAATTGCTCAAATCTCATCAACTCGTGCCAACTACGTCGACCACTAAAAATGGACATTCTTCTGAGTTAATATAGTCAATGGAGCTGCTATAGAAAAAAACCCCATAAACCATCTGTAGTAAACTACTAACCCGATGAAATTGCGAACCTCAATAAGAGAAGTGGGCCTAGCCCAATCATGAACTACCACAATCTTTGGTGGATCCACCTATAATTCCATCCTCGGAAACCACGTGCCCCAAAAATTTCACAGACTCAAGTCGAAACTCACACTTAGTGAATTTGACATGCAACTACTGATCTTGCAAGGTTTCAAGTACAACTCTCAAATTCTTCTCATGCCCCTCCCTACTCCTTAAATATACTTGAATGTCGTTAATGAACATTATAATGAAGGAATGTAAGTAGGCTCTAAAAAAATGGTTTTTCAACTCCATAAATGCTGCTGGGGAATTGGTCAACCCAAAAGACATGATTAGGAACTCATAATGGCCATATAGAGTCCCAAATGCAGTTTTTAAGATGTCTGCAACTTTTATCCTCAACTAATGATAACCCTACCTCAGATCAATCTTAGAGAACATCGCTGCACCCTGTAGTTGGCCAAACAGATCATCAATACATCGCATCAGATACCTGTTCTTAATGGTTACCTTATTTAGCTGCTTATAGTCCATACACATGTGCCTGGACCCATCCTTTTTATGCACAAACAGAACATGAGCACCCCACAGAGAGACACTAGGCTTGATGAACCCTCTACTCAAAAGATCCTGGAGCTGCTCTTTAAGCTCCCTTAAATTTGCTGGTGTCATCTGATATGGCAAAATAGACATGGGTTGAGTGCCTGGCTCAACATCAATAACAAAGTCGATATCACAATTTGGAGGAAGACCTAGTAGATCAGAGGGAAACACATCCAAATACTCATAAACTATAGGAACTGACTCAAGTAAATATATGGTGCCACTAGTATCACAAATGTAAGAAGGATAAGCTAAGAACCCCTTCCCAACAAACTATTGGGCACTCAAGAACGATATAACTCCTCTCAGCATGTGGCTATCGGCACCCTTCAATACTATAGAAGGGATACCAAGCATTCACAAAGTAATAGTATTAGCAAAGCAATACAAGACCACATGGTAGGGAGACAATCAATCCATGTCTAGAATTATATCAAAATCAATAATATCTAGCATAACCAGGTCTACCCATTTGTCATATCCAAGAATAGTCACCTCACAAGCCCGATAAATATGATCCACTATTAAATAATCTCATACTAGGAAGCTACACACATAGTCACATATAATAACTTACAAGTAGACTCCATATAGGTAGCAAAGTAAGCAGATACATACAAAATATGTACACCAGATCGAATAATGTAGAAGCTGACTGATGACAAATGAAGTTCAGACATGTGATGATAGCGTTGGTGGCACTGGAGTCCTAAGGGCCTGAACCTGGTGGCCTTATTGACTTTGCTAACCCTGTTGCCTAAACTACTGAACCGAGGGATGATCCCTAGAAAAATAACCTAGCATACCCTACTCATAATAACCCCGATCAGTTGTATCGTGCTTTGATGACTCGGCTAAATTAGAATGGCCACTATGGCCTGAATACCAAGATCGAGCACCTCATAAAGTCTGAACCAAGCCCTGGCTAACCTGACTACTCTGACCCTCTACAATCTATTGCACTACCTTAATAGGCTGGATCATCTTGAAGTGTTGCTTGTGCTGGCCTCATCCAAAAAAGCCTCCACCCCGAGTCTGTGGACCACTATAACTATCTTGATGACGGGGCCTCTTATTTTTCCCCCATGGGCCTCAAGATGTATGTTGTTAATAGTGTGGGCATGATCTACAATATCTAAGAAAACAAGGCCTAATGCACCATACCCTCAGTAGCTAGATAAAGATGCAAGGTCAATCCTCTAACAAAGCAACGCACCCTCTCGTGCTCAGTGGGCAGAATCATGGTGGCATGCCTAGACAACTCATGGAACCGGACGTCATACTCTAAAATAGTCATGCAGCCCTGCTCTAACTTGGTGAACTCGTTTATCAACCTCTCTCATAAGCTTCACGGTACATACTTCTCCAAGAAAGCTTTGGAGAACTAAGACTAAGTCATCGAAGGTGACCCAACTGGTCTGCAAGTAATGTAAGACCTCCACCACTATTTTGTTGGACCATCTAGCTGAAAAAGGGTATAATCTACCCCATGTGACTCAACCAAGCTGAGGTTATGTAACCTCTTTTGGGAATTGACTAGAAATTCTTGGGCGTCATCTCCCAAAGCACCTGAAAACCATAGAAGACCTAGTCGAATGAACATACCCAACAACTTTTTCTCCTCATAAGACATAGCAGGCCTAGCTTGAATAGGCAGAACAACTGTAGGAAAAGGCAACACCTCTAAATGGGAAGCCATAGTAGTAGGTTGTGCTCCTTAACCCTGTGCCACTACCTAAGCTAAAGTCTGATTCTGAGCATCCCTATCCTGTGAACTAATCGGAGTACCTAGCAAAGTTTTGGGCTGTTACATGCCCTCCATAAACCCAAAAAGATGAACCAGCATGTCCTTAAGAACTAGTGTAGCCATAAAACCTGCTGGATGTTGGGCTGGCCCCACGCCCTCTAACCCATACTGAACCTTCACTACCTCAATATCTAGCTTTGGTGATAGAACCCTTATCTAGGCCTAAGCTGGTGCCACAGACCATCCCCTACCTTTACCTCTAGGTCGACCTCGACCCCATCCCCTAGCTGGGGCTCTAGATGCAGGCACAGAGGCCTCGTCCTCACCTGCCGCTGATCTTGTCCAAACTATCTGAGAAAGAGTGAAATAAGAGATATTTAGAAGTTGATTGAGTCACATATGCATGACAATGAATCAAATAAGATGGAATTTTTTCTAAGAATGCCAGATAGACTTTCGCATATAGGATACAGATGTCATCATAATGATCCATCAGACTTTACTAGACATTTTTCTCTGTACTGGTAAGACTGGTGAACCTAAAGCTCTAATACCACTCTATCATAATCCAATATTAGGCCATGATGGCTCCTACTAAAACTCCCTAGAAGGCAAGCCAAACCCAGGAGAAATGATAATACAATTAAGCTAAACAAGATAAGATGAAGCACGAATAACAATAAAATGAAGGCGAACATCATAGATATATACCAACAGTACAAAATATACAAAAAGGTCATAAAGAGACCAGAAAAGATAATATATATATAAGAACCAGTCCCTAGACCTAGTGTCACCAATACAAGAGCATCTAAGTACATAAATAGCGCTATACAAGAATCTATTATATACAAAAATAAAAAATATAGATAGTATAAATAGAAGGAAAGTAGTTGAATCTTCAAACGCCGGGAGCTCACCATGATCTAAATAACAACTGGCCTCTAACAAAAAGATGGTCAATGAGGGTGGCTCTTACTAGGGCTGCATAAAAAAATATGTAGAGATGTAGTATGAGTACCAAAACATGGGTACTTAGTAGGCATCATAGGCCGACCAGGCTCAAAAGATGATATATAATATAAGAAAAAGGAAAGTAAACTAGCTATTGGGATCCAACTAATTCTAGTTATCAACTAAAAAGAGGCATAATCCAAGCTAACAGTAAAGATAGTAGTAATAAAAGTAATAAGCCACTTAAAGTACAAACAAAAGAGTGGAATGCATCATGGGATGGTATTGTGCCAATATGGCCACTGCAGTAAACTAAAAACCATAAAATGAAATTCGTGGATCGCTCCATTGTCTCCCTAAATCATCTCACCGGCCATGCTAGGGCTCATTAACATATGCAGTAAAATTTAAACATGGATATGTGCTCCTCGGGTTGCCCAGAATCGTACCTCGGACTCGTCAACAGAATGTAAATGGAGAAAAGGTCCAAAAATGTCCCTTGGACTGAGTATAAAAGTGGTAATTTCCTTTCCTTTCCAAAAAATAGTGTAAAAACCCATGCAATACCTTTCTGAAATCTGAAACTATAGTAAGAGTAGAAAATCCTATCTTTTGATCAAAAACCTCATATTTACTAAAAATATCGTACCACTAGCCATGTAGATGCATGTATGAATATATGTGTGCCAACACAGAAAATGCATGTACATAAGTGTCTATCCAACAGGGCAAAATACCCTCCAAACAAGATAACTAATTTGGAACTCCATCCCCATCAAAACTATGGCCTCGGGCTCACAATTACACAGTAATGGTATATAAATATAGAAAATAGAACTATAAGGCAAAAATAACAATAAACCTGTACTCTACTACAAATATCTCCACAAGCCTATACTAAGGATTCTAATCTAAAAACCAAGCCTACAATACCCTAGACTAAGGATAAACATGATAATTCTATTCTACGGTCCCGAAATGACCAAACATACAGAAATAGGATTTAAGCCTAATTATAGCCTAAAACTTACCCTAATGTTCAAGTAACTTATAAAATATAAAATCAAACTAAGCCAGGTCTAAAAAGGGGGGTAAACCATAACCTATTTTGGGGCCGAATTGTAAACACAAACCATCAATCGTGTGTCATCTCCTTTCGAATAGCCTTAGAATGCTGTCACGCTATCATAAATATAATCCTAGTTTCAAGATGAGAAAAATGACACCAATATTGCTATAAAAAATATTGAGCCTGAAATTGGGTCAGAAATCAACCCTTGAGGCTCACTTAATGATGTAGAAAAAAATTTACAGTTACATTTGCAACGGGTTTCTAAACCCATGCCTAAATTTGGGCACAAACAAGACTCATTTTGGGGCCCAAAACAGCTCTGAAAGGTCACTTGATCAAGAGAGTTCAAGAAGGAATACTGACAAAATTTAAATATTAAATACGCGAAATACTAATGGAAAAATAGCGGGGGAATACAACAAACTTACCGGGAATATTATGGATAAATACAAGCTCCACAACTAGCTCTTAGTGCTCTAAAACAATGGAGGAACTCATAATAATATAGGAGAAAATGAAGTAAAATGAATATATAGGTGCCAGGGGTCCTTCTTCGCGTAGGCGAGGACTCCACCGCATATGCAGGCTCGCGGACATGGCCCCCTCCTCGCATTCATGAAAAGGCTGGTCCAGGTCCATTGAACCCTTATCCATGAATGTGGGACACCCACTGCGTATGCGGGACTGTGAATGCACCCTACCCCTCACGTGCACGAAGGGTAAAGTGACATGCACCAGCGACCAGAAAAAATCAGCAATTCTGCACAAGTCAAAAAGTAACCGCATGGACCCTCCAGATTCTTTTTAAACCCCGTAAACACAAACCAAAAATGCTACCCAATTGGAAATGATATTTTAGACTCAACAGAATCATCAAAATGATGAACGGAGGACGTCTTGATGAAATATTGACCAAAGTCAACACTTTGTCAGTTTAGCCTAAACGTTACCCAAGTGTCTAAAATGAGTCAAAAAGCCTCAATATTTGATCCAAAGGTCCCAGTATCCCAAATTCAGTATTTTGGAGCTAACAAGGCTTATGGAATTTCCACCCAAACCCGTCTTCTCTAAAAGTTGACCAAAGTCAACTCTTTCAACTTTATGAGTTTCAAAATAGAGAAAAAGTCTTAAAATACAAACGAACTACCCTAGAATCGAACCATTAGTCCCATTAAGTCAAAAATGAGCTATAGCCACTATGGAAAAGCTCAAAACTTAGAAAAAACATAAAAATAAAGAGAATGACCTAGAGGGTCATTACAACTTTGAAAGTTAAGACTTAAGAAGTAAAAGGAATAGAAAATCGAGTCAAGAAGGAATTGGTGTGGAATTAAAATTAATCGAGTAAATGAGTGCTCGTTCATAATGATAGTCATTGTAGTAAAGATGAGCAAAGTTGAAAAATAAAAATAAAGAAAATATAAAAACTTTTCATTATTAACAATAAATGAAAAAAAGGGTGAGTGCTTAAAAAGAAAAGATGGTGTAAAGAGAAAGTGAACAAAAATTTATGATTGGTAGAAAAATGAAGAAGATCTTAAAATATTTAAAAGTGTATGTCTGAAAAGTGTATTGGGAGAGTAGTCACTATTCTAACCACATATTTTCTATCCATCCCATAGCCCATATTACAACCAAATAGAGACCTTTTGATCATATATTTCTATGCTTGGGTTAATGGAGAGTTTCACTAAGAGAAAACCTATGATATATCATGCATACACATGAATAGTTTTGAGATAGCAAGCGAATTTGTTTCATTTATACCTTTCGGAAATTGTTATGTATTACGGATAGTGTGTGAGGGGGCATCTTTCTTTAAGTTAGGGCACATAGGGGGACATAATCATGATGATCTTATCGACTTCTTTACTTGATAATGTAATAATTATTTTCCCAAATCGTGATGTTTGAGAGTCAGATTTAGAGGTTGAACCGTCTTGATAGAAATATCTTATTTTGAATTTTTGAATACACCTTGTTTGAAAGTCTTTACATTGTAATATATTGTAAATCTAGGTGAAGGTAACCTAAGAACCTGTATAGTTGAAGGAAGTTTTAAGCTTAGAGGTTTAACAGTTGTTCTAAGACGAACAAAGGTTAAGGTGTGGGATTGTGACGTGGGTCTGAGATACACTCATTTTTACTACATTTACCCATATATGAGTCTTGTTTTGAGGATATCCTTATTTGATTCCTGTATTTTATGCTTGATTTCATTATTTGGCACTTATTTAAGGTGTTTTATGCAATTTAGGTGAAAAATTCCAAAAGGGACGAAAGAAGAGCATAAACAGGCAATTTTCACAAAGTAGAGTCCTAGAGCAACGTGAAAGCTTCATAGGGCAAGCTCCACATCAAAATGGGGTCAAAAATACACCATCTCTAAAATTTACACTCTAAATAAGTCAATTCAAGGGAGAGCATAGAATGCACGCGCCACGAGCTAGCATTGTATGGGGCAAATTTTGCCCCTTTTTCTAGTCTGACTTAGAGGGGTCTCTTAGGTATTTCTAAATACTATAAGTACCCCCAAGTCATTTTTTAGACGGTACTTTTGGAAGAGGACGAAGGGAAAAGGGAGAATTCATCTCAACTCATAGGGTTTTCTCTTATACTATTTTACTTAGCATAATTGTTCATTCAGAGATAGGCCTAAAATGCCCCTGAACTATAGGGTTTGGTATAATATTTCCCTATGTTTATTTTTTGGGCCAAAAGTGCTCTCGATATTAACCTTTCGAGATAAAATGCCTTATATTTCTAATGGCTCACACTCATAAGATGGATAGAGGGAAATATTATACCAAATTACACAGTTTAGGGGCATTTTAGGCTCTTCTCCATTAAAATAATTTGAAATTACTTAATATGTGGCCAAATTTTGAGTTTCATAGTAAATTAAATATAAAAAAGGTTAGTATTCTATTCTTTACACTCACCTTACCCCCCTCCCCTCGCCCCACTTCTCCTCTCTCTTCCACTTTTTTCTTTTTCGATCTTGACCACCATTTATAATTTTTTTTAAAACTTATGACCAAAATAAGAAAAAAAACAAAAGAAGAAAAATCAACAACAACAACAACAACAACATACCCAGTGTATTCCCACAACGTGGGATCTGGGGAGGGTAGAGTGTACGCAGTCCATACCACTACCTCAGAGGTGAGGTAGAGAGGCTGCTTCCGATAGACCCCCGGCTCAAGACAAAACAGTCTAAAAGAAGAAAAATAACAATGAAATTCATATAGAAACAATTAGTTTAATGGAAGATGATTTAACTAATCAACTACATATGTATACTGCATTTTCTTTTGTCTGAACCTAAAATATGATATAAAAGGATGAAAATAACTTTGTTCTCCTATACCCTCCTCCCCCCTCCTCTGATGACCCTTCCTTTCATCTTCGTGTTTACGCATTTATTGTACTGTTAGAGCTTCCCTGTAGTGACCCAAGTCATTTATGGCTTATTGGATCGGTAGTTTGGTACCCTGGTCATTCATTTGGTTGTTTTGATTGTTTGCCTAATGTAGAGCCTTAACTTAGAATATCGTTGACTTTAGTCAACATTCTTAGCTAACATGCTCAGAATTGAATTCTGAAAATTCTGTTAGCTCCAAAGCATTGTGTTTGGTCTAGTTGGACCTTTAGTTGAGGCTTGAGAACTTCCGATGTGGATTTTGTGCTATTCTCTCTGTTTTCAGGCCATTAGGAGTTAAAAGTGTAACTTTGGTCAGCTTTCGATGATCAGAGCATAAAATTCAAAATCTGACGAGTCCATCAGCCTCGAAATGATAAGTTTGGGTTAGGTAGGTGGTTAGTTCGGGTTTCGAGTAATCCGGGCTCATTTCGAGCCTCTGAGTTCTTATTAGCTAGTGTTGACTTCGGTCAACATTTCTCCGAAATGACCTCGTATGGAAGTTTGATTGATTCGATTGAGTTCGGAAGGTCGTTTCCACTCTATTAAAATTATTGGTTTTTGAATATCGGTTTCCAATTGTGCCCGAAATACCCCATCGAGTTTTGGAAAGTTGCAGACTTTTCCTATTGCAGGTGCAGGCATCAAGACTCAATCTCCATTGCGAGCCCCTACCTTCACGATCGCGATGAAGCACCTAGGCTCCTATTCTTCGCGATCGCATGATCTCCTGTCGCAATCATGATGAAGTCTCTTCCCTGCTGTTCTTCGCGACCGCGTGGCTAGCCTTCACAATCACAATTGTCTAGCCAGCGTGGTCCTCGCGATTGCGAGGGGTCCCTTCGCGATAGCGATGAAGCACCCCTTGCAGTATATAACTTTTCCATTTCATTTTTCCATCCTACATCCCTCTTTTCCCTCAACTCTCTAACACCCAAAACACTCTCTAAACTGCTCCAAACCAGTACACCTTTGAAGAATTCTTGTACCCTCGATAAATTCCCGCTCCATTGAAATTTTGGTAAGTTTCTCCTCTTCTCTATAGTGGTCTTCTCCATAGGTTTAAATCACCATTGTTGCCATCTTCTCAAGCTCAAAAATTCATTGTAGATTCTGTTCTGGGTGAAGTGCATGCAAGGCAGGCTTGTTCTTATTCACATTCTTGGCTTAATTCTTCCATTGGGGTAGGTGATTCTTGCCAATTTCCAGTTTTCTTTCCTTAGATTTCCTTTGTTGGGTTCCTAGCTTTAGGGGCTATTTTTAGCTCGAATTTATTGCCCAAAATCCTTAATTTTCCGAGCATGTACTCCCATGGTCTTGGGGATCATAATGTGAGTTTTAATTTTTAGTTTTGGGTTGTGGGCCTCGCGGGCCCGCTTTTGACCCAAATTTTGACCCGGCTATTATTATAGCGATATGGGTATCGTTAGACTTGTTTTAATTTTTTATTCATGTTTTTGATAGTTTGATCATCATTCAGGGTTTCTCAAAGTGATTCAGGCTTGGTTTTCATTGTCCCAGCAACTTGTTGTCGGACGACAGGTAGGTTATGGTCTAAACTCCCTAGACTTAACATATATCGGATAAAATTTTACTAGCTAGCATCCTTGGGTTGAGTTATTTGGTTGGTACCACAGACCTTGACCGCTTTCCATGATATGCCTCATTTCTTTCCTCTGTTGTGTGTAGTATTCTCCATTGTTGATATTATCACCTTTATGGGCTTGTGTGGCCTTGTTTTGATTCTGGACCATAGATGGTGGGTCATTCGGGGGTGCTCGTGAGTCTCGGACATCATTATCATGATATTATGCTGGCTATCTGTGTTGTAGAGCTATTGGAGCCTGTGCAGGGCTGATACATTATTTGTGAGCTGCTAGGTGACTATTTGTATGTGATCATATTATTCCATGCATATAAAGAGAATTTATCCATGTTTTATTATGGTTTTGGCTTTGGGCCTACTGGAACTGATTTTCTAAACTTTGCATAGCCTTAGGGGCCCGTGTTCAATGGAAATGAATTTGAAATGGTTTGACTTAACATGTGGATCTTCTTGGGGTAAAATACAGTTATATTCTGATCTCTATCACTAGTTACCATTAATGCTAGAATCGGTAGGGCCTAGGTGCTAGTTGAGTTTTCTTATTGATTTGAGATGACTTTAACCTCGGTCGGACCGAGCACCTGAGTTGACTTTCTAATATTTTATTCCCGGTTATGCCAGGGCACCCTTGGAGGGTTTTTAGAGACATTTCCCACTACTTTAGTCCTTGACAGGGTCTGGGCATGCATATTCGAGACCGGGTCTCTAGCTTGAACCCGGACTTACTCCGGATGACATGTTTTGATACTGAGTTTTAGTATGGGGTCCTAGAACTCTATGGACCTTGTCGTTCCAGACCTGGGTTCTGGCGATGCATGTGCCAGAGGAAGGGTATACGACGGAGTAAAGGTATACGGCGGAGTAAAGGTATACATGCAGTGTCTTTCCATGGAACCTACCTGTTGGGATCGACCGGTACCGAAGGAGGTACATTCAGAGTTACTATCCCACCTAGAGGTTATCATGCATCATATCATTCATTGTTTGAGGCTCCACCCTTATTTGCTATTTGTTGAGTGTACGCTCTGGTTGTATGGGCTGCTGGAGGGTTTTTTTTCATTTGTTTGCATTCCTTTGTTGTATGGGAAGCCGGGGGACTTTAGGTAGACTCTTGTTACTTTATAGCGGTGTTATCCCCTGTTATGGTTATACTTATAAGATTGTATACTGCTAAGTTGTTTTTTTTTGGATTTGAGGTTTGTATGATTAGTTTGGTTATTGATTCTTATTTCCGAGCATGTCTATCGTTACTCTCCTCTTCCTTTCCTTGTACTTGGGGTTACCAGTATACCATCCACTTCTAAAACTTATTATGTATATACTATTATTGCAAGGTTCCAGGTGCGTCATTTCTTAATTTTACCTGTACCTGTTATATTTATATTCTACTTGCTAGCCTTGTATGTTGTTTCTGTTGCCTTCCCTCTGGGCTGGTTCCTGTGTGACTTTTCATAAAATTCTGTGACTACTTGTTTCTATTATGTCTGTTTCTATGTTTTTATCTTATATGTTCCTAGTCGGCCTATGATACCTACTGGGTACCTTATACTTCACATTTGGTGCTTATACTACACTCCACATCTTCTGGTGCAGATCCTAGTGTGAGCCATCTCCTGCTAGCTCGTGGGAGACTCATGCTTGGAGACTTTGGACTATCCAGATTGAAGGTGAGCTCTTGGCGACCGGAGCTTAGCTTTTAGTTTATCTTTTGCTTTATGTACTCTATTACTACTCGGAGACATGTGTGTATATATTATTTTTGATGCTTCATACTCCTTATATGTAGTTCTGGATCTACACTATGATACCAGGTTTTGGATTTTGTTTAGCTTTCGCATATGTATGTATGTATTCCCATTATCTATTTTCTTTATTTGGTTCACTTGCTTCTGCTTATTTAACTGCTCATCATCTTAAATTGTTAGAATATAGCCCATTACTAACCTTTCTGGGCTAAAGGGATTGGTTTGCCTACTGAAGGGTTGTAGGTGCCATCATGATCGAGAAATCGGGTCGTGACAGCTTGGTATCAGAGCTCTAGGTTCACCGATGTCATCGGTATAGGAGCCAATGTCTAGTAGAGTCCTCTGGATCAGGGCGGAGATGTCTGTACTTAATCTTCGGGAGGCTATAGTGACATCTTAGGAAAATTAGACTTTTCTTGTTTCTATCTCGTGCGTAGTACCCTTAGAGGTTTCTGGCAATCTCACTTATTTTGGTTCACTCTTCCGCAGATAGTTCATATGAGATCGTCGGCATTGGGAGGAGGCCTCTGACTCTAGCTAGGGTCCGGGGAGGTCATAGAGCTAGGGGTCAAGAATGTCCTAGGGAAGCCACATTAGATAGAGCTCATAAAATCAAGATAGAGCCTGAGTTTGGCTATGAGCTAGAGTTTGTTCCTGAGCAGCGGCATGTGGACCTGGGGGAAGCCATCTTCAACCCTAGCTCAGTCTTCGGATATATGGGGTTTACTTATTCAGCTTTTGGGTATGATTGGGTAGAGACCTTCTGAGGTAGCACATACTTTCACTCAGGGGGTAGCCCTGGGTGTCCATAGTTCAGGAGCACAGCCTACTACTACGGCTCCCTGTGCCGACGTTGTTCCAATTCCATCATCTGCACAACCTTTTGCTCCTTGCCCAACTATGACAGATGGGGAGCAGAAGGCCTTCGGTAGATTTTTGAGGTTAGCACCACCGAAATTTGCTGATACGTCAGGTCAGGACCCACATGATTTTATTACTACCTATGAAGAGATGTTGCATCATTTGGGGTTGTTGGAGACTCACGGGGTTGGCTATACTACCTATCAGTTGGAGGGCCCAGCGAAGTTATGGTGGAGGGCACAGATTGCTTGCAGACCTTCTACATCACCTCCTTTGACTTGGTATGAGTTTTATGAGGCCTTTATGGCTAAGTTCTTACCCCAGAGAAACGGGGAGTGCCAGAGAGAGGAGTTCACTAGGCTTTCTTAGGATTCTATGACCGTCTCGGAGTATGAGACCTATTTCCATTAGCTTGCTCCATTTGGGGACTTGATTATGCCTATGAAGGCTGATAGGGTCCGTAGATTTGTTTAGGGACTACGAAGAGAGTTTAGAGAGCCTGTAGAGATATTAGTTGCTAGTGGTCGCTCATTCCAGGCTATTGCGGACTATGCCCGTACTGTAGAGGATTCACGTCGTCATGACACCAGGGCCAGAGATAAGAGGCCTCGACATCAGGGTGGCTACAGTGGTTCTAGACATTGTAGTAGAGGTTTAGGCAAGTGGGGCCGAGGTTATCAGCCACAGTAGCCCCAGGTTCCGGCTTCACTTTAGACCTCCGGTAGTACTCAGTTTGAGTAGGGTTAGAGCAGCCATCAGGGCTACAATGATCAGTCTTCGAGGGGTACAACTTCTGGGGCATCAAGCTGTGGTGGCCATACGGGTTCTGCTGGTTTATCTTGACCGAGTAGGTCATCAGGGGATTGTTTCACCTGTGGTATCGTTGGTCATTTTGCTAGAGATTTCCCCCAGCAGGGTGTATTTTTAGCCAGCCGCTCCGCTGGCTCAGCCTATTCGCTCAGTTCATCCACTGGCTCGAGGAGGTAGTGGTCAGGGTACATGTGGTGCTCCATGTGGCATAGCAGGCGGTAGGGATGGCAGTTGGGAAGGTGGAGGTCATCGTCAATTTTATGCGGTCCCTGGGAGACCAGAGGCAGAGGCCTTGGATGTTGTGATTATAGGTACAATTTTTGTATGCCATCAGTCTGCTATGGCTTTATTTGATCCTGGATCCACTTGTTCATATGTATCTTCCCACTTTCTACCTTGTTTGGGGTTGGCTAGTGAACCATTATCTGTTCCTATTTCTGTTTCAACCCCTATAGGAGATTCTTTAGTAGTGGATCGGATTGTGAGATCTTGTGTGATATCTGTTGGTGATTTGGAGACTTGGGGTGATCTGATGATCCTTGACATATTAGATTTTGATGTGATACTTGGCATGGACTGGTTATCCCCTCACTGTGTGGTTTTGAATTGTTATGCCAAGACCGCTACCATAGCCGTGCCCAGTGTATCCCCAGTTGTGTGGCAGGGTTCTATTAGCCGCACACCATCTGGGATCATCTCTTGTCTTTGAGATAGGAAGTTGATTTCCCATGGGTTTTTAGCTTATCTAGCATATGTTCGAGATGCTAGTGCTGACCCTTCATCTCTGAAGTCTGTTCCTGTGGTTAGAGACTTCCTAGATGTGGTCCCTTTGACCTGCCAGGCCTTCCACCTGAGAGAGATGTTGATTTTTCCATTGAGTTAGAGCCGAGCACTAGGCCCATTTCTATTCCTCCTTACCGTATGGATCCTGCTGAGTTGAGGGAGATTAAGGAGCAGCTCTATGATTTTTTAGCTAATGGGTTTATTAGACTGAGTGTGTTTTCTTGGGATGCTCCTGTTCTCTTCGTGATGAAGAAGGATGGGTCTATGTGGATGTGTATTGATTACCGGCAGCTGAATAATGTGACAATGAAGAATAGCTATCCGATGCCAATGATTGATGACTTGTTTGATCAGCTTCAAGGTTCAGCCATGTTTTTGAAGAATGATTTGAGGTCTGGCTACCATCAGTTGAGGATTAGGGCGGAGGACATTCCTAAGACAGCATTCAGGACACGTTATGGCCATTATGAGTTCTTGGTGATGTCTTTTGGGTTGACTAATGCCCCCGCAGCTTTCATTGACTTGATGCACAAGGTGCTTAGCCCGTACATAGATATGTTCGTAATAGTCTTCATTAATGACCTTCTGATATACTCGAGGAGTAAGGATGAGCATGAGCAGAACTTGAGGATGGTACTTCAGACTTTGAGATATCATCAGCGGGTAAGAGCGTTTTGTGATTGGCCTAGACCTACTACTCCTACAGAGGGTCGCAACTTTGTTGGTTTAGCCGGGTACTACAGATAGTTTGATAAAGGATTTTCTTCCATAGCAGCACCCTTGACTATGCTGAATAGGAAGGATGTTTCATTTCAATTATCAGACCAGTGCGGGGATAGGTTTGAGAGTCTTAAAGCCTTATTGACTTCAGCTCCATTTTTGACTTTGCTGATCGAGGGTCAGAGTTTCATAGTGTATTGTGATACTTTTGGGGTTTGTCTTGGTTATGTGTTGATGCAGCAGGGCTGAATGATAGCATATGCATCGAGACAACTGAAGGTTCACGAGCTCAACTACCCCACTTATGACCTAGAGTTGGCGGCGATAGTCTTCGCGCTCAAGATCTAGAGGCACTACTTATATGGAGTTCATTGTGAGATAGTCACTGATCACCATAGTCTTCAGTACATTACGAGTCAGCAAGAGCTGCACTCGAGGTAGAGAAGATGGGTTGAGTTGCTGAAGGACTACAATTTCACTATTCTATACCATCCGGGCAAGGCAAATATAGTAACGGATGCCTTGAGTCGAAAAGCGGTGAGTATGGGTAGCCTAGTGATGTGCCGCCATTCTACGGCACATTTGACTCCTTTAAACTAATAATAACCGTAAGTTCTCAAGCAAGCATCGTCATTTTTGATATTTTATGTTATGTTTGCAGGAAAGAGAGACAAACAGAGAAACGGAAGGAAATACGAGCAAAAAGACCCTCTGGATAAGACTGACGGCCACCGTGACGGCCAGCCACCAAGGTGATGGACCGTCAAGTGAGGCAGCACCACTGCCTAGTGGTGACGGCCACCGTGACGGCCCGTCACCAAGGTGACGATCCGTCAGCCTGACCGTCAAGTGAAGCAGCACCACTGCCTAGTGGTGACGGCCACCGTGATGGCCAGTCACCAAGGTGACGGTCCGTTAGGGTGAGCCGTCAATGCGACACGGAATCCAAACGTTTTATTTTTGGACATTATTTCCTGGACTACTATAAATACCCTATGTTAGGTTTATTTTATTATTGATTACCCAATAGTTCTAGGATATTTTTGAGCGAGTTTTTGATAGGAAAACACAACATATTCACGTTTTTCTTCTTCATCATCTTGTTCTTGATTGTTCTTGGGATCTTGGTTTCTTGTTCTTGGATAATTGAAGCTTGTTTTCATATATTGTAAGAATCTTTTCTCTTTATTATGAATTTGATTTTCTTCTCTTTCCATAAAAGCATGAGTAACTAACTTCCCACAACTAGGGTTGTGGGAGCCATGGCAAAAGTAGCAATATAGATTTCGGGTAGCGTCGGGTTCAATATTTATGATTGTCACGTTTTTAATCATTCATTATTCACGTTTTCTAGTGGTTGCAAACATTAGAACATGCCTAGGTTTAATTTGCTTGAGTAAAGAGATTAAAACCAGGAAATTTGATTAACTACGAGGATTCGAGACTACTAACTCTCGTCTTATGATTAATGCTGTAACTAGATTAATATACTTGATGTTTAGGATTGAAATATAAAAGCTCACCTTTTCAAGTTCGAGAGAATTGAAAAGGAAATTCGTCTATTTGGTTGAGAAACGTTTAGATGATACCATTAATTCAATCACATCGTGACATGCATATAGAAAGAACCCGGTTAAGCTTTGAATCGACATTGTTACAATGCCATGGTAAACACTTCCCTAGTTCTCTCTCATATTGATTTTCACTCGAACATTATTAGTTGTTTTGTTTGCATCTTGATCTCGCAAACCCCCCTTTTATTTACCGAAAACTATTGACTACTAGTCATCTAATTCACGAACGACCTAATTTGCACCTTATTCCCTGTGGGATCGACCCCAACCTCTGTTGGGTTCTATATTTGACGACGACCACTTACGCTTCATAATTTGAGGTGTAGTTTAGGCGTTATCAAATTTTGGCACCGTTGCCGGGGAATACGATTGTTTATTAAGTTTGGTGTGTTTATTTGACTCTTAGTCATATTTCCTGCTTTTATTTTTATTTGTTGTTTTTGTTTGTTATAGGGTACATAGTTGTGCATGCCAAGTATCCGACGCTCGGGTGAACCAACATTACCCTACGATCCCGAGCTTGCAAAAACGATAAGGCGAAACATGAATGAACAACAACAAGAGGCAGCGAGATTCGCTGCAGCTCAGCAAGCACAACAACGTTTGAATGCTGGTGGTCTTGAGGTCGACATTGAGTTGAATGATGAGGAGGTCGACTTAGATGGAGTTGGTGCCACAGGCACTATTGCGTTTCCTCCACTAGCACCCGGGGCCAAGTTCAACATCACTAGCACAATGATTCAGCTATTGAATTTGAGAGGAGTGTTCCGTGGTGTTGCTGGTGACGATCCAAACCAGCACCTGATGAATTTTGTGGGTATCTGCAAGTCGTTCGAATTGCCTGGAGTAAGTCAGACAACGATCAGGCTTAGGTTGTTTCGATTGTCTCTGTCTGATGAGGCAGCGTTATGGTTGACAGAGCTAACCCCCGACTCTATCACAACCTGGGGAGAGTGGAAAGGAGCTTTCCTAGAAAGGTTCTTTCCTCCCTCTAGGATGATACAGTTGAGGGATGAAATTAGCAATTTCAGACAACAACCTCATGAGGCGTTACATGAGACGTGGTTGCAGTTCAAGAAGAAGCTGACACAATGCCCTATCCATCAGTTGACCGACAATTTCCTGATGTAGCCATTTTACAGGGCACTAAATTCGGCTACCAAGCCGACACTGGATAATGCAGTAGGTGGAGCGTTTATGGGTCTCACTTTTGCCGATGCCACAGCTATTTTGGACAGGCTCACCAAAACCAACAGGGCCTGGCATACACGTGATACAGAGGTAGCAGCTAGCACTTATACAGTTGGTATGTCAGCAGAGCAGCGCAGGAAGAAGGAAGAGCAGGACCAAGATATGGCCCATCTGAAGATGCAAATGGACCTACTGACAAAGCATTTATTGTCAGGAGGTATTAAGAAAGTGAAAGCGGTGGGTGCCCAAGGTAGAGCAGCAGAGTTTGAACCTGATGAGGAGGCAAATTATTTGGGTGGTTTCCATGCTAATGGTCAGGGAAACCAAGGTCGGAACTATAAGAGAGACAACTACTATGAGAAAGATGGCTACAGAGACCACGAGCAGGGGAACTAGAAGAATAAAACTGATGGAGGTGGGTTGTATATACCACCTGGTAACCGGAAAAGAGCTAACACCGAGACAGGGACGTCCAAACTAGAGAAAATGATGGCTAAGATGCTGCTGAAGGTGGAATCTACCGATTCCGCGGTAAAGGAGATGAGGACAGAATTATCAACAATGAGTCAAGTAGTGGATTCACATTCCACCTTGATCAAGCAATTGGAACAGCAAGTGGGTCAAATCTCGGTATCTCTAAATCAAAGGAAGACAGGTACCTTGCCGAGTGACACCATTCCAAACCCGAGGAAGGACGGAAGCTGTATGGCGATCACTACGAGAAGCGGTAAAACATTATCGGAATATCATCCGGTAATTCAGACTCAGAAAGATGATGTTGCGGATGACAAAGTGGTAGAGGATGCTACGCAAAGGCGCACGGATAAAAGCAAGGAAGTTGAAAAGCATCCAACTATGATGCCTCGGCCACCACCTCCTTTCCCACAACGCTTGAAGAAGAAAGTGGACGATAGCAAGTTCCTGAACTTCATGACCATGCTAAAGAAGATATCAGTAAACATCCCTCTGGTGGACGCTCTTGAACAAATGCCCGGATATGCCAAGTTCATGAAGGACTTGATTACCAAGAAGAGGTCAGTAAGCTTTGAACCAGAAGATAACCTCCACCACTGCAGTGCTATTTCTTCAAGATCATTAGTGGAAAAGAAGGAAGATCCAAGTGCTTTTACTATTCCCTGTACTATTGGGAAATTCAACTTTGAAAAAGCCTTGTGTGATCTTGGTGCTAGCATCAATTTGATGCCGCTAGCAGTATGCAAACAATTGGGTTTGGGAGTGCCCAAACCAACTACCATGAGGGTGCTAATGGCTGACCATTCAGTAAAATGACCAGTGGGAATATTGTCTGATGTGCTGGTCAAGGTTGGTAAGTTTATATTCCCGGCCGACTTTGTGATCTTAGATTGCGAAGTGGACTTTGAGGTTCCCATAATCTTGGGACGACCATTGTTAGCCACTGCAAGAGTATTGGTCAACATGGAAAGAAACGAACTGACGTTCAGGTTAAACAATGAATTGGTCAAGTTTGATGGGTGTAAGTTGATGAAGCAACCAAGAGACATGAGAGTGGTCGCGGTTATAAATGTTGTTGATGAAGCCCCTACGGATGTTCATATTGAGGAGAAGGGTCCTGTCCAGTCTCTAGCTATCGTGAGAATGATGCTGCGAGAAGAGAAACCTACAGAGGAAGGCGGTGAGAACAAATCAAGAAAAAGAACACCGCAAGAAAACCAGCAAAGGAAAGGAGTTAGAAAGAGTAAAGAAGTTGCCGCGACTAGCTGCGGAGCCAATAAAAGAGAAAGTTGGAGCTTAACGAGATGGGGTAGCTGGCACCTATTCCATCGATTTTGCCTGCTTTGGAGACCCTGGCGGTCTCCAACATCATGCCAGACTCTGAGTCCTATGGGCTTCACAGGTATTCCTTTCGCTCACAGTTTTAGCTTTCACATGTATGCATTGGGGACATTGCATAAGTCTAAGTTGAGGGTGTTGGGATACCTGTGAGTCTTTCACCACCGAGGGTTTTTGTTGCCGTGTTTCTTTTCCCTCCAGTGTGCTATCTAGTAGAACTGGCATGTTTAGGTTGTCATTTAAATTTTAGTTGTTTTCTAGTGTCTATAGCAAGCATGGCGATTTTTTGTTGGAAAATGTACTAAAAGGAGCCCCTCTGAAAAAGTTGATTTTGTACTTATGTTTGAAATGATTGACTGTCTGGATCCTTGAATGTCATTGTGTGGTTATGATTGGAATAAGTATGCTTAAGCCGAGTTGTTGTTTTGATAGTTGGTAGTGGCGTTGTTTCTTGGTGCCAAGTGTGTGTGAGCATATTGTTATAAATTCTTACTCTGTGCATGCATCAAGAACTTGCCCGGTCTATTTTGTTAAGTTTGAAGTTGGTTGCTTAGGAAAGGATCATAGGCCCTTTTTGTGTGCAGTCCACTTAGCCTATAAGACCGTCCAAATGCAAATAATCCCTTTGAACCTTGTTTGAGCCATAATTGACCCTGTTCTTTCAATAACCTATCACCGTTCCTTTTTGAACTTTGAATCCCTGTTTTGGCCCAGGTCCTTCCTTGGACATCGTGCACCTCAACTCAGGCAATCAGCCTAAGTTGAGGGTGGCTACTATAGAGGTAAATGATAAGAAAAATAGGATGGATAAGATTGGTTGTGGATAGAATAAAAATTTCGAGTGTGTGTCTAAGAAAAGAAAGATAAAGAAACGAAAAAAAAAAAAGATGAAAAAGAACGAAAAAGAAATAAAAAGAAGTGTCAATAAAGAGGCCGCACCGGTAGCTAGAAAGAAGGGAATAAAGAGGTGAATAAGGATGGACAAAGTAAAGTTATGTGGAAATAGTAGGTCGGTGATTCCAAGGAGGGTTTAGTCACTATTCCCCAAACGTATCCTACCTGCACCCGAAGCCTCATTACAAGCCTAAACAAGTCCTGTAGTGATCCTGAGCGGCTTTCTGAAAAAAAAATAAAAAAATGAAATAGAATAGTAAGGGCAAGCTTATGGCATCGCATGTGCATTGTTTGAACTCGTTTGTGAGTGTAAGCGCCTTACCTAGTCCTAAATCTGGTGTGTGGGACATCATTGTGGTGAGGGCACCAAGATTTCTGTATTGTCTATTGACTGTTAGGATAGCTGCGCGTGTGTATGCATAATATTCTGTCATATCAGAATGACATGTTTGGATCCTTGCAAGTCAACGTTTCATGCATTTGTGTGCTACTAGGGAGCTTAATTAAAAATTGAATAAGCGTTGAATGACCATGAGTTGCTAAAGACACGAGTTTGTTTTCTTAGTTGAGTCGTCTTATTGTTTTTCTTTTATGTCATGTTGCTTGAGGTCAAGCGAACGTCTAAGTTGAGGGTGTTGATGTGCCGCCATTCTACGGCACATTTGACTCCTTTAAACTAAGAATAATCGTAAGTTACAAGCAACCGTCGTCGTTTTTGATGTTTTATGTTATGTTTGCAGGAAAGAGAGACAAACATAGAAACGGAAGGAAATACGAGCAAAAAGACCCTCTGGATAAGAGTGACGGCCACCGTGATGGCCAGTCACCAAGGTGACGGACCGTCAAGACGACCGTCAAGTGAGGCAGCACCACTGCCTAGTGGTGACGGCCCGTCACCAAGGTGACGATCCGTCAGCCTGACCGTCAAGTGAAGCAGCACCACTGCCTAGTGGTGACGGCCACCGTGACGGCTAGTCACCAAGGTGACGGTCCGTCAGGGTGAGCCGTCAACGCGACGCGGAATCTGAATGTTTTATTTTTCGACATTATTTCCTGGACTACTATAAATACCCTATGTTAGGTTTATTTTATTATTGATTACCCAATAGTTCTAGGATATTTTTGAGCGAGTTTTTGAGAGGAAAACACAACACATTCACGTTTTTCTTCTTCATCATCTTGTTCTTGATTGTTCTTGGGATCTTGGTTTCTTGTTCTTGGATAATTGAAGCTTGTTTTCATATATTGTAAGAATCTTTTCTCTTTATTATGAATTTGATTTTCTTTTCTTTCCATAAAAGCATGAGTAACTAACTTCCCACAACTAGGGTTGTGGGAGCCATGGCAAAAGTAGCAATATAGATTCCGGGTAGCTTCGGGTTCAATATTTATGATTGTCACGTTGTTAATCATTCATTCTTCATGTTTTCTAGTGGTTGCAAACATTAGAACATGCCTAGGTTTAATTTACTTGAGTAAAGAGATTAAAACCGGGAAATTTGATTAACTACGAGGATTCGAGACTACTAACTCTCGTCTTATGATTAATGCTGTAACTAGATTAATCTACTTGATGTTTAGGATTGAAATATAAAAGCTCACCTTTTCAAGTTTGAGAGAATTGAAAAGGAAATTCGTCTATTTGGTTGAGAAACGTTTAGATGATACCAATAATTCAATCACATCGTGACATGCATATAGAAAGAACCCGGTTAAGCTTTGAATCGACATTGTTACAACTCCATGGTAAACACTTCCCTAGTTCTCTCTCATATTGATTTTCACTCGTACATTATTAGTTGTTTTGTTCGCATCTTGATCACGCAAACCCCCCTTTTATTTACCGAAAACTATTGACTACTAGTCATCTAATTCACGAAAGACCTAATTTGCACCTTATTCCCTGCGGTATCGACCCCAACCACTGTTGTGTTCTATATTTGACGACGACCGCTTACGCTTCGTAATTTGAGGTGTAGTTTGGGCGTTATCACCTAGCGTCACTCTTTTTTTTTGAGCGACCATTAGCCTAGGACATCCAGTCCTTGGCTAACTGTTTGGTTAGGCTTGACTTGTCGGATCCTAGCAGAGTTCTCACTAGTATAGAGGTCTTTCTACTCTAGATGATCAGATTCAGAGGCGACAATTTGAGTATCAATGTTCGTGTGACATTCGTGATCAGGTAGTTCGGGGTGAGGCCAACCGGGCTACTTTGGGTTATGATGGTATTCTGAGATTCGATGGTCATCTTTGTGTTTCAAGGGTTGGAGATTTGATTCAGTTGATACTTCGTGAGGCACATTGTAATAGATACTCCATTCATCCTGGCGCAGCGAAGATGTATAAAGATTTGAGATAGTTTTACTCATGGGGTAGTATGAAATGGGATGTAGCAGAGTTCACATCTAAGTTCCAGAGAACTTTATAGTAGGATTTGGGTACTGAGGTCCAGCTTAGTACTGCATTCCATCCTCAGACAGATGGCCAGTCCGAGAGGACTATTCAGGTCCTGGAAGACATGCTTCGGGCTTGTGTTCTTGACTTTGGAGGTTCATGGGATCAGTTTATGCCTTTGGATGAGTTTGCTTATAATAATAGCTTTCATTTAAGCATCGGCATGGCACCTTTCGAGGCCTTGTATGGTAGGCGTTGCAGATCGCTGATTGGTTGGTTTGATGGTTTAGAGTCCAGACCGCAGAGTACAGACTTGCTTAGAGATTCCTTAGACTGGGTCTGTTTGATTTAGGATAGACTTAGAGAAATCTAGAGTAGGCAGAAGAGCTACGCTGATTGTATCTTCGTTCCTTAGAGTTCTGTGTTGGTGATTTTGTTTTCCTTTGAGTATCGCCCGTGAAGGGCGTGATGAGATTTGGTCCACGGGGCAAGCTTAGACCCAGGTTCATTGGGCCATTTGAGATTCTCCAGAGGGTTAGTAGTATTGCCTACATGTTAGCTCTGCCTCTGATGTTTTCAGCTGTTCACCTAGTTTTCCTTGTCTCGATGTTGCGCTGGTATATTCCAGATGAGTCTGATGCATTGCATTAGGATTCGATTCAGTTAGATTAGAGGTTATTTTTTGTTGAGGAGCCATTGCTATTCTGGCCAGAGATATCAGGAGATTAAGATCTAGGGAGCTTCCAGTTGTGAAAGTTTAGTGGAGACACCGTCCGATTGAGAAGGCTACTTGGGAGACTGAGAGTGAGTTGCGTGCTCAGTATCCTCAGTTGTTTGAGCCTTCAGGTACTCCTTCATTCTTGACTTTCGAGGACAAAAGTCTTTTTAGTAGTGGATGTTATGATTACCCTTTTGGTCATCTTCGTGTTTACGCATTTATTGTACTGTTAGAGCTTTCCTGTAGCGATCCCAAGTCATTTATGGCTTGCTGGGACCGGTAATTTGGTGCCCTGGTCGTTCATTTGGTTGTTTTGGCTTTTTGCCTATTGCAGAGCCTATTCTAAGAATATCATTGACTATAGTCAACATTCTTAGCTAACGTGCTCGAAATTGAATTCTGACAGTTCCGTTAGCTCTGGAGCATTGTGTTTGGTCTAGTTGGACCTTTAGTTGAGGCCTGAGAACTTCTGATATGGGTTTTGTGTTTTTTTCTCTGTTTTCAGGCGATTAGGAGTTGAAAGTGTAACTTTGGTCAGCTTTTGATGATTAGAGCGTTAGATTCAAAATACGACGATTCCATCAGCTCTGAAATGATGAGTTTGGGTTGGGTAGGTGGTTGGTTCATGTTCTGGGTGAGCCAGGCACATTTTGGGCCTTTGAGTTCTTATTAGTTAGTGTTGACTTCGGTCAACATTTCTCCAAAATGACATCGTATCGAAGTTTCATCGATTCCGTTCAGTCCGAAAGGTCGTTTCCACTCTATTAGCATTATTGGTTTTTGAATATCAGTTTCCAATTGTGCCCGGAATTCCCCGTCCAGTTTTGGAATGTTGCAGACTTTTTCTGTTGCAGGTGTAGGCATCAAGCCTCAATCGTGATCGCGAGCCCCTACCTTCGCGACTGCGATAAAGCACTTGGGATCCTGTTCTTCGTGATCGTGTGATCTCCTGTCGCGATTGCCATGAAGTCTCTTCCCACTGTTCTTCAAGATCGCGATGGTCTAGCCAGCGTGGTCCTCTCGACTGCGAGGGGTCCCTTCGCGATCGCAATGAAGGACCCCTGGCAGTATATAACTTTTCCATTTTATTTTTTCAGCTTTCATCTCTCTTTTCCCTCAACTCTATAACACCCAAAACACTCTCTAAACTGCTCCAAACCAGTACACCCTTGAAGAATTATTGTACCCTCGATAAATTCTCACTTTGTTGGCATTTTGGTAAGTTTATCCTCTTCTTCATAGTGGTCTTCTCCGTAGGTTTAAATCACCATTGTTGCCATCTTCTCAAGCTCGAAAATTGGTTATAGAATCTATTCCGGATGAAGAGCATGCTTGGCATGCTCGTTCTTATTCACATTCTTGGCTTAATTCTTCCGTTGGGGTAGGTGATTCTTGCCAATTTCCGGTTGCCTTTCCTTAAATTTCCTTTGTTGGGTTCCTAGCTTTAGGGGCTGTTTTTAGCTTGAATTTATTGCCCAAAATCCTTGATTTTCCAGGCATGTATTCCCATTGTCTTGGGGATCATAATGTGCATTTTCATTTTTGGTTTCGGGTTGTGGGTCCCGCGGGCCTGCTTTATAGTGCCCCGAACATAAAATACGCGTGCAACTCGTAAACGTGAAGGAATCATTATGAACCAAGAGGATAAGGTTGTGAATGGATAATTATATAAAAGGACACTTATACTAAACTATTTGAAGTGATATACCAAGGTTATAGACCAAAGGGAGACTTGGAACAAAAGTTCAGTTTGAAGGATTCACTACGGTGGACTATTTCAAGCAAGCTAGTACAAGGTGTTATTTATAATTGGTATATCTCCCAATATATAATGATTTAGGGGTCATATAAAGTACCAAATTAAAGGTATTTGAGTCTAGTTTTCAACGCAACAAACCGCTCATCCATACAAGTTTGGAGTAAAAGGTTATGCACATTTTACTACAGACACGCGCACTGCCAAATCACTGCGGGACATGTGGCAGACTTGGGTAAGTCGGCCAAAGGTGGTGTATTTATATTGAAACTTTGGGATTTCGTCTCCCATACATATAATAACATAAAGGGACCTGCTTAAAACTTATTTTCTTCAGTTCTTCTTCATCTCAATCCCTCCCTATCCTAAGGTAAGTGAATTCCTTCAAGAATCAAGTGTATTTTTCATCGTAGGTCACGGAAACATACTTAGTCAAGTGTTTTATTGAAGGTAAAGGTGTTGTTCTTGAAGATAAAAGAGGGTGCAGGGATTGTATTCTTATTGATAAAGGTATGTCTGCTTTTCTATCCCTATAAATATTACTCTAAGAGTTTTTTAAGTATAGTTTACGGGTAGGACTCACGGGACGGTGAAAGGAAGCCGTGAGTCCATGTTTTGCCCATTGTAACTAATATATTCGGTGAGGAGGGAGTATTTAGAGGGCTGTAATGGTTGTATTTTTGACTAAATGAGGTGTGTATTGTGGTGTATTGAAGCAGCAAGCTTGCTGTGATAAGGAGGGACGCTAGGTATAGCAAACACGATTTCTATGGCTCTTGCAAGCTTGTTCCTCGTCAAGTGTTTGATAAAATCCCTAAATGGATTGAGGATATATCTTATATGTTATTTGGATTCCTATCACTGTATTAAAAGTTATAATTCTCACCTAACTTAATCTATGAGCTTAAAAGGTCATTTAAACGCTACTAAATAAAGAACTCCCGATGCGGTATTTAAAAGTCGAGGAGTCAAGTTTATGACCTTGTTTGGGATATGGAATGGGATGCATATTGTAATGAATTGATGGAGGGATTAATATTGACTTCATAGGTGGTCATAGTTCAGTTGATATGAGGAAAAGAGAGAGGTGTGACGATACACCATTTCATTATCTTATTTGCTAAGCTTGTCGCTCGTAAGCTATTACCATCTTCGTGACCTCACCATATTTATTGGTTAGTCGCTTATACTATTGAATATGTTGTTATGTCATATATAAGGAGTTTTTGATAGGAACCAATGACGCTACATAAGGGAGATAGAGTCTCAAAGTAAGGTATGTAAAGCTAAAACCTCTTTTCGCCATCAAGGCACGACCTAGAGTTACTTGTTCCTCCTATAAAGGTCATCATATATTATATACTTCTTGAAAGCAAAGCTTATTTATATTATAGGTCTCTCTCTGGTGGAGTTCTAAACCTATAGAGTTATAGTACTCATTTCTAGTCAAAGAAGTCACATGTTTTACACGATCATACACATTTCAGTTGAAACTCTTAGAAGTTACCGAGCATATATGTCACGAACTTAGAGAAATTAATTGGCCAGAAAATAGACCTGAGTATATAGATCACATAGATATATGATTCTTCAGCTAAAAGAAAGTAATCAATATTCAGATAACGAGTTATATGATTCATAAGTTGCTAACTATGAGCCTTCACAAGCAAGATGAGATTATAGCCTACTCTTCAAAGTATGGTGGGTATCATTAGGGCCACTACGTGCAATGCTATTCTGTGCATATAATTCAGACAGGGTCAGCTGGAACTTCCCGTCATGGAATCCCCTGACTATACAGGCCTGCAGGAAGACCTTACAGGAGCCCTAGAGGGCGTACCTAGACAGACTACGTTATCCAGACTATGAGATTTCACACATAGTTGTGATAGTTGGCTACAGATGCCAAATAGGTGTCACCGATCGCCGACAACAGGCCATGTTGTGACTTCCTGACAGTTATTATTACATAAAGAATAGATTAGCTATGTAAAAGGGTAAAGATGTCACCTAGGCAAATTCTAGGGATTTTAATTATATGTAATTAAGTAGTGTATAAGACGTTATATAAGGACCTCTGCTATTGGTCATTGTATTAGTTTCAGTTTTACTTTCAGATTACATTCCCTGTATGTGTATGCTCAAATTTTCCTATCTTTGATATTCAATTCAGTGAGCATTGTTACATGTATACTTGTTGTTCAGTCTACTTTACATACCAGTACATGTTTCATATGTATTGACGTCCCTTTATTTTTGGGCGCTGCATTTTATGAATGCAGGCTCAGGTACTCAGGCTAGCAGACATCCAGAGTAGACTAGTGCCTTCCAGTTGATCAGTTGGTAAGCTCCACCTCTCTCTAGATCTATCAGATGTCTAGGTCACATGTTTTGGATTCATGTACATATCATATATTGGGTATGTCGGGGTCCTGTCCTGACTAGTTATCAGATTTTCAGTTGTAGATTTTTTAGAGGCTTCTTAGACATAATTTTGTTTCAGCTGTACAGTTAGTCTAGTGGGCCCTTCAGTTATCTATGTTTCAGGATATGTAAACACATGTTGATGTCCATATTGTTTCTTGTTAGTTTACAACTTTAGCATGAGTTTAGTATATATTTTTAGCAGGTGCTCATATAACTCACTTGACGTCCGCCCCTCCTAGCTAGGGGCATGACAAACTTGGTATCACAACACAAGGTTCAAGTATCCCAGGGAGTCTACGAAGCCGTGTCTAGTAGGACCTTCCTTATGAATGTGTTGCGCGCCACATTTTTAATTAAGGGACTACGGGGGCATTTAGGAATCTGACCTTCTATTAAAATCTAGATCGTGCAGTAGAGCTAAGTCCTAGAAAGTTACTTCTGACTCACACTCTGCTTATTTATGATACAGATCATGTCTACCAAAGATACGGATAATGTAGGACATAGGGCCACTACCAGCACTACTCAGGAGGCAGCCACTATAGAGCATTCTCCAGTATTAGCGTATCATACCATGGCTCAAGAGTTCTTGCCAAGTCCTACACTTCCAAGTCCTCAGGTGCCTAGAATAGAAGGTCATACAAGAGTTCTTACACCTCCAGTAGCATCAGCAGTAGTTTCGATACTGCCTGTACCGCTACTAAGTGCCTCAGAGCAGGATCTTAGAGGAGCAATACAGTTGTTCACCCAGTTAGTAGCTGCTCAGGTCCAAGGACAGAATGTTGCTACACGTAAAACTATTCAAGGAGACACTATCGGATTCAGAGTTTGTGATTTCCTCAGGATGAATCCCCTGGTGATTATAGATGAGATCAACTGAATCTTCAGGGTTATGCATATATCTAATACTGAGGATGTGGAATTGGCCTCCTATCAGCTAAAAGATGTTGCCATTACCTGGTCTGAGATGTGGGTCGATTCCAGGGGCCCGAACGCCCCTCAAGCAGTTTGGGAAGAATTCTCGAGGGCCTTTATGGATCACTTTTTACCGTTAGAGCTTACGGACGCGAGGGTGGATGAATTTCTATTCTTATGACAGAATAACCTCAGTGTCAAGGAGTATAGCACGTGATTTATGCAGTTGGCCAGATTTGCTCCAGAGATGGTCAGCACCCAGAGGGAGAGGATGCATTACTTTGTGGGTGGCCTCAGAGATCATTTAATTGACTCTTTTGCAGTTGCTGCACTTAATAATGATATGGATATTGCTAGATTGATGGAATATGCACAGCAGGCAGAGGATCGCATCCGTGACTGCAGAGCAGACAGATCAGAAAGGGAGCAGAGAAAGAGGGCCAGGGCAGCTGGCAGGTATCACAGAAGTGACATGGCTTCCTCCAACAGAGGTCCACCTAGGCAGGCTCAGTCGGCATCCATCTTCATAGACAGTGCTCTAGCTCAGTCATCAAGGTCCATACAGGATCAGAGTCAGACTTCTAGGGCACCAGGCCCTCACTATCAAAGAGGTACTGGTCGGGGATTACCACCTAAGCCTACTTGCAGATAATGTGGTAGTTCTTATTTCGTAGAGTGCTTATATGGCTCTAATGCTTGTTATGGGTATGGATTCGAGGGTCACAAGATGCTTGATTGTCCTAGACTTAGAGCTGAGGGAAGGGGTGATAGATCACTGTCCATAGGCTCTGCAGAAGCATCCTCTCTTCAGCACCACCTTCATCTCATGATCCTTAGGCATAGACAGATATAGGTAAAAGTAGGGGTAGAGATAGAGGTTCAGGTTCGGGAGCTGGCCCAAATTGAAATGCATTAGCAGGCCGACTGGATTCAGAGGCTTCTCCAGATATGGTTACAGGTACCTTATCCATCTTTTCTTATGATGTTTATGCATTGATAGATCTAGGGGTGACCCTGTCATATGTTACTCCATTTGTTGCTATGAAGTTTGGAATAGAGCCAGAGTTATTACGTGAGCCATTTGCAGTATCGACTCTAGTAGGAGAGTCTATTATAGCTAAAAGGATCTACTATGGGTGTCTAGTAATAGTATGTGGCCATGATACATTGGCTAACTTGATAGAGCTGGACATGGTTGATTTTGATGTTATTATGGGCATGGACTGGCTATCCTCTTGTTATGCAATAGTTGATTGTTGAGCTAAGGTTGCTCGATTTCATTTCCCGGGAGAACCAGTCTTGGAGTAGAAAGGGAATGCTGTAATGCCTAGAGGAAGGTTTATTTCCTATGTTAAGGCACAAAAGCTTATAACAAAGGGTGTTTATATCACCTTGTCCATGTCAGAGACCTTGAAACAGAGGAACGTGTGCCAACTCTTCAGTCCGTACTCATTGTGAATGAATATCCCGATGTGTTTCCTGATGACCTTCCTGGATTACCTCCGGTTAGAGATATTGATTTTTGTATAGACCTAGATCCCGATACCCGACCTATATCCATTCCGCCTTATAGAATGGCACCAATAGAGTTGAAAGAGCTAAAGGAGTAGTTGAAAGATCTACTTGACAAAGGTTTTATTCGACCAAGCATATCGCCATGGGGCGCTCCAGTACTATTTGTACGTAAGAAGGATGGAACAATGCGAATTTGTATAGATTATAGGCAGTGGAATAGAGGGACAGTAAAGAATAAGTACCCCCTACCTAGAATAGATGATTTATTTGATCAGTTGCAGGGAGCTAAATGTTTTTCAAAGATTGACTTAAGATCTGGTTATCACCAGTTGAGGATACGTAAAGTTGATATTCCGAAGACAGCCTTCAGAACTAGATATGGGCACTTTGAGTTCCTTGTCATGTCATTTGGACTGACGAACCCCCCAACAGCCTTCATGGATATGATGCATAGGGTTTTCAAACCCTTTCTTGATATGTACGTGATTGTATTTATAGATGATATCTTGATATATTCATGTGATGAGGCAAAGCATGCAGACCATCTCAGATAAGTTTTACAGACTCTTAGAGAACACCAGCTTTATGCCATGTTTTCTAAATATGAGTTCTGGTGAACTCAGTGGCTTTTCTTGGCCATGTGGTCGCTGGTGAAGGTATCAAAGTTGACTTTCAGAATATAGAGGCTGCGAAGAGATGGCCTCGACCTACCACTCTGACAGAAGTACGTAGTTTCTTTGGGCTCGCCGGTTATTACAGGAGGTTTGTGGAGGGAGTTTCCTCTATTTCCGCCCCATTGATTAAATTAACACAGAAAGTAGCCAAATTTTAGTGGTCAGATGATTGTGAAAGAAGCTTTCAAGAGCTGAAAGATAGATTGACTACAACTCCTATATTGGCCTTACTAGAAGGCATAGAAGGGTATGCCATTTATTGTGATGCTTCGAGTGTCGGCCTAGGATGCGTCTTGATGCAACATAGGAAGGTTATAACATACACTTCTCGACAATTGAAAAAGCATGAATAAAACCCCACACATGATTTAGAGCTTAATGCAGTTGTATTCACACTTAAGATTGGGGGCCACTATTTGTATTGGGTACATGCTGACATATTTATAGACTATAAGAGTCTCCAATATATCTTTAAGCAAAATGAGTTGAATTTGAGGTAGAGAAGGTGGCTAGAGTTGCTGAAAGACTACAATGTCAATATTCTCTACAACCCCGGTAAAGCTAACATTGCAGCGGATGCTCTCAGTAGAGTTTCTATGGGCAGCCTAGCACATTTGTCACCCGCTCAATAAGAAGTAGCACGAGATGTTCACAGATTAGCCAGTCTAGGAGTTTGACTTCTAGATTCTAAAGATGGGGGTGTGGTTGTGAAGAACACTACAGAGTCATCATTAGTGGCATTACTGAAAGAAAAACAATATGATGATCCTTTATTACTCCAGTACAGAGAAGGGATCCGACAACATAAAATTTCATCATTTGAGATGGCGGGGGATGGTTCCTTAAGGTGCCGAGTAAGACTGTGTGTTCCTAATGTAGATGGTCTAAGACAACAAATAATGGCTGAAGCACATTGTTCCCTGTATTCCATTCATCTAGGATCTACAAAGATGTATCATGACCTTAAAAAGGTCTAGTGGTGGAATGGCATGAAAAGGGATATAGCTGAGTTTGTAGCACAGTGCTCCAACTGCCAGGAAGTGAAAGTAGAACATCAAAGGCCCGGTGGCCTAGCTCAGACTATGAGCATTCCAGTATGGAAATGGGAGGCCATAAACATGTATTTTGTTACAGGTTTGCCTTCCTCATTTCACAAGCATGACTCTATTTGGGTGATCATTGATCGATTAACAAAATCATCCCACTTCTTACCAGTTAAGTCTACCAGTACCACAAAAGATTATGCCAAGCTATATATAAGAGAGATTGTTCACTTGCATGGAATCCCAATGTCCATCATTGCAGATAGGGGTGCCCAGTACACCTCACATTTTTGGAGGTCATTCCAGGAGATTTTGGGAACACAAGTGAACCTTATCACCGCATTCCATCCATAGAAGGATGGCCAAGCCGAGCGCACTATTCAGACACTCGAAGACATGTTGAGAGCATACATTCCGGACTTTAAAGGCAATTGGGATGATAATTTTCCCTTGATAGAATTTGCCTATAATAATAACTATCACTTCAGTATTGGCATGGCTCTATTTGAAGCTCTTTACAGAAGACGATGTAGATCACCTATTGGTTGGTTTAATATATGTGAGACTCAAATATTGGGACCAGATCTTGTCCATCAAGCAGTTGAAATGGTAAAGCTAATACAAGAGTGGCTGAAGACCGTTCAAAGCCGATAGAAATCTTATACAGATGTGCATCACAGAGATTTAGAGTTTCAAGTTGATGACTGAGTATTCTTGAAGGTATCTCCTATGAAGGGGGTTATGCGATTTGGAAAGAAAGATAAGTTGAGCCCTAGATATATTGGTACTTATATAATCCTAAAGAGAGTTGGCCAAGTAGCCTATGAGGTTGATTTACCTCCTGAGTTAGCAGCAGTGCATCCAGTCATTCACGTGTCTATGTTACATAAATGCTTAACAGATCCTTCTCAAGTTATCCCTTTAGAGGGTATAGAGATCTTAGGAGATTTATCATATGAAGAAGTCCCGGTGGCCATACTAGATAGACAAATCAGAAAATTGAGAACGAAATAAATAGCTTCAGTTAAAGTCCTATGGAAAAGTCAGAATGTAGAAGAAGCCACGTGGGAAGCAGAGGCCGACATAGGGGCAATATCCTCACTTATTCAAGGAAAACAAAAGGTTTTTAAAGTCATTACTCCTTTCATTCGAGTATCAATTTTAGTCATATTTGTTAATACTATTTTATCAATATACTAAATGTTCAGGTACTTGATACATGCCTATGATTCAAGAGTTCTATATGTTCCTCAGAGTTGAGATGTAAAGTTGAAGGAGTATGAGGTAATCTATATTAACTATAATTTTTTTCATTCCTATAAGGCCAAGAGGAGCCTTGTTGATACCTGTTGAATATTATTCTCTTATTGTGACGCTCTGTGAAGTGTATGGTATGTGTTTTGGTTAGCTGACAGTTTTTGGATAGGCAAGTTTACAAGGGAAACTCTACCAAATTTTTTGGATAAAGTAAAGTTAGAATTATTTTGAGTCCTATCCTTCATTCGAGGACGAATGATCCCAAGGGGGGAATAATGTAGTACCCCAAATTAAGATACGGGTGCAACTTGTAAATGTGAAGAAATCATTATGAACCAAGAGGATAAGGTTGTTAATGAATAATTATACAAAGGGACGCTTATAATAAGCCATTTGAAGTGATATAACAAGGTTACATACCAAAGGGAGACTTGGAACAAAAGTTCAAATTGAAGTATTCACTACGGTGGACTATTTCAAGCAAGCTAGTACAAGGCCTTAATTGTAACGGGTATATATCCCAATATAAAATGATTTAAGGGTCCTATGATGTACCAAATTAAAGGTATTTGAGTCTAGTTTGCAACTCAACAAACCTCTAATCCATAAATGTTTAGAGTAAAAAGTTATGCGCATTTTACTACAGATATGTGCACTGCCCAATCATTGCGGGACATGTGGCAGCCTTGGGTAAGTCGGCCAAAATTGTATTGTTATTGATAAAGGTATGGCTTCTCTTCTATCCCTATAAATACGACTCTAAGAGTTGTTTTAAGTATACTTTACGGGTAGGACTCACGGGACGGTGAAAGAAAGCCGTGAGTCCATGTTTTCCCCATTGTAACTAATATATTAGGTGAGGTAGGATTATGTAGAGGACTTTAATGGTTGTATTATTAACTAAATGAGGTGTGTATTGTGGTGTATTGAGGCAGCAAGCTTGCTGTGATAAGGAGGGACGCTAGGTATAGCAAACACGATTTTTATGTCTCTTGCAAGCTTGTCCCTTGTCAAGTGTTTGATAAAATGCCTAAATGGATTGAGGATATTGTTTATATGTTATTTTTCTTCCTATCACTGTATTAAATTTTATAATTCTCTCCCAACCTAATCTATGAGCTTAAAGATTCATTTAAACGCTACTAAATAAAGAACTCCCGAGGCGGTAATTAAAAGTTGAGGGGTCAAGTTTATGACCTTGTTTGGGATATGGAATGGGCTTAATATTGTAAGGAATTGATGGAGGGATTAATATTGACTTCATAGGTGGTCATAGTTCAGTTTATAAGGGGAAAAGAGAGAGGTATGACGATACACCATTTAATTATATTATTTTCTAAACTTGTCGCTCGTAAGCTATTATCATCTTCTCGACCTCTCCATATTTCTTGGTTAGTCACTTATACCATTGAATATGTTGTTATGTCATAGATAAGGAGTGTTTGACGGGAACCAACGATGCTACATAAGGGAGAGAGAATATCGAAGTAAGGTATGTAAAGCTAAAACCTCTTTTCGCCATCAAGGGACGACCTAGAGTCACATGTTCCTCTTATAAAGGTCGTCATAGATTATATGCATCTTTAAAGCAAAGCTTATTTCTATTATAGGTCTCTCTCGGGTGGAGTTCAAAACCTATAGAGTTATAGTACTCATTTCTAGTCAAAGAAGTCACATGTTTCACACGATCATACATGTCTTCAGTTGAAACTCTTAAAAGTTACCGAGCATATATGTCACGAACTTAGAGAAATAAATTGGCCAAAAAAAAGACCTGAATATATAGATCACATAGATATATGATTCTTCAGCTAAAAGAAAGTAATCAATAGTCAGATAATTTGTTATATGATTCATAAGTTGCTTACTATAAGCCTTCACAAGCAAGATGAGATTATAGACTACTCTGAAGCGTGGGGTGGGTATCATTAGGTTCACTACGTGCGACGCTATTTTTTGCACAAAATTCAGACAGAGTCAGCTGGAACTTCCCATCGTGGATTCCCCTGACTACACAGGCCTACGGGCAGACCTTACAGGAGCCCTAGAGGGCATACCTTGACTGACCACGTTATCCAGACTATGAGATTTCACACATGGTTATGATAGTTGGCTGCAGATGCCAAATATGTGTCACCGATTGCCGACAACAGGCCATCTTGTGACTTCCTGACAGTTAGTATTACATAAAGAGTAGATAAGCTATGTAAAAGGGTAAAGATTTCACCTTGGCAAATTCTAGGGATTTTAAACATATGTAATTAAGTAGTGTATAAGACATTATATAAGGACCTATGATATTGGTCATTGTATTAGTTTTAGTTTCAGTTTCAGATTACATTCCCTCTATGTGTATGCTTAGATTTTCCTATCTTTGATATTCAATTCAGTGAGAATTATTACATGTCTACTTGTTATTCTGTCTGCTTTACATACCAGTACATGTTTCATATATACTGGCATCCTTTTATTTTGAGGCGCTGTTTTTTATTAATGCAGACTCAGGTACTCAGGCTAGCAGACATCCACAGTAGACCAGTGTTTTTTCCAGTTGATAAGTTGGTAAGCTCCACCTCTCTCTGGAGCTATCAGATGCCTAGGTCACATGTTTTGGACTCATGTACATATCATATGTTGAGTATGTCAGGGCCTTGTCCCGACTAGTTATCAGATTTTCAGTTGCAGACTCTTTAGAGGCCTCTTAGACATAGTTTTGTTTCAGCTGTACAGTTAGTCTAGTGGGCCCTTCAGTTATCTATGTTTCAGGATATGTAAACACATGTTGATTTCCATATTGTTTCTTTTCAGTTTACAACTTTAGCATGAGTTTAGTATATATGTTTAGCAGGTGCTCGTATAACTCACTTGACGTCCACCCCTCCTAGCTAGGGGCGTGACATGCTTTTGACCCAAATTTTGACCCGGCTATTATTATAGCAATATGGGTATCGTTAGACTCATTTAAATTTTTTATTCATGTTTTTGATATTCTGATCATCGTTCCGAGTTTCTCGGAGTGATTAGGGCTTGGTTTTCGTTGTCCCAACAACTTATCATCGGACGACAGGTAGGTTACGGTATAAACTCCCTAGACTTAGCATATATAGGATTAAATTTACTAGCTGGCATCCTTGGGTTGGGTTATTAGGTTGGTCCCAATGACCTTTACCACTTTCCATGATTCGCCTTGTTTCTTTCCTCCGTTGTGTGTAGTATTCTCCATAGTTTATATTATCACCCTTATGGTCCTGTATGGCCTTGTTTTGACTCTGTACCATAGATGGTGGGTCATTCGGGGGTGTTCGTGAGTCTCAAGCATCGTTATCATGATATTATGCTGGCTATCTGTGTTGTAGAGAGATTGGAGCCTGTGCAGGGCCGATAAATTATTTGTGAGCTGCTAGGCGGCTATTTGTGTGTGATCATATCATTTCCATGCATATAAAGAGGATTTATCCACATTTTACTATGGTTTTGGCATCGAGCCTACTGGAACTGATTTTCTAAGCTTTGCAGGGCCCTGGGCCCCATTTTCGACAAAAATGAATTGGAAATGGTTTGACTTAACATGTGGATCTTCTTTGGGTAAAAGAGAGTTAAATTCTGATTTCTATCACTAGTTTTACTATTAATGCTAGACTTGGCAGGGCCGAGGTGATAGTTGAGTTTTCTTAGTGATTTTAGATAACTTTAGCCTCGGTCGGACCGAGCACCTGAGTTGACTTTCTACTATTTTAGACCCGGTTATGCTCGGGCACTTTTTGAGGGGTTTTTGATACATTTCCCACTACTTTAGTCCTTGACAGGGTCTGGGCATGCATATTCGAGACTTGGTCTCTAGCTTGAACCCGAAATTACTCCGGATGACATGTTTCGATACTAAGTTTTAGTATCGGGTCTGGGACCTCCATGGACCGTTCCATTCCGAACCTGGGCCTGGGGTTGTGTGTGCCGGAGAAAAGGTATATGGTAGAGTAGAGGTATACGGGTAGTGTCCTTCCATGGAACATACCTCTGGGCCCGATCGGCACCGGAGGAGGTAAATACAGAGTTATTATCCAACCCAGAGGTTATCATGCATCCTATCATTCATTGTTTAACACTCCACCCTTATTTCCTATTTGTTGAGTGTATGCTCTAATTGTATGGGCGGCCGGAGGGTTTGTTTTCACTTGTTTACATTCCTCGATTATATGGGTGGCCGGGGGACTGTAAGTAGACTCTTATTACTTTATCGCGGTGTTATCCCCTATTACGGTTATACTTATAAGATTGTATACTGCTAAGTTGTTACTTTCTGGCTTTGAGATTGGTATGATTAGTTTAGTTATTGATTCCTGTTTCTGAGCATGTCTATCTTTACTCTTCTATTCCTTCCCTTGTACTTGAGGTTACCCGTATACCACCCTCTTCTAAAACTTATTATGTATATACTATTATTGCAAGGATCCCAGGTGCGTCATTCTACTTGCTAGCCTTGTATGTTGTTTCTGTTGCCTTCCCTCTGGGCTAGTTCCTGTGTGACTTTTCATAGAATTTTGTGACTACTTGTTTCTATTTTGTTTGTTACTACGCGTTTATCTTATATATGCCTAGTCATCCTATGATACCTACTGGGTACCTTATGCATCGCATTTGATGATCATATTATACTCTACATCTTCTGGTGCAGATCCTAGTGTGAGACATCGCCGCTAGCTCATGGGAGACTCGTGCTTGGAGATTTTGGACTATACAGACTGAGGGTGAGCTCTTGGCGACCGGAACTTAGATTTTAGTTTATCTTTTGCTTTATGTACTCTATTACTACTCGGAGACATGTGTATATATATTATTTTGGATGCTTCATACTACTTATATGTAGTTTCGGCTCAACAGTCAGAGCACTGCAGTCTGATGAAGCGGCCAACTGCTAAAACAAATGTGATGTAGAGACCCCATATACTGAATTTGCTGAGAGTGTCACCTAGCAAGCGCTCTAAAACACATACAAATTGTTAGTTATCAACATAATTCACTTAATTTCTCATTCTATAAGAAAAATAATCCATTACTTACGTGGTGTTGGTCGGTCAGGTTGTGGTAATCATCAATTTTATGTGGTCCCTGGGAGACCAGAGGCAGAGGCCTCAGATGCTAGTACCACATGTACGATTTCTATATACCGATAGTCAACTTTGGCTTTATTTGATCCTGGATCTACTTACTAGTATGTTTCTTCCTACTATTTGCCTTATTTGGGGTTGGCTTGTGATCCGTTATCTATGCCTATATTTGTTTCGACCCAGGAGGATATTCTTTAGTAATGGATCGGATTGTGAGATCTTGTATTATTTTTGTCGGACATATTGAGACTTGGGGTGATTTGATGATTCTTGATATGTTAGACTTTGATGTGATTTTGGGCATAGACTGATTTGGACAGATTTAAACATGCTGAAACTGAAACTAACATGCTGAAACTGTTCTAACTCATAGGCGTGATTTCTAATTTTAATGGAACTACTTTAAATCCTATAGGCATGGTTTCTAATTATTTAAATGAAACTGACTTACCCACGGATATGATTTTTAATCTAAAATAATGAAGCAAACTCGAATCATATAAGTAGGGCAATAATAAAACCCAATTTCTAATCAGATTCCTTTCCCTTTTTATTTTATTTTATTAAACATGCTGAACTTCACGATTTCTGATTGAGTTGTCATATTAAACATGCTGAAAATTAACGAGCCTTACGAGCATGATTCTAATCACTGAAGACACGTTAAGACGAAACTATAGGCATAATTTAACGAATGAGATTAATAGAGATCCTATAGGCATGATTTCTATAATTAAGCAAGTAGCACGTAGTTTGCCCCTCCCCCCATAGCAGTCCCCTAACGTATCTTATTTATCATCAGAGTTTTACAATAAATCATTACAGTCCAAAATAATGAATGAGAAATAAAATAAACAGATCTAAAGCTTGGAGATTCCCAAATCCGGGACAACTCTTCATTGTAATACCCGTCTGCCAACAGAGAACCTGTCGATCATGTCAAAGTAGGATCCGGAGGAACCTATCACAACCCATAAGACCGCCCCTGACATGTCAGAGTTCCTGAGGATCTCAAGGATCCTAGGCAGTGCTTATGTCAGGGAGTAGGGGTGTGTTTGAGCCTCCGTTTCCGCCAAAGTAGCACAAAATGAAACATAACAGATTCAAGTGCAGTCATGGTAGGACAAAACCAACCAGTTTCAATAGCTCAATGCAAAGCCAAACAAATAGAGAATAAATTCCGAATTTACATCCTATAAACATGCTTTTGTAACATAATCATAGAACAATCGTGGATAAACACAGATGGATACATATTCTAAAGGTAAACATACATATGAATCGAAATCTACATCGACAGAACACTAACCAGTTATCTGCAAATAGCAAAAATATTCGAAGTCTTCACACTTAGCAATCAGTACCACTTATCAACCAAGAAGAGAAGTTCTAAGAGAAATATAAGAGTAGCAGTGTCTGTAAAGTCTGACCCATAATGAAAAGAGGGGGACTGCTTTTATAGTGAAACATAGGAGTCTTTTCCCAAAGGAAAGAAATTAATCCCAATAATAAATCAGGGGAGCCTTTCCCTTAGTTAATCATAGAGAATCAATTAGTGCAATAACAATCAAAGTTTTACCATAAATAGGCAAGTACAAGAGTTGTGATAATCAGTTAAGGGAGGGAAGAAATAAAAATATTCAGAGAATCAATCAGAGTAGAGTATTTCCTTAAGCAGATAAGCCAAATCAATTACGAGCCAAATCTTTCAAGATTATCATAATTAGATAAGTGCTAAGGTTGTGACAATTAGTTAAAAGAGAGCTAATCAGTAGTAAAATTTCATCACAAAAGGTTAAGCATCAAAGCTGTCCTACCCATATAAGGAAAAAGGAATATGAATTCATGCTTGGAATGATCCAATTACGACTGACAGTGAGCATAAAGGATCACAGAATTAGTCAAGCAATGGAATCATGGCAATTATTTTACTCTCATGCTCACAAACAGGCCATATAAGACTATCTTAGAACTAAGCATAATTTTTCAAGTCACAACACTGTATTCCAACAACTAGTAACCAAGTTATGGATTAACATGTATAATACATTGGGGCAACAAAGGACAGCAACCAAACAAAGACAACTCATCAGTTTCAGACTTAGGACAACAACAGTAATCCGACATGCTTATACATCAACTTTACCAACAAAACAAACACATAATCGAATTTTCAGAATTAAGCTAGAAGTAAAACTTGTAGAAATTGGTGGTTTTCACACATGACAGCCCACATGGAACACTCATTACAACATCATAGAGTTCAAGCACAAATTCGCAGTCCAAGTTTTACCAGTTGGGTTTTCAACATGCTGTAGTTTGTACTGACAACCACACAAGTCAAGATCTTAACAACATTATACCGATTCTTATAAACAAAATTTGGATTTTCAAAACCTATAAAGAAGAGGATGAGACAGAGTAGACGATGATACCCTTGAGCCCAAAAGTGAGACAAATTCAGACCCCAAACGGATCTGCAAAAATGTCGTTCAACCTGGTCAGAGTCTTCCGCCGTTCATCAGAGAAACAAAACCTTTTGGGGTTTCGAATTTGTTTGAAGAAATCATCGGTGACGACACTGGGACGACGGGATTTCGTCATCGTTGGGGTTTTATCGATGGTGGGATTTGGTCAAAAAATAAGGCGGTGGTAGCGGGCCGCTGCTCATCGATGGGGGAGACGAGACTAGGGGTTGTGGTATTTCTGGTGGTATGGAGTAGAGAGGAGAGGATATAGTTGAAGGGTGAGGCGGCTGGACCGCCGCGGCTAGTGGAGGTGGAGAAACAGAGGGAGGAAAGAGTATGGGAGGTGATGGTGCCGGCGTTGTCAGCGGCGGCGGTTGAAAGAGATGAGGCATGAGAGAGTTGAGGGAAATGAAGGTGAGGCGGTGATGTGGGTGTAGAGTGAATAAAGTTAGGGTTTGGGGTGGGTGTTTGCTTAAAAGGAAAGAAGAAGGGGGTTTGATCTCGGCCGTTGATCGTATTAGATCAACGACTGAGATTGGATTAAACTTTTGAGATTTAAAATTGGGCCAATTAGTCCAAGTAGGCTAAAATTGAAATAAATTGGGTAGAAAGGGGCTAGGATTTAAATAATTTGATATTAGAAATTGAATTCGGACGGCTATTTAATAAATAAACTACTCCGTTTATAGAATTTAGTAGATAAAATAATAACTGACGATAATTATCAAAAGATAAATTATTTTAACAAAAGAATAAATTACGTATATGACATGTAATATCATATGAAATTTATGATAAAAATAGTAATAATAGAGAATAATTATATATTTATATACTAATTTTAAAGTTTTAATACGTAATTTATCAAGTAAAATTTAAAATAAATTAATATTTAAAATAATAATTATTATTAAAATAACAGCCCGAGAAATGTATAGAGAGGTCAAAATTGGGTGTCAACAGCTGCCCCTTCCTTGCTCGGGAATGAAGGATGAATTATCGGGCAAGGAACGTTGACTGAGTAGCCAATTTTGTCCGACCAGAGGCGTAGCTCTTCGAAATCGAAGAATCAAGGGGGAATTATAAAAGAGCTGCAGCCGAGATTTCAGCTTCCAAATCACCTACATATCCTTGTTTTTACGGGAATCAAGCCATGTGTAGTTCTATATTTAGAAACGAACGAGGTTTCTAGAGAAGGTATACAACCAAACTTCTGGAGATCCAGTACATACTGTTATTAAACCCATGTGTCTAGCAGTTCTAACCGGGTAAAGACGCCCTTTTTCTCTTTTTAACGGGCTTGAGACCGCGGCTGGCTAGACGGAGTCACTAAGACAAAGCTAATAACAGTAGTAATGGATCTGACTGTGCCACCATCTCGGAACCAAGTCAAGAAACCATATAGCAATTTGTTTATATCTAGATAAAGTCTAGATCTTTCATGGTAAATATAAAAGCGAGGTTAGTTATTTGACATAGACACAACTGAGTTTAGCCGGACATAGTCACGGCGTTGCTCGAAAATAGAAAGTAATAAAGACAAAGTAATTACCTTGAAACACTTTCTTCTATTTATTCCGGTTGGTCTCCGGCAAACTTTACAATACTAGAGAGAGGGGAGAGTAGAGAGAGAAAACTAGAGATGGTTCTGAAAACCCTTGCTCCTACTACAAACGAAGGACTCCCTTATTTATAGGAAAATATAAAACATAAGGAATCTTTCTACAGTACCAAATGGGACCCATTCATCCCTTACACAGTTTATCTACTGTAGTTTGAACATATCATGTATCTTTTCCTATGACCAATCAACGTTTCACAAATCATTATATCTTATCTTTTCCCTTTAGCCTTCGCAAGAAATCCTCTGCTTTTTCCAGCATATCTTCTGGAGTGGATTCGCTCAGTTGAGCTTCCTGCATTTATGTTGTATCATGCATATCTGCTGTATCATCACTGGCCTCACTCCTCATTGAAGTGTCATATTTTTCATACTGTGTTATGTTGAAGAGCAGATTTTTTCTGATTTCATCAAGATATTTCTTGATCATTTCTTCCTTGTCTCTATTTTGAACGGAGATTCTTCTGGCCATGTTCTGAACCGAGTTGTCTTGTACAAAAACATCCTTCTGAGAGGAAAGACTGTATTCTTGGATCTTAGCTTCAATAAGATATATTAACCCTTGTCCATATAAGGTTTTTGTCGTGGGATCGTGTTTCATTAGCTTATCCCAAAAGTTGTTATAAAAATTCCGATATAAACAGGGAATTTGTTCTTCTGTATAGTCCACTTCCGGGGTCCATTTATGAATCCATGGGATGGAAAATTCAATAAAGAAATATATCTGATCAATTTTTTTCATATAACAAATATGATCCATGAGATATATCTCATTAAGTTTGGGTGATAATTTCGCCCATTCTTTGTATAACTTAAAAAATGTTTCTGGCAATATTTTTTTTGTTGGACCGTGGTATGACCACCAATTTAGAAACCAATTAGGAATTTGTTCTGCGAATATCTTCGCACAAATCTTTAAGAACCAAGTGTGTTTGCATTTCTCGTTATTATAAATGAGAGCTTTATCAAAGGCATGGACGTAGTCCCAGTATGTGAAATTCATGGGTACGCCTTTTAGGCTTATCTGCCTTTCTTTCATTGTGGATATACCTCAATCTTCAAAAGATATGATCTCCTTAATTATCATCTTTGAGAAGTTATAAATGTTCTCATCTGCGTTATATCCGCTGAAATGCTGAAATTTAGCACTTCCTGTACTTATAAGGATTGTCTCGTAATAAGCTCGGGTTTTGTATGACTCACCCGGAAAATATAATCCATTAATTAAATACCTTTGGAATATTTTCCAAGGTTCTTCCTTCCTCTGAATATCAGAGTTTTCTAGGAGAAATATCATTTCCCTTTTTGGAATCATCAGCCTCTTCTTTGGCTATAAATGCAAAAGTAGGTCTTTGCCTTTGAGATAAATATTCTTGTAGGCAATCATATAATGGATCATTTTTTGGAATATCTCCCAAATTTATTGAAGCTGAACTTGAACTTGCAGCCTGAGAAGCTTTTGAGTTTATCAAACTCAATCCATAATTTTGTATTGAAGCTGAACTTGAACTTGCAACCTGAGAAGCTTTTGAGTTTATCAAACTCAATCCATAATTTTGTATAACTGGGGAACGTGGTAAGGATCCATGTGATGATCCTGATGATGAGGGGGACGATCTTCCCCTTCCTCTTCCTCTGTTCCCTCGGCCTCTAACCTTGGTTACCCAAGGAGGGTCCATCCTCTGAAGACATATGTTAGTTATATTCACAAATATCAACATTATTATAGAAGCATCTTTCTTCTTCTAAAACGATAATATCTTCATATAAAGAAGTGTCTGTTATCGTGCTATCTATAATTTTCCATATAATATGTTCCTGCAAATCTCTGTTTAGAGGAACAGCCTTTAAAATGGTTAAAAGAGTTTCTTCAGTAAAGTACGAGACTAAGAAGCTCATTGTGAAAGATATTCACGAGATAAAAAATCGGGTATAGAATTATCACTTCCCTTTTTATACTGAATATCGAAATCAAAAGGAGCAAATTGTGCTTGCCATCTAGTGAACATTAGCTTGGATGCATCATGTTTGAAATCTTTATCAAACATATACTTTACAGATTGAGCATCTGTTTTTATTAAAAACTTTTGATTGTATAAATCATCTTGGAATTTTAACACACATTTAACAATGGTTAACATTTCATGTGCCACCGTAGCATATTTTTTCTGAGCATCGCTCCATTTTCCTGAATGAAAACATATTAAATATTCAGTCTTGTCATTCGGATTGATCTGCTTCAAGATTCCTCCATAACCAATGTTAGAGGCATCAGTTTCTATAATCGTTTGCCAGCTAGGATTAGCCAGAGTCAGACACGGCAAGGTTTTAACCCTGATTTTGATATTCTTGACTAAGTCAGTGAGACTAGTAGTCCAAGGCTTTTTCTGATCCTTTTTAAGCCTATCATATAACGGAGCTAAATCTCTAGAAAGATTTTTGTAGAAAGGAGAAATATAATACAAACTTCCCAAGAACCTCTGAAGCTGAGTTCTATCTGTGATAACATTAGGAAATTTTGAAGCGAATTCAATAGATCTTTGAATAGGGGTTACTTTCCCTTGACAAATTAAATGTCCAAGAAACCTGACCTCAGTTTGAAAAAGACTCATTTTTGGTTTAGAAATTACCAACCCATTTTGAATCACAATTTTTTTAAACACGTCTAGGTGTTTAATATGAGTTTCTAACGTCTTAGAATAGATTAAAATATCATCAATATAGACTATAATAAAGTCTAAATAGGGATTGAAAATATCATTCATAATTTTCTGGAACTCTGAAGGAGCGTTTTTCAAACCGAAAGGCATAACGTTCCACTCATACTGTCCGAATGGGACGTTGAAAGCTGTTCTATAAGAATGATCTTTGAAGATTTGAATTTGCCAATAACCTGATTTTAAATCAAATTTTGAAAAGATGTTAGCATCATATAATCATGAAAGTAAATCCCTTTTGTTAGGAATAGGGTATCGAATCCATTTAAGATACTTGTTTAAAGGTTTGTAATTTATTACTAACCTGGGTACACCACGTTCTTTTTCAGCTGCATTATTAACATAAAAGGCAGTGCAAGACCAAGGGGATTTGGAAGGTTTTATCAAACCCTTTTGTAATAACATATCTATTTCCTTTTTGCAGAATTCAACCAATTCGGCGTTCATCTGGCAGGGACGAGATTTAGTAGGAATATTATCCTCAGAGAAGCCTTCTTCATATGGAAGAGTCACAATATGCTTTTTTCTATTCCAAAAGGCACTAGGATGATCGACACAAATATCAATGGCCATCTGCTCAGAAATCAGTTTTATTTTTTGTTGTATTTTGGCAGATTTAAAAGTATCGAATATATTTAAACTGAATAATTCAAATTGCAAGGAATCAATATGCCTTTGTTTCATATTAATCAAGGCGTTTATATCACGAGAAACATGATCTGTGACAAAAGTATAACTGATGTTTTGTCATTTGTAATTAGCTGAAAAGCCCTCAGTCGTTATGCTCGTGAAAGTTTAAATAGCATTTATGAAAGGGGTTCCAAGTATAATAGGGGGGTATAACTGATTTTTCACTAGAAAGAAAAAGTGAGGAATACACACTTTATTTTGACAAATACGTGTATTAGGTAATTTGTATTCTATATCAAGAGCATGGCCTGAAGCAGATCTGACAATATGAGTTGTTTTTTCAAAATATTTGGTTGGTATAAGGCCTTCTTGAATACAACTTACATCGGTCCCGCTATCAATCATAGCTATCTCAGTTATCGAAAAAGTATTATCAATCAAAATGGTGCATTTAACAAACACTTTATGGGCAGTAACGATTTGCATCATCCCTAAAAACATGTTTTGCCTATTATCAGTAGTAATAGGTCTGGTAAAAGTATTTTCTTCGATAATACCTTTACCTTTGCTATCTGCTTTTTCAATTTGAGAAAGGCGATGATCACATATAATCTGATTTTTCTTAAGCGCCTTAATTTCTCTTTTCAAATTTTCAACTTCTCCTTTTAAATCATCAAAAGAGGTATCACGTACAACAACAGGTTGTCTTGCTAGTCTATTATAAACTTCAGACAAAGAATAAGGAGCAGAATAATCCAGTTCAAAATCATTTTTTGATCCAAAAGATTTTGAGGAACTAGCTTTGTTATTAGCAGCTAGTTGAATGATTTTTTCGTGAAGATTATTATCAGTTACTTCCTTTAACAATTATATCACATTTTCAGAAGTAATGCTAAGTAAATTCATGTCTTCAAACTGTGATTGAAGTTTCTAAAACTCATCATTTTCACAATGACAAATATCGCTTTGGCATTTACAGGCATCAACCGTGGCCGTCTGGTTATTTCCAGATGGTTCAGGACGATCTACTTCTTCCTGTGAACTAAAATCAGAATCATAATCTGTCTCAGAACCTAAGGTGTATAAAAAGCTATAAATCTCATGAATATCTTCATCTAGTTCCAAAGCTTTGAGCTTCTCAAGTTTACAATTGGGCGCTATATGACCAAATTTTCCGCACTTATTGCACTTGATTTTTGTCAGATCACGCTTAGATCTATTTTTCGTAAATATATGAGACTTACGATGAGATTTTCGTTCTTCTCCTTTTTCTCTGATACCAGTAAGCAGGATCGGTGACCGGGCGGTAGTCCGCCATAGTCAAGGATCAAGCAAGTCAAGCATCCTTAAATTTATTAGCAAGTCAAGCATCCTAAAATTTATTAGCAAAACAAGCATCCTTAAATTTATTTATAAGAATCAAGATATATGAATATTGAACTATGATTTGATGACTGTATGGAAGCTATTGAAGCTTTTTACCCAGGAAAGGGTCCTGTCAAGATCCAGTACATACTGTTATTAAACCCATGTGTCTAGCAGTTTTAACCGGGCAAAGACGCCCTTTTTCTCTTTTTAACGGGCTTGAGACCGCGGCTGGCTAGACGGAGTCAGTAAGACAAAGCTAATAACAATAGTAACGGATCTGACTGTGCCACCATCTCGGAACCAAGTTAAGAAACCATATAGCAATTTGTTTATATCTAGATAAAGTCTAGATCTTTCATGGTAAATATAAAAGAGAGGTTAGTTATTTGACATAGACACAACTGAGTTTAGCCGGACATAGTCACGACGTTGCTCGGAAATAGAAAGTTATAAAGACAAAGTAATTACCTTGAAACACTTTCTTCTATTTATTCCGGTTGGTCTCCGGCAAACTTTACAATACTAGTGATGTGCCAAGATTGTACGGCACATTTGACGCCTTTAACTAAGAATACTCGGGAGTTTTCAAGCAACTTTTGTGGTTTTTGATGTTTTATTGTTATATTTGAAGGAAATGGAGCTAGAGATGGAAACAGAAGAAAAATGGTTCAAAAACCTCAACTGGTTAAGCCTGACGGCTGGAATGACTGACCGTCACACCTGTGACTGGCCGTCAACCAGGCCGCCAGGACGAGACAACAATTCATCGAGCACTGCCTAGGAGTGACGGCCCGTCACTGACCTGACGGACCGTCACCCATGCCATCAAGATAAAACAAAGAAAAACACTGTAAGTCGTCACTGGGCGGACGACTTACCAAAATTTTCCAGCAAGTCGTCACAGGCCCGACGACTTACCAGAATTTTCCAGCAAGTCATCACAGGCCTGACGACTTACCAGAAAAATTACCCGGGAGCTCATTGTTTAGCTGTGACGACCCGTCACATGCGTGACGGTCCGTTAGGCGACCCGTCAATGCGACGCGGGATTCCAAAAATTCTATTTTTGGACTTTATTTCCTGGACTACTATAAATACCCTGTGTTAGGGTTATTTTATTATTCATTACCCAATATTTCTAGAGACTATTTTGAGCGACTTTTTGAGAGGAAAAATACGACATACACGTTTCGTTCTTCTTCTTCGATTACTTTTGGGATTTATGGCTGCTTGTTCTTGGATAATTGAAGTAAATTTCATACTATTTGTAAGAATCCTTCTCTTATTATTAATATGATTTTCTTCTGTTTCTTTAATAGCATGAGTAGCTAAATTCCCACAACTAGGGTTGTGGGAGCCATGGCAAAAGTAACAATATAGATTCCGGGTAGAGTAGGGTTCAATTTATATGTTGTCACGTTGTTAATCATTCGTTATTTACGTTTTCTAATGGTTGCAAACATTAGAACATACCTAGGTTTGATTTGCTTGAAGAAAGAGATTAAAACCGGTAAATTTGATTAACTACGAGGATTCGAGACTACCAACTCTCGTCTTATGATTAATGTTGTAACTAGATTAATCTACTTGATGTTTAGGATGGAAATAGGAAAGTTCACCTTTTCAAGTTCGAGAGAATTGAAAAGGAAATTCGTCTATTTGGTTGAGAAACGTTTAGACGATACCATTAATTCAATCACATCGTGATATACATATAGAAAGAACCCGATCGAACCCCAACTCGTGATTGTTTACGAAGCCATGGTGAACACATCCCTAGTTCGCCTCTCATATTGATTATTACTCGTTGAAACTAGTAAATTATTATTTGCATTGTTCAAATATTGATCACACAAACCCCCCCAATTTACCGGAAACTATTGATTACTAGTCAACTAATTCACTAACGATTTAATTTGCACCTTATTCCCTGTGGGATCGACCCCAACCTTTGTTGGGTTCTATATTTGATAACGACCGCTTACGCTTCGTAATTGGAGTTGTAATTTGGGCGTATCAAATTTTGGCGCCGTTGCCGGGGAATACGGTTGTTTATTAAGTCCGGTGTGTTTATTTGACTCTTAGTCATACTTTCCTGCTTTTACTTTTATTTGTTGTTTTTGTTTGTTACAGGGTACAGAGTTGTGCATGCCAAGTACCCGATGCTCGGGTGAACCACTATTATACTACGACCCCGAGCTCGCAAGAATGCTAAGGCAAAACATGAATGCACAAGCAGGCCAACAACACTTGAACGTTGATGATATTGAGGTAGATGTTGCATTGGGTGATGATGTTGCTTGCACCTGTTCCAGAGACTGCACCTACCTTGGAGACCCCGATGGTCTCCAACATCGTACCACATTCTGAGGCCTAAGGGCTTCACAGGTATTCCTTTCTCTCACTGTTTTAGATTTCACATGTATGCATTGGAGATAATGCATAAGTCTAAGTTGAGGGTGTTGGGATACCTGTGAGTCTTTCACCACCGAGGGTTTTTGTTGCCGTGTTTCTTTTCCCTCCGGTGTGCTATATAGTAGAACCGGCATGTTTAGGTTGTCGTTTAAATTTTGGTTGTGTTGTGATGTCTATAGCAAGCATGGCTTTTTGAAAGTTGAACTAAAAGGAGCCCCCTCTGAAAAAGTTGATTTTATATTTATGTTTGAAATGATTGACTGTTCTGGATCCTTGAATGTCATTGTGTGGTTGTGATTGTAATAATTATGCTTAAGCCGAGATGATGTTTTGATAGTTGGTAGTGGTATGGTTTCTTGGTGCCAATTGTGTGTGAGCTTATTGTTATAAACTCTTACTCTGTGCATGCATCTAGAACTTTTCCGGTCTATTTTGTTAAACTTGAAGTTGGTTGCTTAGGAAAGGATCACAGGCCCTTAGTCCATTTAGCCTATAAGACCGTCTAAATGCAAATAATCCCTTTGATCCCTGTTTGAGCCATAATTGACCCTATTCTTTCAATAACCTGTCACCGTTTCTTTTAAACTTTGAATCCCTATTTTGGCCCTAGTCCTTCCTTGGATATCGTGCACCTCAACTCAGGCAATCAGCCTATGTTGAGGGTGGCTACTATAGAGGTAAATGATAAGAAAAATAGGATGGACAAGATTGGTTGTGGATAGAATTAAAATTTCAGGTGTGCCTAAGAAAAGAAAAAAAAAAGAAACGAAAAAAAGAAAGATGAAAAAGAATTGTCAAAATAAAGAGGCTGCACCTGTAGCTAGAAAGAAGGGAATAAAAAGGTGAATAAGGATGGACGAAGTAAAGTTAAGTGGAAATAGTAGGTCGGTGATTCCAAAGAGGGTTTAGTCACTATTCCCCAAACGTATCCTACCTGCACTCGAAACCTCATTACAAGCCAAAACAAGTCCTGTAGTGATCCTGAGCGGCTTTCTGAAAAACTAAAATAGAATAGCAAGGGCAAGCTTATGGCATCGCATGTGCATTGTTTGAAATCGTTTGTGAGTGTGAGCGCCTTACCTAATCCCAAATCTTGTGTGTGGGACTTCTTTGTGGTGAGGGCACCGAGATTTCTGTATTATCTATTGACTATTGGGATAGCTGTTGTGTGTGTATGTAGAATATTATATCATATCGAAATGACATGTTTGGATCCTTGCAAGTTAGCGTTTCATACATCAGTGTGCTACCGAGGGGTTTGATTTAAATTTAATAACCTGTTGAGTGGCCATGATTTGCTAGAGATATGTGTTGGTATTCTTAGTTGAGTCGTCATTTTGTTTTTGTTGTCATGTTGCTTGAGGACAAGCGAATGTTTTAAGTTGAGGGTGTTGATGTGTCGGGATTCTACGGCACATTTGACGCCTTTAACTAAGAATACTCGGGAGTTTTCAAGCAACTTTTGTGGTTTTTGATGTTTTATTGTTATATTTGCAGGAAATGGAGCTAGAGATGGAAACAGAAGAAAAATGGTTCAAATACCTCAACTGGTTAAGCCTGATGGCTGGAATGACTGACCGTCACACCTGTGACTGGCCGTCAACCAGGCCGCCAGGACGAGACAACAATTCATCGAGCACTGCCTAGGAGTGACGGCCCGTCACTGACCTGACGGACCGTCACCCATGCCATCAAGATAAAACAAAGAAAAACACTGTAAGTCATCACTGGGCGGACGACTTACCAGAATTTTCCAGCAAGTCGTCACAGGCCCGACGACTTACCAGAATTTTCCAGCAAGTCGTCACAGGCCTGACGACTTACCAGAAAAATTTCTCGGGAGCTCACTGTTTAGCTGTGACGGTCCGTCAGGCGACCCGTCAATGCGATGCGGGATTCCAAAAATTCTATTTTTGGACTTTATTTCCTGGACTACTATAAATACCCTTTGTTAGGGTTATTTTATTATTCATTACCCAATATTTCTAGAGACTATTTTGAGCGACTTTTTGAGAGGAAAAATATGACATACACGTTTCGTTCTTCTTCTTCGATTACTTTTGGGATTTATGGCTTCTTGTTCTTGGATAATTGAAGTAAATTTCATACTATTTGTAAGAATCCTTCTCTTATTATTAATATGATTTTCTTCTATTTCTTTAATAGCATGAGTAGCTAATTTCCCACAACTAGGGTTGTGGGAGCCATGGCAAAAGTAACAATATAGATTCCGGGTAGAGTAGGGTTCAATTTATATGTTGTCACGTTGTTAATCATTCGTTATTTACGTTTTCTAATGGTTGCAAACATTAGAACATACCTAGGTTTGATTTGCTTGAAGAAAGAGATTAAAACCGGAAATTTGATTAACTACGAGGATTCGAGACTACCAACTCTCATCTTATGATTAATGTTGTAACTAGATTAATCTACTTGATGTTTAGGATGGAAATAGGAAAGTTCACCTTTTCAAGTTCGAGAGAATTGAAAAGGAAATTCGTCTATTTGGTTGAGAAACGTTTAGACGATACCATTAATTCAATCACATCGTGATATATATATAGGAAGAACCCGATCGAACCCCAACTCGTGATTGTTTATGAAGCCATGGTGAACACATCCCTAGTTCTCCTCTCATATTGATTATTACTCGTTGAAACTAGTAAATTATTATTTGCATTGTTCAAATATTAATCACACAAACCCCCCCAATTTACCGGAAACTATTGATTACTAGTCAACTAATTCACTAACGATTTAATTTGCACCTTATTCCCTGTGGGATCGACCCCAACCTTTGTTGGATTCTATATTTGACGACGACCGCTTACGCTTCGTAATTGGAGTTGTAATTTGGGCGTATCAAATTTTGGCGCCGTTGCCGGGGAATACGGTTGTTTATTAAGTCCGGTGTGTTTATTTGACTCTTAGTCATACTTTCCTGCTTTTACTTTTATTTGTTGTTTTTGTTTGTTACAGGGTACAGAGTTGTGCATGCCAAGTACCCGAAGCTCGGGTGAACCAATATTACCCTATGACCCCGAGCTCGCAAGAATGCTAAGGCAAAACATGAATGCACAAGCAGGCCAACAACACTTGAACGTTGATGATATTGAGGTAGATGTTGCATTGGGTGATGATGTTGCTTGCACCTGTTCCAGAGACTGCACCTACCTTGGAGACCCCGATGGTCTCCAACATCGTACCACATTCTGAGGCCTAAGGGCTTCACAGGTATTCCTTTCTCTCACTGTTTTAGATTTCACATATATGCATTGGAGATAATGCATAAGTCTAAGTTGAGGGTGTTGGGATACCTGTGAGTCTTTCACCACCGAGGGTTTTTGTTGCCGTGTTTCTTTTCCCTCCGGTGTGCTATATAGTAGAACCGGCATGTTTAGGTTGTCGTTTAAATTTTGGTTGTGTTGTGATGTCTATAGCAAGCATGGCTTTTTGAAAGATGAACTAAAAGGAGCCCCTTCTGAAAAAGTTGATTTTGTATTTATGTTTGAAACGATTGACTGTTCTGGATCCTTGAATGTCATTGTGTGGTTGTGATTGTAATAATTATGCTTAAGCCGAGATGATGTTTTGATAGTTGGTAGTGGTATGGTTTCTTGGTGCCAATTGTGTGTGAGCTTATTGTTATAAACTCTAACTCTGTGCATGCATCTAGAACTTTCCCGGTCTATTTTGATAAACTTGAAGTTGGTTTCTTAGGAAAGGATCACAGGCCCTTAGTCCATTTAGCCTATAAGACCGTCCAAATGCAAATAATCCCTTTGATCCCTGTTTGAGCCATAATTGACCCTATTCTTTCAATAACCTGTCACCGTTTCTTTTAAACTTTGAATCCCTATTTTGGCCCTGGTCCTTCCTTGTACATCGTGCACCTCAACTCAGGCAATCAGCCTATGTTGAGGGTGGCTACTATAGAGGTAAATGATAAGAAAAATAGTATGGAAAAGATTGGTTGTGGATAGAATGAAAATTTCAGGTGTGCCTAAGAAAAGAAAAAAAAAGAAACGAAAAAAAAAGATGAAAAAGAATTGTCAAAATAAAGAGGCTGCACCTGTAGCTAGAAAGAAGGGAATAAAAAGGTGAATAAGGATGGACGAAGTAAAGTTAAGTGGAAATAGTAGGTCGGTGATTCCAAAGAGGGTTTAGTCACTATTCCCCAAACGTATCCTACCTGCACTCGAAACCTCATTACAAGCCAAAACAAGTCCTGTAGTGATCCTGAGCGGCTTTCTGAAAAACTGAAATAGAATAGCAAGGTCAAGCTTATGGCATCACATGTGTATTGTTTGAAATCGTTTGTGAGTGTGAGCGCCTTACCTAATCCCAAATCTTGTGTGTGGGACTTCTTTGTGGTGAGGGCACCGAGATTTCTGTATTATCTATTGACTGTTGGGATAGCTGTTGTGTGTGTATGTAGAATATTCTATCATATCGAAATGACATGTTTGGATTCTTGCAAGTTAGCGTTTCATACATCCGTCTGCTACCGGGGGGTTTGATTTAAATTTAATAACCTGTTGAGTGGCCATGATTTGCTAGAGATATGTGTTGGTATTCTTAGTTGAGTCGTCATTTTATTTTTGTTGTCATATTGCTTGAGGACAAGCGAACGTTTTAAGTTAAGGGTGTTGATGTGTCGGGATTCTACGGCACATTTGACGCCTTTAACTAAGAATACTCGGGAGTTTTCAAGCAACTTTTGTGGTTTTTGATGTTTTATTGTTATATTTGCAGGAAATGGAGCTAGAGATGGAAACACAAGAAAAATGGTTCAAAAAACTCAACTGGTTAAGCCTGACGGCTGGAATGACTGACCGTCACACCTGTGACTGGCCGTCAACCAGGCCGCCAGGACGAGACAATAATTCATCGAGCACTGCCTAGGAGTGACGGCCCGTCACTGACCTGACGGACCGTCACCCATGCCATCAAGATAAAACAAAGAAAAACATTGTAAGTCGTCACTGGGCGGACGACTTACCAGAATTTTCCAGCAAGTCGTCACAGGCCCGACGACTTACCAGAATTTTCCAGCAAGTCGTCACAGGCCCGACGACTTACCAGAAAAATTGCCCGGGAGCTCACTGTTTAGCTATGACGGCCCGTCACATGCGTGACGGTCCGTCAGGCGACCCGTCAATGCGACGCGGGATTCCAAAAATTCTGTTTTTGGACTTTATTTCCTGGACTACTATAAATACCCTGTGTTAGGGTTATTTTATTATTCATTACCCAATATTTCTAGAGACTATTTTGAGCGACTTTTTGAGAGGAAAAATACGACATACACGTTTCATTCTTCTTCTTCGATTACTTTTGGTATTTATGGCTACTTGTTCTTGGATAATTGAAGTAAATTTCATACTATTTGTAAGAATCCTTCTCTTATTATTAATATGATTTTCTTCTATTTCTTTAATAGCATGAGTAGCTAATTTCCCACAACTAGGGTTGTGGGAGCCATGGCAAAAGTAACAATATAGATTCCGGGTAGAGTAGGGTTCAATTTATATGTTGTCACGTTGTAAATCATTCGTTATTTACGTTTTCTAATGGTTGCAAACATTAGAACATACCTAGGTTTTATTTGCTTGAACAAAGAGATTAAAACCGGGAAATTTGATTAACTACGAGGATTCGAGACTACCAACTCTCGTCTTATGATGAATGTTGTAAGTAGATTAATCTACTTGATGTTTAGGATGGAAATAGGAAAGTTCACTTTTTCAAGTTCGAGAGAATTGAAAAGGAAATTCGTCTATTTGGTTGAGAAACATTTAGACGATACCATTAATTCAATCACATCGTGATATACATATAGGAAGAACCCGATCGAACCCCAACTCGTGATTGTTTACGAAGCCATGGTGAACACATCCCTAGTTCGCCTCTCATATTGATTATTACTCTTTGAAACTAGTAAATTATTATTTGCATTGTTCAAATATTGATCACACAAACCCCCTCAATTTACCGGAAACTATTGATTACTAGTCAACTAATTCACTAACGATTTAATTTGCACCTTATTCCCTGTGCGATCAACCCCAACCTTTGTTGGGTTCTATATTTGACGACGACCGCTTACGCTTCGTAATTGGAGTTGTAATTTGGGCGTATCAAATTTTGGCGCCATTGCCGGGGAATACGGTTGTTTATTAAGTCCGGTGTGTTTATTTGACTCTTAGTCATACTTTCCTGCTTTTACTTTTATTTGTTGTTTTTGTTTGTTACAGGGTACAGAGTTGTGCATGCCAAGTACCCGACGCTCGGGTGAACCAATATTACCCTACGACCCCGAGCTCGCAAGAACGCTAAGGCAAATCATGAATGCACAAGCAGGCCAAAAACACTTGAACATTGATGATATTGAGGTAGATGTTGCATTGGGTGATGATATTGCTTGCACCTGTTCCAAAGACTGCACCTACCTTGGAGACCCCGATGGTCTCCAACATCGTACCATATTCTGAGGCCTAAGGGCTTCACAGGTATTCCTTTCTCTCACTGTTTTAGCTTTCACATGTATGCATTGGAGACAATGCATAAGTCTAAGTTGAGGGTGTTGGGATACCTGTGAGTCTTTCACCACCGAGGTTTTTTTTTGCCGTGTTTCTTTTCTCTCCGGTGTGCTATCTAGTAGAACCGGCATGTTTAGGTTGTCGTTTAAATTTTGGTTGTGTTGTGATGTCTATAGCAAGCATGGCTTTTTTAAAGTTGAACTAAAAGGAGCCCCCTCTGAAAAAGTTGATTTTGTATTTATGTTTGAAACGATTGACTGTTCTGGATCCTTGAATGTCATTGTGTGGTTGTGATTGTAATAATTATGCTTAAGCCGAGATAATGTTTTGATAGTTGGTAGTGGTATGGTTTCTTGGTGCCAATTGTGTGTGAGCTTATTGTTATAAACTCTTACTCTGTGCATGCATCTAGAACTTTTCCGGTCTATTTTGTTAAACTTGAAGTTGGTTGCTTAGGAAAGGATCACATGCCCTTTTTGTGTGTAGTCCACTTAGCCTATAAGACCGTCCAAATGCAAATAATCCCTTTGATCCCTGTTTGAGACATAATTGACCCTATTCTTTCAATAACCTGTCACCGTTTCTTTTTAACTTTGAATCCCTATTTTGGCCCTGGTCCTTCCTTGGACATTGTGCACCTCAACTCAGGCAATCAGCCTATGTTGAGGGTGGCTACTATAGAGGTAAATGATAAGAAAAATAGGATGGACAATATTGGTTGTGGATAGAATGAAAATTTCAGGTGTGCCTAAGAAAAGAAAAAAAAAAGAAACGAAAAAAAAAGATGAAAAAGAATTGTCAAAATAAAGAGGCCGCACCTGTAGCTAGAAAGAAGGGAATAAAAAGGTGAATAAGGATGGACGAAGTAAAGTTAAGTGGAAATAGTAGGTCAGTGATTCCAAAGAGGGTTTAGTCACTATTCCCCAAACGTATCCTACCTGCACTCGAAGCCTCATTACAAGCCAAAACAAGTCCTGTAGTGATCCTGAGCGGCTTTCTGAAAAACTGAAATAGAATAGCAAGGGCAAGCTTATGGCATCGCATGTGCATTGTTTGAAATCGTTTTTGAGTGTGAGCGCCTTACCTAATCCCAAATCTTGTGTGTGGGACTTCTTTGTGGTGAGGGCACCGAGATTTCTGTATTATCTATTGACTGTTGGGATAGCTATTGTGTGTGTATGTAGAATATTCTATCATATCGGAATGACATGTTTGGATCCTTGCAAGTTAGCGTTTCATACATCCGTGTGCTATCGGGGGGTTTGATTTAAATTTAATAACCTGTTGAGTGGCCATGATTTGCTAGAGATATGTGTTGGTATTCTTAGTTGAGTCGTCATTTTGTTTTTGTTGTCATGTTGCTTGAGGACAAGCGAACATTTTAAGTTGAGGGTGTTGATGTGCCGGGATTCTACGACACATTTGACGCCTTTAACTAAGAATACTCGGGAGTTTTCAAGCAACTTTTGTGGTTTTTGATGTTTTATTGTTATATTTGCAGGAAATGGAGCTAGAGATGGAAACAGAAGAAAAATGGTTCAAAAACCTCAACTGGTTAAGCCTGACGGCTAGCATGACTGACCGTCACACCTGTGACTGGCCGTCAACCAAGCCTCCAGGACGAGACAACAATTCATCGAGCACTGCCTAGGAGTGACGGCCCGTCACTGACCTGACGGACCGTCACCCATTCCATCAAGATAAAAAAAAACATTGTAACTCGTCACTGGGCGGACGACTTACCAGAATTTTCCAGCAAGTCGTCACAGTTCCGACGGCTTACCAGAAATTTCCAGCAAGTCATCACAGGCCCGACGACTAACCAGAAATATTACCCGGGAGCTCACTGTTTAGCTGTGACGGCCCGTCACATGCGTGACGGTCCGTCAGGCGACCCGTCAACGCGACGCGAGATTCCAAAAATTCTATTTTTGGACTTTATTTCATGGACTACTATAAATACCCTGTGTTAGGGTTATTTTATTATTCATTATCCAATATTTCTAGAGACTATTTTGAGCGACTTTTTGAGAGGAAAAATACGACATACACGTTTTGTTCTTCTTCTTCGATTACTTTTGGGATTTTTGGTTGCTTGTTCTTGGATAATTGAAGTAAATTTAATACAATTTATATGAATCCTTCTCTTATTATTAAGATGATTTTCTTCTATTTCTTTAATAGCATGAGTAGCTAATTTCCCACAACCAGGGTTGTGGGAGCCATGGCAAAAGTAACAATATAGATTCCAGGTAGAGTAGGGTTCAATTTATATGTTGTCACGTTGTTAATCATTCGTTATTTACATTTTCTAATGGTTGCAAACATTAGAACATACCTAGGTTTGATTTTCTTGAAGAAAGAGATTAAAACCGGTAAATTTGATTAACTACGAGGATTCAAGACTACCAACTCTCGTCTTATGATTAATGTTGTAACTAGATTAATCTACTTGATGTTTAGGATTGAAATAGGAAAGTTCACCTTTTCAAGTTCGAGAGAATTGAAAAGGAAATTCGTCTATTTGGTTGAGAAATGTTTAGACGATACCATTAATTCAATCACATCGTGATATACATATAGAAAGAACCTGATCGAACCCCAACTCGTGATTGTTTACGAAGCCATGGTGAACACATCCCTAGTTCGCCTCTCATATTGATTATTACTCGTTGAAACTAGTAAATTCTTATTTGCATTATTCAAATATTGATCACACAAACCCCCACAATTTACCGGAAACTATTGATTACTAGTCAACTAATTCACTAATGATTTAATTTGCACCTTATTCCCTGTGGGATCGACCCCAACCTTTGTTGGGTTCTATATTTGACGACGACCGCTTACGCTTCGTAATTGGAGTTGTAATTTGGGTGTATCAACTAGAGAGAGGGGAGAGTAGAGAGAGAAAACTAGAGATGGTTCTGAAAACCTTGCTCCTACTACAAACGAAGGACTCCCTTATTTATAGGAAAATATAAAACATAAGGAATCTTTCTACAGTACCAAATGGGACCCATTCATCCCTTACACAATTTATCTACTGTAGTTTGAACATATCATATATCTTTTCCTATAACCAATCAACGTTTCACAAATCATTATATCTTATCTTTTCCCTTTAGCCTTCGCAAGAAATCCTCTGCTTTTTCCATCATATCTTCTGGAGTGGATTCACTCAGTTGAGCTTCCTGCATTTCTGTTGTATCATGCATATATGCTGTATCATCACTGGCCTCACTCCTCATTGAAGTGTCAGATTTTTCATATTGTGTTATGTTGAGGAGCAAATTTTTTCTGATTTCATCAAGATATTTCTTGATCATTTCTTCCTTGTCTCCATTTTGAACGGAGATTCTTCTGGCCATGTTCCGAACCGAGTTGTCTTGTACAAAAACATCCTTCTGAGGGGCAAGACTGTATTCTTCGATCTTAGCTTTAATAAGATCTATTAACTCTTGTCCATATAAGGTTTTTGTCGTTGGATCGTGTTTCATTAGCTTATCCCAAAAGTTATTATAAAAATTCTGATATAAACAGGGAATTTGTTCTTCTGTATAGTCCACTTCTGGGGTCCATTTATGAATCCATGGGATGAAAAATTCAATAAAGAAATATATCTGATCAATTTTTTCCATATAACAAATATGATCCATGAGATATATCTCATTAAGTTTGGGTGATACTTTTGCCCATTCTTTGTATAACTTAAAAAATGGCTCTGGCAATATTTTTGTTGTTGGACCGTGGTATGACCACCAATTTGGAAACCAATTAGGAATTCGTTCTGCAAATATCTTCGCACAAATCTTTAAGAACCACGTGTCTTTGCGTTTCTCGTTATTATAAATGAGAGCTTTATCAAAGGCATGGACGTAGTCCCAGTATTTAAGGATGCTTGACTTGCTAGATCCTTGACTATGGCGAACTACCACCCGGTCACCGATCCTGCTTACTGGTATCAGAGCCTAGGTAACTTTCATGGTATATATAAAATTGAGATTAGTTTTAGACATAGATACAGCCTTGTCTTGATGGATCTCGGGGAAATCAGTACTAAAAGTACTCGTTTAGAAGAGGTAGATATACCTCAAAACCTTGATTTACTTAATTGATGGACTATTCCAAAGGTTGATATTAAAACCATTTATGATTATGGTTGGTTTGATAAACTTTCTTCTAAACAATTGATAAAAACAACTAAGCAATCTCTTGCTCTAAATTCGTCTGAACAGACTATTCATTTGTTAAACAAACATGATATTGGTTTATATAAACATCGTTATAACTATCTGCATATTGGTATGGTTCAAATTGCCTTTAAACCTTTGAACCTTAAAGGGTTGCCTGGAACTTTTCTAGCTGCTCTCAGAGATGCTAGGAATTTAAATTTTCGTCAATCTCTAATGGGTTCGATTGAATCCACAGTGGCCAATGGCCCAATATATTTCAATACTCAGCCCAATTTGCAGTTATCTCTTTCCAATGTGAATATCATAGATGCTTTGACTTTAAATGTTAAAACGCATGGTTATAATTACGTGCCTGGTTCAGAACTGATATGCTTATCTTATAGAATTTATTTCAAGTTACTATCAACTTTAAATCCAAGATGTAAGTTATATGATACATCTGAGCAAACTATATTGGTAGAAACCAATTTTGCAAGGTCCAAGGTCACCACTAGGAGACCTATTAGGTGGGAAGAAATTGATTTCCCAACCACATGGACTCTAAATTCGGTTATATCCCCGAGTCAAGTAACTGATATAGTTACAAACTCCGACTATTCTCATATTTCTTAAAATTATGATGGAAGAGTATGTATTCAATTTTCTGATAATAGTTATACTTCTCATAGGCAGTCATTTTCTAATAATTTTATGCCTACTGTAAATTCTACAACTGCTAATTCTGTTGGCAACTCTAACTCATAAGCCACATTACCAACCCTTTTTAGGATCTTGTAAGGGCCTACATATCTGGGACTGAGCTTCTCTTTCTTGCTGAATCTCATCACACCCTTCATGGGTGACACTTTCATGAAAACCCAATCATCACTTTTGAACTCTAAGTCTCTTCTCCTAACATCTACATAGGATTTCTGATGACTCTGAGCTCTCTTAAGCCTGTCTCTGATGAGCTGAACTTTTTCCACAGCCTCATAAACTGAATATGGTCTAATCAAGGCTGCTTCACCTACTTCAAACCAACCAACAAGTGATCTACATCTGTGCCCATATAGAGCCTTGTATGGGGCCATCTGAATGCTGGAAAGGTAGCTGTTATTGTAGGCAAACTCTATGAGAGGTAGGTGATCATCCCAAATACCCTTGAAATATATCACTCAGGCCCTGAACATATCCTCTAATGTCTGAATGGTACGCTCTGACTGACCATCCATCTACGGGTGAAATACTGTGCTGAGCTTTACTTGAGTGCGAAGACTTTCTAGAATGACTTCCAGAAGTGAGATGTAAACTGGGGGCCTCTATCTGAGATGATAGACAAAGGAACTCCATTCAACCTGACTATCTCATTTATGTAGAGCCTGTCATAATCTTCTGCTGAATCTATAGTCTTGACTGCTAAGAAGTGAGATGACTTGGTAATTCTGTCCACTATTACCCAAATGGAATCTTGTTGCCTGCGAGTACGGGGTAGACCCATTATGAAATCCATGTTAACCACTTCCCTTTTCCAAGTAAAAATGCTAATCTCTTGAGTCATACCTCCTGGTTTCTGATGTTCTACCTTTACCTGCTTAGAATTGGGACACTTGGCAATGAAATCTGCGATGTCCCTCTTCATGCCATTACACCAATAGACTTTCTTTAGATCACGGTACATCTTAGTGGCACCTAGATTAATGGAATGTCTAGAACTATTGGCTTCTGTAAGGATCTGTTGCCTTAACTCACCCACATTTGGAACACACAAGCAACCTTGGTAGCGAAGTACACCATCTCCCCCTCGGGAGAAAACCTCTACTCTCTGCTGATGAACTGCACCCTTCAACTAAAGCAATATAGGGTCACTATCTTGTTTCTCCTTAACCTCTGCTGCTAGGGAAGATTCTGCTCTATTTTGAACCATCACACCACCTTCTAACATATCCATAAGGAAAACCCCTAAGTGAGCCAGCCGATGAACATCTCTAGCTAGTTCTCTCTTTTCTTCCTGAACATGAGACACACTACCCATAGATAGTCTGCTGAGGGAATCAGCCAGTACGTTGGCCTTACACGGGTGGTAGAGCACATTCATGTCATAATCCCTGAGGAACTCAAGCCATCTCCTCAAACGAATGTTTAACTCTCTCTGGGTGAACACATACTGGAGGCTTTTATGGTCTATGATAACTTCAACATGGACACCATACAAATAGTGCCTCCAAATATTTAGGGCAAACACCACTGCTGCAAGCTCGAGGTTATGAGTCAGGTAATTTTTCTCATGGACCTTAAGTTGTCTGGAGGCATAAGCTATGACCTTACCCTACTATATTAAGACACAGCCCATGCCAACTCTGGATGCATCACAATAAACCACATAACCATCTGAACCCTCTGGTAGAGTCAAGACAGGAGTTGTAGTCAACGTAGTCTTCAGTTCAAAGAAACTCTACTCACACTCATCTGACCACTGAAATTTGACCTTTTTCTGAGTCAATCTAGTCAATGGGGATGCTATAGATGAGAGTCCTTCAATGAACCTTCTGTAATAGCCAGTCAAACCCAAGAAACTTCTGATATTTGTAGAATAGGTGGGTCTGGGCCGGATCTTTACATCCTCAATTTTCTGAGAATCAACACGGATCCCTTCTCTGGATACTACATGACCAAGGAAAGAGACCGACTGTAAACAGAATTCACATTTGCTAAACTTAGCGAATAGCTCACGATCCTTGAGAGTTTGCAGAACAACCCTCAGATAAGTCACATGATCCTCTTCATTTCTAGAGTAAATGAGGATGTCATCAATGAAGATGATGATGAACAAGTCCAAATACTGTTTGAACACCCTGTTCATTAAGTCCATGAAAGATGCAGGAGCATTGGTTAGTCCAAAAGACATAACAACAAATTCGTAGTGACCATACCATGTTCTGAAGGCTGTATTTGGGATGTCACTATTTTTAACTCTAAGCTGATGATAGACGGATCTGAGGTCTATCTTAGAGAAATAACTGGCACCCTAAAGCTGGTTGAATAAGTCATCAATCTTGGGGATAGGATATTTGTTCTTGATTGTGAGTTTATTCAACTGACGGTAGGCTATGCACATCCTGAGAGAACCATTTTTCTTACGTATGAACAATACTGGAGCCCACCATGGTAAGATGCTGGTTCTGATGAAGCCTTTGTCTAAAAGGTCCTTCAACTATTCTTTCAATTCATTGAGCTCAGCTGGAGCCATTCTGTAAGGAGGAATTGAGATAGGCTGGGTATCTGGAAGGAGATCAATTCTAAAGTCGATTTCCCTTTCTGAAGGGACTCTAGGAAGATCTTCTGGAAAAACATCTTGAAACTCACTGACTACTGGACTAACTTAAGAGTTGGGGTTTCAGAGTTTGAATCCTTAACCTAAACTAGATGATAGATATACCCTTTGGAAATTATCTTTTTGTCCTTAAGGTAGGAAATGAAATGGCCTACAGGCACTGAGTTACTACCCTCCCACTCTAGGACTGCCTCGTTAGGAAACTGAAAAATGAACGATCCTAGTTCTGCAAGCAACTGAGGCATAACAGGAATGTAACCAATCCATGCCTAAAATGATATTGAAATCTACCATTTCTAACTCTAAAAGATCTGCTGAGGTGACTTTCTGGAAACTGTGACTAGGCAATTTTTATATACCTGTCTAGCTATAACTGGGTAACCAACTGGAGTAGAGACTGAGAAGGGTTCTAGAAGAGTTTTTTGACTGACATTAAATTTTACTGCTATATATAGAGTAACGAAAGAAAGCATAGCTCCTGGATCGAACAATGCATAAACATCAGAATTAAAGACTCGTAACGTACCCGTGACCACATCGAGAGAATCTTCCTGGTCTTGATGACCCTAAAGTGCATACAACCTATTTTGGCACTGACCACCACCCATACCAGATGAGGCACCATGCTGAGTAGGGCGACCTACGAGAGCTGCTCTAGAACCGGTCTGAGTCTGAGGGCGAATATCCTTACCTTTCTGAGAAGCTGTGGGACAATCCCTCATCATGTGGTCTAGCTTACCACATCCAAAGCAATTTCAATTACCTGCCATGCACTCACCTTGGTGGTTCTTACCACACTTCTTACACATCGGATTAGTGTACCCACTAGTAATTGAACCTTGGGACTTAGAGCCAGACGCTCTACCCCGTCTTTCCTTCCTGAACTTAGGCACTGGGGCACTAGAAAAAGATGGATCTGGTGCTGAATTTTTCTGTCGATACTGAGAGCGATTTCCACCTTCTGACCTCTGCTGAAAGTGGATATACTCAACTGTCCTAGACCTCTTAGAATCACCTTCCCTTTCCTTGATCTTTTCCTCCCCAATCTGTTGAGCATAAGTAACTAACCTAGAGAAGTCCATTTCCTTCACAAGCATGGCCGTCTTGCATTCCTTGACCACATCATCGGACACACCTGACACGAACTTGCTCATGTGAGCTTGGGAGTCAGCTACTATCGCTGGAGCATACTTGGATAACTGTGTGAACTTCATATCGTAGTCCTGTACACTCATGTCATCCTGCCTCAAGTTGATAAATTCTTGAACTTTAGCTTCCCTGAGCTTTAGTAGAAAGAATCTGTCCAGGAAAGCAGTACTGAACATATCCCAAGTCACTGGTCCTACATTGGTACAACGGGATTCCTTCCACTGCTGGTACCAAGTGTAGGCCACTCCCTTTAGGTGATAAGCGGCCAAGTCTACACCCTCGACTAAAGTGACACCCATAATGTCAATGACCTTCTGGATGTCCTCAAGGAACTCTTCGGGATCCTCTTCTGACTTGGACCCATGAAACTCTGGAGAGCTCAATGAGTGAAGTCCCGGATTCTGGATGCAGCAACATTGACCTGAGGTGGAGCTGGTGTGGCAGCTTGCTGGTTGACCTGAGAGGTCATGGCTTGAGTGAGCACTTGGAAGGCAGCCCTGAATTCGGCATGCGTAACCTGCTCATTTAAGGGGTCTGCTGGGGATGCTGGCTGGTTTCTAGCGTTAGCTCTTCTTGGAGGCATATTTCTGAAATGCGAAGAGCACGAGCTAGAATAGAGAGAGATCAATTAGAGTTCACACTCTATAGCACGAGTTGGAAAATAAAGAAGGGAAGTTATTCTTAATAACATCTCATAGCCCCTCCTCTATAAGTGTGGCGTGCTTCACACCCATGAAGAAGACTCTACTTGATGCGGCTTTCATACATCCTAGGACACTTGAACCTTATGCTCAAATACCAAGTTTGTCACGCCCCAAGGCTACCCCCTGGATGCGACACAGTGCTTAGTGTCACGAGTGACCCCAAGATAACCCATGGCATGGCATATCTAAGTAAAACCAATTTAAAGATATGTACTGTGCGGAAAACAAAAACAATTAAATATCTGAAAGCGGGAAGAACACAAATGAAATCTGAATATATAAGAATCTTATTTAGTACTGACTGAATAACAATACTAAAAGTGCTGAATCTAGTCTATGTCTGAAAGACATCTAACTGAATAGGAGTTGCTGGGACATGCCCCCAGCTAACTCTAATAAAATTGAAAACTAAAGATAAATACTAAAATAAAGGCATGTCTATTATCCCCAAACTATTACGGACTCACCACTGTGCTGCTGAGTATAGATTAGAGGTCAAGTTAGGCGCGATCTGGATGATGAGTGCCTGAACCTACATCATTAAATGATGTAGCACAAAAGTATGCGTCAGTACTTTGAATGTACTGAGCATGCATGATACAAGTTGGACTAAATAAAATATATATATATATAACTGAACATAATAATAAACATGCTGAAGTGTAACTGAGAGTTGTACTGAATGCAGTGACAAAGTATAAATCATGAAATAACATGTTGATCTGAATACTGAACATGAGTACTGAATACAAGGTTAATGCACGTGAATCTGACTGCCGGAGATACTACTAACCAACATAACCCAAGCTGAGCTAATTGTGGGGCCAACCTGTAACCCTGGATTGAAGGGAATTTATACATTGCCAAGGGTACAAATGAGTCTGATATGGATCCACTGTTGATGTCCACAAGGGACAAGGAAGTGCAGCCTAGTCTGACAGCTGACTCCTTCAAACCTACGGTGGCACCGTAGTTCTGGGACTTGGGGATTGCTACTAAGGGTCATAGCCTAAGCTAACAACTAAGCCCTCATCCCTACTCCGCTCGGTACTAAGTCTACTACCAACTGAATATAAGCTAGTATGAAACTATAACACTGGGATAGCTCAAAATACTAATATAATCTGAGAATGCACACAACCAAGCTCTAGGATATAACAATCAAATTTAGAAATCTTATCATCTGACTGAGTCTGCCTAACATGTATAATCTATGGAGTACTAAAAATTACAACAAGTTAGGGTTTTGTATTTTGTACATAAAGTATACTTATTCTCCAAGAAACATGGACTAAGCATTATATAATTCCATAACATCTGAATAGCAAGAATTCTCTAAGGTCTATGAACCCTAGATTTTTAGCATTTATGGAGAACTGAAAGGATTTGACTGAGTGATAGGGACCTAATGGGTGAAAAGAACCCACTAGTGAAATCCCACATACTTGTATGAAGATTCTATGGTTGAACCTTTTTATTCTGAGAGGAACTTAGAGAAAACCCTTTTTGCCTTGTTTTTTAGAGAGAGCATTCTGTTCTTGAGAGATTTGCTAAGTATGAGTGATTTAGGAGTAATGAGGGAGAAATAGAGTTAAAAACTCTTTAATTACCCCCAAAATGTCTTAGAATCTGAATTAAAACAATTGGGAAAAGACCAAAATACCCTTGGGAAAGTTTAAAAGAATCTGCAGAAAATCGTGTTCAGGGACCACGGCTCGGTTGACGGACCATCCTTCTAAACGACGGACAGTGAACTAGAGCCGTGGTTCTGCCTGTGAGTTTTTGGGACTCTGGTCCTAGGAACGATGGCTCAACAGGACAGTCCGTCCTTCTGAATGACGGGTTGTCATCTGACTTGTGGTCCCTGGGACTGGAATTGGGGTAATCTGATTCTGGGAGATTACGACTCCTCAGGATGGACTGTTCTTCTGAATGATGGCCCGTCAAGGGACTCGTGGTTTCTGAAGACAAAGCTGAGGGTCCGGTGGAATTGGGACTACAATTTGAACGACGGACCGTTCTTTTGAACGACGATCTACTGCTTGAACCGTGGTCCCTTGGGCAAAATTGATGGGCTACTATTTCAAGGATTACGGTTTAAAATGACGGACCATTCTTCTGAATGGCGGTCCGTGGTTTGAATCGTGATTCCTGGGAACTTGAACTTTTTCTAAAAATTTTATTTTCTACTAGTTTTTTGAGCTTAGTCTGGGCTTGGAAGTTCTAGGGTGTTACAATAACTGTTGGGACAACTTGTAAACCTAGATGGAAGGGTGTTCATACCTTGCCAAGGGTATAAACAAATCTAACGTGGATCCACTAAGTTTATGTCCACAAAGGATAAGGGTATCCAGCCTAATCTGACAGCTTACCCCTTTGATACCTACGGTGGCGCCGTAGTTCTGTAACTAAGGGACTGCTACTAAAGGTCTCAGCTTAATCTGACAGTTGAGCCTTCATCCCTTCATCCGCTCGGTTCTAAGCCTACTCCTAACTGAATATAAAGAAATGAATGTAACTGAAATACTGGATAGCTCAAATATACTGATGTTCTAAGAATGCAAAATATTACTAAGGGTGAAGCATTTTAATCATGTAATTCTGACTGACTGAGTGGCTGAATAATAATTCTGACATATCTAAATGTCAAAACTGTTCATATTTAAAACATATTTCGTGTATCATACTGAAGGTAGGCTGAAGCCTGCTAAATTATGAATAGTTCTTTTGTATTTAAAACAATTGGGCTGAAGTGATAGGGAATCATGAATACTTGTCTGGATGCCAAAACCCATAGTTAAAATCATCATAAGGAATAACTTGTTTAGACTGAATGTTGACAAGCTAAACTAAATTCTGAAGGGAGAGCTAAATTCTACGAAACTATAGTAAAATCAGGCTAAAACATGTTTCTCCCAAATATCTTGGATTTTGAAATCTATTTGCAGGAATTCATGTAAAAATCATTCTAACAAGGACAGTAGTTATATAGAATCGTCAAGAAATCGAATTCATAGTGAAACACATGTTTGGGTAAAGATCCTAGAGTCATAACTTGTAAATTCATACTGAAATCTGAAACATTGGGCATGAGGGTGAAAGGAAACCCTCATTGGAATAACTCTCTTTTCTTCTTTGAAATAGACTTGAAAAAAAGAATAAGGAAAAATGATAGTTTGGAGGTATTTTAACTAATAAAATAAGTCTCCAACTATTTATAATTGGAGCTAAAATAAGAAGGAATGGTCTAAAATACCCCTGGAACACTAAATTAAAAACTGCTGAAATTTCTCGGAATATTGAACCACGGATTGGTTCACGGACTGTGGTTCTGAATAACGGACCATCAACTGAGTCATGGTTCTGTCCTTGAGTTCTGGGGTTCTCTGAAGGTGATTCCATGAGTTACAGAATGGACCGTTGTTTGAAATGATTACCCGTGAAGTCACCCATGGAAATCTGGAAGAAAGGCTAAAAATTGACAAACCATGGGTCATACTACAAACCATGGTTTTGGTCTACGGGTCGTGGACTAACTCGTCATTTTGAAGGTGAAAATTCTAAGTTGCAGGTCTATTTTCACGAGTCACAGTATGGACCGTGGTTCAGAACCACGGTTTGTCATCCCATCTGTAGTCACTGATAGTACTGCAGTAAAATTCCTATAACCTTTTGCTCTGGACACGTATTAATACGCGGTTGGTGGAGTTGGAAAGAAGACTCAAAAATATTTAATTTGGTAGGTACTAGGCCACCTAACTCCTCATATTTTAGGATGTCTGATCATTTTAAGATGACACTAGTTTAGTCTTACATGAAAACTTCTTTGGTTGGGGTGCTTCAAACTTAACTTGCTTCTAGGAGTTTCTTATGAACATGATTCACATCCAAAGCACTCTCCACACTAGGAAAATGATCATTACACTCATGGAAATGGTTTGGGTGTTAGCTTAGAATTTTTGGGGTGTTACATTGAGTAATATTATTTCAATTGGTGTAGTTGTGGTAGAGTCATTGTAATAGGGTAGAGCTTACTCGAGGAAATGAATAGTTTAACTATGAGGTTTTGATATGAGGATAAATGTCATGATTTTATACTATTGTTTGCCTCATATTTTACTTGTTTTAATGCAATTTGAGCTTACTTTATATGAAATACGCTGATGTAGCTTGTCTTGGTGTGCTGCATAAAGAATGAGGGATTTTGCATGGAATTAGAGAATATTGGAGTAATAATTAAGCTTTGAAGTTTTCATAGGTTAAAAGGATAGTCATCCGAAGCATATCCAAGAATGGTAGATCAAGACGGGAGCTAAAAGGAAACAAAACACAAACAAAAGTCAAAAAATACACTACGAAAAGGCCCTGGGCACCACCTCAGGCAACCCCGTAGTGCAAATGGGAGTCCTCCACACACTGAGGTGTGTGGACAACCAATATGGCCTATTTCCCTATTGGGAGAAGCCCGGGCCCAACCACAGGGCAAATTCTAGGCCAAAATTGGCCTTGAGCAATCTAGATGACCTATTTCTTACCTAGATCCTTTTGTAACCCTATAAATACTTTTTCCAGCCATTTTCACAACTTGGACCTAAGGGAAATGTACGTACTTTAGAGGAACATCTCCTTTTAGGTTTTTCTTCTCTTTTCATTACTTTTGATGATTAAATATCTATCTATTCATGAATATTTGTCTTGTAATTAGTTCATGAGTAGCTAAACTCATAGTATCTAGGGTTGTGATTGAAGATATGACAGTTGTGGTTTGAATATCATATTGTTTGGTTTGATTTCCATTATTTTATTGAGTTATTTATTTTCTTCTGGTCTTCATTGTTTGGAATCTTGACAACCTCTATCTATGGTGTGTAGTTTGGACTAGGAATAGGAAAATTACGTACGCAATAGGGGAAGAAAGATCTTGGTTGTGAACTCTATTAGAAAGGGGGAACAATTTGCTAACATGGATAGGAATATATCCATTAGCCTTGCTTAGTTGATATGGAAGAGAAATCACATGCACTTCACTATCAACCAATGATCATTGGAATATAGTCATTAGGAATAGTCAAGTAGGCATAGAGTTATTCGAAAGGATGCTCAACATCGCAAATATCAATCTGCAACTAGCAACTCGGGAAATCAGCTAAAAAAATGATTTGAAGACTCAACTGGATTGTTGAAATACTATAACCCTAGATCATCCCTCGAATCTGAATTTCAAACTAATGACCTACGAGTTACTCCAATTTACTTTCATTTACTTTACAAACACAATATAACTCTTTATTATTTGTTTCTTAATGAATAGCAACTATATGAATTACAACTAGTTAATCAGTTTATCAAATCCTAGTGGGATTGATATCGGGACTTATAAGTACTATATTACTTATCAGACGGCGTACACATGCATATGTGTTTGGACACAATAGTATATTTATCCCTCGTTGGGGCTCTTATTCTATAGATAATAGCCTCATGATAAGTCCTATTTAGAATTACCCGTATAAGTTGCTTATTGCTTTCCCACTTACCTTCGGGATACTTGCTTCTCTATTGTTGCTTTTAAGACTATTATGGCTATTTCAGATACAGATACCGGAGCCTTATGTTCTCAAATGCATTTATAGAAGCCTTTAATGCTCAGATACAAATAAAAGAGACTTGTGTTCTCAAATGCAGACACATGAGCCTTGTGTGCTCGATACAGATACAAAAGTTTTGTGTGCTCAAATACAGAGACATGAGGCTTGTGTGCTAAGATACAGATACAGGAGCCTTGTGTGATCGAATACAAATACATGAGCCTTGTGTACAGAGATACAAATATAACGAGCGTTGTGTGCTTGATTACACAGAGCCTCTTGGCTAGAATAAAATACAAAGCCTACAAGCTAGACATACATGCAAAGCCTATAGGATGTCACGACCCGATTTCTCAGGTCATGATGGCACCTACAAAGCCCGAGTAGGCGAACCAATTCCCTTAGTCCGGAACGACTAGTAATGGGCTACTACCTAACCAATACGCACAATAAGCAGAAAATATGTGAAAGTAGAATCTAAAGATAGATAAGAGGAAGCAATAGCTCGAGTGGTAGAAGTAACAAAATACAATATAAATCTGTCTCCGAAACTACAAGGAGTAATAGTGCCAAAAGATGAGATAAAAACTGCACGAGTCTCCACGCGAACAACAGTGAAAGCACAGACTAATATCTGCACCAAAAAGATACAAAAGTGTAGTATGAGCACCAATTGCTAAACAATGGGTATCCAGTAGGCATCATTAGCCGACTGAGCGCATATAAGATATAAAAGCAGTAATATAGCAGATAGGAAGAAAGAAGTCACTGAAGCAATAGAGAAAGCACAAGGGACTAGCACGAAGAATAGACAACCAAGAGTTATAAGCACACAATACAGGCACAGAAGACAAATATGCACAGAACACGGGTGAAGAAAAGAAGAACGCACCTGGAGTCCTTGCACAACAATATAAATAAAGAGAGAGAGTTGAGAATTTGAAGGTATACCCGTAACCTCAAGTAAAAAGGAAAAGAAGGACAACAATTTTACATACTTAAGAAGGAACCAACACACATAAGAAATTCACATTACAAATCCAACTTCAAGGTAAGCATAAACATGAATCCACAACACAAGTACAACCCTGGGATAACAATACAATCAATCCAGGCAACCAACCCATCCAAGAACACACCAACAAAATGAAATGCAATGAAGGATGATGTGATGCCCAATGTGTAAAAGTAAAAACCCAGTTTTCGGTACACCAGGGCACCAGAAATTTAACATCAGTCTCATCAACAAATGCATAAAGGGAAAACCAGAGAAAATACATCGGGGAACCCAGAATCGACCATCGATCTTATCAACAAGTGCACAAAAGTAAACCCAAAATAAATGCATCGGGGCACCCGAAATCAAACATCAAGCTTATCAACAAATGCATAAAGGTAAAACCCGAGAAAATGCATTGGGGAGCCCAAAATTAAACATCAAGCTTATCAAAAAGTGAACAAAAGCAATACTTTTCCTTTCCTTTCCAAAAACCAGTAGCAAAAACCTGATATAAAGGGTGCCCAGAGTGTTTTCGGGTCTTAACCTGTAATCAAGTGTCAAAAATTCCTAAACAGGGTGCCCTGCATGTATCCATGCCTAAATTCATAGAAAATAATGTCTAGAGCTACGACTCAGCCGAGCCTAGTATCAGAATGGAAACTAGTAATAAAATCGTCGTAGTATCCTCCCTACTCCGAGAGGTTTCATAAAAACTAGTTTCAAACCCATTTCATAATTCTTTTACTGAAAACAAGCCCTCGGGGCCATGCAAGTTTAGAAAACCACGTATAGTAGGCCCGAAGTCAAATTTGTAGTAAATCATGCAGAAAACCCTTGCATGAATGATATGCTCGCAAACAATAGGTTATCCCAATAGCTCACAAATAATTCCTACTGGCCCTACAAAGGCTCAACAACTCTACAACAAATAATAACCAACCTAGAATCATTTCTCGATGTCCTGGACTCGCGAACATTCCCAAATAACTCACCATCTATGTTCCAGAGTCAATATAAGGCCACAACAGACCACAAGGGTAATATATAATACTACACAAATACTACAATCAACGTATAAAATAAATGGACAGAATAGACGGACAAGGTCTGGGGTACCAACATATAACAACCCACCCAAGGATACTAATTAATGCAGTTATAGCCTATATACGCAGAGTCTAGGTAGGGAAATCCTAACCTACATGTCATCCGATGACTAGCTACAGGGGACAACATAGTCCAAGATTGAACTGCTCCGAGAAGCTCTGAATGATAATCACACTTTCACAGTCATAAACTACACATTAAAACAAGTCTATCGATACCCATAATGCTATAAAAACAGCAGGGTAAAAATTCAGGCTACAAGATATCCTGTGGGCCCTGCAACCCAAAAATAATAACAATGGAGCACGCAACGATCACCATGCTCCTAAGTGTGCATGCTCAGATTATAGAAGGAACTTAATCAAATAAAATGGCTCAAACCATCCAGCCATTAACAAGAGCAATTGAAGAATCAAATGAGAGAATTTAACAAAATAAAGAGGATAAAACTTACAATTTATGATGGAGGAACTATCACAATCAAGGAATTTACACCCCAATACCAAGAATTGAGTCAATACAGAGTTTTGGTGAGTTTGTTAAAAAAATGGTGGAATCGTATTTTGGAGTGAAGAAAATGAAGTGGGGAGTTTATGTACTGCCTAGGGGTCCTTCATTGCAATCGCAAAGATACTCTTCATAGTGGTGAGGACCACGCTGGCTAGACCATCGCGATCGCGAGGACTAGCCATGCGGTTGCGAAGAACAAAGGGAAGGGAGCTTCATCGCGGTCGCAATAAGGGACGTCACGATCGCGAAGAACAAAGGACCAGGTGCCTCATCACAGTCGCGAGGAAGGAGGCCCGTGATCATGATTCAGGCCTGAGGCCTGCACCTGCAACAACAAAAAACCTGTAATATCTCTAAAACTCTACGGGGCATTCTAGACACAATCGAAAACTAATATTCAGAAACCAATAATGCGAACAGAGTGGAAATGATATTTCAGACTCAACGGAATCAACAAAACTTCCTCACGAGGTCTCTCGGAGGAATGTTGACCCAAGTCAACACTAGCTAATGTCACCCAATCCGAAATGAGCCCGGCTCACCCGGGACCCGAACTAACCAACTACCTAACACAAACTCGGCATTCTTGAGCTAACAACGCTGACATAATTACCATCCGAGGTCGTCTTCTCTGAATGTTGACCAAGTCAACCAAACAAGCCCAATAGGCCTGAAGACACAAAATGAGAGAGAATTCCAAGCTAAAAAGCTCCCAAATCCCGACCAAAGGTCCCACTAGACTAAAGGCCACGCTCTGGATCCAACAAAACTATCAAAATTTGATTTCGAGCATGATAGCTAAGAATATTGACTGAAGTCAATGATTTCCAAAGTTTAAAGTTCTAATACAAAGAACGATGAAAAAGACCAAACAAATGGCCCAGGCACCGAACTACCGGTCCCAACAAACCATAAATGACTTGGGGCTGCTAGAGGCAAGATATAACAGTACAAGAAAGGTGAAAATGCATAAATGACCGGAAGGGTCATTACATAATCCACTACTAAAAAAACTTTCGTCTTCAAAAGTCAGGAAAGAAGAAAAGACTAGAGATTTAGGAACAGCGGATACAAAGCCCGCACCACTCTCTCGGATAAACTGGGTAGCCTCCTCTATCGGACGGCACCCAACAGAACAGAACAATGAAAAGAAACCAAGCCTAAACTTTCTTACTAGCCAAGCTTGATTCCATCCTTTAACTCCAAAACTCCAAGGATCTACCAACCCAAACTGAACCTCAAGAATCTCAACCAACACAACACCAAAACAATAGAAGCAAGGCGATCAACACACAGAGCTCAAATCTTCAAACCACAACCAAGTTTTACCATAAAAGCCTTCAACTCAAAACTCTAACTCATGAACCTGCTGATATGCAAAACCCTTTTATTGTGAAATGAATCCTTTTGCACCACAAACTGGAAGTTGCATACAAGTTGAACACTCGAACCACCCTCAAGGCATCACCTGACACAATGGAGATCCATAGTTCTTGCTTATACTCTACCACGAACGAAATCACCTTTTATACTCAAGTTCTATCAATGTCAAGCTATAATCTACTAGCCTTTTCCATCCAGGATAACAACTCGTAGAATATTCTCAAACCTGGAGTCACATGTTCTGACTGACCATCAACCCATGAATGAGCATTTTTGCTAACATCAAACACAATAATTGAACCCAACTGAACAACCTATATGAACCCGACTAATGTTTTGACACCATGGTTAGGAAGTGCATGAATGAACACCCGGCGTTGATGGAGAACCTTTAAAACTGTAGAATGAACAAAGCCAAACTCGCTGAACCGGACCAAATCTGAATCAATTTCTAATGAATGTGCTAGGGCAACCTGCCCAAAAGACCTAAACAAAACTAAGACCCTACGAAGAGTGTGGTAAGCCTACCACGAGCTTTAAAATCACCAGCTAAGCTCCATTCTCTAAGAAAACTAAAGCACCATTCGGATTTGAAATCGTCTTATAACTCTCACATCAGAAAAAAGTCCACCATCCACAAATACCAAGTTAGGACACCCCGTAGGCAAAGGAAAGGGTGTCTAAAGTCTAAGGCTACTACTTAGTTGTAGAAATCTTGCTTAAACCATCAACTCACCTCTTTTCCTCGAATTAACTGCTCTACTACATCAGCACACCAACCAACCATCCTGAAGCATACCACATACCAAACATCTAGTCCTTACTGGCTGAGTCTAACCAACACTAGAATCCCACATAAAAGACAACCCTGGAAGAATCAACCAAATAAGCTTCCAAACTCTCGGCAAATGGATGGTGACCACCAGTCTCTAAGTATCATTAAAACTCCAAAATAGCCTCACTATCCACATCCCGCACAACCTGATCACATTAGGCATACACCACCCATGAATCTCAAACTTACATTGTTGAGCCTGTCCAACCATGGTAGAAGGAACCTCGTACTAACTGGAACACTACTGAAATCTGGAATGTCTAGCCTAACTCAAACGTTAGCCAAGGACTAGGTGTCCAAGGCCAACTATCACTCCACAACTGATATAGGGAAACTAAGTAGTCTAAACTTATTACCTTCCAACCCAAAAGGCTACAATTTAAGAGAATCAACCACGAACCATCTAGAGTAGTTTGCTAGCGACGATCCTGAAACCCATCACCGATTTACAAATCAATGCTCTTGTCAAACCCACGAGTAGACTCATTCACCATCAAAGAACACTAATAGAGTTGGAGACAACTAGGCCATGAATACATAATTTTCCCAAGCCATAGATACCACTGAAGCTTTGTTTCCCTCAAAAAAGATAACAAGGAAACCAATATCAATGCAACAAACTTTTAAAGGTAGTACTGGGAATGGCCATTACCTCAATCTCAGACTGGAAGGAATTCTGACCTTGAATCTATCAAAGGAAATTACACCTCAACCTGAACTCGGCTGATGCAAGTCACCAATATACAAACCAAAGTAAACTCTCGGTTGACACCTCAGTCAGCTACTAGAACACATAGATACCCACAAGGAGTCATTACCCTCCTTCGCAACCCAAACAAAACCTTTTCCAAGGATACGCTAATTCCACAAATTCTTTCTCAGAAGACTCTGGAGTTGTTCCCTTAGATCCTACAACCCTTACTGGCAACACTTATCCATAATTCCATAGTCAAAACTCTACCACAATGCCATAATCAAATGCTCAACTAGAGAACTACAATCGAAATTCACTCCAACTGGAACTGGGAAAACAATAATACAACCCAATCGGACAAGAAACTAAGGAAGACTATATGAATAATCCATATGCCTGCCAACCTCCTAAACCAACCAAACAAGGAGGGTCGACTCTAATTACCTAAAAAACAAAAGTAAACCATGCTCACTAGCATAACCAAACACCTCTCAACTTACTACAAAAGCTCACACTCTGGTACAACCACTGGTAACACAAAACCAACACAAGGACTTCTAGCAAATGCTAGATAACATCCTAGGAAATAAACCTCTAGGACTTCTCAAAAAGGAAGACTCAACACAAGTCTAGAACCACAACAAAACTGGAAATAAACCCAACCAAAAAGGGACTAACAAGAACTACTTATGGTCCATAACTCTAGGTAAAAACCTCATAAAGATAACTCACCACATCCGCTACTATGGAATAATCTACTAAGAAAACACACGCATAGACACTACAAGTCAAGTAGGCAAACAACAAATCAAGTAGTAGGTAGGCATATAACCAAATAAATGATAGAAGAGAGGGAATCATATCACAAACTGTACTATCAAAATTCAAAGGTAACAAAAGCCTTACCTGGAGCAATGATATAAGGAACCTCTACCTCGGGCCTACTAATAGGGCATCAGACTGACGGGATCTAACTTTTGACTGACTAGTCGAAGCCGAAGGCTCAACCGTCCCTTGTCGGGGAAAAGCTCTATAAAGGTGACAAATCTCTCCACAATCATAACAACCAGGCTGTGTGGGATACGTGAACATAGGGCAATCCTTAGCAAAGTTCCCATGCTTACCACATTGAAAGCAAATACTACTGAATGAAGCCAGATGGGAAGATCTCATTGAACTTGATTGGCTACCATGGCTTACATAACCTGAATGCAGACCTCGAAGAATCTAACCCATACCATATCCACTAAGCTCAATATGTCCTGAGCCACCACCCTCTAAAACCTGTGGAGAAACCAAAATTGGCCTGGTAGATATGAAGCAATGGAATTTATCTTTGGTAGAGAATCCCCTACCTCAAGTCTGAGAACCTCAAGAATTATCCTGGCGATGATATTTCTTAGCACTACCACCATAAGCCTCAGGCATAAACCCTCGATAGCCTAAGTATGATACACTACCTGAAGTAAGGTCGTCCCAATTGTAACCAAATGCTCGGTCACCAAATAGAGTAGTGGATTCATTCCTCCAACAAAGCTCTAAACCCTATCAAACACTGAAGGCACAACCCTAGCAGTACGCCTAACCATCTCATGAAATCTTGCCTCATACTCGAATACTGACATATCACTCTGTTGAAGAACTGGATGCTCAACCCTAACTGAAGCACCGCTCATAGAACTGGGTACTAGAACACTCGCCGGAGGACTCAGAGTCCTAGCCATGGTGTCTTGAAGAACTAGGGTAGCATGAATCCAATTGGAGGCTGGGTTGGTCCCACACCCCTTATCTAATGCGGTAAACTCTCACTCTGAAGTCTTGGCGTACCTCGTAGGACCTCGAGCTGCCTACTCGGGTCTTGTATGGATATGCAGGAAGTGGTGCTCCTAGGTGTGTGTAGGGGTTATGTTTGTTCGCAAGAAAGGATTCCTCGTCAAGTAAGTTTGGGGGGTGTGGACACACCTGCGCGAATTCGGGTAACGGCTACAAGGGAGAAATTGAAAGGAAATTGTACTTGACAAGGGATGGACGTAAACTCGTAAGCTACCGAAGGTAGGGATAATCATCCAGGTCTTATTGTGAAAGAAAAAAGCCGCCCCGCAACAGCAGACGGGTTGCTTCCTCTGTGGAAGCACTAAAGTAATAGGCACAAAAGCCTCTACATCACCCACTGTCAAACTCGTTCTAGTTATCTGAGAAGGAGTGAAATAATCAAAGTTTAGAAGTCAATAGAGCCAAGAACGCACGATAAAAAGTCAGGAAGATGAAACTTTTCCTAACAATTCCCTGTAGCCTCCCGCAGATAGGATATAAATGCCATTGTACCAATCCATGAGACTTTACTTAGACACTTTCTTCTGTACCACGACACCGGTCAACCTAGAGCTCTGATACCAATTATCACAACCTGATTTCTCAGGTCATGATGGCACCTACAACCTCCTAGTAGGCAAACCAATTCCCATAGCTCGGAACAACTAGTTATGGCCTACTACTTAACCAATATGCACAATAAGAAGAAAATAAGCGAAAGCAAAATAAAAAGATAGATAAGCAAAAGCAATAACATGAATATATACATAATTAAGCTTCACCAACCCCAAGACTTGGTATCGATATGTAATAACCCTCTAGGTCATTTTCCATTTTCCGTGCTTTTTTTGTGTTTCGAGCTTTACCTCAGCGGCTATAGGTCATTTATGACTTGTTGGGATTGACGATCTGGTGCCTGGGCTGTCTATTAGGTCAGTATGACCAGTTCCCTATTTTAGCACTAAAGGTTGGTAAATCATTGACTTTGGTCAACTTTTATGGTTATCGCACTCAGAATCGAATTCTGACAGTTCCATTGGCTCTGGAATGGGGATTTTTGGTCTAGTGGGACCATTGGTTTGGGCATGAGTTCTTCTAATTTGGTTTTGTGTGGCTTTGTGTGCTTTGGAGTCAGTTTGGCTGGTAGGGTTGACTTTTGTCAACATTCAGAGAAGACGGCCTCGGATGGAAATTCCATTAGTGTTGTTAGCTCTGGAATGTTGACTTTAGGCTAGAGGGACCTTTGGTTCAAGTCCCAAGGCTGTCGGGCTCATTTTTGGGTTTTGAGTTTCGAGTTGGTTTTGGACGTAGGCCCCACTTTTCATTAAAATGATCTCCGTTGGGAGTTTCACGGGGTTTTGGATGAATCCTTAGGGTCCGTCGGGAGATTTTTGGACTTGGTAGTTTTGCTGGTTACTGCATTAAGTTGCAAAAACTTTGCTCTTCATGATCGGGGGAACCCCATCGTATTTGTGATGGTCTAGTTTCTTGACCATCGCATTCCCGGAGGATTCCTTCATGTTCACGATGTAGACCGCTGGGACTCGACTCGGCTTCCTCTTCTCAAATGCGGCCTGGACCATCATGAACGCGATGGTCTGGCCGGCTGTTCTCCGCGAATACGGGGGTCCTGTCGTGATCGCGATGAAGGACCTATGGCAGTTATATTAAGTCCCAACTTTGTTTTCTTCTCCAAAATCCGAGAAACACCATTGTTAGGATCTTAAGCTCTAAATTCCAACTCCCTTGAATCAGTTTCTTCATTCGGTAAGTCCCATCGTTACCCATCTCCTCCTTCCGTATTTATTCTTGCATTTCTCCCATTAAAGATCTGTTGTGAATTCCTAGAGTTGGGGTGATCCTTGTTGAAGGCTGACTTTTGGGGACTGCATGGTCTTGAAATCCTGCAATTCATCTTCGTGACGTATTCCTCCTATTGAGGTTGGTTTCCGCCTTTGAATTCCAAGCTTTTCCATTTTATATTTGTGAATTAGTAGCACTTTGGGCCTGTTTTGGGCCCCCAAATTGAGCTCCGTTCGCACCCAAAATTTTGGCATGGTTCTTTAACCCACCGCGAGCATAGTTGTAATTTTTGTTTTTGGTTTCATTTCGTAGGCCCCGAGGGTCATTTTTCAGACCTGATTTCTGGCCTATTTTTCCGTATAGCAAATCGGTGTCGTTATTCTTGTCTTGACACATAGTTTATGCTTTTGATAGCATGACAACTTTCTGAGGCTGTTCGAAAGCGGAAGGCACACAAGTGACTGTTCGTTCTTGAAGTTTGGCCCCGAGGTAGGTTACGATTTACCTTCTAGATTGAGTTAGTTAGGTCGTATATATTTATATGTTACTGGAACGCTAGGTTGGATTTTAGATAGACCTTAGTCTTAAATCCTGTTTATCATGTTAATTGGCTATTTTGGGTTTTTATCACTAGGACTGTATGTTATCCTTAGCCTAGGAGCTTGTTACTTTTGTGTGATTAGTCTAATACCCTTAGCATGCTTTTAGAAGGCTTTAGAGATGGAATAGAGCTTGCCCGTTGTTTTCTGCTTTTATTTTCTGCTTTACTATTTTATTCGATCGGTATATGTAATTGTGGGCCCGAGGCCATGGCTAGGATTTAGATGGATTCCAGGTCAGTTCTCTTATTTTGGGGGGGGGGTACTTTTTCCCTGTTTGATCTGATGGTGTGATTATTCCTCTGCTTGTGAACATTTATACTCATATCGCATGGCATATCATTGGTAAGTACAAAAAGGATTTTTTAAAGACTTTGGGTTTGAAAAGAGGTTTTCCTACTATTGTGATGAATTTTGGACTAAATCGAGCTATTTTGAGTATCACCTTGGTTTTGAGAGGGAAAGAGGAACTACTATTTTCTGTATATAAATTTATAGTCCGATGCGGTATTCCAGACCCCCAATGTATTATTCAGGGTATTTTACTTTCTCATTTATATACATAGTAGTCCGACGTGGTATTTCGAACCCCTGATGCATTATTCTGGGTATTTTTATTATTTCATATATATATATGCATAGGCTTATGCGATATTTCGGGTGCCCGATGCGGTATTCCGAGTTTATATTATATTGCATTCATTTATGCATCATCGTGCATCGCATTACATTTTCTTTGACATATGGATGGACTCTGGTTTGGCTTGTTGTTGTTTCCCTTTTCTCCTTTTATTAATTGTCATGTCTCTGGCTTTATAACTAGATTTAGGAGGATCCCTGTATAGTTAGCTGCTTTCCTGTAATCTATATTTATATATTATCTTTCTGCGCTTGGTCGGCCTATGATGCCTACTGAGTACCCATTGTCTTAGTACTCATACTACACTCTGCATCTCTTTTTTTGATGCAGCACCTAGTACGAGCCACCCTCATTGATCTCCTGTCGTTTGAGGCCCGTTGTTATTTGGATCGCGGTGAGCTCCCGGCGCTTTAGAGACTTTACTTGCTTTCTATCTTGTAATTCCTATCTATATTTTGTATTTTTGATAGACAGAGGTTATTGTATAGGTACTCCTTGCTTTAGTCGTTCTTGTACTAGTGACACCAGGTCCGGGTTGGTGTTTGGGTTGTTTTGTCCTTTTTGGTCACTTTAGGGCCATCTTTATTATATTGTGTACGTTGGTATGTAGATATATTCTTTTGGCCCTATATTTTGTTATATCTTCCGCTTCTCTTTAGTTAAATTATTATTTACTGCTTTCCGCGTGTTTGGGATAGGCTTGTCTACTGGGGGGTTATGTAGATGCCATCATGGACTGGTTTTGGGTCATGACAGAGTGGTATCAGAGCTTTAGGTTCACCAGTCTCACCGATACAAGAGCAAGTGTCTAGTAGAGCCTCGTAGATAAGGTACGATAACGTCCGTATACTATCTGCGAGGGGCTATAGGACATTCCTTAGGAAAGGATTTGTTTTGTTTGATTCTTTATCGTGCTTACTTGACTTGATCAACTCCTAAGTATATTTGTTTCACTACTTCTCAGATGGTTCAGACAAGATCTTTGGCAGGTGAGGATGAGGCCCCTTCCCCTGCAGTCAGAGCCCCAGCTAGGGGACGGGGTAGAGGTGGACCCAGAGGTCGAGGCAGGGCAAGGGCTGCGGCTCCAGCTCAAGCCCGGGCTAGATCACCATCACCAGAGCCTGATGTTAGAGCACATGAGGTTCAGTATGAGCCGAAGCATGTGGGGCTAGCCCAACATCCGACAGGTTTTTTAGCTAATCTAGTATCACAGGACACCTTGGTTCGATTGTTGGGGTTTCTTGAGGTTATGACTCTACCAGCCACTTCGCCGAGCACTCCGATTGGTTATCAGGTTCTAGGTGAGTCTCAGACTTTAGCTCTGGCGGCAGCATAGGTGAGTCTTAGATTACTTTGCCAAGACTTTTACTCTTCGGATGCCTGGTATCCCTCCTATATAATGGAAGGGAGCCGATAGCCACATTTTGAGGGGAGTTATATCTTCCCTGATCGCCGAGTGGTTGGTAAGTAAGGGGTGCTTAGCTTATCTTACCTACGCCCATGATACTAGTTCCACCACACCTTCTCTTGAGTCGATTCCTATGGTTTGTGAGTATTCAAATGTGTTTTCTTCCAATCTTCCAGGTCTTCCTCTTAATCGTGACATTGATTTTGGTATCGATGTCAAGCTGGGCACCAAGCCCATTTCTATTCCGCCATATCGGATGGCACCTATTGAGTTGAGAGAGCTTAAGGATCAGCTCTAGGATCTATTGAGCAGAGGGTTTATCAGGCCTAGTATGTCTCCATGGGGTTCTTTGGTTCTATTTCTGAAGAAGAAGGACGGGTCTATGCGTATGTGTATCCACTACAGACAATTAAATAAGGTGGCAGTTAAGAACAAATATCCAATGCCGCGTATTGATGATTTGTTTGATCAGCTACAGGGTGCAACCGTGTTTTCTAAGATAGATTTGAGGTATGGTTATCACCAATTGAGAATTAGGGCTGAGGACATCCCAAAGACTACATTTAGGACTCGATACGACCATTATGAGTTCCTGGTCATGTCTTTTGGGTTTACTAATTCCCCAGCAGCGTTTATGGAGGTTATGAATCATGTGTTCAGTGCCTACTTGGACATGTTTGTGATTGTGTTTATCGACGACATTCTAATTTATTCGAGGAGTAGGAAGGAACATGAGAAGCATCTTAGAGTTGTACTTCAGGCTTTGCAAGACCACCAATTGTATGCCAAATTCACTAAGCGTGAGTTTTGTCTTGAGTCTGTGGCATTCTTGGGACACGTGGTGTCCAAGGATGGGATTATGGTAGATCCAGCAAAGATTACAACAGTTCATGATTGGGCTAGGCCTACTTCTCCTACCGAGGTCCACAACTTCGTCGGGTTAGCAGGTTATTATAGATGGTTTGTGGAGGGATTTTCTTTCATAGCAACACTGATGATTAGATTGACTCAGAAGAATTTTCCCATAGAGTGGTCAGATGAGTATGAGGTGAGCTTTCTGAAGCTCAAGGCCTTGTTGACTTCAGCTCCGATCCTTACACTTCCGATCGAGGGTCAAGGTTTCACCGTATATTGTGATGCATCAGGTATTGGTTCGGGTTGTGTGTTGATGCAACAAGGCTGAGTTATTGCATATGCTTCCAGACAGTTGAAGGTTCACGAGAGAAACTACCCCACTCATGACTTGGAGTTAGCAGCGGTAGTCTTCGCGTTGAAGATGTTAAGGCATTATCTTTATGGCGTGCATTGTAAGATCTTTACTGACCATCATAGTCTTCAGTAAATTTTCAACAAGAAGGATCTAAATTTGAGGCAGCAGAGGTAGTTTGAGTTACTGAAGGACTATGACATTTATATCCTCTATCATCCAGGCAAGGCAAATGTTGTGGTGGATGCCTTGAGCCGGAAGGTGATGAGTATGGGTAGTTTGGATTTCTTAACTACGGAGGAGCAAACTTTATCTTGGGACATTGAGTCCTTGGCTAATAGGTTGGTTCGACTTGAAATTTCTGAGCTGAGTCGTACTCTTTTTTATGTTGAGGCTAGGTCTTCCTTGTTAGAGCAGATTCAAGCACAGCAGTTTGATGATGCGAGATTGAGGATCATTCATGACAAGGTGTTAACTGGTGAGGATAGGAAGGCGACTTTAGATTCAGAGGGTGTTCTGAGGATCGAGGGTTATATTTGCATTCCTAGAGTTGGTGACTTGGTCAGATTTATATTGGAGGAGGCTCATTGCTCTAGATATTCCATTCATCCGGGGGTAGCTAAGATGTATCATTACTTGAGGTAGCACTACTGGTAGTGTGGCATGAAGAGGGATATTTTGGCTTTTGTATCCAGGTGCTTGAACTGTCAACAGGTGAAGTTCGAACACCAGAGGCCAGGTGGTTTATCACAGAGGCTACCAATTCCGGAATGGAAGTGGGAGCGTATATCCATGGACTTTGTAGTCAGATTAGCACGTACCTTGTGGAGGTTTGATGCTATTTGGGTTATCGTGGACAGGTTCACGAAGTCTGCTCACTTTCTGCCAGTTTAGACTTCCTACAGTTTTGATAGGTTGGCCTAGATCTATATTCGAGATATTGTCCATTTGCATGGGGTGCCAGTTTTTATCATTTTCGACCGAGGTACTCAGTTCACTTCTCACTTTTGGCATTTTATTCAGAGAGAGTTGGGTACTAGAGTTGAGCTTAGCGCTACTTTTCATCCGCAGATAAACAGCCAGTCAGACCATACAATTCAGGTTGTGGAGGATATCTTACAAGCCTGTGTTATTGATTTTAGTGGTCAGTGGGACCAGTGTTTGGCCTTGGCAGAGTTTGCATATAATAATAGTTACCATTCAAGCATCCAAATGGCTCCATTCGAGGCTTTGTATGGTAGGCGGTGCAAATCTCCAGTGGGTTGGTTTGATGCTTTTGAGGTTAGGCCGTGGGGTACTGATTTGCTTCGTGTTCTATGGATTGATTTTGGGTTATTCAGGAGAGGCTTCATAATTCCCAGAGTAGGCAGAAGAGTTATGCTGACCGGAGAGTTCGATATCTCGAGTTTATGGTTGGTGATAGTGTGTTCCTTAGGGTATCGCCCATGAAGGGCGTGATACGGTTTTGGAGGAAGGGTAAGCTCAGTACGAGGTTCATTGGTACATTTGAGATCCTTCGCCGTATTGGAGAGGTTTCTTATGAGTTGTCCTTGCCTCCTGCTCTTTCTAGTGTTCATTCGGTGTTTCATGTTTCTATGTTGCGACAGTACATTCCGGATGAGTCTCACGTGCTTCAGTTGGAGTCGATTCAGTTGGATGAGTCCTTAGCCTTCGAGGAGTAGCCTATTGCTATTTTGGACAGGCAGGTTAGGAAGTTGAGGTCCAAGCAGATTCCGCCAGTTAAGCTTCAGTGGTGGCATCATCCTATCGAGGAGGCTACTTGGGAGATCGAGACCGACATGCGGACCCGTTATCCTCATCTTTTCGAGCGTTCAAGTACTATCCTTATTCTAAATTTCGCGGATGAAAGTTCTTTTAATAGTGGATGTTGTAATGACCCTCTGGGTCATTTTCCATTTTCCATGCTTTTTCTGCATTTCAATCTTTCCCGTAGCGGCTACAGGTCATTTATGACTTGTCGGGACTAACGGTCCGGTGCCTGGCCTGTCCGTTAGGTCATTATGACTATTTCCTTATTTTAGCACTTAAGGTTGGTAAATCTTTGACTTCGGTCAACTTTCTTGGTTAACGCGCTATGAATCAAATTATGACAGTTTCGTTTGCTCCGGAACAAGTATTTAGTCTAGTGGGACCATTGGTTTGGGCCTGAGTGCTTCTGGTTTTGTTTTGTGTGGCTTTGTGTGCTTTCGAGTCAGTTTGGCTGGTAGGGTTGACTTTGGTCAACATTCAGAGAAGACAACCTCGGATGGGACTTTTGTTAGCATCGTTAGCTCCGGAATGTCAACTTTAGGCTAGGGGGACCTCTGGTTCGGGTCTCGAGGCTTCCGGGCCTATTTTTGGGTTTTGAGTTTAAAGTTGGTTTTGGGCATGGGGCCCACTTTTTGTTTAAACGAACTCCATTGGGTGTTTCATCAATTCTATTGAGTCTGGAATGCCATTTCTGGTAGGGTAGCATGGTTGGTTTGTGTTCACGGGGTTCCAGATGAATCCCGAGGGTCCGTCGAAAGATTTTTGGACTTGGTCTGTTTGCTGGTTGCTGCATTAAGTTGCAGACAACATTGCTCTTCGCGATCGCAGGGACCCCATCGCGTTAGCGATGGTCTAGTTTCTTGTCCATCGCATTCATGGAGGGTTCCTTCGCATTAGCGATGTAGCCGGCTGGGACCCGACTCGGCTTCCTCTTTGCGAACGCGGCCTAGATCATCGCGAACGCGATGGTTGGGCTGGCTGTTCTTCGCGAACGTGGAGAACCTATCGCGATCGCGATGAAGGACCCCTAGCAGTTATATTAAGTCCCAACTTTGTTTTCTTCTCCAAAAATCTGAGAAACACTATTGTTAGGTTCCTAAGCTCTAAATTACAGCTCCCTTGCATCAGTTTCTTCATCCGGTAAGTCCCCTCGTCACCCCTCTCCTCCTTTCGTATTTATTCTCACATTTCTCCCATTAAAGCTCCATTGTTGTGAATTCCTAGAGTTGGGGTGATCCTTGTTGAAGGCTGACTTTTGGGGACAACATGGTCTTGAAATCGTGCAATTCATCTTCCTGACGTATTCCTCCTATCGAGGTTGGTTTCCGCCTTTGAATTCCGATCTTTTCCATTTTATTTTCGGGAATTAGTAGCACTTCGAGGCTGTTTTAGGCCTCCAAATTGAGCTTCATTTGCACCCAAACTATGGGCATGGGTTCCTTAACCCATCGCGAGTATAGTTGTCATTTTTGTTTTCGGTTTCATTGCGCGGGCCCTGAGGGTCATTTTTCTGACCAGATTTCTGACCCATTTTTTTTTATTGTAATATGGGTGTCGGTATTCACTTCTTGACCTCTATTTTATGTTCTTGATAGCGTGGCAACTTTCTGAGGCTGTTCGGAAGAAGAAGGCACACGAGTGACGATTAGTGCTTGCAGTTCGGCCCCGAGGTTGGTTACGGTTTACCTTCTAGACTGAGTTAGTTAGGTCTTATATATTTATATGTTACTGGAATGCTAGGTTGGATTTTAGATAGACCTTAGGCTTAAATACTGTTTATCATATTAAATAGCCATTTTGGGTTTTTAGCAATAGGACTGTATGTTATCCTTAGCCTAGGAGCTTGTTACTTCTGTGTGACTAGTCTAAGACCCTTGCATGCTTTTAGGAGGATTTAGAGGTGGAATAGATCTTGCCCGTTGTTTTCCGCTTTTATTTTCCGCTTTACCGCTTTATTCTATCATTATATGTAACTGTGAGCCCGAGGCCATGGCTAGGATTTGGATGGATTCCAGGTCAGTTCTCATTTTTTGGAGGGCACTTTGCCCTGTTTGATCTGATGGTGTGATTATTCATCTTCTTGTGAACATTCATACTCATATCGAATGGCATATCATTGGTACAGTACAGAAAGGATTTTTCAAAGGCTTTGGGTTTGAAAAGTTGTTTTCCTACTGTTGTGATGAATTTTGAACTAAATTGAGCTATTTTTAATATCACCTTTGTTTTGAGAGGGAAACATGAACTACTATTTTCTGTATATAAATTTATAGTTCGATGCGGTATTCCAGACCCCCGATACGTTATTCTAAGTATTTTACTTTCTCATTTATATACATATTACTCCGATGCGGTATTCTGGACCCCCGATGCGTTATTTCGAGTATTTTTATTATTTCATATATATATATATATGCATAGTCCGATGCGGTATTTCAGGCGCCCGATGCGGTATTCTGGGTTTATATTATATTACATTCATTTATGCATCATCGTGCATCGCATTACATTTGCTTTAGCATGTGGATGGACTCTGGTTTGGCTTGATGTTGTTTCCCTTTTCTCCTTTTGTTTATTGGCATGTCTTAGGCTTTATAACTAGATTTAGGAGGACCCATGTATAGTTAGCTGCTTTCCTGTAATCTATATTTATATATTATCTTGTTGTGCTTGGTCGACCTATGATGCCTACTGAGTACCCATTGTCTTGGTACTCATACTACACTCTGCATCTCTTTTTCTAATGCAGGACCTAGTATGAGCCACCCTCATTGATCTCATGTCGTTCGAGGCCCGTTGCTGTTTGGATCGCGGTGAGCTCCCGGCATTTTGGAGACTTTACTTGCATTCCATCATGTACTTTCTATCTATAGTTTGTAGTTTAGATAGACAGAGGTTATTGTATAGATACTCTTTGCTTTAGTCGCTCTTGTACTAGTGACACCAGGTCCGGGTTGGTGTTCTAGTTGTTTTGTCCTTTTCGGTCACTTTAGGGCCATCTTTTGTTTATTGTGTACGTTGGTATTTATATATATGCTTTTGGCCCTATCTTTTGTTATATCTTCCGCTTCTCATTAGTTAAATTATTATTTACAACTTTCTGCGTGTTTGGGATAGGCTTGTCTACTGGGGGGTTATGTAGATGCCATCATGGCCCGGTTTTGGGTCGTGAAACGACAGTATAAAGGCTTCTAATGGAATACGAGTGCTAGAAGTAACAAAATACAATATAAATCTGTCTCTGAAAGTGCAAGGTGTAACAGTGCCAAAATATGAGATGTGGTAAAGCCTCGGTCATCAGGCACTCACCCTAGTCTCTAATATCCAAAAATTGCACGAGCCTCCACGCGATCAACAGTGAAAGGTCACACTAATATCTGCACCAAAAAGATGAAGAAGTGTAGTATGAGCACCAATTGCTAAGCAACGGGTACCCAGTAGGCATCATCGGCCGACTGAGCGCATATAAGATATAAAAGCAGTAATATAGCAGATATCAAGAAAGTAGTCATCGAAGCAATAGAGAAAGCACATGGAACTAACACGGAGAATAGACAACCAAGAGTTATAAGCACACAATGCAAGCACATAAGACAAATATACACGAAAGACAGGTGACGGAAAGAAGAACGCACCTGGAGTCCTTGCACAACAAAATAAATAAAGAGAGAGTTGAGAACATGGCGGTATACCGATAACCTCAAGTAAAAAGGAAAAGAAGTAAAGCAGTTTAACATACTCAAGAAGGAACCAACACACATAAGAAATTCACATTACAAATCCAACTTCAAGGTAAGCATAAACAAGAATCTACCTCACAAGTACAACCCTAAGATAAGAACACAATCAATCCAGGCAACCAACACATCCAAGAACACACCAACAGAATGAAATGCAATGAAGGATGATGTGATACACAATGTGTAAAAGTAAAAATGCGGTGTTCGGTACACTGGGGTGCCAAAATTTTAACATCAGGCTCATCAACAAATGCATAAAGGTAAAACCCGAGAAAATGCATTGGGGCGCCCAAAATCGGCCATCGAGCATATCAACAAGTGCACAAAAGTAAACCCAAAATAAATGCATCGGGGAGCCCGAAATCAAACATCGAGCTTATCAACAAATGCATAAAGGTAAAACCCGAAAAAATATATTAGCACACCTGGAATCAAACATCGAGCTTATCAACAAGTGCACAAAAGCAGTACTTTTCCTTTCCTTTCTGAAAACCAGTAGTAAAAACTCAATATAAAGGGTGCCCGGAGTGTTTTCGGGTCTAAACTAGTAATCAAGTGTCAAAAATCCCTAAACAGGGTGCCCGACACATATCTAGGTCTAAATTCATAGAAAATAATGTCTAGCGCTACTGCTCAGCCGAACCTAGTATCATAATGGAAACTAGTGATAAAATTGTCATAATATCCTCCCTACTCCGAGTGGTTTCATAAAAACCAGTTTCAAACCCATTTCATATTTCTTTTTTCTTAAAATAGGACCTCGGGGCCATGCAAGTTTAGAAAACATGTGTAGTAGGCCTGAAGCCACATCCATAGTAAAACATGCAAAAAACCCTTGCATGAATGATATGCTCGCAAAAAATAGGTTAGCCCAACGGCTCACAAACAATTCTTACTGACCCTGCACATGCTCAACAACTCTACAGTAGATAATAACCAACCTAGAATCATTTCTCGATGTCTGGGACTCACGGAAATTCCCAAATAACCCACCATCTATGTTCCAGAGTCAATATAAGGCCACACCGGACCACAAGGGTAATATACAATACTACACGAATACTACAATCAACGTATGAAATAAACATACAAAAGAGACGGACAAGGTTTGGGGTACCAACCTATAATAACCCACCCAAGGATACTAATTAATGCAGTTATAGACTATATACGCAAAGTGTAGGTAGGGAAAGCTATAAACCGACCTGTTTCCCAATGAATAGCTGTGGGAATGGCGTCGTCTAGGCTCGAGCTTCTCCGGGAAGCTCCAAATGATAAACACACAATCACAATCATAAACTACACATTAAAACAAGTCCATCAATACCCATAATGCTATAAAAAAAGTTGGGTTGAAATTCAGGCAACTGACAGGCCCGTGGGCCTCAAAACTGGTAATGAAGAAGCGCGCAATGATCACCACACTCCTAAGTGTGCGTGCTCAGATTATAGAAGGAATTTAATCAAAGGAAATGGCTAAAACCAGCCATCCATTAATGAAATAAAGCGGATAAAACTTACAATTTATGATGGAGGAATGATCACAAGAAAGAAATTTACACCCCAACATCAAGAATTGAGTCAATGCAGAGTTTAGGTAAGCTTGAAGCTAAAAACAATAGTGGAATTGTATTTGGGAGTGAAGAAGATGAAGTGGGGAGTTTATATACTGCCCAAGGGTCCTTTATCGTGATCGCGAAGAGACCTCTCGCAGTCGCGAGGGCCACACTGGCTAGACCATCACGATCACAAGAACTAGCCATGCAGTCGCGAAGAACAAATGGAAATGAGCTTTATCGTGGTTGCGATAAGGGACGTCGTGATTGCAAAGAACAAGGGGCCAGGTGCCTTATCGCGGTCGTGAGGAAGGAGGCCCGCGATCGCGATTAAGGCCTGAGGCCTGCACCTGCAACAACAAAAAACCTACAATATTTCTAAAACTCTACGAGGCATTCAGGACACAATCAGAAACCTAGAGTGGAAACGATGTTTCGAACTCAATGAAATTGACAAAACTTCCATACAAGCTCATCTTGGAGGAATGTTGACCCAAGTCAACAGTAGCTAATGCAACCTAAGCATCCGAAATGAGCCTGGCTCACCTAGGACTCGAACCAATAATCTACCTAACATAAAATTGGCATTCGAGAGCTAACAGTGATGATGGAATTCCCATCCGAGGCCATCTTCTCCAAATTTTGACCAAGTTAACCAAACAATCCCAATTAGTCCGAAAACACAGAATGAGAGAATTCCAAGCTAAAAAGATCTCAAATCTCGACCAAAGGTCCCACTAAAATAAAGTCCATGCTCTGGATCAAACAGAACTATCGGAGTTTGATTCCGAGCACGATAGCTAAGAATGTTGACTGAAGTCAATGATATCCAAAGTTTAAAGCTCAAATAAAAAGAATGGCCAAAAAGACCAAACAAATGGCCCAGGCACCAAACTACCAGTCCCAGCAAGCAATAAATAACTTGAGGCCGCTAGAGGCAAGCCCTAACAGTACAGGCAAGGCAAAAATGAGCAAATGGATAGAAGGGTCATTATATAGGGTAATTTTTACAGGAAACCCACAGGGTCAAGTTAAGTCTAATAGGGGTATTTAGATTGTAGTGTAATCTATTGGGCTTATGTAGGCTCAGGTAGGTTGCTTGATTATTGTTTATACCTTCCAGGCTTATGGAGACTAGGCTAGGTAATTATTTGTGTAACGACCAGTTCTTTCTTTATTGAAGACACCTCGTTATAGGTATGGGTTACAAGGACTTTTGAAAATATGATCTCAAGCTTATATAGGGTGACACGACAAAAAAAATAGAATTTGATATTTTGGGTCTGGTTGATGTCAGCCTGCTATAGAGAGAATTTTCTCGCTATAACACCATTGACATAGCGTTTAACAGGTCTCTATAGCAGGGTGACAGTACCAAAAACCAGAGAGTAAATTTTTGTATCCTCTTTTCTCCTTTTCTGTTGTAAAAAGGATGAGGTTTACTATAAAAAGCCTCTTAGGGTAACCTCATGTCTTAAGAGCAATGGAGAGGAGGGATTTCATATCAATAGGACAAAACCCATGGGTATTCTACTGATTCATACTAGAATTCACCTTTACGGAGTTACAGTTCGCGTTTATTCCTCCATAGCAGCTGCTTGGTATCTATGTAGGCTAGGTTTTAATGAGTAACTTAGACCTCGGTTAAAAAGCATGAACATAATGTAGATTGATAGGAGGTTGCATTTTTAGGCCTTCAGTCACGGTGCTTACGTGGATAAAATGTATGAAAACTCAGTAATTAGGTAGGAAATTATTGTTATGTGGTGATAGAGAAATCATCCATGGATTCATGTGTTTACATTATTGTTGTTCGCCCTTGATTTATTGGATAATGGTGTAGGGTCTGAAACCTGGTAATGAATTAAATGTAAGGGTTTCTTGACAATAACAGAATCCTCGGGCCCTTGTATAAATAAAGGAGGACTGGATTAGGGAATGAATTTAATGAATATGTCTTGATAATGCTTACTTGAATAAGTCGTGAATTCGTCTTTGGACATACTTTAATTGATAAACCCAATGAATCATATTTGCTTGTGATTTAGTGTGTTAATGAATAATTGTTATTTACATAAAATGAATAACTCAAGTTGACCAAGTGTTTAGTGGTTGTCTATTGTTGCAATGCATACTTCAAGAAGGTAATGGTTAAATGATATACTAAGTGTTAATCACATATAATGAGGTTATATTAAAGTCTTGTTGATTGTACAAGTATGATTATTTATTCTCATTGTGATTGTGATTACTGTGATATCTATTATTATTTTGCAATGTACCAATACTTGGACATCTTCATGGGATTGGTTGAAGTTATTTATTGGTTAGCTCGAGTACTGTTGGTACAGTATTTATGATTCATTGGTTGGCTCGGGTACCACGCTGGTATAGTATCTATGATTCATTAGTTAGATCGGGTATCATACCGGTACAGTACATGGACAAGAGCTCATCCTCTGCAAGTCAGGACTAGTGAGGAACCATAAGACCCTTAGCATATGTGTACAAGTTTACTTGATAGACATATAAATTTATTCCTTGTGCGAGTCGAGCTTATCTATTTACTTGATATTCATATATGTTTGTTCCTTGTATAAATTGATCTAATTTGTTTACTTGATATTCATATATGTCGGTTCCTCGTGCAAAATATATGTTGGTTCTTTGTATAAAACAAGATTATCTATTTACTTGATATTCATACATGTTGGTTCCTTATGTAAATCGGGTTGATCTGCTTACTTGATATTCATATATGTTGGTTCCTTATGTGAACCGGGCTTGACTGCTTACCTGACTATATACTTATCATCTAAGGGTGGGTCATTATGTACCCCGAAATGCCTGTAAGTTACCATAGTTGTTATCTTAGGGATCCTGGGTGGTCCAGGTTTGTTGCACGGTGCGACACAAGTTTATGTTATCTATTACCTGTGCAGTTGGTATGAGGTGTCGGTTATCGATGTAGAGTTATGGTTGTTAACTGGGTTAATGATTGGTAGTCAGGATTGTTGACTTAAAGTCTTATTGGGAGAGGCATATCAACTTGAGACGATGTATGTCCTATCTTGGTAGTGGAATTGACAAGGGCTAAGTGTTATGAATGTGAGATAAGATTACTTGATAGTGTAGTTTAGAGATATTTGGTGTCTTAAGGTGTAGTGTTTGATAAAATTAAGGTGATATCATGATATGTGAGGGACATAGTATCCGATAGAAACTTTTGGAGTGGAGTTCGGGTTAGTAGAAATCTGGATATAGCATTTAACATAAAGGGGTTAGTTCGAGATGTCAAAATCTATGATTGTGTTGTAAAACTGGCTAAAATTGGGATTGCCCAAAGTTAATGTTGTCACGGCCTGATTTCTCGGTCATAATGGCACTTACAACCCCCCGATAGGCAAACTAATCCTTGTAGCTTGGAACGGTTACTAATGGGCTACTAGACAACAAGCAAGCGGAAGGAGAATAACATAAGCGGAAGCAATGGAAAATAAGATAATGAAATAACCAACAGGAATGCAAAAGCGGAAGCTAAACCACACCAAAAACATGGTATCATTGTATAAGAGTTGAAACTACATCAACATAGTACAAAGGATCCAAAATAATAAATACATATGTCTCTGAATATTAAAACAATACATAATAGAAAAGATGAGCTAAAAGATAAGCACGGCATTCAAGAGCTCACCCTCAGCCTTGGATAGTCCAAAAGATCGGCTCGCACGAGTTTCCAATGAATCAATGGCAATGGTCCTCACTAGGATCTTCACCAGAAAGATGCAGAGTGTAGTATAAGCACCAATTTCTAAGCAACGGGTACCCAGTAGGTATCATAGGCTGACTGGGCGCATATAAGATATAAGAGCAGTAATATAGCAGAAAAAAGCAATGAATAGGTACACGGAAGCTAGCACAGAAGGATACAAGAGGTAAACAACATACATGGCTAGCTACTAGAAATATATATATCTCACAGACGCAGGTAAAGAAAGAATAACGCACCTGGGATCCTCACAATAATTAGTACATATAAAGAGAGTTTTTAGAAATAGGTGGTATACTGGTAACCTCTAGTAAAAAGGGAAGAAGGAAAGGAAATAACAATAATCATGTTTGACAACAAGACTAAAACCAATTCATGCTAGTAATAACACTTTTAAGTCAGGAATAATCAACAAATAGCCCAAGTATAACCATCAAGTGAACCAAATGAACATAATACAACTCCAGTTTCCAGTCTTTGAATGTAATCATAATCAAAATCAATATCGCGATAGAATAACAATAAATAAAAGTCTATCTATAGTCCCATGGGCACCTATACACCCGAGGAACACATACAAGTGAAAACAAATCCTCCGGCATCCCATACTACCAGAGCATATATTTGAGAAAACAGCAGACAAGGGTGGATTCCAACACAATATGCATGATGTAATGTGATATGCTGAAACCAAAATGATAGTAGTGTCGTATGTTACCTCCTCTGGTACCTAAAAGTTCCAATAGAGGCAGGATCTATGGAAGGGATTCCCTGAAGTACCTCAACTCCACCATACACCCCTCCTCCGACACTCACAGGATGTAGCCTATGGTCTGGATTGGCAAGGTCCATGGAGGTATACGCGGAGACTACATACTAAATCTCATAACCTTAATATAATCGCCCGGAGTGTAGACGAATCAAAATAAGTCACCAAATATAAAAAATGCACCCCGGGGTTCTACCCTGGTCTAAATCAGTGAATCAAGTCTCAAGAACCCCAACAAGTGTTCCCAAACATAATCGGGTCTAAAACAGTAGTAAATCAGGTTCAATGCTCAGCTTTACTGAGTCTAATATCATCTTGAATCACTTTTCAAAGCATGTATAGCACCACGGATCAATCGGGTCTAGTATATGTATGAAAACAGTGATAAATCATCTTCTTAGCTCTCTTACCCTAAGAAGTTCCATAAAAATCAGTTCCAAACCTTTTATAGCCATTTTTACCAAAAACGGTCCCTCGAGATCATGCAAGGTTTAGAAAGCCATCAATAGTAGGTACATACCCAAAACTATAGTAAAACATGTGAAAAACTCTTTATATGCATGATAATGCATGCTCAATCACAAAAAGTAACTCAATGGCTCACAATCAGCCCATCGGCCCTGCACAGGCTACAATCGCTCTACAACACATATAACCAGCTCTACAGGCGAATATTGATGTCCGTGACTCATGGAAATTCCCGAATAACCAACCATCTATTGTCCAAAGTCAATTACAAGTCCACACAGGACCACAAGGGTGATATAAGCAAATACAATGAATTCTACAACCAAATGAGTGAAATAATACGGACATGAAAGAACAGGCAAGGTCTGGGGTACCAAGCTAATAAACCCAACCCAAGGATGCTAATTATTACAATAATATCCTATATATGCAAAGTCCAAAAGAGTTAAACCATAACCTACCTGTCGTCTGACGACAAGCTGCTAGAATGACAATGTCCAAGCCCAAACCACTCTGAGAAGTTCCAAAATAAAATCAAACTATCATAAACATAAACTATACGTTAAAATGAGACTAACGATACCCATAATGCTATAATTATAGACGAGTTAAAATTTGGGTCATAAGCAGACCCGTAGGCCCCGCAACCCAAAGTCAAAAATGAAAAATACCACAATGTTCCTCATGTTTCCGGGAGTTCATGCTCCAAAATTAAGCAGAAAGGGAACAAGAATGAGGCCTCAAACAACCCTTAAACCAAATAATTAAAGAGAGAGAATTATGGAAAGTTAACGGAAATTAACATGGGAACTCACCAATTTAGGAAGCTAAAAACATCCACGACCCGAAGTATAAAATCCTCCAAGTTAAGGGAGATAGCTGGTGAAGAAATAGTGATTTTTGACCTATTAAAAATGGTGGAAACGAAGTTGGAAGAGGAGACCCAGGCGCCCTGGTGGCCATGCAGACACAGGCGCACAGGCGCAGCAACGGCCACACGCCGCAGACGCACTAGCGCCCAAGCGGGCTGGAATGTGCAGGGGCGCTGGAGGCCATGTCTTGGCTTCCATGCCAGCCTGCGCATACAGGCGCGACCCAGGCGATGCCCTGGCGCCCACACTAGCAAGCAACAACAACCCATGCCAACTTTGCCAGATTTTCCCCGAACGGACCTATAGGAATGAGTCTGGGGTCCCACAAATACAAATGAGCTGAGATATTTGACTAAAAATGGCATTTTAGACTCAACAGAATCAATAAAATTTTTAATAGAGGTCAATTTAATGAAAAGTAGGCCCCACACCCAAAAACAAACTTTAGGCCAATCTTTCCAAAATGGAACACCAAGACCTAAAACAAGTCTGAAAGCCTCAAGACCCAAACTAAAGATCCCTCTAGTCCAAAGTTGACATTTCGGAGCTAACGATGCTATCAGAATTTCCATCCGAGGTTGTCTTCTCCGAACATGACCAAAGTCAAACTTTCAAGTTCAACTGGTGAGAAAACACAAAAACCACCCTGACCCCGACCAAGGGTCCATCTAGACCAAAATACATGCTCCGTAGCTAACAGAACTATCAGAATTTTATTCCGAGCTTGTTTACCAAGAATGTTGACTGCAGTCAATGATATCCTAAGTAAAGGCTCTAAAACAGGGAAACGACCATAACGACCAAATGAATGGCCAGGGCACCAAACCACTAATCCCAGCAAGCCATAAATGACTTAGGGCTGCTACATGCAAGATCTAACAGTACAAGAAAAGCGTGAATATGGGAATGACCAGAAGGGTCATCACATCATCCAGTACTAAAAAGGACTTTCGTCCTCAAAAGTCAAGTACAAGGAAGTACCTAAAGGCTCAAACAACTGTGGATATTGAGCTCGCATCTGTTTCTTGGTCTCCCAAGTAGCCTCCTCAACTGGATGCCATCCCTAGTCCGCTCAGCCCTCATCCCTAGTCCGCTCGATACTAAGTCTACTACCAACTGAATATAAGCTAGCATACAACTATAACACTGGATATCTCAAAATATTGATATAATCTGAGAATGCACACAACCAAGATGTAGGATATAACTCAAATTCAGAAATTTGATCATCTGACTGAGTCTACCTAACATGTATAATCTATGGAGTACTAAAAATTACAACAAGTTAGGGTTCTGAATTCTGTACATGAACTATATTGATTCTCCAAGAAACATGGACTAAGCATTATATAATTCCATAACATTTGAATAGCAAGAATTCTCTAAGGTCTATGAACCATAGGTTATTAGCATTTATGGAGAACTGAACAGTTTTGACAGAGTGATAGGGACCTAATGGGTGAAAGGAACCCACTAGTGAAATCCCACATACATGTATGAAGATTCTATGGTTGAACCTTTTGATTCTGAGAGGAACTTGGAGAAAACCCTTTTTTCCTTGTTCTTGAGAGAGAGCGTTCTGTTCTTGAGAGATTTGCTAAGTATGAGTGATTTAGGAGTACTAAGGGAGAAATAAAGTTAGAAACCCTTTAATTACCCCCAAAACATCTTAAAATCTGAACTAAAATAATTCGAAAAAGACCAGAATACCCCTGGGAAAGTTTAAAAGAATATGCAGAAAATCGTGTTCAGGGATCACAGTTGGTTGATGGACCATCCTTCTGAACGATGGATCGTCAACTGGAGCGGTGGTTCTACCTGTGAATTTTGGGGCCTATGGTCCTAGGAACGATGGCTCAACAATATGGTCTATCATTCTGAATGATGGGCCGTCATTTGACCCATGGTCCCTGGGACTGGAATTTGGGTCCTCTGATTCTGGGAGATTACGACTCCTTAGGATCTGAAGATAGAGCTGAGGGTCCACTGGAATTGGGAATATGGTTTGAATGATGGACCATTCTTTTGAATGATGGTCCATTGCCTGAACCGTGGTCCCTGGGGCAGAACTGATGGGATACTGGTTCAGCGATTATGGTTTCAAATGACGGACCATTCTTCTGAATGGCGGTCCGTGGTTTGAACCGTGATTCCTGGGAACTTGAAATTTTTCTAAATTTTTTATTTTCTACTGGTTTTCTGAGCTTAGTCTGGGCTTGGGAGTTCTATGGTGTTACAATATCTCCCCCTTGGGATCATTCGTCCTCGAATGAAGGCTGAACAAGCTTAGTTTGGAGGGAAAGAGCTGAAGTCCCTACCAACTGAGTACTAGAAACTGATACCTGACTGAACTGAGTTCCATGAATATGCACATAAGCTGAAATGCAAGGAAAGCTGATGGAACAAAAGTACTTGAGACTGAATTACACCAGAGTAAACTGAGAGACTGAAGAGGAATTGTTACCTCAAGTTGAAATTGAGTCGTAGGGAAAGAGGTTAGAGTACTTGGACATTATGGCTGCTTCTGCTTCCCAAGTATCTCCCTCTACGGACTGATTCCTCCACAAAACTTTGGCTGAAGCGACTTCCTTATTTCTCAACCTACAAACCTGAAGGTCAAGAATATCAACTAGAACCTCCTCATAAGTGAGGCTATCCTTCACAGCCACACTTTCTAAGGGGAAAATTGATGTCGGATCACCCACACACTTCTTCAGCAAGGAAATGTGAAAGACTGTCTCCTTCCTAGCTTCACTTCTCTACACCTTATCATGAATGATCATGATTCTCTCATCATCAAACAGTTATGCCCGAATCTTCTCTAACAAGGAAGATCTAGCCTCAACACAAGCAAGAATATGGCCTGGCTCAGAAATGTCAAGTCTAACCAACCTATTAGCCAAGGACTGGATGTCAAAAGCTAATGGTCTCTTATCCACTACCAAGAATGCCAAGGTACCCATACTCACTACCTTCTAGATCAAGGCATACACTACCACGTTTGCCTTGATCGGGGGATAGAGAATAGATATATCATAGTCCTTCAGTAACTCCAACCACCTGCGCTATCTCCAATTTAGATCCTCCTGGCTGAAAATGTACTGAAGACTACGATGGTCAGTGAAGATCTCACAATGCATGCCTACAAATAGTGCTTCCAATCTTCAATTCAAAGATTACTGCTGCTAACTCAAAGTCATGAGTAGGGTAATTCCTCTCGTGAACCTTCAACTATCTGGAAGCATAAGCAATAACTCGTCCCTATTGCATCAATACACAACCTAACCCAACTGCAAAAGCATCATAGTAAACAGTAAACCCTTGGCCCTCAATTGGAAGAGTAAAACTCAAACCTGAAGTCAATAAGGTCTTGAGCTTTAAAAAGCTTGCCTCACACTTGTTGGGTTTGGTTTAGCTTCCGCATATGTATGTATGTATTCTTGTTATCTATTTTTTTCATCTGGTTCCATTGCTTTCACTTATTTAACTGTTCATTCGCTTAAATTGTTAGAATGTAGCTCATTACTAATCTTTCTGGGCTACGAAGATTGGTTTCCTACTGGGGGGGTGTAGGTGCCATCATGACCAAAAAATCGGGTTTTAACACCCCCCTACCCCATGATAATAATACAAATCAAAAGTATATGAACATATAAATTCATTTCAAGATTGAGTTTCTAATATTCTAATCAAGAACAGATTAAAAAAAGAATAAAAAAGAAGGAATGAATAAGACAATTGGATAATTGATAGCAAATTTTATATTAATATAAAATAATAATAATTTTTGGATGGACCAATTAGACGGGGAAAGTATGAATTTTAATTGAATCTTGGGTTATGAGTTGAGTTTTATTAAATTAGGGGTTGATTTAAAATAGGTCAATAGAAGATATCATGCAATGAATAATTTTTTGAATATTATTTTTCTAGCGGATCGGGTCAAAATATTGATCATGTGTGATTTTTATTTATTTATTTAGGAAGAATTTAAATTTAGGCCAATAAATTAGGTGATATAATAAATAAATATTTAATTATTTTAATTAAGGGAACCGTTAGATATAAGGGCAGATTTGAGATAAAAAGTTAAATATCGATAGCATTTTTTACCTGAAAGGTTAACATCGAGGGTATTTTGGCTCAAAAGATTAATGAAGGGCAATATTGTACCAAGTCTCATAGTTCCACGGTATTTAGGCCCTTCTCCATTTATCATTTTTCTTATCTATTGCTTTACAATAGAATTATGAGCGTTAAATTCCCTCTATTTAGGGTTCTGGTGGTATTATGAACATTGTATTTTATATATAGTTTATTTTGCATAATATATCATTATATTTTGCTCTTTTAATCTTGTGATATTGACTAGCCACCAATGAGAATAGACAGATAATTTCTAGAGGGACTCGAGAGACAGAGGCTAGAAATAGAACGTGGGTTGAGGGGAGTGGGATGCGTCAACTGATGAATTTTCTGCTAGGATAAATATGTACCTAGATCACCTCGCTTAAGTCAAGTACAATAAGATAACTTAATGCATTTGAATTGGCTCAGCTATCCTCGCTCAACAATTTAATTAGGAGTCCACTTCGGGTAGAAGGTTGGAGGTGCAAGAGCCTATGACCATAATATTAATCCGGTGATTAAGCAATTCGGTATATCTCTTTATAATGCTTAATAAATATGTGTAAAAGATGATGTGGGTACACTAGCACCATAATCCTAGGTCTTAATCACTATGTTCACAACTCGTCCAATTAACGCATTTTATTATTCTGGCTTTCAAAATAGTAGTATACTAAAACAACCAGAATCTTTTTAAAAAAAATTGGACAACACTTGTTACAACACTTATAATAGAATAAATTTCGAAATTGTCAGTGCTAAATCTCTGTGGGATTCGACATCCGATTGTTTACAATCATTATATTATCTGTGACCGCGTACACTTGCATGTGTTGTGGGAGGAAACACATTTTCACTCTCCAACATACCTCATCTTCACCTCCACCCCACACCCATATCCAGCACCCCCACTCTCACCCCCATAGTAATTATCTACATTACATAAAAATACATAAGAAACACACTTAAAGTTTTTCTAGAATGTATTACTAATGTAAGATTATTTATGGTGAACCATCCATCCGTTTTCATCTTTCTCATCTTGAATGGTTTCCAAGTTTACATAGGAAATGAATTGTATGAGATTAACACTACAGAAAATAACTTCAAAACTAGCCAAAAAAAATAGAGGACCGACCATGTCCCTTAGTTTTTCTTTATTTATAATTTTCAAAAAATTATTTTATATAGAATCAACTCAGTTCCTCATTTTATTTCTGCACAACAACATACACCGTAGTAAAATTAGCTCAACCTACACACAGGGTCGGCCAATATAAAACTTAAAAAACTATTTTAGAAAAATTGAGGGACATGGACAATATATTAAATTAATTTTTTTTAAAATGAATAAAAAAAATAGAAATTTTTTTAATAAAGAAAAACTGACTGATAGGTCGGGAAGTTCATCAGTTTTTGTTCGAAATCTGGTCAACTCACTTGATTAAAAAAATGATGGACTATCCAATCCTTTTCGGTGATTTTTTTATTTTAGAACTGGGCAGATTGAGTGTAATGATCCTCGCAGTCATTATGGAATGATTAGGGGTCTAAGTACCTTAGCATTTCCCTAGAGAGTTGAGTTAATAAAATCTCAAAGTGGGGTGGTTTAAGGTTGAAAATGCATGTTGTATCTAATCATGGTTAATTGTGATTCACTGGGTTGTAATTTGTGTTATCTTGTTCTGTTAGGGGTGACCTAGTAATCTAGACTTTCATAGGAAATTCTGAGACTGCGAGTGAATTCGTAGTAGGTGATTATAGTGGTTGCTACAAAGGGGTAGTTTCATGATGTCTTAAGCTTGAAAATGTATGTTGCAAGATGGAGAAATTATGAAGAGTTCTTGAGTTTCTGGTTCAGGGACCGTTGAAGTGGAGTCAGAGTCCCGCCATAGTGAGACTGGGCCATTCTGCCAGGGCTCGGCATATATTTGTTTACTATATTAAGTCGGCTTATGATACCTTCCAGTACATATTGTTTGTACTAAGGCTACTCCTGAACTTCTTTTTCTAAGTGCAGATTGGATTTCAGAAACTTTGACACAACCTCATATGTATTGTTCATGATTGATTGATTGATAGGTGAGTTGCTCCTTTTCATGACTGCCATAGATCTTTTTAGTTCACACATGTCTTTTATTTTGGACATTGTTATTTACTAGTATTTTTGGATTATTCTTAGACATTGTTAAGTTGGTGTCCTATACGATGACTTTTGGATCTTGGGAGATATAATAGTTAGTTCCACATAATTATTCTTTAGGTTTTTAAGATTTACTATTTATGTCTTGTTAGTTGTCTATTTTGCTAAAACTATTTGGTTAAGGTTGGGTTAGAGGGCAATATTAAGTTCGCCCACTGGAGGGTTAGTGTGGGTGCCACCATGACCAATTGGGTTATGCAAAGTTGGTATCATAGACCTAGGTTCATCGATCTCATCGTACAAGGATATGTCTAGTAGAGTCTTGAGGAATGGTACAGAGACGTCTGTACTTTTCTTTGAGAGGCTATAGGGTACTAGGAAAACTCCATGCTTTATTTCTTTCGTACTATTACTTGATTTCAATTGGTATTTTTTTATCCAAATTGGTATCTAACCTCTTCATTATTTTTTCTCACATATGGTAAAGACGCGTGAAATTGAGGTAAGGGAAGAGATACCCGAGCTGGCTGTTGGTGTCGTAGCTCAAGGCAGAAGATGTGTGAGAGGAGGTGCAAGAGGTAGGGGATAGAGAGCAGCGCCCACTAAGGGCAGAGCTCGAGTTGCTGGACAAGTTTGAGATAGGTCAGAATCTCCTCCCCTACCAGAGGACCACACTGAGATAGAAGATCACCTTGGGATAGCAGCAGAGGGTGCAACAACACCAGCTCAAGAGGAGGTTTCAGCTGCTCTTGCTACTTTAGATATGTTACAACAGGTATTGACTCTTCTAGGCAGTTTTGTAGGGACTGGGCCAATACCCGCAGCTCCTAAAGGTCAACATTTGGGAGTTTAGCATGATGTTGTTGTGGATCCATGGATGGACAAGGCATTTGAGACATGGATCTTTCCAAGACTAGTAGTTGGGCCAGCAATGACTGGGGAAGAGCATGATTTATTTTGGAGGTTAACTAAAATAAACCCTCTAGTTTTTAATGGCACAGAGGCTGAGGATGCTTATGTGTTCATAATTGATTGTCATGAAAGTCTCCATAAAATGGGGGCAACAGAGAAATATGGGGTGGAATTTGTCACTTATCAGTTGATGGGGGATGCGAGGTTACGATGGAGTGCAGACCAACTAGTTCACCTTCATTGACTTTGACACAGTTCTATTTAGTCTGTTTGGAGAAGTACATCCCTTGTACTTCAAAATCATATATCATCCAATATACCGAGGGTATGAAAGTTGTGAGTACACAAGGATGCTAGACTTCAAGGAAACCTGTATTAATGATTCATTTATAATAAGAAAGCTGAGGTACAAAGGGATTCACAAAATTCATGAACCCTAAGCTCTGAAGAATAAAACTGAACTGGAGAATTGAGTCAACTTTGGAACTCAATGGGTGAAAGGAACCCATTGATGAAATCCCACATACCTGAGAGTGAAAACTTTGGTAAATTTTTTTGGTTTTAAACCTGAAGTAGAAGAACTCTACTGCTTGCTTTGGAGAAGAAAAAAATCACTTTTCTATTATTTCTTAAAGTATGAGTCGATGGAATGTATAGAAAAATAACCTAAGTCTGATAAAAACCAATCCAAGTATGCCCAAAATGACTTAGTGTAGGATTTAAAAGTGTAGGAAAATGATCAGAATGCCCCTGACTTAATTCAAGAAGTTTCAGAAAACCTCGCCAGACGGTTATGCCAGCTACCTATCATGGCTGAGCTGGATGAGGTTGCTCCTAAGGCGATCCTGATAGGCCATCATTACTCACATGGTCTCTGGCACATGCCCGCCAGGCCTGGGAATTGCAGAATTATTCAAAGTTTCTGAGTTTAAATGCTTGTTTGAATTCCGAGGTGTTACAATATCTCTTCCATGGGATCATTAATCCTCGAGTGAAGACTTAAGTACGCTGAAATAGTAGGGAAAGAGCTGCAATCCCTTCACCTACATTCTAAAAGATAAAGTACTGAGATAATGACAGAATTCTAACTAAAATATAACTAACCAAAAGTTGTGAGACATGAATGCATACTTGGAAATGCAAGACTAGCTGATGGAACATGAAATTGAAGGAAGCGCAATTGAGGAAACTGAGAAAATTGAAGAGGAACTATTACCTCAAGTTAGAATTTCTCATCATAGTCGGTTCTGCTTCCCAAGTAGCTCCGTCAACTTACTGGTTTCTCCAAAGAACCTTCAATAAACCTTCACCTCGACCATTAAGGAAGATTCTGACAAATTCTGAACTATCACTCCTCCATCCGCTGAATCTGTAAGGCGAACCCCTAAATGAGCAAGACTATGAACATCCTTACCTAATTCCTTTTTTTCTTCCTCCACCTATGACACGCTACCCATAGATAATATACTAAGTGCGTCAGCCACAATATTAGCCTTACTTGGGTGGTAAAGCATACTCATATCATAATCCTTGAGAAGTTCTAGCCACCTTCTCTAATTAAGATTTAACTCCATCTGAGTGAACATATACGGAAGGCTCTTATGATCAGTAAATACATCCACATGGATACCATATAAGTAGTGTCTACAATTCTTCAAGTGAAAAACAACCGCTGCAAGCTCAAGGTCATGAGTCTCAAGATGTCTGGAGGCATAGGCAATGACCTTACCATGCTACATTAAAACACAACCCAAGCTAACTCTAGATGTATCACAATACGTAATGAACCCTTTTGCACCCTCTGGTAAAGTCAAAATTAGAGTTGTGGTCAACCTAGTTTTCAATTACTCAAATTTTTTCTCACACTAATTTGACCACCAGAACTTAACCTTTTTTTGAGTCAATCTGGTCAATGGGGAAGCTATAGATGAAAATCCTTCAAGGAATCTCCTATAATAACTAGCCAAACCCAAAATGCTTCTGATGTCTATCGAGGAAGTGGGTCTAGGCCAGTTCTTTACTGCCTCTATCTTATGTGAATCCACTCGAATGCCTTACTTTGAAACTACATGACCCAGAAAAGCAACAGACTACAACCAGAATTCATTCTTGTTGAACTTAGCATACAATTAATGATCCTTGAGATTTTGTAGCACAACCCTCAAAGGATTTGCATGTTGTTCTTCACTCCAAGAATACACAAGGATGTCATCAATGAAGACAATGACAAACATGTCCAAGTACTGCTTGAACACCATGTTCATCAAATCTATTAAAGCTGTAGGAGCATTTGTTAGTCCAAAAGAGATAACTAAAAATTAATAGTTACCATACCAAGTTCTGAAGGCTGTCTTTGGAATGTCACACTCTCTGACTCTGAATTGATGATAGCCAAACCTGAGGTCTATCTTAGAAAAGAAACTGGCACCCTGAAGTTGGTTGAACAAATCATCAATCCTAGGAGTGGCATACTTATTCTTGATTTTGACCTTGTTCAATGATAGGACTTGATGCACATTATGAGAGAACTATCTTTCATATGCACGAAAAGAACTGGAGCACCCCATGAAGAGATACTAACTCTAATAAAACCCTTATCTAGAAGGTTTTTCAGTTGTTCCTTTAACTCATTAAGCTCGGTTGGAGCCATTCTATAAGGTGGAATTGAAATAGGTTGGGTATAAGGAAGAAAATCTATTCTGAAGTCAATTTTGTGCTCGGGAGAAACTCCGGGAAGATTTTTAGCGAACACTTTTGGGAATTCATTAACCAGTGGGACTGAGCGTCGGGGTCTTAGAATCTGAATCCTAATCCAAACAAGATAGTAGACACACCCTTTGAAAATCATTTTTCTGGCCTAAGGTAAGAGACAAATTGACCTTTAGGAATTGAGGTACTACCCTTCCACTCTAAGACTGGATCATTTGGAAACTCGAACCAAACTACTCTATTTCTACAGTCAACTGAGGCATAACAAAAATTTAAGCAGTCCACAACTAGAATAACATCAAAATTAGTCATATCTAACTCTACAAGATTAATTGAGGCAACTTTCAGAGAAATTGTGACTGGGAATTTCTGTATACCTATTTGGCTATGACTGAATCACCAACAGGAGTAGAGAGTGAGAAAGATTCTAGTAAGATTTCTAGTCTGAAACTTATATTTACTGCTATAAAAGGGTCACAAAAGAAAGTGTGTATTCAGGATCTAATAATGCATAAATGTCAATATGAAAGACTCACAATGTACCAGTAACCACATTAGGGGAATCCTCCTGGTCCTATCAAGTCTGGAGTGCATAAAGTCTATTTTGGCACTAATCGCCACTTGTACTAGATGAGGTGCCCTGATGAGTCAGGAAACTGACTGGAGCTGCAGAAGAGAGTTTGATTATGCTGATGAGCACTCTTACATCATTGTAAAGCTATTGGGCACTCTCTCAACCTATGACCTAGATTTCCACACTCAAAACAATTACCACTATCGGCCATACACTCACCTTTGTGGTTCCTACAATACTTCTGGCAAATTAGATGAGTACATCCGCTACTGACACTTCCCTGGGACTTAGAGCTTGGTTCCCTATCCAGCTAATCATGTCTGAACTTGAGCACTAGGGAACTAATAGAGGATGTGGCTGGAGCTGAAGATTACTGATGGAACTAAGAGCGATTACCACCATCTGACCTCTACTGAGAATAGTTAAAGTGACCTATTCTGTCCCTCCTCTCTCTTTCTCTCTCCTTGATCCTTTCCTCCTAAATCAGCTGGGCATGAGTCATCAACCTAGATATAAACATCTCCTTAACCAGCATAGGAGTTCTACACTCTTTAACTACATCTTCAAAAACACCTGAGACAAACTAACTCATGCGGGCTCTAGAGTCAGCCACCATTGCCAGAGCATATTTCGAAAGCTGAGTAAACTTAAGAGAATACTCCTTCACATTCATATCACCCTGCCTCAAGTTGATGAACTCCTGTACCTTGGCTTCCTTTAATTCAAGTGGGAATAACCATCCAAAAAATACATCCATGAACTGATCCCAATCTACTTGGCCTGCATATGCACCCCTAGATTCCTTTCACTGCTTATACCAAGTGTGCTCCACTCCTTTCAACTGATAAATAGCCAAGAATGCACTTTTAACTAGAGTGACACCCATGACCTCAGTGATCTTTTGAATGTCATCGAGGAATTCTTATGAATCCTCCTCTGCCTGCGAACCATAGAACTCAGGAGGATTCATCAGAGTGAAGTTTCAAACTTTAGCCATTGTTGTATTACTCTGCGGATCGACTGGTACAATAGCCTAATAGTTCGCCTGAGTGGTCATGGCTGGACCTAGTACCTAGAAAAAAGCCCTAAACTTGGTATGAGTGACTTTTTCATTCATAGGGTCTATTGGGACTGGTGGTGCTTGCTGGTTTCCATTTCCATTTCTGTTCGTTCTTCCATTTGCTCTTCTGGGAGACATTTTATGCAATGCATAGAGCACAAGTTAGAAGGAGATTAAATAGAGTTCACACTCTATTACATAATATGGAAAGGAAAAAAGGGATACTTTTCCTAAAAACATCTTGCAGCCTCTCCCTCATAAGTGTGGCGCGCTTAATACCCATGAAAAAAATTCTACTTGACGCGACTTTCAGACACCCTAGAACACATTTAACCTGAAGCTCTTATACCAAGTTTATCATACCCCAAGTCTACACCCTAGATGCGATATAGTGCTTTGAGCCACAAGTGACTCCAAGATGACCCATGGTATTGAATATTAAACATTCTACTTATATCAATAATCTGAGCAAAAGTTAAATTACAAAAAAATATAAGCTTAGAAACGTAGACTAGAAATCTCAGAATAGATATAATAAGTTAAAAATATAAAACTGACTATGTAAGCTGAAATCTGACTCTATGTCTGAAAGCCTCTACTAAGATGAGTTGCTACGACAAGCCCCCAACTAACTCTTACTATCTGAAAATTAAATTACTGACTAAATAAAATGAATATAAATCTTGTCCTCAAAAGATAAGGGATCACAAACTGTACTACTGAGAAGACTGGAGAATTGTACTAATCGCGGTTTGGGTGTTAAGCACCTAAACATATATTATCAAATAATATAGCATAAGAAAGTGTGATGTCAGTACTTTAAAGGTACTGAGCATGTGAGATATGCACTATTCTAAGCATGCTGAACCTAAGAGGATAAGTTAAATATGGAACTGAAATATGTAAACTGATGCAATGACCAAGTAGATAAACATACAACTGAACAATAATGTACTGAATAAACTTACTACAAGGTTATACAATAACTGAGTCTGAACTGTAGAAGCTACTGTTAACTGGCATACTCCGAGCTGAGCTAACTATGAGGCCAACCTATAACCCTAGCTAGAAAGGTGTTCCTACCTTGCCAAGGGTACATACACTTGCTGGCATGGATCCACTAAACTAATGTTCAAAAGAACTAAGGTGTTAAGCTTATTTTGACGGATGATCATTTAGAACCTACGATGGCACCTTACTTTTGGGACTTAGGGACTTCTACTAAAGGTCTCAGTCCTAACTGACAGATGAGCCTTTATCCTTACGTCTACTTGTTTCCTAGTACTACTGCCAACTAAATATAACCTGACATACTGGATGGCTCAAAAAAACTAACATTCTGAGAATAAAATAAAATATGCTAAGTCTTAAAGCATTCTAAATCATATAGTTTTGAACGACTTAGTATTTGTTCAAAAAAATGCATCAAAATAATGAATTTATGGGGTGTTCTTAACCCACCATTTTTGAGGAGTACACTACTCATAAAAGTACTATAATCTAAATCAAATATGAAATCTATAACACAGTTCAAAATCATGAATCATCCAATATACTGAGAGTCTGAAAATTATGAGTACAGAAGGATGCAAGAGTTTAAAGAAACATGTATTAAAAGTTCATTTATTGTACGAAAGCCGAGGTACAAAGGGATTCACAAAATTCATGAACCCTAGGCTCTAAAGAATAAAACTAAACTCGAGAATTTAGTCAACTTTGGGACTCAATGGGTGAAAGAAAACCCATTGATAAAATCCCACATACCTGAGATCAAAACTCCTTTGTGAAATCTTTGGATTTGAAGCCTGAAGTTGAACAACTCTATTGCTTTCTTTGGAGAAGAAAAAATCTTCTTTTCTATTCTTTCATAAAGTTTGATTCGATTGAATAAAGAGAAAAATAACCTAAGTATGATAAAAACCCATCCAAGTATGCCCAAAATTACTTAGTGTAGGATTTAAAGAGTAGGTATAAGACCAAAATTCCCTTGACTTAATTTGAGAAGTTGTAAAACCTTGCTGGATGGCCGTGTCTAATGGCCTATCAGACCTGTGATAGCTTATCGGGTTTGACTATCAGAAAGTGGTAGGTTAATTGGCTCTCTTAGGAGTTTCCATGGCGGGGACCCATGGCTTATGGTAACTCCTATAATGTGAGACCCAGGCTATCGAGATTAAAGAGTTACTTTTGAGCTATTGGTGGATCCCTACGATGGGCTCCCATGTCCCATAAGAAGTTTTACTACTGTGGCGGCTTCCGATCGTGGTTGAGCTAGCTGAGGTTGCTCATATGTCTTGCCTGACAGGATTTCGTTCCTCACACATTGCATGGCATATGCCCGTGGGGCTAAGGAATTTTAGAATTTTTCTGAGTTTCTGAGCTTAAATGCTGGTTAAAATTCTGGGGTGTTACAATAATGCTAAGACTGTGACTATAACAATTAAGACTGTGACTATAGAAATTCTAGGGATGTATAGACTTGAATGGAAGGGAGATTGTAGACGTCCCTAAAAGATTATATCTTCAATTTGTGCTAAAAAGTTGATAGAGAGGGGGTGTTTGACATTTTTAGCACATCTTTGGGACTCTAGTTCATAGGATCCATCTATAGGTTTGGTTTCTATGGTCTGTGAATGTTTAGAGGTGTTTCTCATAGACTTACCTGGTATGCCACCAGATGTGACATCAATTTTTGCATTGGTTTTGAATCTGGTACTCGCCCTATTTGTATTTCTCCATATAGATGTTATCGGCTGAATTGAGAGAACTAAAGGTTCAGTCGAAGGAATTTCTTAGTAAGATGTTTATTCATTTGAGTTTCTCTCCTTGTGGTTCTTCTATTTTGTTTGTGAAAAAGAAAGATAAAAGTATGCGTATGTAAATCGACTACCGCCAGCTAAAGAAGGTCACTTTTCGGAATAAGTACCTTCTTTCCTATATAGATGACTTGTTTGATTAGCTCCAGAGCATGTCAGTCTTCTCTAAGATTTATTTGAGGTTGGGTATCATCATATGAAGATTCCACCTAAGGATATATCTAAGACTGCTTTTCAGACCATGTATGGGTCCTGGTGATGTTTTTTGGGCTTACTAATTCCCCCGCTGCTTTTATGAGTTTGATAAATTGGATATTTAATCCATTCATGGATTTTTTTGTTATTGTGTTTATTGATGATATATTTGTTTATTCAAAGAGTAAGGAGGAGCATGAGGCTCATTTGAGGATTGTGTTGGAATTGTTGAAGGAGAATCAGTTGTTTGTGAAATTTTCTAAATGTGAGTTTTGGTTGTCTTCTGTGTCCTTGGGGCATGTTGTTTCAAAGTAGAAAATTATGGTCGATCTACTGAAAGTAGAGGCAGTTAAGAGTTAGGCTAGGCCTACTTTAGAGATTGAGATTCGATATGACGAAAGTTGAGGCAGTAAAGAGTTAGGCTAGGCCTACTTTAGAGATTGAGATTCGCAGCTTTGTGGGGTTGGCTATTTATTATCGCCGGTTTGTGAAAGGATTTGCTTCTATTACTTTTTAGCTTACTCAATTTACTCAAAGAGATATTCCATTTCAATAGTCTAATGAATGTGAAGTGAGCTTTTAAAAGCTCAAGATTTTGTTGACCACAACTCCCATCTTTGCCTTGCCTGTGGATGGTAAGGACTTTGTTATTTACTTTGATGCTTCACGTTCTTGCTCGGGGTGCTATTTTGATGCAGGATAAGGGAGTCATTGTATATGCTTCTAGGCAGTTGAAGGTGCATGAGAAAAATTATCCTATACATGACTTAGAGTTGGCGACATTGGTATTTGCTCTTAAAATTTGAAGGCACTATCTTTATGGTATCTGTTGTGAGGTGTTCAGTGATCACCACAGTCTATAGCAAGTGTTTACACAGAGGTATCTAAACTTGAGATATCATCAATAGATGGAGTTGCTCAAAGACTATGATATTACCATCTTCTATTATATGGGTAAGGTGAATGTAGTATTTGATATTAGAGTAGAAAGCCTGAGAGTATGGGTATCCTATCTAGTTTGGAGGATAAAAAACATCCATTGGAAAGATAGGTTCAAACTCTAGCTAATAGTTTGATGTGACTTAATTTGATTGAGTCTTGTTAAGTTTTGGCATGTGTTGAGGCAAGGTCCTCTCTTCTAGAGGAAATTAAGGGGAGAGGCCAAGGAGACCATGCTTGATGAGGAGGGTTTATTGAGAATTAAGGGACGTGTATGTGTTCTTCATGTTGATGATTTTATCAAGACTATTCTTGTAGAGGCTCATAGTTTGAGATACTCTATACATCCTAGTGTGGCCAAGATATATCGTGACCTTTGACAATATTAATAGTGGGGAAAAATAAAGTGTGATATTGTTAAGTTTGTTTCCCAGTGTCTTTATTATTAGCAGGTTAAGTATAAGCACAAGAGACTTAGAGGGATACTTTAGAGAATCCCCATTCCTGAATGAAACTGTGAGAGAATAGCAATGGATTTTGTCATTAGTCTTTCAAAGACCTTGGGTAAGTTTGATCTTTTTGGTACATTATTGACTGATTGACTAAGTCTGCACACTTCATTTAAGTCCAAGTGACTTATAATGCAGAGAAGTTGGCTAGGATTTTATATTCCTAAAGTGGTTAATTTGCATATAGTTCCGGTCTCCATTATTTTCGATAGAGGTACTCAATTTACATTGTAATCTAAATTGGGTACTAGGTTGGACCTTAGTATAGTGCGTAATAATATAACTTTAGAAATGTAGTCTGAAAATCTCTGAATAGATATAATAAGTCCAAAATATAAAACTGACTATGTAAGATGAAATTTGACTCTATGTCTAAAAGCCTCTACTAAGATGAGTTGCTGGGACAAGCCACCAGTTAACTCTGACTGTCTTAAAACTGAATTACGTCCTAAATAAAATGAATATAAATCTTGTCCTCGAAATATGAGGACTCACAAACGTACTACTTAGAAGACATGAGGATCGTATTAACCACAGTCTGGGTGTTGAGTGCCTGAACCTATATTATCCAATAATATAGCACAAAATATATGCGGTCAGTACTTTGAAGGTACAGAGCATGTGAGATATGCACTATTCTGAGCACGCTGAACTTGAGAGGATAAACTAAACATGGAACTGAAACATGTAAAGTGATGCAATGACCAAGTAGATAAACATACAACTGAACAATAATGTACTGAATAAACTGACTACAAGGTTATGCAATAACTGAGTCTGAACTGTGGAAGCTACACTGTTAACTGACATACCCCAAGCCGAGCTAACTATGAGGCAAAATTGTAACCCTAGCTGGAAAGGTGTTCATACCTTGCCAAGGGTTCAAACACTCGCTGGCGTGGACCCACTTAAATATTGTCCAAAAGAACTAAGGTGTTAAGCTTGTTCTGATGGATGACCCTTTAGAACCTAAGGTGGTGCCGTCGTATTGGGACTTAGGGACTTCTACTAAAGGTCTCAGTCCTAACTGATGGGTGAGTCTTTATCCTTGCATCTAATTATTGCCTAGTACTACTTCCAACTGAATATAAGCTGACATACTAGATAGCTCAAAAATACTGACATTCTGAGAATGAAATAAAATATGCTAAGTCTTAAAGCATTCTAAATCATATAGTTTTGAAGGATTGAGTATTTGTTTAAAATAGTGCATGAAATCCTGAATTAAACGGATGTTCATAACCCACCATCTTTGAGGAGTGCACTACTCATAATAGTACTATAATCTAAATCAAATATGCAATTTATGACACAGTTCAAAATCATGAATCATCCAATATATTGAGGATCTGAAAATTATGAATACACAGGGATGCTAGATTTCAAAGAAACATGTATTAATGATTCATTTATAGTAAAAAAGCAGAGGTACAAAGAGATTCACAAAATTGATAAACCCCAGGCTCTGAAGATTAAAAATGAACTGGAGAATTGAGTCAACTTTGGGACTCAATAGGTGAAAGGAAACCTATTGATAAAATACCACATACTTGAGAGCAAAACCCTTGGTGAAATCTTTGGATTTGAAGCCTGAAGTTTAAGAACCCTACAACTTGCATTGGAGAAGAAAAAAAACTACTTTTCTATTCTTTGTTATAGTCTGAGTCGGTAGAATGAAGAGAAAAATAACCTAAGTCTGATTAAAACCCATCAAAGTATGCCCAAAATGTCTTAGTGTAGGAGTTAAAAGAGTAGGAAAAATACCAAAATTCCCCTGACTTAATTCAAGAAGTTGTGGAAAACTCATTAGATAGCCGTGTCTGATGGCCTGTCGGACCTGCAATGGCCTATCAAGTCTGACCATCAGAAGGGGTAGGTCAATTGGCTCTCTAGGGAGTTACCATGGCATGCCCTCACGCCCTGTGGTAGCTCCTAGGTGTATGGCCCTAGATATCAGGATTGAGGGGTGGATTTTTGAGCCATAGCTGGATCCCCACAGTGGGCTCCCATGGCCTGTTAGAAGTCTAATGGCCATGGTGGCTGCCCATCATGGCTAAGCTAGCTAAGGTTGCTCCTACGGCTATCTTGATGGTCCATCATACCTTGCACGTTCCAAGGTATATGCCCGTAGGGCCTGGGAACTTTAGATTTTTTTTGAGTTTCTGAGCCTAAATATTGGTTCAAATTTTGGGGTGTTACAATAATTCTAAGACTGTGATTATAAAAATTCAAGGGATGCATAGACTTGAATAGAAAGGTGATTATAGACATGTCCCTAAAAAGATTGTTCTTACATTTGTGCTATGAAGTTTACTGAGAGGGGGTAATTGGCATTTTTAGGGCATCATTAGGACTCTAGTGCAGAGGTTCCATCTATAGGGTTGGTTTATGTGGTCTGTAAATTTTTAGAGGTGTTTCTCATAAACTTACCTTGTATGCCACTAGACATGACATCATTTTTTGCATTGTATTTGAGTCTTGTACTCGTCTAATTTCTATTCCTCTATATAGATAGTATCGCCTGAATTGAGAGAAATAAAGGTTCAGTTGAAGGACTGGCTTAGTAAGAGGTTTACTCATCTGAGTGCATCTTCGTGGGGTACTCCTATTTTGTTTGTGAAAAGAAAGATTAAAGTATACATATGTACATCGACTACCGCCAACTGAAAAAGGTCACTGTTCAAAATAAGTACCCTCTTTCCTATATTGATGACTTGTTTGATTAGATCCAGGGCACGTCAGTCTTCTCTAAGATTGATTTGAGGTCTGTGTATCATCATCTGATGATTTTGCCAAAGGATATACCTAAGACTTTTTTTTGGACCACGTATGGGTCCTGGTGATGTTTTTTGGGCTTACTAATGCCCCGCTTCTTTTATGAGTTTGATAAATGGGATCTTTGAGCCCTTCATGGATTTTTTGTTATTGTGTTTATTGATGACATATTTTTTTATTCAATAAGTAAGGAGGAGCATGAGGCTCATTTGAGAATTATGTTGGAATTGTTGAAGGAGAAGCAGTTGTTTGTGAAATTTTCTAAATGTGAGTTTTGGTTGTCTTCTGTGTCCTTGGGGCTTCTGGTTTCAAATGAGGGAATTATGGTCGATCTGTCAAAAGTTGAGGAAGTTAAGATTTAGGCTAGTCCAACTTTAATGATTAAAATTCATAGCTTTTTGGGGTTGGCTAGTTATTATCGCCAGTTTGTGAAAGGATTTGCTTCTATTTCTTGCCAGCTTACTCGATTTACTCAAATATATATGCCATTTCAATAGAATGATGAATGTGAGGGGATCTTCCAAAAGCTCAAGACTTTGTTGACCACAACTCTCATCTTTTCCTTGTCTGTGAAAGGTAAGGACTTTGTTGTTTACTTTGATACTTCACTATCTGGTTTGGGTGCTGTTTTGATGCAGGATAAGGGAGTCATTGCATATGCTTCTAGAAAGTTGAAGGTACATGAGAAAAACTATCCTGAACATGACTTAGAGTTGGCGGCAGTGGTATTTGCTCTTTTACTTTTGAGGCATTATCTCTATGTTGTCTGTTGTGAGGTGTTCACTGATCACCGCAACCTATAGAATGTGTTTACATAGAGGTATCTTAACTTGAGATAACATTAATTGATGGAGTTGATCAACGACTATGATATTACAATCTTTATTATCTTATTAAGGCGAATATAGTACCTGATGTTTGAGTAGATAGCCTGAGAGTATGGGTAGCCTGTTAGTTTGGAGGCTACCATGTGTCCATTGGATAGAAGTTCAAACTCTGGATAACAGTTTGATGTGACTTGATTTGACTGAGTCTGGTTGTGTTTTGACATGTGTTGAGGCAAGGTGCTTTTTTCTAGAGTAAAATTAAGGATGAGACATTTGAAGATGTTAAGTTGGGAAAGATTCATGACAAGGTCTTGCAGGGAGAGGCCAAAGAAGCCATGCTTGATGATGAGGGTGTCTTGAAAATTAAGGGATTTGAATGTGTTCCTCAAGTTCAAGATATTATCAAGACTATTCTTGCAGACACTCATAGTTTGAGGTACTCTATACATCCTGGTGTGGCCAATATGTATTGTGACATGAGACAATATTACTAGTGAGGATATATAGTGCATGAAATTGTTAAATTTGTTTCCCAGTCTTAATTATAAGCAGGTTAAGTATGAGCACCAGAGGCTTAAAGAGACACTTCAGAGAATTCCCATTCTTGAATGAAAGTGGGGAAGAATTGTAATTGATTTTTTCATTAGTCTTTCAAAGACCTTGGGTAGGTTTGATTCTATTTGGTACATTGTTGACCAATTGACTAATTCTGCACACTTCATTCGAGTGGAAGTCACTTATAATGCAGAGAAGTTGGCCAGGATTTTATATTCGTGAAGTGGTTCATTTGCATGGAGTTACGATCTCCATTATTTTTGATAGAAGGACTCATTTTACATTTCAATCTGAGTTGGGTACTAGGTTGGACCATAGTACCGTGCGTAAAAATATAAGTTTAGAAATGTAGACTGAAAATCTTTGAATAGATATAATAAGTCCAAAATATAAAACTGACTATGTAAGATAAAATTTAACTTTATGTCTGATAGCCTCTACTAAGATGAGTTACTGGGATAAGCCACCAGCTAACTGTGACTGTCTGAAAACTGAATTACGTACTAAATTAAATTAATATAAATCTTGTCCTCAAAATATGAGGACTCACCAATTGTACTACTGAGAAGACTGGAGAATCGTACTAACCACAGTCTGGGTGCTGAGTGCCTGAACCTATATTATCCAACAATTTAACACAAGAATGTATGTGGTCAGTACTATGAATGTACTAAGCATGTGAGATATGCACTATTGTAAGCACAGTAAACTTGAGAGGATAAACTAAACATGGAACTGAAACATGTAAACTGATGCAATGACTAAGTAGATAAACATGCAACTGAACAAATAATGTACTGAATAAACAGACTAAAAGGTCATGCAATAACTAAGTCTAAACTGTGGGAGCTACTGTTAACCGACATATCCCAAGTTGAGCAAACTATGGGGCTAACCTGAAATCTTAGCTGGAAAGGTATTCATACCTTGCCAAGGGTATGAACACTAGCTAGCGTGGATCCACTAAACTAATGTCCAAAAGAACTAAGGTGTAAAGCTTGTTCTAACAAATGACCTTTCTAACAGATGACCCTTTAGAACCTACGTTGGCGCCATAGTTTTGGGACTTAGGGAATTCTACTAAAGGTCTCAGTCCTAACTGATGGGTGAGCCTTTATGCTTGTGTTTGCTTTGTGCTAAGAACTACTCCTAACTGAATATAAGCTTATATACTGGATAGCTCAAAAATACAGATATTCTATGAATGAAATAAAATATGCTAAGTCTTAAAGCATTCTAAATCATATTGTTCTGAAGGACGGAGTAGTTGATAAAAAATGCATGAAATCCTGAATTTATGGGATGTTCATAACCCACCATCTCTGAGGAGTGCACTACTCATAAAAGTACTATAATTTGAATCAAATATGCAATCTATAACACAGTTCAAAATAATGAACCATCCAATATAATGAGGGTCTAAAAATTATGAGTACATAGGTATGCTAGACTTCAATGAAACAGGTATTAACGATTCATTTATAGTAAGAAAGTTAAGGTACAGAGGGATTCACAAAATTCATGAACCCAGGCTCTGAAGAATACAATTGAACTGTAGAATTGAGTCAAATTTGGGACTCAATGGGTGAAAGGAAACCCATTGATGAAATCCCACATACCTAAGAGTAAATCCATTGGTAAAATCTTTGAATTTGAAGCCTGAAGTTGAAGAACCCTGCTGCTTGCTTTGGAGAAGAAAAAAAACTGCTTTTTTGTGTTTTTTCTTAAAGTCTGAGTCAGTGGAATGAAGAGAAAAATAACCTAAGTCTGATAAAAACCCATCCAAGTATGCCTAAAATGACTTAGTGTAGGAGTTAAAAGAGAAGGAAAACGACCAAAATGCCCTTGACTTAATTCGAGAAGTTATAGAAAACCTCGCCGAATGGCCGTGTCTTATGACCAAATGGACCTGCAATGGCCCATCAGGTCTGACCGTCGGAAGCGGGAAGGTCGATTGGCTCTCTGGGGAGTTTCCATGGCAGCCCCCCACGACATATGGTCGATCCCAGGTGCATGGCCATAGCTATCGGGATTGAGGGGTGTCTTTTGAGATACTAGTAGATCCCTACGGTGGGCTCCCATGGCCTATCATAAGTACAATGGCCGTGGTGGCTGCCCATCATAGCTGAGCTGGCTTAGGTTTCTCCTAAGGCTAGCCTGACGGGCCATCGTGCTTCTCACGGTCCATGGCATTTGCCCATGGGGCCTGGGAATTTCAGAATATTTCTGAGTTAATAAGATTAAATGCTGGTTCAAATTCCAGGATGTTAAAATGATGCTAAGACTGTGACTATACAAATTCAAGGGATGTATAAATTTGAATAGAAGGGCAATTGTAGACATGTCCCTAAAAAGATTATATCCTACATTTTTGCTAAGAAGTTGATTGAGAAGGGGTATTTGTAATTTTTAGCGTATATTTGGGACTCTAGTGTAGAGGTTCCATCTTTAGGGTTGGTTTCTATGGTCTGTGAATATTTAGAGGAGTTTCTCGCAGACTTAGATGCCATGCCACCAGGCGTGACATCAATTTTTGCATTGGTTTTGAGTCTGGTACTCGCCCTATTTCTATACCTCCATATAGATGGTATCGATTGAATTGAGAGAACTAAAGGTTTAGTTGAAGGACTGTCTTAGTATGAGCTTTATTCATCTGAGGGCCACTCCTTGGGTGCTCCTATTTTGTTTGTGAAAAAGAAAGATGAATGTATGCATATGTACATCGACTACTGCTAGCTGAAGAAGGTCACTATTTAAAATAAGTACCCTCTTTCCTATATTGATGACTTGTTTGATTATCTCTAGGGCACGTCAGTCTTCTCTAAGATTGATTTGAGGTCTGGGTATTATCATCTGAAGATTTTGCTAAAGGATATACCTAAGACTTCTTTTCAGACTACGTATGGGTCCTGGTGATGTTTTTTGGGCTTACTAATGCTCTCGCTGCTTTTATGAGTTTGATAAATAGTATATTTGAACCCTTCATGGATTTATTTGTTATTGTGTTTATTGATCACATATTTGTTTATTCAATAAGTGAGGATGAGCATGAGGCTCATTTGAGAATTGTGTTGGAATTGTTGAAGGAGAAGCAGTTGTTTGCGAAATTTTCAAAATGTGAGTTTTGGGTGTCTTCTGTGTCCTTGGGGTTTCTTCTTTAAAAGGAGGGAATTATGGTCTATCTGCCAAAAGTCAAGGCAGTTAAGAGTTAGGCTAAGCCTACTTTAGTGATTGAGATTCACAACTTTGTGGGGTTGGCAAGTTATTATCGCCAGTTTGTGAAAGGATTTGCTTCTTTTGCATTCCAGCTTACTCAATTTACTCAAAAAGATGTGCCATTTCAATATTCTGATGAATGTTAGGGGATCTTCCAAAAGCTCAAGACTTTCTTGACCACAACTCCAATCCTTGCATTGCCTATGAAACGTAAGGACTTTGTTGTTTACTTTGATGCTTCACTATCTGGTTTGGGTGCTGTTTTGATACAGGATAAGGGAGTCATTGCATATGCTTCTAGGAAGTTGAAGGTATATGAGAAAAACTATCCTGCACATGACTTAGAGTTAGCGGCAGTGGTATTTGCTTTTAAATTTTGAGGCACTATCTCTATGGTGTCCGTTGTGAGGTGTTCACTGATTACCGCAATCTATAGCATGTGTTTACGGAGAGTTATCTGAACTTGAGATAGCATCGATGGATGGAGCTGCTCAAAGAATATGATATTACCATCTTATATTATCTTGTTAAGGCAAATATAGTAGCTGATGTTTGAGTAGAAAGCCTTAGAATATGTGTAGCCTGTCTAGTTTGGAAGCTACAAAGTGTCCATTGGATAGATAGGTTCAAACTCTGGCTAACAACTTGATGCGACTTGATTTGACAGAGTCTGGTTGAGTTTTGGCATGTGTTGAGGCAAGGTCCTCTTCTCTACAGCAAATTAAAGCTGAGCCATTTGAATATGTTAAGTTGGGAAAGATTCATGATAAGTTCTTGCAGGGAGAGGCCAAGGAGGCCATGCTTGATTATAAGGGTGTCTTGAGAATTAAGGGATGTGTATATGTTCCTCATGTTGATGATATTATCAATACTATTCTTACAGAGGCTTATAGTTTGATATACTCTGTACATAATGGTTTGGCCAAGATGTATCGTGACCTGAGACAACATTACTGGTGGGGATAAATGAAGCATTAGTTTTTAAGTTTGTTTCCTAGTGTCTGAATTATAATCAAGTTAAGTATGAGCATCAGAGTCCTAGAGAGACAATTCAGAGAATGCACATTCCTGAATGAAAGTGGGGGAGAATTGCAATGGATTTTGTCATTAGCCTTTAAAAGACCTTGGGTAAATTTTATTCTATTTGGTACATTATTGACCGATTGACTAAGGCTACACACTTCATTTGAGTGCAAGTGACTTATAATGCAGAGAAGTTGGCCAGGATTTTATATTCGTGAAGTGGTTCATTTGCATTAAGTTCCGATCTCCATTATTTTTGATGGAGGTACTCAGTGTACATTGCAATCTAAGTTGGGTTCTAGGTTGTACCTTAGTGCAGTGCGTAAAAATATAAGTTTAGAAATGTAGACTGAAAATCTCTGAATAGATATAATAAGTCAAAAATAAAAAAACTGAGTATGTAAGATGAAATTTAACTCTATGTTTGATAGCCTCTACTAAGATGAGTTGCTAGGACAAGCCACTAGCTAACTCTGATTGTCTGAAAACTGAATTACGTACTAAATAAAATGAATGTAAATCTTGTCCTCAAAATATGAGGACTCACCAATTGTACTACTAAGAAGACTGGAGAATCGTACTAACTGCAGTTTGGGTGCTGAGTGCCTGAACCTATATTATCCAATAATATAGTGCAAGAATGTATGCGGTCAGTACTTTGATGGTACTGAGCATCTGAGATATGACTATTCTAAGCATGCTGAACTAGAGAGGATAAACTAAACATGAAACTGAAACATGTAAATAGATGCAATGACTAAGTAGATAAGCATGCAACTGAACAATAATATGTTGAATAAATTGACTACAAGGTCATGCAATAACTGAGTCTGAACTGTGGGAGCTACTGCTAATTGACATACCTTAAGCTGAGCTAACTACGGGGCTAACCTGTAATCCTAGCTGGAAAGGTATTCATACCTTTCCAAGGGTACGAACACTAGTTGGCATGGATCCACTAAACTAATGTACAAAAGAACTAAGGTGTTAAGCTTGTTCTTACCGATGACCCTTTAGAACCTACGGTGCTGCCATAGTTTTGGGACTTAGGGACTTCTACTAAAGGTCTTAGTCCTAACTGACAGGTGAGGCTTTATCATTGTGTTTGCTTTGTGCTAAGTACTACTCCTAAGTGAATATAAGCTGAGATACTGGATAGCTCAAATATACTGACATTCTGAGAATGAAAGAAAATATGCTAAAGCAATCTAAATCATATAGTTCTGAAGGATTGAATATTTCTTAAAAAAATGCATGAAATCTTGAATTTATGAGGTGTTCATAACCCACCATCTCTGAGGAGTGCACTACTCATAAAAGTACTATAATCTTAATAAAATATGCAATCTATAACACAATTCAATATCATGAACCATCCAATATAATGCGGGTCTAAAAATTATGAGTACATAGGGATGCTAGACTTCAATGAAACATGTATTAACGATTCCCTTATAGTAAGAAAGCCGAGGTACAAAGGGATTCACAAAATTCATGAACCCCCGACTATGAAGAATAAAACTGAACTAGAGAATTGAGTCAACTTTGGGAATCAATGGGTGAAAGGAAACCCATTGATGAAATCTGACATACTTGAGAATAAAACCCTTGGTTAAATCTTCGGATTTGAAGAATGAAGTTGAAGAACCCTACTGCTTGCTTTGGAGAAGAAAAAAACTACTTTTTTGTTCTTTCTTAATGTCTGAGTCAGTGTAATGAAGAAAAAAATAACCTAATTATAATAAAAACCTATCCAAGTATGCCCAAAATGACTTAGTGTAGGAGTTAAAAGATTAGGAAAAAGATCAAAATATCCCTGACTTAATTTAAGAAGTTGTAGAAAACCTCATCGGATGGCCATCTCTGATGGCCTTTCGCACTACAATGGCCCATCAGGTCTGACCATTGGAAAGGGGAAAGGTCAATTGGTTCTTTGGGTAGTTTCCATGGCAGGCCCCCACGGCCCGTGGTAGCTCCCAGGTGTGTGGCCCTGGCTATCGGGATTTAGGGGTGCTTTTGAGCCACTGGTGGATCTCCATGATGGGCTCCCATGGCCTGTCAGAAGTCCAATGGTTGTGGTGGCTGCCCATCATAGCTGAGCTGGCTGAGGTTGCTCCTACGGCTAGCCTGATTGGGTATCGTGCCTCCAATGATCCATGGCATATGCGTGTGGGGCTTGGGAATTATAGAATTTTTCTAAGTTCGGAGCTTAAATGTTGGTTCAAATTTCGGGATATGAAAATAATTTTAAGATTGTGACTATAAAAATTCAAGGTGTGTATATATTTGAATAGAAGGGAGATTGTAGACATGTCCCTAAAAAGATTATATCTTACATTTGTGCTAAGAAGTTGATTGAGAGGGGATATTTGGCATTTTTAGCGCATCTTTGGGACTTTAGTGTAGAGGTTCCATCTATAGGGTTGGTTTCTGTGGTATGTAAATTTTTAGAGGTATTTCTTGCAGACATACCTGGTATGCCACCAGACGTGACATTAATTTTCCATTGGTTTTGAGTCCGGTACTCGTCCTATTTATATTCCTCCATATAGATGGTATTGGCTGAATTGAGAGAACTAAAGGTTCAGTTGAATGACTGGCTTAGTAAGAGGTTTATTTATCTGAGTGCCTCTCCGTGGGGTGCTCCTATTTTGTTTGTGAAAAAGAAAGATGAAAGTATGCATATGTACATTGACTACTGCCAGTTAAAGAAGGTCACTACAAAATAAGTACCCTCTTTCCTATATAGATGACTTATTTGATTATCTCCAAGGCACGTTAGTCTTCTCTAAGATTAATTTGAGGTCTGGGTATCATTATCTGAATTGTTTTCTAAAGGATACACCTAAGACTTCTTTTTAGACCACGTATGGGTCCTGGTGATGTTTTTTCTGCTTTTATTAGTTTGATAAATGGGATCTTTAAGACGTTCATGGATTTGTTTGTTATTGTATTTATTGATGATATATTTGTTTATTAATGAGTAAGGCGGAGCATGAGGGTCATTTGACAATTGTGTTGGAATTATTGAAAGAGAAGTAGTTGTTTGTGAAATTTTCTAAATGTGAGTTTTGGTTGTCTTCTGTGTCCTTGGGGCATCTGGTTTCAAAGGAGGGAATTACGATTGATCAGCCAAAAGTCGAGGCAGTTAAGAGTTAGGCTAGGCCTACTACAGTGATTGAGATTCGCAGCTTTGTGGGGTTGGCTAGTTATTATCGTCGGTTTGTGAAACGATTTGCTTCTATTACTTTCCAGCTTACTTTATTTACTCAAAGAGATGTGCCATTTCAATAGTTTGATGAATGTGAGGGATCTTCCAAAAGCTCAAGACTTTGTTGACCACAACTCCCATCATTGCCTTGCCTGTGAAAGATAAGGACTTTGTTTTTTACTTTGATGCTTCAATATCTGGTTTATGGGCTGTTTCGAGGAAGTATAAAGGAGTCATTTCATATGCTTCTAGGATGTTTAAGGTACATGAGAAAAACTATCCCGTATGTGGCTTACAGTTAGCGGCAGTGGTATTTGCTCTTAAAATTTGGAGGCACTATCTCTATGGTATCCGTTGTGAGGTGTTTACTGATCACCGCAGTCTATACCATATGTTTATGCAGAGGTATCTGAACTTGAAATAGCATCGATGGATGGAGATGCTCAAAGACTATGATATTACCATCTTGTATTATCTTTGTAAGGAAAATGTAATAGCTAAATATGGGTAGCCTTTCAAGTTTGGAGGCTACAAAGTACCGATTAGATAGATAGGTTAAAACTCTGGATAATAGTTTGATGCGACTTGATTTGATTGAGTCTGGTTGAGTTTTGGCATGTGTTGAGGCAAGGTCCTCTTTCCTAGAGAAAATTAAGGCTAAACCATTTAATGATGTTAAGTTGGGCAAGATTCATGATAAGGTCTTGTAGGGAGAGGCCAAGTAGGACATGCTTGATGATGATTGTTTCTTGAGAATTAAGGACATGTATGTGTTCCTCATGTTGATGATTTGATCAAGACTCTTCTTGCAGAGGCTCATAGTTTGAGGTACTCTATACATCCTGGTTTGGCCAAGATGTATCATGACCTGAGACAACATTACTGGTGGGGATAAATGAAGCGTGATCTTTTAAGTTTTTTCCCAGTGTCTGAATTATTAGCAGGTTAAGTATGAGCACCAGAGGCCTAAAGGCACACTTCAGAGAATGCACATTCCTGAATGAAAGTGGGGGAGAATTGCAATGGATTTTGTCATTAGTCTTTGAAATACTTTGGGTAAGTTTGATTCTATTTGGTACATTGTTGACCGATTGACTAAGTCTGCACACTTCATTCGAGTGCAAGTGACTTATAATGCAGAGAAGTTGGCCAGGATCTTATATTCGTGAAGTAGTTCATTTGCGTGGGTATTCGATCTCTATTATTTTTGATAGAGGTACTCAATTTACAATGCAATCTGAGTTGGGTACTAGGTTTGACCTTAGTACAGTGCGTAAAAATATAAGCTTAGAAATGTAGATTGAAAATCTTTGAATAGATATAATAAGTCCAAAATATAAAACTGACTATGTAAGATGAAATTTGACTCTACGACTGAAATTCTACTAAATGAGTTGTTGGGACAAGCCACCAACTAACTCTGACTGTCTGAAAACTTAATTACGTACTAAATAAAATGAACATAAATCTTGTCCTCAAAATATGAGGACTCACCACTGTATTGATGAGAAGACTAAAGAATTGTACTTACTGCAGTCTGGGTGCTAAGTGCCTGAAACTATATTATCCAATAATATAGCGCAAGAAAGTATGCGGTCAGTACTTTGAAGGTAAAGAGCATTTGAGATATGAATTATTATGAGCATGCTGAACTTGAAAGGATAAACTAAACATGGAACTGAAACATGTAAACTGATGCAATGACCAAGTAGATAAACAGGCAACTGAATAATAATGTACTGAATAAACAGACTAAAAGGTCATGCAAAAACTAAGTCTAAACTGTGGGAGCTAACTGACATACCCCAAGCTGAGCTAACTACGGTGCCAATTTGTAACCCTGGATTGAAAGGTGTTCATACCTTGCAAAGGGTACGAACACTAGTTGGCGTGGATCCACTAAACTAATGTCCAAAAGAACTAAGGTGTTTATCTTGTTACGATGGATTACCCTTTGGAACCTATGGTGGCGTCGTAGTTTTTGGACTTAGGGACTTCTACTAAAGGTCTCAGTACTAACTGACGGGTTAGCCTTTACCTTGCATTCGCTCGGTGCTAAGTACAATCCCAACTGAATATAAGCGGACATACTGGATAACTCAGAAATACTGACATTCTGAGAATGAATAAAGTATGCTAAGTCTTAAATCATTCTAAATCATATAGTTCTAAAAGACTGAGTATTTGTTTAAAAAAGGCATGAAAATCCTAAATTAATGGGATGTTCATAACCCACCATCTTTGAGGAGTGCACTACTCATAAAAGTACTATAATCTAAATCAAATATGCAATCTATAACAAAGTTAAAAATCATGAATCATTAAAAATACAGAGGGTCTGAAAATTATGAGTACACACGAATGCTAGACTTCAAAGAAACATGTATTAATGATTCTTTTATAGTAAGAAAGCCGAGGTACAAAGGGATTCACAAAATTCATGAACCCAAGGCTCTGAAGAATAAAAGTAAACTGGAGAATTTAGTTATATTTGGGACTCAATGGGTTAAAGGAAACCCATTAATGAAATCCCACATACCTGAGAGCAAAACCCTTAGTGAAATCTTTGGATTTAAAGCCTGAAGTTGAAGAACCCTACCGCTTGCTTTGGAGAAGAAAAAAAACTGCTTTTCTGTTCTTTCTTAAAGTCTGAGTCGGTGGAATGAAGAGATAAATAACCTAAGTCTGATAAAAATCCATCCAAGTATGCCCAAAATGACTTAATGTAAGAATTAAAATATTAGCAAAAAGACCAAAATACCCATGACATAATTTGAGAAGTTGTAGAAAACCTCTCTAGATGGTCATGTGTGATGGTCTGTTGGACCTGTAATAGCCCATCACATCTTACCATTGGAAGGGGGTAAGTCGATTGGTTCTCTGGGGATAGCAGGCCCCTATTGCCCATGGTAGCTCTCACAATGTGTGGCCCTGGCTATCAGGATTGAAGGGTGGATTTTGAGCCACTGGTGGATCCCCACGGCGAGCTCCCATGGCCTGTCGGAAGTTCGATGGCCATGGTGGTTGCCCATCATAGCTGAACTATCTAAGGTTGCTCTTACAGCTAGCCTGATGGGCTATCACTCCTCGCACAGTCCATGGCATATACCCTTGGGGCCTGGGAATTTCAAATTTTTTTTGAGTTTCTTAGCGTAATTGCTAGTTCAAATTTTGTGGTGTTACAATAATGCTAAGACTGGGAGTATAAAAATTCAAGGGAGGCATAGATTTGAATAGAAGGGCAATTGTAGACATTTCCCTAAAAAGATTATATCTTTTATTTGTGCTAAGAAGTTGATTGAGAGGGGGTATTTGGCATTTTTAGCGCATCTTTGGGACTCTAGTGGAGAGGTTCCATCTATAGGGTTGGTTTTTATGGTCTGTGAATTTTTAGAGGTGTTTCTCGCAGACTTAGCTGGCATGCCACCAGACGTGACATCAATTTTTGCATTGGATTTGTGTCTGGTACTCTTCCTATTTCTATTCCTCCATATAGATGGTATCGACTAAATTGAGAGAGCTAAAGGTTTAGTTGAAGGACTGGCTTAGTAAGAGGTTTATTCATTTGAGTTCCTTTCTGTGCGATGATCCTATTTTGTTTGTGAAAAAAAAAATGGAACTATGCAAATGTACATCGACTAACGCTTGCCGAAGAAGGTCACTATTCAAAATAAGTACCCTCTTTCCTATATAGATGACTTGTTTTATTAGCTCTAGGGCACGTCAGTCTTCTTTAAGATTGATTTGAGGGCTAGGTATCATCATCTGAAGATTCCGCCTGAAGATATACCTAAGACTGCTTTTCGGACTACGTATGGGTCCTGGTGATGTTTTTTGGGCTTACTAATGCCACCGCTACTTTTATGAGTTTGATAAATGGAATCTTTAAGCCCTTCATGGATTTTTTTGTTATTGTGTTTATTGATTATATATTTGTTTATTCAATGAGTAAGGAGGAGCATGACGCTCATTTGAGAATTATGTTGGAATTGTTTAAGGAGAAGTAGTTGTTTGTGAAATTTTCTAAATTTGAGTTTTGGTTGTCTTCTTTGTCCTTGGAGAATCTGGTTTCAAAGGAGGGAATTACGGTTGATCTGCCAAAAGTCGAGGCAGTTAAGAGATAGGCTAGGCCTATTTCAGTGATTGATATTCGCAGCTTTGTGGGTTGGGTAGTTATTATCGCTGGTTTGTGAAATGATTTGCATTTATTGCTTTCTAGCTTACTCAATTTACTCAAAGAGATGTGCCATTTCAATAGTCTAATGAATGTGACGGAATCTCTCAAAAGCTCAAGACTTTGTTGACCACAGCTCCCATTCTTGCCTTGCCTATGAAAGTTAAAGACTTTATTGTTTACTTTGATGCTTCAGTATCTGGTTTGGGTGTTATTTTGAGGCAGGATAAGGGAGTCATTTCATATGCTTCTAAGAAGTTGAGGGTACATGAGAACAACTATTCTTCACATGACTTAGAGTTGGAGACAGTGGTATTTGCTATTAAAATTTGGAGGCACTATCTTTATGGTATCTGTTGTGAGGTGTTCACTAATCACTGCAGTCTATGACATGTGTTTACGCAGAGGTATCTTAGTTTGAGATAGCATTAATGGATGGAGTTACTCAAACACTATGATATTACCATCTTGTATTATCTTGGTAAGGCAAATGTAGCAGCTGATGTTTGAGTAGAAAGCCTGAGAGTATGGGTAGCCTGTATAATTTGGAGGCTACAAAGTGTCCATTAGATAGATAGGTTCAAACTCTGGATAATAGTTTGATCGACTTGATTTGACTGAGTCTTGTTGAGTTTTGGCATGTGTTGAGGCAACGTCCTCTTTTCTAGAACAAATTAAGGCTAAGCCATATGAATTTGTTAAGTTGGGCAAGTATCATAATAATGTCTTGCAGGGAGAGGCCAAGGAGGCCATGCTTGATGATGAGGGTACTTTGAGAATTAAGGTACGTGTATGTGTTCCTCATATTGATGATTTGATCAAGACTATTCTTGCAGAGGCTTATAGTTTGAGGTACTCTATACATCCTGGTGTGGCCAAGCTGTATCGTGATCTTAGACAGCATTACTAGTGGGGATAAATGAAGCATGATTTTTTACGTTTGTTTCCCAGTGTCTGAATTGTTAGCAGGTTAAGTATGAGCACCAGAGGCCTAGAGGGACACTTAAGAAAATGTTCATTCCTGAATGAAAGTGGGGGAGAATTGCAATGGATTTTGTCATTAGTCTTTCAAAGACCTTGGGTAAGTTTGATTCTATTTGGTACATTGTTAACCGATTGACTAGGTTTGCACACTTCATTCAAGTGCATGTGACTTAAAATGCAGAGAAGTTTTCCAGGGTTTTGTATTCGTGAAGTTGTTCATTTGCATGGAGTTTTTGTCTCTATAATATTTTATAGAGGTACTCAGCTTATGTTGCAATATGAGTTGGGTACTAGGTTGGACCTTAGTACAACTTTTCATCCTCTGAATTATAGGCAGTCTGAGTGAACAATTCAGGTCTTAGAATATATACTTTGTGCGTGTGTGATAGACTTTGGTGGTCATTGAGACCAATTGTTGCCATTGGCTGAGTTTGGATATAATAATAGCTATTACTCGAGTATCGATATCGCTTCATTTGAAGCATTGTATGGGAGAATATGTAAGTCCCCTATTGGTTTGTTTGAGGCCCTTGAGGTGAGACCACAGGGCACATATTTTTGAGGGAAGCTTTAGGGAAAGTGAAGTTTATTTAAGAGAAGTTGTTAGAAACCCAGAGTAAGTAGAAAAAGTATGTTGACCGGAAGGTTAGGGACATGGAGTTCATTGAAGGAGAGCAAGTTTTACTTAAGGTTTCACTCATAATGGCTATGATTTGATTCGGTAAGCAAGGTAAGATCAGTCCTAGATTTATTGTCCCATTTGAGATTCTTAAAAGTGTGGGGGAGGTAGCCTATGAATTGTCTTTGCCTACAGGCTTGTTGGGAGTTCACCTGGTGTTTCATGTGTCTATGCTAAAGAAATATCATGGTGAGGGGAATTATATAATTCACTATGATACAGTCTTGATTGATGAAAATATGTCCTATGAAGAGGTGTTGTGGCTATACTTGATAGAGAGGTCAAAAAAGTTGAGATCGAAAGAAATTACGTCTGTGAAGGTCCAGCAGAAGAACCGTCCTGTTTAGGAGGCCACTTGGGAGACTGAAGCAGACATGTGTAGCAAATTTTCCCAGCTTTTCGTTGAGTCAAGTATCATTCCTTATTTACCATATTGTCTATTTGGGGAAGAACGATTGTTTAACTGGTATCTGATATAATGACCCTCCAAGTCATTATGGAATGGTTAGGGCCTAAGTGCGGTGTTAGCATTTTCCCTAAAGAGTTGAGTTAATAAAATCTCAAAGTGGGGTGGTTTAAGACTGAAAATGCATTTTATGTCTAATCGTGGTGAATTAAGATTCGAGAGGTTGTAATTTGTGTTGTCTTGATTTGTTAGGGGGTGACGTAGTAATCTAGACCTCTATAGGAAATTATGAGACTGCGAGTGAATTCGTAGTATGTGATTATAGTGGCTACCGCAATGGGATAGTTTTGTGATGTCTTAAGCTAGAAAAGTGTGTTGTAAAATGGGCAATTGTGTAGAGTTCTCGAGTTTTTGTGTCACGACCTGATTTATCAGGTCATGATGGCACTTACAATCCCCCTGTAGGCAAACCAATCCCCATAGCCCGGAATGGTTAGTAATGGGCTACTAGCTAAATAAGCACGCGGAAGAAGCAATATAAGCGAAAGCAAGATAAGAAGTAGAGAAATAGAACAAATGGAATATGTATATATCGAGAACTAATCCCTCCCATGACCTGGAATCACAGTATAAAAGTCGCTACTAAATATACAGAGTACAAAATAGAATATACAACTATCTCTGAATAACAAAAAGAGTACATGGTACAAAAAATGAGATAAAAGTCAAGCCCCGGTCGCCAGGAGCTCACCCTAAGTATCGGATGTCAGAAGCACTCCACGAGTCTGCGTGTGATCAACGACGATAGCTCATACTAGGATTTGCACCAGAAAATACAGTAGTGTAGTATGAGCACCAATTGCGAAGCAATGGGTACCCAGAAGGCATCATAGTGTGACTGAGCGTATATAATATATACAAGCAGTATAAAGCAGATAGGAAGAAAGTAGTCATAGAAGGAAATAAAAGAAAACACACGAAAGCTAGCAACGAATGGAAGAGAAGGAGAAAACAAGTATGCTATGCCAGCCACATAAGATATATATATCACAGAACACAGGTGAAAGGTTAGAGAACGCACCTGGATCCTTGCAACAACAATGTATATATAGAGAGTATTAAGAAATATGGTGGTATACCGGTAACCTCAAATAAAAGGGAAACAAGGAAAAGCCACTAGATATAGACATGACAACAATACAACTCAGACGATAAGAATAGTCAAATGATAACCCATAAGTAACTATAAAATGAACATGTACTATAATAGTATCGAATAATAAATCTACCTACAGTCCTAACGGGTGCCCATACATCCAAGGAACACATGCAAATGAAAACAATCCCTCAGGCATCCCATACAACCAGAGCATACACTCAACAAACAGCGAACAAGGGTGGAATTGAACACGAAATGAATGATATGATGTGATATGCTCATAAGTGTCAGTAGTACAGTATGCACCTCCTTCGGTGCCCATACGCCCAGTAAGTAGGACCCATGGAAGGCTTCGCTTGTATACCTCTACTACTCCGTATACCCCTCCTCCGACACTCTCGGCCCGTAGCCCCTAGTTCAGACCGACAAGGTCCATGGAGGTCTCCGCGACCATATACAACTCTCAATATCTCAAATAAAGTTCCCAAAATCAAACTGGGTCTAAAATAAATGGAAAGAAGTCATGTCTAGTGCTCCGGCAAAGCTGAGCCTTGTAGAACATCAAAAATGGTACTAAATCATGTCTAGCACTCCAACCCAGCCGAGGCTAGTTTCAGTTTGAAATAAGAAGAAAATCATATCTAGAACTCCATCCTAGCCGAGTCTAGAATCAGTGTGAAAATTATTTCAAAAGTCTCTTTTACTCTAAGAATATCCATAAACCAGTTTAAAACCATCCAAAATCATCTATAACTGAAAACGGGCCATCAGGCCATGCAAAAATTAAAAACCAATGATAATTAGGCCCGCATCTATAGTAGTAGAAAAAGTCAATGTAGAAAACCCTTTTTGCATGATAATGATGACATGATCACAAACAATAAATAGCCCAACTGCTCATAATCAACCTACCGGCCCTGCACATGCTTAAATCACTCTACAACACATATAACCAAGTCCATAATTGCAAATCGATACCTGGGACTCATGGACATTCCCAAATATTCCACCATCTATCATGCAGAGGCATAAATGAAGTCCACATGGGGCCACAAGGGGTAATACTACATTATGAGATCAAATACTAAAGCAAACATACGGAATGAAACAGATAGAAAGAAAGCGGATAAGGTCTGGGGTTCCAACGAGGTAAACCCAACCCAAAGATGATAAATAGTACAGTTATAGCCTATATACGCAAACTCTAAGGTAGGGAAACCATAGGCTACCTGGCGTTCGACGAATAGCAGCTGGGAAGCCAAAGCCTGATTCCAAACTGCTCTGAGAAGCCCTGAAAAGCAATTACACTATCAAGCATGCAATATATGCATTAAAACAAAGCTAATGATACCCATATTGCTAAAAATTTAGTCGGGTTAAAAACTGGGTCAAAAGAAGGGCCCGTGGGCCCCATAACCTGAAACCAAAAATGATAATTACTACAATGCTTCCAACATTGCCAGGAGCACATGCTCAAAAATTGAGCAAGAATCAATCATCAGAGGGGCTTAAAACAACCCAAAGAAAATCAAAAACAAAGAGGGAACTTGAATGGGGAATTTAAATAATTTAAACACGAAAACTTACCAATTAAAAGATGGAAAATTCTCACTGACCAGAAATGATCAACCACAAAGCTTTGGAACTAATCAGATCTAAGTTTGGAGCTTGGGAGCTCAATATTAATGGAGGAAACAAGTTGGGAGTGTTTTGAAATGGAATAGAGAAGAAGACTTTAAAGTAGATTGCCTGCCGCAGAGGCGCAGGTGCAGCCAAGGCACCGCAGGGGCGCCATCACCACAACAGATATCGAGGAATAAGCGCACCATTTGCCATGGCTGCCAGGCAGTGCAGGCGAAGTAATCCAACCGCAGGTGCGGCAACACAGGTGCGGCCAGGGAAACCGCCACTGTGCCATGCCATAAGAAACAGCAACCAACTGTAACCCAACCCACAAACAACTCAAATGGACCTCCAGAAATGCATTTGGGGTCCTGTGAATGCAAACAAACTATGCTACTCAACAAAAAGTGGCATTCCAGATTTAATGGAATCAAAAAAAATCCTAATAGAGGTCGATTTAATAAAAAATTGGCCCTAGGCCAAAAACTAACCTTAGGCCAACTTTAACCAAAATAAAACCTAAAGGCCAAAACAAGTACGGAAGCCTTGGAGCCCAAAACAAAGGTCTCTCTAGACCAAAGTTGACATTCCAAAGCTAAAAACACTGATGAAATTTCCATCTTCGGCTATCTTCTCCAAATATTAACCAAAGTCAAACTTCCAAATTTAACTTGAAAGAAAGCATAGAGAGCAAGATAAATCTAAATTGAAAGCTCCTAGATCAACCAAGGGTCCAACAAGCCAAAAACCACACTCCAGAGCTAACAAAACTGTCAGAATTTGATTTCGAGTATGTTTACAAAGAATGTTGACCAAAGTCAATAATTTCCTAAGTTAAAGATCTAAAATAGGGAAATGGTCATGATGACCAAACGAATGGCCAAGGCATCAAACCACTGGTCCTAGTAAGCCATAAATGACTTGGGACCACTATAGGAATGCTTTAACAATATAAAGAAAGTGAGAATACGAGAATTACTGGAAGGGTCATTACATTTTGGTTCAAGGATCGCTGCAGTGGAGAGAATCTCGCTAGAGCAAGACCGCCACAACGATCAAAGTCCCATGATAGTGAGACTAGACAATTTTGCTAGGGCTCACCACAATGGTCTTGCCATAGTGAGAAAGTGGCCATTAATGGTGATGACGAGAAGCAGAATGTATGGTTAAGTTGGTTTTTTTGAGTTTTATTTTACATACTCCAAAACCTCATTGTAGATCTCTAAGAAGGTGATTTCCCAAGGCTACGATGATTCTATTTATTTGAGATAAGTTTTTCCAATAACCCCTTCGTTTAGCAATTGCTTATTATTGTAGAATACTAGAGAGGCGATTATGGAGAGATTATGGGTTAGAGCCCTACGTTCATGAAAAAGGTGAGACTAGTTTATAGGTAATTGACCCTTGGAGAATGCTACAGACCTCAAATAAGGATAGAGTGAGTGGGTTTGAATCCCAAGACTTAAATTTTAAGATTAAATGAATAATTATTCTTAATATGTTTGATTATAGACTTTGAATATTTTGAGGCATTGAGGAAAGGCAAGGCTCTTGTAAAGTAGCTTGTTGATTTTGATTCTTTGGTTGAGATAGGTTACGGTTTTATGTGGATTTAAGCTTAATATAGTCTCTTATATGTGTTTGGATTAATAACATATTTGTTGGTATGCAGACATAATTGTTGAGCTGATTATTTGTTTGTCTTAACAATACTTGTATAAGATGTATAATTGTCAAAGCCTATCTTAAAAGACTTATGATTATGAAGTGTACCTGTTATTAATTGTGCACTTGTGACATTATCATGAGATATAAATTAAATGAGAACAAACTGAGATATGTTAAAAAATTAAGAATATACATACTATTATATTGTGGAGTGGCTTGAGTATGATGTGAGCTTATGAACGAGTGGATATATGGTGGAGCGGGTAGCACGCTAATATAGTACATAGACCCTAGCATATGTGTACAGATGAGTGTTTGGAGTTCTTGGATATGATCACATTGAGACTGATGAGATGCAGAGACTATATGCCTGAAAGATTATATTGCATTGAATCCATGTTTTGATGAATGCATTATATTTGCAAGTTAGTATGACTTAATATGTCTGTATTTTAGTGACTTAATATGTCTTTGACTGTTGACACTTGATATGTCTATAACTGAGGTTTATTTATCTGATTGTGGTGACTATTTGATGATCAGAGTACTTGATTATGTGTTGTTGTACTTGCTATATGTTTATTAATTTTTAGATATATATCTATTTACTATGTTGAGCTAGCCTATGACACCTACGAGTACATAGTATTTGTATTGATGCTACTCTTGCACTTCTTTTTTTGAGTGCATACTGTGTTCCAAAGACTTCGATGCGACCTCATCTCTAGCATTCGTGATTGATCGATTCGAGGATGAGCTGCTCCTTTTCATGGCTGCCATAGATCTTTTTAGTTCACACATGCGTTTTATTTTTGACATTGCTATTTACTAGTATTTTTGAATTATTCTCAGACATTGTTTAGTTAGTGTTCTATACGATGAATTTGGAATCTTAGGAGATGTAATAGTTAGTTTCGCATAATTATTCTTTATGTTTTTGAGAATTTCTATTTATGCCTTGTTAGTATCTATTTTGCTAAAACTGTTTGTTTAAGGTTGGGTTAGAGGGTAATGTTCAGTTTGCCCATCAGAGAGTTAGTGTGGGTGCCACTCATGACCAATTCGGTCATGACATTGAGTTTTCCCCTACTTTCTTTCTTCTCTACTTTGTTTTTCCTCACTTGTGTTTCCACCACTATTGTCCCTCCCCTCACACTCTGGTTACCCTCTCCATCCGGTGATTCACTCCTTTCATCAACCGCCTCCGGCGACCCTCCCCTATCTGGTGACTCTCTGTACTCTGCCAACAAGGTAGGAATTCTACCATCCACACATATTTTAAATTTGATTTTTTTAAAATAAAAATAGGTTTGTTAGTTTCCCTATTTTCTAGGTATGGTTTGTATAGTTAAAATCCCCTCCCCAACTATATTTGAAGCCCTATTTTATTTGTAATGTTTTGGAGAAAATATAAATTACGGTTCAAATTTCTTGAAATTTTGGGTTCTTTTGGTTTTTAAATTTATTAAATATTATTAGCTAATGTAGTAGTTGTTAATTTTGTAGATTTATACTAGACGGATCAAGGCTCGTGCTTAGCTATTGTGCAAAATATAAAAAATTTCACCTTTGCATTACCGAGAAACAATAACAACTGAAACTGAACAATTAAATTCATTCAGAGTTTCTCTAACATGTGTATATTATTGAGAAATTTTATCGTTTCATTCCACTAAAGAAATTGGTGATGTATATATGTGAGAATACAAAAGTATTTGCTTTGTGCATTACACAAATATCAACAATACATTTTATCCTTCAATGTCTTCATCCTCAACTCATTAGCTTCTTCCATGACACCTAATATGTTAAGCTATGTCTATCCAAAGTTTCATCTGCTTTCTCACACTGACGATCATCTCCCTCTTTCTTGATCTTTCCAATGAGAAGCTAGTCCACAATGTCCTCTTGCAAGATAGCCAGTTTTATCGAAAGCTTCCTCTTCTTTAATCGTCTAGCCTTGCACTCGTCGATCTGTAGGCTAAAATCTGAAAGCACTCATAGAAGTGTAACAAGTTTTCTGAAAAATCTTCAATTAAGTTGTCAAGGGAAATGCCATCTTCCTTCGTCCACGACAGTATGGGACTTCTCATATTTGCTGAACTTTTTTTATCTTATAGAGGTGTCAATCTCCTCAGTTTCACACTTTTGCAGATGACAATTTAAAACTCAAGTAAAGCGGATAAGGATAGGAGAAAAATTGAAAGACAAAGGAGTGAACGTATGAAAGAGGAAAGAGGAGCAACACGAATGTTAATCTAGAGATTAAAACAACAATATCATAATACTAGAAATTAAAATTTTGCATCATTTAAAATTGGCCATAATATTTAACTTTTATCATGCTATTCTAGTATTTGCATACAAAATGTATTGGGTTTATGAAATGAATCTTTTTTATTAAAGTCTTATATGTTTCGTGTGTGAATCATATTATTCTATTCTAAATTCTTTCCGGTACCTCTCAAGGAAAATCTCGAATGTTCAAAAGAACAGAAAAACTAACATTCAACAAAAAAATGATAAACTCTCACAGAAATCAGTGCAAGAAAGAACGAAAAAAGGGGAGAAAAACTTACCACAATTGACAAATGCAAAAAAAATATGAATGACCTTGTTCATCCTCCTCTCTGCCATTTCTATAATAATAGAAAAGTAATAAAAGTAAACAATTATCATTCAATAGTTAAATCTTATCCAAAAGCAGAATGGTGAAAAAACAAAATGACGCCTTCGAGAAAATCCTATCAAGATCACACAAGGACTCAGTCCACCATAATAAATAGAAATATACAGTTTCTGCAAATATTCTTGCTATCACTCGTGAAAGAGAAAAAAAGATGATCAAACCCTCAATTGAAATACAAGTACGTCAAAGTAAATGTAAAGCTAAGTAACCAAAAAAAATGAATCACACGACAATTTATTCATGAACAAAGTGAAAGTAACATCATAATGTTACAAAATTTCTGTCTCAACCCAACCTACCGGGTCGTTTTGGCGCCTACTCTAATCACCTAGATAGACGAACCCTTACCACCTTTCCAACAGGTAACATGCGGAATTAAGGTAAACCTTTAAATTAAGCCACCTTTACAAATCCTGTTCAGAAATAGGCTACATAAGAAATTATAGAAAACCATTTATAATATTTAAATCCCTCCCTAGGATATAGTCTAAACATGTACAAGAGCTTCTACAAGGTGACACAAAGAGATAAAAGACCCAACATTCTCCATGGAATCAAAGATAGAAGTTGCTGGCGACCCTCATCGCCGTGAACCTATGAAACATCACCAATCTGCAACCAGAATATACCAAAAAGGTATAGCAAGAGTAGAGTCAGTACAAACACACGTACTGGTAGGCATTATCGGTCGACCCGAATCCATTCCTACCATCATATAAGAAAAAACAGGGAAAGACATGAAATAAACATTATAGCTTCCTCCTTCACCTTTAACCTTGACCCTGACATCTAGGACTTCCCAAGTCACCTTGACACGTAGACTTCCCAAGACACATTTAACCTTTACCCCAGTCAACTATCTTGACTAAATATTCAGACTTGACCCGGCTAGCTGCCCAACCAAAACCGCTATAATACCCAAGTATTACCTAATATTTTCAAGCACTTTCCCGGGCCTCTAGGATAGCTTTACCACCTGGTTATATTAACCAATAACCACACCCAGACTCTCCATCTTCCTCTATATTTACCAATCATATGCAACTCACCTAGCAACCATTGACACATTCAATGACAACAACAGAGATATATCTAAATCCCTTTCTTATCCCAAAACTCAGACCCTCCAAGGATCCTGTAACCACACCTAAGTGTTCAACAGGCTACCTAGTCTACCCCAAGACTTATCCTTATGTTTATTAATGCATTTAATCATTTACCATCATTAGTACACTTAATAATAATAAAACATGAACTTATAACCTCTTTTACATAGTCCGGACCCACCCGAATCCCCCTACACATCTAGGTGTTAAACATGACAACCCGGTCTACTCCAAGAACAACTCATAACATGATGCAACAACCCAACCTACTCCAAGACCAACTAATAACATGATGCAACAACCCGTCCTACACCAAGACCAACTAATAGCATGATACAACAACCCGGCCTACACAAAGACCAAACTAATAACATGATATAAGAACCCGACCTACACCAAGACCGAACTAATAACATGATATAACAACCCGACCTACACCAAGACCAAACTCATAACATGATATAACAACCCGGCCTAAACCAAGACCAAACTAATAACATGATATAACAGAATTCCCGATCACTCAAGGACCACCATTGGATATCACGATTCAATAAAAACAACCCAGTCCACTCACGGAACCAATACTAAGTATCACATTCAGTAAAATAACCCTGTCCACTCACGGAACCAATATCAACCAATGCAATACAATAGTCAATGAAACAATGCAAGATGCAATAAAGTAAACTCGTACCAGGCGTGGTACCCATGCCAATCGAATGTTATACTTGTACCAGGCGTGGTATCCGTGCCAACCATGTGTTATACCCGTACCAGGCGTGGTACCTATGTCAACCATGTGTTATACCCGTACCAAGTGTGGTACCCGAGCCAACCGAATGTCAACAAACCATAGTCAATATATGAACACACACAACTTGTAAAACCAACAAAAAAACCATTCAATCACTGACTGTAAACAAGAACCTAGACATTCCACACAATTTCCCTAAGCAATGTAATGTATACAATCACTTAGACATGAGTACATGAATATACACATTCACAGAAAAATCATAAGCCATCACCTACCCCATTTCCAGGTAACCGGTGAACCGTTAAATCCTGTCCGAAGACTATTCCTCGATTCACCCTTTTATTATAACATCTAACTAGCGATTTTTACCTTTTTAGATAAACACACAAGCATGCGATACACTTCCCTTTTCTAACCTTAGCAAGACCTTCGCTATGCCTCAAGCAATAAATATTCCTGAAACACCACCTAGGAGATTCATATTTCCGCTTCCTGTGCTCCCAAGCACTTTCGCGGTTCCCCAAACCTTCCTGACACGCTAGTCACTCAACCCATTATTTTATCATGATAATATGAATAATTTGAACACATAATACCAATCACAAGACCAACCATTCCGTACATCCTAGAAATAACACAACCAATCCCGAATCCGCCAGACTCTGTTCTCGGAGGCCAAAAATATGGTTTCTCTGTTTCTACTATACAACAAGTACGGAAAGTAAATAGGTCTAACTACTCATGAAAACCTAGCCTACCTGGGCACTAAGAAGCTGCAACCAGGCGTTTTTGGCTCCGTAGAGGCATTCCTGGTGGTCCTGCAGGCCCGGATCCGTGGTTTTGCATCCTTTTTACCGGAATTCCTTTCTCATTCTTGGTCTAAAAATAACACAAAGTACATACAATAAACACACAAGGCCTTCACATTACCCGAACTATACCAAATCCCCAAACCCTGGTCCACCCATGATCATCCCACCCTTTTCTAGGGCTTTCCACCTTTAAATCACCTAGTTCTATCATTTTTACGGATAAAACAGAGAATTTAACAACCTATGATCATAATAACATACTATTAACAATACCTAAGAACATACATGCTTCTAATCCTCTTCTTTCCCCAAATTCCAACATCCCTAGGTCATTCCAACCCTTCCCCAATTCCCCCCCTAGTGATTCTACCGCATAGGAAACGTATTATAGAGTTTGGGGAACGAAAGCCTTACCTTATGGAAGATTTTTGACGGAAGAATGAGGAAAAATTCCTGGAATCGCCTAGCCCTTCTCCCAAAATGAACTTGTGAAAAACTGATGTTTTGGGGAATGTTTCTACATTAAAACCCCTTCGGCCTGCTATAGCGGTCCCGCTACAGTGGTCAGTTGCTTCTATAACGGTCTTAAGCAGGTTGACTGCCCTTTGACCACCGCTATAGCGGTAATTTCCACCGCTATAGTGGTGGCCTCTATCGCGCGTGGTCGTGCTCATCACGGACAGAATGTCCAGAAATCTTCCAGTTTTTGCCATTTCACTACACACTTACTTCTCCCGATGACCTAAAGCAACCCTTTCACGTCAAATGCGATTCCAGGAATTCTACTTACCCAAATTCAATTTCGAAAAGTCCCCCGTCCTCCTCTATTTCTTGGCTATGCAAAAAACTAGCTTAACCCAAGACACCTAGTCCAATCCATACCCGGATTTTGCTAGACTCCACCTCTCTCCAAAATCGGCCGAGGCTATCCTAGCACAGAATTTCAAACTCCTAAACCCAGAGTTTTCTAACTTTAACACTTTGAACGATTGGACTACCCATAACAACGGACCTAGTCGTTACAATAGATACCAATTTACCCATCGTTCATCTCCGAACGATCTCTATAGCGGAGTGAGAGAACAAGCTCGTCCCTCAATCATATTGCTCTACCATGAAAGCGTAAATATAACCTTACGCAAACCACCAAAACTTTTGAATCCCTTGGTATACCCAATTCAACCAAAATTTTATTCACTCCCACTCTGTCAAGGAATCCTTTCCTTTGAGCTACACAAGGCAACTAGATTACCCCTCCCTGAGTGCCCAAGAAATCCAGGGCCTCGTCGAAACACCGGAGCAAAAGAAACTCACCTAATGAACAAAATAGCTTTTCCCCGCCAAGGGGGCTAGATCCCACCATGGCGATCCCCTTTCCACTTTGCTCGGAGTTCTGCTAGCCCGAACTCCATTTTGGAAGCTTCCTACGGGGTATTATGCCCCCCACATATCATAGTATCACCTTATTCCTATCAACACTATACCCCGAGAATCCATATGTCTCTAAATCATGCAACAACAAAGATTCCATTGGAACTCATCCTAGCTTGAGGTTTTGGCGACTCCCGTTCTAGGGGAAAAGTCTATCCGGGTACTTACACCCCAACCAATGGTATGGCGAGCACACCCTCACCACTAATGATCATCAATACTAACACAATTAAATAATCTCCCTCACAATACAAGAACATGAGCAGTGTCCCACATTACTCAGTCAATCACGGGTCATCTATCAAATTCTACATGAGTGACTATTCCCACCAATGGTCAATCATAATTTTATCAACATCTCGGGCTACCATAGCTACCCTTTCCTTTTTATCAGACATGGGTGATAAATTCCCATCAAATATCTTATATGCATACTATATTAGCTATCTGGACGTTTACCTTGCTTCACATAGCAACTCATAATGTAACCATTGCCTTTAGATGCCCCGGGAATGAAATGAAAACAAAGGAAAGCAGGGAAGGCACTCTACCCCGCGCCCTTCCACTATGGTGGTAAAAATCCCACTATAATGGGATCGTCGTAGCGGTCTAGTCCCACTATGGCGGTCCCAACGGTAACAACCCAGAAATTTGAAATTTCCAGCAAGTGTATCCTTCACCTTCCCCGGTTACCATTGTCTAGTCCTGTAATTCCCGCCATGGTCTTAAACCACCCTTAGGACCATTCCTGGCATGAAACACATCATAATTCAGCATAAAATATTATCAATCACAAAGAGTTAACACTAGACAATTGTTCCCAACAATATTTTCCCGCCATTACACACTAATAACTCCTTTGTTCCCATGGTTCCCAACCAAGTCCCGACAGTCCTGAAACTGAATCTTCCCTAAAGTCACAGTTCCTAATCCCTTTCTCTTACCATCTATACCAATGATAAGTTTATACCCGAATGTAAATGCAAACCATTCCAATTGGGGACTACAACAATTTATCACTAAAACAAATCACAAACCTTTAAGTAAGAATAAATTTACTGAAGTCACGATCAGGAGTTATCACAAAAGAAAATTTTCTTGAAACAATCCCCGCTATCAAGCAATGATAGCCCCTTTTCCCCCTTAGTTCCCAACTAAGTCCTGACTGTCCTGAAATAGAAGCTTCCCTACAGTCGTAAATCCTTTTTCCCTCACCATCTTAACCAATGATGAGTCCTTTCTCGAAAGTAATATTAAATTTTACTCAGCACACATAGTATTTTATCACCAACAAAATCATACCAATTCAATTGATGACTACCTTTAGACCAACAATTTCACAGTAAGGAAACCAATCACATACCAATCAAGAAATCATACAAGAACTGTAACACACAAATAATTCGATTTCAGACTACAATGAAATCAAGTCACCTAATTTACTCTCTATTCGTCCTATGGATGACCATTAACCGATCATCCATGTCTTACCATAACTTCCTCTATTAAGCAATAATAGCCCTTGTCCCTGGTACTTATTTACATACCAACCACTTGAAACCTGAGTTCCCATAAGTATATATATCATTTTCCCTTATCATTTTTACCAATGATAACACCCTGCCCCGCATTTAGCATACTGTTTTCCACTTGAATTACAAAACAAGAACTCCTTCAATTATTAACACATAACCAAGTTAAGACTCCTCGCCAACCATAAATTTCAAAGTAACTCAAGTAACTACACACCACACAATCGCGGTCATTAAAATAATGCAATGCATGCAATCACGAGTCTCAAGCTCTAACACTCAGTCAAACCAATTTTATCACCTTTCATTCGCTTCATGGATGACCGTTAGCCGATTCATCCATCTTTTACATAGCCTCGCAGGACAGATACCAATTGGAACCTTTCTTGTTCAAATTTCCCTTGCTTGTTTGTCATACCCAGAGTCCAATGACATCCTTCACCTTGTTGAGATACCAATTGGACTCAACATACAAGTAAGTAACGAAACCGCACGAAAAGGAATGAAAGAAGAGAAGTGTTTCCTAGAATGCTTCATAGCTTCCCTAGGATTAGATGTGTACGTCTACACACCAATTTGCGGGACTCTATTCGACATTTTGCTCTTGTACTGGGAGATCGGTAACCTAGGCTTTGATACCATTTGTCATAACCCAACCTACCGGGTCATGCCTGAGCCTACACTAATCACCTAGATATACGAACCCTTACCACCCGTCCAACAGGTAACATGCGAAATTAAAGTAAACCCTTAAATTAAGCCACCTTTACAAATCCTATTCAGAAATAGGCTACATAAGAAATTATAGAAAAAACTATACAATATTTAAATCCCTCCCTAGGATCTAGTCTAAAAAGGTACAAGAGCTTCTACAAGGTGACACAAAGAGATAAAAGACCCAACTTCCACCATGGAATCGATGACAGAAGTTGTTTGAGACCCTCATCGTCGTGAACCTATGAAACATCACCACCCTGCAACCAGACTATAAATAAAAGTTATAGCAAGAGTAGAGTAAGTATAAACACACGTACTGGTAGGCATCATAGGTCGATCCGAATCCATTCCTACCATCATATAAGAAAAATAGGGAAAGACATGAAATAAACATTATAGCTCCCTCATCACCTTTAACCTTGAGCTTGACATCTTGGACTTCCCAAGTCACCTTGACACATAAACTTCCCAAGTAACATTTAACCTTTACCCCAGTTAAATACCTTGACTAAATATTCATAGTTGACCCAGCTAGCTGCCCAACCAAAACCGCTATTATACCCAAGTATTACCTACCATTTTTCAGACATTTCCCAGACCTCTAGGGCAGCTTTACCACTTTGTTATATTAACCAATAACCATGCCCAGACTCTCCGTCTTCCTCTATATTTACCAATCACATGAAACTCACCTAGCAACCATAGACACCTTCAATGACAACAACAGAGTTATATCTAAATCCCTTATCATCCCAAAACCTGGACCCTCCAAGGATAGTCTAACCACACCTAAGTGTTCAACAGGATACCCGGTCTACCCCAAGACCCATCCTTATTCTTATTACGCAATTAATCCTTGACCGTCATTAGTATACTTAATGACAATAAAACATGAACTCATAAATTATTTTACATAGTCCGGACCCACCCGGATACCCCTACACATCTAGGTGTTAAACATGATAACCCAGTCTACACCAAGACAAACTCATAACATGATGCAACAACCCGGCCTACACCAACACCAACTAATAACATGATGCAACAACCCGTCCTACACCTAGACCAACTAATAAAATGATACAACAACCCGGCCTACACCAAGAATAAACTAATAACATGATATAACAACCCAACCTACACCAAGTCTGAACTAATAACATGATATAACAACCTGTCTTACACCAAGACCAAACTCATAACTTCATGTAACAACCCGGCCTAAACAAAGACCAAACTAATAACATGATATTACACAATTCCTGGTCACTCAAGGACCACCATTGGACATCATGATTCAATAAAAATAGCCCAGTCCACTCACGAAACCAATCCTAAGTATCACATTCAGTAAAACAACCCGGTCCACTCACAGAACCAATATCAACCAATGCAATACAATAATCAATGAAAAAATTCAAGATGCAATAAAGTAAACCCGTACCAGGCGGGGTACCCGTGCCAACCGAATGTTATACCCATACTAGGCGTGGTACCCGTGCCAACCATGTGTTATACCCATACCAGGCGTGGTACCCGTGCCAACCATGTGTTATACCTGTACCAGGCATCGTACCCCATCCAATCGAATGTCAACAAACCACAGTCAATATATGAACACACACAACTTGTAAAACCAAAAAGTAAAACCGTTCAATCACAGACTATAAACAGGAACCTAGACATTCAACACAATTTCCCTAAGAAATGTAATGCATACAATCACTTAGACATGAGTACATAAATATACACATTCACAAAAAAATCATAAGCCATCACCTACCCCATTTCCAGGTAACCGGTGAACTATTAAATCCCGTCCAAAGACTATTCCCCGGTTCACCCTTTTTATTATAACATGTACCTAGCGATTTCCTTTTTTAGATAAACACACAAGCATGCGACACGCTTCCCTTTTCTAAACTTATCTAGACCATCGCTAAGCCTCAAGCAATAAACATTCTTGAAACCCCACCTAGGAGCTTCCTATTCCCGCTTCTTGTGCTCCCAAGCACTTTCCCGGTTCCCGGTTCCCCGAACCTTCTCGACACGCTAGTCGCTCAATCCATCATTTTATCACGACAATATGAATAAGTTGAAAAAATAATACCATTCACAAGACCAGCCATTTCGTACATCCTAGAAACAACACAACCAATCCCGAATCTGCCAGACTCCGTGCCCGGAGGCCTAAAATATGGTTTCTCAATTTCTACTATACAACAAGTACGAAAAGTAAACAGGTCTAACTACTCATGAAAACCTAGCCTACCTGAGTGCCAAGCAACTCCAACTGTGCAGTTTTGGGCTCCATGGAGGCATTCCTGGCGGTCCTGCAGGCCCGAATCTGTGGTTTCATGTCCTTTTTACAAGAATTCCTTTCTCGTTCTTGGTCTAAAAATAACACACAGTACATACTATTAACAACAAGGCCTGCACATTACCCGGACTATACCAAATCCCCAAACCCCAGGCCACCCATGATCATCCCACCCTTTTCTCGAGCTTTCCACTGTTAAATCTCCTAGTTCAATCATTTTTACGATAACCTATGATCATAATAACATACTATTAACAATACCCAAGAACATACATGCTTGGAATCCCCTTCTTTCCCTAAATTCCACCATCCCTAGGTTATTCCAACCCTTCCCCAATTTCCCTCCTAGCAATTCTACTGCATAGGAAATGTATTACAGAGTTTGGGGAACGAAAGCCTTACCTTAGGGAAGATTTTTGATGGAAGAATGAGGAAAAACGCCTGGAATCTCCTAGCCCTTCTCCCAAAATGAACTTGTGAAAAATTGATGTTTTGGGGAATGTTTCTGCATTAAAACCCCATCGGCCCGCTATAGCCATCCCCGCTCTACTATAGCAGTCCCGCTACAGCGGTCGGCTACTGCTATAGCTGTCTTAAGCAGGGCGACCGCAGTTTGACCGCCGCTATAGCGATAATTTCTACCGCTATAGAGGTCGCTGCTATCACGCGTGGTCACGCTTGTCATGGACAGAATGTCCAAAAATCTGCCAGTTTTGGCCATTTCACAACACACTTGCTTCTCCCGATGACCTGAAGAAACCCTTTCACATCAAACGTGATTTTTGGAGTTCTACTTACCCAAATTTGATTTCAAAAAGTCCTTCGTCCTCCTCTATGTCTTGGCTATGCAGAAAACTAGCTTAAACCAAGACACCTAGTCCAATCCATACCCAGATTTCCCTAAACTGCACCTCGCTCCAAAACTTGTTGAGGCTAGCCTAACCCTCAGAGTTTTCTAACTCTAACACTTGGCACGATTGGACTATCCATAATGACGGACCCAGTCGTTAAAATTTGACACCAATAACACAATAATTAACATGCATATGCAGTATCAAATAAGAAACCACTTAAATATCCATAAACCAAAAGTTCTAAAGAATCCAAAAAAGTTAAGAAAGATCTGGAATATGAAAGATTTCACATATTTTAGTTAATAAACTAAAATTTGTATTCACCAATAAATAAAGGTTTAAACCTTCAATAGATTAAAGGACAAAATCAAAAAATTTAAAATAGATATAGCAAATTAGAAAGACATGCAGTGAAAAAGGGAAAATCCCTATAGTAGAAATCATACCGGTATATAAAATGAAGAAGCTATTGAGATCTTGAGAGTGCGTCCAAGGTTAGAGAATGGATGGAGAAAAGAGAAGTAGTACTATACTCACAAGAGCAATAAAGTGGGGTAGTACTATGAAGTTTGGTACACGTGTTCATAGTATAAGGGAAAAGGGATTCAAAATTTAGTGGGTACACGTGTTCACACAGTTTACAGTACAATTCAGAAATCATTTTATACAATCTCTTAATCAGCGCTCGTCCCACACCTTCTTTGCTTATAAAATATAGAAATTAGATTTATATAATTCAATTTGTTAATTTGAAACTTTAATTTAAATTCATCATTTTGTTAATTTTGATTTAGAATATTAGGTTCTCGACATTGTCAATTTGTGAATATTTTCTATTTAAGTGTGAATACCATTGTTAATTGAAATTATTTTGAAACCTAAATATAATTCCAATTTCCAATAAATATATGAATTCAAAAATACAATTATTAATATAATATGCAATAATTTCAATAAATACAAGAATACCAATAAATAAATGCAAGAATTTCATAATCACAACTCCAATAATTACAACAATAACATAACCATAATTAAAATTTAATTATTATTATAACATGAAATAATTAAAACCAATATTAATGTAATTTATAAATTAATCTAAGTTTATACATAGTCTAATTTATTATTAAATATCTATATATTTTTAGTATTTTTATAGATGAATCATCGTGGTAGATGTATGATATGAATAATGACAGTCGTGGGGGCATGAGAGATGACTTTGTTTAAGGTATTAATGAGTTTATCACTCATGCAATGTCACTTTACCTTTTTTCAATTTAAAGGGTTGATTAGGTATCCTTGTGTGACACCTCAGAAAAATGAACCAGCTATTGAATCCTGAATCCAACGAGTTTTCTATATTATTCTGCAACTATAAATAACCACGGGTAGAGTCACCGGTATCGTAGCTCAGACGGCCCGTGGGGTGCCCCGTGGGAACCAAACAGTTGGGTGTGCTAGCTGCCTCAACCCGACGGGCTATCACAACGGGCATCGCAGGTGTGACGGCCTGTGGGACCCTACCAATGAAATGGACTAACCACTCCTCCCCATCACCCAGTTTCCCTGAAAGATTAGGCCACGGGCGTCGTGGGTGCAACGACCCATGGGAGCAAGCCGTCAGAATGATCCAGAGCTCTTTTCCCTTGTCCACATTTCCCTCGACGGGATACCCCACGGGCATCGCAAGCGTGATGGGCCATGGGAGCTCATTGTTGAAAGGGTCCAGCAGACCTCAACCAATGTACCCCTGCCCGATGCCTTGGCCGATGGGCCGTCATGGGCACGACGCCCATCGAGTAGCCTGTGAGGCGGCCCAGTTTCCTGAAAATTTTCATTTAAGTCCCAGGAGTATTTTAGTCATTACCCACACTTTTAACTCCTAACTGAGGTCGTTTTTACTATTTTAAGAAGGGTTTTCACCCTTATTATCCCAAGTCTCTTCTAAATCCTTCATTCACCTCTCAAGAAGGAAAAGAACTCTCTCAAGCTCAAGGTCCCAAGCTTCAAGTCCAGGTCTCCTAAATCTTTTCAATTCACGTGGGTTATCTTCACCTAAGGTATGTGGGTATTGAACAATGGGTTACTCTCACCCTTGTGCTAAAATTCCCCAACTCTTATCTTGAAGTATGAATTTATGAAATTAGAGTTTTGATTTAAATTTGGGGAAAACTTATGAAAGCTGTTTCTATGTTTAAATTCATGGTTTCTAATTGAATTTACATGATTTGTTCATGATTACTTTATTGGTTTTAGAAGCCCAAGTATGAGGATTGATTTCTAGCATGAATCCATGAAATTGCATGTTTTCAAAAGAAACTTGGCATGATTAAATATCATGGCCTTTATGTATTTATGAAATTGCATGCCTAATTCTTCAAGTACGAATTTAGAAAGAAAAGCATGTTTTGAATTATAGCTATGCCCAGTTTTATGAACTATGATATAAAAATTTACATGATGCTCGATGTGTTTTCATGCTTTATGAATAAGAGTTTGCATGAGATGGTGCCACTATGAAATGATGAGCTATATGTGCATGTTTTGGGAGTAGTATTTAGCACCGAGCGATGAGAGTTTGATTACCCAAATCCAGAAACTACGTTGCCAGCGTAGGTTATGAAATGATTTGTGCCTAATAGGCTTATGAGAGTGGATCCACATATTTACAAATGGTGTCTTGTGTCCTAGCGGGCATTAGGGCAGCTTTGCCAACTAGGGTTATATAGTTGGGTATGGTGACTCGTTCCTTGGCAAGGTTAAAGTTAGCTTTGCTAACTAGGGTTATATAGTTAGATTCCATGTAAGCTCACATGGTCTCATGTCGGTTATAAGAAACTCCCTTATGTATGTTTTCAAGTTTTCTAAGATTTATGAACTCTTACCTTAAAGTTTCGCTTTACTTCATGTTTTATCTTTCCATTATGCTATTTACTCATGATACCCTATTATGTATGGATCCTGTCTAAGTACGTTTTTAAAGCATGCTTGTATCTTATTTGTGCATTGCCCGTATACTCGGTACATTTCATAGTACTGACGCATTTTGTGCTGCATCCTTTAATGATGCAGATTCAAGTGTTCCTTCTCAGATTTGTGGCTAGAGTTCCCAAGCTACTTACTCCTCCATCTGTGGGTGAGTCCTCTTAGGTTGAGGACTAGTCATTTTCTTTGTTTATATTGACTTTATGTCCGTACTTCGAGTTAGCTAGGGTCTTGTCCTAGCAACTCATTATGTTATGATTAGAGGCTTTCAAACATAGACCATATGTAACCCTTCGTGGGTGTCATATCTCTTTTGACTCGACCATCTATCTTATGCTATTATGTCTTTATCTTTGATGCTTCCTCTATGTTTCCTTTATGTTTGCTTGAAAATGCTATGACCAAGGGTTAACTTGGGATCCTTGTGATCCTAAGTCTCGTGTTACGTCTAAGGGGTAACCTCAGGGCGTGACACCTTGTATAGGTTGCAATGGTATGAAGTACTTTAAATTGAAAGTTGTTAAGGTTCATATTTAACAAAATGGATTTAAGAATCGATATTATATGTGGACTGATCATGGAGAGTGATAAGTTGGTAATCTACCAACTTATTGAGCTTTTAATCATGAATTATTGCTATGTTTTGATAAGATTTAGAAGTTCTTAGGGCCTTTATTGATATGAATGCAGGTACTCTTGGTCAAAAGTAGAAAACAAGTAATTGGACCCAAATGAGCTAAAAAAGAGTTGAAGTGTGAAGTTGTTCAAGAGAGATAAAGATCCGAGAGGTGCGGCCGTCGTGCGACACGTACAATGCTTAGTGCGGTCCGCACCTCCCTCCACATAAAGATAAATTAATGAAGAAGAATCTTCTATGGGGTGCGGCCACCGTGAAACACACACAATACTTGGTGTGGTCCGCACCCTACTTCGCACAACACTCGAAGTTTGGCTGGAGTCACTAGTCTGCTAGGACAGAATGGTGCGACGCGCACAATGATGCACAACTCCTGAGGGGCATTTTTGTCCACTTTTATGTGACGGATTGGGAATCTTCTAAAGCCCAATTTAGGCATAGTTTTTTAGAGTTTTTAAAAGAGTTTTTTGAGTATTGAACAATTTTTCTCTCCCAAGGAAAGATAGAGGTTTTCACTCCATTCTCTCTATATTCAACCTTAGATTCACCACTATTGTACTATTGAGCTTGAATATTGGTTATTATCTCCATTAATGAAAGAGAAATTGAACTACCCAATTGGTATCTTCTTTATTTCCTTTAGCATGAGTGGCTAGTCTCCTTGTCTAGGGGTGTGTTGATGATGGGTATTTGAAATTGGATATGGGTCTTTCTTAATTGTATTTAAAATTGATAAATTTAAATGGGTCTAGTGAATTATTCATGTTTTAACTCTAAAATTAATGGTTGCAAATATTGATTGAAATTACTTGATTGTGTTCTTGCTTGAGAAAGAGGTTCATAATTTTGGATGAGAATTCACTAGTGGGTACTTTGGATTTCCATTTAGATTAAGGCTAGAAATATCTCAATTCACTAAAAAACACCCATTTAAGAGTCTAAGCTAGAAATAGTGTGACTTCCCCAAGCTAAAATTGGTTAGTTATTGTTAAACCATGGTGCTTGAACAAATACCATCAGAAATATGATTGTTAGATCGAAAGATTGACATTCATAATTAAGACCAATGCTATCCATATCGTTTAACAAAAATTTGTATAATTAAGCGAGTAACTTAACCCATGCTTGAATCCCATCGGATCACATCTCTAGTCATCCTCTCTTTTCATACAATCCCGTATTTACTTTATTGCTTTGCTTTTTATGAATTGTGACAGATTTTCCAATTTCCCCTCTTTTTACTTTTATTGTTATTTGAACATTAACTCTATTAGTGATTGATATACGAAAATCTCATAGGTGACTCTACTATTCTCTATGGGATCGACCGCGACTCCCATCAATAATTATAAATTTTATTTTTCTTAATGATCGCCTTCACCTCTGTATGGAGAGTTTTACTTGAGCGTTATAAAATTGGCTCTGTTGCCAAGAAATTAGTTTTGAGTAGCCTTTTTGATTGATGTTTAAAATCACTTTGCGAGTTGTTGTTCGTTTTTTACTTCGTTTGTTGTTTTTGTTTGTTGATCAGGTCGCCCATGAGTGAGGTGGGCGACAATGAAAGTGTTGAAGGATTCATAGATGCGGCCCCTGAGATCAAAATTTAAGGAGGAGTATGTGCAATCCTCCTACCTCCTATGGCTGGGAACGCGGTGTTCGATGTCACTAGTACCATGCTCCACCTCATACAAATGAAGGGGTTATTTGGAGGGGCTGCATATGAAGATGCCAATAGTCATATCCCAAATTTCATAGAAATTTCCAGAACTTCATCTTGCACAACATCCCTCAAGAATCTATTCGGCTTCACTTGTTCCCTTTCTCTCTCACGGGAGAAGCCACAACATGGTTAGAGGAGATTCTGGAAGGGTCAATCACCTCGTGGAATGGTCTTGTTGAAGCATTTGTAGTAAGATTCTTCCCTCCCTCAAGAATGATACAACTAAGGGATGAAATCACTAACTTTTATCACTCCAAGACGAACCATTGCATGAGGCTATTGTTGTGCCCCAATCATGGATTCCCAGACAATGTAATCCTCCAAAAAATTTATAGGGCCTTGATTTCAATGAACAAGTCTATAGCGAATAACCTCGCGGGTGATACCTTCATGGACCAATAATATGAAATTGCCTCAGCTCTTCTAGAAAGAATGACCAATATGAATCATGCTTGGCACACGAGGGAGAAAGATGTACCCGCAGGGGTGACCTTGACTACGTTGACAAATGAAATGTGTCGCAAGGATGAGGAAAGAGATAAGACTATGACTAAAATGATGATGCTGGTTGATTTGTTGGCTAAGCACGTAATGGGGGCTGGAAATTCTAAGAACGTGAATTTCGGGACCACTCCTGAGCTGAAAGCTAGTTATGAGGAGGTTTTTACTATTATGGATGGGAAGATATGTTACTTGTCGGTGGGTTCTATACTGAGGTATTATCTCCCGAGGTACGAGAATCAAGGTTGGATAAAGGATAAAGAGCGAGATAGAAATTAGAGGGATTGAGAAAAAGATGGTGATAGGTACAAACACTGGAGTTCTAACCCTTATGTACCTCCAAATAAGGCCGACACCTTATATCAAACTGCCGTGAGCAACCCCAGTCAATCAAAGATGGAAGATATGTTGTCATTGGTCTTGAAGAAGGTAGAGAGAATAAATAGTGGGGTAAATAAGCTTAAGATCAAGGTGTCAATGCTTCACCAAATGGTGAGCTCACACTCGACCTCAATCAAGTATCTCGAGGCACAAATAAACTAGTTGTCCACCCAAATGAATCCTCGAATGAAGGGGACACTCCCTAGTGACACCTTCGCAAATTCGAAAAATGATGGCCATGTAATGGCTATTGCAACTAGGAGTGAAGGAGTGAGTGGTAAAGATTGAAGAATGAGGTAATATTATTGAGTTGCGACATTAAATCAAGCTCTTCGTGGGAGGCAACCTAAGTGTTTTTACTTTGTTTTTGTTACCTTTTGTTGTTTTTGGTGTGTTTGTAGGAATAAATGATGAGGAAAAATGATCAAGTGGAAAAACAAGGCAAAAAGGGGACGTGTGAAAGCCCGTGCGGTCCGCAGAAGCCATTGTGCATATTTCATGGGGCACCGCAACCCAAAACAGAGAACTAGAAGAAAAATGTCAAGTTGGAGTTGACGTGCGCTGGGTTGTGCATTTCGCATGAGCCATTGTGCGCATCGCACCTCTAATGCACCACCAAGCAGAAAGTTGGGCAAAGTTTCAGCATAAAATTAGTTGTTGCAAAGCGACATGCAATGCACACAAGGGCTTGTGCAAATCGCACATTGCGATACACCAAGGTAAGTTTTTAAATTGTGTTGACCTACTCATTGACTGACCCAACCTGATGACCTTTCTTCTTCTTTTCCTCTATTAAAACTGTCACCTTCCTTCTTTTTCTTCCTTATTCTCTTAAACTTCCAGAGCGTGGACTTTGGTCTAGAGAGACCTTTGGTCAGGATCTAGGAGCTTTTCAGCTTGGAATTCTCTCTCGTTTTGTATTTTCAGGCCAGTTGGGCTGGGTTGGTTGACTTTGGTCAACATTTGGAGAAGACATCCTCGGATGGAAATTCTGTCAGTGTAGTTAGCTCTGGAATGCCGAGTTTGGGTTAGGTAAGTGGTTGGTTCGGGTTCTGGGTGACCCGGACTTATTTTGGGTGTTTGGTTAGTTGTGATAAGTGTTGACTTGGGTCAATATTCCTCTGAGATGACCTCGTATGGAAGTTTCATCAATTTTATTGAGTCCAGAACATCGTTTTCACTTTAATAGCACTATTTGTTTTTGAGTATCAGGTTTCAATTGTGCTTGGAATGCCTCATAGAAGTTTTTGGCTGTTGCTAGTTTTTCTGCCTCTGGTGGCCTTCAGCGCGATCGCGCTCCCTTAGCACGATCACGCTCCCTTAGCGCGATTGCGTTGTCCTGTGATTTTCCTTCAACGTGATCGCACTCCGTTAGCGCGATTGAGCTGGTCTGAGTTTTTACCTTTAGTAAGATCGCACTCCTGTAGCGCGATAGGGCTGGTCTGGGACATTTCCTTCATCGCGATCGTGCTCCTTTAGAGGCATAGCGCTGACCAACGACCAGCAGCTATATAATTCTTTGGCCTTCGTCTTCCAAGCTCATTTCTCACACTCTTCCCTACTCTAAACTCAATTTCATCTCTACCAAATTGCTCTAAATCAATTCTAAACCTTGGGGAGTTGATTGTTCCTGGATTTTCCGTTGCCCTTCGTCTCTTAGTAAGCTTCTTCTTCACTTGGATTTCCTAAATTCCTCCATTGTTGCCTTCTTTCTAAAGCTTGAGTTTTGTGGTAGTTTCTGCCCATTGAGCTGGTGCATGTTCGTGGGAGTGAAATTTTATCCATCTTGGCCTGAAACTCCATCATTGTGGTAAGTAATTGTTGCCCAACCTCCGTTTTATTTCCTGGAAATTCCACCTTTATATATTGAATTGAGTGGGCTGTTTTGAGCCCCAATTGTTGTCTGTTTCTGCTTAATTTTTGAGCATGTTATCCCGAGATAGTAAGGAACACATGTGGTTTTTTTGTTTCTAGTTTTGGGTTACGAGGAGCATGGGCCCGTTTGTGACCCAGATTTTGATCCAGCTAAAATATTAGCAATATGGGTATCGTTAGTGTTGTTTTGACGTGTAGATTATTGTGTATATAGTGGTTTCATGATTTGGAGCTTCCCGGAGGAGTTCGTCCCTGGACGATGCCATCCCCCTATTCGTCGGACGACAGGTAGGTTATGGCTTCCCCTATCTAGACTCTGCATATATAGGATATAACTGCATTAATTAACATCCTTGAGTGGGTTGTTATAGGTTGGTACCCAATACCTTGTCCGCTTTGTTCGTCCGTTTAATTCATACGTTGTTTGTAGTATTCGCGTAGTATTATATATTACCCCTTTGGTCCTGTGCGGCCTTATATTGACTCTGGAACATAGATGGTGGAATATTTGGGGAATGTCTCCTAGTCCGGGACATAGAGATTACCCTTTTAGGCTGGTTATGTCTGCTGAATAGTTGTTGGGCCTTTGCAGGGCTGATAGGAATTATTGTGAGCTGCTGGGCTAATTTTATATTTGTGTGCGAGCATATCATCCCTGAAAAAGGTTTTCCCCTGCATGTTTTACTATAGTTTTGGCTGTGAGCCACTACAGACGATTTTCCTAAACTTGCATAGCCCCAGAAGCCACTATAGAAAAGGGGATTTTGGATGATTTCACACTGATTTTATTACTGGTACTAGTCTCTAACGGGCAGAGCACCAGACTTGATTTTATTACTGATACCAGTCTCTGCCAAGCGGAGCACTAGACTTGATTTACTACTGTTTTATACCTGGGCATACCGCGGGCACCTTTTAAGAGGGTTAGTGAGACTTTGATCAATGATTTAGACCCGAGCACACCCTAGGCACCCTTTGAGAGGGTCTTTTGAGATTACTACTACTGTTTTGGACCGAGTTTGATTTCGGGCATGTACTTCAAGGTTCTGATTCTCTGAGATTTTGTAGTCGTTACTGTATGTGGTCAGGGATATCCATGGGCCCTGCCATTCCAGTACCTGGCCAAAGGGCTGAGCATGCCGGAGGAGGGGTGTACGGTGTAGGATGAGGTATAGCAGGCACGACCCACCATGGGTCCTCCTGCTAGTGCACCGGGCGTGCCGGGAGAACTGCATAAAGAGTTACTATTACCAGTTCCATCATATCATTATCATGTATATTTCACCCTTGTTTGTTGTGTGTTTAGGGTACGCTCCGATTGTATGGGCGGCCAGAGGGTTTGTTTCCACTTAATTGTGTTCCTCAGTTATATGGGCGGCTGTTGGGAATGTAGGTAGATTATATTTACTCTTGTCTTAATATAGAACTTGTCTTGGTATTCGGTTCTTGAAGGATTAGTGATGGTTGGCCTGTTGAGGCTCCGGTTGTGGGATTTTTTATTATTGAGAGGAATAGGAAGTCCTATCTTATAGAGGCACTTTTATGTGGTCTTCTGAGCAGATTGTGAGATTCTTGCTCCATTTTATGTCGGGAGTTGAGAGGTATCTCTCGGTTATTGTGGGTTAGATATTCCATCTTGGGGTTGTACTTGTGAGGTGATTTCCTGATTATGCTACCATGTGATTAGATTGGTATTATTATTTCCTTACACCACTTGATTTCATTTTAAGTATGTTGGACTACTTTTCGTCTTTTCCTTTTACTTGAGATTACCGGTATACCGCTATTTTATCAACTTTCTCTCTCCCTCTCTCTTTACTTACTTATGTTGTTGTGCAAGGACTCCAGGTGTGTTCTCCTTTCCTTCACCTGTGATTCTGTGTGACTATTCTCTATGCTGGCATGTTTTACTTGTAGCTTTTAGTTGTCTACTCTCTGTGCTAGCTCCGTGTATCTCCTTTATTGCTTCAGTGACTGTTTTCTTGATATTTGTTACTTACTATTTTTATATCTTATATGCTCTCAGTCAGCCGATGATACCTACTGAGTACCAATTTTTTTGGTGCGAATACTACACTTCTGCACTTTCTGTGCAGATATTAGTTGAGTTTCTCCATTGATAACATTGGAGACTAATGCAGATTGTGGATATCCGAGACTAGGGTAAGCGCCTGACGGTCGAGGTGTGACCGTATCTCATCTTTTGGCACTGTTACTCCTTTTACTTTCGGAGACAAATTGTATTGTATTTTGTTACTTCTAGCACTTCTAGCACTTCTACTCTATTAGAAGCTTCTGTACTATGGATACCAAGTCTTCGGGTTGGTGTAGCTTCTTTTATGTATATATTTGAGTTTTTCTTTCGCTTGTCTACCTTTACATTCTGCTTCTTCTTATTTCTGTTTGTTGGTGTATTTTGGTTAGGTAGTAGCCCATTACTAACCGTTCTGGGCTATGGGGATTGGTTCGCCTACTGGGAGGTTGTAGGTGCCATTATGACCTGAGAAATTGGGTTGTGACAGCTTGTTATCAGAGCTCTAGGTTCACCGATGTTGTGGTACAGAGGCAAGTGTCTAAGTAGAGTCTCGTGGATCAGTACGATGACATCTGTATCCTATCTGCGGGAGGCTATAGGGCATTGTTAGGAAAATATTCATCTTCTTGGCTCCTTATCATGCATTTCTAGATTTATTGACTTCTAATAATTCGGTTGTTCATTAATTTTCAGGTGCCTAAGATGACTTCGACATCGATTGGTGTTGAGGCTTATGTTCCTGCTGCTTCAGTGCTTCCGTCAGTTCCAGGACCTCAGAGTGAGAGTTTACCACTTTAGCTAGTGGGTGTGGGGCCAACCCAACCTCCGATTGGATTTAAAGTGACCTCAACTCTTCAGGGCACCGTGGCTAGGACCCTGAGTCCTCCGGTGAATGATTCAGCACTGGGTTCTTTGAGTGGTGCTTCAATCAGGGTTGGGCTTCTAGTTCTTCAGCAGGGTTGTTTGTCAGTATTGGAGTATAAGTCTAGGTTTCATGACATGGTTAGGCGTACTGCTATGGTTGTACCTTCAGAGTTTGATAGGGTTCAGAGTCTTGTGGGAGGTTTGATTCCACCGCTCCGTTTGGCGACCGAGAACTTAGCTACAGTTGGGACTACCTTCCTTCAGGTAGTGGATCATGCTTGGGCTGTTAAGGGTTTGTGTTGCAAGGCTTACAGAGGTAGTGCTAAGAACCATCGTCGTCATGATAGTTTTCGAGGTTCCCAGACTCGAGGTAGGGGATTCTCTCCTAGAGATCGGTTCCATTGTTTCTTATCTACCTGGCCATTTTCAGTTGCGCCATGGGTTCCAGAGGGTGTTGGTACAGATTATGTTGAGCATAGTAGGCAGGGTACATGTCATGTCCCTCGGGATTAGCCTTCATAGTGTGCAGGCTGTGGTAGCCAGTCAGGTCCGGTAGGATCATCCGTCAGACTCCACTTGGTAAGGTTTGTTATTGGTGTAGGGAGCATAGGCACTTGGTTAGGTATTGTCTCGCGATTTTGCCTCCCAGTCAGCAGGGTCAGTAGGTGTCATCTTTTAGGGCTTCAGTGCCACCAGCCAGAGGTGGAGTGCAGGGCAGTAGGGGTGGTCCCCAGATGGTTAAAGGTGGCTCTCATTTTGGTGGTTCAGGTATCTATCCAGAGTCAATAGGCACCATGCATCGGAGTAGAGCTTCTTTGGGTTGCTATGGTTGTGGGGTGATGGGACATTATGCTAGAGACTGTCCTCATTGAGGGATTACCGAGAGGCCTCTTAACCCTCCAACCTCATTACTAGCCAACTCCAAAACAACATATTATATTTGACTAGTTTACATGTTGAGACACCCCACACAGGGTAAACACATAATAACTTTTACTTTATTTCATTTGAATCAAAGATCCAATTAGCATCACTAGTACAACAACAAGTCCACTATATAACATTATTGTTAGCACATTCAACAAATACACTATAAATAATTTTAGACCTAATATTTTTTAAGATTAGTCCATAGTTAGACCCCGTCAATCTGATGCTCCTCTTGGTAGGCCCGAGGTAGAGGTTCCTTATATCATTGCTCCAGTTTAGGCTTTTGCTACCTTCGGCTTACGATAGTGCTGCCCGTATTATGATTCTTTACCATATACCATTTATTTGCTTATATGCCTGCTTGCTACTTGTTTAGTAGTTTTGCTATCTAAATCGTAGTATCGATGTGTTGTTTTATTGGTAGTTTATTCTTTAGTAGTGGATGATGGTGAGTTAGCCTTGTGAGGTGTTTTACCCGGAGTTGTATATGATGAGTAGGCTTTGTAGAGATCGCTTCCTGTTTGTTGTGGTTCTAGGCTTGCTTTGGGTCTTCCTTTCTTGCGGTGCTCGATGGTTGTTACCTAGGTCGTTATCTAGCGTGGCTAGAGATCCGTGTGTTGGTCCTATGTGATCCTGGTAGTCATACCGGAGTTGAGATTTTTGGCTTAGTTAAGAGATTTCGATTATGCTAGTGTGCATAGATCTGTTTGGCCTCTCGAGTGTTTAGAGCTGACCTCTTTGTTGATTAGCTTAGGAGGTTGGCAGGTATGTGGGTTGTTCCCATTTTCTCCTCCAGTTCCTTGTCCATTGGGTGTTTTGTTGTATCCCCAGTTCCAGTTGGAACAAATCCTAATCGTAGTTCTCTGGATGAGCTCTTGATGTTAGCTTTGTGTTTGGGTTTTGACTTTGGCACTTCCGACTAAGTGTTGACCGTAACCTCGTGGTTGGGTTGTATTCATAGCATTTTGGGTGAGTCGGGCATCCGGCCCCTTTCTCTCCTTCCTTGTTGAGTTTTGACAATGTAAGTTTTGTTGCTAAAGGAATGGCTCCAGGTTCTTACTTGAGAAGGAAATTGTAAGGTTCAGTATATGCTACGGAAGGATTTTTGTTTTGTTGAAAAAGGAGGGAGATGACTCCTTTTTTGTGTTTATTTGTCCTAGTAGTTGACTGAGGTGGTGATGAAGGTTTGCTTTGGGATTTTGTGTTTGTGATTTGATTCAGCCGGCTACACATTACAGTGCATTTTCCATCGATTGGTTTGGGTTTTGGTAGCAACGGCAGTGTTGGCAACTTGCGTATTCAAGCCTAGTTGGCTTGGGTTATTAAAGGTTTATTGGCAGCACACGGGTTCGACAAAGGCCTTGTTGGTAGTTTTGAAAGCTGGGGTTTAGAATCATAGCTTGGCTAGTTGCATCAGATGGTTCGTGGAAGTTTCTATTTGGTTGCAGCATCCTAGTGCTGACATGCAGTGGGTGTGGGCAAATTACCTTCTTTACTTCAGTTGTGGATGTGGCTATTTGCTTTGGACACCTAGTCCTTGGCTAACCTCTACAAGAGGCGGGATATTCCTGATTTCAGCAGTGCTCTTCATTGTACGAAGCTTCTTCCTTCTTAGTTGGAAAGATGTTGTGGCATAAGTTCTAGAACTAGCGTTGGTGTATTGTACATTGTCAGGTTGTGCGAGTTGAGACTAGTGAGGCCATTTTGAATTCTGATGATACGTAGATACTGGTAATTACCTTTATTTGCCGAGGATTTGAAAGCTTGTTTAGTTAATTCTTCTGGAGTTGTTGCTTATGTGGGGTTCCATTTTGGTTAGACTCGGCCAGTATAGGCTAGCTGTTTGTTATGATATATGCTTCGAAATGATTGGTTGTGTGCAGATTCAAAAGAGCGGTTGATTCGAGCCAAAGTGATGAGTTGAAGTTTTATGCAAAATTTCTATGGCTAGATGGCAACTTTGAACCCCTGGCCCCTTTTTCCTTTGCCTTCGGTGTGTTTTGACTTGATACTCATGGCATGGTGAACTTCTTCCCGAGGTGAGCTTGGTAAGATGACTTCAGCTCAGAATGGTGTTCAAGTATTCGGAGGTGCAGCGGTATTCTCAGAGTTTGGAGCTTAGCCGGTGATTTTGAACTTCGTGGTAGGCTTACCACACTCCTTGATGAGCTTGATTTTGGGTTTTTTGTCTGTTGGGCAGGTTGCCCTAGTTCCTTCGCCTCCAGTTGACTTAGATTTGGTTCGATTCAGCGAGGTTGGTTTCATTCTATAGTTTGGAGGTTCTCCATCAACACAAGGTATTCATATATGCCTCTTCTAACTTTGCCCTTCGTCTCTTGGTAAGCTTCTTCTTCACTTGGATTTCCTAAATTCCTCCATTGTTGCCTTCTTTCTAAAGCTTGAGTTTTGTGGTAGTTTCTGCCCATTGAGCTGGTGCATGTTCGTGAGAGTGAAATTTTATCCATCTTGGCTTGAAACTCCACCACTGTGGTATGTAATTCTTGCCCAACCTCCATTTTATTTCTTGGAAATTCCACATTTAATTCTTGACTTGAGCAGGCTGTTTTGAGCCCTAATTGTTGTCTGTTTCCGCATAATTTTTGAGCATGTGATCCCGGGATGGTAAGGAACACATGTGTGTTTTCATTTCCAGTTTCGAGTTGCGGCGCCCACGGGCACATTTGTGACCTTGATTTTAACCCGACTAAAGTATTAGCAATATGAGTATCGTTAGTCTTGTTTTGACGTGTAGATTATTGTGTTCATAGTGGTTTCATGATTTGGAGCTTCTCGGAGTAGTTTGAACCTGGATGACACCGTCCCAGCAGCTATTCATCGGATGATAGGTAGGTTATGGCTTCCCCTATCTAGACTCTGTGTATATAGGTTATAACTGCATTAATTAACATCCTTGGGTGGGTTGTTTTAGGTTGGTACCAAAGACCTTGTCCGCCTTGTTTGTCCGTTTAATTCATATGTTATTTATAGTATTTGTGTTGTTTTGTATATTACCCCTGTGGTCTTGTGTCCTTGTATTGATTCTGGAACATAGATCGTGGGATATTTGGGAAATGTCCGCGAGTCCCGGACATAGAGATTACCCTTTTAGGCTGGTTATGTATGCTGAATAGCTGCTGGGCCTGTGAAGGGCTGATAGGAATTATTGTGAGCCGCTTGGCTAATTTGATATTTGTGTGCGACCATATCATCCATGAAAAAGGTTTTCCCCTGCATGTTTTACTATAGTCTTGGCTGCAAGCCACTACAGACGGTTTTCCTAAACTTGCATGGCCCCGGGGGCCCGTTTTTAGTACGGTTATGATACAAAAGGGGATTTTGGATGATTTCACACTAATTTTATTACTGGTACTAGTCTCTGCCGGGCAGAGCACAAGACTTGATTTTATTACTGATACTAGTATCTGCCGGGCATAGAACTAGACTTGATTTACTATAATTTTAGACCCGATCACAGCTCGGGCACCTTTAGAGAGGGCTATTGAGACTTTGATCACTGATTTAGACCCGAGCACACCCCGAGCACCCTTTGAGAAGGTATTTTGAGTTTACAACTATTGTTTTAAACCCGGTTTGATTCCGGGCATGTACTTCGAGGTTCCGATTTTCTGAGATTTTATGGTCATTACTGTATGTGGTCAGGGACCTCCATGGGCCCTGTCATTCCAGGACCTGCACAAAGGGCTGAGCATGCCAAAGGAGGGGTATATAGTGTAGGATGAGGTATAGCGGGCACGACCCACCATTGGTCCTCCTGTCGGTGCACCGGGCATGCCGTGGGAGGTGCATATAGAGTTACTATTACCGATTCCATCATATCATCATCATGCATATTTCACTCGGATTCCACCCTTGTTTGTTGTGTGTTCAGTGTACCCTCTGGTTATATGGGTGGCCGGAGAGTTTGTTTTCACTTGATTGTGTTCCTCGGTTGTATGGGCGACCGTTGGGACTGTAGGTAGATTATATTCCCTCCTGTCTTTTTATAGAGCTTGTCTTGGCATTCGGTTCTTGAAGGATTAGTGATGGTTGGCTTGTTGAGGCTCCGATTGTGGGATTTTTGAATATTGAGAGGGCTAGGGAGTCCTATCTTATAGAGGCACTTTTGTGTGGCCTTTTGAGCAGATTGTGACATTCTGGCTCCATTTCTTGTCGGGAGTTGAGTGTTATCTCTCGGTTATTGTGTTAGTTATTCCATCCTAGGGTTGTACTTGTGAGGTGATTTACTGATTATGCTACCATGTGATTGGATTGGTATTATGATTTCCTTACACTTGTTGATTCCATTTTGAGTATGTTGAAATGCTTTTTGTCTTTTCCTTTTACTTGAGGTTATCGGTATACCACTATTTTCTCAACTCTCTGTCTCTCTCTTTACTTACTTATGTTGTTGTGCAAGGACTCCAGGTGTGTTCTCCTTTCCTTCACCTGTGATTTTGTGTGACTATATTCTCTGTGCTAGCATGTTTTACGTGTAGCTTTTGGTTGTCTACTCTCTGAGCTAGCTCTATGTATCTCCTTTATTGCTTGAGTGACTATTTTTTTGCTATCTATTACTTACTATTTTTATATATTATACGCGCTCAGTCGACCGATGATACCTACTGAGTACCCGTTGTTATGGTGCTCATACTACACTTCTGCACTTTCTGTGCAGATATTGGTTGAGTTTTTACCGTTGATCACATTTGAGACTCGTGCAGATTATGGATATCCGAGACTAGGGTGAGCGCCTGACGATCAGGGCTTGACCATATCTCATCTTTTGGCACTGTTACTCCTTGTACTTTCAAAGATAAATTGTATTATATTTTTTTACTTCTAGCACTTGTACTCTATTAGAAGCTTCTATACTATCGATACCAAGTCTTGGGATTGGTGTAGCTTCTTTTATGTACATATTCGAGTTTTACTTTCTCTTGTCTACCTATTCATTCTGCTTCTACTTATATATGCTTGTTGGAGCATTTTGGTTAGGTAGTAGCCCATTACTAACCATTCTGGGATACAGGGATTGGTTCGCCTACTGGGGGGTTGTAGGTGCCATAATGACCTGAGAAATTGGGTCGTGACACTCTCTCACACCAAATCTCTCTACCGCCGCTCACCACCTATCACCACTATCGTTGCTCCAGTCAAAAAGTTGGGTCTCCATTGTTGGCCTTCAAAAAGCTTTAATTTTTGCTATCCTAGTTCTAATCTTCACTTGTGGTAAGTTCCTAGATGTTAAATGCGTATTTTTATGATGATTGGGAACTTATATTGTGAATCATGCTATTTTATTTTTCCATGTTAATTTTGGGTAAGATTCGAATATTTTGAGTCCCCAATTTTAGGTTATATTGTTGATTTTGCTTAGGATTAACATGGTAGAACTTGATGTTATGATAATGCATGTTGTTTGTGATAATCTTTAGCCTTAAAAATCATGTTTTGGGTGAAGTCTGAGTAACCCACTTGTGTTGGTGCATGATTTGGCCCTATGATAGATTGGGTGATGTCATTCTTAAGGGAAAATCATCATCTTTATGAGGTTTTTGTGAGGACTTGATGTTTGGAGCTAAAAATTGTTACTACTATTGTGCCCATGTTCTATGTTGAATATCTTGGTGTATATATGATGTTCGTTAGGCGGTATGAAATTGTTAGTTGAATGAATGTGCCTGCTGGTTTGCAATTGAAGGCTTGATGTTCCCAGTTATATATGGGGTAACATCCTTCTTAAAGTAAATCATTAAGCTCTTCTTTTGGTTGAATTATGTGTGGAAATTTTGGGGAAGTCTGAGTACTCGGATGATTTAGTTTGGTCATAGCATGATTTGCCCTATCGTTAGTTGTTGGTGTTGTTGCTTGGTGTCAAGTGCTTACAAGAAATTAAGAAACCAAGTAGTTCCAACTATTTCCTTATGCGTTTCGCATGCGATGCATAGATGTTGACTTGCAAAATGCATAAGGCATCGCACACTATGGATAAATGTTGTCAGTTCACTGGTTTGAGGGGCAAAGCATGGTGCGATGCGCACTTTGGCTGGTGGGCACTGCACTAACTTTTGCACCTCAGAGAAGAAATCACTACAAGTTTCTATTAGATCATGCAAAGGCACGTGCGAAGCTCACAATTCTTGGTGCATTTCGCACGTGGTTTGCATGAGCCATCAGTTACCTATTTTGTTTTTCTTCTTCATTTCATTCCATTCCTTTTTATTAGTTAATTTCTTTTAAGCTTTTTTTTAACATATGTCAAAAATACAAAAAAGATTTTTATTTTATTTTGAGTAGTTACAATCTCCATGTACAAACTATGTCTTCTAGCAGGGGAAACACAGGGCGCACTCCAAATAAGCTATCAGCTGTGGAAGAGGCAAGACTTCATCTATGACTGTGATAAGAAAAGAACCTTCAATGAGGAGAAGAGCTTCAACTTAGCAGCATACGAGGAGGATCTACCCAATATCCACAAAGAGTTTACTGACCGAGAGTGGCAACCACTCCAAGATGTACTCTGAGGGTACTATGAGGAAGTAGTTTGGAAATTCTTTGCTGCCTATCAAGCCACGCAAGATGCCAAAGTGTATAAGGGGAATGTGGAAAGGTTCCTTAATTTTTACTCAGTCACCATTCGGGGCAAGAAAGTTCGCATCACTCCAGCTGACATAAATGCCATTTATTAAGGTAAACCAATCGAGCCTGCACCTGCTCTCTTGACTAAGTTGACTGCTGAACCAAAGCCGTATCAAGAGACTGCCCATACTCTTTCTCCTAACACTCAGATCTAGACCACTATGAGGGGTGATATTCTGAGGAGGACTTTATACTTTGAAGCTAGTCTCTGGTATGACCTTGTTTGCATCCGATTCCTGCGATCGTAGAATGATCAGAAGATATCCCAGGATGGAGCCATTTTGATTGCCGCAATTGTGATACGGGAACATGTAAACTATGGGGAAATTTCAGCCATGGTAATAAGGAGAAAAACATGCATGAGTGGTGATTCTTTCCCCTTCCCGGTGCTTATTAGCAAGCTTTGTGCTAAAGTCGCTATCCCCTACTTCAGGTGTGACAAGGTTACAAATACATTTGGTATGATTTACCGTGATAAGAAACCTAACAAGGATGCCCCTCAGTTCAAAAGGCGCATGATGGATCCCTCAGAGGAGGTTGAGGTTGATGATTCTAATGTTGAAGCACATGATTCCTCTCCTTCTCTGGCAGCCTTAGAAGCACCTACCCCAACATCTAGTGTACCTAGAGGGCCATTGACCATTGAGTAGCCTCCAAGACATAGTGGACAAGACCTAGAATCAAGATAGAAAATTGAATGACTTAGCGAATAGGATGCCCGGGTTGATTGGCAAGGTTGTGAAGAAGGCCATCAAAGGAGTGATGGACAACATGACAAAACTCTCCTAGAGATTGGATGTAAATGAGGGGTCTTTCAAGGCAATCCATAAGGATGTTGACAAGGCTAAGGGGAAGGCTCCGGTTGAGGATGCAGATTTGAGTGCCATGCCTACACCCTGGCATACTCTCGGTCCCTTGGATGACTTGCTTGCAACTTATGATGATGATGAGGCAGAGCTACCTGATGTGGCCGCGTAGCTACTTGATGATCAGGACCCAGAGTTTTAGCCGGTTCTCATAGAGTCCACAGTCATTTTACACTCCCGAAAGAGTGGTGCAGGCACAGTGCAGAGGCAGCGGATGATGATGAGGCATAGTCCTCCCAGGGAGTTATTGCACCCTTCCCTTTCTTGATTGAGCTTAAAGCATTAAGGGAAATTCTTCTTTTATTGGGGGAGGCAGTGCTTATTTGATATTGCTTTTGGTTTTCCCATCTTGGGCTTGGATATATTTTTTTTCCATTCCCATGTTAGATAATCTATTTTGCCCTTGTCAGGTGTGTTTTGGATGATTGTGACATTGCCCTTGTCGGGAATTTTATTTATTTAGTTTTTTTATTAGTGCTTAAATGTGCCCTCACCGAGCTTGATGTATTTAAATTTTGTTTGTGTTGCCGGTTTGGTCTTACACGGTCCTATTATTTCACTACCCATGCTTTGCAATAGCGCTAGTGCCTAAGCAAAGGCTTTTTTTCAAATCACTCATGAGTGCTTAATTTAATAATCTCCTTGTTAATAGTAGAGTAGCAATAAACTCTGAGAGTTTTGTTAATACCATGGTTCTTTTCGAAGGAGCAAATATTTTCTTTATTTTTCTTTCCTTTCTTTTTGTGTCAAACCGGGTTGGTATTTCTCTATGATAGATAGAGAGGCTACTTTCTTAAGTGAAAATGCTAAGTTTTAGTTTTAATTTGAGTCCGTGCTTTGCTTGTCCGAAAGTGGACCCACCAAAAAAATTTCTTGGCAAGAAGTTTTTGAAAATTTAGGAAAGAGGGAAAATGAATTTTGAGAAAAGCATTTTCTTGTCATGATTTGCACACTCTCATTTTGGCTTGACCGATTCACAAACTAGTGTGTAATAAACTCAGAATAGGTTGTCAAAAGTCATTTGTCCCAATTGATTTTGAGACTTATATTGGTAATTCTTGTGATGTGATGCCTTGTGTGGTGAGGTTATTCTTTGATTTTTGTAAATGTGTGTCGTCTAGAACTTTCCCTGAATGTAATTCAAGGAGAAATCCTAGATGTAACCAAGCTTGGAAGATTATCCTAGGCCCTTTTTAAATAGCCACTTCACCCAAATGACTTCCCTTGACATTGACCTTAGTGAACCCCTTTGAGCTTGTGACCTTTCTTTGGCACCTTGTTATGACCTTGACCTTTTTTGGAACTTCTATTCTTGCACCCATCCTCCCTAGTGGCTCGAAAGTTAAACATAGTCTAAAAGCCTAAGTTTGGGGGGGGGGAATTGAATGATAACATAGGCAAATGCCTAAGTTTGGGGGTGTATGTACTCAATGTGGAGAAGAAAAGGAATGTACTTCAAGTACAAGGTAGAACCTTATGTTGAATTGAAAATTTCTCCAAAAGACCAAATGCAATGAGCAAAATGATTTGAAAAGAATTAGTGCTACCAAGTGAAGGTTATACAAGGAGGTTGAGTGATCAAGATTGAAGGGAAAAGCTTGGGTTGTGTGAGGAAGAAATAAGGTGAAGTCAAAGTTCGAAAATGTGAGCAGTGTTGAAAATGATAACAAAGAGCATTAGGGAGATTTAGTCACTTGAGCCAAATGCAATCCTCACCTTAGCTCTAGCCAATATAGTAACCCACAAGTCCTTTGTAATTCTGAGCTTGGTCACTCTACATTAGTGGCGATTTACATAAAGGGAAAGCATATGGTTCGACATTTGTGCACTTGAACTTTCTTGAGAGAGTGAGAGTCTCTTTGGTTCTCTTATAATCCCTTGTATTGTGAATTGCATGATTGTGAGTGGGATTACCTCTTATGGTGAGTGGCATCACGCACTCAAATTGAAACATGAATTCTCTATTTCAATTGAGAGGAATGAATGAAACAATTTGTGTGGTGAATCTCGAAAAAAATCTTGATGGTCCATGCCAATGACTTGAGAAGCTTAATCTTGTTTTGAATGGTAAATTCCCTATTTTTGAGTGAGAAATGAAGTCCTTTTGATGAATGTTTTGAAATGATCAATTGCCTTGAGAATGTGGTGGTCCAAATTCATGATATAAGCATTGTAGTTGAGTCTTTTGTTTGAGTTTTTTTGTTTTTTATTTTTCTTAGTTTTCATAATAGACTAATAATTTGTGCTTTGATTGAGTTTTAGAGCATAATTCATTCCTTAAATTGTGAGTATCTTGCTTGAAGGCAAGTAATAATTCAAGTTTGGAGGTTTGATAAGTCGGTAATCTACCAACTTATTGAGCCTTTAATAATGAATTATTGCTATGTTTTAATAAGATTTAGAGGTTCTTATGGCCTTTATTGATATTAATGCAAGTACTCTTGGTCAAAAGTAGAAAATAAGGAATTGGACCCAAAAGAGCTCAAAAGGAGTTGAAGTGTGAAATTGATCAAGAGAGATGAAGATTCTGCCAAGAGGTATCGCCTAAATTACACCTCCAAAAGAAGTATAAAGTGGTCAATGTTCAAATATAGAACCTAACCAAGGTTAGGGTCGATCCCATGGGGAATATGGTAGGATCTCATTCACTTGTGTGTATTCACGCTCTTAGCCATCTTATTTCCCTAAAACAAGGGGGGGTTAAGTAATAATTAATGTTTGTAAATTATTAAGTAACAAATAATCAGCAAGTATCAATATTATTGTGATTCATAGAGAAGATGGACTAGGATTGTATTCCCCATGAGTTCATAACGTTGTAGGCACAAGTTGTACTAGTAAACTATTTTGGTGCTTAGCATGCAAGATCGGTAAGTTAGGTTCACATAATGGTTGGTCCCCTAGATAGATAAATTTCACCATGCAACTTGGTTCGTCTATGGGTGTATGCTTTACTAACCCTTACCTTTGACCCAAGATTAGCTATTCTCGGACAAGGTCAAGCTATTAGATGAGGGTTGATAGCCTCAAATCTCTGTTGTAACCGACCCTTTTTCCATTTGTTACCTCCTTGGTTCGGCAAGTAAGAATAAGGTGAGTTCTAATATTGGCCACCGTAAAAAAACAATCAAAGTGAAGGGAAGAACAATACATGCATAAACACCATCTTAGAATTGCTAAGTACTTTGCTTACTTTATTAATCCATCATGGTTACCACAACTCTAGTTGTGGATTTAGCTACTCATGTTCATAAGTAAACAATGAGTAGTTGTTGAAGCATTCATGATCATATACTTACAAGAAGAAATAAAGAAATTCTAAAACCTGAATAATTGAAGAAGAATCAAGAATCAATGACCTTGTTAATCTCTCAAAACCAAGAACAAATCAATACCAAGTGTTTATGAATATGTTTCCTATGAAATATAGAGCATAAAATCTAAAAGAAAACCTAGGAAAAGTATTTATAGACATCACAAATCCTATCCTAAACAAACTAGAAGAACTGGAATCGGCATAGATCATGACTAGGTTGATGATCCATCATTTCAGATGACGGTTCATGGTTTGCTAAGGCAAACTGTGGTCCTGGAGAGTCAACATTATCTGTTATGGGAAACCACAAGAGGAACCACGAGTCATGAAATCAATATATTGTTCATTGAATGACTCATGGTTTTAGACTCTATTATTGTACCTCTCTGTTCAATAACCACGATTCCAAAAGGACTGTTCGTGGTTTAGAATTATGATCCGTAGAGTGACTTATGTTCCCTGCTCTCCTTTTTTCATATATGAAGGTTCACTTGTTCTACGAGTAATAGGATGGGTAGTGGTTTGGAACAATGACTCATAGACTGACTCATGCTTTTCACGTATATTTTACACTCCTACTGAACTTTTTCCATGACTGATAGCACGGGTCCGTGGTTCTGAACCACAGGCCATCAATCCTCTTGTAATCCCTGTAGCCATTACTTTTTAGTATAAATTTCAGAACTTTGTCTATAGAACCAGTTCACCTGCACATTTAACAAAAACCATTAAATCTACAAATAAAGTGCTAAAGAACATGAAATAATCCAACATATTAAGCGTCAAAAGTAATGTTAATCCATGACAAATTAGTGCAGCCAGTGTGCGATTCACACAATGCTTAGTGTGGTCCACACCTTCCTCCATATGAAGATAAATAAATGAAGAAGAATCTGCTAAGGGGTGCGGCCGCCATGTGACATGCACAATGCCTGGTGTGGTCCACACCCTACTTCGCACAACACTCAAAGTTTTGCTGGAGTCACTAGTATGCTGGGCAGAGCTGTGTGACACACATAATGAGATGTGTGAAATGCACGTCATGATGCACATCTCCCAAGGGGCATTTTTTCCCACTTTTATGTGATGAATTGGGAACCTTCTAAAGCCCAATTTAGGCATAGTTTTTCAAACTTTTAAAAAGAGTTTTTTTGAGTAATTAACAAGTTTTCTCTCCCAAAGAAAGATAGAGGGTATCACTCCATTCTCACCATCTTCAACCTTGGATTCACCATTATTGTACTATTGAGCTTGGATAGTTGTTATTAGCTCCATTAATGAAAGGGAAATTGAACTACCCAATTGGTATCTTCTCTATTACCTTTAGCAAGAGTGCCGAGTCTCCTTGCCTAGGGGTGTGTTGATGATGGGTATTTTAAATTGGGTATGGGTCTTGCTTAATTATATTTATAATTGCTAAATTGATATAGGTCTAGTGAATTCTCCATGTTTTAACTCTAAAATTAATGGTTGCAAACATTGATTGAAATTACTTGATTGTGTTCTTGCTTGAGAAAGAGATTCATAATTTTGGATGAGAATTCATTAGTGGGTACTTGGGATTTGCATTTAGATTAAGGCTAGAAATAGCTCAATTCACCAGAAAATACCCATTTAAGAGTCTAAGCTAGAAATAGTGTGATTTCCCCAAGCTAAAATTAGTTGTATATTGTTGAAACCATTGTGCTTGAACAAAGACCATCAAAAATATGATTGTTGGATCGAAAGATTGACATTCATAATTAATACCAATTCTATCCATATCGTTTAACAAGAATTTGCATTATTAAGCAAGTACCTTAACCCATGCTTGAATTCTCTCGGAATACATCCCTAGTCGTCCTCTCTCTTGATACAATTTCGTATTTACTTTATTGCTTTGCTTGAATAGCAAATTATAACAAATTTCCCAATTCCCCGATTTCCCCCCTTTTTAATTTTAGTATCATTTGAACATTAACTCTATTGGTGATTGATATACGACAATCTCATAGGCGACTCTACCATTATTTATGGGATCGACCCCAACTCCAGTCGAGAATTATAAATTTGATTTTGCTTAACGATCGCCTTCACCTCCGTATGGAGAGTGTTACTTGAGAATTATCTGAGAGACTGTTGAGGTGAATGATATATTTTGTAATTTGGCTATAGGTGAATGTAGTAGTTCTTCACATGATAGAGTGAACAAAATAGTTAATAATGCTTTCGGGATATACTACGGGGTGAAACCTGATAAGTTGGTATTCTACCTACTTATTGAGCTCTTAATCTTATACTTTTGCTAATATTAAGTGGGAAAATAGTGTAAATGATACGAATTACTTCTATTTTAAGGTCTCTGTGATTTAGAAGTGTTCGGGAAGAATTTAGATAAAAACAAGTAAAAAGGAAGATATTCAGAGAAGCAAGTGACTGGCAGCAGCACAAGCCTTCGCAAACGCGGTGCCCCACATGCGTACGCGAAGGTCAACTGAAGCAAAGCTCTGCGAATGTAACCCACTGACCGCGTACGAGAAGGTCAACCAGACAATGACACTTCACGTACGCGGTGGACCTTCCGCATAAGTGAAGAATGAAAGCGGAGGTAGCTGGATAGTTTTGGAATTTCACACATTTGGAAACCCCAATCCATAAAAAAGACTCCCTAGTTGATTGGAAACCTATCTTTGGCCAATCTTTGGACTTTTGGCAAAGCTTGGAGAGCAAGTTCATCAACCAACACCATAGGAGTGAAGATTTGGATGCTCTTTATTGTAAAATCTTTAGTTTCCATTCTTCAACTCTTGTTCTTAATTGCTATTTTATTGGTGTATTATTGACTTGAGACTTGGGTTTGTATTAGAGATAATACTTGTTTGGATATTGAATCATATATAGATTTTGATTTTGATTAAATATTTGGGTCTATTGAATCCTCCATGCTTGAATTTATAGTTAATGGTTATAAACATTAATTTAGCATTCTAATTTGGGTTTTTTCTTGAGAAAGGATCACCCTAAATTCGGGAAGATTCAATGGTGTGGATTTGGGGTTTCCACTCTAGATCAAGGCTAGAAATAGTTTGTTTGCCGGAAACTCCCATCTAATAGTTGGGGTTAGAAATAACCCAACTCACCTAAGTTGATTTGTTGGTTATTGCTCACTCGTGGTGATTCGAGAGAACCCATGAGGATTGTTTCTTGATTGGTTGAAAGATGTTTAAGTGCACCTTTAGCCAAGACTGCCATGTGTTAATCGGGTGCAAGTCTTGTGAATTGAGTTCCCATTCCCAAATCTCCCTTGTTATCCTTGCTTGGTGAAAGCAAGGTGAAAGCCATTGATCAATCTATCTTATAGTTATTTTTCTTTATCTTTTGTTTTAGTCTAAAACCCCCCTTTTTAGATATCTTTTCCTTTTTATTAATTGAACTTTAATAAGTTGCTTAGATTCTTTATTAGCTCGATCTACATTGTTCTCTTTGGGTACGACCCCAAGATCCGTTGGGAATATAAATGTGTTTTGCTCTGACGATCGCAATCACCTCCATTGGAGAGTGTATTTGAGCATTATTAAAAATAGCACAGTTGCCGGAGAACAATTTGGCGTATTGAGTTAGTTTAGAATTTGAGTCTACTTACTCTAGTTCAATTTTTGTGAATAGTTGTTTTTATTTTATTTGTTTTTATTGTGCGGAATGATTCCTTGGAATCTCAAAGTGAGGATGTGATGAATGAGGCAAGTTTGAAGGTGGAGACGCCTAAATCCGACTCCAACCATTTTTTGACCTTAAGTTTGATTGAATAGACGAGAGTCAAAGTAATCAAGCTTTTGGAAGACCTTGGAAGGAGGATGGATGAAGGTCTATCTGGTTTTAAGTTTGTCATGGAAAGAAGGCAAAGCGACCTTCCTCACTTGAAGGCTAACAAGTGCGAAATGAAAAATCAAGAGATGGCCTTCTCATGTTCAAAGCTTCACCCCGGGATTGTCACCGAAAGTTTGATTCAAGTTTGGGTTGAAGGTTCAAATCTTCCAAGTGGAGATCCTAATGGTGAGGTAGCTTGTCTTGCGCTGTGACGTTAAATTGTGTTCTTGATGGGAGGCAACCCATCATTTTTATGCTTTACCTCACTTGTTGTTTCTTTTTGGTTTGTCTTTAGGTTCCCAAAGAAATGAGAGGAGGAACCAAGTGTTGAGAAGCACTAAAAATACCTCTGAAAAACATGCTTTTCGCACATGGAGGAATGCTCGTCGCACATGCCATCGCACAAGCAAACAATGAATTGAACAAAAACATGTGCATGTGCGAACGTGATGCTTTTCGTACATCAGAAAGTACCTGTCGCATCTGACTTCGCACATAGTAAATAGCGAGTTAAAAGAAAATGCAAAAATCTATTCCAGCAACCTTCTTCGTGAACGCAGTGAGCCAGGTTCGTACACAATGACCAAGAAAATAGCAAACCTTCACGAACACATTGGACCAGTAGCGTACGCGAAGCATACAGGCAGTTACAGGTAAGTTTAAATGTTCAAAAATTTAGAAGGCCCTAATCATTTTCTTCTCAAAACAAGGATACTTTCTCCTCCTTTGGCACACAATAATTCCATCAAGATCTTCCATTTGTTGCTTTAACAAGTGCAATCCATCATGTATGAACTCTGCCCTCCTTGTATCTTTAAATGGTTTCCTTTCTTCCACATCTTGATGTGTAAGAATTGGGTAATGGCATTCTTGGTTGAAACTCCTCTTGCTTTAAATCAACTTCTATTTGTGCTTAATTGCTAAATTATTGGGTGAAATTGATTGAGGGTATGTCCTAAATTGTGGGACTAAAAGTTGGTGTTTAAATTAGTTCTAAAAACTTGGGAGATAAAGCAAGAACTGCTTGTCCCCCATGTGTTTGAGAAAATGCCTCAAAGAGGATGAACTGGGCGAATGCACTAACCTTCACGTTCGCGGTCACCTAGCTGCGTACGCGAAGAAGGATACCTAGCAGTGACAAAAATAGTAGCTTCGCATAATTTGTCTCGGATTTTTTTCACCCATTTCTTTGGCCTAAATGCCTCATAATACATTGTTTTAAGTGTCTTCAAGAACTTTTAACATGTTGGTTTGTTTTGTAGGTACTTTGATAAAAAACATAGCATCCAACGATAGTGACAATGAAGTTGAACATATTCTGGATATAGAAATGGAGGAGAACTATGATCCGGATAGATTTCTATCGGCATCATGTGAGTGACGGTATGATAAGCTCTTATCCAACCCATTCATTAGGGAGAAAGGAATCAACATGGATAAAGTTTAACAGAAAATGCCAGACTTCTATAATAGATTGGTGGACCATAGATGGATTTGCTTTGCTCCTCCACCTATCAAGGAAAATCACACAGTGGTCACAGAGTTCTATGACAATGCTTTGACCACTGACTTCAAGTGCACATTGGTCACTACCGTTCAGGGTGTCCAAGTGAACTTCAACACTGAAATCATCAATGCACTGTACAACCTTCTGGATGCTGACAATGAGGTTTATATTTCAAAATCAAAAGCAGAAGGACACTAGTGGTTGGTTGAAAAGTTGCACGATGGGGTGACTCCGAATTGGTTGACCTCGCAAAAGAGGGTTGATTCGCATGAGTTCACTACAAAATCCAAATATTGGATTTCAATTATCTGTGTGACGATCATACCATCCTCTTATGACACAGATGTGACCCCTGACCGAGCATTAATTGTTGCAGCCTTCATTGATGGCATAGATGTGAATGTTGGGCTCCATATTATGGCTCAGATGGCAGAGGTATCTAGTGGAAGGTCGAAAAGCCTTTTCTTCCCCTCATTGGTGACTCAGTTGTGCTATGATGCTGGGGTGTTGCCACGCTCGAATGAAATTAAGAATAAGCCATCAACTATGATCCACCCATTGTTGAAAAGGGCCCCAGAAGCAAAGCAGAAAAAGAGAAAGATTGATGTAGCTTCTCCAACTTTCGAAAAATTTATCGAGTCTTTGACTAAGCCTACTGGTCCTTCTACCATTGCATCTGGATCATCTCATCATGTGGGACCATTACAGTTTGGGCCCTATCTCATGTGCCACCTCTCTTGTCAGATTCAAGGAGAGGATGCACATGTTCAGCAGTTGTTGGCTGGATTATCTACTGGCTCAGTTGGAGCTGACACACCTGTAGGTTCTGAGTCCCCTCCATCTCTTGCCAAAGTGGCCACTGAGCAGAAGTTGATCAATGGGCGCCTGAGTGCAATGAATACCCACTTGGAGCATATGATCCACATAAAAGAGAAGGTTGAAAAGTGCCAAAGGAAGTTCTGTGAGCATGAGAACAAGAAGAGCAAGTTCTTGAACAAGATGATGGATATATTTAAGTCCTTCCATGGATCGGATACACACCAGGATTGTGATGATGAGGATGAGGAGAGACTTGAGTTCCCCTCTTCCTCCAGTTCAGACTAATAAACCTCAGGGAGCCCCCTCAAACTTGTTTCTTATTTTGATGCAGTGAGGGCACATCCCTATCTTAGTTGGGGGTGGCGTGTTAGACCGTACTCTATCTAGCTTAGCTTTATTTACTTTTGGATATTATTATGCCCTCACTGGGCTTGTTTTGTCATTTTAGATATTTTTGTGGCCTTGTCGGGCTTGTTTTGTTTGTTTATATATTTGTGTGCCATTGTCGGGTGTGTTTTGTGGATTTATGCCCTTGTTGGGTTTTGGTGTTTCTGTGGAAGAAGTTGATGGTTTAGATATTTATCTTTCTTTGATCATTTTAGCTTTTTTTGTTATTTTGTAGTTGATATGTTGATTGTTGTGAGCCAAGGGAAGTCTGAGTACCCGCTAGGCTAAATAGAACTTGTCAGAGCCGAGAATTTAGAAATGCACATGTTGATGTGCAAACTGCACGAGCTTCACACATGCCCACTATTTGGCCTATACGTTGCACGTGCGACCCGCACATTGACATGTGTGAATCACATATGCCTTATGGTTGTGATGGTTGGGTTGATCCTCCTTATGTAGCCATACAAATTTAGATAGATGAATTATCCCAATGATGGACTGAGTGACGTCATTCATAAGGGCAAATCATTGTCTATTGAGGTTTTGGTTGCGATTGACTTATTTGGTACTAATGAAGTAGTCTTGCATGCTAAGTGAAATAAGCATAACCTTCAAAAAAATTGTGAAAAGTGCATGGCAAATAATGATGTTTGTGACAACCCCTTTGATCTTTTTGTGACTCTTAGCTCATTAGCATTGATAATATAGATTGGCTCCTATTTGTTCTTGTTTAGGAAGAAAAAATTGATCATTCTTGAATCATTCGCATGCCATGTGTGGTGAGGTTTAGTTGAATAATTCTTATGCTTGCTTGTGTTAACTAGAACTTGCCCAGTTACTCGCCATCTTTGTGATTATTGAAGCCTACTTAGCGTTAAAAGCCACCATTGCACTTAATTTGAATCATTAGTCACCCCTCTTGAACCTAATACCTCTCCTTTGGCAACCTCATTACAAGCCTTGAACAATTTTGACAATGAATTCCTCTCTTGAATCCCTCCCTCCTTGAACTCCACATGTCTGAAATCGAGGCTAAAAGCCTAAGTTTAGGGGTTGATAAAGGTACCTTGGAGGAGTGCTAAATGATTAAATCATGGTTTGCTACTTAATAAAAATTGCCAAAAAGAAGGAAGAAAGAAAGCAAAATGAAAAGCAAAGAGGAAAAGAAAGAAAGAAAATCCTCCAAAGTGAAGAAAATGATATAGAATTGGGGCTTCAAATAAAAAGAAGTGAAATGGTATCGCGTGTTGAATGAAAATGAAAGGAATGGACTTGGTTTCGAATTGAAAAAGTTGTGTAGAGTTTGAGGAGGATGTAGTCAATTGAATCCAAATGTGAATCCTACTTGTCCCCGAGCCTACATTACAAGCTTAGATAAGACCTTTGAGATCTCCAACCGATTGTTCTTGAGCTAGTGGCAAATGAAAATAAGGGCAAGTCTATGGTTGATACTTATTAGCACTTGAACTTCCTTGTGAGTGTGAGTATTTTTTTATTTATCCCTTGTGATTGTCTTTGTACATAAAATGTGTTTTTGCGACTTTCTTTCTTATGAGGGCATGCAAATTAGGATAGTTGGTGACATTGATAAACTCCAAAACTATGAGTCAAAAGAGCATGTTTGGTAAGCTAGTGGTTTGAGTCATATCTTGAAGATTGGTTGCTATCACTTGGTTGTTCTTAGAGTTCCATTGCATCCTTGAATTGTGATTTGAATAGAGGGGAATGCTTAGATTAAATTATCATGTGATTGACTAATCATTAGTACAAACCGAAGTCATGCTTGGTGCTTGAAATGGGATTTCTTTGGCTTATGGCATTGTCATTGCAACATGCCTCTTGAGTTAGAAATCTTAGTTGCTTGAGGACAAGCAATAGTTCAAGTTTGGGGGTTTGATATGTTGGTATTCTACCTACTTATTGAGCATTTAATCTTATACGTTTTCTAATATTAAGTGGGAAAATAGTGTAAATGACACAGATTACTTCTATTTTGCAGGTCTCTGTGTTTTAGAAGTGTTCGGGAAGAATTCGGATGAAAATAAGTCAAAAGAAAGCTATTCGGAGAAGCAAGTGACTGGCAGCAACACAGGCCTTCGCGAATATGGTGCCCCACACACGTACTCGAAGGTCAACTGAAGTAAAGCTTTGCCAATGCGATGCAGTGACCGCGTATGGGAAGGTCAACAAGACAAAGACACTTCGCGTACGCGGTGGACCTTTTGCATAGGCAAAGAAGGAAAGCAGAGGTAGCTGGATAGTTTTGGAATTTCACACATTTGGAAACCTCAATCCATACAAAAGACTCCCTAGCCGATTGGAAACCTATCTTTGGCTAATCTTTGGACTTTTGACAAAGCATGGAGAGCAAGTTCATCAACCAACACCATATGAGTGAAGATTTCGATTCTCTTTATTATAAAATCTTTAGTTTCCATTCTTCCACTCTTGTTCTTAATTGCTATTTTATTGGTGTATTGTTGACATGAGACTTGGGTTTGTATTAGAGATAATACGTGTTTGGAGATTGAATTCATATATAGATTTTGCTTTTGATTAATTATTTGGGTCTATTGAATCCTACATGCTTGAATTTATAGTTAATGGTTACAAACATTGACTTAGCATTCTAATTTGAGTTTTTGCTTGAGAAAGGATCACCCTAAATTTGGGAAGATTCAATAGTGGGGATTTGGGATTTCCACTATAGATCAAGGCTAGAAATAGTTTGTTTGCCGGAAACTCCCATCTAAGATTTGGGGTTAGAAAGAACCCAATTCACCCAAGTTTATTTGTTGGTTATTGCTCACTCATGGTGATTCGAGAGAACCCATGAGGATTGTTACTTGATTGGTTGAAAGACGGGTAAGTGCACCTTTAGCCAAGACTACCCATGTGTTAATCGGGTGCAAGTCTTGTGAATTGAATTCCCATTCCCAAATCTCCCTTGTTATACATGTTTGGTTAAAGCAAGGTAAAAGCCATTAATCAATCTATCTTACAATTTTTCTTTATCTTTTTTTTTAATCTGATATCCCCCCTTTTAGATATCTTTTCCTTTTTGTTAATTGAACTTTAATAAGTTGCTTAGATTCTTTATTAGCTTGATCGCGACTACATTGTTCTCTGTGGGTACGACCTCGACATCCGTTGGGAGTATAAACGTGTTTTGCTCTGACGATCGCAAATACCTTTATTGGAGAGTGTATTTTAGCATTATCATAACCCGGATAGTATGTGTTGGGAGTCACATTATGCATTGTCTATTCCAACTAGACTAATCAATATCAAATAAAATTAGAGTATTTCTTGAGCTGCTATAGACTCTATATTTAAATCTTTTAGGGAAACTAATTTACCCAGAGTACAACATGAGTAAAAATTTCTATCATGCAAAGAAGCAGGTTTTCAAGTTAGAAGTGTCATATGATAGAATTTATTATTGTGAAATGGTTGTATGCTATTCTATAAGAATAACGGTCATCTAGAAATTTGTAAGTTTTGTGGACATTCTCATTTTAAGCAAACTTCTAATGGAAATATGGTTCCAGTTAAAGTGATGCATTATTTACCTCTGTTTTCTTCCTTTTTGCAGGTATTTATGAGTTAGAAAAATACAGAGCAGAGTTGAGTTGGAAAATGACCAAAAGGCAAAAATAAAAGACAAAAATACACTATGTAGGAAATAAAACTGAGAGAGTGAGGAAATGTGACCCACGTATAAGCAAAGACGTATGTGGATCAGAATATGCAGCACACATAAGGAGAATAGTGTATGCCCAGCAAGCAAGAGCAGATACAATAGATACACAACATATAGTTCATGAAATGCGGCCGCATTCCACAAAATGTAGTGGATATGCGAGCCACATTCCACCAAATGCGGTGATAATACAGTTGCGGACATGCCAATGGGAGCAATTGTATCTATTTAACGGCTTGGAACTTTATGGATTTCAAAACACTTCTTAGGGGTTTATATTCTATTTTTGATCATTATTCCGGAAATCTCAATAGAGACAGAAGGGAAAAACGTATTTTCTCTGAGTCCAAAGTATTCCATTGATTTTGAAAATCTAATTATCCAGTTTCTTTTTGCAAGCTTTGTAAGTTTATGTTATCTCAATATTGTTCTTCTCTGAATATGATTACCATTGTCATAATCAGCTAAATTCCATAACTAGAATTGTGAGAACCATGATGGAATAACAATAATGGGTCTACTAAAATAGTGATTTAGGATGGTATTTTCACGTGTATTATTAGTTCTTTAATTTTGAATACTTTTTGACAATTGAAAATGTTTAAACTCGCATATTGTATGAACTTTCTTGACAAAAGTTATACATACTAGGAAAGAGAACTACTAACAGGTATTTGAGTTTTTCAACCATCATTTAATGACTTGAGCTATAACAACAAGAGTTAACACAAAATGTACTATGAAGGTTAATCAATAAACACCTAAGTGCCGGAAGGACTTAGGGTGAAATTTCTCTAATTGGGTCAAAAGACTTTAGATGAACTCTATGATTATCAGTTTTACATGTGAAATGGTAGAATAATATAATGACCCTCCAGGTAACTTTTTGTTTTTCATGTTTCTTTGGCATTTCAAGCTTTCTCTAAGAGGCTACAGGTCATTTATGACTTGTCGGGACTAATGGTTCGGTGCCTGGGCCATTCGTTAAGTCATTATGACCATTTCCCCATTTTAGAACTTAAACTTAGAAAATCTTTGACTTCAATCAACTTTCTTGGTAAATGTGTTGAGAATCAAATTCCCAATGTTCTGTTGCCTTCAAAATAAGGATTTTGGTCTAGTGGGATTCTTGTTCTGGGTATGGGTACTTTCGATTTCGTTTTTTGTTATTTGCTGTGTTTTCAAGCCAATTTGGCTTGTGGGGTTGACTTTGGTTAACATTCTAAGAAGAGGGCCTCAAATGGAATTTCTGTCAGTGTAGTTAGCTTCATAATGTCGACTTTGGGCTAGAGGGACCTTTGGTTTGTATCCTGAGGCTCCTGGACTTGTTTTTGGCCGTTGGATTTCATTTTGGTAAAGGTTGGCCAATAGTTGGATTTGGGCGTGACGCCCACTTTTTATTAAATCAACCTCCGTTGGGATTTTTGTCGATTCTGTTAAGTCCAAAAAGCCATTTTTAGTTGAATAGCTTAGCTCATGTTTATTCGCGGGACCCTTGATGCATTCCCGAGTGTCCATCCATTTAAAAGATTGCTAAAAACTTGGCTTGGAAACAACTTGTTGTTCGTATGGCTCCATGGCGGGCGCATGGCCACACCTGCACTGGCGCTCCTGTGCTGGCTTGTGCGCACCTGCGTGCCTTCCTGGGTAGGACAGGCATAGCACCTGCGGTGCTTTGGGCACTATGGCCGGGCCGCTCCAGTGGCGCCTGGGCGTTCATGGGCGCCCCTGCGCCTGGTCGCTGGTAGCTATAAAGCTGGCCACTTTATCAAATTCTAGTACTTCTATAACTCTTTCCAACTTGATTTTTCCTCCATTAAATTGCCCCAAATCTCCACATTTCTTCCTGGTTCATCCCATAGATTGGTGGTGTTCATATTTCCAGTCCGTGGTTCATCCGTGTATGTTAAAGTTGTACATTTTCGCCCTTAAAAATACTTAATTCTCCATTTATTCTTCTTTGATCAAGACGGCTTCGAGGCTGTTTTGGGCCGTGAAATGAGCCTCATTCGCGATCTAATTTTTGATATGGGTTCTTTAACCCATTGTGAACCTAATTAGTATTTTTGTTTACCATTTTGTTATGCAGGCCCCGAGGGTCAATTTCTGACCCAATTTTTCCGTATGGCAGTATGGGTATCATTCTTCTCATCTTGGCACCTGGATTATGTTCTTGATAGCATGACAGACTTTTGAGGCTGTTCAGAAAGGGAAAGCACACGAGTGATGGTTCACGTTTGCAGTTTGTCCCCGAGGTAGGTTACGATTTACTTTCTACACTGAGTTTAGTTAGATTTTAGATCGTATATATTACTAGAACGTTAGGTTGGATTTTAGATAGAAATAGGCTAAAATCATGTAACGTGTATTATATTGGTCATTTCGGATCGTAGATTAGAATCTTTTACTGTTATCCTTAGTTTAGGAGCTTGTAGTATCACTGTGGCTAGCCTAGAATTCTTATTATGCTTTTAGAAGGTTATAGGGGAAGAGTAGATGCTTGTAGTGGTTTCTGTAGTTACTTTTCCACTATTTCCGCTATAATTATTGGTTGTGTGTAACTGTGGGCCCAAGGCCATTGCTTGGATTCAGATAGACTTCAAGATCAGTTCTCTTGCTTGAAGGGTATTTTGCCCTGTCTTGCCTTGTTGTTTGCTATATTATCTGAACATGGAAATTACATGCTAATACTGCATTCTCATGACTATCGGTACATAAAAGAATGATTTTTGAGGCTTTTTGTTCCAAACATGAGATTTACCGGGTTGTAATGGTTTTCAGACTTTTAAGGAAATTATCTCAGGTTTTTACTGGTTTTGAAAGGAAAGGAAAAATACTACTTTTATGCATTTATTGATAAGCTCGATGTTCATTTTTAGGTGCCCCGACGCTTTATTTTTGGGTTTTACCTTTATGCATTATTGATAAGCTCGATGTTTATTTAATGGTGCCCTGAGACATTATTTCACGTTTTACTTCTATGCAGTTGTTGATGAGGTTGAGGTTAAATTCTGGGCACCCCGGGTATCGGATATCGAGTTCTTACTCTATTATGCTATTATGTCCTCATACATCACATTATCTCTCATCGCTTTGCATTGGCTTGGGTGTACTTAGTTTATCAGTTGAGTGGGATTGAGTTTGTTATTTGTTCCTTCTTATTGGTTTGGCTGGTTCTGTTTTTGGTTTTATAACTAGATTTAGATGGATCCCTGTATTTTGTTTACTCTCCTATAATTTATTATATATATTACCTTTCTCCGCTCGATCGATCTATAATGCCTACTGGGTACTCGTTGTCTTAGTACTCATACTACACTCTGCATCTTTTTCTTATACAACACCTAGTATGAGCCACCTCCGTTGATTCTCCTACCGTTTGAGGCCTGTTGTAGTTCAGATTGCGGTGAGCTCACGACATCTTGGAGACTTTACATTCTTTCCATCTTGTAGTTTTTGTCTATATTTTGTATTTTAGATAGACAAAATCTGTTGTATAGCTACTCCATACTTTAAACGCTCTTGTACTAGTGACACTAGGTTTGGGTTGGTTCTCATGTATGTTTTGTCTTCTTGGTCACTTTAGGGCCATCTTTTGTATATGTAGTACAGTTGGTATGTATATATGCTATTAGCCCAATATCTTTTATATACTTATATCTTCCGCTTTTCTTACTTAAACTGCTTTTATTATCTTCTGCGTTATTGGGTTTGGCTTTTCTACTGGGGGTTTGTGTAGGTGCCATCATGGCCCTATTTTGGGTCGCCAAAGAGTGGTATCAAAGCTTTAGGTTCACCAATCATTCCAGTACAAGAGCAAAATTTCTAGTAGAGTCTCGTGGATCGGTACGATAACGTCCGTATCCACTCTTTGAGAGGCTATAGGACATTCCTAGGAAAGATTCCATCTTATTTGATTCTTTATCGTGCTTTATTGACTTGATCAACTTCTAAGTATCTTTGTTTCACTCTCTCTCAGATGGTCCATAAGAGATTGGCAGCGGGTGAGGACGAGTCCCCTGCACCTACAGTTAGAGCCCCAGCTAGGGGATAGGGTAGAGGTCGACCCAGAGGTCGAGGTACCAGATCAGGCCCAAGTTAAGATACAATAACCAGAGCATGAGGTCAGGGTTGAGAAGGTTCATTATGAGCCAAGGGGTGTGGGGCCATCCTAACATCCGGTAAGTTTTGTGGCTTTCCCAGTGCTATAGGACACCTTGGTTTAGTTACTTGGGTTTCTTGAAGGTATGAATCCACCAGCAGCTTCGCCCGGTACTCTTATTAGTTCCAAGGTTAGAGATGAGGCTCAGACTTTAACTCAGGCAGTAGCATAGGGTTTAGGAGCGCAGCCTGCTACTGTGGCTCCAAAATTAGAGGTATTTCCAGTCCCTACAGTCGTTCCACCTATTCCAGTCGGGCCAGTTATGTTTTCTGAGGAGCAGAAGATGCTTGGTAGGTTTCTGAAATTGGGTCCTCCAAGGTTTTCAACTACTTCTAGAGAGGATGCGCACAAGTTTTTGACTAGCTGCTAGGAGAGATTGTATAATTTGGGGTTAGTTGAGTCACATAGAGTAGATTAAACTGCATTTCAGCTGGATGGTCCAACAAAATAGTGGTGGAGGTCATATGTAGCTTGCAGACCAGTTGGGTCACCTCCGCTTACTTGGGCATAGTTCTCCATAGCTTTTTTGGAGAAGTATGTAGAGTGATTGATGGATCAGTTGGTTGGGTTATAGAAGGGATCTATGTCTGTTTTGAAGTATGAGATTCGCTTCCATCAATTGGCTAGGCACGCCACTATGATTATGCCCACTGAGCATGAGAGGGTGCATTGCTTTGTTCAAGGATGGACTTTACACCTCCGCGTGGCTATAGAGGGTATGGTAGCATCAAGCCAGTCTTTTATGGAGGTAGTAGACTATGCCTTCACTATTGAGGGCATACTTTGTAAGGCCCAAGGGGGCAGCGATAAGAGGTCCCGCCATCAAGGCAGTTTCAATAGTACACAGGTTTGTAGTAGAGGATACGATGGTAGGGGTCAGCATCAGCAGCGTTTCCAGTCGAGCTAGCCTGTTCAGGTGGCATTATATATTGGTGAGGGTCAGAGTAGCCAGAGTATTGTTCCTTCTCCATGTGGTGCTCATTCAAGATCCACAAGTCATGGTAGTTATTTTGATTCAGATGAGTCTTCATACCGGGGTATGTATGGCCGGGGTTTTTATGAGTGTGGAGAGATAGGCCACTTTTCTAGAGAGTGTCCGTCAGTACCGCACTAGACGCGACATGATAAGACCGTTCAGGCCCCGAGGTCTCTAGAACCACCAGCCAGAGGCAATTCACAGGGTAGTAAGGGTTGTCCTTAAGGTGCTAGTGGTGGTCCTCAGTCGGTAGGTCAGGTGGTCATGGTGGTAGGACCTATATGTATGCAGTTTTGGGCCAGACAGAGGCCGAGGCTTCAGATGTTGTGATCAAAGGTACGATCTCTATTTGTCATCAATCTGCTTTGTGTTGTTTGATCTAGGGTCTATATTCTCATATGTATCTGCTTATTATGCTACTCTTCTAGAGTCTGCTCGTGAGTCTTTGCATGCGCCCTTGCGTGTAGCTATCCAGTAGGAGATTTCTTAGTAATGGATCATGTGTATCAGACTTATATGGTGACTATATTTGGGTATGACATGTGGGCAGACTTGGTTGTGCTTGATATGGTTGATTTCAACATAATCTTGGGCATGGATTGGATGTCTTCTTACTATGAAGTCTTGAATTGCTTTACCAAAACTGTTATTCTATGGAGGCCTGATATCTCTCCTATCATATGGAAGGGTGCTAATAGCCATATGGTGAGGGGAGTTATATCTTTTCTGAGCACCCAGCGGTTGGTTGGTAAGGGGTGCTTAGCCTATGTTGCCTACGTCCATGATACTAGTGCCACCACACCTTCTCTTGAATCAGTTCATGTGGTTTGTGAGTATTTGGATGTGTTTTCTTATGATCTTTTAGGTCTTCCTCCTAATCGTAACATTGACTTTGGTATTGATGTTGAGATGGGCACTCAGCCCATTTCTATTCCACTATATCGGATAGCACTAATTGAGTTGAGGGAGCTTAAGGATCAGCTCAAGGATCTGTTAAGTAAAGGGTTCATTAGGCCTAGTGTGTCTACGTGGGGTGTTCCGATTATATTTATGAAGAACAAGGATGGGTCCATATGTATGTGTATTAACTACAGGCAGTTGAATAAGGTGATAGTGAAGAACAAATATCTGATGCCACGTATTGATGATTTGTTTAACCAGCTACAGGGTAAAGTAGTGTTCTCTAAGATAACTTGAGGTCTGATTATCACCAGTTGAGGATTCAGGTTGTGGACATCCCAAAAACTGTATTTAAGATTTGATACGGCTATTATGAGTTCCTAGTCATGTCTTTTAGGTAAAATAATGCCCCAACAACATTTATGGAGTTGATAAACTGTGTGTTCAGTGCCTACTTAGACTCATTTAAGATTGTGTTCATCGATGACATTCTGATATATTCGAGGAGTAGAGAGGAGTATGAGCAGCATCTTAGAGTTGTACTTCAGACCTTTTGAGACCATCAGTTATATGCCAAATTCACTAAGTGTGATTTTTGGCTTGAGTCTATGGCATTCCAAGGGCACGTGGTGTCCAATGATGGGATTATGGTGGATTCGACAAAGATTGCAACAGTTTATGATTGGGTTAGGCCTACTTCTCCTACCTAGGTTCATAGTTTCATTAGGTTGGCTGGTTACTACAGACAGTTTATGGAGGGATTTTCTTTTATAGCATCTTCATTGACTAGATTGACTCAGAAGAATGTTCTCTTCTAGTGGTCGTATGACTGCGAGGCGAGCTTTCTGAAGCTCAAAGCCTTGTTGACTTTAGCTCTAATTCTTACTCTTTCGGTCGAGGGTTATGGGTTTACTGTATATTGTGATGCTTCATGTATTAGTTTAGGTTGTATGTTGATGCAGCATGGCTGGGTTATTTCTTATACTTCCAGACAATTAAAGGTCCACGAGAGGAACTACCCCACACATGACTTGGAGTTAGTAGTGGCAGTCTTTGCGTTGAAGATTTGGAGGCATTATCTTTATGGCTTACATTGTGAGATCTTCACTGACCATCATAGTCTTCAGTACATTTTTTGCCAGAAAGATCTAAATTTGAGGTAGCGTAGGTGGTTGGAGTTACTGAAGGACTATGACATCTCAATTCTTTATCATTCGAGCAAGGCAAATGTTGTAGCGGATGCCTTGAGCCAGAAGGCAGTGAGTATGGGTAGCTTGGCTTTCTTAGTGACAGAGAAGCAACTTTTAGCTTGGGACATCTAGTCCTTAGCTAACAGGTTGGATAGACTTGATATTTCTGAGTCGGGACATATTCTTTCTTGTGTTGAGGCTAGATCTTCATTATTGGAGCAGATTCGAGCATATTAGTTTGATGGTGTGAGGTTGAGGATCATTCATGACAAGGTGTTGAGCGGGGAGGCTAGGAAGGCGTCCTTAGATTCAGAGTCCTTTTTAGTCTTCATGTCCTATCTTTTCTCTAACTTTTGAGGATGAAAGTCCTTTTAATAGTGGATGTTGTAATGACCCTCCAGGTCATTTTCTATTTTTTGTGCTTTTCTGTATTTTGAGCTTTCCTTCAGCGGTTACAGGTCATTTATGACTTGCTGGGACTCACAGTTTGGTGGCCAGGCCATTCGTTAGGTCGTTATGACCATTTCCCCATTTTAGAACTTGAACTTATAAAATCTTTGACTTCGGTCAACTTTCTTGGTAAATATACTAAAAATCAAATTTTGACAGTTTCATTGGCTCCGAAACGTGGATTTTGTTCAAGTGGGATCCTTGGTCTGGGTCTGGGTACTTTTAGATTGGTTTTGTGTTTTTTTCTGTATTTTCAAGCCAGTTTGGCTTGTGGGGTTGACTTTGGTCAACATTCAAAGATGACAGCCTTCGATGCAATTTCCATCAGTGTTGTTAGCTTCAAAATGTCAACTTTGGGATAGAGGGACCTTTGGTTTTGATCTCGAGGCTTTCAGACTTGTTTTTGGCCTTTGGGTTTCGTTTTGGTAAAGGTTGGCCAATAGTTGGTTTTGAGTGTGGGGCCTACTTTTCATTAAATCGACCTTCGTTAGGATTTTTATTGATCTCATTGAGTCCAGAATGTCATTTTAAGTTGAATAGCTCAGCTCATTTTTGTTCGCGAGATCCCGGATGCATTCCTAGTGGTCCATCCATTTTAAAGTTTTCTATAAACATGGTTTGGCAGCAGCTAATTGCTGGTATGGCACCATGGCGAGTGCCTACGACACTTTGGGCGTAGTAGCCAGGCCTCTCCTGCAGTGCCTGGACGTTGTGGCATCCAGCGTCTGCGCGTGCATGGGCGCTTGAAGCTACAAAGCTGGCCACTTCATCAAAATACAGATCTTCTCCAACTCTTTCCAACTTGATTTTTCCTCCATTAAAATAGCTCCAAACCTCCATATTCCTCCTGGGTTATTCCATAGATTGGTGGTGTTCATATTACCAGTCCGTGGTTCATCCATGTACACTAAAGTGGTACATTTCCGCCGTTGAAATTAATTCTCTATTTATTCTTCTTTGATCAAGAAGACTTCAGGGTTTTTTGGGCCCTGAACTGAGTCTCATTCATGCTCAACTTTAAGGTATGAATTCGTTAACCCATTGCGAACCAAATTGTGATTTTTGTTTTTCTATTTTGTTATGCAGGCCCCGAGGGTCATTTTACGTCCTTATTTCTGGCCCAATTTTTCTGTATGGAAGTATGGGTGTCATTCTTCTCGTCTTGACACTTATATTATATTCTTGATAGCGTGGTAGCTTTTTGAGGCTGTTCGGAAGGGAAAGGCACACGAGTGATGATTCGTGTTTGCAGTTCAGCCCCGAGGTAGGTTAAGGTTTACTTCCTAGACTGAGTTTAGTTAGATTTTATATCGTATATATTACTGGAATGTTAGGTTGGACTTTAGATAGAAATAGGCTTAAATCATGTAATTTGTATCACATTGGCCATTTTGAATTGTTGATTAGAATCTTTTACTGTTATCCATAGTTTAGGATCTTGTAGTATCACCGTGTCTTGCCTAGAATCCTTAGTATGCTTTTAGGAGGTATTAGGTGTAGAGTAGATGCTTGTAGTGGTTTCTGTAGTTACTTTTCCGCTATTTCCACTTTAATTGTTGGTTGTGTGTAATTGTGGGCCCAAGACCAAAGCTTTAATTTGGACGGAGTCCAGGTTAGTTCTCTTGGTTGAAGGGTATTTTTCCTTGTTTTACCTTGTTGTGTGCTATATTATCTGAATGTGGAAATTACATGCTCATACTACATTCTCATGCCTATCGGTGCAGAAAAGAAAGAATTTTGAGGCTCTTTGTTCCAAGCTTGAGATTTACTGGGTTTTCATGGTTTTCACACTTTTAAAGGAATTATTGATGTGTCATGGTTTTGTGGCACTTTCGAATCTTGAAACGTGGAATTGGAGTATGTTCTTTAGAAATTTTTAGTAGATTGATGTGTTTTTGAGTCTTGTGCAGGAAAACAGGGTTCGGAGACTAAGTCCAGGAAAATATTAACATTTTAGATAAAACTGACTTCTACAACACAACTCCACGAGTCGTAGATAATTTCATGAGTTGTGAAAGTCAGTCGTGGAAAGAGTACTGCAGATTGTGCTGGAGCTTGAGTTCTACGGAAGATTTCCATGAGCTATGGACCTTTTCACGAGTCATGATTTCTGCTCGTGGAACCTGATCAAAGAAGGAGCAAAAACTTTGAGATGGATGACTCAATTCCATGGGCTGTGATTTAATCCACGAGTCATAGACTGAACTCGTGGAAGGGAACCCGCAAGATGACAAAACATCTGAGTTTCATAGGTGTTGTTGATGACCCGTAGAAGTTTCCACGGACAGTAGACTGTGTCTGGGGAAGCTGCCGATTCCAGTTTTTCTTGTTTAATTAGGATAGGATTTCTAATGTCTATAAATACCTTTCCTAGGTTTTCTTTTACGTTTTATGCTCGATAATTTATAGGAAACACATTCGAAACATTGTGATCTTGGTTTGTTCTTGGTTTTGAGAGTTAATCACATTCATAGTTCTTTATTCTTGAGCTCATCTTCATCTATTAAAGTTTACGGATACTTTATTTCTTATTGTAGGTATATGATCATAAGCGCATATATAACTTCTGATTGTTTACTTATAACTATGAGTAGCTAAATCCGCAACTAGAGTTGTGGGAACCATGAAGGATTAACGAAGTAGGCAAAGTACTTGGTGATTCTAGGGTGGTGTTTATGCATGTATTGTTTTCCCTTCGCTTTGATTGCTTTTTAACGGTGGCCAACATTAGAACTCACCTTATTCTTACTTGCCGGACCAAGGAGGTAACAAATGGGAAAAGGGATGTTTACAATGGAGATTTGAGGCTACCAACCCTCATCTAATAGCTTGACCTTGTATGAGAATAGCTAATCTTCAATCAAGGGTAAGGGTTAGTAGAGCATACACCCGCGGCCGGACCAAGGCATGTGGTAAAATTCATCTATCAAGGGGACCAACCATTTAGGTGAACCTAACTTACCGACCTTTCACGCTAAGCACCAAATTAGTTTACTAAGTGCAACGCCTTACTAAGTTATGATATCATGGGGAACACTACCCTAGTCACTCCTCTCATTGATTACAACTCTTAAAACTGTTACTTGTTACTTGTTAGAATTTGATTTACAATTACTACTTATTCTTTAAAACCCCCCTTAGTAGGGAAATAAATGGCTAAGAGCGCGAGTAAACATAATTGACCCTAGTCCTTCGATATTCCCTATGGGATCGACCCTAACCTTTGTTTGCTTTTGTATTTGAACAGCGACCGCTTACGCTTCTAAAAGGAGGTGTAATTTGGGCATATCAATTATCTTGAGTGTTTACTAGTTTTGGAATGGAAAGGAAAAATACTACTTTTATGAATTTATCAATAAGATTAATGTTCATTTCTGGGCACCCCGATGCACTATTTTTGGATTTTACCTTTATGTATTATTGATAAGCTCGATGTTTATTTCTAGGCACCTCAATACGGTATTTTGGGTTTTACTTCTATGTACTTGTTGATGAGCTCGAGGATAAATTTCAGGCACCCCAGTTATCGAATACCGGGTTCTTACTCTATTATACTATTATGTCCTTATACATCACATCATCCCTCATCGTATTGCATTGGCTTTGGTGTACTTGGTTTGTTAGTTGACTGGGATTGAGTTTGTTATTTGTTCCTTCTTATTGGTTCGGTTGGTTCTGTTTTCAGTTTTATAACTAAATTTAGGTGGATCGCTGTATTTTGCTTACTTTTCTATAATTTATTATATATATTATCTTTTTGTGCTCGGTCGGCCTATGATGCCTACTAGGTACCTATTGTCTTGGTACTCATACTACACTCTGCATCTTTTCCTAATGCAACACCTAGTTTGAGTCACCGCCGTTGATCCTTCCATCGTTCAAGGCCTGTTGGAGTTCAGATCGTGCTAAGTTCTGATAAGTCGGTAATCTACCAACTTATTGAGTCTTTATCCATGAATTATTGCTATGTTTTGAATAGATTTAGTGGTTCATATGGACTTTATTGATGTCTATGTAGGTACTTGTGATCAAAGATGGAAAACAAGGAAATGGATCCAAAAAGAGCTTAAAAGTAGAGAAGTGTGAAGTGATAAAAAAAGATGGAGATTATGACCTGAGATGCGGTGCCCGTGCGACACGCACAAGTTATGGTGCGGAATACACCTACACCGCATAGAACCACAACATTCACTAAAGAATCTATGAAGAGGTACGGTCGTTGTGCAATGCGCACAACTCATGGTGCAAACCATACCTCCATTGCACGAGGCCTCTAAATTAGCTGAAGTCACTAGTCAAACTAAAGATGGTGTGCGATGTGCACAACATGATGTGTGAACCGCACGTTTCTTCACACACCACCGGAAGGGATATTTTTTCCAGAAAATTAGTGATGTTTTGGGAAAGTATAGAAAGCTAATTTAGGCACAATTGTAAATAGATCTTTTCAGCTTTGAATATTTTCCAAGTAATTTTAGCTTTGAGAACAAGTTTTCCTCTCCAAGAAGAAGAGGGTTTTAATCCATTCTCTCTTTCAAATCTTGGTTAACCATTTGTGCACAAAAAATGATCTTAGAACTTTAGACTACACTTGAATGAAGAGAAATTTGACTTACCCAATTGGTATATCTCTTTCTCTTACTATGAGTGGCTAATTTCATTTGTCTAGGAATGTGTTGATAATGGGTGCTTGACAAATAGGTGTGGGTGTTTCTAATTCTTGCTTATAATTGCTTATTTTACATGGGTCTAGTAGTTTCACCAAGTTTTAATCCTAAAATTGGTGGTTGCAAACATTAATTTTCCTTACTTGGCTATGTTGTTGTTTGAGAGAGAATTTCATAGTTTTGGATGTGAAATTACTAGTGGGAACTTGGGATTCCACCTAGATTGAGTCTAGAGATAGCTCATACCAAAGGAATCACCCATTTCAGGGTATAAGCTTGAGATAGTATGACCTCCCTAAGCTTGATCTTGTATGTTTGTTGTTAAACCGATAGTGCTCTAACCGAGATTGTCGGATATATGGTTGTTGATCGAGAGATAAACAATCCATACCCATGACCAAGGATACCTATGTCAATGATTGAGAATAAACATGAATAAGAAATTACCCTATCCTATATTAGAGCCCCATTGGATGCACATCCTTAGTAGTCTACTCAAATTTGTACACCCATTTTACTTTCTTGCTTTGTTACGAATTGAGATTGTTGTGACAGAATCCCAATTCCCCCAATCCTTTATTTTCCTATTTTCTAGCATTTACTCTTTTATTGAAATCATTTCAATACAATCATCATTGTGCTATCGCCAAGTCTCTATGGGTACGACCCCAACACCTATTGGGTACTTATAAATGTGTTTTGCTTGACGATCACCATTACCTCAATCTTTGAGTACGTTTGACCTTTATCAAAAATGGTGTCATTGCCGGGGACCTGATTTGATCGCTATTTTTGATTGTAGATTTGAAATCACTTAAAGAGTGCTTGTTTTTTTTTGTTGCTTGTGTTGTGATTGAGAAGGCTAGCCTATGAGCGAGGCAGACAAAAATGAGAGCATTGACGGCTTCATGGATACCGGCGAGGCTGAGCCTGTGGTGCAAGGGGGTATGGGTGTAATCGGCCTACCCCCCACGGTAGGAAATGCTATCTTTCATGTTACTAGCACCATGCTCCACTTGATCCAAATGAAAGGCATGTTTGGTGAAGTATCGCATGAAGATGCCAACCGGCTTATTCGGAATTTTGTGGAGATTTTCCAACCATTCATATTTCAAAATAACCCAAGAATCCATCCGACTACGCCTATTCCCTTTTTCCTTGACGGGGGAAGCCACGACATGGTTGGAAGAATTGACGGATGGATCTATCACATCTTAGGCTGAGTTGGTTGAGGCATTCACATCGATATTTGTTACTCCATCTTTAATGATGCATCTAAGAGACGAGATCACTAATTTTAAACAACTCCTGGATCAGCCTCTACATGAAGTTTAGTTAAGGTTCAAAAAGAAGCTTGCCTTGTGTCCGAACAATGAGTTACTGGACAACGTATTTCTCCAAAGCTTCTATCGATCGTTGAACTCTATGAAGAAGTTAGTAGCTAACAACCTTGGAGGTGGCACCTTCATGGACTTAGAATTTCCCATTGCCTCGATTTTGTTAGAGCGAATGGAAAAGACCAACCAAGCTTGGCATATGAGAGAAGCGGATATGCCAACTTCGGGAATGCCCTCATCCATCTTGACCAAAGAAATGAGAAAGCGGGATGAGGAGCGGGATGAGTCAATGTACAAGATGATGACTCAAATTGACTTGATGTCCAAGCATGTAATGGGAGTAGGTGGTGCGAAAGCTGTGAATGCTGTGAATACATAGGGAATTAAAGCAAGTGATGATGAGTTGATGACAGTCGTCAATGGTAAACTATGTTTTGTGTCGGTAGTTTCTTGCCCAGTGTATTATCGCCTGAGGGAGGAGAACCAAGGTTTGATGAGAGATAAGGAAAGGAACAAAAATTGGAGGGATAGAGACAAGGATGGCGATCACTTCAATCACCAAAGCTCAAATCCCTATGTACCTCCTAACAAAGCAGACTCTCTCTAAAAACTTGGCACAAGCAACCCCGATCATTCCAAGATGTTGTCCTTGGTTCTAAAGAAGGTGGAGTGAAGTTTTAACACATCATCAAACAGTGAGCTCTCACTCAGCCTTGATCAAGCATCTTGAGGCCCAAATGAACCACCTCTCAACCTAAATGAACCCGAGGATGAAAGGGACTTTTTCCAGTGATACCATCATCAATCCAAAGAATGACTAAGATTGAGGTACTTTATTTGAGCTGCGACATTAAACGAAGAGCTACTTGGGAGGAAACCCATGTTTCTTTCCTTTGTTTTTGGTTCTCTTTTATTGTTTTTGGTGTATTTTTAGGGAATTCATGGAGTAGAAAAATGGACAAGTGAATATAGAGGAAAAATGGGCTGTGTGGAGGACTATACGGACCGCACAAGCAATTATGCGTGTTGCATAACTCACTGCATACCACAATAGAGTGCCTGGAAGGAATTTGAAAAATTTGAGGAGTCGTGCACTGGGCCGTGCGGTCCGCACGAGTCCAAGTACGCATCGCACCTCCATCGCATGGCAAACAAGAAGCCTAGGCAAACTTAGAGGAGAAAAAGATGATATGTGAAATGACATGCGGTCCGCACCAAGGCTGGTGTAAATAGCATGTCGTGGGGCACCAAAGGTAAATTTGAATTTTTATTGAGCTAACCCGTTGACCGACCCGACCCGTAGATTACCTGGCTCAACTTTTCTTCCTCTTTTCTATTTATATTCTGCCTCTTCTACCACCTTCACCATATTTTCTCTCCAACTCTCAAAATTCTCTCCCAAAACCTTCCACAAATTTTCCTACTTCTCCAAAAAATCTTCTTCTTCTCTCCCACAATTACCATCACCGCTCCTCCACACCACGGTCATCGTTTCTCCAGGCAAGTCAATTGGGTCACCATTATTGCTTTTCAAAAGCTCCAATTTTTACTTCTCTCTGTCAAATCTTTACTTGTGGTAAGTTCCCTGATATTAAATACTTGTTTTCATGAAGGTTGGGAACTCATATTGTGAAGCATGCTTACTAGAATTGCCATGTTGATTTTGGTGAGATCCAAAAAAATTGGGTCCCCAATTTTGAATTGTTGTGAGAATTATGCTTAGTATTAACTTGGTAGAAATTGAATTTTTGTAATACATGTTGATTGATAGTGATTTTTAGCCTTGAAATATATGTTTGGGGTGAAGTCTTAGTAACCCACTTGTTATGGATATATGATTTGGCTCGATGATAGATTGGTTGACATCATTCATAAGGGCAAATCATCATTTGTCATAATGTTGAGCTGAAAATTGATTGATAGGGCTGAATTTTGCTACTTGTATGCCCATAATTCGTTGTTGAAATTATATTTGGGTGTATGATTTTGTGCGGGGAGGGGTTAATTATACTAAATTTGTTGGTGCCCATTGTTGCAAGTAAGGGCTTGATGTTCCCGATGATAGACGGGGTAACGTCCATCTTAAGGAAAGTCGTTGAGTTCTTTTGTTGTTTGTTGATTTTGTCAATGGAAATCCGGGGAAGTCTGAGTACCCAGGTGTTTATGGTCATGTATGATGAACGCTCAAATCATGCTCTCCAAGTAGGAGTTCACGATGATTGCGATTGTCAAAAAATAATTTATAATTCCCAACGAGTGTCGGGGTCGTACCTAAGGGAACAATGTAGTTGCGATCGAGCTAATAAAGAGTCCAAGCAACTTATTGAAGTTCAATTAACAAAAAGGGAAAAGGATATCTAAAAGAGGGATTTTAGACTACAACTAAAGATAAAAGTAAATCAAATAAAATATAAATTAATCAATGGATTTCACCTTGCTTTCACTAAGCAAGGATAACAAGGGAGAATTGGGAGTGGAAATTCAATTCTCAAGACTTGCACCCGGTTAACACCTAGGTAGTCTTGGCTAAAGGTACGCCAAATTGTCTCTCGACCAATTGAGCATATATCTCATGTGTTTTCTCTTGAACTAACACTAGTAAGAAATAAACCAGCCAAATAACTTGGGGAGGTCGTCCTATTCCTAGCTCAGACCCTTAAATGGGAGATTCCTGCGATTAAAGATATTCCTAGCCTCTAATCTAGATGGATTCCCAAGTACCCACTAGTGAATCTTCCAGATTTTGAGAATTTCTCTCTCAAGCAAAGACCCAAATTAGAAAGCTAAGTCAATGTTTGCAACCATTGACTATAAATTCAAGTAATGGAGGATTCAATAGACCCAAATATTCAAACAAGAACAAAATCTATATATGAATTCAATAACCCAACAAGTATTATCTCTAATACAAACCCAAATCTCAAGTCAACAAACAAACCAACAAAATAGCAATTAAGAAGAAGAGTTAAAGAATGGAAACTAAAGATTTTACAATAAAGAGCATCCAAATCTTCACTCCTATGGTGTTGGTTGATGAACTTGCTCTCCAATCTTTCCAAAAGATCCAAGGATTAGCCAAAGATATGTTTCAAGAAGGCTTAGGAGTCTTTTTGTATCAATTGGGGTTTCTCCGGATGTGAAATTCCAAAACTGCCCAGCTGCTCCGCTTTCCCTCTTTGTCTACGCAGAAGGTCAGTCGTGTATGCGAAGTGTCTTTATCTGGTTGAACTTCACGTACGCGGTGCAGGGATCACATTCGAAGAGCTCTGACTTGGTTGACCTTTGGATTTATGGCTGGGACCCCGCATTCACGAAGGAATGTGCTGCTGCTTGATACTTGCTTCTCCGAATGGCCTCCTTTTGACTTGTTTTCATTTGAATTCATCCCGAACACTTCTAAAACACAAAGACCTACAAAAATAGAAGTAATTTGTGTCAATTGCACTATTTTTCCACTTTAAACTAGGAAAAGCATAAGCTTAAAGGCTAAATAAGTAGGTAAAATACCAACTTATCAATGTACCCCTTCCCCCTTTGTTTAAATTGTTGGTTTGCTGAGTGGTGCCAAGTGCCTAAGCACATCTTTCTCTACGTATAACATACATAACACACAAAAACACAAGGAACAGAAAAATTCTAATTGTGCCTTTTTTTGTTTTGCATATGATGCATAGATCTTGATGTGTTGATCGCACAAGGCATCATACCATGTTGAAAAAGAAAGCCAGTCACTACTACAAGGGGAGAAGCATGGTGCGCCGTGAACTTTTTTTTGGTGCAGACCACACCAGCTTCGCATCTCAATGAAAAATCCATGTAGCTTTCAATTATCTCATGCGATGCGTACTCCTTTTGGTGCGCTTTGCATATGGTCTGCACAAGACATCAGTCGCCTACTTCATTTTTCTAGTCTTTTGCATTCTAACCTTTTTAGTTTGTTAACTTCTTTTAGGTTTGTTTTTGTTTCTGGCTCACAATCCTTGTATGCAGAATATGTATTCTAGCAGGGTAATGCAAAAAGGAGTTCACGAAGGCCAATAGCTCCCACCTTCTCAAATCCAGCTTCAAAAGGGAAGAAAAAAGCCTCATCTTCCCATCCTTAAGTCTCCGAGGAGGAAAGAGTTTGGTTTGGAATAGAAAGGAAGAGGGTCATTTATGATCGTGACATGGGTAGATCATTCAACACAACCCAACTCAGTTTGCCAACCGATAGGGGAATCCACTCCAAAAGATGTTGGGAACTACTACAATGAGTTTGTTCGGGAGTTCTTTTTCTCATGTCAGTCCACACAAGATGCTAAGGGTTACAAAAGGGGGTTGTGAAACATTCCCCGTATTGTAGTCAGTCATGGTTTGAGTCAAGGAAATCAGGATCACTCTGGCTGCTACTAATGCTATCTATAGGAGCACTCCCATTGAACCAGCCCCTAAGTTCATGGCTAAGCTACTTCTCAAGCGCAAGCCTCTTGAATAGGATTCTCCTATCATTGCTCCTGATGAACCTCTCTAGGCTACTATAGGGGGTGAAATACCACGTCGGTCTTTGTACTTTGAGGTGCGCCTTTGGTATGATTTTTTTGCTATTGCTTCATTCCTTCTCAGAATGACCAAAAGGTCACACATGATGGGCCCATTCTGGTAGTTGCAATCATGGTGGGAGATCATATCAACCTTAGTGATCAAAAAGAAGGCTCATAGTGGTGGTGATGCATTCCCCTTCCCAATGCTAATCAGTAAACTTTGTGCACAAGCCATCATCCCTTACTTTGACTGTGATGCTCCTACTCCGGCCATTGATGGGTTTGATCTTGATAAAAAATTGACCGGGATGCTCCTTGCTTCAAAAGGCATAGATTGGAGACATCGGTGGAAGTTGAGAATGATGACTCTGATGCTGCACTACATGCTTCCTCTCCTTCTCATCCTGCTTTAGAATCATACACCCTCACTACCAGTGCACCTAGAGGGCCATTATTTAAAAGTGTTTTTCACGATATGGTTGACAAAACATACAACCATGAGAGGAAATTGAGGGACTTGTCGAATGATCTACCAGGATTGATCGAGAGGGAAGTGAAGAGGCTAATCAAGGGAGTTGTGGAGAGTGTGTCACCTCTTTGCAGAAGTGTGGATGTTTGTGAGAAATCTATCAAGACACTCCAGAAGTAGCTTGACAAGGCAAATGACAAAGCCGCAGTGGAGGAGGCAGATTTGAACACCCTACCCAGCCTCGCACCATTCCTGGTCCCTGGACAACTTGTTGGCATCCTTTGCGGATGATGACGAGGAGCTCTCTGGTAATGCGTATGTGGAGCTAGATGATGAGGTAGCAGCTGCAGATGATAATGATGAGGCATAGGCCTCCAGGGAGTTCCACCTTCCTTCCCTTGAGCTATAGCATTGAGGGCAATTCTTCTTTTATGGGGAGAGGGTGGCTTTACTTGCTTTTTGTTAGTTGCCCGTGATTAGGCTCGAGATATTATTTTTATTGTCCTGGTCAGGCCTTGTTGACATTTTGTTCTGCTATATTAGATTTGGCCTTTGTCGGGAATATTTTGGATGATTGTGATGCTTATTGCCTTTGCCGGTCCTTTTTCTTATTTTAGTTTGTTTTTGAGCTTAATTTTTCCCTTGTCGGGCTTGATTTTAATTGTGTTGTTGGGTTGGTCTTACACGGCCCATTGTTTCAGTACTCGTGCTTTGCAAATGCGCTAAAGGCCTACACTAAGGCTTGTTTTTAAATGAATCACATGCACGAAATTTGGATATCGCCTTGTTAATAGTAGTTTAGCAATAAACTCTGAGGGTTTTCTTAATACCACGGTTCTTTCCCAAGGAGCAAAGTTTTCTTTATTTTTCTTTTGCTTTTATTTTGTGTCGAACGGGGTTGGTGTTTCCCTCTGATAGATTGAGAGGCGACTTTCTTAAGGGAAAATGCTAAGTTTTAGTTTAAATCTAAGTCCGTAGTTGCCTGTCTTAAAATGGACCCACAGAAAAATTTGTCTTGGCAAGTTGTTTTTAGAAATATATGGAAGAGTGGAAATGAAATTCTAATGAAAAGCATTCTCTTTTCATGACTTGCACACTCTTTCTTTGGCTTGATTGACTCACAAACGAGTGCGTAATGAACTCGAAATAGCTTGTCGAAAGTCTTTTGTCCCAATTGATTTTGAGACTAATGAGAGAAGTCTTATAGCATGATGCCTCATGTGGTGAGGCTTTACCTTGATTCTTGTGCATACGTGTCATCTAGAACTTGCCCCAAATGTGATTCAAGGTGAAATTCTAGGTGTAACCAAGCTTGGAAGATGACCTTAAGCCCTTTTTGATAGCCACTTCATCCAAATGACTTCCCTCAACATCAATCCTTGTGAACGCCTTTGAGCTTGTGACCGTTCTTTGGCACCTTGTTTGATACCTTGACCTTTTTGGAACCTCTATCTTGGCACTCGTCCTCCCTAATTGATTCAAAGTAAGATATAGGCTAAAAGCTTAAGTTTGTGGGGGAATGAAATGACAACACAGGCAAATGCCTAAGTTTTGGGGTGCATATGATCAAATGAGGAGAAGAAAAGGAATGCACTTCAAGTGCAAGGTAGCACCTTAGGTTTGAATTGAAAAATACTACAAAATCCAATGATCAAAAAATAAAAAGCAAAAATTAGGTGCTACCAAATGAAGGCGATACAAGGACCTGAATGATCATGATTGAAAAGGGGAATCTTGGGTTGTGTGAGGGAGTAATAAGGTGAAGTCGAAATATGAAAATGTGAGCAGGGTTTGAAATGATAACAAAGAGCATTAGGGAGGTGTAGTCACTTGAAACAAATGAAATCCTCACCTTAACCCTAGCCAACATCTTAACCCCTAAGTCCTTGGTGATTCCGAGCTTGGCTACCTTACATTAGTGGTGATGTACATGAAGGGCAAGCCTATAGTTTGACATGTATGCACTTGAACTTCCTTGAGAGAGTGAGAGTCTTCTTGGTTATCCTATAATCTCATTGTTTTGTGAATTGCATAATTGTGAGTAGGATTCTCTCTTGTGGTAAGTGGCATCATGCACTCAAATTTAAACATAAGTCTTTATTTCAATTGAGAGAAATGAATGAGACAAGTTGTGTGGTGAATCTCGAGGAAAACCTTGACAGTCCATGATAATAACTTGAGAAGCTTAAATGTATTGTTTTGAATGACAAAATTCCCTTGATTTTGAATGAGAAATGAAGTCCTTTTGGAAAAGGTTTTGAAATGACCAATTACCTTGATAGTGTGGTGGTTCATATTGAGATGAGCATTGTAGTTGAGTCTTTTGTTTGAGTCTTTTTGTTTATTCTTTTTCTTAAATTTTAGTATAGTTTAGTCATTTGTGCCTTGAATGAGTCTAAGCATAATTCCTTCCTTATCTTGTGAGTATCTTGATTGAGGACAAGCAATAGTTCAAGTTTGGAGGTTTGATAAGTCGGTAATCTACAAACTTATTGAGCCTTTATACATGAATTATTGCTATGTTTTGAATAGATTTAGAGGTTCTTATGACCTTTATTGATGTCTATACATGTTCTTGTGATCAAAGATGGAAAACAAGGAAATGGACCCAAAAGGAGCTTAAAAGGATTGAAGTGTGAAGTGATTGGAAAAGATGGAGATTCTGACCTGAGATGCGTTGCCCGTGTGACACGCATAAGCTGAGGTGCAGAATGCACCTCCACTGCATGGAACCAAAAAATTCACTGAAGAATTTTCTATAAGAGGTGCGATCGCTGTGTGATGCGTACAACTCATAATGTGAATCTCACATCCTTCACACGATGCCTCCAAATTAGCTGAAGTCACCAGTCCAACTAGAGACGGTGTGCAATGCGCAAATCACGATGTGCGAACCACAAGTCGCGTCGCACACCAATCGAAGGGAAATTTTATCCAGAAAATTAGTGATGTTTTGGGAAAGTATAAAAAGCCAATTTAGGCACAATTGTAAATAGATCTTTTCAGCTCTGAATTTTTTCCAAGTAATTTTAGCTTTGAGAACAAGTTTTCCTCTCCAAGAAGAAGAGGGTTTCAATCCATTCTCTCTTCCAAATCTTGGTTAACCATTTATGTATAAGAACTGAGCTTAGAACTTGAGATTACACTTGAATGAAGAGGAATTTGACATACCCAACTGGTATATCTCTTTCTCTTAGTATAAGTGGCTAATTTCATTTGTCTAGGGATGTGTTGATAATGAGTGATTGACAAATCGGTGTGGGTGTTGCTAATTCTTGCTTATAATTGCTTATTTGACATGGGTCTAGTAGTTTCCCCAAGTTTTAATCCTAAAATTGATGGTTGCAAATATTGATTTTCCTTACTTGGCTATGTTGTTGCTTGATAGAGAATTTCATAGTTTCGGATGTGAAATTACTACTGGGAACTTGGGATTCCACCTAGATTGAGGCTAGAGATAACTCATATCGAAGGAATCACCCATTTAAGGGTCTAAGCTTGAGATAGTATGACCTTCCTAAGCTTGATCTTGGTTGTTTGTTGTTATACCGATAGTGCTCTAACCAAGATTGTTGGATATATGGTTGTTTATCGAGAGATAAAAAATCCATACCCTTGACCAAGGCTACCTATATCAATGATCGAGGATAAGTATAAATAAGCAATTACCCTATCCCATATTAGAGCCCCATTGGATGTACATCTCTAGTCGTCTACTCAAATTTGTACACCCATTTTACTTTCTTGCTTTGTTACAAATTGAGTTTGTTGTGACAAAATCCCAATTCCTCCAATCCTTTATTTTCCTATTTTTGAGCATTTACTCTCTTAGTGAAGTCGTTTCAATACAATCATTATTGTGCTATCACCAAGTCTCTGTGGGTACGGCCCCGACACCTGTTGGGTACTTATGAATATGTTTTGCTTGATGATCGTTATTACCTCCATCTTTGGAGAGTACGTTTGAGCGTTATCAAGCTCCTGGAATCTTGGATACTTTACATGCTTTCCATCTTGTATTTTCTATTTATATTTTGTATTTTTGATAGGCAGAGTTTGTTGTATAGCTACTCTATAATTTAGACGCTCTTGTAGCAGTGACACCAGGTCTGGGTTTTTTCTCGTGTATGTTTTGTCTTCCTGGTCATTTTAGGTTCATCTTTTGTATATATAGTACAGTTAGTATGTATATATGCTATGGGCCCTATTTCTTGTATATATTTATATCTTTCGCTTTTCTTGCTTATACTTCTTTTATTGTCTTTTGCATTATTGGGTTTGGCTTGCCCACTGGGGAGTTGCGTAGGCAACATCATGGCCCAATTTTGGGTCGTGATAAAAAATCATGACAGGAAATAGACTTGTTGAAGTTATAAAATCTTGGTGAACACATGTGATGACCCTTTCAGTCATCTCGTTTACGCATTCATTGTACATTTAGAGCTTTCTTGTAGTGACCCCAAGTCATTTATGGCTTACTGGGACCGATAATTTGGTTCCCTGGTCGTTTATTTGGCTATTTTGGTCATTTTCCTATTTTAGAGCTTTAACTTAGAATATCATTGACTTTAGTAAACATTCTTAGCTAACGTGCTCAGAATTAAATTCTGATAGTTTTGTTAGCTCTGTAGTGTTGAGTTTAATCTAGTTGGACCTTTAGTTGAGGCCTGAGAACTTCTAGTGCGGGTTTTGTGTTGTTTTCTCTGTTTTCAGACCATTTGGAGTTGCAAGTGTAACTTTGGGTGGCTTTCAATGATCGGAGTGGCAGATTAGAAATCTGACGATACCATCAGCTCTGGAATGATGAGTTTGGGTTGGGAAGGTGGTTGGTTCAGGTCCCGAGTGAGTAGGACTCATTTTGAGACTTTGGGTTCTTATTCGTTAGTGTTCACTTGGGTCAAAATTTCTCTGAAATGGCCTCGTATGGAAGTTTTGTCAATTCCGTTGAGTCTGTAACGTCATTTCCACTCTATTAGTATTATTGGTTTTTGAATATCAGTTTTTGATTATGCTCGAAATGCCCCGTGGAGTTTTCAAAAAGTTGCAGATTTTTAGTGCAGGATAGGCCTTCAGCGCAATCGCGCCAAGGCCAGCGCGATCACAGCTCAGCGCGTGCAGCTGGTCAACGTGATGTCACCATTCATGCGCGATGGCACCTGGCTCCCTTGTGCGCGATGCCGCTGGTTTAGCGCCAATGGCGTAGACCAGCGACCAGCAGCTATTTAAGTCTTCTTCTTCATTTTTCAATTTTTTTTTCTCAACTTTCTCACTCTAAAACAAAATTTTCTCTCCACCAAATTACTCCATATCAGTCTTAGCTTTGGGGAAATCAATTGTTCTTCGATAATTCCTGATCCTTCGATTCTTGGTAAGTCTTCTTCACCAACATGCTTTCCTTTGTTTTCCTCTAAAATCCACCATTGTTGCTCATACCCAAAGCTTGGAATTTGTTGTAGTGGCTGCCTCCTAGCTCTTGCATGATCGTGGGTGTGAAGGATTCTCCATCTTTGATTAAATTCCATTATTTTGGTAAGTAATGCTTGCGTAATTTCCATTGTTTATTCTTAAAATTCCATCTTTAAACCCCAACTTTAGCGGACTGTTTTGGCGCCCTTCTCTTGGCCAATTGTGCTCAATTTTGGAGCATGCCTTCTTCGCATCGTTGTGGTCATCGTGCTTCTTTTCATTTTTGGTTTCGGGTTATGGGCCCTGCGGGCCCACTTTTGACCCATATTTGTACCCGGCTACCGTTGTAGCGATATGAGTATCGTTAGACTCATTTTAACATATGATTTATCTTTATGATAGTTTGATTATCATTCGGGATCTCTCAGAGTGATTCGGGTTTGGACGTGTTGTTCGGGCATCTTATCATCGAATGATATGTAGATTATGGTCTAAACTCCCTAGAATTAGCATATATCGGATAAAATTGTACTAGTTGGCATCCTTGGGTTAGGTTATTAGGTTTGTACCATAGACCTTGACTGCTTTTCCATGATTCACTTCGTTTTTTTCCTCCGTTGTATGTAGTATTCGTCATAGTTGGTAGTATCACCCTTAGGGTCTTGTGTGGCCTTATTCTACACTAGACCATAGATGGTGGGTCTTTTGGGGGTGCCAGTGAGTCCCGGGCATCATTATCGTGATATTATGCTGGCTATCTGCGTTGTAGAGCAATTGGAGCCTGTGCAGGTCATAGGTTATTTATGGGCCGGGGGCCACTATTGTGATTGTGTATGCCATTCACCATGCATATAGATAGATGGGATTTCTTTTTGATTTTTACTATGGTTTTGGCTTCAGGCCTACTGGGACTGATTTTCTAAACCTTGCATGGCCCGTGGGGCTAGTTTTTGGTAAAAAAATGATCTAAAAGGGGTTTGGTAACGTTTTCATGGGTCTTCTTAGGGTAAGGGAGTTTTAAAGGATATTTTCTCACTAGATCCACTTCTATTGGACTCGATGGGGTCGATTGCTATACCTATTTACTACAGCTTTCGGAGTGATGCTGGAATAGGCGGGGCCGTGTGCTAGAACTATTGGACTTACTATTTTAGACCTGGGTACCGTCCAGGCATCTTTACTTGGGGATTGATTTGAGATTGTGGGGAATCTAGCATGTTAGTCGGGGGCTTCCATGTACCTTGCCACTCTCGACTAGAGACTGTGAGTTGCGGGTGCTGGAGGGAGGGTATACGATGTAGTAGGGGTATACGGGTGTGACCATCCATAGATCCTGTCTTTTGGGACTTATAGGTCGCCCGAAGTGGGTAACATACTGTACTACTATCACTCTTAACATAGCATGGAACCATATTATTCATCTGTGTGAGGTATCATCCTTGTTTGTTGTTTGTTGATGGTACGCTCTTGTAGTATGGGATATCGGAGGGTTTTGTTTTCACTTGTATGCATTCCTCGGTTGTATGGGCAGCCGAGGGACTGTAGGTATGCTCTTGTTACTTTATCAGGATACTACCCCCTATCACGGTTATGATTTTGAGATATTATACTGTAACGTTATTAGTTAATGATAGAGATTTGTATGAGTAATTAGTTATCGGCTCCTGTTTCTGATAATGCCTATCATTACTCTTCTCCTTTTTCCCTTGTACTCGAGGTTACCAGTATACCGTCTACTTCTTAAACTTATTATGTATATATTATTATTGCAAGGATCCCAGGTGCGTCATTTCTTGCTTACACTTGTGCCTGTTGCGTATATATTCTACTTGCTAGCCTTGTATATTGTTTTGTTGAATTCCCTCTGGTCTAGATCCTATGTACTTTTCATTGATTTCTGTGACTACTTGCTTCTATACTGTCAGTTACTATGCTTTTATCGTATATGTGCCCAGTCGGCCTATGATACCTACTGGTACCTTATGCTTCGCATTTAGTGCTAATACTACACTCTGCATCTTCTGGTGCAGATCCTAGTATGGGCCATCACCGTTAGATCATAGATACTTGTGCGAGGAGCTACTTTTGGTGATATTATAGACTGAGGGTGAGCTCTTGGCAACTGCACCTTAGCTTTTAGTTATCTTTTTATTATGTACTCTATTTCTACTCGGAGACAGCTTTGTGTATATATTGTTTTGCAACCTTGTACTCCTTATGTAGATCCGGCTCTTATACGCTATGATACCAGGTTTTGGGTTTGGTTTAGCTTCCACATTGTATATATTACTCTTGTTATCTATTTTCTTTATCTTGTTCCATTGCTTCCACTTATTAGACTGTTCTTCCGCTTCATTTTCTAGATAGTAGCCCATTACTTACCGTTCTGGGCTACGGGGATTGGTTCACCAACTGGAGGGTTGTACGTGCCATTATGACCAAGAAATTTGGTCGTGACAACTTGGTATCAGAGCTCTAGGTTCACCGGTGTCATCGATGTAGGAGCCAATTTCTAGTAGAGTCCTACGGATCAGGGCAGAGACGTCCATACTCAATATTTGGTAGGCTATATTGACATCTTAAGAAAAATTAAAATTTTCTTGTTTCTATCTCATGCGTAGTATACTTGAAAGTTTCTGGGAATCTCACTTACTCTGGTTCACTCTTTCGCAGGTGGTTCATACGATATCTTCGGCTTCTGGCAGAGGAGAGCCTCCTGCCTCTGCGTCTCCGACTCCAGCTAGAGGTCGGGGTGGTCGAAAGGATAGAGGTAGGGGTTGTGGATGCCCCAGAGCAGCGACACCAACTAGAGCTGCTAGAGTTGAGGTAGAGCCCGAGTATGACTACGAGCCAGAGTTATCTCTTGAGCAGTAGCACGTAGACCCGAGGGCAGCCCAGGTGCCACTAGTTCCAGCACCAGTTTCCATGCTATCTTTAACCCCAGCTCAGTCTTCAGATATTAGGGGTTTACATGTTCAACTATTGGGTATAATTAGAGAGAGACCTTCTTAGGTAGCACAGACACCCGCTCAGGGGGCAGCCCTAGGTGTTCAGAGTTTTGCAGCGCAGCCTGCTACTGCGGCTTCCCATGCCAAGGTTATTCTGGTCCCTTCAGTTGCACAACCTCTTGCTCCTTGCCCAGCTATAAATGATAGGGAGCAGAAGGCCTTGGGTAGGTTTTTGAGATTGGAACCACCGAGATTTACTGGTACGTCAGGTCAGGACCCGCATGATTTTATTACTACATATGAGGAGATATTGCAGCATCTGGGTTTGTTGGAGACTCACGGAGTCAGTTATACCACCTATCAGCAAAAAGGTCTAACGAAGCTATGGTGGAGGGCACAGGTTGCTTGCAGACCTTGTACATCACCTCAGTTGACTTGGTCTGAGTTCTATGAGGCCTTTATGGCTAAGTTCATGACACAGAGTGATAAAAAGCGTCGGAAAGAGGAGTTCACTAGACTTTCTTAGGATTCTATGACTGTCTCGGAGTACAAGACTTGTTTCCATCAACTTGCTCTATTTGGGGCCATGATTATGCCTACAGAGGCTGATAAGATCTGTAGATTTGTTTGGGGACTACAGAGAGAGTTTAGAGAGCCCGCAGAGATATTGGTTGCTAGTGGTCAGTCTTTCTAGGACATTGCAGACTATGCTCGTACTGTAGAGCATTTGCATCGTTATGACACCAGGGCCAGAGATAAGAGGCCTCGACATCAGGGTGGCTACAGTGGTTCTAGACACGGTGGTAGAGGTTCAGGCCAGTGGGGCTGAGGCTATCAGCCACAGCAGCACCAGGGTCAGTCCAGTCGACCGGCTTAGGCTTCACTTTAGACTTTCGGCAGTACCTAATTTGAGCAGGGTCAGAGCAGTCAGAGTGGTCACAGTGGTCAGTCTGCGAGAGGTACTACTTCTGGGGCATCAGACCAATGTGGCCACACAGGTTTAGCGAGTTTGTCTCGACAGGGTGGACTGTTAGGGCCGTGCTTTGTGTGTGGAGTCAGTGGTCATTTTGCCAGAGATTGCCCCCAGCGGAGTACAACCTATTATTAGTGCGGAGTTAGTGGCCATTTTGCTAGGGATTGCCCCCAGTGGGGTACATTTCATCCTATTTGCTCCGTTCAGCCACTGGCTCGAGGAGGTGGTGGTAAGGGTAGAAGTGGTACTCCACGTGGCAGAGCAAGTGGTAGGGATGGAGATTGGGCAGGTGGAGGTCATTGTCAGTTCAATTCGGTTCTTGGGATACCAGAGGCAGAGGCCTCGAATGCTGTGATTATAGGTACCATTTTTGTGTGCCATCAGTCTGCTATAACTTTATTCATCCTAGATCCACTTGTTCATATGTATCTGCCTACTTTCTGCCTTGTTTGGGGTTGGCTAGTGAGGCATTATCTGTTATTGTTTCTGTTTCGACCCCAGTAAGAGAATCTTTAGTAGTGGATCAGATTGTGAGTTCTTGCATGATATTTATGGGTGATTTAGAGACTTGGGGTGATTTGATGATCCTTGACGTGTTAGATTTTGATGTGATACTGGGCATGGACTGGTTATCCCCTCACCGTGCAGTTTTGGATTGTTATGCTAAAACCATTACCATATCCATGCCAGGTGTATCCCTGGTTGTGTGGCAGGGTTCTGTTAGCCATGCACCATCTGGGATCATATCTTGTCTTCGAGTTAGGAAGTTGATTTCCTATGGGTGTTTAGCTTATCTAGCATATGTCTGAGATGCTAGTGCTGAACCTTCGTCTCCTGAGTCTATTCCTGTGGTTAGAGACTTCCTGGATGTATTTCCTACTGACCTTCCAGGCCTTCCACCTGAAAGAGATGTTGATTTTGCCATTGAGTTAGAGCTGGGAACCAGGCCCATCTCTATTCCTGCATATCGTATGGCTCCTACTGAGTTGAGAGAGCTTAAGGGTCAGATCCAGGATTTGTTAGCTAAGGGGTTCATTAGACTGAGTGTGTCTCCTTGGGGTGCTCCTGTTCTCTTCGTGAAGAAGAAGGATGGGTCGATGCGAATGTGTATTGACTATCGGTAGTTGAATAAGGTGACAGTGAAGAATAGGTATCCGATGCGGAGTATTGATGACTTGTTTGATAAGCTCCAGAGTTTAGCCGTGTTTTTGAAGACTGATTTGAGGTTCGTCTACCATTAGTTGAGGATTAGGGTGGAGGACATCCCTAAGACAACATTCAGGACACGTTATGGCCACTATGAGTTCCTGGTGATCTCTTTTTGGTTAACAAATACCCCCGCAACCTTTATGGATTTGATGCATACGGTGCTTAGCCGATACTTGGATATGTTCATGATAGTCTTCATTGATGACATTCTGATATACTCGAGGAGTAGGGACGAGCATGAGCAGCTTTTGAGGATTGTACTTCAGACTTTGAGAGATCATCGGCTTTATGCCAAGTTCTCAAAGTGTGAGTTTTGGCTTGAGTCAATTGGATTCCTAGGACATGTGGTGTCTAAGGATGGGATTAGGGTTGATACGGGTAAGATTTATGTGGTTTGTGATTGTCCTAGACTTACTACACCTACCGAGTTTTGCAACTTTGTTGGTCTAGCCGGGTACTACAGGCGGTTCATTGAGGGATTTTCTTCCATAGCAGCAACCTTGACTATGCTGACTAGGAAGGATGTTCTATTTCAGTTGTCAGACCAGTGCAAGGGCAGCTTCCAGAGGCTTAAGGCCTTACTGACTTCATCTTCAGTTTTGACTTTTCCGGTTGATGGTTAGAGTTTCTCCGTGTATTGTGATGCTTCAGGGGTTGGTCTTGATTTTGTATTGATGCAATAGGGTCGAGTGATAGCATATGCGTCAAGGCAGCTAAAGTTTCACGAGCGCAACTACCCCACTCATGACTTAGAGTTGGCGGCGGTAGTCTTTGTGCTCAAGATCTGGAGGCACTACCTATATGGAGTTCACTGTGAGATATTCACCAATCACCATAGTCTCCAGTACATTACAAGTCAGCGGGAGCTGAAATAAAGGAAGAAGAGATGGATTGAGCTACTAAAGGACTACAATTTCACTATTCTATACCATCCGGGTAAGCCAAACATGGTAGCGGATGCCTTGAGTCAGACATGGAGTTCACTGTGAGATATTCACCAATCACCATAGTCTCCAGTACATTACAAGTCAGCGGGAGCTGAAATAAAGGAAGAAGAGATGGATTGAGCTACTAAAGGACTACAATTTCACTATTCTATACCATCCGGGTAAGCCAAACATGGTAGCGGATGCCTTGAGTCAGACGGTGGTGAGTATGGGCATCCAAGCTTCACTTTCAGTTTCTGAGCGACCATTATCCTTGGAAATCTAGTCCTTGGCTTACTGATTGGTTGGGCTTGACTTGTCGGATCCTAGCAGAGTTCTTGCCAGTGTTGAAGTCCATTCTACTCTAGTTGATCAAATTCAGAGCTGACAGTTTGAGGATCAGGGTTTGTACGACCTTCGTGATCAGGTAGTTTGGGGTGAAGCTAGCCGGGCTACTTTGGGTTTTGATGGTATTTTGAGGTTTGATGGCCGACTTTGTATTTCGAGGGTTGGAAATTTAATTCAGTTGATATTCCATGAGTCACATTGTTATAGATACTCCATTCATCCTGGCGCGGCGAAGATGTATAGAGATTGGGGCAACTTTACTGGTGGTTTGGTATGAAGCGGGACGTAGTGGAGTTTGTATCTCAATGCTTGAACTATCAGCAGGTGAAGTTCGAGCACATGAGATTAGGTGGCTTGATGCAGCGACTTCCCATTCCTGAGTGTAAGTGGGAAGGTATTACTACGGACTTTGTTGTTGGGTTGCCTCGTACTTCTTGGGGTTTTGATTCTATTTGGGTGATTGTGGATCGGCTGACGATGTCATCCCAATTCTTGCCGGTTAAGACTCCCTATGGTGCTGAGAGGTTAGCTCATATCTACATTCGCAAGGTTGTTCGGTTGCATAAGGACCCAACTTCTATCATTTCAGACCGCAACATACAGTTCACATCTCAGTTCTTGAGAGCTATACAGAGGGATATGGGTATGGAGGTTCAGCTTAGTACCGCTTTCCACTTTCAGATAGATGTTCAGTCCGAGAGAACCATTCAGGTCCTGGAAGACATGCTTCGAGCTTGTGTTCTTTACTTTGGAGGTTCATGAGATCAGTTTGTGCCTTTGGCTGAGTTTGCTTATAATAATAGTTTCCATTCGAGCATCAACATGGCAACTTTCGAGACCTTGAATGGTAGGCATTGCAAATTGTTAATTGGATGGTTTGATGGCTTAAAGTCCAGGCCACAGAGTACAGATTTTCTTAGAGATTCCTAGGATCGAGTTCATTTGATTTAGAACAGTCTTACAGCAGCCCCAAGTAGGCAGAAGAGCTACGCTGATCATAGACTTCGTACCTTGGAGTTCAGTTTTGGTTACTTGGTTTTCCTTTGAGTATCGCCCATGAAGGGCGTGATGAGATTTGGTTGGCAGGGCAAGCTTAGACCCAGGTTTATTGGGCCATTTGAGATTCTACATAGGTTTGGTAGTGTTGCCTACATATTAGTTTTGCCTCCGATCTTTTCAGCTGTTCACCCAGTTTTTCATGTCTCGATGTTGCGCTTGTATTTCCAGATGAGTCTCATACATTGCATTGGGATTCGGTTCAGTTAGATGACAATTTGTCATTTGTTGAGGAGCTGATAGCTATTCTGGCCAGGGATATCAAGAGATTTAGATCTAAGGAGATCCCGGTTGTGAAATTTTAGTAGAGGCATCATTTGGTTGAGGAGGCTACTTGGGAGACCGAGAGTGAGTTGCGTGCTCAGTATCCGCAGTTGTTCGAGCCTTCAGGCACTCCCTTCTTCTTGACTTTGGAGGAGGAAAGTCTTTTTAGTAGTGGATGTTGTGATGACCTTTCTGGTCATCTTCGCATTTATGTAATCATTGTACTGTTAGATCTAACCTGTAGAGACCCCAAGTAATTTATGGCTTGGTGGGATCAGTAGTTCGGTGACCTGATCGTTCATTTGGTTGTTTTGGTCGTTTTCCAGTTTTAGAGCTTTAACTTAAAATATCATTGACTTTAGTCAACATTCTTAGCTAACATGCTTGGAATTAAATTTTGATAGTTTTGTTAGCTCCGTAGCATTGAGTTTGGTCTAGTTGGACCTTCATTTGAGTCCTGAGAACTTCGGGTTTTGTATTGTTTTCTCTGTTTTCAAGCCATTTGGAGTTGAAAATGTAACTTTGGATGGATTTTGGTGATCAGAGTGTAGGATTCAAAATTCAACGATTCGATCACCTCAGGAATGATGAGTTTGGGTTGGGAAGGTGGTTGGTTCGGGTCCCGAGTGAGCCGGGCTCATTTCGAGCCTTTGGGTTCTTATTCATTAGTGTTGACTTGGGTCAACATTTCTCCAAAATAACCTCGTATGGAAGTTTTGTCGATTTTGTTGAGTCCGAAACTTCGTTTCCACTCTATTAGCATTATTGGGTTTTGAATACGGGTTTCTATTTGTGCCCAGAATACCCCGTGGAGTTTACAAAAAGTTGCAGATTTTTAGTGCAGGTCAGGCCTTCAGCACAATCGCGCCAAGGCCAATGCGATCATGCCTCAGCGCCCGCAGCCGACCAGTGCGATGGAGCCTTTCAGGTGTGATGGCGCCTTGGAGCCTGGCTCCCTTGTTCCCAATGGCGTTGGTTTAGCGCCAATGGCGCTGACCAGCGACTAGCATCTATTTAAGTCTTCTTCTTCATTTTTTCGGCCCTTTTCTCTCAACTTTCTCACTCTAAAACACAAGTTTCTCTCAACCAAATTGCTCCATATCAGTCTTAGCTTTGGGGAAATCAATTATTCTTTGATAATTTGTGATCCTTCGATTCTTCGTAAGTCATTTTCCCCAACTTTCCTTCCTTTGTTTTCCTCTAAAATCCACCATTGTTGCTCATACCTAAAACTTGGAATTTTTTGTAGTGGTTGCCTCCTAGCTCTTGCATGATCGTGGGTGTGAAGGATTCTCCGTCTTGGCTTAAATTCCATCATTTTGGTAAGTAATCCTTGCCTAATTTCCGTTGTTTATTCTTAAAATTCCATCTTTACACCCCAACTTGAGCGAGTGTTTTGGCGCCCTTTTCTTGGCAAATTATGCTCAATTTTGGAGCATGCCTTCTTGGCATCATTGTGGTCATTGTGCTTCTTTTCGTTTTTGGTTTTGGATTGTGGGCCCTGTGGGCCCGATTTTGACCCGGATTTCGACCAGGATACTATTGTAGTGATATGTGTATCATTAGACTCATTTTAACGTACTATTTATGTTTGTGATAGTTTGATTATCATTCGGGATCTCTCAAAGCGATTTTGGCTTGGATCTGTTGTTTGGGCAGCTTGTCGTTGGACGACAGGTAGGTTACGGTCTAAACTCCCTAGACTTAGCATATATTGGATAAAAATATACTAGTTGGCATCCTTCGGTTGGGTTATTAAGTTAGTACCACAGACCTTGACTGCTTTTCTATGATTTGCTTCGTTTCTTTCCTCCGCTGTGTGTAGTATTCTTCGTAGTTGGTAGTATCACCCTTAGAGTCCTGTGTGGCCTTGTTTGACTCTGGACCATAGATGGTGGGATATTCAGGGGTGCACGTGAGTCCTGGGCATTGTTATAGTGATATTATGTTGGCTATCTGTGTTATAGAGCGATTGGATCCTGTGCAGGGCCGATAGGTTATTTGTGGGCCGGGGGCCACTGTTATGATTGTGTATGCCATTCACCATGCCTAAAGATAGAGGGGATTTCTTCTTTATTTTTACTATGGTTTTGGCTTCGGGCCTACAGGGACTGATTTTTTAAACCTTGCATGGCCCGTGGGGCCTGTTTTCGATTAAAAAAATGATCTAAAAGTGGTTTGGTAACATTTTGATGGGTCTTCTTGGGGTAAAGGAGTTTTAAGGGATATTTTCTCACTAGCTCCACTTATACTGGACTCGACGGGGTTGAGTGCTAGACTTATTTACTACAGCTTCGGGGGGGATGCTGGACTAGGCGGGGCCGTGCTAGAACTATTGGACTTACTAGTTTAGAACTAGGTACCTTCCAGGCAGCATTACTTAGGGATTGATTTGAGATTTTGGGGAATCTAGTATGTTGGTCGGGGGCCTCCATGGACCTTGCCATTCCAGACTAGAGGCTGCGAGTTGCGGGTGCTGGAGGGAGGGTATACGGTATAGTATGGGTATACGGGTGTGACCATCCATAGATCCTATCTTCTAGGCCTTATAGGTCATCGGAAGCGGGTAACATACGGTACTACTATCACTTTTAACTTAGTATGGCACCATATCATTCATCTTTCTGAGGTACCACCCTTGTTTGCTGTTTGTTGATTGTACGCTGCTGTAGTATGGGATGTCGGAGGGTTTTGTTTTCACTTGTTTGCCTTCCTTGGTTGTATGGGCAGCCGGGGGACTGTAGGTAGTCTCTTGTTACTTTATCAGGATACTATCCCCTGTCACGGTTATGATTTTGAGATATTATACTACAATGTTGTTAGTTCTAGCTTGAGATTTGTATGAGTAATTGGTTATCGAGTCCTGTTTCTTACAATGCCTATCATTACTCTTCTCCTCTTTCTCTTGTACTTGAGGTTACCGGTATACCTTCCACTTCTTAAAATTATTATGTATATACTGTTATTGCAAGGATCCCAGGTGCGTTATTTCTTGCTTACACCAGTGCCTGTTGCGTATATATTCTACTTGCTAGCCTTGTATGATGTTCTGTTTACTTCCCTCTGGGCTAGTTCCTGTGTACTTTTCATTGATTTCTGTGACTACTTGATTTTTTGTCTGTTACTACGCTTTTATCTTATATGTGCGCAGTCGGCCTATTATACCTACAGGGTATCTTATGCTTCGCATTTGGTGCTCATACTACACTCTGCATTTTCTGGTGTAGATCCTAGTGTGGGCCATCGCTTTTAGCTTGTGGAGACTCATGCGAGGAGCTGCTTTTGGTGATATTCTGGACTGAGGGTAAGCTCTTGGCGATCGGAGCTTATTTTTTAGTTATCATTAGATAATATACTCTATTTCTACTCAGAGACAGCTTTGTGTATATATTGTTTTGGACCTTTGTACTCCTTATGTAGATCCGTCTCTTATACGCTATGATACCAGGTTTTGGGTTTGGTTTAGCTTTCGCATTGTATATATTACTACTGTTATCTATTTTCTTCATCTTGTTCCCTTTCTTCCGCTTATTAGACTGTTCTTCCACTTTATTTGCTAGATAGTATCCCATTACTGATCGTTCCCAGCTACGGTGATTGTTTCTCCTACTGGGGAGTTGTAGTTGCCATCATGACCGAGAAATCGGGTCGTGACAACACATCTGTAGTCTTGTCTCAATTATTGAAAATAAATAATTATTCATAACAATTATCTGTTAGTATTAGATGCGTCCTTTTCTTTACAAAACGAAGCAAAAACTCAAGTTTAGACAAGAGATAAGTTTTTAATATCTGAATTTAATAGAATTGGGGATGCATTATCCCAAAGGGGACAGAAGGCGGTGGAGAAGAGTGCTTTTGAGGAGAAGAAGGAAGGGGACTAGAACTATTGGTGTGATCTATAGGCCTCCTAGTTTCTTTCTTACTACTCTTACTAGCCTTACTAGTCTTATCACTAGAACCTTGATCTAGATCACCATAACCTGATGACATTTGCATACAAGTCTATATTAATATAAGAGAAAATACATAATTACCCTCCTAAAGTAAGACCAGATTTTTAAGAAGACACTTAAACTTTACGAGGGTCCTATTACCCCCTTAAACCTCTTTGAACCCATATTTTTACCTCCTTTTCTATCAACTCCAATTTTGATAAGAAAGTGTTGACCACACACCAATCCTTGCTTGACACGTGTTAATTTAATTAAAAATACATTTTTTCCACTTTTTCTTATATTTTTTCCTTTTTCCTTTTTTCTCTTTCTTATTTTTTGACTTCATAACAATTTCACCACCCCCACCCTCACAACACACTACTTCTTCTTCTTCTCCATGAACTCTTCTTTTTTAAAAATTAGAATCCATGCTTAGATCCAGTATCCCTCCCCCCCATATTTTTTTTTCTTTCTTCTTCTTCTTTACTCTAACTTCCGTCTGCTCTCAGTGACACTAATATCGGGGTTTCAAATTTTTTTTCATACTTCTATGAACTACCTAAATTTTATTGATAAGAAAAACTAATTTTCCCTTTTTTTGAGCAAATTTAAATATTAGAGATATCATTAACTGATTTATCTCATTTTATATTATCTTAGCATTTTTAAAAATGAATTCAAAGAATCAATGAGTTTCTCATGATTTATAAGGTTTGGGGCAGAAGATCGGAATAATAAAAGCTAGATTCTACTTCCATTGATATTAAAATCTAATGGATTTTGCAAAATTATTCCAATTGTAAGAAAATATTTTAGAGTTGAAGAAATGAGTTGAAGAAAAAATAGAAGGTAGGTGGAGTTGAAAATGGTAGGGTTCTAGCGAGGATCGCAACTGGGTTATGAAAAAGAAACAAAAGAATAAAGAAAAAGATTAAAATAACAAAAAAATAGGAAAATACATTTATAAAGAAAAAACTTGTACAAATAAAAAAGTTTAATCATTTTTTTTGAATCCTTCATGCTCTATGCCAGGTGGCCAAAAAAGGAGGTAATAGTATCATTTTAAAATTATTTAGGGAGTAATAAGACCTTCACAAAATTTAAGCATCTTCTTGAAATACAGGTCTTACTTCAAGGAGGTAATTATGTATTATTCTCTTAATATAACGAAATAACATGTATAGAATAAAATTGCTTAAAAAAATAAACCAACATGCTAGTATCATACTCCCATTCTTTCTCCCTACTTATTTCATTTCCATGATTCTGTCTTTCTTCCTCCTCGCTTATTTCATATTCATTATTTGATTCTTTCTCTCCGCTTGATTTATTTTCCTAAATTTATTCTTCCTCAACATTTTTTATGGAAGTTACTTCATCATCATCAACTTCTTTTAATATGTGTTTAGGATATTCTGGACTATTTTCTAACTCAGCGTCCACTGTTTAATGAACAACATCAAAAAACAGGGGGTGCTCCTCTCCTTAGGGGTGCTCCTCTCCTTACAGTCAAGTTTCAGCTCATCTACAACTACCTATCTGACCCACACGACAATACAAACTGAGGAATATATAGGGACTTATCATATATATCTTGAGCGAATATTATATGGAATAAAGACTACATGTCAATAAGAATGAGGTGCAGTAGCCACGGATAATGGTGTGGAACCATCTGGACACAAGATAAATCAAACAATTCTTGGTTAACTAGCAAAATTAGAACAAGTTCTATTGAAATGCTTCCAAACTTCTCTATTTGATGGAGGAAATATAACACTAGGTACCCTTCTATTTTTAAGGTGCCATCTCATATGAGGAGAATAACTCATCGATGCATACAACCTCTTTAACCTAGGTATAAAACAAAAAAAATCCCTTTTACTTTTATGTTAAAACTCCCTTGTAGAAATAGTGACTACTGTCTTGAATTTCACTATTGATCAATTTATCACCTTATTCTCTGCGAAATTTGACCCCAACCTCGTTGTGTTCTATATTGGAATAATAACCACTTTAAATCTTTTTAGAGGTATAATTTATGCATATATAATTTTGTCATTGTTGCCGGGAAATACAATTTAGGAATTAACATCTAGTGTTAAATTATACTTGTTGTCCTTATTTCTTATATTACTCTAATTTTCTTTTGTGTTGTTCAGGTACCATGGATGATCAAGAGCATCATTAACCTACTGAGGAAGAAATAGTTGCAGCAACTGCTGCTAGACAATTGGGATCATTGGCACCACCTCAGCAGAACTTGCCTTCTCTATTGCGAACTATGCCAGAACCTATACGTAATGTGGCTCTGATTGAGGATATTGATTTGGAGTAGGCTGGTTTTAGAAGTGCTATTTGACCACCCCCACTAAGCGGAACCACCAAGTTTGACATAACTCTCACCATGATGCACTTGCTAACTATGAAAGGGTTGTTTGGAGGCCTTGACCATGATGAAACCAATCAACAACTGAAGAATTTCATTGAAATTTGCAAGGCTTACAGGTTTCTAGGAATCTCCCAGGAAGTGATCAGACTGAGGCTTTTCCCTTTCTCATTAATAGAGGAAGACACTAAATGCTTAGGAGAGCTACTAGGTGACTCTATTACCACTTGGACTGAGTTGACAAAATCATTCCTTGAAATTTTCTTCCCACTATCCCAAAAGATAAAACTAACGGATGAGACAAACAATTTCAGACAACTTCCAGGAAAAGCACTACATTAAACCTAATTGAGGTTTAGAAAGAAAATTAAGCAGTCTTAGATCGAAAATTACTTGATCAAGTACTCTTTGAGGTTTTCTATAGTTTAGTGCATGTGATAAACAAGTTAGTGGCTAATAATATTAGTGAAGGTACTATGACGGATAACACGTTCACTGAGGCAAGTGAACTTCTTAATAAATTAACCAAAACTAATAGAGCATAGCACACTCGAGAGTTAGAAGTTAGCAGTTGTGGATAGTACAAAGGTACTTCTATAGAGAAATCGAAGAGAGAACGGGCTTTTAACCAAGACATGGCTCAATTGAAAACACAAATGGATTTTATCACCAAGCAACTGATAGGAGTTAGTGCTCACAAGGAAAATGCAGTGGGTTCTCATGTTATGGAATTTTGTAATGATTATTTATTTAGATTATGATTAGGAGGCACACTTTGTTAATAATCATATTGGGTTTCCCGACCCAACTCCTAAGGATCTAACAAAGATTCTTGGTGGCTGGGTCAAGGGAATCAAGTTTGTAACAAAGACATGGAGAAATATTATGAGAGATCTAGTTGGCATGATAGAGACCAGGGTAACTAGAGAGACAGGGACCAATCCTATAGAAACAACTATGATGGTGCATTTATTCCTTCCAAAGGTAATCAACAGGGTTCAAACCAACCATCAATCAGTGACCCAACTAGATGCAAAGTGGAAAAGATTCTAGGTAAGGTGTTGAAGAGAGTCTAGTCTACATATTCGTGAATCAAGGAGATTTAGGTTGATTTGTCAAGTATGAATTAGGTGGTTATCACTCCACCTTGATAAAATAGCTAGAGCAGTATGTAACAACTCATATTTTAAACTAGATTATTGATAACATTTAACTAGTCGCAAATTAGTTCAAGGGATCTATGGTCTCTTCTACGAACCATAATTCCATTTCAAAGTCAATAGAGTGAGCCATTGAAGGGACCCTGAAGAACCTTGGTTCTCAGGTTTCTACAAGAGACAGTACATTCTGTAGTATCACTCTATGGTCTATAATTCAAGTCATAAGAAAATATCTGAGGGATGTCAGAATCCCAAAGTGAAAGAATGGGTAGCAGGACGGTTCCTATTCCTAAACTAAAGACCATAAGTGTAGAATGTAGTCTTGGTTCATAGAACCATCAAAATCTCAGTGAGGAATTTTGAGTCATTTTATGGCTCGTAAACTATAAGTACAACCCATAATTCCATTCGCAAAAGGGTAATCAAAGAACTTACAGATCTCAAAGTGAGACTACGACATGATCTATGGTCTATATTTTTGAAGAATGGTCTATTATTTCCAATCTTAAAGGTATATTTCAGAGACTTGGAAATATCATAGAAGTTTCAAAATCCAAACTATGGTCCATCGATCAAGACTACGGTCCATAGAACTGACCGTCAACTTAATTTCGAAGCACCTGTAAAAGAATGCCTTAGCCATTCTCTCATTATTTTTCACATCCAGACTTGTTCTCTCAACCCTAGGTTATGTGTTTCATCCTTTCTAGGCTAGGTAAGCAAATTCTATCATTACTTATGCAAAATTAACAATCCCTAACCCAAGCCTAAGGGTTCTACAAGTTTCTTGATACGACATCCTAAGATTCTCTGAAGGAATCATCCTCTAAGTCTCCAGATCAGATTTCATAGGTTCTCCTTCAAAGTTTGGAGCACCTGAGGTATGTAAGGCTACTATAGTAAGAAATCTTGTTCTTTCTCATGACCTAACTTCTAGAAGTCATTTTTTTGGAAGATTGAAGCTATGATTTTTATCTAAAGTCTCTTATTTCAAACTCTATATATCTTGAATTAATTATTGCTGAATTCTATTGCAAAGAGTATAAAAAATTGCATTATTGTTATCCTTGATTTATGGTTCATGTTTTATTTTACCCCATGGACCCATGAGTTATTATTGATTTTGAAAGCATGGATTATGAAGACATCATTTTGCATTATTTTCATGAGAAATTTATTTAAAAGCTTTAAAGAAGTATTTCATGAAAAGTTTTCAAGCTAAATACTTTAAGCTTCCAAGCACATGATTTTGAAAAGAAAGAAAGCTCTAGTATCATTGCAAGTTAAACTAGCAAACAAATACAATGGGTCAAAGGCTCACAAGCAAGTTCAGTTTAAAGATCTAAGTCTTGAGCAAGGACTCAAGCAAAACATGATTTTCAGTTGTAAGCATTATTGTTTTGGGAGGAATATTTTGCATCGATATAGGTAAGGGTTGAGATAACCCAAACCCTAAAAGTACACATGCTAGCTTAGAATAGTATCATACCATTTGTCTGAGTGACACCTCAATTAAGCCCCTAGTAAGGGCTCAAATTTGGATCTATAAGTTAAATTTTGTTGTATGCCCTGGCAAGGTATAGGATGGCTCTGGAAACATGGGCCAGACATTGTAGCTTCATGAGGCTAACGTGATGTTTGTCTATTAAGAGAAGCTCCCTAAGAAAACTAAAGTTATTTTTTAGTATTTTACTTTGAGGCATAGTTTTCAGTTTATAAAGCATGTTGTAGATCATTATATACATATGCTTTACCATTTCAGTTGATTTTGTTTTAGTAATTATTCTTGTTTTACTCCTATCAGCTCAGAATCCCAATATTATCTATATTAGCCATGTTATTTCATTTAGCTTATTACATACCATACATATCTATATACTGATGTCATTTGGCATTGCTTCATTTCATCATGCAGATTCAGGTACTCAGTCTCGATAGTAGGTGCATCCTAAGGTTACTTATCTTTATATTTGGTGAGGCCTCCTTGCTTCTGGAGGGTCTCTTTATGATGTACTAAGTTGCTAGTTCTTTAGTAGAGTATCAAGGTTGCCCAAGTCCTTTTCTTGGTAGACTATTTTCATATGTTAGAGGCTTTATAGATGAGTCAATAAAGTATTAGTCTACAGTATTTTTTTTGATATTCATGTCTTCAGAGTTTATCTATAAAGATATTATCTTTGCGTACAAAACACATGCATGCTCATTACAATTAAATCTTCTGTAGAGTTACTAACTATTCAATTTAGTAGTAAGACATACCAAGGGTATACTTGGGCCAGCAGTGGACCTTAGTTCCGATCACGCCCAGGGTGTAGTCACGGAGCATGACACACATGGTATTAGAGAACTGGGTTCAAGAGTCCTAGGATGTCTATGAAGCCTCATCTAATATAGTCCTTTTTATGGGTGTGAAGTGCAGAACACTTATAATAGGGAAGCTACATGATGTTAGAAAATACCACCCTTCTTTCATACTCTAGTTTGTGCAATAGAGTTTAACTCTATGGATTTTCCCTCCTAACTCATGCGTTTGCGTATTTTAGATTATGCTTCCAAAATGGACCACCAGTCAGAGGAATACTACAAGTGTTGAGGTTCTCGCTTGAACCAATTCTAGCGACCTACCTCTACCTACAAGGATGCATATTAGAAATGAAGCTCGCTTGTCAGATCAGGATACTAGTGTTGTAGCTCAAAATGTTCCAGATAGCTCAGTAAGAGTTCCAATGACCCCTGCTCTTCAGCCTCCCTACACTGCTACTTCTCATGTAGATCCATTTAGATCCACACACAGTTGGTAGCAGATCAGTATGCCATTAGGGCATGGTACCTATTAGTTCTAATTTGCATGACTCGTCAAGTGCTTTGAGGATCAGAGAACTCTTCCAAATGAATTCACCGATATTCACAAGGTCCAAGGCTGATGAGGACCCTCAGAATTTTATTGATGGAGTTTAGAAGATCTTAAGAGTAATGAATACTACAGAAATAGACAGAGTTGATCTTTCTTCCCACTTAAGTATGTAGCTAATATTTGGTATGACTAATAGGAGTTGACTCGTGGTGAAGATGTAGCCCCTACTATTTGGGATGACTTGATGAATGCATTCATCGATCATTTGTTCCCTCAGGAGTTGAGAGAGGCCAAGGAAGAGGAGTTTGTGAATTTCAAGGTTCTATGAGCATGAGGGAATATCACATCAAGTACACTCAACTATCCTGATATTCTCTTGAGATAGTGTCCTCAATGACGGCAAGGATGAGGAAGTTTGTGTCTTGGTTGGTAAGCATGTGAAAGAGGGAGTTCAAGGGTGAAATATTGATTAATGAGTTAGACATCTCCAATCTCATGGTTTCTGCTCAGTAGGTTGAGGAGGAGAAGCAGAAAGATAGAGAAGAACACTAGACTAATAGGGCTAAGTCAGTAGTCCATGAGTCCAATCAGCAGAAACATGGGAATGGGGATAAGTCATTCTTTCATCGGAGGTAATCTTGAGCTATCCTATCAATAGCTAGTGCACCTGCACCTAGAATCAAGAATGATCAAAAGTTCCAAAGTAATCAGATTTTTAGAGCTTAGGATTCTAAGTCTTAGGGTAGTGTGGCTCAGGAAGCTACTTTATAAGTCGGTAATCTACAAACTTATTGAGCCTTTACTCACGAATTATTGCTATGTTTTGATGAGATTTAGAGGTTCTTATGGCCTTTATTAATGTCAATGCAGGTACTTTTGATCAAAGATAGAAAACAAGGAAATGAACCCAAAAAGATCCAAAGAGGAGTGAAGTGTGAAGTGAGCAAACAAGACAAAGATTCTGCTGAGAGATGCGGTGCTTGTGTGACATGCACCTGCCTTGGTATGGAACACACCTTCCACCGCATGAAGTCTAGAAGTTGATGAAGGATCTGTTAAGGGGTGCGGTCGCTGTGTGACATACACAATGCCTTGTACGAACCGCACCCTCTTTGTATAAAGGTGCCCAATTTGCTGAGTCATTGGATCACTGAAGCAGAGTGTGCAATATGCACATCACAACGTGCGACCATACGTCGTACCGCACACCGCCCAAAGGGCATTTTTTGTCAAAAATTATATGACATCTTGGGAATGTTTATATATTCAATTTAGGCACATTTGTAAAAAGTTCAGCTAGTTTGGATGTTTTTGAACAATAATCTTAACTTTGTGAACAAGTTTTCCCTTCTAAGAATAAGAAGAGGGTTTCTCACAATTCCGTCTTCCCAATTTTTAGAACCACCATTCGTGTACAAACTGAGCTTGGATATTGAGAAATTTAGCTTGAATGGAAGAGAAATTGAATTACCTATTTGGTATATCTATTTCCTTAAGCTTGGTATATCTATTTCCTTAAGCATGAGTAGCTAAACCTCTTATCTAGGGATGTGTTGATGATGGGTATTGGATAAATGGGTGTGGGTGTTTCCAATTCTTGTTTATAATTGCTTTATTGACATGGGTCTAGTGATTTCACCATATTTTAACTCTATAATTGGTGGTTGCAAATAGTGATTTTCCTTACTTGGTTATGGATTTACTTGAAAGAGGGGATCATAGCTCCGGATGTGAAATTGTTAGTAGAAACTTGGGCTTCCATTTATATTGAGGTTAGAAATGGCTCAAATCGACAGAATCACCTATTTATGGGTCTAAAGATAGAAATAGTATGACCTTCCTAAATAATAGCTTGGTTGTTTATTGATTAATCAATAGTGCTTGACTTAAGGCTGTTGAATACATGGTTGTTGATCGAGAGATAAATAACGATACTTAAAACCAAGGTTACCCATGTCATTTAGCATGAATTTGCATGAATAAGCATTCATCCTATCCCATGTTTGAGTCCCATTTGACACAAATCCCTAGTCGTCCTCTTTATTGTCTACACGCTGTTTTACTTTATTTCTTTATTTTGTTGAATTGCGAAATTGTGACAGATTCCCAATTCTCCCCTTTTTATATTACTCACTCTTGTTGTGAACTTTGTTTTACAATCACCTAGGCTAAACTCTAAATTCTCTGTGGGATTGACCCCGGCATCCATTGGGAACTATAATGTGTTTTGCTCTGATGATCATCGATACCTCCTAATAGGAGAGTACATCTTAGTGTTACCAAAAATGGCACCATTTGTCGGGGAATTAAATTGTTTAGCCTTTTTGATTGTAGATTTGAAATCACCTTGTAGAGTGTTGTTTTCTTTTTATCTGGTTTGTTGTTTGTGATTGGTTGCAGGCACACATCCTTCAAGCATCAAGGCCCAGTACTTCTCACTCAACCTATATGCACTTGAGATTTTGATATGTTTAGATCGTAAGTTGGATATTTGGGGAACCGAGGGAGCAATGGGTGCGACCTCCGCTAAAGAGATTGAGGATTGGGTAAAGAATGGTGCACGAAGGGATAGAGAACTATCAATCACATCCACACTTCTTGAATTTATAGTGAGGAATGCAACAATTAAAACTGTCAATACCATTGGTGTTGTTGGGGCCATGAGGATATTGGAATATGTAGAGAATTTGAATAAAGGTAGCGAAGAGGTAGACGTAGCTGACCGCGAGGAGGGTTCCCATGGAAGTCTCCAAGGTTTGGACAAATATAATCATGGGAATCAAGGTTAGAACGAATGAAATGATAACTCTAAAATTGAAAGTATGCTTGTGAGAGTGTTGGAGAAAATGGGATCCACCTACGGAGCCATCGAAGAGTTGAGACATGATCTTGGAAGTCTTTCCTAAATCGTGCAATCACACTCCATTGCTATTGCACTACTTGAAGAAAGAATGATTTGGCTCACCTCTCAAATTGAGTCAAGGCAAGTCAAGAATGAAGAAAGGAGTAGTGATATAAGGGACTCAATCAACCCCGTTAAAATTACAATGCAAAATACGAGTAAGCCTAGAAATAAAAGGTCTTGGGAAAATTGTTTGTCCGAGTCTATTCATCGTGAGATCAAGGTTCCTAAAGTGTTCAAACCTTTTCCTACATGTCCACCTCCTTTCCCTCAATGTTTAATGCAAGAAAAAACGGATAAACTTTCGAGAGATTTTGAATCCATGTTGAAGAGAATCACCATCAACACTCCCGCAAGTACTACTTTTAACAAGATACTCGAATATGCCAAGTTTGTGATAGAACTGTGCACTATATGCAACTTAGAGAATTTTGGGGTTGTTCAAATGTCCCCTTTTAGTAGTGAAATTTTATCGAGTGATTTCACCAATGATGCAGTGATGTCGGGTGTACACACTATTTGTGATTCTAATGGTATTAACAAGTCTACAAGGTTGGTATGTGATAAGAATGCAAGTGTCAACTTGATGTCCTTAGCCACCTTTAGACGACTGAAGTTGGGGTAGCCTATTATCTCAAACATGAAGTTCCTTATGACAGATCGGTCAATGAAGCACCTTGTAGGGGTTGGATGCTAAATTTTTGTTTACCCTGTGGATTTTGTTGTGTTTGATTGCAAAGGAAGTTTTGAGATACCTATTATCTTGGGGTAACCCAGTCTAAAAACAGGGCGTACCTTGAGCAAACTAGACTCGGGAGAGTTAACATTTTTCATGAATGATGAGGAAGCTACTTTTAAATTGAGTAGGTCTATGAAACAACCGAGTGAGCTTCAAATGGCCTTTGCAATTGGTAGGATTCAGGAAATCATTGATTTGCACATGAAAGAGGGGTTTATGGATAAAGCGTTAGAAGCGGTGTTTCTAAATTTTGATGGTGAGGGGATAGAAAAATATGACGAGATTTGTTGTGCATTAGTGGGAATGGGGTCCTACACCTACCCTCCAAAGAAACTCGATCTCGACCTAAAGAATAGGCAGACCTCGCCTTCCAAACCCTTAATTATTGAACCACCCACCTTAGATCTCAATCCATTACCATCCCACTTGAAGTACGCTTACTTAGGTGCTAACGAGACCTTGTCGGTCATCATTTCCAACAAATTGAGTGATAAGCAAGTGAAAGTGTTGCTTAGGGTGTTGAAGAAGCACATTCGTGCTCTAGGGTGGACTATTGCTGACATCATAGGGATACCCCAAGGGATATGCACGCTTAAAATAAAATTTCAAGAGGATTTCACCCCCTCCATTGAACATCAATGAAGTCTAAAACCACCGATGTAAGAGGTGGTAAAAAAAGATATTATTAAATGGTTGGATGCGTGGGTAGTTTTCCCCATATTTGATAGCACTTGGGTTAGCCTAGTGCAATGCGTGCTTAAGAAGGGTCGAATCACCATTGTTCCAAATGAGAAAAATGAGATGATCATTGTTAGACCCGTGATCGGTTGGAGAGTGTGCATGGATTACCAGAAATTGAACTCATGGACGAAAAAGGACCACTTTCCTCTCCCATTCATGGATAAAATGTTAAACTGGTTGGTGGGCCGTGGTTTTTATTTCTTTCTCGATAGTTACTACGGTTACAATAAAATTTCAATCACCCTAGAAGATTAAGAAAAGACCACTTTCACATGTCCGTATGGGACCTTCACTTTCAAAAGAATGCCTTTGGGCTTTGCAATGTGCCTTCCCCCTTCCAACGGTGTGTGATGTCAATATTCTCAGATATTGTTGAAGACACCATGGAGATTTTCATGGATGACTTTTTGGTGGTTGGAGATGAGTTTAGCGATTGTTTGGAGCATTTGGAGGAAGTGCTTAAACGATGTGAGGAAACAAACTTGGTGTTAAATTGGGAGAAATGCCACTTTATGGTGAATGAGGCGATAGTTTTGGGGCATTAAATTTCCAAAAAGGGCTTGAGGTCGATCAAGCCAAAATTGAAGTCATATCAAACCTACCCCCTCCAAAAACTGTAAAAGGGATAAGGAGCTTTCTAGGCCATGTCGGGTTCTACCGGTGCTTCATCAAAGATTTCTCAAAGGTGACTCACTCCTTATGTAAGTTACTTGAAAAGGAAGCTAAATTTGATTTTAATGATAATTGCATTAAGGCCTTCCTCACTTTGAAATAAAAGTTAACATCCACTCCCATCATTATTGCACCGGATTGGTCAAAACCATTTGATCTCATGTGCAATGCCAGTAATGTAGCCTTGGGAGCAGTGCTCAGACAACGAAGGGAGAACATCTTCCACCTAATCTACTATGCAAGTGAGACTTTGAACATAGCCTAAACAAATTACAATGTGACTGAACAAGAATTGTTGGTCGTAGTTTTTTCCTTCAAAAGGTTCTGAGCATATTTTTTGGGGACTAAAGTTATGATGCACACCGACCATGCGGCAATCAGATATTTTATGACTAAAAAGGATGCACATCCCCGATTAATTCGTTGGGTACTACTCCTCCAGGAATTTGATTTTGATGTAAAGGATCATAGGGGGTGTGAGAATCAAGTGGTTGATCATTTATCGCGATTGGAAGAAGAGGGAAGGCCCATCGTAGAGCTTGAAATTAATGATTTGTTCCCCAATGAGCACATCTTGGGTATGTCCCATGATTTAACTCCATGGTTTGTTGACTTTGCTAATTATTTGGCAAGTGATTTACTTCCAGTGGGGTTGAATTCTCATCAGAAAAAAACGTTCCTACATGATGTCCGAATGTATTATTGAGACGAGCCTTACCTATTTTGGATTTGCACCGATGGAATGATTCAGCGGTGCATACCCAAAATTGAGATGACGCCCATTCTTCGAGCATGTCATTCTTCTTCCATTGGTGGCCACCTTGGGGGTATGCACACATCTTTGAAGGTGTTACAATGTGGATTTTATTGGCCTACTCTGTTTCAGGATGCTCATGACTATGTGAAGGAGTGTGATAAGTGTCAACATGTAGGGGGGCATATCTCAACGCCATAAACTTCCATTGACCCCAATTCTTGAGGTAGAATTATTTGATGTATGGGGTATCGAATTTATGGGGGGGGGGCCTTCGTGAGTTCACATGGGAACACCTGCATTTTAGTGGTTGTGGACTATGTGTCCAAGTGGGTTGAAGTTGTGTCTTGGCCAAATAATGAAGGACGAACCATCACGGCTTTCCTTAAAAAGCATATTTTCGCTTAGTTTGGCATCCCCCGTGCCATTATTAGTGATGGGAGATCTCACTTTTGCAACAGATTATTTAGCATGCTACTTGAGAAATATGGAGTTAAACATAAAGTAGCCACCCCATACCATCCACAAACAAGTGAACAAGTTAAAGTGTCTAACCGAGAAATCAAATCCATCCTTTCAAAATGAGTAAATGTTCATCAAACGGATTGGGACCGAAAGTTAGATGAAACCCTATGGAAATATAGGACGGCATACAAAACATCGATTAGTATGTCTCCTTATCAACTTGTCTTTGGCAAAGCTTGTCACCTCCCGATTGAAATGGAACACAAAGCAATGTGGGCTTTGAAGAAGCTTAACTTTGATTGGGAAAGAGCCGCTCGTGCTAGAGTGGATGACCTCAATGTAATGGATGAGTTCCGGATACAGGCTTATGAAAGCGCCATAATTTACTAAGCAAAAATTAAGCACTATCATGATCAACAAATCTTGAAGCGAGAGTTCCACCCAGGAGATTGAGTGCTCTTGTTCAACTCTCAACTCTATCTCTTCCTGGGAAAATTAAGGTCCAAATGGTCGAGCCCATTCAAAGTGCTTTAGGTATTCACCAATGGAGCCATAGAATTGGAAAATGAGGATAGCGCAGCCTTCAAGGTCAATGGGCAGTAAGTGAAGAAGTACTTGGGCATTTTGGAGGATGTCGGATTCCTAGAAGCCATCTACCTTGATGAGCCATGAGTGGGAGGTACTGTCATCAAGTCGTGACGTTAAACCAAGCGCTTCTTGGGAGGTAACCCAAGCATTTTGATTTCTTACTTTTTTATGCTTTTTTAGTGTTATTTTGTTTGTTGGTTTTGTTGTCTATGAAGTTAGGAACCACACTAAGGAATGTTGGAGCAATCATCAATACATGCGATGAAACATGAGATCGCACGTCACAAAATGTGTGTCACATGACAGTTCGTATGGTCAAAATAGAATGTTGCCGAATCTACCGCCTTGATGTGTGACTGATATGTTGTCGTATCATCAGATATGCACATTGCACACCAGTTTTGCACTATGTAACAGAAAACTAGCACCCAACTTAAAATTTCAAGCCACCATACGATGAAGGGTACGAATCGCACAGTTTAGAATCTGTGTCACACGACTTTTGCACAAGATGCAAGCAGAATCTTGGTTTGACTACCCTATGTGCTTGTGCGCTTGATGTGCAATTGCACCAGACCTCCTGCGTTTCGCACAGTAACTCCAGGGAGTACTATCTTTTCCTATTTCTAACATCATTAAGGGAAATTGTAGGGGTGCATTAAATTGGTAATTGCCTTGTTAATAGTAGTTTAGCAATAAACTCTGAGGGTTTTCTTAATACCAAGGTTCTTTCCTAAGGAGAAAAAATCTTTTATTTATTCTCTTATTCTTTTATTTTGTTTTAGTGGCGAACCGAGTTGGTGTTTCCCTATGATAGATTAAGATGCAACTTTCTTAAGGGAAAATGCAAGTTTTAGGTAAAATTGAGTCTGTAGTTTGCTTGTATCGAAATGGACCCACTGAAAAAAAAATCTTGGCAAGATGTTTTTGAAATTAAAAAGGGAAGAGGGAAAATGATTTTTTGAGGAAAGAATTCTCTTGTCATGACTTGCACACTCTTGTTTTGGCTTGATTGATTCAGAAAAGAGTGTGTAATAAACTCAGAATAGCTTGTCAAAAATCATTTGTCCCAATTGATTTTGAGACTAATGAAAAAATTCATATCGCATGATGCCTTGTGTGGTGAGGCTTTACTTTGATTCTTGTGCATATGTGTCATCTAGAATTTACCCCGAATGTGATTCAAGGCAAAATTCTAGGTGTGACTGAGCTTAGAAAATGACCTAAGTCCCTTTTTGATATCCACTTCACCCAAATGACTTCCCTCGATTTCAACCCTAGTGAACTCCTTTGAGACTGTGACCATTCTTTGGCACCTTGTTTAACACTTTGACCTTTTTGGAACCTCTATCTTGGCACCTGTCCTCCCTAATTGCTTAAAAGTGAAAAGTAGGCTAAAATACTAAGTTTGGGGGGAAATGAAAAGACAACATCGGAAAATGCCTAAGTTGGGGGTGTATGTGATTAATGAGGAGAAGAAAATGGATGCACTTCAAGTGCAAGGTAGCACCATGAAATTGAATTGACAATTTGCTCCAAAAGTTCAATCCAATGAGCAAAATGAAAAGAAAGAATTGGTGCTACCAAATGAAGGTGATACAAAGAGTTAAATGATCATGATTTAAAAGGAGAAGCTTGGGTTGTGCGAGGGAGAAATAAGGTGAAGTCAAAAGTCAAAAATATGAGTGGTATTTAAATTGATAACAAAGAGTGTTAGGGAGGTGTAGTCACTTGAACCATATGCAAATCCTCACCTTAGCCCTAGCCAACATCGTAACCCGCAAGTCCATGGTGATTCTGAGCTTGTCTACCCTACATTAGTGGCGATCTACATAAAGGGCAAGCCTATAGGTCGACATGTGTGCACTTGAACTTTCTTGAGAGAGTGAGAGTCTTTTTGGTTCTCCTATAATCCCTTTCTTTTATGAATTACATGATTGTGAGTGGGATTCTCTCTTGTGGTGAGTGGTATCATGCACTCGAATCGAATCATGAAGTCTCTATTTCAATTGAGAGGAATGAATGAGACAAGTTGGGTGGTGAATCTCGAGGCAAACCTTGATGTTCCATGCCATTGACTTGAGAAGCTTAAATGTCGCGTCTTGAATGAAAAAATTCTCTTGATTTTAAATAAGAAATGAAGTCCTTTTGAAAAAGGTTTAGAAATGATCTATTGCCTTGATGATGTGGTGGTTCAAATTAATATGAGCAAACTAGTTGAGTCTTTTGCTTGAGTCTTTTTGTTTGTTACTTTTCTTAGTTTTTAAAATAGAGTAGTATTTTGTGCCTTGATTGAGTCTAGAGCATAATTCATTCCTTACCTTGTGAGTATCTTTCTTGAGGAAAAGCAATAGTTCAAGTTTGGGGGTATGATAAGTCGGTAATCTACCAAATTATTGAGCCTTTACTCATGAATTATTGCTATTTGTTTATGAGATTTAGAGGTTCTTATGGCCTTTATTGAAGTCTATGCAGGTACTGTGATCAAAGATAAAAAAGAAGGAAATGAACCCAAATTGAGCCAAAGAGGAGTAAAGTATGAAGTGAGCAAACAAGATGAAGATTCTGCTGAGAGATGCGGTGCTCGTACGATACTCACTTGCCTTGGGGCGGAATGCACCTTCCACCGCATTAAGTCTAGAAGTTGCTGAAGGATCTGTTAAGGGATGCACACAATTCCTTGTGCGAACCTCACCCCTTTCGCACGAAGCTGCTCAATTTGCTGAGTCACTGGATCACTGAAGAAGGGTATGCGACGCGCACATCATATCGTGCAAACCGAACATAGTGCCGCACATCGCCAGTAGGTCATTTTTGTCCAAATTATGTGACGTCTTGGGATTGTTTATATACCTAATTTAGGCACAATTGTAAAAAGTTTAGCTAGTTTGGAAGTTTTTGAGCAATATTCTTAGCTTTGTGAACAAGTTTTCCCTTCTAAGAACAAGAAGAGGATTTCTCACAATTCTTTCTTCCCAATTCTTTGAACCACCATTTGTGTACAAACTGAGCTTGGATATTGAGAAATTAATCTTGAATGAAAGGAAAATTGAATTACCCATTTACCATATCTCTTTCCTTAAGCATGAGTAGCTAAACCTCTTATCTAGGGATGTGTTGATGATGGGTACTTGATAAATGGGTGTGGTTTTGCCAATTCTTGTTTATAATTGCTTTATTGACATGGGTCTAGTGATTTCACCATATTTTAACTTTAAAATCGCTGGTTGCAAACATTGATTTTCCTTACTTGGTTATGGTTTTGCTTGAAAGAGGAGATCATAGCTCCGGATGTGAAATTGATAGTAGGAACTTGGGTTTCCATTAGATTGAGGCTAGAAATGGCTTAAATCGATGGAATCACCCATTTAAGGGTACAAAGCTAGAATTAGTATGACCTCCCTAAACAATAGCTTGGTTGTTTATTGATTAATCATTAGTTCTTGACTTAAGGCTATTGAATACATGGTTGTTGATCGAGAGATAAATAACCATACTTAAAACCAAGGTTATCCATGTTGTTTAGCATGAATAAGAATTCATCCTATCCCATGTTTGAGTCCCATTTGACACACGTCCGTAGTTGTCCTCTCGATTGTCTACACCCGATTTTACTTTATTAATTTATTTTGTTGAATTGTGAAATTATGACAGATTCCCAATTCCCTCCTTTTTTATATTACTCACTCTTGTTGTGAACTCTACTTTACAATCACCTAGGCTAAACTCTAAATTCTTTGTGGGATCGACCCTGATATCCGTTGGGAACTATAAATATGTTTTACTATGACGATCACCGATACCTCTTAATAGGAGAGTACATTTGAGAGTTACCACTACTCGGTACCCATATTTTGGTAAGTGTGATAAATCTCATCTGGGGGAGTGTCGTGAGGGCACAGTTGGATGTTATAGGTGAAACGTATTAGGCCTTTTTTAAGGGATTTTCCATCTGCGAGATAATTTAGTAGGGGGAAGAGCCCATTATACTACATCAATGGCTCCAACAGGCCAACTTTCCCAGAAAGGTGCTAGATTAGGAACAGTCAAGGGTCATAACCTTCTGTATGCTATATGTAGCTTCTAGGATTAGGAAAACTCCCTAGGCATTGTTATTATGATATTATAGGTTTCTTCCATTGATGTTTATGCTCGACTTGGTCCAGGCGCCACCTTGTTATTTGTGATCCTATATATTTTGGAATATGACCCGAATAGCTTTAGAGACATTCATTAGTTCTACTCATATTGGTGAGTCAATAGTGGCTAAGAGATTCTATAGAGACTTTACAGTGTCATCCATCCTAAAGACACCACAGCTAACCTAGTTAAGTTAGACATGGTAGATTTTGATGTTATTCTAGTCATGGACTGGTTATATTTCTATTATGCCTTAGTTAGTAAAACTCGAGTTGTAAAAGTTAAGTTTCCAGATGAGCCAGTCTTAGTTTGGGAAGGTAGCCTAGTTTTGCCTAATGGTTGATTCATTTCTTACCTTAAGGCCAGAAAGTTAGTTTCCAAGGTGTGTGTTTACCACTTAGTTAGAGTTAGAGACTCTAGTGCTAAAACTCTAGCTCTTCAATCAGTTCCAGTTGTGAGTGAGTTCCCGGAAGTTTTTCCTAATGATATTCCCAGAGTTCCTCCCAATAGGAAAATAGACTTTGGAATAGATATCCTTCTTGATACTCAATCTATCTTTATTTTGACACATAGAATAGCTCCAACTGAGTTAAAAAAGTTAAAAGAGTTGTTGAAAGACCTCGTTGATAAGGGATTCATTAGACCAAGTATCTCTCCTTGGGGTGCTCTAGTCTTTTTTGTGTGTAAGAAAGATATTTCATGTAGAATGTGTATCGACTATTGTTAATTGAACAAGGTCACCATAAAGACTAAGTATCCTTTTCCTGAAATCGATGACAGGTTTGACTAGTTTTAAGGTGCTACCTGCTTCTCTAAGATAGACCTCAGATCTGGCTATTATCAGTTAAAAGTTAGAGAAGGTGATATTCCTAAGACAACTTTCACGACTTGCTATGGTCAGTTTGAATTTTTTGTCATATTCTTCAGTTTGACTAATGCTCCTGCAGCCTTCATGGACCTCATAAATAGCATGTTTAAGTAGTATCTTGATATGTTCTTGATAGTATTTATCGATAATATCTTAATCTAATCTCGTAGTGAGAAAGATCATGCTAATCACCTCAGAATTGGTCTTTAGACTCTCAAGGATCGTGAGTTGTTCGCGAAGTTTTCTAAATGCAAATTTTTGTTGAAGTGTATACCATTTATTAGCCACATAGTTTCTAGTGTAGGTATTCAGGTTGACTCTTAGAATATTAAGGCAGTAAAGAATTGGCCCACACCCATGATCCCGATTGATATTAGAAGTTTTTTGGATTTGGTTGGATATTATAGAAAATTTATAGAAGGGTTTTTGTCTATTGCTGATCCTTGACTAAGTTGATAAAAAAAGAGTTTAAGTTTCAATTGTCTAAATCTTTTGAGAAAAGCTTTCAGGAATTTACAACTCATTTGACTACTGCTCTAATGTTGACCCTACCAGAAGGAACAGACGATTTTGTTGTGTATTGTGATGCATCTAAAGTTGGTAATTATTGTGTGTTGATTCATACCAGTAAGGGTATAGTTTATGTTTTCAGACAATTTAAGAACCATGAGAAGAACTATTCGACTCATGATTTTGAGTTGGAAGCAGTGGTATTCGTGTTAATGATTTGGCGTTATTATCTCTTTTGTGTGCATATTGATGTGTTCACCAATCATAAGAGCCTTCAGTATATTTTTTGTCCCAAGGACTTGAATCTCAGGCAGAGGAGATGGCTCGAATTTCTTAAGGATTATGATATGAGCATTTTTAACCACTGGGGTGAGTCTAATGTAGTTTTTGATTCTCTTAGTAGGTTATCTATGGGGAGTACTGCTCATCCATTACCACCAGGGTAAGGGATGTGCATAAACTTACACATTTAGGAGTTCTTCTATACGACTCCAAGGATGCTGGTGTACTTGTTCAAAATGGAGCTGAATCATCTCTAGCGGTTGAGGTTAAGGAGAAACAGAACAATGATCCTATCTTGCTCCATCTAATGAAAGAAGTTCACAAGCAAAAAGTGATGATTTTTGAAAAAGGGGGAGATGATATTTTGAGGTATCAAGGTAGTTTGTGTGTGCCCGATGTAGATGGTCTCAAAGATAGAATCATGGCACAAGCTTATAGTTCCAGATATTCGATTAACCCAAGTTCCACGAAAATGTACCATGACTTGAGAGAAGTCTACTGTTGGAATAGTATAAAGAGGAACATTGTTGTCATTGCTAAGTTTCCTAATTGATCAGTAGGTCAAGGTTGAACAACAAAGGCCAGGTGGCATGGCTCAGAATATAAATATCCCCAAGTGGAATGGGAGATGATCAATATAGATTTTATTAAAGGTTTACCTTGATCTCAATGACAGTATGACTCAATTTGGGAGATTGTGGAACAAATAACCAAGTCATCCCACTTCTTGCCTGTGAAGACCACGGATTTAGCTGAGGACTATGCTAAGTTGTACATTTGTGAGGTAGTCAGACTTTATGGAGTTTCATTTGTCTATCATTTTAGATAGGGGTGCTCAGTTCACCGCCAAGTTTTGGGAGTCCTTTAAAAAAAAAATTAGATACAAAGGTAAACCTTAGCATCGCTTTTCATCAGCAGATGATGTGCAGGAAGAGTGCACTATTCAAAATCTTGAGGATATGTTAAGGGATTGTTTCATAGACTTCAAGGGAAATTAGGATGATCATTTGCCTCTCATAGAGTTAGCATACAACAATAGTTATCACTCCAGTAGTCATATGGCTCCATATGAGTCTCTTTATGTACATAGGTGTATATCTCTGATCGGTTGGTTTTAAGTTAGTGACGCATAACTTATAGGGCCAAACATAGTTCACCAATCTATGGAGAAGGTTTATACCATTTAAGAGAGATTGAGGAGTGTGCAGAGCCGCCAAAAGTCCTATACTGATAAAAGGCGAAGAGACTTAGAGTTCGAAGTTGATGATTGGGTTTATTTGAAGGTTTCAACCATGAACGGTATCATGAGGTTTTGCAAGAAAAGGAAACTTAATCCCTATTATATTGGTCCATATCGTATTTCAAAGAGGGTTAGAAAAGTAGCTTATGAGTTAGAGCTACCCATAGAGTTGGCAACAATCCATCCAGTATTTCACATCTCTATGCTGAAGAAGTGTGTGGGTAACCCCTCACTCATTGTACCTATGGAAGGTGTTAGGGTAAAGGATAGCTTGTCTTATAAAGAAGTACCAGTTAAAATTTTTGATCACCAGGTTTGCAAGTTGAGAACCAAAGAGGTATCCTCGGTAAAGGTGTTGTGGATAAATCAGTTTGCTGAGAAGGCTACGTGGGAAAAGAAAGCAGATATAAAAGTCAGATATCCCCAATTATTCACTCCACATGAAGAAGATTCCTAAGGTAATAACCATACTCTTTTTTCATATTCAGAACCTAAGCCTTGTGTTTTTGTGTTTTAGTTTCAGCATTTTTGTTCTTTCCTTGTGCCTTCTTATAATTTGTTTTGACCTTGAGACTAGTACAGTTCTGTCTAAATAGTAAGTTTTGTTCAGAACACATAGCTTGAATTGACTTTCTTCTATCATTCAATTCTAGACATGACCTTCATTAGAGAGAATTATCCAAAGGGGGAGATTTGTAACACCTCAGATTCTAAAACAGCATTTTGATAGCATTTAACTTGTTGCAGACTAGTTTCATAGATCTATGGTTAGCTTAATAGATCGTAATTCCCTTTCAAAATCCGTAGAGTGAGCCGTAGAAGGGATCCTGAAGAACCTTGGTTCCTAGATTTCTAAGGAATACAATATGGTTCATAGTATTAGTCTATGGTCCATACTTCAAGTCGTACAAAAAGATCAGAGGGATGTGAAACTCCTAAAGTTAAAGAATGGGTAACAAGACAATTTGTATTCTTGAACTACGGTATGTATTTTTCAATCGTAGTCTTGGTTTAGAGAGCTACAAAAATCTCAAAGAGGAATATTGGGTCATTCTATATCCAATAAACGATAAGTAAGCCCGTAATTCTATTCTTAAAATAATAATCAGAGAACCAACAAATCATAGAGTTAGACTATGGCCCAATCTACGGTCCACATTTTTGAAGAAAGGTCTGTTATTTCTAATCATAAAAGTATAGTTCAAAGACTTGGAAATATCATAGAAGTACCATGGTTTGAACTACGATCCATAGATCAGTACTATGGTCCATATATCGTCCATAAACTTAATTTTCTATGCACCTATAAAAGGATGTCTTAGTTGTTTTCTCGTTATTTTTCACACCCAGACTTGTCCTCTCAAACCTAGGCGACGTGTTTCATCTTTGCAAGGGTAGGTAAGAAAATTCTACTATTCCTTATGCAGGATTATCAATCCCTAGCCCTAGCGTAAGAGTTATACAATTTTCTTGGTATTAAATCCTAGGATTCTCTGAAGGAATCATTCTCTAAGTCTCCAAATCAAATTTCACAGGTTCTCCTTCAAAGTTTGGAGCACTTAGGGTATGTAAGGTTATCATAGTGAGGGAATTATGTTCTTTCTCATGCCCTAAAATCTAGAAGTTAGTTTATAGGAAGATTGAAGGTAGGATTTTTATCCAAAGTCTCTTATTTCAAACTCTCTATATCTTGAATTAATTATTGCTGAATTCTATTGCTAGGAGTATCGAAAATTTCATTATTGTAATCCTTGATTTATGGTTTATATTTCATTTTACCCCATGGACCCATGAGTTGTTGTTGATTTTGAAAGCATAGTTTATGAAGTCATCATTTTTCCATTGTTTTCATGAGAAGTTGATTTAAAATCTCTAAAGAAGCATTTCATGAATAGTTTTAATGCTAATTACATTAAGCTTCCAAGTGCATGATTTTGAAAAGAAAGAAAGTTATAGTATCATTGCAAGTTAAGCTAGCAAAGAAAGACTTTGGGCCAAAGGCTCACAAGCAAGTTGAGTTTAAAGATATATGTCTTGAGCAAGGACTCAAGCAAAGCATGATTTTTAGTTTTGAGCATTATTGTTTTGGGAGGACTATTAAGAACTGACTTGGGTAAGGTTTTAAATAACCCAAACCCGAAAAATATGCATGTCATCATAGGATAGGATCGTTCCATTGGTTTGGGTGACTCTTCAGTTAAGACCCTAGTAAGGGCTCAGATTTTAATCAAAAAGTTAAGTTTTGTTCTATGTTGCGACAAGGTATAGGACATATCTAGAAACATGAGCAAGATGCTATAGCATTATGAGGTTCACATGGTATTGTCGGTTAAGAGAAACTCCCTAAGAAAACTGAAGTTATTTTTTAGTATTTACTTTGAGGCATAGTTTTCAGTTTATAAGGAATGTTGTAGATCATTATATACTAATGTTTTACCATTTTAGTTGATTTCATTTTAGTCATTATTCTAGTTTCACTCCTATAATCTTAGAATCTTAGTATTAGCTATATTATCCTTGTTGGTTCATTCAGCTTATTACATTACCGTACATATTTATGTATTAATGCTATTTGGCACTGTATCATTTCATGATGCTTATTCAGGTACTCAGGCTCGATAGAAGGAGCTTTCGTAGGCTCACTTATCTTCAGCTTTGGTGAGGCCTCTATTCTTTCAGAGGGATCTTTCTGATTTACAAAATTGCTAGTTCTTTAGTAGAGTATCAAGGTAGCCCGAGGCCTTTTCCTGCTGGACTATTTTCTTATGCTAGAGGCTTCATAAATGAGTCAGTAAAGTATTAGTTTTAAGTTAAGTTTTTTGATATTCATGTCTTCATAGTTTATCTATAAAGATGTTGATTTTTTGCTTACAAAAGACATGCATGTTCATTACATTGAAAGCTTCAATAGAGTTACTAAGTATTTGGTTTAGTAGTAAGCCAGGCCAAGGGTCTGCTCAAGCCAGAAGTGGTTTCAAGTGCTAGCCACACTCAGGGTGTAGGCTCAAGGTGTGACGTATCAGATGAATGATATTTCAATATCCTTAAATCTTAGGCGAAAGGCTCTTTGCCAAGTGATACTATATCAAACATGAAGAACAATAGTGGAAATAATAGCCACTACATGGTTCTTAGTATGCAGAGTGGATAAGTTGTGGGTCATGAGGCTGATGTGATTGTTGGTGATCAGAAAGATGAGGTTGCTGCATATTCCTAGATAGTTGTAGATGAGGCAGACGACAAGAAAAAAATAGCTAGTACCATAAAACTGGTAATGATAAAGGTTGATTGTAACAAAACAAGTAAGTCTCGTGTTGATGCATAGGAGAGTTCCAGAGCAAAAGGTTAGGAGAAGGAAGTGTCCAAAGTTTTGACTCCCATTCTAAAGCCACTTCCTCTGTTTTTCTAGAGATTGAGAATGAAAGTAGAGGATGGTAAATTTTGTAAGTTTATATCTATGTCAAAATAGTTGTCTTTCAACAACCCATTGGTAAATGCTCTACTACAAAATACCTGGATATGCTAAGTTTATGAAGGATCTGGTTATAAATAAGAGAACCATGAGTCTTAAGCCCCCAGATAACACACACCATTGTAGTGCTAGTGTCTCAAACTCTTTGGTGCAGAAGAAGGATCATCCGGGTGCATTTACCATACCGTGCATGATTAGGGCCTATAATTTTGACAAGGCTCATTGTAACTTGGGCACAAGCATTAATCTGATGCCGCTTAAAATTTTCAATAAATTAGGTTTTGGAACTCCTAGGACAACCACTATGCTTGTTGATGGCAGGCCAAATGTAAAGAAGCATGTGGTTATAGTATATTATGTGCTAGTAAAAGTGGAGGATTTCATCTTCCCTGTAGATTTTGTGATTCTGGACTGTGAAGTTGATTTTGAAGTTCACATCATTTTGGGACGGCCATTCTTGGAAACTTACATAGTTCTAGTCGATGTTGAAAGTGAGGAACTGTGGTTTAGACTGAATGATGAGGATGTTGTGTTCAATGTGTGAAAGTCTATAAAGAAGCCAAGGAATATGAGTGTTACTTCTGTTATTGACACTATTGATTATTTGGTAGATGTTTCGTTCGAGGAGAAGTACATGGTCGAAACACTAGCAGTAGTAATTATGAATCTAGATAAGGAAGACATCGAAATATATGAAGAGACTTTAAATGTTCTGGTAGGCATGGGGTTCTACCCTTTTCCTCCAAAAAAGTTAGATCTTGAATTGAAGAACAGGGAGACTCCACCAGTGAAGCCATCGATTGAGCAACCTCCAGTTTTAGAGCTCAAGACCATTCTTGCTCATCGGTAATATGTATACTTAGGGGCCAATGACACGCTCCTTGTAATCATCTCATCAAAAACTTTATTGGCAGGTTGACCCCTTAGTGTCAATTTTGAAGATGTATAATAGGGCCATTGGTTGGTCCATTGAAGATATCATAGGAACTCCGCTAGGTCTATTAATACATAAGATTCTACTCGAGAAGGATTGTATTCCTACCATTGAGCACCAGAGGAGGTTGAATCCTCCAATGCAAGAAGTGGTTAAGAATGAGATAATCAAGTGGTTACACACAGGTGTTGCATACCTTATTTCAGTCAATCATTGGGTTAGTCCTGTGCAGTGCATGCCTAAGAAAGGTGGGATGACTATAGTCATAAATGAGAAGAATGAAATAGTTTTGAAACTGTGACCGGATGGAGGGTGTCCATGGACTACCGCAAGCTGAATCACTGGACTTAAAAAGACCACTTTCTAACGTCATTCATGGATTAGATGTTGGACAGACTTGCAGGTAGAGCTTATTATTGCTTTCTAGATGGTTATTCAGGCTACAATCATATCTTTCTTTTCACTTAGGATCATGAGAAGACTACATTTACATGTCCTTATGGGATATTCACTTTCATGCGGATGCCATTTGAGTTATGCATTTGACCCACCACATTCTAAATTTGCATGATGTCGATATTTTCAGACATGGTAGAGGACACAATTGAGATCTTTATGGATGACTTATTAATTATGGGTGATTCATTTGAAGACTATCTAGCTTACATAGCATTGGCACTAAGCACTGTGAGGAGATTAATTTGGTCTAAATTGGGAGAAGTGTTATTTTATGGTAAAAGAGGGAATTGTGCTGGGGCACAAGATTTCTGAAAAAGGGATTAAAGTAGACAAGGAAATGATTGAGGTTGTTTCAAGGATTCCGTCTCCCATCTTTGCTAATGGTGTCCAAAGTTTCCTTTGGCATGTCGAGTTCTGCTGATGTTTTATTAAGGATTTTTCCAAAATTGCTAACCCTTTGTGCAAGTTACTGGAAAAGGAGACAAAATTTAAGTTTGATGAAGCATGTATAAAGGCATTTGAAGGCCTAATGGAGAAGCCCATATCAACCCCTATCATTGTTACACTGGATTGGTCTATGTTATTTGAAGTGATATATGATGCAAGTGGGATAGCTCTAGGAACAGTTCTTGGTCATGGGCGAGACAAGATATTTTACCCTATATATTATGCCAGTAAAGCACTGAATAGTGAATAGAAGAACTACATTGTTACTGAACAGTAGTTGTTGGCGATGATATATGCATTTTAAAAGTTTTTATCCTACTTGCTGGGCACCAATGTGATCATCCACACAAACCATGCAGTTATCCGATAACTTATGGTGAAAAGGGATGTAAAGCCAAAGCTTATTTGATAGGTACTACTGCTGCAGTAATTTGATTTTGAGCTGAAAGACTATAAGGGGTGTGAGAATCAAGTTGCGGATCCTTTGTCGAGATTGGAAGAAGAGAGAAGGCCAAAGTGTGAGTTGGAAATAAATAAATTCTTCCTACATGAATAGGTACTAGTAGCGTCTCATGAGTTAGTTATGTGATTTGAAAATTTTGCTAACTTTCTTGCTAGTCATGTGATGCCCGAAGATCTAAACTTCAACCAAAAAAAGAAGTTCTTGCATAATATGATGATTTTATAATGGGATGAGCCAAATGTATTTTGGGTATATGCAGAATATATGATCCGGAGATGTGTGCTTGAGGTTGAGATAATGGCAATTCTAGAAGCATGCCACTCCTCTCCTGTGTGGGGTATCATAATGGTATCTGAACATCTTAGAAAATTATGCAGAGTGGCTTTTATTGGACTACAATTTATTAGGATGTGCATGAACATACCAAAGCATGTGATCAGTGCCAACGCCACAGAGGCACCTCAAGGAAACATGAGCTACCACTGACTCCCATTCTGGAGATAGAGTTGTTTGACGTATAGGAGATCAACTTTATGGGGCCCTTTGTGAGCTTATACGGGCAAAAATATATATTGGTAGCGGTGGATTGTGTATCAAAGTAGGTGGAAGCCATTGCACTTCCTAAAAATGAAGGCAAGAGTGTAACAACATTTTTGAAGAAGAACATTATCTCAAGGATTGGCACTCCAACGGGGATTATAGTGATGGAAGGTCACACTTCTATAGTCAGTTTTTTAGTGCACTATTGGAAAAGTATGGTGTCAAGAAAAAGGTGTCCACTCCATATCATCCTCAAACTAGTGGCCAAGTAGAGGTCTCCAACAGAGAAACAAAAACCATCCTTGCTAAAGCCATTAATGCAAATAGAACAGATTGGTCTCAAAGGTTGGATGATGCTTTTTAAGCATATCAGACAGCTTAGAAAACATTTATTGGGATGTCTCCATACTCTTTGGTGTTTGGGAAAGTGTTCCACTTTCCTTTAAAGCTTAAGCATACGGCACAGTGGGCTTTGAAGAAGTTGAATCTTAACTAAAGTGAAGCTTCAAACTTGAAGTTTGAATAGTTGAATAAGATGGATGAGTTCTGGATTAGAGCATTTGAGAGCACAGATCTGTACAAGGAAAGAATGAAAAACCACCATGACAATAAGATGCTTACAAGGGAGATTAATCTTGGGGACTAGGTCTTATTGTTCAACTCCAAGCTTTGCCTGTTTCCAGGAAAGCATAAATCTAAGTGGTCTGGGCCATTAAAGGTGTCACAGGTGTTTTACCATGAGGCTATTGAGTTTGAGTACCCATATGGGAAGAGGTTCAAGGTAAATGTTCAGAGCCGCAAACCATATTTGTGAACTCTGAACAAAGTGAATGGACGGACACAATCTACCTCGATGAAGTTTGAGTAACAATGTCATTTCATCGCGTTGCAATGTTAAATCAGGTGCTACTTGGGAGGTAACCCAAGTATTTGATGCTTTAAGTTTTTCTTATTTTTTGTTGTTTTTGGTATCTTGCAGGGATATGGAAAGTATAGGAAAATTCACATAATGGAACACGAGAGGAATTAAGGAAGAAACCAGGTCTCTAGAGCACACAGAAGGAAACCGCGGGACGCATTTTACAAAATGCAACCCGCATTCTGAATGCAAATATTGGCCAGTAGACCTGGTGATCTAAGTTCCATCCACATTGAGTATGCGGGACACATTTCACAAAATTTTGCTCGCATCTTAAATGCAGGTGCTGACCAATGCAACGGGAAAATTTAGTAGTTCACCCATGCGAGATATACGGACCACATTTGGCCAAATGTGTCCACATATTCAATGCATTCCCTTCCAGGAGATGTGCACCTGGGCTTTTCTTAAAAACAAGGGAAATGCGATGCATATGTGTCATGACCCAAAAATTATTAATGATGGCACCTACCACACACCCCGAGATACTTATAATAGAATAAAGTAATTTAGCAAAAGAAATAAGAACTAGACTGAATCTCCACTAAATTTCATAAACAACAGTAAAGATGAATAAGAAACAACATCCAACCCCAAGATCTGGTACTCAGAATGTACAAGCCTCTATGTAAATAATACAACAAAAGTGTCCAAAAGTAAATCATAATGCAAAATATGCATAAGACTAACATAGAGGGAAATCCGGTAATCGCTCTGATCAATAGTTGCTACCTTGAGAGTCTCCAAAGAGTATCACAGCTGAAGCACAAGATCAACATTTAGGAAGCATTGGCTAAGTACATGCATGTAAGGTGCATAAATAAACAAGCGTGAGTACGGGGTTATGTGTACTTAGCAGCATCCCCGGGTGACCCTAATTCGAAGTTATGGAGAGTACCATCTAAAACACTAATATCAATATTCACTCCCAACACTTGCACACAGGAAAGCCATCCTAAACTAGAAAATATTCACGATGACAAAGCAAGAACATTAACTGAATCCATATTTACTCATTTCAGTTCAACAACGGTAAGCCGCTAATCACAGCATACAATTGTAATGCATAAACAAGTAGGAGTGATGTAAATGAATGCACTATGATGCAATGTATGCTACAGTATGCACCCACTGCCCTGTATATCTAGCTGAGACCCACAGAAGACTCGCGAGGTCTATATATCCACCCAGAATAGTTTCCTCATTGTGCATTCAAGTTACGAATCCACCCAAAACCATTTCACATCGAGCCACCCAAAATAATTTCCCATCGGGCATATAAGTCAAAAACAAGTAAAACATCCCTAAACACTTTTGCATCAGGTATGCAAGTTATATAAGATCTGTATTTCTCAAAATATTATTTTTTCACAGTGCCAAATTTATGAATATAAATGAATATGTATGAAATATAGAGATAAAAGACGACAAAAATATCAAAGTCTGGGCTGACAAGGCCAAACAATGCAACTATCTCAATCTTGGCTCACAAGGCCAAATAACACAATTATCTCACTTCAGGTTCACAAGGCCAAATAACACAATTATCTCAATTAGGTCTCATAAAGCCATACTCAACTCAAAAACAAAAAATAGGGCAGAATAGACAATTCGCATCAAGTATTCCATTTTTAACCACTTTATAACACACCGGAAACTACATAGATTCTCGACACCTTATCTATATAGGACCATATCCCTGTTAATCTATATACACGAATTCAACACATAAGCAGTTCGAAAGAGAGTCAAAAAAGTCTCAACTTGCCTTAATGGAAGACCCGCAAAAATTAGCCCATAGCATTGCCCTTATGAATTGCCTCCGAACAAGCCCAATCTATTCAAATAAGGGTTCTACATAAGAATACAAAATAATAGAAATCTATAGTGCTATACTTAGGTTTTGGGTCCAAAAAGTCTACCCAAAAGTCAACCCCCGAGCTTGAAAGGGTAAAACTAGAAATTTATTTATAAATTACTTTACCCATAACTTAAGGATTTCACAAATGAAATTTCATCAATACTAGAGTTAAAATCAAGCTTGAAATTATCAAAAAATCATTCTTTAACTTTACGAGAAAATCTCCAAAATTCAAAGTCAAAAACTAAGATTTAAAGGTAAAAACATAAAATAATCATTGGGGAATGTTAAAATATTTGTTTGGAATCTTACCCAATGAAGAAATATCAGATACCACCTTTTGATCTTCCCTAAAATGAGTTTCAAAACTCCAAAATTGAGATATAGAGCATATGGCCGAAAAAGGAAATTAAATCTGCCTAGGTAACTTTTCTTCTTTGCAAACGAAAACATCCTATCGTGAACACAATAGGCCAACCAATACCGACTTGCAAATGTGGCCAGCTCATCATTAACACAATGGACAAACCCCAACCCAGTCCCTAACTAACCTTTCGTGAACACGGCTGGCGGGTCGCGAACGCGAAGGACTACCTCCCTGTGAGGCTTTGTGAATGTGGTGCCCCTTTGCAAATGCAAAGAAGGCACCAGATGTCCACTGACAACAAACTCAAACTTCCTAAAATTATCCCCTAACGGATGCTTGAGTTTTGTTCCGAACCTCATAAACACAAACCAACTATGCTACTAGACCAAAATTGACATTCCAAACGCAATGGAATCATTAGATTCATCAACGCAAGTCATTATCAATGTATATTGGCTAAAGTCAAATTTAGGAAAAATCTTCCAACTTTCTAACCAATGACCCAAAATGCTTCTGAATACTCGAGACCCAAACCAATAGTGCTACTAGCTCAAAAATAGCATTCCATAGCCTCTGGAACTAACAGAATTCACATACGATATTTAAAACTCCAAATGTTGACCAAAGTCATCCATAACAACTTCAAGTTCTTCCAAAATAAAAAAGTCGCATAAAAAAGAAACGAATACCTCAGGAACTATGCCACTAATAAGTTGGTAATTTATAAACTTATTGACCATTTATTCATGAATTATTACCATGATTTGATGAAAATTAGAGGTACTTATTGTCTTTATTGATAAAAATATGAGTACTCTTGGTCAAGAGAAGAAAGCAAAGGAATTAAACTCAAAGATCCAAAAAAAGAAGTTAAAGTGTGAAGAAGATTGGAAAAGAAGAAGAATCTGATGAAAGGTGTGAGCCGCATACGAGTCGCACAATGTGGCATGCAAACCACACCTCCCATCACACCTCATCACACGAAGAACTCACATACTGGTTACAGAGGAAATAACATGCAAGGCACATAAGGTAAGGTGCAATCGCACGTGCAATCGCACGTGCAATCGCACATTGCATCATACCAGGTCCAAAGCCATGTGACGTATTGGAAAGCTTCTAAAACCCATTTTGGGTTGTGCACCTGATATAGAATTTTAGTTTTTACATTCGCCAAGGAATATATTGAGAGTACACTCTTCTCTCTTCTTCTTTCCCAATTAAAAACATAATTTGTAAAGAATTTGAGCTTGGATTTGGAGCTAGATTTTAACATGAATGGAAATTTTAGTAACCCATTTTGTATATTCTCTTAATTCCTTAATATGAGTAGCTAAATCCTTTTCTAGGGGTATATGCATGATGGGTATTTGAATTTGGGTATGAATATTGATTAATTGTGCTTATAATTGATTATTTAGTATGGGTCTATTGAATTCTTCAAAGTTTAACTATAAAATTGATGATTGCAAACATTGATTAAGTTTACATAATTGTGTTCTTCCTTGAAAGAGGAGTTCATAATTTGGATAGGAATTCAGTAGTGGGGATTTGGGATTCTACCTTAGATTAAGGCTAGAAATAGCTTGGTCGAAGGAAATTTCCATCTAAGAATCTAAGCTTGAAATAGCGTGATTTACCCAAGTGTAAATTGGTTGTTTTATGGTAAAGCTATGGTGCTTGAGCAAAGGCCATGGTACATATATTTGGGGGGTGAAAAGACTACCAAGTATAGCTAGAACTAAGCTACCCATACCTATAATAGAAAGTTTGCGCGATTAAGCAAGTCCCTAACCCATTGTAGACCCCATCAGAAGCATACCCCTAGTCTTTCTTATCTTGTTAAACAAATCATGTTCCCGTTACTCTTGTGTTGAAATTGCAATATTGTTGATTTCCCATTCATTTGCGCCCAACTTTTACTTTTAAAATTACTTGAATATTTACTTGCTATAGTGATACTTATTTGACAATTTATTGGAGAAATATTACTCCATTCTCCGTAGATACGACCCGATATCAGTTGGGTTTATTTGTTATTTTGTATGACAATCATAACCACCTCCTATGGGAGAGTGCTTTTGAACGTCATCAAAAATTGAACCATTGCCAGGGAATGGTTCTTGATTTGCTATTTGATTGTCGTTTAGTTCACTTTTGTTGAGTTTTTGTTCTCTTTTACTTCTTTGTTACTTGTGATCTTGTGCAGGAAGTATAGACCCCTAAAAACAGTTGTTAGCACTCACTATTCATCTCCATACACACTTGAAAAGGTGAATATAGTAGGTTGTGATTTGAATACTTTTGGAGCCGAGGGAGCAATGGGTGCGATCTCCACTAAAACATGGGATGATTGGAAGAAAAATGGTGCACGAAGGGATAGAGAGTTGGCAATCATCAAAACTCTCCTTGAATTAATGACTAAGAGTGTGGGCAATCAAACATTTGAGTGTTAGTGATATCGGTGTTGTTGGAGCTGTAGAGTTGGTAGATGATGAGCATTACTCTTGTGAAAATAGTGAAATGGCATCGGTTAAAAGCCACGAGATGGGTTCACATGCTCGTCCTCAAAGTTCAGAGAGATGAGAGCATGAGAATCAAGGTTGGAACTAAGGGATTGATGACTCGAGAGTTTAGGTCATGCTTGAGAGGGTCCTAGAGAAAATGGAATCCACTGATGAGGGTGTTCGGGAGTTAAGATGCAAACTTGGAAGCCTTGCTCAATTGGTAAACTCACATTATGTCACCATTAAACTTCTCAAATAGAAAATGCAATGGCTAGCCTCCCAATTTGAGTTTGAGAAAATGAAAAGAGATGATGAAGTCGATGCTAAAAGAGAACAACCAAGTTCCGTAGAAAATGCAAATCCGAATAAAGGCAAGCCTAGCAATAAAAGGGCTATTAGAAATGGTATTGCAGAAAATAAAGATCATAGGAATAAGGTACTCAAAGTTTGTAAGCCCTTTCCTAAATGTCCACCTCCGTTCCCTCAATTATTATTGCAAGTAAAAGAAAAAGAGCAACCTAGAGAATTTGAATCTATGTTAAAGAATATTAATGTCAACATTTCATCGAGTGGTGCCATCACCCAAATGACCGAGTATGCTAAATTTGTGAAAGAAATATGAACTATGAACAACTTCATATAGTATGGGTTCGTCCACATATCCCCTAAAAGTAGTGCTATAATATCGGGCAAGTTTGTTAATAAAGAGGACACTCTGGGTGTCTTCACCGTTTATGGTGCAAATGGGTTGCATAAATCAACAAGGATTGTATGTGATGAGAGTTCTAGTGCAAATTTATGTCTCTTACAACTTTTAAACGATTGGAACTCGGCCAGCCCACCGTTACAAAGATGAAATTACTTATGGCAGACCGCTCAATGAAATTCCCTGTTGAAATTTTCTATGACATGCTAGTGAAAGTGGATCGACTTGTATTTTTGGTAGATTTTGTGATACTTGATTATACTGGTGGTTTTGAAATACCAATTGTATTAGGTCAGATGATTTTAAATACAGAGCGCACATTAAATGAGGTGAAGTTGGGGGAACTTAAGTTCTTAATGAATGAGGAAGAGACAACCTTTGATGTTTGTAGATCTATGAAGCAGCCCAACGACCTCCAAATGGTGTTTGCAATTAATAAAATTTAGGAGAGTGTTGATCTATATTTGGAAGAAGGGTTTGTTGATGAAGCATTAGAATCTATTTGGTTGAACCATGATTGTGAAAGGAGAGAGTAGTATGAAGAAATATGTAGTGCTTTGGTAGGAATGGGATCTTTTTCCTATCCCCAGAAGAAACTTGACCTTGATTTGAAGAACCGATAACCACCACCCTCAATTTAAATATTCTATTGCTAAAACCTCGGTGTTAGAGCTCAAACCCCAACCTTTGCACTTGAAATATGAATGTTTAGGTGTCAGCGAGACCTTACCGGTAATCATATCCAATAATGAATAAGGAACAAGTACAAGCATTACTCGGAGTTTTGAAGAAGCACATTCGAGCTCTTGGTTGGACCATTGCCAACATCATTGGCATACCTTCGGGATTTTCACACATAAGAACAACTTTCAAGAAGATTGCATTCCTTCAATTGAGCATCAGAGAAGGTTGAACACTCCTATGCAAGAGGTGGTTAAAAAAGAAATCATCAAGTGGTTAGATGCATGGGTTGTCTTTCCAATATCCGATAGTACATGGGTCAGTCCAATATAATGTGTACCCAAGAAAGGTGGGATCATGGTCGTACCAAATAAAAAGGACAAAATGATAGCTCTCGGGATGGTGACCGGATGAAGAGTATGCATGGACTATAAGATGCTTAATTCATGGACGGAAAAAGACCATTTCTCTCTCCCATTCATGGATCAGATTTCCAACGATTGGCAGGGCGTGGTTACTATTTCTTTTTTGATGGGTATTCAGGCTATAACCAAATCTCTATTGACCTCGAAGGCCAAGAGAAAACAACTTTCACTTGTCCCTATGAGACTTTTGCATTCAAGAGAATGCCATTTGGACTATGCAATGCTCCAGCCACTTTTCAAAGATGCATGATGTCTATATTTTCTGACATGGTAGAATACACCATGGAAATCTTCATGGATGACTTCTATGATGTTGGGGATGCATTTGAAGATTGCTTATCCCATTTGGAGGATGTACTCAAAAGGTGTGAGGAAACTAACTTGGTCCTAAATTTTTAGAAATGTCACTTTATGGTGAAGGAGAGGGTCGTGTTAGGACACAAAATATCCGAGAACGGCATCGAAGTTGACCAAGAAAAAATCGAGGTCATTTCCAAGCTACCTCCTCCAAAGACTATAAAAGGAGTACGAAGCTTCTTGGGTCATGCCATATTCTACAGGCGATTCATCAAAGATTTTTCAAAGTTGGCCTATCCCTTGTGCAAACTGCTTGAGAAAGAGGCTAAATTCAATTTTGATGATAGTTGTATGACAACCTTTCTCAAACTGAAGGAGAAGCTAATATCAGTCTCCATCATCATTGCACCCGACAAGTCTAAATCATTTGAGCTAATGTGCGGTGCTAGTGGGGTACTCTTGGGGGAGGTTCTTTGTCAACAAAAGGAGAAGCTTTTTCACCTGATCTATTATGCTAGCAAGACCTTGAACGTTGCCCAAACAAACTACACTATGACTAAACAAGAGTTGCTTGCTGTAGTATTCTCTTTTGAAAATTTTTGAGCATACCTATTAGGGACCAAAGTAGTTGTGCACATAGATCATGTTGTGATTAGGTATTTGATGGCTAAGAAATATGCCAAGACAAGGCTTATTTGTTGGGTCTTGTTTCTCCAAGAGTCTGACTTTGAGGTGAAAGATTGAAGAGGGTGTAAAAACCAAGTAGTTGACCATTTGTCTAGATTGGAAGAAGAAGGATGACCTGTGGGGGAACTTAAAATAATTATGTGTTCCCCAAAGAACATAATTTGCCTGCTTCTCATGATTTGATACCCTTGTTCACTGATTTTTCTAATTTCCTAACAAGTGTTCTACTGCCGAAAGGCCTAACTTTCCATCAGAAAAAAAATCATTTATGATGCTCGGGAGTTCTATTGGGATAAGCCCTATCTCTTTCATATTTGTGCTAATGGTATGATTCGAAGGTGCATTCCCAAAATGAGATGATGCCCATTATGGAAGCTTGCCATTTTTCAGTAGTCGATGCTCACCATGATGGCATGCAAACAGCCTCAAAGGTGCTGCAAAGCGGATTTTATTGGATGACAATCTACCAAGATGGACATGATCTAGTGAAACAATGTGACCAATGCGAACACGAGGGGGGAGTGTCTCATCACCATGAGCTTTCATTGACACCGATCCTAGAGGTTGAATTATTTGATGTGTGGGGCGTAGACTTCATGGAGCCATTTGTAATTGAAAACACTTACATCCTCGTGGTTGTGGACTATGTATCCAAATGGGTAGAAGCAGTGGCTTTTCCAAACAATGAGGGAAAGAGTTTCATGGAATTTCTCAAAAAGCATATATTCTCTTATTTTAGTACACCTCGTTCCATTATTAGTGCTGGAGGATCCCACTTTTGCAACCGATTGCTTAGTGCTCTACTTGAGAAATACGAAGTCAAGCATAAAGTCGTCACCCCTTACCATCCACAAACAAGTGGCCAAGTTGAAACATCCAATAGGGAGATAAAATCCATTCTCATAAAAATGGTGAATGCTAATAGAACGGATTGGGAATAGAAATTGACTGATGCATTGTGGGCCTACAAGACAACATACCAAACTCCTATTGGTATGTCTCCCTACCAAATGGTATTCAGAAAAGCTTGCAATCTTCTGGTTGAGTTAGAACATAAAGCCATGTGGGCTTTGAAAAGGTTGAACTTAAATTGGGAAAACACTGCTCATGCTAGGGTTGAAGACCTCAATGAGATAGATGAATTTCGGATGTGAGCCTATGATAATGCTTCACTCTACAAAGCCCAAATGAAGCATTACCATGATCAACAGATCCTAAAGCGAGAATTATCTCCCGGTGATTGGGTGCTCCTATTCAATTCTAGACTCTGGCTTTTCCCAGGTAAACTAAAGTCAAAATGGTCTGGCTCCTTCAAGGTATCTCAAGTTATTGCAAATGGAGAAATTGAGTTAGAAGCTAAAAATGGCTCAACATTTAAAGTTAGTGGACAACGAGTCAAGAAGTATTTGGGTATTCCAGAAGATGTCACGCTCATAAATATGACTTACCTTGATGAACCATGATTGGGAGGTACCCTCATCGAGCCGTGATGTTAAACCAAGCAATTCTTGGGAGGCAACTCAAGCATCCACTTTTATTTTGGTATTTTTCTCTTTGTGTTATTTTTGTTAAAGTTCGCATGTAAAAAAGGAGTTAAGAGAGTTGGAATATCTTAGAAGACATCAAACTACTCCTGCTCAAGATAATAGATGAACCGCACCGGGAGAAGTTCTCTTCACACAGTCATCACCCATCAAAATAGCCACCACTGCAACTTTCAAACCCACATGCACTGGGTCATGCAGATCGCACACCATGTTGTGCACATCACATGACCCTTTGCATTTGAAGAGGCAGATAACTGACAATCTCAACGATGTTGTGGAACTAAACATTTGGCCCGGGGTGTGAATCCCACCTTCCGTTATGCGGCACGCGCTCTATTTCACACCTTCAACTAGATTGCTAGCATTCCACCCACTTTATCAGCACGACCAGCTATTGCTAGGGCATTTCACCTCTGTCCTTCTAACATCGCACACTATTTAGCATGTCGGCAGGCAGATCACTAGAAACTCTTTCATTTTCATCCACACATGTGATGGTCAGGGCGATTCACCCATGTCCTTCTGCGCGTCGCATGTTACTCCAGGGAGTACTTCTTATCTATTATTCATTTCATTGGGAACAATGTTTTGTTCAAGTTTGGGGGTGTTGAGCCCTCCGTGTGGAATATGTTCTAATTGGCAAAATATTGTCTTGCATGGCTTTAATTTTGATCGCCTTGTTTATAGTATATTAGTCGAATAAACTCTACGGGTTTTCTTCAAACCACAGTTCTTTCCCAAGGAGCAAATTATTTTCTTTTGTTTATTTATTTTTGTGTCAAACTGGGTTGGTGTTTCCCTATGATAGATTGAGAGATGACTTTCTTAAGGAAAAATTCCAAGTTTTAGTTAAATTGAGTCTGTGTTTTGCTTGTCTTGAAATGGGCCAATCAAATATTTTCTTGGCAAAAAGTTTTGCAAATTAAAGGAAATAGGGGAAAATGATTTTTGCTAAAGCATTCTTTTATCATGACTTGCACATTCCCCATTTGTCTTAATCGATTCATAAACGAGTGTGTAAAAGAACTCAGAATAGCTTGTCAAAAGTCATTTGTCCCAATTGATTGTGAGACTAATTGTGAAATTATTATGTTGTGATGCCTTGTGTGGTAAGGTTATAATTTGTTCTTGTGTACATATGTTGACTAGAACCAAACCCGTATGTGATTTAAGGAAAAATTCTAGATGTCACCGAGCTTGAAAGATGACCTTTGGCCCTCTTTTAATAAGCCACTTCACCCAAATTGACTTCCCTTTACATTGATCCTAGTAAGCCTTTTTGAGCTTGTGACCTTTTTTTGGCACTTTCTTAGATACCTTGACACTTTTTGGAACCTCGTTTTTTGCACCCATCCTCTCTAATAGCTCAAAAGTGAAATATAGGCTAAAAGCCTAAGTTTGAGGGGAGATTGAAATGATAACATAGGCAAAGACCAAAGTTTGGGGTTGTATGTACAAAGTATGGAGATGAAACGGTATGCATTCCAATGGAAGGTAGCGCCATATACCTAAGATGAAAATTGCTTCCAAATGTCTAATGAAATGAGCAAAATAAAAGTAAGGAAGAAATTGGTGCTACCAAGTGAAGGTAATAAAAGGATGTTGAATGATCAAGTTGAAGGGAAACTTGGGTTGTGAGAGGGATAATTAAGGTGTAGTTAATGTTCAAAGATGTAAGCAGTGTTTGAATGATCACAAGGAGTGTTAGGGAGGGTTAGTCACTTGAGATAAATGTAATCCTCACCTTAACCCTAGCCAACATCATAACCCGCAAGTCCTTAGTGATTCTGAGCTTGGTAACTCTACACTAGTGGCGAATTACATGAAGGGCAAGCTTATGGTTTAATGCGTGTGCACTCAAACTTATTTGAGAGAGTGAGAGTCTCTTTGGTTCTCTTATAATCCCTCTTTAATATGAATTGCTTGATTGTGAGTGGGATTCTCTCTTGTGGTGAGTGGTATCGCACACTTGAAGTAAATGATGAAGTCTCTATTTCAATTGAGAGGAGTGAATGAGACAAGTTGTGTGTCAAACCTTGAGGAAAACCTTGAAGGTCCGTGACAATAACTTGAGAAGCTTGATAATATTATTTTGAATAACAAATCCCCTGCTTTTGAATGAGAAATAAAATCCTTTTGATAAACGTTTTGAGATGAGAACTTGCTTTGAGAATATGGTGATACCAATTGAGATGAGCATTGTAGTTGAGTTCTTTTGTTTTGAGTCTTTTGTTGTTATTTTCTTAGATTTCAGAGTTTAGATTATTCTAGTGTACACCCTTTGTGTTTTATAATCTATTCATTCCTTACCTTGTGAGTATCTTTCTTGAGGACGAGCAATAGTTCAAGTTTGGGGCTTGATAAGTTGGTAATCTATAAACTTATTGAGACTTTATTCATTAATTATTACCCTAATTTGATGAGTATTAGAGGTACTTGTTTCCTTTATTGATGGAAATACAAGTACTCTTGGTCCAGAGAAGAAAGCAAAGGAATTGAACTCAAAGAGCCAAAAAAGAAGTTAAAGTGTGAAGAAGATCAAAAGAGAAAAAAAATCTGACAAGAGGTGAGAGCCGCATGCGAGCCACACATGTGGCATGCAAACCACACCTCCCATCATACCTCGTCACACAAACAACTGACCTTACTGGTTGCTGAGAAAGTAACATGCAAGGCACAGAAGGCAGGGTGCAATTGCGCGTACCATCGCATGTCGTATCGCACCAGCCACGAGGGTAATTTTTGTCCAAAGCTATGTAATGTATTTGGAAGCTTCTAAAACCCATTTTGGGGTGTGAACCTAATATAAAATTTTAGTTTTTACTTTCCTCAAGGAAGATATTGAGAGTAAACTCTTCTCGCTTCTTATTCCTCAATTGAAAACACCATTTGTAATGAATTTGATCTTGGATTTGGAGCTAGCTTTTAATATGAATGAAAATTTGAGTAACCCATTTGGTATATTCTCTTGTTTCCTTAATATGAGTAGATAAATTCTTTTATAGGGGTATGTGCATGATGGGTATTTAAATTTAGGTATGAGTATTGATTATTTAGTATGGGTCTACTGAATTCTTCAAGGTTTAACTATAAAATTGATGGTTGCAAACATTGATTAAGTTTACATAATTGTGTTCTTGCTTGAAAGAGGAGTTTATAATTCGGATAGGAATTCAATAGTGGAGATTTGGTATTTTCACCTTAGATTAAGGCTAGAAATAGCTTGATCAAAGGAAATTTCCATCTAAGAATCTAAGCTAGAAATAGTATTATTTACCCAAGTGTAAATTGGTTATTTTATGGTAAAGCTATGGTGCTTGAGCAAAGGACATGGTACATATATTTGGAGGGTCAAAAGACTACCAAATATAGCAAGAACCAAGCTACCCATACCTATAATCAAAAGTTTGCGCGATTAATCAAGTCCCTAACCCATTGTAGAACCCCATCGGAAGCATACCCCTAGTCTTACTTCTCTTGTTAAACAAATCGTGTTCCCATTACTCTTATGTTGAAATTGCGATATTGTTGATTTCCCAATACTTTTCCCCCAACTTTTACTTTTAAAATTTGTTGAACATTTACTTGCTTTAGTGATACTTATTCGACAATGTATTGGCAAATTATTACTCCATTCTTCGTGGATACAACCCCGACATTCGTTGGGTTTATTTATTATTTTGTATGACGATTGTAACCACCTCCTACGGGAGAGTGCTTTTGAATGTCATCAGCCACCCATTCCCGCAAACCACAAATACCATAATACAACTTTGGGAAGGGGTAAAAACATCAAACTCATAAAATCCCATAAAATACAACGAGGGTTGTTGCATTATCCACCACTAAAACACACATTCATCCTCGAATGTAAGAGTAAGGAAGTTATTAAACTCTTGCAAAGCTGAGATATTGACGCCGCATGTCTGACTCCATCTCCCATGTAGCCTCCTTAACTAGAAGATGCTTCCACTAAACTTTAACTGATGTTATCTCATTAGACCTTAACTTCCTAGTCAGCCTATCCTAAATAGTTATATGCTCCTTCTCAAAAGTCAGATTTTGATCCAAATCCACTAAGCCCCACCAAATCACATGAGAACTATCAGAATGGTACTTCTTAAACATCGAGACATGGAAAACTGGATGCATAGCCGAAAGACCAAGACTACGCTAGCCCTTCTTCCCAAATCTCATCACACCCTTCATGGGTTATACTTTCAACGTAACCTGCTCACTAACTATGAACTCCAAATCATGAACCCTCTTATCAACATAACTCTTCTGCCTACTCTAGGATTTCAAAAGCTGACCCCAGATCCACTTCACCCTATCTATCAAAAATCATAATAAATCCATATCCCAAGACCTAAATTTGAAGGAATCAAACCAACCAATCAAAGATCTACACTTCCTCCCATACAAAGCCTAGAATGGTGCAATATGAATGCTGTAATGGTAACCATTGTTGTAAGAAAACTCCACCAAAGGCAAGAACTGATCCCAATGACCACTAAATTTAATCACACAAGCCTGAATCATATCCTCCAACATCTGAATAGTCTGCTCCCACTAACCATCCATATGTGAGTGAAAATTTGTAGTCATCTCCAACTGAGTGCCTAACTCATACTACATAGAACTCAAAAAGTGAGATGTAAACCGGGTACCTCTATCAGAAATGATGGAAATGGATACACCATGTAAATGAACTATCTCCCGAATGTAGATCTTTGCTAACTTCTCCTAATTGTAGGTCACCTTCACTGGAATGAAGAAGGTGATTCGATCAACCTATCCACAATCACCCAAATAGAGTCAAACTTCCCCAAAGCGTGCGGCAAACTAACCACAAAGTCCATAGCAATACACTCCCACTTCTACTCATGTATAGGTATCCTCTGAGTCATACCACCTGATATTTGGTGCTCATACTTCACTTGATGACAATTCAAACACATAGCCACAAACTCTGCGATATACCTCTTCATCCTCCACCACTAATAATGTTGCTTCAGGTCATGATACATCTTAGTTTCTCCCAGATGAATAGAATACCTCAAACTATGAGCCTCATTCATGATCAACCTAGTCAAATCACCAACTCCAGGAATACAAATACGACCTTTGATTCTCAAAACACCCTCTGAATCGAGAATCACTTCCTTAGTTATACCTTTAAACACCTTTAACTAAATTATTCACAACTTCCCATCCTCAAACTATTTATCCTTAATTTGCTCACCAACAAGGTTCATGCCTCAACACAAGCAAAAACCCTACTAGGCTCAGAAATATCAAGTCTCACAAAGCTATTGGCCAAGCTTTGAACATTGATAGCCAATGGTCTCTCCTCTACCACAAAAAAAACAAGACTACCCATAATCACTGTCTTCCTACTCAAGGTATCCACCACTACATTAGCCTTGCCAGGATAATAGAAAATGTTCATGTCATAATCCTTCAATAACTCCAACCACTGGGCTGTCTCAAATTCAAATCTTTCTGGCTGAAAATATACTAAAGGCTGTGATAATCGGTGAACACCTCATAATGAATCCCATACAAGTAATGCCTCCACAATATCATAAAAACACTACAACTGCCAACTCTAAATCATGAGTATGGTAGTTCTTTTCATGACTCTTCAACTACCTTAAATCATATATGTTATCACCTTCTTTTTCTACATCAAAACACCACCAAAACCAACACTCAAAGCATCACAATACACGATAAAACCTTTACCGCCATAGGTAATGTCAGGAGAGGGGTTGAAGTGAACAAGGCCTTGAGCTTTTAAAATCTCTCCTCACACTCATCAGTCTTCTGGAAAGAAATAATTTTCTGAGAATTTAGTCAATGGAGCTGCAATAGAAGAAAAACCTTGTACAAACTATCTATAATATCAAGCCAAACCCACAAAACTCTGGATCTCATTTGGTGAAGTAGGCCTAAACCATTCCCAAACCGCCTCTACCTTAGCTGAATCGACTGATGTGCCGCCAATTTACGGCACTTTCGACTCCTTTAAACTAAGAATAATCGTACGTTTTCAAGCAACCGTTGTCGTTTTTGATGTTTTGATGTTGTATTTTCAGGAAATAGAGACAAACATGGAAACGGAAGGAAATACGAGAAAAAGAGCATTCTGGATAAGAGTGACGGTTCAGGTGACGGTCCGTCAAGGGTGTGACGGTCCGTCACCCAAACCGTCACACCAAGGCAGCACCACTGCCTAAGGGTGACGGTCCAGGCGACGGTCCGTCAAGCCAGTGACGGTCCGTCAGCCTGGCCGTCACACCTGGGCAGTCCGCTACGCAAAATTCTGATGTTTTTGGGATTTGTTTCCTAGACTCCTATAAATACCCTATGTTAGGTTTATTTTATTTATGCATTAGTTAAGCTTTTTAATATAGTTCTCCCAATAGTTTTAGGAGAGACTTGGAGATCAAGAGACACGTTTTACACGTCTTGAATTCGTGTTCTTGATTTGTTCTTGGGATCTTGGTTTTTCTTGTTCTTGGAATAATTGAAGATTGGTTTTCATTATATTGTAAGAATCCCTTCTCTTTATTATGAATACAATTCTCTTCTCTTTTCTTTATAGCATGATTAACTAAACCTCCCATAACTAGGGTTGTGGGAGCCATGGCTAAAGTAGCGATATAGATTCCGGGTAGCGACGGGTTAAATATGTATGTTGTCACGTTGTTCATCATTCGTTATGTAACGTTTTCTAGTGGTTGCAAACATTAGAACATGCCTAGGTTTAATTTGCTTGAGTAAAGAGATTAAAACCGGGAAACTTGATTAACGACGAGGATTCAAGACTACTAACTCTCGTCTTATGATTAATGCTGTAACTAGATTAATCTACTTGATGTTTAGGATTGAAATCTAAAAGCACACCTTTTCAAGTTCGATAGAATTGAAAAGTAAATTTGTCTATTTGGTTGAGAAACGTTTAGACGATACAATTAATTCAATCACATTGTGACACGCATATAGAAAGAACCCCGTTAAGCCTAGAATCGACTTTGTTACTAACGCCATGGTAAACACTTCCCTAGTTCTCTCTCTCCTATTGATAATCATTCATACGTTAAGTGTTTGTTTTGTTCACAAATATTGATCACAACCCCCCCTATTTACCGGAAACTATTGACCATTAGTCACATACTTCACTAAAGACTTAATTCTCACCATATTCTCTGTGGGATTCGACCCCAACCTTTGTTGGGTTCTATCTTTGACTACGACCGCTTACGCTTCGTTAATTTGAGGTGTAGTTTGGGCGTTATCAAAAAGTGGCGCCATTGCCGGGGAATACGGTTGTTAATTAAGTCTGGTGTGTTTATTTGACTCTTAGTCATACTTTCCTGCTTTTACGTTTTTTTTGTTGTTTTTGTTTTTGACAGGGTACAGAGTTTTGCATGCCAAGTACCCGGCGCTCGGGTGAATCAACATTACCTTACGACCCCGAGCTTGCAAAAACGTTAAGGCGGAATATGGCCGCACAACAAGAGGCAGCAAGGATCGCTGCAGAACTACAGGCCCAACAAAATTTGAATGCTGGAGGTCTGCAACACGATCTTGAGTTGCATGATGAGGATAACGATTTGGATGGAGTTGGCGCTACGGGCGCCATTGTTGTTCCACCGCTACCGCCCGGAGCGAAGTTCAACATCACTAGCACGATGATTCAGTTGTTGAACTTGAGAGGAGTATTCCGTGGAGCAGCTGGTGACGATCCAAACCGTCACTTAATGAACTTCGTGGGTATCTGCAAGTCGTTTGAACTGCCGGGCGTCAGTCAGACAATGATCAGGCTCAGGTTGTTTCCATTGTCTCTGTCTGATGAGGCAGCGTTATGGTTGACAGAACTGACCCTCGACTCTATCGCAACTTGGGGAGAGTTGAAAGGAGCTTTCCTAGAAAGGTTCTTTCCTCTCTCTAGGATGATACAGTTGAGGGACGAGATTAGCAACTTCAGGCAGCAACCACACGAAGCATTGCACGAGACCTGGTTGTGATTCAAGAAGAAGCTGACACAATGCCCTAACCATCAGCTGAACGATGAGTTTTTGATGCAAACATTCTATAGGGCACTGAATTTGGCTACAAAGCCGACGTTGGACAACGCAGCAGGTGGAGCGTTTATGGGTCGCACTTTTGCCGATGCCACAGCTATTTTGGACAGGCTAACCAAAACCAACAGGGCCTGGCATACACGAGATTCAGAGGTGGCAGCTAGTACTTACGTAGTTGGTGTGTCAGCAGAGCAGCGCAGAAAAGAGAAGGAACGCGACCAAGACATGGCACATCTGAAAATGCAGTTGGACCTACTGACAAAGCACTTGTTTTCAGGAGGTATGGAGAAGGTAAAAGCCGCTGGTACTCAAGGTAGAGCAGCCGATGTTGAATATAATGAGGAGGCCAACTATTTGGGGGGTTTCCAGGCCAATGGCCAGGGAAACCAAGGTCGGAACTATCAGAGAGACAACCACTATGAGAAAGGCGGCTACAAAGATCGCGACCAAGGAAACTGGAGGAACAGCACCGATAGAGGTGGGTTGTATATACCACCTGGTAATCTGGACAAAGCTGGCAACGAGGCAGAGACGTCCAAACTTGAGAACATGATGGCGAAGATGCTGCTGAAGGTGGAATCAACTGACTCTGGAGTAAAGGAGATGAAGACTGAATTATCAGCATTGAGTCAGTTAGTGGGTTCACATTCTACCTCAATCAAGCAATTAGAGCAGCAAGTGGGGCAAATCTCGGCATCTCTGAACCAAAGGAAGACAGGTACCTTGCCGAGTGACACGATTCACCCGAGGAATGACGCTAGTTGTATGGCTATCACGACAAGAAGCGGTAGAACGTTACCAGAATCACATCCGATAACTCAGACTCAAGGTGATGTTGTGGATGATGAAGAGGCGGTAGAGGAGGAAACTCCAAAGCCCGCAGATAAAAGCAAGGAAGCGGAAAAGCTTCCAACTATGATGCCTCGGCCACCACCTCCTTTCCCACAGCGTTTGAAGAAGAAAGCTGACGATGGTAAGTTCCTGAACTTCATGACCATGCTGAAGCAGATTTCAATAAACATACCATTGGTGGAAGCGCTGGAACAAATGCCCAGTTATGCCAAGTTCATGAAGGACTTGATTACAAAGAAGAGGTCGGTAAGTTTTGAACTGGAAGACAATCTCCACCACTGCAGCGCTATTTCTTCAAGGTCGTTAGTCAAAAAAAAGGAAGATCCAGGTGCTTTCACTGTTCCCTGTACTATCGGGAAGCTCAACTTCGGAAGAGCATTATGTGATCTTGGGGCTAGCATCAACTTGATGCCGCTAGCGGTCTACAAACAATTGGGTTTGGGAGCTCCTAAACCAACATCCATGAGAGTAATGATGGCTGACCGCTCAGTAAAGTGACCTGTGGGAATATTGTCTGATGTGCTAGTAAAGATCGGTAAGCTTATCTTCCCAGCTGACTTTGTGATCTTGGATTGCGAAGTAGATTTTGAAGTTCCCATAATCTTGGGACGACCTTTGTTAGCCACGGCTAGAGCGTTGGTCGACATGGAGAGAAACGAAATGACCTTTCGATTGAACAATGAAGTGGTCAAGTTCGACGTGTCCAAATTGATGAAGCAACCAAGTGACATGAGGGTGGTCGCGGTCATCAAGGCTATTGAGGAAGTCCCTGCGGATGTGTATCTTGAGGAGAAGGGTTGTCTGGAAACCCGAGCTGTTATGAGAGTAAGGTCGCGATCGCAAGAGCAGAAGCAGGTAAAGGAAAGCGGTGAAAGATCAAGAAAACAAAAACACCGCAAGAGAATCTGTTGTCGCGACTAGCGATGGAGCCCAAAGAGGAAGCTGGAACGCCACACTCCATCGAGTTCTCTTGTTTTGGAGACCCTGGCGGTCTCCAACATCATGTCAGAATCTGAGTCATATCGACTTCACAGGTATTCCTTTATTCTCACAGTTTTTAGTTTTCATATGTATGCATTGGGGACAATGCATGAGTCTAAGTTCAGGTTGTGGGGAAACCTGTGAGTCAGCACCGAGGGTTTTTGTTGCCGAGTTCTTTTCCCTCCGGTGTGCTATCTAGTAGAACCGGCATGTTTAGGTTGTATTTTTAAATTTTTTTGTGTCTATAGTGATGAGCATGGCATTTTTCTTGACTAAAGGAGCCCCTTTAAAAATTTTCTGGTTTTGTACTTATGTTGAAATAATTGACTGTCTGGATCCTTGTATGTCATTGTGTGATTATGATTAGAATAAGTATGCTTAAGCCGAGCGGTTGTTTGATAGTCGGTAGCGGTATAGTTTCTTGGTGCCAAGAGTGTGTGAGATTATTGTTATAAATTCTTACTCTGTGCATGCATCTAGAACTTGCCCAGTCTATTTTGTTAAGTTCGAAGTTTGGTTGCTTAGGAAAGGATCACAGGCCCTTTTTGCGTGCAGTCCACTTAACCTAAAAGACCATCCAAATATAAATAATCCCTTTGAACCCTGTTTGAGCCATAATTGACCTTGTTCTTTCAATAACCTGTCACCGTTCCTATTTAACTTTGAATCCCTATTTTGGCCCTGGTCCTTCCTTGGACATCGTGCACCTCAACGCAGGCAATCAGTCTAAGTGGAGGGTGGCTACTATAGAGGTAAACCCTGTTTTGGCCCTGGTCCTTCCTTGGACATCGTGAACCTCAACGCAAGCAATCAGCCTAAGTTGAGGGTGGCTACTACAGAGGTGAATGATGAGAAAAAGAGGATGGAGAAGATTGGTTGTGAATAGAATGAAAATTCGGGTGTGTGCCTAAGAAAAGAAAAATAAAAAGAAGTGAAAAAGATAGAAAAAGTAACAAAAAGAATTGTCAAAATAAAGAGGCCGCACATGTAGCTAGAGAGAAGGAAATAAAAAGGTGAATAAGGATGGACAAAGAGTTATGCGGTAATAAGACGTCGGTAGTTCCAAGGAGGGCTTAGTCACTAACCCTAAATGTATCCTACCTGCACCTGAAACCTCATTACAAGCCTAAACAAGTCCTGTAGTGATCCTGAGCAGCTTTCTGAAGAGCCGAAATAGAATAGTAAGGGCAAGCCTATGGTATAGCATGTGCATTGTTTGAAATCGTTTGTGAGTGTGAGCGCTTACCTAGTCCCAAATCTTGTGTGTGGGATTTCTTTGTGGTGAGGGCACCAAGATTTCTGTATTGTCTATTGATTGTTAGGATAGCTGCGCGTGTGTATGCATAATATTCTATCATATCGGAATGACATGTTTGGATCCTTGCAAGTTAGTGTTTCATACATTGTGTGCTACGAGGGAGCTTGATTTAATGAACTAATGAATGACCATGAGTTGCTAAAGACATGAGTTTGTTTGCTTAGTTGAGTCATCGTATTATTGTTTTGTGTCATGTTGCTTGAGGACAAGCGAACGTTTTAAGTTGAGGGTGTTGATGTGCCGCCAATTTATGGCACTTTCGACTCCTTTAAACTAAGAAAAATCGTACGTTTTCAAGCAACCGTTGTCCTTTTTGATGTTTTTATGTTGTATTTTCAGGAAATGGAGACAAACATGGAAACGGAAGGAAATACGAGAAAAAGAGCATTCTGGATAAGAGTGACAGTTCAAGTGATGGTCCGTCAAGGGTGTGACGGTCTGTTACCCAAACCGTAACACCAAGGCAGCACCACTGCCTAAGTGTGACGGTCCAGGTGACGGTCTGTCAAGCCAGTGACGGTCCATCAGCCTGGCCGTCACACCTGGGCAGTCCGCTACGCGGAATCCTGACGTTTTTTTGATTTGTTTCCTAGACTCCTATAAATACCCTATGTTAGATTTATTTTATTTATGCAATCAATCAAGCTTTTTAATATAATTCTCCCAATAGTTTTAGGAGAGACTTGGAGATCAAGAAACACGTTTTACACTTCTTGAATTCGTGTTCTTGATTTGTTCTTGGGATCTTGGTTTTTCTTGTTCTTGGAATAATTGAAGATTGGTTTTCATTATATTGTAAGAATCCCCTCTCTTTATTATGAATACAATTCTCTTCTCTTTTCTTTATAGCATGATTAACTAAACCTCCCACAACTAGGGTTGTGGGAGCCATGGCAAAAGTAGCAATATAGATTCCGGGTAGCGACGGGTTAAATATGTATGTTGTCACGTTGTTAATCATTCGTTATGTAACGTTTTCTAGTGGTTGCAAACATTAGAACATGCCTAGGTTTAATTTGCTTGAGTAAAGAGATTAAAACCGGGATACTTGATTAACGACGAGGATTCGAGACTACTAACTCTCGTCTTATGATTAATGCTGTAACTAGATTAATCTACTTGATGTTTAGGATTGAAATCTAAAAGCACACCTTTTCCAGTTCGAGAGAATTGAAAAGTAAATTTGTCTATTTGGTTGAGAAACGTTTAGACGATACAATTAATTCAATCACATCGTGACACGCATATAGAAAGAACCCCGTTAAGCCTAGAATCGACTTTGTTACTAACGCCATGGTAAACACTTCCCTAGTTCTCTCTCTCCTATTGATTATCATTCATACGTTAAGTGTTTGTTTTGTTTACAAATATTGATCACAAAACCCCCCTATTTACCGGAAACTATTGACCATTAGTCACATACTTCACTAAAGACTTAATTCTCACCATATTCTCTGTGGGATTCGACCCCAACCTTTGTTGGGTTCTATATTTGACTACGACCGCTTACGCTTCGTTAATTTGAGGTGTAGTTTGGGCGTTATCAAAAAGTGGCGCCGTTATGGTTGACAGAACTGACCCCCGACTCTATCGCAACTTGGGGAGAGTTGAAAGGAGCTTTCCTAGAAAGGTTCTTTTCTCCCTCTAGGATGATACAGTTGAGGGACGAGATTAGCAACTTCAGGCAGCAACCACACGAAGCATTGCACGAGACCTGGTTGCGATTCAAGAAGAAGCTGACACAATGCCCTAACCATCAGCTGAACGACGAGTTTTTGATGCAAACATTCTATAGGGCACTGAATTCGGCTACCAAGCCAACGTTGGACAACGCAGCAGGTGGAGCGTTTATGGGTCACACTTTTGCCGATGCCACAGCTATTTTGGACAGGCTAACCAAAACCAACAGGGCCTGGCATACACGAGATTCAGAGGTGGCAGCTAGTACTTACGTAGTTGGTGTGTCAGCAGAGCAGCGCAGAAAAGAGGAGGAACGCGACCAAGACATGGCGCATCTGAAAACGCAGTTGGACCTACTGACAAAGCACTTGTTTTCAGGAGGTATGGAGAAGGTAAAAGCCGCTGGTACTCAAGGTAGAGAAGCCGATGTTGAATCTAATGAAGAGGCCAACTATTTGGGGGGTTTCCAGGCCAATGGCCAGGGAAACCAAGGTCGGAACTATCAGAGAGACAACCACTATGAGAAAGGCGGCTACAAAGATCGCGACCAAGGAAACTGGAGGAACAGCACCGATAGAGGTGGGTTGTATATACCACTTGGTAATCGGGACAAAGCTGGCAACGAGGCAGAGACGTCCAAACTTGAGAACATGATGGCGAAGATGCTGCTGAAGGTGGAATCAATTGACTCTGGAGTAAAGGAGATGAAGACAGAATTATCAGCATTGAGTCAGTTAGTGGGTTCACATTCCACCTCAATCAATCAATTAGAGCAGCAAGTGGGGCAAATCTCGGCATCTCTGAACCAAAGGAAGACAGGTACCTTGCCGAGTGACACGATTCACCCGAGGAATGACGCGAGCTGTATGGCGATCACGACCAGAAGTGGTAGAATGTTACCGGAATCACATCCGGTAACTCAGACTCAAGGTGATGTTACGGATGATGAAGAGGCGGTAGAGGAGGAAACTCCAAAGCCCGCAGATAAAAGCAAGGAAGTGGAAAAGCTTCCAACTATGATGCCTCTTCCAGAAGTGGTAGAACGTTACCGGAATCACATCCGGTAACTCAGACTCAAGGTGATGTTGCGGATGATGAAGAGGCGGTAGAGGAGGAAACTCCAAAGCCCGCACATAAAAGCAAGGAAGCGGAAAAGCTTCCAACTATGATGCCTCGGCCACCACCTCCTTTCCCACAGCGTTTGAAGAAGAAAGCTGACGATGGTAAGTTCCTGAACTTCATGACCATGCTGAAGCAGATTTCAATAAACATACCATTGGTGGAAGCGCTGGAACAAATGCCCGGTTATGCCAAGTTCATGAAGGACTTGATTACAAAGAAGAGGTCGATAAGTTTTGAACCGGAAGACAACCTCCACCACTGCAGCGCTATTTCTTCAAGGTCGTTAGTCGAAAAGAAGGAAGATCCAGGTGCTTTCACTGTTCCCTGTACTATCGGGAAGCTCAACTTCGGAAGAGCATTATGTGATCTTGGGGCTAGCATCAACTTGATGCCGCTAGCGGTCTACAAATAATTGGGTTTGGGAGCTCCTAAACCAACATCCATGAGAGTAATGATGGCTGACCGCTCAGTAAAGCGACCTGTGGGAATATTGTCTGATGTGCTAGTAAAGATCGGTAAGCTTATCTTCCCAGCTGACTTTGTGATCTTGGATTGCGAAGTAGATTTTGAAGTTCCCATAATCTTGGGACGACCTTTGTTAGCCACGGCTAGAGCGTTGGTCGACATGGAGAGAAACGAACTGACCTTCCGATTGAACAATGAAGTGGTCAAGTTCGACGTGTCCAAATTAATGAAGCAACCAAGTGACATGAGGGTGGTCGTGGTCATCAAGGCTATTGAGGAAGTCCCTGCGGATGTGTATCTTGAGGAGAAGGGTTGTCTGGAAACCCGAGCTGTTATGAGAGTAAGGTCGCGATCGCAAGAGCAGAAGCAGGTAAAGGAAAGCGGTGAAAGATCAAGAAAACAAAAACACCGCAAGAGAATCTGCAAAGAAAGAGCAAAGAAGTTATCGCGGCTAGCGATGGAGCCCAAAGAGGAAGCTGGAACGCCACACTCTATCGAGTTCTCTTGTTTTGGAGACCCTGGCGGTCTCCAACATCATGTCAGAATCTGAGTCATATCGACTTCACAGGTATTCCTTTATTCTCACAGTTTTTAGTTTTCATATGTATGCATTGGGGACAATGCATGAGTCTAAGTTGAGGGTGTGGGAAAACCTGTGAGTCACCACCGAGGGTTTTTGTTGCCGAGTTCTTTTCCCTCCAGTGTGCTATCTAGTAGAACTGGCATGTTTAGGTTGTATTTTTAAATTTTTTTGTGTCTATAGTGATGAGCATGGCGTTTTTCTTGACTAAAGGAGCCCCTTTAAAAATTTTCTGGTTTTGTACTTATGTTGAAACAATTGACTGTCTGGATCCTTTTATGTCATTTTGTGATTATGATTAGAATAAGTATGCTTAAGCCGAGCGGTTGTTTGATAGTCGGTAGCGGTATAGTTTCTTGGTGCCAAGAGTGTGTGAGATTATTGTTATAAATTCTTACTCTGTGCATGCATCTAGAACTTGCCCGGTCTATTTTGTTAAGTTCAAAGTTTGGTTGCTTAGGAAAGGATCACAAGCCCTTTTTGCGTGCAGTCCACTTAACCTAAAAGACCGTCCAAATATAAATAATCCCTTTGAACCCTGTTTGAGCCATAATTGACCTTGTTCTTTCAATAACCTGTCACCGTTCCTATTTAACTTTGAATCCCTATTTTGGCCCTGGTCCTTCCTTGGACATCGTGCACCTCAACGCAGGCAATCAGCCTAAGTTGAGGGTGGCTACTATAGAGGTAAACCTTGTTTTGGCCCTGGTCCTTCCTTGGACATCGTGCACCTCAACGCAGGCAATCAGCCTAAGTTGAGGGTGGCTACTACAGAGGTGAATGATGAGAAAAAGAGGATGGAGAAGATTAGTTGTGAATAGAATGAAAATTCGGGTGTCTGCCTAAGAAAAGAAAAATAAAAAGAAGTGAAAAAGATCGAAAAAGTAACAAAAAGAATTGTCAAAATAAAGAGGCCGCACCTGTAGCTAGAGAGAAGGAAATAAAAAGGTGAATAAGGATGGAGAAAAAGTTATGCGGTAATAAGACGTCGGTAGTTCCAAGGAGGGCTTAGTCACTAACCCCTAAATGTATCCTACCTGCACCTGAAACCTCATTACAAGCCTGAACAAGTCCTGTAGTGATCCTGAGCGGCTTTCTGAAGAGCCGAAATAGAATAGTAAGGGCAAGCCTATGGTATAGCATGTGCATTGTTTGAAATCGTTTGTGAGTGTGAGCGCTTACCTAGTCCCAAATCTTGTGTGTGGGATTTCTTTGTGGTTAGGGCACCAAGATTTCTGTATTGTCTATTGATTGTTAGGATAGTTGCGCGTGTGTATGCATAATATTCTATCATATCGGCATGACATGTTTGGATCCTTGAAAGTTAGTGTTTCATACATTGTGTGCTACGAGGGAGCTTGATTTAATGAACTAATGAATGACCATGAGTTGCTAAAGACACGAGTTTGTTTGCTTAGTTGAGTCATCGTATTATTGTTTTGTGTCATGTTGCTTGAGGACAAGCGAACGTTTTAAGTTGAGGGTGTTGATGTGCCGCCAATTTACGGCACTTTCGACTCCTTTAAACTAAGAACAATCGTACGTTTTCAAGCAACCGTTGTCGTTTTGATGTTTTTATGTTGTATTTTCAGGAAATGGAGACAAACATGGAAACGGAAGGAAATACGAGAAAAAGAGCATTCTGGATAAGAGTGACGGTTCAGGTGACGGTCCGTCAAGGGTGTGACGGTCCGTCACCCAAACCGTCACACCAAGGCAGCACCACTGCCTAAGGGTGACGGTCCAGTCGACGGTCCTTCAAGCCAGTGACGGTCCGTCAGCCTGGCCGTCACACCTGGGCAGTCCGCTACGCGGAATCCTGACATTTTTGGGATTTGTTTCCTAGACTCCTATAAATACCCTATGTTAGATTTATTTTATTTATGCAATCAATCAAGCTTTTTAATATAATTCTCCCAATAGTTTTAGGAGAGACTTGGAGATCAAGAAACACGTTTTACACTTCTTGAATTCGTGTTCTTGATTTGTCCTTGGGATCTTTGTTTTTCTTGTTCTTGGAATAATTGAAGAGTGGTTTTCATTATATTGTAAGAATCCCTTCTCTTTATTATGAATACAATTCTCTTCTCTTTTCTTTATAGCATGATTAACTAAACCTCCCACAACTAGGGTTGTGGGAGCCATGGCAAAAGTAGCAATATAGATTTCGGGTAGTGACGGGTTAAATATGTATGTTGTCACGTTGTTAATCATTCGTTATGTAACGTTTTCTAGTGGTTGCAAACATTAGAACATGCCTAAGTTTAATTTGCTTGAGTAAAGAGATTAAAACCGGGATACTTGATTAACGATGAGGATTCGAGACTACTAACTCTCGTCTTATGATTAATGCTGTAACTAGATTAATCTACTTGATGTTTAGGATTGAAATCTAAAAGAACACCTTTTCAAGTTCGAGAGAATTGAAAAGTAAATTTGTCTATTTGGTTGAGAAACGTTAGACGATACAATTAATTCAATCACATCGTGACACGCATATAGAAAGAACCCTGTTAAGCCTAGAATCGACTTTGTTACTAACGCCATGGTAAACACTTCCCTAGTTCTCTCTCTCCTATTGATAATCATTCATACGTTAAGTGTTTGTTTTGTTCACAAATATTGATCACAAAACCTCCCCTATTTACCGAAAACTATTTACCATTAGTCACATACTTCACTAAAGACTTAATTCTCACCATATTCTCTGTGGGATTCGACCCCAACCTTTGTTGGGTTCTATATTTGACTACGACCGCTTATGCTTCGTAAATTTGAGGTGTAGTTTGGGCGTTATCATCGACCATACTACCATCCTTGGTCACCACATCACCCTAAAATACAACAAAACTAAGCCAAAACTCACAGTTCAAGAACATAGCATACAACTTCTCATCCCTCAACCTTCGAAGCACAATCCGCAAATGATTATCGTGATCCTCCTCTATCTTGGAATGCACCAAGATATCATCAATGAACACAAAAACAAAGAAATCAAGATACGGATCAAATACTTCATTCATCAACTACATAAATGCTAGCACAGAGTTAGTCTACCAAAAGGACATTACCAAAAACTCATAATGACCACAACGAGTCTTGAAAACCGTCTTAGGGATATCTAAAGCTCTAATCCTCAATGGGTAGTAACCCAAGCTTAAATCAATATTTGAAAACACAAAAGCACCTTGGAGCTGGTCAAACAAATCATCAATGAGCGAAAGAGGTTACTTGTTTTTTATGGTAACCTTGTTCAACTGCCTATAGTCGATACACATTTGCACAGCCCTATCCTGCTTCTTCGCAAAACCCAGGAGCACCCCAAGGCAGAACACTAGGTCTAATGAATCCTTTACTCAACAGGTCTTACAATTGATCCTTCAACTCTGTCAGAGCCATCGTATATGGAGGAACACAGATAGGCTTAGTTCCTTGCTCTAAGTCAATGGAAAAGTTAATATATCTATATGGAGGTACATCCATTAAATCCGCAAGGAACACATATTAGAAATCCCTAAACACTATCACTAACTCCAAAGTAGACGTGGCAGTGCTAGTATCATGAACATAAGCCAAGTAAGATAAACACCTCTTCTTAAACAACAACTGCAACTTAAGAAAAGAAATCACCCTCTTAGGATACAACCTTGGGTACCCTTATACTCTAACCTCGGTATACCTGGCATAACAAAATTACAGTTTTGGCACTACAATCCATAATAGCATGATATGGGGAAAGCCAATTCATACCCAAATGATATCAAAATCTACCATATCAAGAATAATCAAGTCTACCCAAGTATCATATCCTATAAGAGTCACAACACAGTATTGGTACACCCAATCCACCACTAAAGAATCACCTACTAGGGTAGCAATAAGAATAGGTACAGCAAGAGACTCGCACATCATATCAAAAATCAAAGAAAAATATGTAGATACATATGAGAAAGTAGAACCAAGATCAAACAACATTAAAGTAGGTCGATGGCATACTGAGACAATACCTATGATAACAGCATCATAGGACTCTGCATCAGGTCTCCCTAGAAAAGTATAACACTAAGCCATGTCTCCTCCTAGTGGAATAACTCTTCGCCAGCTAGTGATGTACCTCTACCCTCCTAAGATCCACCTCAAACCCTGGCTAGGGGTGTTTCTACTCTACGTAAAGTATGAGAACTCTGGTGTCGACCTCCACCTCTAAGTCTGGGATAATCTCTCTAAAAAATTTCTAGACTGGAAAAACATGGGAACCATCATCTGTAGAAAAACTCTAACTAACTATAATGGCTTCCACGGCCCGAGAACCTCTAAGAAGAACCATGAGAAGTCTTCCCTAGGCTGAAAGAGTTTTTTCTGGAATACCCTTCCTTGGAAGTTTGAAGGGCTTCCTGAACTGGTCTACCATGCTAATGCAAAAAAAATCTCCTGAAAGAACCTCTACCTCCATATCAGGGGCCACTAAACTGACCAAAAGTGTAAGACCTCTTGTCCCTCAAATCCCTAAAATCCTCATGACGCATAAGCTCACACTCCTTGGCCATCTCAATAACCCTCTAAAAGGTAGCTCCTAGTTGTGTTGTAGAAAACACAGCCTATCGAATCTTTAAAGTAAGATTCCTCACTAACCTATGAATCCTCTCAGTCTCATTCAGTAAAATCACAAAGGCATTTCAAGAAAAAGCATAGAATCGAGTCTCATACTCGATAACTAAAATCCCATCCTAAGTCAAATGCTTAAACTGATGCCTACGCTCCTCTTTCAGCCAATGTCGGACCAATCAATCAAGGAAAGCCTGTGCAAATGACTCTAAAGACACAGGTAGAGATCTTGTAGGTCTAGAGTCAACATAAGAGCACCGCTACTACTTGGGGGGGCCATGCATCTGGAATGTTGTATAATTAATCCTATAAAATTGCACTAGTCCCACACTATGAAGCCTTTTATGATAATTCACTAAGAACTCATATACATCCTCAGTCTACCCACCCTGAAACTGAGGTGGATCCATCTTTCTGAACCTCTAAAACCTTCTTCGCTACTCATCCAACATCACTGGTATAGCCACTCCCATTACTAGTTCATCCGCAAAGGCATAACATCAAACTTGGCTACTATAGTCACTGGCTGACCTGCTAGTCTATGAAAAACTAAAATAGGCTACTGATCTGGGGTCTGAGCCCTAACTCTAGCCTGATAACCCTTAAGAGTACTAGCAATACCCTCTAACAACCCTAACATACAAATTAAGGTATCCTGAAGCACCAGAGCTAGAAATCTATATAGGGCCTTCCTTGGGCCTACCTCCTCAACCAGAACCTGATCATCCTAAAAATCATACTCACCCTTAGTATACTCTTTCCCTATGTAGAAACATGAGCAGTTGTCTAATCTATATCCCAAGCATGACCTCTGCCACATCCTCTACCTCATCCACAAACACTGGCACGAGTAGTAGGCACATATGCTGGAATGGGCTCCTGACCTCTCTTTGCAGTAGAACAAGACCTCACCATATTTGAGAGAATGAAGCAAGAATATTAGTAATTAGGGAACCCAAATCTTTGCACGATAGGAATGAAGAAGGGAAATTTCCTAAAGTCTCATAGCCTCTCGAAGATAGAAAATGGACGTCTCTATATTGATCCACAAGACTCTACTAGACTCAAATTATACTTGTGAGACCAATGAACCTAGCTCTGATACCAACTTATCATGCACCAAAAATTGGTCATGAAGGCACCTACCACACACCCCACGATAGGTAAGCCAATTCAACACTACTTACAACAGAATAAAGTAATTAAGCGAAAGCAATAATAACTAGACTAAATCTATACTGGATTTTATAAACAATGGTAAAGACACATATGAAATAACATCAAACCCCAAAATTTGGCAGTCACAAGGTACAAGACTCTAAGTAAAGAAAACAACAAAAGAGTTCAAAAGTATCTCATAATGTGAAATATGCATAAGACTAAGATAGAAGGAGATCTGGTAGTCACTAAGATCAACATCTTTTACCTTGAGCATCTACAAAGTGGATCATAACACAAGCACATGATCAGTGTCCAGGAAGTATCGGCTCTGTACCTGCACATAAGGTGCAGAAATGAATAAGCATGAGAATGGGGTCATGTGTAATCAACAATATACTCGACTGAATTCAATTCAAAGTAGTGGCGAGTACCACCTAAGACACTGAAATAAATATTTACTACCAATACTTGCATACAGGAAATCCATCTTAGACTAGCAGATATTCACGATAATAGAGCAAGAACATTAACCGAATCCATATTTACTCATTTTAGTTTAACAATGGTAATCAACCAATCACAGTATACAATTGCAATGCATAAAAAAGTAGGAATAATGTGAATAAATACAATATGATACAATATATGCTACAGTATACACTTGCTACCTTATATAGCTAGTTGGGACCCATTGAGGACTCGTGAGGTCCATATATCCACTCAGAACAGTTTTCCATCAGACAGGCAAGTCATTAATATGTGCGGAACCATTTTCCATTGAGCCACCCGAAATAATTTCTCACTGGGCATATAAGTCAAAAAATAGTAAAACTACTCGGAACACTTTTCCATCGGCTATGCAAGTTATATAGGATCCTTCTTTCTAAAAATATCATTTTCACAGGGCTAGATTTATAATATGAATGAGTGTGCATAAAATATAGAGATAAAATATGACACAAATATCACAGTCCGGGCTCACAAGGCCAAATAACGCAACTATCTCAATTCAGGATCACAAGGCCAAATGACACAATTATTTCACTTTAGGCTCACATGGCCAAAAAATACAATTATCTAAATTTGGTCTCAAAAGGCCATACTCAACTCAATAAAAAAGACTAGGGAAGAATAGACAATTCCCATTAAGTATTCTATTTTTAGCTCCCTTATAATACATCGGAGCCTACATAGATGATTGTCACCTCATCTATATAGGACCCCATCCCCATTACTCCCCATACATGAATTTAACACATAAACACTTTGAAAGAGAGTCAAAGACACTCTCAACTTGCCTCAAAACAAGACCCGCAAAAATTAACCCAAGGTCTTTCCCTTCTGAATTACGTTTGGATGAGCCCAATCTATTCAAATACATATTCTAAATAAGAATACAAAAATATAGACATCGCATATTGCTATACAGATTTGTCTGTATCAGCTTCTAAAACCCTTATGTGTTTCTACTCCTGTTGGTAAGTCAGTCCTACACAAAATAATCTACCAAAATTGCCCTATCTCAGTCCTTCATAGAGTCACTTCAGCGGATCTAGTAGAGTTGGAGATGACTGATTTTGATGTTATTCTTGGTATGTATTAGTTGTATGCTTGTTATGCTTCAGTTGGTTGTCGTACTCATGTTGTCAGTTTCAAGTTCCCAAATGAACCTATCTTAGAGTGGCAATGTAGTCCTCTATCCTCGAAGGGTCATTTTATATCTTATCTTAAGGCTAGGAATATGATTTCTAAGGATTATATTTATCATATAGTTTGGGTTATGGACACGGAGTCCAAAACCCCATCCTTTCAGTCTGTTTCTATTATGAATGAGTTCCCAGAAGTATTTCCTGAAGATTTGCCTGGAGTCCCTCCCGAGCGGGAGATTGATTTTGGGATAGATCTTCTTCCAGATACGAATCCTATCTCTATTCCTCCCTATAGAATGGCTCCCATGGAACTTAAGGAATTGAAGGATCAGTTGAAAGACCTCCTTGATAAGGGTTTCATTCAACACAATATCTCTCTATGAGGTGCTCCGATCTTATTCGTGTGAAAGAAAGATGGTTCCCTCAGAATGTGTATCGACTACAGTCAGCTGAACAAGGTCACAATCAAGAATAAGTATCCCATTCCTAGGATTGATGACTTGTTCAATCAGCTTCAGGGTGCTAGTTTCTTCTCCAAGATCAACCTTAGATCCGATTATCATCAACTTTGTGTTAGAGAGTGTGATATTTCGAAGACAGCCTTCAGAACTCGGTATGGCCATTATAAATTTGTGGTTATGTCATTTTGTTTAACTAATGCTCCTGTAGCCTTTATGGACTTGATGAACCATGTGTTGAAGCAGTACCTAGATATGTTTGTGATTATTTTCATTGATGATATTCTTATCTATTCTCAGAGTGAGGAGGAGCATGCGGGCTATCTGAGAGTTGTGTTGCAAACTCTCAAGGATCGATAGTTATTTGCTAAGTTCAGTAAGTGTGAGTTTTGGATGTAGTCTATTTCTTTTCTGGGTCATATTATGACTAGAGATGGTATTCGGGTTGATTCTCAGAAGTTTGAGGCAATAAGGAACTGGCCTAGACCCACTTCCCCATCTCATATTAAGAGCTTTTTGGGTTTGGTTGGTTGCTACAGGAGATTTATGGAAGGGTTTTCTTCTATTGCTGCCCCATTGACTCGGTTGACTCAGAAGAAGGTTAAATTTTAGTGGTCTGATCTATGTGAGAAGAACTTTCAAGAATTAAAGACTAGATTGACCACAACTCCAGTGTTGGCTCTACCCAAGGGCCTAGATGACTTTGTTGTGTATTGTAATGCTTCTAGGATTGGTTTGGATTGTGTGTTGATGCAACGCAGTAAGGTGATTGCTTATGCCTCGAGACAACTTCAGATTCATGAGAAGAACTACCCTACTCATGATCTTGAGTTAGCGGCCATGGTTTTTGCTTTGAAGATTTGAAGACACTACTTGTATGGTGTTCATATGGATGTGTTCACCGATCATAAGAGTCTTCAATATGTGTTCACTCAAAAGGAATTGAATCTTCGTCAAAGGAGATGGATTGAGCTTCTTATAGATTATGATATGAGTGTGCTTTACCATCCGGGTCAGGCCAATGTTGTGGCGGATGCAATTAGTAGATTGTCTATGGGTAGTGTGTCTTCAGTTGAGGATGGAAAGAAGGAATTGGCCAGGGATGTTCATTGACTTGCGCGGTTAGGAGTCAGCCTTATGGATTTGACAGAAATTGGTGTTATTATTCAGAATGGTTCCGAATCTTCTTTGGTAGATGAAGTGATAGAAAAGCAAGACAGTGATCCTATTTTGCACCAGTTGAAGGGTGCAGTCCATCAATAAAGGGTATAGGTTTTCTCTCAAGGGGGAGATGGCGTGCTTCAATATCAGGGTCGATTGTGTGTTCCTGAAATAGATGGGTTGAGACAGTGGATTTTGATAGAGGCTCATAGCTCCAGATATCCTATTCACCCCGGTGCCACCAAGATATACTGTGACCTACGGGAAGTCTATTGGTGGAATGGCATGAAGTGGGACATAGCAGGTTCTGTAGCTAAGTGTCCCAACTGTCAATAAGTAAAGGTAGAGCACCAGCGACCGAGTGGTATGACTCAGGATATTGATCTTCCAACTTAGAAATGGGAAACGATCAATATGGATTTCATTACTGGTTTGCCTCATACTCAAAGGCAAAATGATTTTATTTGGGTGATTGTCGATCAGATGACTAAGTCATCCCACTTTTTGGCTGCTGGGACTACAGATTTAGCGGATAATTATGCCAAAATCTACATTCAGGAGATAGTCAAATTGCATAGTATTCCATTGTCTATCATTTTAGATAGGGGTACTCAGTTTACATCCTAGTTTTGGAAGTCATTTCAGAAAGGTCTTGGTACTCAGGTTAAGCTTAGTACAACTTTTCACCTCAGACGGATGGCTAGGCAGAGCGTACTAGGATTGTGTGATTTATTTCAAAGGTAATTGGGATGATCAGTTACCTCTTATCAAATTTGCCTACAATAACAACTTTCATTCTAGCATCCAGATGGCTCCTTATGAGGCACTTTATGGGCGAAGATGTAGATCTCCTATTGGTTGGTTTGAGGTAGGTGAGGCAACTTTGATTGGTCCAGATTCAGTTCATGAGACTATGGAGAAGGTTCAGATCATTAGGGATAGATTGAAGAATACTCAGAGCCGACATAAATCATATGCAGATGTGAGGAGAAGGGAGTTGGAGTTTGAGGTTGATGATTGGGTATTTCTGAAAGTGTCACCCATGAAGGGCGTGATGAGGTTTGGCAAGAAAGGGAAGCTTAGTCCCTTCTATGTAGGTCCTTATAGGATTCTGAGTAAAGTTGGTAGTGTTTATTATGAGTTGGATTTGCCAATATATTTAAAAGCGGTTCATCCAGTTTTCCATGTTTCTATGTTGAAGAAGTGTGTTGGTAATCCGACCTTAATTGTCCCTTTGGAAGATGTGAGTGTGAAGAATAACCTTACTTATGAGGAAGTTACCGTAGAGATTCTTGATCGTCAGATTTGAAGGTTGAGAAACAAGGAAGTTGCTTCGGTGAAGGTCCTTTGGAGGAATCAGCTTGTTGAGGGATATACTTGGCAAGCAGAAGCAACCATAAAAGTCAAGTACCCTTATCTCTTTTCTTGTGATTCAGTTTCATCTTGAGGTAATAGTTTCCTCCTTAGTATGTCCCTCTGATTCTATTCCATCGGTTCCTCTCAAGATCCTAGCATGCATTCATATTTTCCAGAGTTAGTTTTATCATGTTTTAAGTTGAAAAGCTCAATTTTCATGTTTATTCTTTAGATTTTCTGTTTTGTTGCTTGGTTGGGATCTTTTCTCTCCAGTTTTTCTTACTTAGTCTTCATTTGAGGATGAATGATTTCAAGGGGGTGATATTGTAACACCCTGGAATTGGATTCAGTTGTTTAAGTTAAAATCTCTGAAAAATTCTAAGTTCCAAAAAATTATGAGTCCAAATCACGGTTTGTGATTTGAACCACGAGCTGTGGAATTGAGTCGTGAATTGCCTTTTGCAGGAATAGCCTCTGGTCTGAGAACCACGAGTGGGTTCTACAGACTGTAGTTCAATCTATGGGTCTTCCTATCCACTCGTGGAACCTAACCTGTGGGCTAACTGATTTCTCAGGAACCACGAGTCAAGTTTACGGACTGTAGTTTGAACTATGGACCATCCTGTTGACTCGTGGAATTTGATCTAAGGTTTGCCCATTTATTCAGAAATGAAGAGTTGGGTCTACGGACTGTAGTTTGTTCTATGGTCTGTCCTGTTGACTCATGGAACCACCTTCTACATCTTGATCTTTTGTCCAAGAACTACGAGTGGAAACCACGAGTCGTGGTTCAGTCTACGACCTGTGGAATCCATCCGTGATTCCTGAAGCTGAACCTTTTAACAACTTTTCCTAATTAAATCCTAGGGGTATTTTTATAATTACCCACCCTTTTAACTCCTAAGTGAGGTTGTTTGGCCACTTTTAGTAGGGTTTCTACCCCATCTAGCCTAACACTATCATTATCCCTCATTCATCCACCAAATTGGGAAAATGATTCCTTCAAGCTCCAAGTCTCAAGCTACAAGTTCAAGCCTCCTTTTCTTTTCAATTTAAGTTTGGTTAGCTTCAATCAAGGTATGTGGGTATTCAACAATGGGTTCCTTTAACCCTTGTGCCCAAAACCCCTAATTTCTATTTTGATTTCATGAACTTTCAAATTAGGGTTCTTATCCAATTCTTATGGGCTTTGTTATAAATTGTCTTCTCATGATTTTACTATGAAATCACTATTAAATTGCATGATTTTGCATGGGTTTTTACATGTGAACTCCTATTTCATGAATTGAAGGCTAATTATAGCAAATTCTACATACATGAATTGATTCAAGTAAATTAGGTATTTGATAGAATGTTTTCATGAAAATTCAAGCAAGTGCATGCCTAGTTCCTCTGTTCTATGAAAGTATACATTATTATGAAACTGAACTATAGCCATGCAAGTTTTTAAGTTATGAATTATTATACAAGATAAGACACCCGATGTGCCAACAATGCTGATGAATCATTTTCTAAACTAAGGTTCATGAGTAGTATGAAGCTCCGGGTTATAAACATGATTATGAACAAGCTTTGACATCTAGATATGTCACATGTATATGATCCTTATGTTATATATGTTTTGGGAGTAGTATTTAGCACCGAGCGATGAGGGTTCTAGATAACCCTAGTCCAAAACTACGTTGCCATCGTAGGTTGCCCTCCGTGGCTTATGAAAGGATCCTTATGACATGGTACTAACGTTGGCCGGTTAGGATAACCTTTTTAAGTGTGGGTGCATGACACTGGACTCCATGTAGTTCAACATGGTTTATGTCAGTTAAGAGAAACTCCCACATGATTATTTTCAAGCTATGAATTGATATGATACTCTACTTGAATCTTGACTTTACTTCATGCTTAATTTCTTATATCTTGATATTCATTTATGCTATCTTTTTATATGAACGAGCTCATTTTAAGCATATTTTAAGTATGTTTTTATCATGATCATGCATATCTCATATACTCGATACATCCTATAGTACTGACACATATTTTGCGCTACATCCTCTTGATAATGCAGATTCAGGTTCCCTCCCTTAGGTACGTGGCTAGAGATCCCAGGCCATTTCCAGTCAGTGTTGGTGAGTCCTCATAGTTTGAGGGATAGTTATGATCCTAGTTAGTTTATGGCTGTTTACTTTTTTACTTCGAGTTAGCTAAGGTCTTGTCCTGGCAACTCCTTATGTTATGTGTAGAGGCTTTTTAGACATAGACAGTATTCGAGTCTCTCTTTTAAACTATGTTTTGTCTTGACTTATCATATATGGATTGGGTTGCCTAACTTTCTATTTATGCTTTCGCAATTTTTTCATATGAATGACTAAGCATGCTATGACCAAGGGTTAACTTGGTATACTTGTGGTCTCGGGTCCCATGTAATATCTAAGCGGTTGCCTCGGGGCATGATAGGGACTAGTAGTCCGGTGCTCGGACTGTCTATTTGGTCCTTATGGCTGTTTTCTTATTTTACAGCTTCAACATTAGAAATTGTTAACTTCAGTCAACATTCTTGGTAATCATACTAGAAATTAAATTTCGACAGTTTTATTAGCTCCGGAACATGGTCTTTGGTGTAGGTGGACGTTTTGTTGGGATCCGGGAGCTATTCAGCTTGAAATTAAACTAGATGGCGATCTTGGGCATTAAACATCTTTCCTTTGCCTACAAAGTGTTTTTGATATTCGCAGCATGGTGGACTTCTTTTTTAGTTGAGACTAGTAAGGTGATCTTAAATCTGAGTGGTGTACGAGTAATCAGGGCAGTAGCAGTACCTCTAGAGCTTGGAGCTTGATTGTTGGCTACGGACTACGTGGTAGGCTTACCACACTCCTTGCAGGGTCTTAGTTTGTTTTGGGTCTTTTTGCCTGGTTACCCTGGTTCATTCGCTTGTAATTAATTCAGAATTGGCACAGTTCAATAAGGGTGGTTTCATTCGACATTTAAGGAATTTCTTCGTTGGCACAGGGTGTTCATACATGCCTTTCCTAACCCTGCTGTGCAAGTTTTACTCGAGTTTTGATGGTTGGTTCAGATGGGTTCAGGTTACGAGGTTGGTGTAGAAAAAGTGTTTGTTCATTTTTTGATAGTCAGTTGGGACAAGTAACTCCCATTTTTATGGTATACTATGGGTTGTTATCATGGATGGCAAAGGCTAGTAGACTATAGCTTAGCTTGGGAAGAGTTTGAGTAAAAAGGGTGAGTTCGTTCATGGTAAAGTATAAGCAGGAACTATGGATCTTCAGTGTGTCAGTTGATGCTTTGAGAGTGGCTCGAGTTTTCGACTTGTGAAGCTTCATAATGATGGTGCAAAAGGTTTCAAGCCAGAATAAAGGGTTTTTGCGGATCAGCAGGTTCATGAGTTAGAGTTTTGGTTGGTGACTTTGTGGGTGAACTTGGTTGTGGTATCGAGGATTCGAGTTCTGTGTGTTGATCACCTTGGTCCTATGGTTTTGGTGTTGTATCGGTGCTTTTCCGATTGAGATTCTTGAGGTTCGGTTTGGGTTGGCAGATCTTTGGTGTTTTGGAGTTAAAGGTTGGAATCTAGCTTGCCTAGAGTGAAGTTAAGGCTTTGTGCTTTTCTTTAGTTCTATTTTGTTGGGTGCCGTCTGGTCGAAGAGGCTACCCGGTTTTTCTAGAGAGTGTTGTGGGCTTTGTATCCGCTGTTCTTAAGTGTCTAGTGTTTCCTTCCTTCATGACTTTTGTGGACGAAAGTCTTTTTAGTAGTGGATGATGTAATGACCCTTCCGGTCATTTATGCATTTTTGCCTTCTTTGAACTGTTAGAGCTTGCCTGTAGCGGCCCCAAGTCATTTATGGCTTGCTGGGACTGGTAGTCCGGTGCTCGGGCCGTCTGTTTTGTCTTTATGGCCATTTCCTTATTTTAGAGCTTCAACTTTGGAAATCATTGACTTCGGTCAATATTTTTGGTAATTGTGCTCGAAATCGAATTCTGACAGTTCCGTTATCTTTGGAGTGTGGACTTTGGTCAAGGTGGACCTTTTGTTGGGATCCTTGAGCTATTCAGCTTGGGATTATCTCTCGTTCTGTGTTTTCAAGTTAGTTGGGCTTGCTTGGTTGACTTTGGTCAACACTTGAAGAAGACGGCCTTAGATGAAAATTCTGTCAACGCTGTTAGCTTCAGAATGTCGAGTTTAGGCTAGAGGGACTATTGGCTCGGGTCCTGAGGCTTTCGGACTTGATTTTGCCCCTTAGGTTCCATTTTGGAATAGTTGGCCTAAAGGTTGATTTCTGGTGCGGGGCCCACTTTTTGTTAAATCGACCTCTGATGGAATTTTTGCCGATTCCGTTGGATCTAGAATGCTATTTCTAGTTGAATATCCAAGGTCGTTTATGTTTGAGGGACCCTGAATGCGTTCTCGAGGGTCCGTTGGAGTTAAGATTCTAGCTGGCATGGTTGTTGGCAGCTGGTTGTTATCATGGCACCATCAAGCCTACGCCTACGCGTGGGCATGGCCGCCTACGCGATGCAGCATGCCAGCCTCCCCAAAATTCTTGCCTTCGCCTAGGCGCCGCCTAATCGCATGCGCGCTGCCGTGTGCGTGGTGGCCTGGCCACCTTGCCAGTACCTGGCCTATGCGTATGCATGTTCCACCCGCATACGCGAGCCTGTGTTGGCAGCCCATGGCCGCGTAGGCATGGCATCGGCGGGCCACCTTATATAACTATTGGCCTCAACATTTCCAGGTTTTCTCACCTTCCAACTTCGATATTTCCTCCTTTTTTTGCACCAAATTCCTCCATTTCTTCACAAGCTCACTCCCATAACTTTGAGGAATATATGCTACTGATCCGGGTGTGTACTTGGCCTCTTGAAGCGGGTAAGTTCCTCGTTAAAATTTCTATTTTCGTCCATTGATTCCCCTTTGTAAATTCTTGATTTGTGGGCTGTTTGGAGCCCCAATTGTTGTCCATTTCCGCTCAAATTTTGAGCATGTACTCTCGAGATTATGGGGAACACTGTGGTGTTTTTCATTTCTGGCTTTTGGTTACGAGGCCCGTGGGCCCGTTTGTGACCCGAATTTCAACCCGGTTATGTTCATAACATTATGGGTATTGTTGTCTTTGTTTTGATGCCTAGATTATTGTGTGGATAGTATTTTCGTGATTTGGAGCTTCTCGGAGCAGTTCGAGCCTGGACACTACCGTTCCTGCATTTATTCATCGAACGACAGGTAGGTTATGGAGTTCACTACCTAGACTCTGCATATATAGGTTATAACTGCATTAATTAACTTCCTTGGGCTGGCTTTCTAGGTTGGTACCCTCAAACCTTGTCCGCCTTTTCTGTCTGTTTATTTCTTACGTTGATTGTAGTATTCATGTAGTATTGCTATATTACCCTTTTGGCCCTGTGTGGTCTTTGTATATGCCTCTAGACCATAGACAGTGGGAATTTTGGGAATGTTCACAAGTTCCGGACATCGTGAACTTACTTTAGGCTGGTTATTTGTACTGTAGAGCAGCTTGTGCCTGTGCAGGGCCAATAGGAATGTTTGTGAGCCATTTTGGGCTAATCTATTGTTTGCGAGCATATCATTCATATAAAAGGTTTTCCCTGCATGTTTTAGTACTGTTTTGGCTTCGGCCTACTACAAACATTTTCTAAACTTTGCATGGCCCCGAGGTCCCATTTTTGGTAAAATAATTATGGAAAGGGTTTTTATTACTGACTTTTGTGAAACCTCTTGGATTAGAGGGGATATTTTGATGATTTCATCATTGATTTTCATACTGACACTAGGCTCGGCTGTTCCATAGCGCTAGACATGATATTCTACGGACTTAGACCCGGACACGCGCTGGGCACCCTGTTTAGGGATTTGAAACTTGATTACTGATTTAGACCCAGACATACTCCGGGCATTCTCTATAAGGGTCATTGAGATGTGACTACTGTTTTAGACCCGGTTCGAGTCCGGGCATATACTACGACGTTCTAATTCTTTGAGGTTTTGTGGTTTTAGTATGTGGTCTACGAATAGAGCTCCATGGACCCTGTCATTCCTGGACCAATGGCTATGGGCCAACGAGTATGCCAGGAGGACGGGGGTATGGTGTAGTAGAGGTACTTATGTGTGCCTTCCATGGATCCTGCCTCTACTGAGCCTTTAGGGCACTGGAGGGGTAATATACGACACTACTATCACACCAGATTCATCATATCATCATCATGCATATTGTATTCCGATTCCACCCTTGTTTGCTATTTGGTCAGTGTACGCTCTAGTAGTATGGGATGCCGGAGGGTTTGTTTTTACTTGATTGTGTTCCTGAGTTGTATGGGCGGCCGGTGGGACTATAGGTAGATTATATTACTCCTTTCGTGTTATAGAGCTTGTTATGGCCTTTGGTTCCAGTTGGATTAGTGGTTTTTAGCTTGTTGAGGCTCCAACTTTTGAACTTTGATTATTGAGGGGCTAGTGGGTCCTATATTATTGAGGCACTATTTATGTGGCCTTCTGAGCGGTTGTGGGCTATCGAATTCTATTCTTTATCATGGTTCTTGATTGTGGATCTCGATACTTTGTGGCTTAGTTATTCCATCCTCGGGTTATACTTGAGAGATTGTTTTACGTCTATTCTTATCTTGAAATTGATGTTTTAAGCATGATTCTGTTAGTGTATGGCTTCTAGATTGATTGTTTGTTTGCTTTCCTTCTTTTCCTTTTTACTTGAGGTTACCGGCATACCACCATCCTTCTAAATATCTCTCTTTTTATATATATTGTTATTGCAAGGATTCCAGGTGCGTTCTTCTTTCTTTCACCTGTATTTCTTTGTTATGTATATCCTCTGTGCTAGCATTGTATGGTTGAAATCTTGGTTAACTATTTTCCGTGCTAGTTCCATGTGCTTTTCTCTATTGCTTCGGTGACTATTTTCTTGCTATCTGCTACTTGCTGTTTTTGTATCTTATATGTGCTCAGTCGGCCGATGATGCCTACTAGGTACCCATTGCTTAGCAATTGGTGCTCATACTACACTACTGCATCTTTTTGGTGCAGATATTAGTGTGAGCTGTCGCCATTGATTGCGTCGAGACTCGTGCAACTTATGGATATTCGAGACTAGGGTGAGCGCCTGACGACCAGGGCTTGACCACATCTCATTTGTTGGCACTGTTGCTCTTTGTACTTTCGGAGACAGTGGTATATTCTATTTTGTTACTTTTAGCACTTGTATTCTATTAGAAGCTTTTGTACTATCGATACCAAGTCTTGGGGTTGGTGTAGTTTCCTTGTGATTATATATTCAGGTTAATTGCTTCTACGTTGTTCTCTTTATATTCTGCTTCCGCTTATTTGTGCTTATTGTGCATCCTTGTTAGGTAGTAGCCCATTACTAACCATTTCAAGCTACGGGAATTGATTTGCCTATGTAGGGGTTGTAGGTTCCATCATGACCTGAGAAATCGGGTCATGACATTATAGGCTTGGATTGGTTTTGAACTTTCACCGCATCGCGGTTACCATTATTGTGAACTTTACTGTGATGGGCACTACAAGGGGTGCCTGTTGCATTTCTATACTTGGTCAATTTTTCCTCAACTCTCATTTTCCATAGACTTTTGGCGTGATGTGAGCTCTATTACAGTGAACCTTATCGCATTGAGCATCATATTATGGTGATTGGTACATCCCATACTTAAAACAAAAAAGCAGGGTCCACTATTTCTTTCATCAGCTGTAGTGCCCATAATGATGCACTTCAATGCATTGGGCACTGCATTGTGCTCCCTGGTACTTGCCAACATGTAGAAGAAAAATTTTCTCCCTTGGGTAAAACTGTCATAACTTTTACTATCGATCTTGAATCGACGAGAAGTTAGATGCATTAGAATCCAAATACCAATACGGTGTCAAGTATGACCATACATCCTTATCATCACCAAACCCCTTATCTAAATTTATCATATTCTAATGGTTCAAGCATGTAGCATGACAATGCGAGGTGTTATAATATCTCTTCCTTGGTATCATTTGTCTTTGAATGATAGTCCGTCTTTCCTATACCCTTCATAGAATTGAAAAATAATTCTCTCATAACTTGCTTGTAATAATCATAACATCATCATCATCATCATCTTAAGGAAATTCATAGGATCAAGAGTGAGAACCATAGGAATGAATCACATGAAATACTTAGACTTATCATAGACGTAATCGTGGCTACATAAAATACATAACATAGGATATGAGTTCTTAGACCATAGCATAGCATGAGAAATGAGTTCATAAGACATCGTAATCATGATGTAACACCTTCAACTTTTGGGCTAAAATGTGGACCACCCTATGTATGTAATTAGAACCAAAACTGATGAATTTTTATTGTACCTAGATGTAAAGGTCAAGTATTAAGTGCGGGAAGTAAATTTGATGTGAATTAAAGTCATAAGAAATCTCTAGCACAAAGTTGAGTAGAAAGCTTCTCTACAGATTAAGTTTTCATATAATATTTTACTAGAGTCAAGTTCAAACAAGAATTCCTCCTTGCATATGAAGAGTTATGTCGCCTGATAAGTTCAAATTACACCTATTAATTAATAAGTGCAAATGATCATTGTCAAATATAGTAATCCAACAATAGGCTGGGGTCGAATCCCACAAGGAATATAGTAATAAATGTATTACTTAAGGTCTTTTAAATTACCTTACTCTATGTCAAGTCCTATTCCTTAATGAGTTTTAAAGAAGTTTGATTATAACTAATGCTTGCAATATAAAAATAATTAAAATGACAATGTTTAGAATAAACTAGGATTGTTTCACCCTGTAACAGGCCGATCCTCGTGGTGATCAATATTGTTATAAATTCTCATAGATTATTAAAGGTGGGCAATAATCAAATGACTACCATTCAATATCTTCCGATTTATGAATGGCATTCTTTTATTATCTTTCCAAATGAATTGAAGCGTGGCTATAGAATGATCATAATTTGCTAAGTGAAATTATCATATTCCTATGTGGATTCATTAACAAGGGTTAGCACCTTGAGTTCTTATTGACTAATTTTTTCCCACCCTAATGAACACTTTCGGGTAAAAACCAAGGCTTTTAAGTGTTTGGCTAACGTTTGCAACCATTAATCACTCTGAAAATGAAAGTTAATCAATCACCCATAATCTACTTAATTCTATAACAATATATTCAACCTTAAGACTCTCCCTTATGAGGATTCACAACCCTGAATTTGAGTTTAGCTATTCATGATTAAAACAAGAATAACAATATATTTCAAAGAAAACATACTTACATTATTGATTGAAGGTCAAAAGTTGTTCTCCAATTCGAATGAAAAAATAGAGCTCAAAGAGCATTCAAAAACCAAGAGATAAAAGTATTCTGTAACATAAGAACAATGTCTGACAAAATAACCTAAAGTTGCTATTATAGTTGTGTAAAAATCATATCCTAAGTGGGCTAGCAAATAAAATCCCCATCAATCTTCAAGGAAGCATCAACAGGTCGTACTGATTCTGCACATTTTGTACTCCTCACCATGATAATGATCACAAGTTGTGTAGCTTCTGTTCACTGGAATGGGCATCCCTATGATTCATACTCAAAGCCTATAGCTCATACTTTGAACTGTTGTAAAGTCTGGCTTTGGAACCTCTTCCATTTCCTTACTATGATTTGCACCACGAGTCGTACTCCCTTCCTATGATTCGTATAGTGACCCGTGATATCATTTCCCAGCTGTGGCACTTATGTTGAGCTCTACGACTCTTCTCATGGCTCATACTCTTTCTTTATGGCTTGTAATGAGCCTTTTTATGCACTTTGTCCTCTGTTTGTGTACTTTGCTGATTTACCTGAAACTCAACCAAAACACATCAAATTGCACTAAAAATACCTAAGAACTACAAAGAATCATCGTTAGGAAGCATCAAATATGCCGTAAATCTTGGCACATCATCGCCCATGACCTACCAAATTAAAGGTCTTTGAGTCTAGTTTCCAACACCACCGACTGCTTGTCAATCCAACTTTACAGTAAAAGGTTATACGTGTTTTATTGAGGGGAAGTCAGGATAAATGGGTCAATGAAGTTTGCCAATAGGTGCAACACATTGGCCAGAGCATTGTCCTGCCTATGCTATGCCCAGTGTGGTGCACTAAGGCATTTTTATGGCCAGAAACTTTAGCACTTTCCCTATTTAAGGGTATTTTCATCCTACCACTTTTAGATACTTAGTATACAAGTTTAAAAGCCTCTTTTTACTGAGTGGAACAATTAGTATCATTACATTCCTTCCTCTCCTCCCTCCCTAACTCAGAACCCCAAGGGTTTCAAGAAAACAACCCTCAAAGCTCAAAGAAATGTAATCTCTCAGATCCCTTCTCAAAGTTCTAGCATCTTCCAAGGTATGTAACGCTAACCTTCATTGTGAGAACCCTATTCTTTCCCACACGCATGTCTCAGTTTTTGCTTATTTCATGAATCAAAGCTAGGGTTTTCGAATGAAGTCCTAGAATCTAGCTTCTTTATCTCTTGATAATACTCCTTGAACCTCCCATAAAAATAGTAGAAATCTTAGAAGTTGTAGTCATCTCGTGATTGTGTATCCTATCCATATTAAGGAGTCTATTTGAATATCATGAAATTCATCTTATGTTTTACAGAATTATCTCATGATTTTATGAAAACTAATGATTGTAAAAGTCTACTTCATGAAAGTTTATAAATCACTTTTATGCATAATGATATGTTTTAAATAGAAAGAATATCATCTTATCTTGAAAGTTAGGTTTAATATATTTCACAAAGATTTAGAGCAAAGGCTCAAACAACAAATTTTTTAATTAAAGTAGAGCCAAGGCTCAAATAACAATATTCTCAAATTAAATAGAACCAAGGCTCACCAGTAGTATGTTTTCAGATAAACTAGAGCCGAGGCTCACCATCAATATGATTTTTAGTCGAGGCTCACCAACATGATCTTAGTACAGTATGGACATATATATTTTTGGGAGGATTATGTTAGATGAGAAGGGTATAACTTTAGATATCATATGACCTAAAACTACATAGACAATGTAGGATAGGATCATGCCATTGGTAGCGGGCGATTCCTTTTTAAGCCCCTGGTAAGGCTTAGTATGGATCCACAATTCAGTTAAATTTTCATCCTATGCTCTGTCAAGTCTTAGAACGGTCTCCTAATCTGACAAAGGTTAATCATCATGAACTCACATGATGGTATATCGGTTATAAGAAACCCCCCAACAAAAAAACTCAATTATTTTCAAGAAGTATGAATTTTGCCAAGTCCACTAGTTTATAAAGAAGTTGATGATGCATTACATACAGTTTTATTCCATTATTTAGTATTCAGTTTTAGTTATAAAGTTTATCAGTTGCTCAGTTTCAGATACTTAGTTTAGTCTTTCAGTTGCATTATTGATTTAGATCATCAAAATGCCTTATATCTCTGTATTCAGTTATTTATGAATTTGATGTATATAATACTCATGTACAATTATTTGGTTTATCAATTATCAATATCATTTTAGTTCATCTAATTTACATATGGTACATTCTATGCAGATTCAAGTACTCAGATTCAATAGTAGGCATTACGTTAAGACTTCACCTCCTCAGCTTGTGGTGAGTCCTCCTTGCATTCATGGGACTTAGCTATGTCTAGTTTAGATTAGAAGTTTAGTATCTAAGTTATTTGGATAAAGTTAGACTGGGGGCCTTTCCCTGGTAGACAATATTCAGTTCAATTATCTCAGTAGAGGCTTCATTAGATAGTTAGTAGATTCAGTCAGTTTTGTTGTATTTCAGATTTCAGTTTACTTTATGTCTCAACTATAAACATATACTTTACTTTATTTTCAAAAGCTTAGTTCTTGATTTATATTTTAGAGCTTCCACTTATTATTCAGTTACTTTGTAGCATGCTAGAACAAGGGTATGCTCGAGTCATTAATGGCTTTGGGTGCTGGTCTCGCCCAGGATGTAGGCTTGGGGCGTGACAAACTTGATATTAGAGCATAAGATTCAAGTGTCCTAGGGAGTCTATAAAGACATATTAGTAGAGTCTCATTAATCATTATGAGGTCCTCCCTTCTATAAATGAGGGACTATGAATATTTTAGAAAAGTTTCCTATTCTTTCATTCTCTAGATCGTGTAATAGAACTATGCCATAAGAAACTTATCTAGATTTATGTATTTTTCCACTTCCTTCGACCACGCCTCATCTTTGAGTTGATAGAGATAGTAAAGCTTAGATTCCTACTGATGTGGTGCTCTTAGATAGAGCCATTAGAAAGTTAATATACTGCACAAGGGCTTGAGAGGATCCCATTAGTTCACGTAAGTATTTTGATTCAAAAGAAAACACTCTTGTCATTATGAATCGTGCGTTGAGCCTGCAGTAGAATGTGCTCTCAGACCCCCATTTCAAAAAATTGATAAAGATGACACCCTTTAGAGGAAAAGTGTATATCTCAATGCTTGGGTAGTGTTTTCGCCCTAAAGATAGTGTGATTTGGGGTATTGTAAGCCATAAGAAGTAGAATGATTCCAGTGCCAAAATTAAGAAGTCAAAAGTGTAGAAGCCTAAAAGTAGGGATATGAAGTAATTTAAGTAAGTAGCTAGAGTCATGTATCTATTCTAGCCATGACCATCATTCAAGGATAAATGATTCCAAGGGTTAGATATTGTAACACCTTTAACTTTCAGGCTAAGATATGGACTGACCTACGTATGTAATTAGAATCAAACCCAATGAGTTTATATTGTACTTAGGTATAAAAGTCAAGTCTTAAGTGTGGAAAGTATATTGAATGTGAATTAAGGTCATAAGAAACTTGTAGTACAAAGTTGAGTTGAAAGCTTCTCTACGGATTAAGTTTTCCTATAAGTTTTACTATGGTCAACTTCAAACAAGCATTACTTCTAGTATATGAAGAGTTATGTCACCTATGACCTACCAAGATAAAGGTCTTCAAGTCAAGTTTTCAACACCCCCGACCCTTTATGAATCTGACTTTTGAGTAAAAACTTATGTGTATTTTACTGAAGGTCAGTTAGGATAAATGGGTCTCTAGAGTTTGCCCACAGATGTGGCGCTATGGCCCTAACGTTGGTAGGCCAACACTATGCCCTATCCGGTGCACTATGGCATTTGTTTGGCCAGAACTTTCTATAATGACCCTCATGGTTATTTTCTTATTTTTGTGCCTTTTTATCATTTCGACCCTTCCCATAGCTTCTACATTGTTTGTTTGACTTACTGGGATAGGTGAAATGCTTCCAGAGGTGTTCTATTGAGTTTTAGAAAAGTTTCCCTATTTTGGAACTCTTAAAGTTAAAATATTTGACTTTGGTCAATATTCAAAGTAAACAGGCTCGGATGAGAATTCTGTCACAGCTATTAGCTCTGAAACATGGACTTTTGTCACGACCCAATTTCTCGGGTCATGATGAGCCTACCATAACCCACCAATAGGTAAGCCAAACCCTTAGCTCGGAATGATAAGTAACGAGATAATAAGAGGATAGGATAAAGTAGGAAATCAACATTTAATTAATAGGAACAAATGGAAGAATAAAAATATATAATTAGAGAGGGAAGAGAACAAAATATACAAAGACTCCCCCAAGACCTGGTATCAGTCAGTACAAGAGGTTCTACAACATACAAAGTTCTAGATAAGTAATATATATACAGAACAATCTCCAAAGTGCAAAATAAGACTAGTCCAAAATAGAAGGAGAAAGATCAACTCCGGTCACTAAGAGCTCACTGCAAATCTTTGGTCGGCAACTCCGCACGAGGATGGCATCAACAATGATAACTCGCACTAAGATCTGCATAAGGAAAAAGATGAAGAAGTGTAGCATGAGTACCAAAACCACGTGGTACCCAATAGTCATCATAGGCCGGATGAACTCAAATATGATATAAGTATAATAAAATGCAATACAAGCTAAAGGAAAGAAGATAAGGGTCAGAAGTAGGTTAACAGGTCGCTGCTAAATCGCTAAGAAAATGTAAGTAAATAACTCGAAAGGAAGCATAAAATAGCAACATAACTAACCTGACTTGGGAAGCATAAGGTAAATGACTCGGGGAAATACAAATAGCAATAAATAAACCTAAGCGAACGCCATAAGCTCGGAACGTGAAAACAACAACCAATGAATCCAACTGGACCCCCACAAGCCCGGAGGATACAAACAACACATAATACTAACTAGCAGCAAAACTGATGGGAGAGGGATGCAGAGGAGTGCCATGATATGCAATATGAGATGGTGCAATGCAGTATGTGGACAATGCAGTAAAAGTAAAAATGCCAAAATAGATTTGTAGGCTGCCCCGTAGGCTCCCTGAATTATCTCGCAAGCCACCCATAAGTTTATCAATATATGCAAAAAGTATTGCCCAGATATTTGCTCCTCGGGCATGCAATCATAAGTACCAATAAAACTACCCGGAACACGTGTCTTCTTGAGCATGCAAGTTCAAAATAGTCAGTAAAATGGCCCAAACACGGGTCTCCTCGGGCATGCAAGTTTATTAAAAGTTGAAACCAATAGTAAAGTAGAACAAACCCTTAAGAAATCTGAAACACATATACAGGGTGAAAAGCCTCTTTTTAAATCCAGAAAACCAATAGTTTTCTTCCACTCTTGCCATGAACTATGTATGCGAATGTAGGATTGCATAAGTGTCATCCTAGGAATCATGTAAATACAAGAACAAACACCAACAGGGTAACCGACTTCCACATCGAGATTATGCTAACCTGGAGACCACTAGTCTAAGTCCAAGGCCTTGGGCCCGCAGTCTCATAACATAAGAAGTACAAAAATAACACGATAACAACAAGAACTAGAGGAGGAAGACTATTCTACTGCAAACTACTACTCCAACCTAAACCGAGGATACCTAATCTATCACTAATCCCAGTCTAGTCTTAAATAGATAACAAACGACCTAAAACTAAGGTTAGGTAAGCAACTAACCAAATTAAGCTAAGGATGAAGCATACTAACTTGGAATCCAGCCAATCCAGTATTCACAGCCTTGGGCCCACTAATACACAATATACAATAATAGGGAAAAATACGAGGAAGAAGCAATACAATATAAATATAAAACAAATAGTAAACATCTACTCTATCCGCCAAGTCCTCTCCTAATCCTATGCTAAGGTTTTCTAACCTAATTACCCCTAGTCACAAGCAGCCTAAACTACCCTAAGGCATTCAACTATAATCCTGAGGATGCTATAGATACTACACTATGACTTACAGAGAACTAAAATCTACATTAAGGGTTTCCAAACAAGATTCTACTCCAAGGCCTCTAAACGAACTATAAGGATTAAAATACCTAATTAGAGCATAACCAACCATAATATTTTCCCAACCATAGCAGTTTATTATAAAAATACTTTAAACGAGCAATGTCTAAAAGTAACTAAGTTGTAACCTACCTAGAGGTTGAACACGCGCTCATGAACCCACTAACCAGGAGCTTATCTCCCCCTAGGAGCCTCTGACTACTGCCATGCTATCAAGATAGTAATCTATGTATTAAAACGAGAATAATGATACCCATATAACTATTACAAAAATCAGGCCAGAAATTAGGTCAAAAATCACCCGCAAGGCCCACTTATGAGTCAAAAATAAAATTCATAGTAGTTTTCATCATGGGACAAGGATTACATGTCCAAAATTTGAGCATGATCCGCTCTCAAAATCGAGTAAAACATAGACTCTAATAACTAGAGAAAAAACAAGAATCAAGCGGAGACATTCATAGAATTAAAGTCGAGAACTTACCAATATAAGACGAAAAAAAGGTCACTGATGAGGAACCAACAATCCCAAGCTTTACTGATGATCCCATACTAATTCTAGAGCTTGGAGCCCTCGACAATGTTGGTTTTAGGTAAAAATAAGTTTAAAATGAAGAGGAAATATATACTGCCAGCAAAAATGCCCTTCACGAATGCGAAAGGCCACCGCGAACACGGCCTCGCGTATGTGGCTTTCCTCTCGTAAATGCAAAAAGGAAACTCAGCCGAGGCCTAAAGCCTCTCCTTCACGAATATGGTGGAGCCACCTTAGACGCAGGATCACAAAAGCAGCTAACCCGATGCAAACATGAAGGTTTAACTTGGCTGTACCAACTGGTGAAAACCAACAACTTTTACCAAGTCCCAAATTACTTGGATAGACCCTCGAGATTCATTTAGAATCTCGTGAACACAAACCAAACATGATACCCAATTGGAAATGACATTTTGGACTCAATAAAATCATCGGAATGACCAACAGAGGTTGTTTTGATGAAATGTTGATCAAAGTTAACACTTTGCCAATTTTGCCTAAAAATCACCCAAGTGCCCAAAATGAGTCCGGAAGATTTGGGACCCAAACCAAAGGTCCCACTAGCCTAAAGTCCATGTTCCGGAGCTAACAGTGCTGGCAAAATTTTCATTTGAGCTTGTTTACTCTAAATGTTGACCAAAGTCAACTCGCTCATCTTTAAGAGTTCCAAAATAGGGAAACTCTCTTAAAACATAAACGAACTGCCCCGAAACTGAACTGTAAGTCCCGATAAGTCATAAATGACCCATAGCCATGGTGGGAAAGCTCGAGATAGTAAAAATGCACAAAAACAAAGAAAATGACCTGGAAGGTTATTACAACATCCACTACAAAAAGAACATCTGTCCTCAAAAGTGAAGAAATAGAAGGTACCAGAGGGTTCAAAATGTGAGGCTATCAGGTTCGCATGTCGAGCTTGGCATCCTAAGGAGCCTTCCTAACTGGATGACACCTCCACGAAATTTTAAACTGAAAACTTCCCAAATCTCTAACTCCTTACATGCCTGCCCAAATAGCAATATGCCTTTCTCAAAAACCCAAACCTCACCTAACTTAACCGACTCCCACTGAAGCACAAGAAACTCACCCAGATCATACCGATATAATACAGACACATGAAAATCTAGGTTAAACACCCAATGGAGTTAGTAACCAAGATAACTCCAAAAGTTGCCTCCTCAAAACTCTAACTCACGAACTCTCTGATCTGCATAACCCTTCTGCGTATACTAAACTGTACGAAGCCCTTTCTGAATCATCTGTACTCTTAACCATGAAGTCATACAACAAGTCAGTCACCCAAGCTATCCTCAAAAACATTAGCCAACCCACTGGAAGCCTATACCTCCTACCACACTTCATCTCGAATGAGGTCATCTGAATTCTTGGACTCTACAAAGCCACACACTAGTCCCACTAACCTCAAAAATCCATAACACCTGGCCATAGCATATCCTATGGAACCTGAATAGCATGCTTCGACTGACCATCAAACTACGGATGTAATGTTATGCTAAGCTCAACCCGGATACCCATTTTTCTTAGAAGCGAGCACCAAAAACATGATGCAATGAAACTCCACAATCAACAAGTGTAGAACGAACCTCAACACTGGCAAGAACTCTGTTAGGATCTGACAAGTCAAGCCTAACTAATTGTTTAGCCAAGGATTGGATGTCCAAGGCCAACAGTCGCTCAAACACTGAAAGTGAAGCTAGGCTGCCCATACTCACCGCCTTCCGACTCAAGGCATCCACTACCATGTTTGCCTTGCCTGGATGGTATAGAATAGTGAAATCATAGTCGTTCAGTAGCTCGATCCATCTCCTCTGCCTCGAGTTCAACTCCCGCTGACTTGTAATGTACTGAAGACTATGGTGATTGGTGAATATCTCACAGTGAACTCCATATAAGTAGTGCCTCCAGATCTTGAGCGTGAAGACTACTGCCGCCAACTCTAAGTCATGGGTGGGGTAGCTGCGCTCATAAACCTTTAGCTGTCTCGACACATATGCTATCACTCGACCCTGCTGCATCAACACACAACAAAGACCGACCCCTGAAGAATCACAATATATGGAGAAACTCTGACCCACAACTGGCAAGGTTAAAACTGGAGCTGAAGTCAATAAGGCCTTAAACCTCTGAAAGCTATCTTCTCACTGATCTGACAACTGAAATGGAATATCCTTCCTAGTCAACATAGTCAAGGGTGCTGCTATGAAAGAAAATCCCTCGATGAACTGTCTGTAGTACCCGGCTAAACCAATAAAGATGTAAACCTCGGTAGGAGTAGTAGGTCAAGGCCAATCACAAACCGTAGAAGCCATACCCGGATCAACCCTAATCCCATCCTTAGACACCACGTGTCCTAGGAAAGCAACTGACTCAAGCCAAAACTCACACTTTGAGAACTTGGCATAAAGCCGATGATCTCTCTAAGTATGAAGTACAGTCCTCAAGTGCTGCTCATGCTCGTCCCTACTCCTCGAGTATATCAGAATGTCATCAATGAGGACTATCACGAACATATCCAAGTACGGGCTAAGCACTTATGCATCAAATCCATAAAGGATGCGGGGGCATTAGTCAACCTAAAACACATCACCAGGAACTCATAGTGGCCATAACGTGTCCTGAATGCTGTCTAAGGAATGTCCTCCACCCTAATCCTCAACTGATGGTAGCCGAACCTCAAATCAATCTTCAAAAACACGGTTGAACCCTGAAGCTGATCAAATAAGGCACTACTCGTCGGTATCAGATACCTATTCTTCACTGTCACCTTATTCAGCTGCTGGTAATCAATACACATCCGTATTGACCCATCTTTCTTCTTCACGAAGAGAACATGATCACCCCAAGGGAACACACTTGGTCTAATGAACCCCATAGCTAAAAAATCCTGCAGCTACTCCATAAACTCTCTCAACTCAGCAGGAGCCATACGGCAGGGAGGAATAGAAATGGGCCTGGTGCCTGGCTCTAACTCAATGGCAAAATAAATATCTCTCTCAGGTAGAAGGCCTGGCAGGTCGGTAGGAAACACATCTAGGATGTCTCTAACCACAGGAACAGATTCAGGAGATGAAGGGTTAGCACTAGCATCTCGGACATATGCTAGATAAGCTAAACACCCATGAGAAATCAACTTCCTAGCTCAAAGACAAGAGATGATCCCAGACGGTACATGGCTAATAGAACCCTTCCTCATAACTGAGGATACACCGGGCATGGCTATGGTAATTGTCTTGGCATAACAATCCAAAACTGCATGGTGATGGGATAACCAGTCTATGCCCAGTATCACATCAAAATCTAACATGTCAAGGATCATCAAATCACCCCAAGTCTCTAAATCACCAACAGAAATCACACAAGATCTCACAATCCGATCAACTACTAAAGAATCTCCTACTGGGGTCAAAACAGAAATAGGAATAGATAATGGCTCACTAGCCAACCCCAAACAAGGAAGAAAGTAGGTAGATACATATGAACAAGTGGATCCAGGATCAAATAAAGCTGTAGCAGACTGAAGGCACACAAAAATCATACCTTAATCACAATATCCGAGGCCTCTACCTCCGATCTCCCAGGGACTGTATAGAACTGACGACGACCTCCACCTGCCCGACCGCCATCCCTACCACCTATTCTGCCACATGAAGCACCACCTCTACCCTGACCACCACCTCCTTGATATAGTGGCTGAACTGAGTGAATAGGCTGAGCTGATGAAGCGGTTGTCTGAACTGCACCCTGCTGGGGGTAATCTCTAGCAAAATGGCCACTAACTCCGCACTCATAATAGGTTGTACCCCACTGGGGGAAATCTCTGGCAAAATGACCGCTGACTCCACACTCATAGCACGACCCTGATGGCCCACCATGTCGAGACAAACCCACTGAACCTATGTGGCCACCTCGACCTGATGCCCTATAAGTAGTACCTCTCACAGACTGACTATTGTGACCACGCTGACTGCTCTGGCCCTGCTCAAACTGAGAACCAAAAGCCTGAAGTAACGCCTGAACTAGCTGACTGATCTGACCCTGATGCTGTTGTGGCTGATAACCCCATCCTCACTGGCCTGAGCCTCTACCACCATGTCTGGAACCACTGTAGCCACCCTGATGTCGAGGCCTCTTATCTCTGGCCCAAGTTTCATGATGATGCAAATCCTTTAGAGTACGAGCATAGTCCTTAATGTCTTGGAAAGACCAACCACTAGCAACCAATATCTCTGCGGGCTCTCTAAACTCTTTCCATAGTCCCTAAATAAATCTACGGATCTTGTCAGACTCGGTAGGCATAATCATGGCCCCAAATGGAGCAAGCTGATGGAAGTTGGTCTCATACTCTGAGATGATCATATAATCTTGAGCAAGTCTAGTGAACTCCTCCTTCCGATGCTCTCTGTCGCTCTGTGGAAAGAACATGGCCATAAAGGCCTCATAGAACTTGGACCAAGTCAAGGGAGGTGATGTAGAAGGTCTGCAAGCAACCGGTTCCCTCCACCATAACTTCGTTGGGCCCTCTAGCTGATATGTAGTATAACCGACCCTGTGAGTCTCCAACAAACCCAGATGGTGTAACATCTCCTCACAGGTAGTAATGAAGTCACGTGGGTCCTGACCCGGCATACTAGCGAATCTCGATACTACCCAACGCCTTTTGCTCCCCATCTGTCATAGTTGGGTGAGGAGTAAGAGGCTGTGCAACAGAAGGGACCAGAATAACCTTGGCACGGGGAGCCAGAGTGGCAGGCTACACTCCGGAACTCTGAATACCAAAGGTTGCCCCTTGAGTAGGTTTCTGTGATACCTCAGAAGGTTTCTCCCCAATCATACCCAAAAGCTGAACGAGTAAACCTCTAATATCCAAAGACTGAGATGGGGGTGAAGCTGGCATAAAAATTGGTGCTGGAACTGGTGGCACCTAAGCTGCCCCTGGGACCATGTGCTATTGCTCAGGAGAAAACTCGGGCTCATAGTCATACTCGGGCTCTACCTCAACTCTAGTATCTCTAGCTGGTACTGCTGCTCTGGGCATCCACGACCCCTACCTCTACCTTTGCGACCACCCCGACCCCTAGCTAGAGTCGGAGGTACAAGGTCAGAAGGCTCTCCTCCGCCAGAAGCTGAAGATATCATACGAACCATCTACAGAAGAGTGAACCAGAATAAGTGAGATTTACAGAAGCTTTCAAGGATACCACACACGAGATAGAAATAAGAAAAGTCTAATTTTTCCTAAGATGTCACTATAGCCTCCCGAAGATTGAGTACAGACATCTCTGCCCCGATCTGCAGTACTCTACTAGACATTGGCTCCTATACCGATGACACCGGTGAACCTAGAGCTCTAATACCAAGTTGTCATGACCCGATTTCTCAGTCATGATGGCACCTACAACTCCCCAGTAGGTGAACCAAACCCTATAGCCCGGAATGGTCAGTAATGGGCTACTATATAGCAATCAAAGCGGAAAAATAATTTAATAAGCGGAATCAAGGGAACAAGATGAAGAACATAGATAACAAGAGTAATATATACAATGTGGAAGCTAAACCAAACCCAAACCCAAAACCTGGTATCATAGCGTATAAGAGCTGGATCTACATAAGAAGTACAAGGGTCCAAAATAATATATACAAAGCTGTCTCCGAGTAGAAATAAAGTACATAATCAAAAGATAACTAAAAGCTAAGCTCCAGTCACCAAGAGCTCACCCTCAGTCCAGAATATCACCAAAAGTAGCTCCTCGCATGAGTCTCCATGAGCTAACGGCTATGGCCCACACTAGGATCTGCACCCGAAGATGTAGAGTGTAGTATGAGCACCAAATGTAAAGCATAAGGTACCTAGTAGGTATCATAGGCTGACTGGTCACATATAAGATAAAAGCGTAGTAACAAATAGAATAGAATCAAGTAGTCACAGAAATCAACGAAAAGTACACAGGAACTAGTCCAGAGGGAAGTCAACAGAACAACATACAAGGCTAGCAAGTAGAATATATACACAACAAGCACAGGTGTAAGGAAGAAATAATGCACCTGGGATCATTGCAATAACAGTATATACATAATAAGTTTAAGAAATGGATGGTATACTAGTAACCTCAAGTACAAGAGAAAAGAGTAGAAGAGTAATGATAGGCATGCTCGGAAACAGGAATTGATAACCAACTAATCATACAAATCTCAAGCCCTAGCATTATACAATCTCATAAACATAACCATAATAGGGGACAATACTGCAATACAGTAACAAGAGTCTACCTACAGTCCCCCGGCCGCCCATACAACCGAGGAACATAATCAAGTGAAAACAAACCCTTTGGCATCCCATACTACCAGAGCGTACAATCAACAACCAGCAAACACGGGTGGTACCACACACAGATGAATGATATGATGCCATGCTAAGTCAAGAATGATAGTAGTACCGTATATTACCTGCTTCCGGTGACCTATAAGGCCTAGAAGACATGATCTATGAAAGGTCACACCCGCAGTTCGCAGCCTCTGGTCCAGAATGGCAAGGTCAATGAAGGCCCCCGACAAACATAATAGATGCCCTGCAATCTCAAAATGATCCCCAAGTAAGGCTGCCTGGAGGGTATCCAGGTCGAAAATAGTAAGTCCAATAGTTCTAGCACACGGCCCCGCCTAGTCCAGCATCACCCCGAAAGCTGTAGTAAATAAGTCTAGCACTCGTCGAGTCCAGTATAAGTGTAGATAGTGATAAAATATCCTTTAAAAACTCCCTTACCCCAAGAATACCCATTAAAACATTACCAAACCCTTTTTAGATCATTTTTACCAAAAATGGGCCCCACGGGCCATACAAGGTTTAGAAAATCAGTCCTAGTAGGCTCGAAGCCAAAACCATAGTAAAAATAAAGAAGAAATCCCCTCTACCTCTATGCATGGTGAATGGCATACACAATCACAATAGTGGCCCTCAGCCCAAAAATAACCTATTGGCCCTGTACAGGCTCCATCTCTACAACACAGATAGCTAGCATAATATTGCGATAACGATGCTCGGGACTCACGGGCACCCCTGAATGACCCACCATTTATGGTCCAGAGTCAAACAAGGCTACACAGGACCGTAAGGGTGATACTATCAACTAAAAAGAATACTACACTTAACGGAGGAAAAAAATAAAGCGAATCATGGAAGGGAAGTCAGTCTGTGGTACCAATCTTATAACCTAATCCAAGGATGCCAACTAGTACAATTTTATCCGATATATGCTAAGTCTAGGGAGTTTAGACCGTAACCTACCTGTCGTCTGATGACAAGCTGCTGATATAATGAAATCCAAGCTCGAATCGCTCTGAGAAACCCCGAACAATAATCAAACTATCAAAAATATAAATAATACATCAAGGCGAGTCTAACGATACCCATATCACTATAATTATAGCCGGGTTAAAATCCTAGTCAAAAGCAGGACTGCGGGGCCCACAACTTGAAACCAAAAAATGAAAAGAAGCACGATGACCACAACAATGCCAAGAAGGAATGCTCTAAAATTGAGCACAATTGGCCAAGAGAAGGGCGCCAAAACAGCCCGCTCAAGTTGAGGTTTAAAGATAGAATTTTAAGAATATAAAACGGAAATTAGGCAAGGATTACTTACCAAAATGATGGAATTTTAAGCCAAGATGGATAACTCTTCAAGCCCACGAACATGCAAGAGCAATGAGGCAGCCACTACAACAAATTCCAAGCTTGGGTTATGAGAAACAATGGTGGATTTTTTTTAGAGGAAAACAAAAGAAGCAAGTTGGGGAAGAAGCTTACCAAGAATTGAAGAACCACAGATTAATGATGAACAACAATTTTCCCCAAGGCTAGGACTGATATGGAGCAATTTGGTAGAGAGTATATGAGTTTAAGAGTGAGAAAGGTTGAGAGAAATGGCTGGAAAATCAAACTAGCAAGAAATATATAGCTGATGGTCGCTGGTCAGAGCTATCGCGCTAAACTAGTTCCATCGCGCTCAAGGAAACCAGGTGCCAAGGAACTATAGCGCCTGAAGGGAGCGATCGCACTGGCCTTGGCGCGATTGCGCTGAAGGCCTGGCCTGCACTAAAAATCTGCAACTTTTTTTTAAACTCCACGAGGCATTTCAGGAATAATCAAAAACCGATATTCAAAAACCAATAATGCTAATAGAGTGGAAACGATGTTTCAGACTCAACGAAATCGATGATACTTCCATACGAGGTAATTTCGAAGAAATGTTGACCCAAGTCAATACTAACGAATAAGAACCCAAAGGCTCAAAATTAGCCCGACCCACCTGGGACCCAAACCAACCACCTTACAAACCTAAACTCATCATTCCAAAGTTGATGGAATCGTCGAAACACACCCAAAGTTATACTTTCAACTCCAAATGGCCTGAAAATAGAGAAAATAACTTAAAACCCACACCAGAAGTTCTCAGGCCTCAAATAAAGGTCTAACTAGATCAAACTCAATGTTCCGAAGCTAACGGAACTGTCAGAATTCAATTCCGAGCAGGTTAGCTAAGAATGTTGACTAAAGTCAATGATATTCTAAGTTTAAGCTCTAAAATAGGAAAAAGGGAAAAACAATCAAACGAACAACCAGGGCACTGAACTACCGGTCCCAGCAAGCCATAAATGACTTGAGGCCACTATAGGAAAGCTCTAACAATACAATAAATGCGTAAACACAAAGATGACTGGAAGGGTCATCACATTTTTCAAGAAACACAATTAAAAAAACTGTTTTTCATTATCAAGGTCAACATTTTCATTATCTTCATTATTTATTTTCCTATAATACTTGTAAGGTGGCTATCACTTCTGATATGGGTCATAGTATTAATGGTAATGGTTATTTTACTATTACTGGCCATTGGATTGATGAAAAAAGGAACTTGCAAAAAAGAATTTTAGGTTATAAAGTTTGTGAATATAATACAACCAATAGTTACATAGCTCAAACTATTGAAGAAGTTTTAGATTTTTATGGACTTTTTAATAAAGTAATTAGTGTCACCCTAGATAATGCTTTTAATAATACAAGTGTTGTTGATAAACTAAAACTAGTACTTTGTCCTATTTATGATGATGGTTTTCATATTAGGTGTGCTGCACACATATATAATTTGATTATTAGAGATTGTATAGCATTGTATAATGGTTGTATGAAAATTTATATTGCTTGTCATTTTATTTTTAAATGTCAAAAAAGAGTAGACGTAAGGAATTTGAAGGCCATTGTATAGAATTGAATCTTTTGATTAGAAAAATTCCAAAATCAATAGCTACTAGATGAACTTATTTATATGAAATGCTTAAAGTTGCTTATGATTATAGAATGCCTATACAAATGGTTTGGAATGCTCATAATTTCAATATGGATTATAGAATTACTGAAAATGATTGGAAAGACGTAAAGGATCTTGTAGATTTTTAAGAGTTTTTTATGTAGCTACAAAACAAATATCTGAACTTTATTATCCAACTATTTCTTCAGTTTTACCAAATATTTGTGCTATTTCTACTAAATTTGCTAAATTTCAAAAATATTGAAAGGTTTAAAGAGTCAATTAAGGCAATGATTGAAAAATTTAAAAAATGTTTTTTTCCTATTCCTCAAATTTATTTAACTACTTGTTTATTCAACCCAACTTACAAAGAAATAGGTGCATCACGGATGGTTGAAAATATATATTCAAATTTAGATATTGAAGATGATGAAGTACCTAGTTTGGCAACAGTTAAAAATAGCATAAAAATTAAAACTAGAAAATTGTATGACTTGTATAATTCTGGTAGAATAAATGAAGTAGTACGTAATGAAGAACCTGACACTTCTAGGCGTAGATTTGAAGATAATATTGATGATATGCTAGAAAATTATCTTGGTCTTACTTCTAAAGAAAAATATGATTTTGATGAATATCTTAATCAGGGAACAGAAAATATTAGGAATGCACAAGGCCAACATCAACTTTTAGAATGGTGGAGTAATCGCGGCAAGGCATTTAAAAAACTTTGTCTGGTGGTTCGAGATGTGCTAGCTATTCAAACATCTTCAGTAGCTTCGAAGGGCACTTTTAGTGCAATAAAATTTCAAATTGGAGAGCATAAATATTCATTAGGATCAGACAACTTGTAGATATTGGTTTTGTTTAGAGATTGAATCAATGCCGAGTGAAGGAATTATGGGCATCCAAATTTACCTGCCCAATTTGAATATGATATAGATAATATTTTGGTAGATAGTAGTGAAGAAGACATGGATGCATTGGAGGAACAAGCACTACAACCACTTCCGGAAGATGTTACACTAGAAATTTTAAAAAAACTAAGCCAAGACTATTTTGGACATTACAGATATTAGTATGATAATTCGAGGTCTAATTCAAACAGAACCCTTCCTAAAAGGTGGCTGCGTAGATTAGGTGCTCTTCCAACCAGACCTGGTGTCACCGCTACAAGAGCCTCTAAGGTACATGAATAAGGCTCTACAAAAGTATGACTGTCTATCAAAGAACAAAATCGAGATAGTAAATCCAGAAAGGAATGCAGTAAATCTTCGGACGTCAAAAGCTCACCACGATCCAAATAGCAGCAAATCATGAACGAGTAGAGGATCACTAGGGATGACTATTACTAGGTGTTGCATCAGAAAAAGATGTAGAAGTATAGTATGAGTACCAAAATATGGGGTACTCAGTAGGCATTCTAGGTCGATCGAGCTAAGAAGACAGGATATAATAGAAGAAACATAAAAGCAACTATAACTGAAAACTAACCTAGGAATCTCAAGTATCGTCAGTATAAAGGTAAGATAATAATAATAATAATACACTCAAAATATGAATACAAGGAGAATGTAGTGCAATATAGGATGATGCAGTGAAAGATGTGGTCAATGCAGAAAAGAGAAAAAACTTGGAATGATCCAGAGCTCATTAGCATATTCAATAAAGTAACACTCGAAGTAATCGCATGGGCCGCCGGAGCTCATAAACATATGCAATAAAGTAAAACCCAGAGTAATCTCATGGGCCACCGGAGCTCATCAACATATGCAATAAATTAAATCTTTGAGAAGGTCCAGAAGTATCCCTTGGATTGAGTATTAAAATTGATACCATCTTTTCCATCTCTTCAACCAGTGATTATTTTGCTTTCGCATTGTTCATGTTTGCCTTTATTTCCAATTTTTGTTTGGGTTTTGTATTGTCTACTGGGGTTATAGTAGGCACCATCATGACCTTATTTTGGATCGTTACATTAATAGAATTTAATATTAACCATGCATTGTGCAGGTTTTAATACTAGTATCAGAGAAGGTGAAAGGTACTAGTTGAGATTATTGTTGAATCATGGCATACGACTATTTTTTTTAAGGACTTATTCATTGTTAATGAAATAACATGCGAGGTATTTATGGAATCTACAAAATAAATGTGGTTCTTAGAATAAGATAATTGCATTTTTGAATGCATGAGGTGACTTTTTATAAAATGCTATTAACTCTCTGAAATTTATTTTCACGCCCTAAACCGAGGGCACAACTGGCACTTGATGCCAAAACATGGGCTCGAGCCGACCCTGCTGAACAATTTGCCAATGGTGCATAGAAGCCACACGCAATCAAGAAAACAAACAAGTATAACTTGGCCTAAAAAACAGCCCTCGACCGGTGAGGCCCCTATCGACAGTTCTACAAAGAAAATAACTACTCCTAATAGCTCATGTAAAACTATAAATAGGTAGCACATAAGTCTTGTTTGGGCCGACCAGGCCACCGTGACATCTAGAAAAGCATAAATGCTATGCAGGCCATCAAGGCCAACCTAGATCTCTATATAAAAACTGAAAATAGGAATATACAATATAAGTTAGGCAAACAGAACTCTAAACTATCAACAACAACAATAAGGCCCAACCAACCCACAAGCTATAACTAATCAACATACAAGGCCAAAATTGTCACCAATATAGCTATACAGCCAAACAGACTAGTCTGGAAGCCTCTATGAATATAACACTTATTGAGACAGGGCCCTGCCCTACCGAAGAGATATAAAAAACAAAAAGGCAAACTTCTAAGATTTTGGATACTCTTAGAAGGAAATGCGTCAACCAATCCATTAAAACTCGACTATGATCCCAGTAAATTTGTCTGGTCGTAGCTCAGGACCTACAAGGAATGAAAACTTAAACTGAAGTATAAGGAATGAACAAAAGTAGCAGGTGTAAAATAGAAGTACAAACCTTACCTTACTGCAATAAGATAACATTTAAACTGTAGCAAACAATAACCTAACCTGACCCCCATAAGCCCGGCAGGTACAAACATCACACAATCACCACAAGTCTTAACAAGCACAAATAGTCACTAAATACCCCTACTGGATCCCTTACATGGACCCTAGTGATAATCTAAACTGAACTATCTAAATGTGTATTTGTCATGAATTAATACAAATCTTAAACTCCATAGTACAATATAACTATTATCCTAGAGGTACAACCTACCCTTCCCATAGTTATGGTCTACCCGGCCTATAGACACGGTCTGCCAGACCCATACACTTGGTATTAAAATAGAAATCCTACCTTGTACGTATAGTGTAATGACCCTTCCAGTTGTTATTGATTGGTTAGAGCCATGGTACCCTGTTAGAGTCCGCATAGTAAGTTAAGCTAATAAAATCTCAAGGTGGTGTGATTTAGAACTAAAAACTCTTACTTGATTATGATGAATTATGTTGTGTTTCATAGGGGGTGACCTAGTGATCTAGACCTTCATAGGGAATTTTGAGACTGCGAGCAAGTTTATAGCATGTGTTTATAGTGCTTGTCGCACTGGGTTTCTTTCGTGATGTTTTAAATATGAAATATATGATGTGAAATGGGACTTTTGCTGAGTTTTACTAAGATACTAGTTCAAGGCACCACCGCAGCAGTGGAATTTCTGCTACAACGAGACCATCATAGTAGTTAGAGTGCTGCCATAACAAGATTAGGTGAATCATCAGGACTCGCCATAACGAGCCCTTATTTTCTATAGAATAACTATTATAGCAAAGAGTCATCCACTGCACTGAATGACATGAGATAGAATACATACTTTAAGTCACTTATTTCGTGTTTTATCTTAGAAATTCTAAGAATTTATCCCAGAAATCCAGAGAGATAATTTTCCTAAGTCTAGGGCTATTTTCTCTTTGAGTTAAGTTTATTCCATTAATCTCTTCATCTAGTAATCCTCTATCATCATAGAATCATTGGGGATAATTATAATGGTGGAATTATGGGTTAGAATCCTAGGTTCATAAAAAGTGTTGGAAAATCTATGAGTAGATATAATAATTACCTAGAATGCTTCTATGGTGTATATTAACACTTTCAGGCATGAAATTATTGTTCTTGAATATGAATTATGGTGATTGGGAACCTTGAGCTCAATAAAAATAGGACCTTTAGCATAAAATGTTCTTTAAAGGGGATGAAATGAGTAGAAACTCCATGAATTAAGGTAATGTGAATGTTGGGGAGTAAGATTGTGATTAATTAACCATTGGGTAATATTTTAGACCTTGAAGAGGATAGAATTAAGTAGGTTTGAATTCCCAAAGCTTATACTTGAGGAGTAGATAATTGAATACTTTGATATATTGCTTGTTTTAAACTTTGAGAATTCTGAGGCACCAAGGAAAGAAAAGGCTCACACGAATTAGCTTGTTGATCAAGTTCTTCAGTTGAGATAGGTTATGTTTTTTGTGTAGTATGACTTTAATCAGTCTATTGTGTGTGTTATAAATTGATAAACCATGTTTGATTGGTGTTCGGACATAATCTATGATTAATATTTGTTGGCTTGATACTGCTTGTATGAGTAAGATGTTTAATTGTTTAAATATGTGTTTAAATGACTTGTGATTGTGATGTGCACTTGTGATATTTATTATATACCTTCCTTTATTATCTTGTAAGATAACTAAAATGAGAACATACTAATATATGTTGTGAGAATAAAAAAGATAAGTACCATTATTCTGAGATGAGCGGCTCGAGTCCAGTTAGAGCTTACTGACTAGCAATTATATGAGTAGATCAAGTATGATGGGAGCTTATGGACGAGAACTTGTATGAGTAGTACATGGACCCTAGGCCATTCCCTGTAGTTCATGACTAGTAGGGCAAATTAAGACCCTTTAACACTTATGTACAAACGTGTGTTAAAAAAAGGGAATAATTGGGAAAGATTAAAGACGTGCGTACCAATGAGTGAGACTGATGAAATACAAAGGCTATACAAATATAAATCTATATGGATATAATTTGATGATTGTGATATGATTGCATTATATTTCAAGAGTTTGTGAAGACTATTATGTCTGATATTTTGGTGACTTATATGTCCAGTGTTGTTTGATATTGATGTGTTTGGACTCAGAATTTTTAGTTGGCTGTTGTGACTACTTGACTATCTGAGTTCTTAGTTATATAATGTTGTACCAGTTTACTATTTGATTTGATTCATGAAATGTACTTGTTACTAATTTTAGTCAGTCTATGATATCTATCAGTACATAGTATATGTATTGATGTTACTCATGTACATACCTTTCTGTGCAGACTATGTTCCAGAGACTTTAGCGAGACCTCGTGTCCTATATAACTAGTGGACTGATCTGAGTGTGAGCTACTCCTATTCAGGCTGCCAAGGATATTCTTAGTGACAAATGTCTATTTCTTTAGATATTGTTTCATTTATTATATATTTTTGCTACTCTTAGACATTTCTTAGTTAGAGTCCTTGTACGGTGACTTTTGGATCTTGGGGATGTACTAGTTAGTTTTCTGTACTTTTGATTTAGTTGATATTTAAAAACTCTTATTTCATATCTTGAATTGCCTTAAGTTGTTAAATGAAGTGGTTAAGGCTTGGTTTAGATTGTAAGGGATGGTTCACCACTAGGAGGTTAGTATAGGTGCAACTTATGGCCATTTGGGTTGTGACAAAGTTTGTATCAAAGATCTAGGTTTGTCAATCTCGTCGTATAAGTACATATCTAGTAGAGTCGTGCAGAACAATACAGAGACATATGTACTACTCTTCTAAAACTAGTAAAACCCAATTTTTTTTCTTTCGTGCTATTACTTGACTCCAGTTGGTATCGACAATCCAAATAGTTATCTAACTTCTTCAACTTTTTTGTCTCACCAGCTAGTGAGGACACATTCAGGAAAACCAAGAGAAGATGCACCTGAGCTGGCTGTTGGGGCTGTCGCTCATTATATAGGATGAGGCAGAGGTAAAGCACGATCATCAGAGTCATCTAGGATCCATGCTAGGGTCATATTTTGGGGTTTGGTGTTACTCTTGATCATTAATTGATTAGATAGAGGGGTTAAGTTAAGTACTAGCACCACCTAGCTTCATTATTATCCCTGTGATTATAGATTACTTAGTTAAGATACTGGGTTTTCTTGAAGGGATGGCTCAAGCTCCTAGTCAGCACACTACTTTGAGGATTCAAACTCCAGATACACAATTGGTCATAACTATATATTCTCCCAGTATTGATGTGTTATTACAAGGTATTGCTCCACACCCAATGACCTGGTCTGCTATGTCAGTTGAGGGGCAGAGAAGGTTTGAGGTGTTCATGAGGATAGATCCCATGCAATTCAATGAAGATCCTTCTATTTATGCTTATGGGTTTTTGGTTAGTTTCCATGAGAGGCTATATGTGTTGGGATTGGTAGGCTCTAATGGAGTGTATTTCACTGCTTTTCAGTTCTTTAGGCCATCCAAAGAGTGGTGGAGTAACGTTGTAGAGGGTAGGCTAGTTGGGTTACCTCATATATTATGGGATCGGTTTGCTCAGGAATTTCTTGAAGAGTTTATTTGGAGGCGTGAGGGGCGCACAGGCATAAAGCCTTAGAGACTCAATAGAAGCAGTAATACTTATGGTATGGATAAGGATTCTCATGCATTATTGATTAGGACCTCAGGCCTTGGGTGGTATACTGTCTATTCAGACACCTCTCGTCATATTCGAGCTCATAAGCATTTATTTAGGTGTAGAGAGATGCATTTCAAGAGGATTGTCCTTGAATTAGAAAGTCTAGAAAGTATCAAGGTTCTCATATCCCTTAACCAGAGGCAGGATCCTCTGTTGTATTAGTTGCAGGTATGTTTTTGGTAATCTCTCAATCGAGTTCTGTGTTATTTGATTCTAGGTTCTACATTTCTGAACTGCCTACATACTTTGTTATGGGTGTGACTATGATGTGTAATTTACTTGATGTTCCTATTCAAGTTCCCACTCCTGTTGGTGATCCAGTGATTGTAGATAGAGTCTACCATTCTTGTCTTGTAACATTCATTGGGTATAAAACCTGGGTAGACTTAGTGATCCTAGACATGGTTGATTGTGATGTCATCCCGGGGATGAGTTGGTTGTCTCCTAATCATACGATATTAGTGCTATAATGCTAAGACAATTACCATAGCTATGCCGGGTATGTCTAGACTTGAGTGGAAAGGTGACTGTAATACTTTTCCTAAGAAGATAATAACTTTTATTTGTGCTAAGAAAATTGATAGAGAGGGGGTGTTTGGCATTTTTGATGCACCTTCGTGATCTTGTGAAGAGATTCCACCTATGGATTCAGTCCCTGTAGAATGTTAACTATTGGAGGTGTTTCCCTTTGATTATATGGAATGCCACCAGACCAGGATACTAATTTCTACATTGACTTAGAGCCAGAGAATCGTCCCATTTTTTACCACCATATCGTATGGCACTGAGTTAAGATAGTTGGAAGAACAGTTGCAAGGGATTTGAGCTTTATGAATATGGGAAAATATATCCCTTCCCATTTTTGCTTTAAGGTCTTCCAGTCGTCCTTCACTGTAGTGGCCAGTCGTTTGCTGCCGTGAGCTCACTATGGAGGAAACCCCATTGTTGCCGTGGTCTGCATGCTTTGCAGCATTATAGTAACATCTGCGTTGTGTGCTCCAGCTGACTCATGAGTTTGATGCATGATATATTTAAGTCATATCTGGATTCCTTGTGATTGTTTTAATGGATTATATACTTGTGTATTTGAGGAGTTAGAAGGAGTATGACAAATCATTGAGAATTGGTTTTGGGGGTGTTGAGACAAGAGCAATTATATGGTAAGTTCTCTAAATATGAGTTTTGTTTGACATCTATGTCCTTCTTGAGTTATATGGTATTGAAGAAAGGGATTATGGTTAATCCACGAAAGGTGAAGTTAAGAGTTGGGCTAGGCCCACTTTAGTGACAAAGATCGTAGTCTTGTGAGGTTGGCTAGCTATTATAGCTGGCTTGTGAAAGGGTTCTCTTCTATTACTTTCTAATTGACTTGTTTTACTCAGAAAGATGTACCATTTATGTCATGACCCGATTTCTCGGTCATGATGGCACCTATAACCCCCCAATAGGCGAACCAATCCCCATAGCCCAGAACTTTTAGTAATGGGCCAATATCTAACAAGAGAGTAGAAGAAAACATAATACAAGCGGAAGTAAGGGAAAATAAGATAACAAAGGGACAAGAATATATATGGAAGCTAAAACCAACCGAAAACCAGGTATCATAGCATAAGAGTCGGAACTACATCAATAGAGTACAAAAGGATCCAAAAGTATATATACATATATCTCCAAATAGTAAAATAGTACATGATACAAAAGATGAACTAAAAGCTAAGCTCTGGTTGCCAATAGCTCACCCTCAGTCTCGAATGATCCAAAAGTCAGCCCGCACGCAGAGTATAGTATGAGCACCAATTGTTAAGAAACGGGTACCCTGTAGGTATCATAGGCCGACTGGGCGCATATAAGATATAAAGGCAATAATATAGCAGAAGAGAAGCAAGTAGTCACAGAAACAACGAATAAGTTCACGGAAGCTCGCACAGTAGGATACAAAAGGAAAACAACATACTTGACTAGCTACTAGAATATATATCACATACACAGGTGAAAGAAAGAAATAACGCACCAGGGATCCTTGTAATAACCATATATATATATATATATATATAGAAAGTTTTAGAAATAGGCAGTATACTAGTAACCTTAAGTAAAAGGGAAAGGAGGGAAGAAGAATAATGGTAACATTCTAAAAAAAAGATTAAAATCAAGCTATGCTAATAATACTACTCTCAAGCCATGAAAGAATCAACCGGGAGACCAAATATAACTTATCAAGTTAATCAAGTGTATGCAAGTCAACCCTCAATATCAAATCATCATATGAATAACGATAAGGACCAATAACTCGATAGAGTAACAATAAGTCTACCTACAGTCCTAATGGGCGCCCATACACCCGAGGAACACAAACAAGTGAAGACAAACCCTCCGGCATCCCATACTACCAGAGCGTACACTCAACAAACAACAAACAAGGGTGGAATCTCACACAAATGGATGATATGATCTGATATGCTGAATCCAAGTGAAAGTAATGTCGTATGTTACCCCCTCTGGTACATAAAAGGCCCAATAGATGTAGGATCCATGGAAGGGATTCCCCTGAGTACCACTACTCCACCGTACACCCCTCCTCCGGCACTCACAACATATAGCCCCTGGCCCAGACCGACAGGATCCATGGAGGTCTACTCGTAGACCACATACGAAATCTCTAACCTCAATATAATTGTCTGGAGCATGACCGGATCCAAATATGTCATAGATCTCAAAAATGCACGCCCAAGAATCTACCCAAGGCTAAATCAATAAATCAAGTCTTAAAACTCCATCAAGGGTGCCTGGGGGTAACCGGGTCTAAAACTGTAGTAAAACCAATCTGTGGCTCGGTCCGACCTAGTCTAGCACCATCTAAAATCACTAGGGAATCAAATCTAGCACTATGGCCCAGCCGAGTCTAGTATAAGTATAAGAGCAATGATAAAATCATCCTTTTAACTTTCTTACCCCAAGAAGATCCATGAAAAATAATTCCAACCCTTTTACAACCATTTTTACCGATAATAGACCCTCGGGGCCATGTAAGGTTTAGAAAACCATCAATAGTAGGACTGAAGCCAAAACCATAGTAAAAGCATGTGAAACCTTTGTATATGCATGATAATGGCATGCTCAATCACAAACAGTAGCACAAAGACTCACAATCAACCTATCAGCCCTACACAGGCTCCAATCGCTCTACAATACAAATAACCAACCTAAGATCACAATATCGATGTTTGGGACTCACAGATATCCCCAAATAATCCACCATATATGGTCCAGAGTCAAATACAAGGCCACACAATACCACAAGGGTGATATAAGAAACTACAACAAATTCTACAACTAAACGAGTGAAATAATACGGACGTGAAAGAACGGGCAAGGTCTAGGGTACCAAGATAATAAACCCAATCCAAGGATGCTGATTAATACAATTATATCCTATATATTCAAAGTCTAAAAGAGTTAAACCATAACCTACCTGTCGTCCGATGACAAGCTGCTAGAATAAGGATGTCCAAGCCTGAACCGCTCTGAGAAGCTCCGAAACACAATCAAACTATCATAAACATAGACTACACATTAAAATAAGACTAACGATACCCATATTGCTATAATTATAGCTGGGTCTAAATTATGGTCATTGGAAGGCCCATGGACCCCACAACCTGAAGCCAAAAATGAAAAATACCATAATGTTCCCCATGTTCTCAGGAGCTCGTGCCCCAAAACTAGGAAAAAATGGACCAGGAATAAAGGCTAAAACAGCCAAAAAGCAACAAGAGTTAAAGAGGGAAGATTAAGGTATTTTAATGAAAATTTACATGAGAACTTACCAATTCTAGAAGCCCGGAACACCCACGGATTAGCAATAAAAATTCCTCCAAGATATGGGAGTGAAATAGGTGAAGAATCGTGATTTTTGAGCTAATAATAATGGAAGAAACGAAGTTGGAAGAGGAGAAAAAGAGCTGGAAATTGAAGGCAACAACTTAAATAGCTACCATGCCCAGGCGCCCCTGCGGCCATGCAGGCGCAGGAACGCTGGCTTAGCAGCGGCCACACGCCACAGGCGTGCTAGCGCATAGGCGGGCTAGCATGCGCAGGGGCGCTAGCTGTCAAGGCCTGGATATCATGCATGTGAGGTGCCCAGGCGCAGGTGCGTGCATGCAGGCGGGCAACCATGCCAGCAACAACAACAACTCATGCCAACTCATGGCAGATTTTGATCGAATGGACCTCCGGAAATGAGTTTTGAGTCCTGTGGACACAAAAGATCTGAGCTATTTGACTAAAAATGGCATTTCAGACTCAACAGAATCAATAAAAATCCTAATGGAGGTCGATTTAATAAAAAGTGAGCCCTATGCCTAAAACTCACTTTGGCCCAATTTTTCCAAAATAGAACCCTATGGCCTAAAATGAGTTCGAAAGCCTCGGGACCCGAACCAAAGGTCTCACTAGCCCAAAGTTGACATTTTAGAGATAACAGTGCTGTTAGAATTTCCATTTGCGACCGTCTTCTCCAAATGTTGACCAAAGTCAAACTTTTAAGTTCAACTGGCTAGAAAATAGAAAGCCCAACACAAAACCAAACCAAAAGCTCCCAGACCCCGACCAAGGGTCTATCTAGACCAAGATCTATGCTCTGGAGCTAAGGGAACTATCAAAATCCAATCTGAGCATGTTTACCAAGAATGTTGACCAAAGTCAAAGATATTCTAAGTTTAAGTTCTAAAATAGGGAAACGACCATAATGATCAACCAAATGGCAAGGGCTCCAAACCATCAGTTCCAGCAAGCCATAAATGACTTGGAACCGCTATAGGCAAGCTCTAACAGTACAAGAAAATCATAAATGTGGGAATGGCTAGAAGGGTCATTACAATTTCAATGGTCTGATGCGTATGAGGAGAGCTTTCAAAGTTCAAGACCTTATTGACTATGACTTATCCTTTTATTGCTTGTGAAGGGTAAGGACTTTCTTATATTTTTTGATGCTTCACATTCTGGTTTAGGTGTTGTTTTGATGCAGGATAAGAAAGTCATTGTGTATGATTCTAGATAGTTTAAGGTGCATGAAAAGAATAATATTATACATAACTTAGAGTTAGAAATGGTGGTGGTTGGCCTTAAGATTTGGATGCACTACTTTTATACTGTCTGTTTTAGGGTGTTTACTGATCACTGTAGTCTGCAACATATGTTTACTCAGAGAGATCTTAACTTGAGGCAGTGTAGATGGATGGAGCTGCTCAAAGATTATGATGTTACTCTTCTATATTATCTGGGTAAGTCAAATGTAGTATTTGACGCTTTGAGTAGAAAGTTTGGGAGTTTGGGTAGCCCGACTTGTTTGGAGGCTATAAGGCTTCCGTTGGCTAGAGAGGTTTAAACTCTAGCTAAAAATGTAATGAGGCTTAATATATCGGAGTTTGGTGGAGTTGACTTGTGTCGAGGCAAGATCTTCATTTCTGGAAAAGATTAAGGCCAGGGATTTTAAGGATGCTAAGTTGAGCAAGATTTATGATAAGGTCTTGTAGAGGTTGGCCAAAGAGGCTGTGATTGATGATGAGGGTATGTTGAGAATTAAGGGTGTGTATGTGTTCCCTATGTTGATGATATGATATGACTATCCTGATAGAGGCTCATAGTTTGAGGTACTCTACACATCCTGGCGCCACTAAGATGTATCGTGATTTAAGACAACATTATTGGTAGGGTAGGATGAAGCGGGATATTATTGAGTTTTTTGCCCAGTGTCTAAATTGTCAGAAGGTAAAATATGAGCACCAAAGACAAGGAGGGAAACTTCAGAGGATGCCTATTCCTGAATGGAAGTGAGAAAGGATAGTGATGGATTTTGTGGTTGGTCTTCTAAAGACCTTGGGTAAGTTTGACATGATATGACTGATTATTGATAGGTTGACTATGTCTTTTCACTTTGTCCCAATTCAAGTGACCTATAATGCAGAAAAGTTAGCCAAGTTATACATCCATGAGATTGTTCAATTGCATGGAGTTTCAATTTCCATCATATCAGATAGAGCTACACAATTTACTTCTAATTTTTGGAGGACTTTGCAGGATGAGTTGGGTATTAGGTTGAATCTTAGTAAAAGTTTTTGAGCGAACGATCCCTATTTTGAAGACATGCTTCATGCATGTGTGATAGACTTTAGTGAACATTGGGACTAGTTTTTGCCATTGGTACAGTTTGCATATAACAATAGTTACCACTGGATTATTGATATGGCTGCATTTGAGACATATGGGATGAGATGTAGATCTCCTATTAGTTGGTTTAATGCTTTTGAGGTAAGTCCATTGGGTACTGATCTTTTGAGAAAGTCATTGGACAAGGTAAAGTTAATTTAAGAGTAGCTATTGGCAGACCAGGCAGAAAGAGTATGCAGACCAGAAGGTTCGGGATATGGAATTCATGGTAGGAGAGGAAGTTTTTCTCAAGGTTTCAAGGATAAGGTTTGGATAATGAGGCAAGCTTAATCGAGGTTTATTGTTCCATTTAAAGTTCTTAAGCGTGTGGGGGAGGTAGCCTATGAATTAGCTTTGCCTCCAGGTTTGACGAGAGTTCACCCAGTGTTTCATGTGTCCATGTTGACAAAATATCACGGTGATGGGAATTATTTTATTTGCTTTAATTTGGTCCTATCTGATAAGAATCTGTCATATGAAGAGGGCTAGTGGCTATCTTAGATAGAAAGGTCCCCAAGTTGAGATCAAAGGAGATTGCGTCTATGAAGGTCCAGTGGAAGAACCATCTTGTTGAGGAGGCTACTTGGGAGACTGAATCAGACATGCGTAGCAAGTTTCCCCATCTTTTTTGCTGAGTCAGGTAGCCCTTTGCTTGTTTTCCCTTCTTGTCTATTCAAAGATGAATGGTTGTTTAATTGGTATTTGGTGTAATGATCCTTCTAGTCATTATAGGTTGGTTATGGCAATAGTACCCTATTAGATTCCACATAGTAAGTTGACCTAATAAAATCTCAAGGTAGGGTGGTTTAAAACTAAAAACTCTTGCTTGAGTGTGACATATTGTGTTATGTTCTGTAGGGGGTGACCTAGTGTTCTAGATATGCATAGGGAATTCTAAGACTGTGAACGAGTTTGTGGTATGTGTTTATAGTGGATTCCACATTAGGTTTATTTTGTGATGTCTTAGAATGAAATTTATGTTGTGAAATAGGACTTTTGTTTAGTTTTCTCGAGCTACTAGTTTAAGGCACCATTGTAGCAGTGGAATTTTTGCTGCAGCGAGACTATCATAGCGTTCGGACTGCCACAATAGTGATGTTAGGTGAATCATCAGGACTAGCCATAATGATCCCTTGTTTTCCATAGTCGAACTGCTGCAGTGAAGAATTGTCCATTGTAGCAAAAGATGCAAGGAAAAATACCTGCTTTATGAATCCGAGTTTCATCTCATAAACTCTAAAAATTCATTCCAGAACACCAGATAGGAGATATTCCTAAGTCTAGGGCTATTTTACCTCTGAAGTAAGTTTATTCCATCAATCTCTTTGTCCAGTAATCCTCTAACATCATAGAATCATTGGGGATAATTGTAGGTGGGAAAACCTATGGGTAGATATAATAATCATCTAGAATGCTTCTAAGGTGTAAATTAATATTTCCTAGCAATAAATTGTTGTTCTTGAATATTAATTGTTGTGATTAGGAACCTTGAGTTCAATTAAAATTGGGCCTTTAGAATAAAAATTGCTTTAAACGGGATAAAAGGAGTAGAAATTCCATGAATTAAGTTAACATGAATGTCAGAGAGTTAGATTTTGATTAATTGACCCTTGGATAATGTTTTAGACCCTTAAGAGGGTAGAATTAAGTGGGTTTGAATTCCCAAAGCTTATATTTGAGGAGTAGATGAGTGAATACTCTTGTATTTTTCTTGATTTAGACTTTGACCATTCTGAGGCACTAAGGAAAGGAAAGGCTCATGCGAATCAACTTGTTGATAATGTTCTTTTGTTGAGGTAGGCTATGGTTTATGAGGAATTAGACTTTAATTAGTCCCTTCTATGTGTTATACATTGATAAAGCATGTTTGATTGATCTTCACACATAGAATTTGATCGATATTTGTTGGCTTGATACTTCTTGTGTGAATATGTTATTTAATTGTTGAAGTCTGTCTTTAAATGACTTGTGATTGTGATGTGCACTTGTGATATTCATTATATACTTTCCTTTATTATCTTGTAAGATAACTTAAATGAGAACATACTAAGATATGTTGAGAGGAATAAAAAATATACATACCATTATTCTGAGATGAGTGTCTTGAGTCCGATGGGAGCTTACGGATGAGCAATTATATGAGTGGCTCGAGTTTGATGGGAGCTTACAGACGAACAGTTGTAGGAGTGGTACATGGAACATAGGACATTCCCTACAGGTCATGACTAGTTGGAAAAATTAACACCCATTAGAATGTGTATACAAATATGTGTTTAAATGACTGACTAGTTGGGCAAGATTGAAGACCCTCTAGCACGTGCGTACCGATGAGTGAGACTAATAAGATATAGAAGATATACAGCTGTAAATCAATATGGATATAATTCCATGATTGTGATATTATTGCATTATATTTGCAGAGTTTTTGAAGACTATTATGACTGATTTTTTGATGACTTATATTTCTAGTGTTGTTTGATATTGATGTGTTTGGATTCAGATTTTTTATTTGGTTGTTGTGACTACTTGACTATCTAAGTTCTTGGTTATGTTTTGTTGTACCAGTCTACTTGTTTTAGCTGATTCATTATATATACTTGTCACTAATTTGAGTCAGCCTATGATATCTACCAGTGCATATGTTTGTACTAATACTACTCTTGCACTTTCTTTTGAGTGTAGACTGTGTTCCAAAGTCTTCATTACGACCTCGTATCCAGCTCATCCAGTTAACTGATTTGAGGATGAGCTACTCCTATTCAGGCTTCCATGGATCTTCTTAGTGACATATGTCTGTTTTTTCACACATTGTTTAATTTATTAGATGTTTTTGCTACTCTTAGACATTTCTTAGTTAGAGTTCTTGTACGGTGACTTTCAGATCTTGGGGATGTACTAGTTAATTTTCTGCACTGTTTATTTAGTTGATTATTTAAAAACTCTTATTTCATATTTTGAATTGCCTTAAATGGTTAAATGAATTGGTTTAGGCTTGGTTTAGTTGGTAAGGCATGGTTCTCCCAACAAGTTAGTGTGGGTGCCACTCATGGCCATTCGGGTCGTGACATACAACTTGCCTGCCCCGTAGGTACGGTCTGCCCAACCCTTAGGCATTATCTACCCGGCTTATAGACTTTGTGTATTAGTCATCGTGTAGGCTCCAAACCCTACAGTGTTAGTGTCTATTGAGGCCAAAACAAGCTGACAGGTGGTATCCAGATGATAAAAACATTACAACAATAGCAAGTGCTCAGAGATGAGCTCATTACATTCATAACATGCTTTTCTAGGCCACTATATAAGGAATAAAGTGATGTTGATAGACACTATATTATGTTATGATAAATAAACTCAATAGTAAAAGGATACAGCCAAATAAAGATGTTATATAGGCTATAACATGCTTGGGCCTTCAGGGTCATGCCAAAATGAGAAAAGAAATCCTTAACATACTTTTCAATCGAAGCCTCAAAGGTGTTGTTATGAAGATTGATGAACCAATCATAATGCAATAAATTCAAGAGTCAATAAGGCTGCAAGAATGAGTCATAACTAATCGATAAGGCATTAATGTCACACTCACAACCAGCCAAGTCAAAAGCATAAGATAAGGCCAATAACAACAATAAATAATAGCTAAATCCATTATAAATATGCTATCAACATCTCGAAGAAGGGACGAGCTCCCGAGAAACTATTTTAAGGCCTATTTTATGACCTCTAAATTGATAACTTCTGTATGCGACCCTAAAAAGTGGCATACCAATATCCCTATCCCTAACTCCTTAAAACATTTCAACATAGCTAACAACCTTTCCAGATCCACGACTTTCTATCACTATCCGGTGGCTTGATAAATGACAAGAATCGATATGGTATCCTAAGAATATTGAGGGGGATGCTAAAGGGGAAATGTTTTGCATGAAAATGATGCCAATACCAATTCTAATAATCATCCACAACACGTCTACACAACTAAATCAAGGTGTAAATCCAATCAACCAAAAGAACAAGAAGCGCTAGGACAATCCAACAAAAGATACAAATTTCCATCATAAAATACTCTTTGGGGTCTAAGGTAAACTGATAAAATATGGTTCTTACCTCGATAAACATACCCAAAACACTTCCACAAACTTTAAACACAGCTAGAACCTTACTGACACAACATCCATGGAGGTACGCCATGAAATCAATGGCGAAAACTAGACCAAAATGACGAGCTCACAATATAGAGCAACTTTTGTTAAATTTCTGAGTTGCAAGCATCAACATTTATGGATAATTTCTAGGGTTTATATCTGATTTTATAAGGTTTTTGGGTGAAATTTATGAGTTTTTCATGAAGAAGAAACACCTTTTATAAAGGTCGACCAACCTAGGAACTAGGGAGCTAGCCTCCATGTGCTTGCTTGTGCAGTCTCATAAAACACAAATATCACTCTCTTTTGAAGTTGTAGAGATAAACAATTTATAAACTAGACTCATAGACCTTTTATTTGGTAAGTCGGGGGCCCTCTAACACTTTATAGATTAGGAAAAAAACTCTGAGGCATTTGACATAAATATTAAGATAATATATTTAAGGAATATACAATAACTTTTGACGAATTTTATTTTGCAACTTGCTTGAATTCAAAACTTAAACGATGACCATTGTGTGGTTAGAATACCTCATAACACATCCTTCCTAACATAATAAGCACTCTTAGTCTTATGCTGAAAACACGAGTTAATTTAAATATCCAAACAAGTGGGGTGTTACATCATCCTCCCTTACATTCATCCTCCAATGATGTTAATGAATGTGGAATCATAAGAAACAAAACAAGACCTAATATAATACAAAATTAACGTACCTCGAGTAATCAATATGGGTTTACTATCTGTCTATTCTGAACATCATCTGAAGGAGTGAACAAGTGGGGATATCTGGACTTTATATCCTCTACAGATTCCCGCGTCATCTCCTTGATATTATGGTTCCACGACAACACTTTCACTGAAGATATATCCTTATTTTGCAATCTCCTAATATGATTTCTACAATGAAAATATGGAATTCTTCATAAGACAGTTCATCTGAAATCTGAACATCTATTGTCAGCACTATATGTGTTAGATCTCTGATTGGGTGCACTTTCTCTAGTCTTATCCTGAAAACATGAGTTAATTTAAATATTCAAACAAGTGGGGTGTTACATCCTTCCCTCTTAGGGACATTCGTCCTCCGATGATGTCAATGAATGTGGTATCATAGGAAACAACACAAGAACTAATATAATACACAAGTAACGTACCTCGAGTACTCAAATGCGGTTCTACTATCTGTATATTTTGAACATCATCTGAAGGAGTGAACATGTGGGGATATCTGGACTTTATGTCATCTTCATCTTCCTGTATCAACTCCTTGATATTATGCTTCCGTCACAACACTTTCACTAAAGCTATATCCTTATTCTGCAATCTCATAATATGTTGTCTACTATGAAAACATGGACTTCTTCATAAGATAGTTCATATGAAATTTGAACATCTATTATCAAAACTATATATGTTGGATCTCTGATACACTTTCGTAACATAGAAACACGAAAAATTGGGTGCACTACCTCTAATTCTAGAGGCAACTCTAGCTGGTAAGAAACTCAGCCTATCTGTCATAAAATACAGTAATGCCTAATATATTGAGGGCTCAGCTTTCCTTTTCTACCAAATCACATAACACCCCTCATCAGTAAAACCTACAAAAAGACCTAATCATCAACATCAAACTCTAAGTCACATTGACTAGGATCTAAATATGGTTTCTAGTGGATTTGAGCTATCAACAACCACTCTCGGATTAGCTTAACCGTTTTCATGGAGTGTTGTACTATGTCAGATCCAAGCATGCTGACTCTCAAACCTCAAACCAACCAAGAGGGAATAGGCATTTCTACCCAAATAAGGCCTTATATAGTATCAAACTGATGCTAGAATGATAGTTGTTATAGTAAGCAAACTCAATAAGTGACAAGTGAATATCCCAATTCCCCCTGCAATCTTGCACATACGCATGCAACATATCCTTAAGTGTCTTGATTGTACATTAGGCTTGTCAATCAGTCTGAGGATGAGAAGATGTACTAAGATCAACCTGAGTCCACAAAATATTTCTTGAATGATTTCCCAAAATGTGTTGTAAACTGTGCCCCTCTATATGAAATAATCGACACTGGGACACCATGTAGTCTGACTATTTCTCTAATGTACAACCTAACATAATGTTCAGCTGATAATGTGGCCTTAACTGAAAATAAATGGGCTGATTTTGTTAGCCAATCAATAATCACCCAGAGAGAATTAAACTTCCGTCGCAAATGAGGAAAACCTATGACAAAAATCCATATTTATCGCCTCCCACTTCCACAATGGAATAGTTATATCCTAAGTCATCCCACTAGGATTATAAGCCTCTACCTTTACCTCTAATAATTTAGGCCTTGTGCCACGAACTCAGCTATGTACCTCATCAAACCTGACCACCAATAAATCTCCTTAACATCATAATACATCTTCGTAGATCCTGGGTGAATAGAGTAGAAAGAAAGGTGTGCCTCTTCAATAACCTACCATCAAAGTCTTGAAACATCCACAACACATAACTGATCTGTATATCTAAGGAATCTATCTCTTGCTATATAAAAGGATAAAGACTCCTGCTGCTGACCCTTCTCTTTGAGATGCTCTAAGATGAGATCCTCGTGGTGCCGTCCTTCACCTCCACAAATAGAGATGATACAAATGTGTCCTAAACTATGATCCCAACATCATCAAAGTCTAATAATCTAACCCCTTGACTTGCTAGCTAATGGAACTCCCAAGCTATCTTCTACTTCTTAGCGACTAAATATGATAAACTGTCTATAAACTTATGACTGAGGGAATTCTCTACTATATTTGCCTTCCTTGGATGATATAATATATCTACACCATAGTCTTTCAGCCATTCAAGCCATAGGCTTTGTCAAATGTTCAACTCTTTCTATCTAAGAATATACTGGAGGATCTCATGATTCATATAAATATCAACGTGAACACCATACAAGTAATGCATCTAAATCTTTAGGTCATGAATAACTGCAACCAACTCTAAATCGTGGGCTGGGTAGTTCTTTTCATGATTCTTTAACTGTCTAGAGCATAATGATAATGTCCAAAGGAACTCTTCAATTAAGAAGGTGGAAATTGTCATATGAAAAACAATACCCAACTTGGAGTCGAGGTCGAATCCCATAGAGATTAGTTTCAGATTCACTAAACTTTGTGTATCAAATCATATTAAGCATTGATATGCCCAAATTATACCTCTTTTTAGAAGTGTAAGCAGTCGCTATTCAAATATAGAACCCACCGAAGGTTGGGGTTGATCCCATAGGGAATATCGTAGGACTATGGTTGATTAGTGTTTACTTGTGCTATTAGCCATTTTATTTCCCTAGAAAGGGGGGTTTTAAGTAACAAGTAGTAATTATAATTCAAATTCGAATAAGTAACAAGTAACAGTTTTATGAGTTGTTATCAATGAGTGAAGTGACTAGGGTAGCGTTCCCTATGAGATAATAACTTAGTAAGGAGTTGTACTTAGTAAACTAGCTTGGTGCTTAACATACAAAATTGGTAAGTTAGGTTCACCTAAATAGTTGATCCCACAGATAGATGAATTTCAATACATCCCTTGGTCCGGCCATGGGTTTATGATTTACTGGCCCTTACCATGAATCCCAGATTAGCTATTCCCGGACAAGGTCAAGCTATTAGATGATGGTTGGTAGCCTCAAATCTCCATTGTTGAACAACTCTTTTTCCATCTATTACCTCCTTGGTTTGGCAAGTAAGGATAAGATGAGTTCTAATATTGTACACCGTTAAAAAGCACTCAAAGTGAAGGAAGAACAATACATGCCTAAACACTGCCCTAGAATTACCAAGTACTTTGCCTACTTCGTTAATCCTTTATGGTTCCCACAACCCTAGTTGTGGGTTTAGATACTCATGTTCATAAGTAAACAATCAAGATGTGTTGGAACAATCATGAGTATGTACTTACAAGAAGAAGTAAAGAAATTCGGAATCTAGAATAAATCTCAAGAACACTTCAATAAATTAAGAACAAACTTTAATTCTCAAGAACTTGTGTTATGATGTCTCAAAAACACAAACAGGATGTAACAATATCAAACAATGTCGGGAACCCCAAAATAAAACCTAAAGGGATGTATTTATAGACAAAAAAGACCAAATCCTAACTGTTCTAGGATTGACTGGACGTAGTACTTTCGACGAGATTCCCCACGGTCCATCGTGGATATGACGGGCGTCATGGTGGCCTATTGGGCTTCTTCATATTTGAGCTCCAGGTATTCTGCCTATATTTAATAGGCTGATGCAATAGAACATCATAGATGTGATGCCAGTCGTGGCCATCTCGTCGGCTAGAAGGCCTTGTCTTTCATCTCCAATGTTCAACTCTGATAGGCTCTGTGACATCCCATCGTGTCTCTCACGGGCGTCGTGGAAGCTCATCAAGTTTAGCCTTAGCTTCAGTTCAATTGGTCCAGTCTGATGGACCCTATGATATCTTATGGCTGGACCAACGCCCGTCGTGGAATGGCATGGGGGATTACTTTTTCCCTTGGTTCCTGTGGTTTATTTTGACGGCCTCTCCCAAGGTACGTGGTGGATGCCACCACCGTGGGGCATGACTCTTACCCAGAATTTATGCATCTTTTTAGTACTTTTGTCTTTTCAATACTTTTTCCTGTACATGCAACAAACAATATCAAATCCAACAAAATATACTTAAGAACTAGCAAAAATCCTTAGTTTTAAGCATCAAAAGTGTCGTGCAATCCTGGCACATCAAGCATGCACATCGTGTAAAATAGCAATAAAGTAAAATTGAGGGGTTGATTTAAACAAGTGATTATATCAAGAATAAATGAGTTACAACATAACACGATTGTTAAGATTAGGAAACTAGGGGTATGCTTGAGATGGGGTAATCATTTGTAATTGGGATAGAGTACTTGGCCTAGACTTCATTATGGTGCAGTTAGCCTTGGTTCGGGTTATGCTAATCATATCTTGACCAACAAGCATATATCCCTTGGGTTCTCTTGAATCCCAAAGCCTTCACATTTAACCAACCAATTATATTAAGCGAGTTAAGCTATCTCTAGCCTCAATCCTTAGAGGGGAAATCCCTAAATCCTTACCATGAATCCTTACCCAATTATAATCCTTTTTTCCAACAAGATTGAAATTAGAGAACTCAATCAACGTTTGCAACTATCAATTTTATAATTAAAAAATAAAGAATTCAATGAATGCACACATAATAACCAATTCTAAGCACAAACAATCAATACCCAATCACAATTCAAACACCTATCATGCACACACCTCAAGATATGAATTTAGCTACTCATAATATTGGGAAAGGAAATTATACCATGTGGGTCTACTTAAATTTCTTCCATAACAAGAAATCAAATTCAAATCGAAGCTTTTTATGTTCAACTATGGAGTTTTCACCAAGAATAGAGAGGATGAGGTCACAAGTATACTTCTCTCCAAGTGTTCTACAATTGCTAATACTAAAATGAAAAGTATTTGTACAGATCCCCAAAAACATCCTAAAAAACACCTAAACATGCTTGGAAATTTCTGGGAAAAAATACCCTCGGGCAATTTAAGTTAGACCTGCATTACACTTGGGGGTGCAAGTCTCCATCCGCAGCCTGCAAGTCTCTATCCGCAGCCTGCAAGTCTTGTTGTTTAGTTACCAGTGCTCTGTCTTTAACTTGCATTTAACCTGTGTTGCATAGGTAGGGACTTTGTGGCTTTCAACTCTAGCGCAAGATTCAATCCTTGGTTTTCCCTTCTGCTTGCCACTTGTGGTGTATTTGTGGCACACAGGTGGCCTCTTGCATTTCACACATGCACTTTCAACTTGTCTTCTCTTTTTTGGTCCTTTACTTGGGTCTTCTTGCCTTCTTTCCTTATGTTTTGGGTTCCAATCATTGCTCAACTTCAAATCTTAGAAATTCCTAGATGGCATAAAATCCATCTAAGAAGCACAAGTTTAAGGTAATAATTCATTCTTATGAGATAAATAAGTTGGTAGATTACCAATGTATCACATATAAAATTACTTTTTCGTGCTGAATCATAACACAACCCATCCTAACGCCTAAAGCATCATAGTACATCTCATAACCCTCTGTACCTTCTAGTAATGTTTGACCTAGTGAAGAAGTCAATCTATCTTTTATCTCATAGAAAATCCGCTCGCAGGCTGCGGTCCACTGAAACTTAGCAACTTTCTGAGTGAGCTTTATCAAGGGTGCTAAAAGTGAAGAGAATCCTTCCACGAACTTTCTGAAATTGTGGGTCTAGGCCAAGTATTCATGGCCTCAATCTTTTGTAAATCAACCTGAATACCAGCTTCTAATAAATATGGCCTAAAAAGGCCACATAATACAACCATAACTCAAACATTGAGGGCTTAGTTTACAACCTCTATTCTCAAAGTACCTGAAGCACTTCTTAGAGATGGTCTCTATGCTCAGCCTCTGATAGTGAATGTACTAGAATATTATCAATAAATACAATAAGGAAAAAGTTTAAGAATAGCCTGAATATACTATTCATTAGGTCCATAAATATTGTTGGCCCATTTGTCAACCCAAAATACATCACAAGAAACTCAAAATGGCCATATCTGGTCCTAAAAGTTGTCTTTGAAATATCACTCTCCCAAACTCGTACCTGATGGTACCCTAAACTATTGTGACTCCTAACATAAGGAACTGTATGCGGTCATCTATATTTTTTAGACTGGTTTTGTTCGAATGCCGTATCCAAGATTCTTATGACTTAGCAAGAATCTAATCAATTTTAATACCACAGTTTTAATCAAGTGTGCAAGTAACAAAAGAGTGGTTTGATTTTGTGTATTCTATAACTACCAAATAAAGAAGGAAAGGAATTAAAGTTTGTGATCACAGTTGGATAATAACTCCATGATTACGACTTTGATTAGCATTCAGGTAAAGTATCTAATTTTATCGACTAGTTCATTTATCAACTTGTTGATTTAAGGGATTGGTGACATTACAATGGTCATCCAAGCCACTAATCGTCTATCTATAATGGCCTCACAACTATATCATTGAGAAGGGATGTGATATCCCATTCCAAATGTATTTATATGTCTTCCTGTTTTATAACCAAGTAAGTCAATTTAGGTATATTCTGATCCTAGCCGCAAATTAAGCCTTTCTTTTACCATTGATGAGATATTACTCCCTATGTTCATCATTCTATCCAAATAATTCTTCTTCTGAGTTCACAAGGAGAATATAAATTTATTTTAATGGCAACTGATAAGTTGGTAATCTACCAACTTATTGAGCCTAAAGCTATAAATTATTGATATGTTTTGAATAGATTTAGAGGTTCTTATGGCCTTTATTGATGTCTATGCAGGTAATTTTGATGAATGATGAGAAACAAGGAAATGGACCCAAAAAGAGCTAAAAAGGAGTGAAGTGTTTGGAAAAGCTAGAGATTCTGAGCTGAGATGCGGTGGCCATGCAACACGCACAAGCTGAGGTGCGAACCACACCTCCTCTGTATGAAGCTGCAAAAGCCACTGAAGAATCTATTAAGGGGCGTGGTCATTGTGCAATGCGCACATCCCAAGGTGCGAAATGCACCATCTTCGCACAAAGCTCCCAAAGTCAGCTGAAGTCACTGGTCTAATTGAAGAGGGTGTGTGATGCGCATATCACGATGTGCGAACCACACATCGCACCATACACCACCCGAAGGGGAAATTTTGTCCTAAATTTTAGTGATGTTTTTGGAAGATATAAAAGGCAAATTTAGTCTCATTTGTAAATATGCTACTTTAGTCCTGAATATTTGAGAGAGCTTTTTGTCTTAAGAAAAAGTTTCCTCTCTAAAGAGAAGAAGGTTTGAATCCATTCTCTTGGTTAACCTTTGTGCACTCAAATTGAGCTTAGAACTTGAAATTTAGCTCTAATGAAGAGGATTTTTACTTACCCATTTGGTATCTCTCTCTCTTTTACTATGAGTGGCTAATTTCTCATGTCTAGGGGTGTGTTGATGATGAGTGCTTGACAAATGGGTGTGGGTGTTGTTAATTCATCTTTATAATTGATTATTTGACATGGGTCTAGTAGTTTCACCAAGTTTTAATCCTAAAATTGGTGGTTGCAAACATTAATTTTCATTACTTGACAATGTGATTGTTTGAAAGAGGATTTCATGGTTTCGCATGTGAAATTACTAGTGGGAACGTGGGACTCCATCTAGATTTGAGGCTAGAAATATCTCTAATCGAAGAAATCACCCACTTAAGGGTCTAAGCTAGAGATAGTGTGACCTCCTCAAGCTTAGGTTGGTTGTTTATTGATCAAACCGATGATGCTCTAACCAAGATTATCGGATATATGGTTGTTGATTGAGAGATAACAATCCATACCCATGACCAATGCTACTTATGTCAATAAGCGAGAATAAGTGTGAATTGATAATCACCCTAGCCCATGATTAAAGACCCATCAGATACACATCCCTAGTCATCTACTCTATTTGGTATACCCACTTTCATTTATTTGCTTTTATTTGAATTGTGATTGTATTGACAACATCCCGTTTCCCCAACCTTTTACTTTTCATGTTTAAGCACTTACTCTCATTTTTAACACACTTCAATACAATCTTAATTTATCTAGCTCCAAGTCCCTTGGGTATGACCCTGACACTTGTTGGGAATTGTAAATTTTGTTTTGCTGCATGATCACCGTAACCTCCAACTTTGGGGAGCACAATTTGAGCGTTCACAGTTGTCAAACAACGTATTTCTACAAAGCTTCTATCAGTCGTTGAACTCTTTAAATAAGTCAGTGGTTGACAACCTTGGAGGTGGCACCTTCATTGACTTAGAATTTCCCATTGCCTCGACTTTATTAGAGTAAATGACAAAAACCAATCAAGCTTGGCATACGAGAGAAGTTAATGTACCAACTTTGGGAGGAACCTCATCCATCTTGGTTAATAAAATGAGGAAGAAGGATGAAGAGCGTGATGAGACAATGGCCAAAATGATGACACAAATTGATTTGATGGAAAGCATGTAATGGGAGCTGGTGGTGCTAAGACAGTGAATGCGGTGAGTACACCAAAAATCAAAGCGAGTAATGATGAATTAATGATAGTGGTTGATGGAAAACTGTTCTTTATGTTGGAGGGTTCTCATCCCGGGTATTATTGCCCGAGGGAGGAGAACCAAGGTTGGATTCGAGACAAAGAAAGAGACAGAAATTGGCAGGATAGAAACAAGGATGGTGATCATTTCAATCACCAGAGTTTGAATCCCTATATCCCTCCGAACAAGGCAGACTCTCTCTACAAACCGAGCACAAGCAACCCCGGCCAGCCCAAGTTGGAGGACATGTTATCCTTGGTTCTTAAAAAGGTGGACACCACAAATATGGGAGTGAGCGAGCTAAAGAGTGAAGTCTCAACACTTCACCAAACTATGAGCTCCCACTCAGCCTCGATCAAGCATCTTGAGGCCCAAATGAACCACCTCTCAAGGCAAATGAATCCGAAGATGAAAGGGACGTTGCCTAGCGACACCATCACCAACCCAAAGAATGATTGATTAAGGTAGTATCATCATGCCATGACGTTAAATCAAGCGCTGCTTTGGAGGCAACCCAAGTTTCTTTATTTGATTTTGGTTACCTTTTATTGCTTTTGGTGTGTTTGTAGGGAATGCATGGATGAAAAAATTGAACAAGGTAAAATAGGGCAAAAATGGGTAGTGCGGCGGACTGTGCGGACCGCACAAGCAATTGTGCGTGTCGCACAACACACCGCATGCCAACATAGACTGCCTAAAGGAAATTTGAAAAATTGGAGGCGATGCACACTGGGTCGTGTAGACCGCATGAGCCCAAGTGCGCGTCACGCCTCCATCGCAAGGCAAAGTAGACACCTGGGAAAACCAAGGGAGAAAAGGGGGTGATGTGCGAAATGCCATGCAGTCCGCACCAAGGCTGGTGCGAATCGCATGTTGTGGCGCACAGAAGGTAAATGTGAATTTTAATTGACCTAACCTATTGATCGACCCGACCCGGAGATGACTCGGTTAAAATTTTCTTTTTCTTTTCTTTTTAAACTCGCCTCTCTTCTCCTTCCTCCACCGTCTTTTCCCTCAAACTCTCAAAATTCTCTCACAAAACCTTCCACAAACATCTCTACTTTTCCCAAAATATTTTTCTCCTCTCCCCCAACTATCTCCACTGCCACACCACTGCTGCCGCCGTCATTCTCCGATGAGGTCTGCTTGGGTCACCATTGTTGAAGTCCAAAAATCATCAATTTTCACTCTTCCATTCATAATCTTCACTTGTGGTAAGTTCTCGGATGTTAAATACTAGTTTTTATGAAGGTTGGGAACTCATATGGTGAAGCATGCTTAGTAGAATTACCATGTTGGTTTTGGGTGAGATCTGAAAATTTTGGGTCCCTAATTTTGAGTTGCATTGATGATATTTCTTCATGTCAACTTGGTAAAACCTAAATCTTGTTAATGCATGTTGATTGGTAGTAATTTTTAGCCTTGAAATCTGTGTTTGGGGTGAAGTCTGAGTAGCCCACTTGTGATTGACGAATGATTTGGCCCGATGATAGATTGGGTGACATCATTTTTAAGGGCTAATCATCATTTGTCATGAGGTTTTGATTGAAAATTAATTCTTGAGGCTGAATTTTGCTGATTGTACCCATGATTATTGTTAAGAATTATATTTGGGGTGTATGATCTTGTGCGAGAAGGGGGTTAATTGTTTCTAAAATTGTTGGTACCTATTGTTCCATCTTAAGGGAAGTCATCGAGTTCCTTTCTTACTTATTGTTGTGTTAATGGAAACCCGGGGAAGTCTGAGTACCCGGAAAGGTGTGATCATGATGTCCCTTGTCCCCTTTTGTTTTTGTTGTTTGGTTTGTTGAATGGTGCCAAGTGACTAAGCACATCTTTCTCTAGGGATCACATGCGGAATTTACAAGAACACAAGGAACCAAAAATTTCAATTATGCCTTTGTGCAGTTCACATGCGATGCATAGATCCTTATGTATGGGTCGCACAAGGCATCACACCATGTTGAAAAAACAGAACTATTCACTACTTCGAGGGGCGATGCCTGGTGCGACACACACTTCAGATAGTGCAAATCACACCAGCTTCACACCTCGATGGAAAATCCCTGTATGTTTCTATTTGCTTGTGCGACAGAACATGCGACACACACTCTCTCTGGGGCATTTCGCATGTGGTCCGCACAAGTCAACAATCAACTGCTTTGTTTTTCTAGTTCATTTCATTCCATCCTTTATAGTTGCTAACTTCTTTGTAGAGTGTGTTTTTGTTTTTGTCTCACAATCTATGGATGCAGAACATGTCTTCTAGCAGGAGGAACATATGAGTCCAACCAAGGCAATTGTCCATTGCTGATGAAACAAGGCTCCGATTAGGTGTGAAAGGCATGAAGGCCATTTACACCTAGGACAAGGGTAGAACATTTAACGAAGAACAGAGCTTCAACTTAGGGGATGTTGGGCTGAGGTTCCCAACATGCACTAACAATTTGCTAAACGAGATTGGAACCCTTTTCAAGATGTCCCCAGGGGATACTATGAGGAAGTCGTGCGTAAGTTCTTTGTAGCCTATCAAGCCACGCAGGATTCAAAAGGGTATAGAGGACTGGCAGAAAAATTCCCCAACCTGAACTCAGTTTTAGTCAGGGGCAAGAAAGTATGCATTACCCCCGCTGCCATCAATGCCATCTATTGGGAAAACCAATCAAACCTGCACCAATTCTCATGGCTAAGTTGCAAGAAGAAGTGAAACCATATCGTGAAATTGCTACTATCATTTCCCCTTCCACTCCTATGTAGGCCACTATGGGAAGTGACATCCTGAGAAGAACTCTACATTTTGAAGCCTGTCTATGGTATGATCTTGTCAGAATCCGATTCCTACCCTCTCAAAATGATCAAAAGATAACTCAAGAGGGGACCATCCTAGTTGCTGCCATTATGACAGGGGAGCATGTGAATTTTGGGGAAATAGCAGCCATGGTAATTTGGAGGAAAGAACGCAGGGCAATGACACATTCCATTTTCCAATTCTGATCAGCAAGTTGTGTGTAAAGGATGACATCCCATACTTCAGTTGCGACAAACTCACCCACGCAGTTGGGGTAATTGATCTTGACAAGAAAATAGACAGGGATGCCCCTAGGTTCAATAGGCAAAAGGCTGACAGTGATGAGCTTGATGTTGGAGTAGATGCTACATCAGGGGCACATACACACACCCCTACATCTTCTGTACCAAGAGAGCCTTTGATCAAAAGTGTCTTACAATACATGGTTGACAAAACATACAATCATGAAGGGCAGTTGAATGATTTGGCTACCAAGCTGCCTGGTATGATACAAAGAGCAATCAAGAATATGATAAAAGGGGTGATGTAAAGTGTCTCCATACTCTAAACAAGAATGGATGTTGTTGAGGGTGCATTGTCGGAACTTAAGAAGGATGTAGCCAAAGCCAAAGGAAAGCAGTCCATTGAGGAGGCAGATTTGACCACCTTACCTCAGCCCTGCCAAACTCGAGGACCCGTGGATGACTTATTTGCAGCCTATGCGGATGATGATGATGTACAACATGGAAGTGAGGATCAAGAGTTGGGTGATGATCAGGATCTGGATTTTCAGAGGGTTCTCCATGACTCTACACTTTTTGCGCACTCCAGATAGCATGGTGTTGGCCCAAGTGGGGAGAACCTCAGATGAGGAAAGAGCTGTAGATAATGATGATGATGAGGCTTAGTCCTCCAGGGAGTTCCACCCACTTCTCATTGCACTATTAGCATTGAGGGAAATGCTATTTTTATGGAGAGGGGGTGGCTTTACTTGCTTTTATTGGTGCCTATGAGTGGGCTTGAGATATTAGTTTTTATTGCCCTTGTCGGGCCTTGATGAAATTCTGCTAGATTTTATTTGGCCCTTGTCGGGCATATTTTGGATGATTGCAATGCTATTTCCCTCACAGGTACTTTTGATTATGTTTTATTTTTATTTTGAGCTTATTTGCGCCCTCGCCGGGCTTGATTTTTGGATATTGAGATTGTGTTGCCGGGTTGGTTTTACATGCCCCATTGTTTCACTACCCGTACTTTACAAATGTGCTATAGGCCTAAACCGAGGCTTATTTTCAAAATGAATCGTCAGAGCATAATTTGGATATCTCCTTGTTAATAGTAGTTTAGAAATAAACTCTGAGGGTTTTCTTAATACTACGGTTCTTTCCCAAGGAGCAAAAGTTTTGATTATTTTCATTTTCTTTTCTTTTCTTTTTGTATCGAACCGGGTTGGTGTTTCCCTATGATAGATTGAGAGATGACTTTCTTAAGGGAAAATGCCAAGTTTTCATTTTAGAATTGAGTCCATAGTTGCTTGTCTCGAAATAAGCCCATCGAAAAAAATTTCTTGGCAAATGGCTTTGAAAATAAAAGGAAGAAGGGAAATGAATTTTTGAGAAAAAGCATTCTCTTTTCATGACTTGCAAACTCTCTCTTTGGCTTGATCGACTCACAAACGAGAGTGTAATGAACTTGGAATAGCTTGTCAAAAATCATTTGTCCCAATTGATTTTTAGATTAATGAAAGAAGTCTTGTGGCATGATGCCTTGTGTGGTGAGGCTTTACCTTGATTCTTGTCTATAAGTGTCATCTATAACTTGCCTCGAATGTGATTCAAGGCAAAATTCTAGGAGTGACCGAGCTTGGAAGATGACCTTAGGCCCTTTTTGATAGCCACCTCACACAAATGACTTCCCATAATGTCAACCCTAGTGAAACCCTTTGAGAATGTGACCGTTCTTTGGCACCTTGTTAAAACCTTGACCTTTTTGGAACCTCTATCTTGGCACCCATCCTCCCTAATTGCTTGAAAATGAAATGTAGGCTAAAAGCCTAAGTTTGGGGGGGGGGGGGCAATGAAGGACAAGATAGGCAAATGCCTAAGTTTGGGGGTGTATGTGATCAAATGAGGAGAAGAAAAGAAGTGCACTCAAAGTGCAAGGTAGCACCTTAAGTTTGAATTGAAAATTTGCTCCGAAAATTCAATCCAATGAGCAAAATAAAAAGCAAAAATAGGTGCTACCAAACAAAGGCGATACAAGGAGTTTGAATGATCATGAGTAAAAAGAAGAAATATTGGGTTGTGTGAGGGAAAAATAAGGTGAAGTTGAAATCTGAAAATGTGAGTGGTGTTCGAAATGACAACAAAGAGCATTAGGGAGGTGTAATCACTTGAACCAAATGAAATCCTCACCGTAGCCCTAGCCAACATCATAACTCGCAAGTCCTTGGTGATTCCATGCTTGGCTACCCTACATTGGTGGCGATCTACATGAAGGGCAAGCATATGGTTTGACACGTATGCACTTGACCTTCCTTGAGCGAGTGAGAGTCTTTTTGGTTCTCCTATAATCCCGAGTGCTTATGAATTGAATGATTGTGAGTGGGATTCTCTCTTATGGTGAGTCGCATCATGCACTCGAATTGAAACATGAGGTCTCTATTTCAATTGAGGGGAATGAATGAGACAAGTTGTGTGGCGAATCTCGAGGCAAACCTTGACGATCTATACCAATGACTTGAGAAGCTTAAATGTCTTATTTTGAATGACAAAATTCCCTTTATTTTGAATGAGAAATGAAGTCCTTTTGGAAAAAGTTTTGAAATGGCCAAATGCCTTGAGTTTGTGGTGGTTCAAATTGAGATGAGCATCGTAGTTGAGTCTTTTGTTTGAGTCCTTTGTTTATTCTTTTTCTTATATTTTTTAGTATAGATTAGTCTTTTGTGCCTTGTTTGAGTCTAGAGAATAATTCATTCCTTGCCTTGTGAGTATCTTGCTTGAGGACAAGCAATAGTTCAAGTTTGGGGGTTTGATAAGTCGGTAATCTACCAATTTATTAAGCCTAAATCCATGAATTATTGCTATGTTTTGAATAGATTTAGAGGTTCTTATGGACTTTATTGATGTCTATGTAGGTACTTTTTATGAATGATGAGAAACAAGGAAATGGACCCAAAAAGAGCTAAAAAGGAGTGAAGTGTGAAGTGTTCGAAAAAGCTGGAAATTCCGACCAGCGATGCGGTGGCTGTGCGACACGCACAAGCCGAGGAGTGAACTGCACCTCCTCTGCATGAAGCTGCAAAAGCCACTGAAGAATCTGTTAAGGGGTGTGGTCGTTGTGCGACGCGCATATCCCAAGGTGCAAAATGCACCACCTTCGCACGAAGCTCCCAAAGTAATTTGAAGTCACTGGTCTAATTGAAGAGGGTGAGCGACGCGCACATCACGACGTGCGAACCGCACGTCGCGCCGCACACCACCTGAAGGGGCAATTTTGTCCTAAATTTTAGTGATGTTTTGGGAAGCTATAAAAGGCCAATTTAGGCTCATTTGTAAATATGCTACTTAAGTCCTGAATATTTGAGAGAGATTTTTATCTTGAGAACAAGTTTTCCTCTCCAAAGAGAAGAAGATTTGAATCCATTCTCTTGGTTAACCATTTGTGCACTCAAATGGAGCTTAGAACTTGAGATTTAGCTCTAATGAAGAGAATTTTGACTTACCCATTTGGTATATCTCTCTTGTCATGACCCGAAATTGGGCCATGATGGCGTATACATAACCCCCAGTAGACAATCCTATCCCAAACACGCAGAAAGAAGTAAATAATAATTTAACTAAAGAGAAGTAGAAGATATAACAAAATATAGGGCCAAACGCATATATATACATACCAACGTACACAATATACAAAAGATGGACCTAAAGTGACCGAAAAAGACAAAACAACCCGAACATCAACCCGGACCTGGTGTCACTAGTACAAGAGCGGCTAAAGTAAGGAGTAGTTATACAATAACCTCTGTCTATAAAAAATACAAAATATAGACATGAAGTACAAGATGGAAAGAAAGTAAAGTCTCCAAAACGCTGGGAGATCACCGCGATACGAACAACAATGGGCCTCGAACGACAGGAGATCAATGAGTGTGGCTCGTACAAGGTGATGCATTAGAAAAACAGATGCAGAGTGTAGTATGAGTTCCAAGACAACGGGTACTCAGTAGGCATCATAGACAGACCGAGCGCAAAAAAATAATATATAAATATGGAATACAGGAAAGTAGCTAACTATACAGGGATCCACCTAAATCTAGTTATAAAGCCGGAGACATGCCAATAAATAAAAAAGAAATGAAAAAATAAACAACATCAAGCCAAACCAGAGTCAATCTACATGCCAAAGAAAATGTAATGCGATGTTCGTTGATGTATATATGAATGCAATATATTATAAACCCGGAATACCGCATCGGGCTCTCGGAATACCATGACTATGCATATATATATGAAAATAGTAAAATACCCAGAATAATGCATCGGGGGTACGGAATACCACATCTGACTAATATGTATATAAATTAGAAAGTAAAATACCCAGAATAACGCACCGGGAGTCCAGAAAACCGCATCGGACTATAAATTCAAATAAAGAAAATAGTAGTTCCTCTTTTCCTCTCAAAAACCAAGGTGATACCCAAAATAGCTTTATTTACTCCAAAAAATCATCGCAACAATAGAAGAGCCGCTTTTCAAACCAAAACCTTCAAAAATCATTTCCTTATTGTACCAATGATATGCCATGCGATATGAGTATAAATATTTACACACAGAGTGAAAACACATCATAAAATCTAATAGGGCAATAATACCCTCCAAATAAGAGAACTGACCTATAATCCATCCAAATCCTAGCCATGGCCTCGGGCCCACAGTTACACACGATGATAGAATAAAGTGGTAAAGCAGAAAATAAAAGCGAAAAACAACGGGAAAGCTCTATTCTACCTCTAAAGCCTCCTAAACGCATGCTAAGGGTCTTTGACTAGTCACACAAAAGAAACAAGACCCTAGGTTAAGGATAACATGTAGTCCGAGTGCTAAAAACCCGAAATGACCAATTAACATGATAAACAGGATTTAAGCCTAAAGTCTATCTAAATTCCAACCTAGCATTCCAGTAATATACAAAAATATATAATCCAACTAAACTCAGTCTAGAAGGTAAACCGTAACCTACCTATGGGACGAACTGCAAACACGAACCATCACTCGTATGCCTTCCTTTTTCGAACAGCCTCAAAAAGCTGCTACGCTATCAAGAACATAAACTAGGTGTCAAAATGAGAATAATGACACCTATATTGCTATATGAAAAATTGAGCCAAAAATTGGGTCAGGAAAATGAACCTTGGGGCCCGCACAACGAAATAAAAACAAACTTCACAATTATGCTCGTGGTGGGTCAAGGAACCCATGCCCAAAGTTTGGGCGCAAACGGGGTTCATTTCGGGGCCCAAAATAGCCCCGAAGTGCTACTAATTCACAGGATTTGAAACGAAAAGCTCGGAAATTAAGAGGAAGGGACCTACCTCAACAAGAAAAACACGCTACGGAGCTGAGTTGCATGAGTTTACGAGTATGTAGTCCCCAATGATCAGATTCCACAAGAATCGCCAAAATCTAAGAATTTAACAACAAGGGAATTTAACGGGAGAATCACAGGAATTTACATGGAATAGGGAGAGGGGTGACGAGGGGACTTATCAGGTGAAGGAAATTATGCAAGGATGCTGGAAATGTTGAGCTTGGGAGCCTACAAATAGAGTTTGTCAGATTTTTGGAGAAGAAAATAAAGTTGGAACTTTATATAACTGCCAGGGGTCCTTCATCGCGATCGCGACAGGACCCCCACGTTCGCAGAGAATAGTTGGCCCAACCATCGCGTTCGCGATGGTCCAGGCCGCATTCGTGAAGAGGAAGCTAAGCTGGGTCCCAGCCGGCTACATCGCGAACACGAAGGAACCCTTTGTGAAGTTCCTTTGCGAACGCGATGGTCAAGAAACTAGACCATCACGAACGCAATGGGTTCCCCGCGATCGCGAAGGGCAAAGTTGTCTGCAACTTAATGCAGCAACCAGCAAACACACCAAGTCCAAAAATCTTTCGACGGACTCTCGGGATTCATCCGGAACCCCGTAAACACAAACAAACTATGCAACCCTACTAGAAATGACATTCCAGACTTAATAGAATCAACGAAACTTCCAACCCAAAAATGAGCCTGAAAGCCTCGGGACCCAAGCCATCCGGAGCTAACGGCGCTGACGGAATTCCAATCCGAGGCCGTCTTCCTCAAATATTGACCAATGTCAACCCTACCAGCCAAACTGACTCCAAAATACACAAAGCCACACAAAACCTAACCGAAGGCACTCAGACCCAAACCAACGGTCCTACTAGACCCAAATCCCTGTTCTGAAGCCAACAAAACTGTCGGAAATTGATTCTAAGTGCGTTAACCAAGAAAGTTGACCAAAGTCAAAGATTTACCAACTTTAAAAGTTAAAAATAGGGAAATGGTCACAATGACCTAATGAATGGCCCGAGCACTGAACCGTCTGTCCCGACAAGTCATAAATGACCTGGAGCCACTGAGGGAAACCTCGAAACCCAGAAAAAGGGACGAAAGGCAGAAAATGACCTGGAGGGTCATTATAACATCCACTATTAAAAGAACTTTCATCCGCAAAAGTTAGAATAAGGATAGTACCTGAAGATTCGAAAAAATGAGGATAACGGGTCCGCATGTCGGTCTCAATCTCCCAAGTTGCCTCCTCGACAGGATGATGCCGCCACAGAACCTTAACTGATGGAATCTCCTTGGACCTCAACTTCCTAACCTGCCTATCCAAGATAGCAACAGGCTCCTCCTCAAATGCCAAAGACACGTCTAACTGAACCGACTCCCACTGAAGCACGTGAGACTCATCCGGGATGTACCGCCGTAGCATAGAAACATGAAACACCGGATGAACAATAAAAAGAGCAGGAGGCAAGGCCAACTCATAAGCAACCTCTCCAATATGGCGAAGGATCTCAAATGGACCAATATACCTCGGACTGAGCTTGCCCTTACTGTATCACGCCCTTCATGGGCGACACCCAAAGGAATACACTATCACCAACCATAAACTCAATATCTTGAACTCCCTGTCAGAATAACTCTTCTGCCTTCTCTGGGCAGGATGGAGTCTCTCCTAAATAACCCAAACTCTATCCATAGAATCACTAAGCAAGTCAGTACCCCACGGCCTGACCTCAAAAGCATCGAACCAACCCACCGAAGATCTGCACCGCCTACCATATAAAGCCTCAAACAGAGCCATCTGAATGCTGGAATGGTAGCTATTATTATATGCGAATTCTACCAAGGCTAAACAATGGTACCACTGACCCCCAAAATCAATAACATAGGATCGCAACTTATCCTCTAGAACCTGAATAGTACGCTCTGACTGGCCATTTGTCTGCAGATGAAAAACAGTGCTAAGCTCAACTATAGTACCCAACTCTCTCTGAATAGACTGCCAAAAGTGCAAAGTCTCTCGGAACTGTAGAAAGTCTGAACTGGCAGAAAGTGAACAGACTTTGTAAACCTATCCATGATAGCCCAAATAGCATCAAACCTCCTCAAGGTACATGGAAATTTGACTACAAAATCCATGGATATACACTCCCATTTCCACTCTGAAATGGGTAGCCTCTGTGATAAACCACCTGGCCTATGGTGCTCGAACTTCACTTGCTGACAGTTCAAGCACCTAGATACGAAAGCCAAAATATCCTCTTCATCCCACACCACCAGTAGTGCTGCCTCAAGTCAGGATACATCTTAGTTGCCCCAGGATGAATGGAATATCTAGAGCAATGAGCCTCCTCCAATATCAATCCGACCAAGTCACAAACTCTAGGAACGCAAATATGACCCTCAATCATCAGAACACCCTTTGAATCTAAAGTCGCCTTCCTAGCCTCACCACTCAACACCTTGTCATGAATGATCCTCAATCTTTCATCATCAAACTACTATGCTCAAATTTGCTCCAACAAGGAAGACCTAGCCTCAACGCAAACAAGAATACGACCCGACTCAAAAATGTCAATTCGAACTAACCTATTAGCCAAGAACTGGATGTCCTAAGCTAAAGGAGGCTCCTCCGTAGCTAAGAAAGCCAAGCTACCCATACTCACCGCCTTCTGGCTGAAGGCATCCGCTACCACGTTTGCCTTGCCTGGGTGATAGAGAATAGAAATGTCATAGTCCTTCAATAACTCCAACCACCTACGCTGCCTCAAATTTAGATCCTTCTGGTTGAAAATGTACTGAAGACTACGATGGTCAGTGAAGATCTCACAATGCATGCCATAAAGATAATGCCTCCACATCATCAATGCAAAGACTATCACTGCTAACTCTAAGTCATATGTGGGGTATTTCTTCTCGTGAACCTTTAACTATCTGAAATCATATGCAATAACCCGACCCTACTACATCAACACACAACAAAACTAATACCTGAAGAATCATAATACACGATGAAACCCTAACCCTCGACTAGAAGAGTAAGAATCAGAGATGAAATCAACAAGGCCTTGAGCTTCAGAAAGCTCACCTCACACTCATCTGACCACTAGAAGGGAACATTCTTCTGAGTCAGTCTAGTCAATTAAGCTGCTATCAAAGAGGACCCCTTCAAAAACCGTCTATAATAACCTGCCAACCCGATGAAACTACAAACCTCGGTAGAAGAAGTAGGCCTTGCCCAATCACGAACTACTGCAATCATCGCTGGATCTACCATAATCCCATCCTTGAACACCACGTGCCTTAAGAATGCCACAGACTCAAGCCAAAACACACACTTGGTGAATTTGGCATACAATTAAGAATGCCACAGACTCAAGCCAAAACACACACTTGGTGAATTTGGCATACAACTAATGGTCTCTCAAGGTATGAAGTACCAATCTAAGATGCTGCTCATGCTCCGCTCTACTCCTCGAATAAATCAGAATGTCGTCGATGAACACATTCACGAATGAATCTAGGTAGGCACTGAACATACAGTTCATCAACTCCATAAATGTTGCTGGGGCATTAGTCAACCCAAAAGACATGACAGGAACTCATAATGGTCGTATCGAGTCCTAAATGCAGTCTTTGGGATTTCCTCAGCCCTAATCCTCAACTGGTGATAACCAGACCTCAGATCTATCTTAGAAAACACGCCTGCACCCTATTGCTGATCAAAGAAGTCATCAATACGTGGCATCGGATACATGTTCTTAACTGTCACCTTATTCAATTGCCTGTAGTCGATACACATACGCATAAACCTATCCTTCTTCTCCACAAATAGAACTGGAGCACCACACAGAGACACATTAGGCCAGATAAAACCTCTACTCAACAGATCCTGAAGCTGATCCTTAAGCTACCTCTACTCAGCCGGTGCCATTCGATATGGCAGAATAGAAATGGGCTTGGTGCCTGGCTCGACATCGATACCAAAATCAATATCACGATCAGGAGAAAAACCTAGAAGATCGAAAGGAAACACATCCGAATACTCGAAAACTACAGGAACTGACTCAAAAGGAGGTGTGGTGGAACTAGTATCACAGACGTATGCAACATAAGCTAAGCACCCCTTCCCGACCAACCACTGGGCGCTAAGGAAAGATATAACTCCCCTCGGCATGTGGCTATCGACTCCTTTTCATATGATAGGAGGGATACCAGGAATCCAAAGAGTAACAGTCTTGAAAAAGCAATCCAAGACCGCATGATAAGGAGACAACCAATCCATGCCCAAGATCACATCAAAATTGACCATATCAAGGACAACCAAGTCAACCCAGGTGTCATACGCGAAGATAGTCACCACACAAGCCTGATACACCTAATCCACTACTAAAGAATCACCTATGGGATTAGATACATAAAAAGGCACAGACAAGGACTCACAAACAGACCCCAGACGAGTATTAAAATAATTAGATACATACGAGAATGTCGACCCCGGATTAAACAAAGCAGAAGCATACTGATGACAAAAAGAAAATCGTACCTGTGATCAAAACATCTAAAGCCTCGGCCTTGGTCCGGCCTGAAACTGCATACATATGGCCCCGACTACCACGACCTCCTGACCTACCGGACTGAGGGCCACCTCTAGTACCTTGGGGACCACCTCTAGCTAGAGGTGCTAGAGCCCTGGAGGCCTGAACCAATGGTTCCTATCACCTAGGATGCTATACCGATGGGCACTCTCTAACAAACTGGCCTATCTCGCAACTCTCAAAACAACCCCGACCATATGTACTACGATGTGAAGACCCGACCGAATTAGAATGACCACCATGACCTGTGGACCCTGAATGACCACCTCGGGTAGCAGGAATGAGACTCTGGCTACTCTGACCCTCAGTAGTCTGTAATGCCCCCTGAACAGGCCGGCTCGGCTGGAAACGCTGCTGGTGCTGACCATTACCATAATGGACCCTACCATGGCCTTGTTAACTGCTTAAACTACCCTGATGGCGAGTTCTCTTATCGCTGACCCCTTGGGCCTCACGAACTATACCCTTAATAGTACGGGCATGATCAACTATCTCTACAAAAAACTGACCTTACGCTACCATACCCTTTGTGGCCAAGCAGAGGTGCAAGGTCAAACCCCAAACAAATTGGCGTACTCTCCCGTGCTCGGTGTGCAGAATCATAGTGGTGTGTCTGGACAGTTGGTGGAAACAAACCTCATACTCAGACACAATGATAGAGCCCTGCACCTACCCAGCAAACTGATTCATCAGATGCTCCCTCATGCTACGTGGTACATACTTCTCTAGAAAAGCTAGGGAGAACTGATCCCAAGTAAGCGGAGGTGACCCGACCAGTCTACAAGCAACATATGACCTCCACCAATATTTTGCTAGCCCATCCAGCTGAAATGTAGTGTAATCGGCTCTGTGAGACTGAAATAACCCTAAATTATGTAACCTCTCCTGGCAGCTAGTCAGAAACTCGTGCGCATCCTCCCTAGAAGCACATGAAAATCTCGGAGGACCCAATCTCAAGAATCTACCCAGCATTTTCTGCTCCTCAGAAGACATAACTGGCACGGTTGGAAGAGAGGGAGCAACTACAGGGACAAGTAGTACCTAAAATCTGGGAGCCATAGCAACAGGCTGCGCTCCTGAACCCTATGATGTCGCCTGAGCTAAAGTCTGAGCCTCACCTCGAACTTGAGAACTAATAGGAGTGCTCGGCGAAACAGGTGGTGGAGTCATACCCTCAAGAAACCCCAACAATCGAACCAAGGTGTCCTGTAATACTGGAGTAGCTACAAAACCTGTCGGATGCTGGGCTGGCCCCACATGCTCTGTATCATACTAAACCTCATCCCCCCTAACCTCAGGCTCTGGTGATGGTGATCTAGATCGGGCCTGAGCTGGTGCCACAGCCCGTGCCCTGCCTAGACCTCTGGGACGACCTATACCCCATCCCCTGGCTGGGGCTCTAACTACAGGGGCAGGGGCCTCGTCCTCACCTGCTGAAGATATCGTCCGGACCATCTGAGAAAGAGTGAAACAAATATACTTAGGAGTTGATCAAGTCAAGTAAGCACGATAAAGAATCAAAAAAAATGAAGCATTTCCTAAGGAATGTCCTATATCCCCTTACAGATAGGATATGGAAGTCATCGTACCTTATCCATGAGGCTTTACTAGACACTTGCTTTTGTACCGGTGAACCTAAAGCTCTGATACCACTCTGTCATGACCTAAAATTAGGCCATGATGGCGTCTACATAACCCCCCCAGAAGACAAGCCTATCCCAAACACGTGGAAAGCGGTAAATAATAATTTAACTAAAGAGAAGTGGAAGATATAACAAAAGATAGGGCAAAAAGAATATATATACATACCGACATACACAATATATAAAAGATGGCCCTAAAGTGACCAAAAAAGACAAAACAACCCGAACATCAACCTAGACCTGGTGTCACTAGTACAAGAGCGACTAAAGTAAGGAGTAGCTATACAATAACCTCTGTCTATCCAAAATACAAAATATAGACAGGAAGTACAAGATGGAAAGCAAGTAAAGTCTCCAAAGCGCTGGGAGCTCACCGCGATCCGAACATCAACGGGCCTCGAACGATAGGAGATCAACGAGGGTGGCTTGTACTAGGTGCTGCATAAGAAAAAGAAATGCAGAGTGTAGTATGAGTACCAATACAACGGGTACTCAGTAGGCATCATAGGCCAACCGAATGTAGAAAGATAATATATAAATATAGATTACAGGAAAGCAACTAACTATACAGGGATCCACCTAAATCTAGTTATAAAGCCGGAGACATGCCAATAAATAAAAAAGAAAAAAAAAAGGGAAACCACATCAAGCCAAACCAGAGTCAATCCACATGCCAAAGCAAATGTAATGCGATGCTCGATGATACATATATGAATGCAATATAATATAAACCTGGAATACCGCATTGGGTGCCCAGAATATCGCATCAGACTATGCATATATATATGAAAATAGTAAAATACCCAGAATAACGCATCGGGGGTCCGGAATACCGCATTGGACTAATATATATATAAATGAGAAAGTAAAATACCCGGAGTAATGCATCGGGGATCTGGAATACCGCATCGGACTATAAAATTATATATATAAAATAGTAGTTCATCTATTCCTCTCAAAAACCAAGGTGATACTCAAAATAGCTCGATTTAGTCCAAAAAATCATCGCAATAATAGAAGAGCCTCTTTTCAAACCAAAACCTTCAAAAATCATTTCCTTACTGTACCAATGATATGCCATGCGATATGAGTATGAATATTTACACACAAAGGGTAACCACATCATCAGATCAAACAGGGAAAGAATACCCTCAAAACAAGAGAACTGACCTTGAATCCGTCCAAATCCTAGCCATGGCCTCGGGCCCACAGTTACACACGATGATAGAATAAAGCGATAAAGCAGAAAATAAAAGCAGAAGACAACGGGCAAGCTCTATTCTACCTCTAAAGCCTCCTAAAAGCATGCTAAGAGTCTTAGACTAGTCACACAGAAGTAAAAAGCCCCTAGGTTATGGATAGCATGCAATCCTAGTGCTAAAAACCCAAAATGGCCAATTAACATGATAAACAAGATTTAAGCCTAAAGTCTATCTAAAATCCAACCTAGCATTCCAGTAACATACAAATATATATAATCCAACTAAACTTAGTCTAGAAGGTAAACCGTAACCTACCTCGGGGCCGAACTACAAGCATGAACCATCACTCATGTGCCTTCCCCTTTCGAATAGCCTTAGAATGCTGCCATGCTATCATGAATATAAACTAGGTGTCAAGACGAGAATAATGACAACTATATTGCTATACGGAAAATCGGGTCGGGAAAATTACCCTCGGGGCCCGTGTAATGAAATAGAAAACAAACTTCACAATTATGCTCGCGGTTGGTCAAGGAACCCATGCCCAAAGTTTGGGCATGAATGGGGTTCGTTTCGGGGCATAAAATAGACCTGAAGTGCTAATAATTCACGGGATTCGAAATGGAAAGCTCAAAAATTTAGAGGCGGGGACCTACCTCAACAAGAGAAACACGCTACGGAGCTGAGTTGCATGAGTTTACGCGTATGCAGTACCTAATGATCAGATTCCACAAGAATACCCAAAATCTAAGAATTTAACAACAAGGGAATTTAGCAGGAGAATCACGGGAATTTACACGGAATAGGGAGAGGGGTGTCGAGGGGATTTACCAGGTGAAAGAAATTATGCAAGGATGCTGGAAATGTTGAGCTTGGGAGCCTACAAATAGAGTTTCTTGGATTTTTGGAGAAGTAAAAAAAGTTGGAAGTTTATATAAATGCCAGGGGTCCTTCATCGCGATGGCGACAGGACCTCCACGTTCGCGTAAAATAGCAGGCCCAACCATCGCGTTCGCGATGGTCCAGGCCGCGTTCGCGAAGAGGAAGTCAAGCCGAGTTCCAGCCGGCTACATCTCAAACGTGAAGGAACCCTTTACGAATGCGATGGTTAAGAAACTAGACCATCGCGAATGCGATGGGGTCCCCACGATCGCGAAGAGCAAAGTTGTCTGCTACTTAATGCAGCGACCAACAAAAATACCAAGTCCAAACATTTTCCGACGGACCCTCGAGATTCATTCGGAACCCAGTGAACACAAACCAAAAATGCTACCCTATCAGAAATAGCATTCCGGACTCAATAGAATCGACAAAACTCCCAACGGAGATCTTTTTAATAAAAAGTGGGCCCACGCCCAAAACCAACTTGAAACTCAAAACTCAAAAATGAGCCTGAAAGCCTCGGGACCAAAACCAAAGGTCCCCCTAGCCCAAAGTCAACATTCTGGAGCTAACGACACTGATGGAATTCCCATCCGAGGCTGTCTTCCCCAAATGTTTACCAAAGTCAACCCTACCATCCAAACTGACTCATAAATACATAAAGCCACACAAAAACCAACCGAAGGCACTCAGACTCAGACCAATGGTCCCACTAGACCAAAATCCCCATTCCGGAGCCAACAGAACTGTCAAAATTTGATTCTGGGCTGGTTAACCAAGAATGTTGACCAAAGTCAAAGATTTACCAACTTTAAAAGCTAAAATATGGAAATGGTCACAATGACCTAATGAATGTCCCGGGCATTGAACCGTCAGTCTTGGCAAGTCATAAATGACCTAGTGCCACTAAGGGAAAGCTCAAAATGCCGAAAAAGGGACGAAAGGCAGAATATGACCTGGAGGGTCATTACATCTCTCCTTTGCTATGAGTGGCTAATTTCTCTTGTCTAGGGGTGTGTTGATGATAGGTGTTTGACAAATGGGTATGGGTTTTGTCAATTCATCTTTATAATTGCTTGTTTGACATGGGTCTAGTAGTTTCACCAAGTTTTAATCCTAAAATTGGTGGTGGCAAACATTAATTTTGATTACTTGACTATGTGATTGCTTGAAAGAGGATTTCATGGTCTTGGATGTGAAATTACTAGTGGAAAATTGAGAGTCCATCTAGATTTGAGGCTAGAATTAGCTCTCATTGAAGGAATCAGCCACTTAAGGGTCTAAGCTAGAGATAGTGTGACCTCCCCAAGCTTAGGTTGGTTGTTTATTGATCAAATTGATGATGCTCTAACCAAGATTATCGGAATATGGTTGTTGATCGAGAGATAACAATCCATACCTAGGACCAATGCTACTTATGTCAATAAGCGATAATAAGTGTGAATTGATAATTACCCTAGCCTATGATTAAATCCCATTAGATACACATCCCCAGTCATCTACTCTATTTGGTACACCCACTTTCGTTTATTTGCTTTTATTTGAATTGTGATTGTAGTGACAACATCCCAATTCCCCCGACCTTTTACTTTTCATGTTTAAGAACTTACTCTCATTTTGAACCCACTTCAATACAATCTTAATTTAGCTAGCTCCAAGTCCCTTGGGTATGACCCCGACACTCGTTGGGAATTATAAATTTTATTTTGCTGCACGATCGCCGTTACCTCCAACTTTGTGGAGCACGATTTGAGCATTCATAAGCAACCACGTATCAAAATAGTAAGCACAAGAACATAAGAACAACTAATATTATAAATAAACTTTAGACGAATCAATCATCTACTAAACAATCATGCATCTAGCCGTAACCCAGAACAAGGGTGCTTAGCTACTCATATTCAAAAAATAATTGCAAGAAGGTTCGTTGTTCATGCAAAATTAAAGAAAAAAAGTAGAAAATTAAGAACCCTAATTATGAAGTCTCCTCTCCGATGTAAGCTTAGGAAAAAATGTGATTAACCTTTGTAAAAATGCCCAAGTATTCTATTTATAATGGTGAAAATAACTCTCTTTCCTTCTTTGACTTGGCTTGAATTTTAGAAAAGTCAGACGCAGAAAACACTGGTCCGTTCTTCTCTTTTCATCGTGCTAATTGAAGCCCGTATTGCTCCTCTCAAATTTGCATTTCTTGTCTGTGTTTTGCCTTATAATGCACTTTTGGTACCTTTTGCAAGGCTTCTAAAGTTTTCATACAGAGGTGGCAGAAAGTTCATCGCGGTAAACTCTCTCCGCATTGTTGGCTTCACTTTTCACTGCCAAAAGTCCACTTCAAGTTTGTAATGCTACACTCTGGCTTCCGTTGCCATTTTTGGTTAATTCCTTATGCATTTTGTCATGAAACATGCCTAATCACATATATTAGCCCAACCACATCAATTTGAATAAAAACTATTAGATATATATGAATTTATTCTCAACAGTTAAGCTAAAACATGTGTAACATGCTGCACTTGGGTGTATAAATACACCCAAGATCATGAATGTAAATCAATCTTTAAGAAACATCTAGCACCCTATAGATGGTCAAAGAATTCATCAATCCTTTGCAGCGGATATTTGTTCTTTATGGTCACCTTATTTAGTTACTAATAATCTATACAGATTCTCAGCGAGCCATATTTCTCTCTCACAAATAATACTAGCGCATCCACAATAAAGCATTACACCCGATAAAGCCTTTATCTAGCAAGTCCTTCAACTACTCTAACTTTTTCAACTCAGCGGGAGTTATACTATCAGGAGGGATCAAAATTGGTTGAAAACCTGGAGGAATATCAATAGCAAAGCATATCCCACACTTTGGGGGAACACCAAGAAGCTCGTCTAGAAACACACCACGAAACTCATTAACCACTGAAATAGATGTAAGAGTCCTTGGCTCAGCATCAACATCTTGAACTCAAACAATATAGTAAATGCAGCCATTAGCGATCATTTTCTTCACCTGAAGATATAAAATAAACATTCCTTTTAGCATTGATGCATTAACATTTCACTCCCAAACTAGTTTCCTAGGAAAGTGGAATCTAATAGTCTTCACACAGCAGTCGACATTGGAGTAATAAGATTTAAGCCAATCATGCCCATAATAATATTAAAGTCAAGAATCTCTAGCTCAATCAGGCCTGCAAAGGTCTGACAACCAAAATATCTACCATACAACCTCAATAAAGGTCATCATAATGACTCTAGTGCTATACATCACTTTTGTCACACCCTTAGGTAACCCCCTAGACGTAACACGGGACTTGGGACCACAAGTTCCCCAAGCTAACCCTTGGTCATAGAATTCTCAAGCATGACAAAAGATAAGCGGAAGCATAATAGATAAAGTCAGAATAGCATAAATGGATAATCAATTTAAATAGGAATACAAGATCCATAAGAAGACTCAAATACTGTCTATGTCTGAAAAACCTCTACTCATATCATAAGGAGTTGCTAGGACAAGACCTTAGATAACTCGAAGTACGGAAATAAGAAGCTAACATAATCTAAAAACATAACTAGTCCTCGACCTAAGAGGACTCACCAACAGCTGACAGATAAAGTGGCCTAGAAGCTCTAACCACTTACCTGGGAAGGGACTTCTGAATCTGCATCACCAAAGGATACAATGCAAGATATGCGTCAATACTATAGGATATACCGAGTATGTGAGCGATGCATGAACATGATAAAGAGTTTAAAACATGCTGAGTATGCTTTAATAATTGAAATCATACGTTAAAAGTAAAACTGGATGCAAATGACTCTATAAAACACCATAAGCTGAAAACATGATCATAAACAAGGGTCTGAAATTTGAATAAGAGTCAAGTACATTTTTAAAGCATAAACTTTTTTTGTGGGAGGTTCTCTAACCGACATAGACCATGTGAGATACATGGAATACGATGTATATGCCCCCATCGAGAGGACCCAATATACCTTGCCAGGGTATAAAGTCATGACTGTGGCGTGATCACTAAAATTGATGCCCAACATAGGGGACTTGTAAACCTATGGGGGCATGTATTTCTAGGACTAAGGGTACTCTCACCCGGTCCAACTCGGTGCTAAATACTACTCCCAAAACATACTTATAGCTCATATAATACTGGGGAATATTTGATGCCAAAACGGATCATAACTGGTGATATATCTGATGTCAAAACTGTTGAAAAGCAATAAGACATATCTGATTGCCATGCAATTCAACTCATACATCTAAAGACTTAACATAGCCATAATTCAAATCATGCATTTCCTTTCAAAATTCATACTTGAAGAATTTGGCATGCAATTTCATAAAATACATAAGGTCATGATATCTAATCATGTCAAATTTCTCTTGAAGATATGTAATTCAATGGAATCATACTAGAAATCAACTTTAATGCATGGGCTTTTGAAACCAAATAAGGAATCTTAATCAAATCATAAATAAACCATAAGAAATCATGAATTGATGCTTAGAAACTGATTTCATAAGTTTTTCCCCAATTTAGATCAAAATCCTAATTTCACAAGTTCATAATTCAAAATAAGAATTGGGGGTTTGGGCCACAATTGTGAAAGGAACCCATTGTTAGATACCCACATACCTTTATTGAAGATAACCCACTTGATTGAAAAGACTTAGGAGACTTGAACTTGGAGCTTGAGACTTGAACCTTGGAGAAGAATTTTCCTTTTTGGGGGAATAGTGAAGTAATGAGAAGGAACTTAGGGTAATGAGGGTAAAAACCCTACTTCAAATAGTCAAAACGACATCATTTAGGAGTTAAATGGGTGGAGAATGACTAAAATACCCATGGGACATAACTTAGAAAATCTGGAAAATGGTCGATTTCAGGGATCACGAGTTAGTTTTATGGGTCATCGTTTGAATCATAACCCGTGGTTCCAACTCGTGGTTTCTGACAGAAAAGTCAGGCTGCAGAAGAAAGTCCACGAGTCAATAGGATGGACCCATCATTTGAATGACGGATCATCATTGGACTCATGGTTTTTGGGGACCTTAGTTGACCCCTGGTCAAACCACGAGTCAAGACTACAGTTCGTTGTTTGGACGATGAGTCATAGAGTTGAGCCATTATTTCAGAGGGACTTGCCAACCCTCTGATCTGAGTTCCATGAGTGGACATGACAGACCCGTAGTTTGAACCATGGTCCGTAGAACCAACTCATGGTTTCAGACCAGAGGCTGAATCAACCAAAGGGAATCACAGTTCTCTTCCATGACCCGTGGTTCGAACAATGGTCCGTGGTTTGGACCCGTCACTCCTGAAATATGAATTTTTTTCCTGAGATTTCAACTTAGATAGCTGGTTTGATTTTTGGGGTGTTACAATATCTCCCCCTTGGAATCATCGTCCTCGAATGAAGACTAAACAAGGGACAACTGAAGAGAAAATAGCCCAACCAGCAACAAAACATGGAAATCAAAGAGTAAACATAAAAACTAAACTTTTTAACTTAAAAACATGATAAACTAACTTCGTAAAACATGGATGCATGCTAGAATCATGAGAGGAACTGGTGGAATAGAATCGGAGGGAAATACTAAGGAGGAAACTAGTACATCAAGATATAACTTAATCGGAAGGAAAGAGCTGAGGATACTTGGCCTTCATGGCCTCCTCCGCTTCCCAAGTAGCACCCTCTAAAAGTTGATTCCTCTAAAGGACTTTCACCGAAGCGACTTCTTTGTTCCTCAACCTCTGAATCTGACGATTAAGGATCTTTACGAGAACCTCCTCATAGGTTAGATTATCCTTCACCCCCACATCCTCGAAAGGGACAATCAAGCTTGGATCACCAACACACATCTTCAATAAGGAGACATGGAAAACAGGATGAACCGCTTCCAACTCTGATGGCAAATCCAACTCATAATCAACCTTACCAACCTTTCTCAAAATACGATAAGGAATTACAAAACGGGTACTAAGCTTCCCCTTCTTTCCAAATCTCATCACACCCTTCATGGGTGACACCTATAGAAAAACCAAATTATTAACTTAAAATTCCAATTCCCTTCTCCTTACATCTGCATAAGATTTCTGTCAACTCTGAGCAGTTTTCAACCTCTCCTTAATAAGCCGAACCTTCTCCATAGTCTCATGAACCGTATCTGGACCAATCAAGGTTGCTTCACCTATCTCAAACCAACTAATAGGAGATCTACATCTCCGACCATAAATTACCTCATACAGAGCCATCTGGATGCTAGAGTGAAAGTTATTATTGTAGGTAAACTCGATAAAAGGTAAGTGATCATACCAATTAACTTTGAAATCAATCACACATGCTCTCAACATATTCTCCAAAGTCTAAATAGTACGCTCTGCCTAGCTGTCAGTCTGAGGGTGAAAAGCTGTGCTAAGCTTCACCTGGGTACCAAGACCTTTCTGAAACGATCTCCAAAACTGAGATGTAAACTGAGGACCTCAATCAGAAATGATAGCCAAGGAAACACCATGCAATTGAACTATCTCCCGAATGTAGAGTATGGCATAATCGTCTGCTGAATCGGTAGTCTTAACAACCAAGAAGTGGGATGACTTAATCATCCGATTGACAATCACCCAAATGGAATCGTGTTGCCTTCGAGTACCAGGCAAACATGTAATGAAGTCCATATTGATCATTTCCCATTTCCAAGTGGGAAGTCTAATATCCTGAATCATGCCACCCGGACTTTGATGCTCCACCTTTACTTGTTGACAGTTGGGACACTTAGCCACAAACCCAACTATGTCCCTCTTCATACCATTCCACCAAAAGACTTCTCATAGATCACGGTACATCTTAGTAGCACCCGGATGAATGGAATATCTAGAACTGTGAGCCTCAGTCAGAATCTGCTGTCTCAACCCATCTACATCTGGCACACATAAGCAACCCTGATAACAAAGCACACCATCTCCCCCTCGGGAGAAAACCTCCACCCGTTGCTGATGAACTACACCTTTAAACTGAAGTAGAATGGGATCCTTGTCTTGCTTTGCGTTCATCTCAGCTACCAAAGATGATTCCGTACCATTCTGTACAATCACACCATCTTCTGTCGAGTCCATAAGGCGAACTCGCAACCGAGCTAGCCTATGAACCGCCTTAACCAATTTCTTCTTCCCATCTTCAACAGAAGACACAATTCGCATGGATAGTCTACTCAATGTATCCGCCATGACATTGGCCTTACCCGGATGGTAAAGCACACTCATATCATAATCCTTAAAGAGCTCAATCCATCTCCTTTATCGCACATTCAATTCCTTTTGAGTGAAAACATACAAAATACTCTTATGATCAGTGAATACATCCACATGCACCCCATACAAATAATGTCTCCAAATCTTCAAAGCAAAGACCACGGCTGCCAACTCAAGATCATGAGTAGGATAGTTCTTCTCATGAGGCTTAGTCTATCTCGAAGCATAAGCAATCACCCTACCACGCTGCATCAAAATACAATCCAAACTAATCCTAGAAGCATCACAATACACAACAAAATCATTTAGGCCCTAGGGTTGAGCTAACACTAGAGTTGTGGTCAATCTAGTTTTCAATTCCTGAAAGTTCTTCTCACACAAGTCGGACCATTGAAATTTTACCTTCTTCTAAGTCAATCAGGTCAAAGGGGCAAAAATGGAAGAAAATCCTTCCGCAAACCTCTTGTAGTAACCAGCCAAACCCAAAAAGCTCCTAATATCAGACGGGGAAGTAGGTCTAGGATAGTTATTTACTACCTCTATCTTTTGAGAATCAACTCAGATACCATCACTAGTCACAATATGACCCAAAAAAGCAACAGACTACATCCAAAATACACACTTACTAAACTTTGCAAATAACTGTCGGTTCTTGAGAGTTTGCAACATGACTCTCAAATGGTCCGCATGCTCCTCCTCACTCTGAGAGTAGATGAGGATATCGTCAATGAAAACAATCACAAACATATCTAGATACTATTTGAACACATGGTTTATCAAATCCATAAAGGCTGCAGGAGCATTCGTTAGACCAAAAGACATCACAACAAATTCATAATGGCCATACTGAGTTCTGAAAGCTGTCTTCGAAATATCATACTCTCTAACTCGAAGCTGATGATAACTGGATCTAAGGTCAATTTTGGAGAAGAAACTAGCACCCTGAAACTGATCGAACAATTCATGAATCCTAGGAATGGGATATTTATTCTTGATTGTGACCTTGTTCAACTGACGGTAGTCAATACACATTCTAAGTGAACCATTTTTCTTTCGAACAAATGAAACTAGGGCACCCCATGGAGAAATGCTAGGGCTGATGAAACCTTTATCAAGAAGATCCTTCAAATGATCCTTTAACTCCTTAAGCTCCACAGGAGCAATTTTATAGGGATGAATAGAGATAGGATTCATATCTGGGAGAAGATCTATCCCAAAGTCAATCTTCCACTTGGGAGGCACTCCAGGAAAATCCTTGGGAAACACTTTTGGAAACACATTCACAACATGAACAGACTGAAGGGATGGGGTTCCAGACTCCGTGTCCATGACCCAAACTATATGATAGACATAGCCTTTAGAAATCTTCCTAGCCTTAAGATAGGATATGAAGTGACCTTTCAAGAAAGGGGAACTACCTTGCCATTCTAAGACGGGTTCATTAGGAAACTTGAAACTAACCACACGAGTACGACAATCAATAGAGGCATAACATGCATACAACCAGTCCATACCAAGGATAACATCAAAATCCGTCATCTCTAATTCTACTAGATCCGCTGAAGTGACTCTATGGAGGACTGAGATAGGGAAATTTCGGTAGATTCTTTCGGCTAGGACTGACTCACAAACAGGAGTAGATACACAAAAGGGTTCTAAAAGCTGATCTGGACAAATCTCAAACTTACAAGCAACATAAGGGGTTACAAAAGATAAGGAGGCACCGGGGTCCAACAAAGAATACACATCAAAAGAGAAGACTTTCAACATATTAGTGACGACATCTAGAGAACTCTCCTAATCCTGATGGGAGGACATATCATAAAGATAGTTCTGGCGCTGACCAACAGAACTAGAAGCTGCACCCTTCTGGGCTGGTCTACCTCCTGAAGCTGCTGGGGTAGGCTGAGTCCTACCTCTCTATCCCTTCCTAGCTGAAGGGCAATCACTGATATGATGCCCAGTCTGACCATACCCAAAACAACACTCTCTACCAGCCAAATACTCACCGGGGTGATTCTTCCCACACTTGGTACAAACGGGGAAAGAAGGCCCCTTTGCACCACCATCCTAAGTATAAGAGCCTGCACCTCTACTGGACTGATCATGGAGGGGCCTGGAGTCCTGAGAAGGAGTACTGGTAGAAGAATGCACGGGCCCTAATGATATCTTCTGAAAGAAAGAGCAATGTAAGCCTCCGGACTTCTGATGGCTAAATCCCAAACCCTAAGATCTAGTTCTTTTGTTCTCCCTTTCCATATCCCTAAGATTGTCACCCTCAATCTGATGGGCATGCGTCATGAGTCGTGAAATGTTCATATCACTCATCAACAAGGAAGACCTACACTCTTTTTTCATCATATCAAAAACCCCATATATAAACTTACTCATTTGATCATGCGGGTCTGCTACCATGGAGGGAGCATATCTAGACAACTAAGTGAACTTCAAACTATATTCTTGAATCGACATCGACCCCTGTCTCAAGTTCACAAATTCCTCTACCTTCGTTTGCCTTAACTCTCAGGGAAAGAACCTATCGAGAAATGCCCTCTCAAAACACTTCTAAGTCATGGGGACCGCGTCCCTCACCCTAGCCTCCTTTTATTGTGTGAACCAAATATGAGCTACATCCTTGAGTTGATAGGATGCAAGATCAACACAATCAACCCGAACCACTTGCATAACTTCGAAGATCTTCTTCACTTCATCAATAAAGTTGAGTGGGTCCTCAGTAACTTTCAAACCCTAAAATTTTGGTGGGTTCATCCGGATGAAGTCACGAACTCAGGCCACTACCCCACCTTGAGGGTGAACTGGGGAAGGAGCCTGCAGATTAGGCTGAGTGGCCAAAGTATGGGCTAGAAAATGGATGGCATTTCTGAACTCCTCATTCATGGCATCAGGGATCGAAATGGGAGGAACAATATTCCGAGAGGCTCGGGGAGGCATAGCACATCGAGGAGGCATAATCTGAAACGTACAAGATAAGGATTATAGGAACATTAGAGTTAAGATCTATTGCACGAGGTGATCATGAAATAAGTGGAGTTTTCCAAGACACCTCATAGCTTCCCTCTCATATGCGTGGCGCGCTTTACACACATGAAAGAGACTCTACTCGATGCGGCTTTCAGACATCTTAGGACTATTGAACCTGAGGCTCTGATACCAAGTTTGTCACACCCCGAGGTTACCCCCTAGACATAACACGAGACTTGGCACCACAAGTGCCCCAAGCTAACCCTTGGTTATAGCATTCTCAAGTATGATAAAAGATAAGCGGAAGCATAATAGATAAAGTCGGAATAGCATAAATAGATAATCAAGTCAAATAGGAATACAAGATCCATAAGAAGGCTCAAATATTGTGTATATTTGAAAAGCCTCTACTCATATCATAAGGAGTTGCTAGGACAAGACCCTAGCTAACTCGAAGTACGGAAATAAAAAGCTAACACAAGCTAAAAATATAACTAGTCCTCGACCTAAGAAGACTCACCCACAACTGACAAATAGAGTGGCCTGGAAGCTCTAGCCACGTGCCTGGGAAGGGGCTCCTGAATTTGCATTACCAAAGGATGCAGCGGAGATATGTGTCAGTACTATAGGATGTACCAAGTATGTTATCGATGCATGAACATGATAAATAGTTTAAAACATGCTGAGTATGCTTTCACAATCAAAATCATACTTTAAAAGTAAAATTAGATGCAAATGACTCTATAAAACACCATAAACTGAAAACATGATCATAAACAAGGGTCTGAAATCTGAATAAGGGTCAAGTACATTTTAAAACATAAACTATTTCGGTGGAAGGTTCTCTAACCGACATAGACCATGTGAGCTACATGGAATCCTATGTATACGCTCCATCGAGAGGACCCAATATACCTTGCCAGGGTATAAAGGCATGACTATGGCGTGATCACTAAAACTGATACCCAACAGAGGGGACTTGTAAACCTACTGGGACTAAGGGTACTCTCACCCGGTCCAACTCGGTGCTAAATACTACTCCCAAAATATACTTATAGCTCATATAATATTGGGGAATATCTGATGCAAAACTGATCATAACTGGTGACATATCTGATGTCAAAACTATTGAAAAGCAATAAGACATGTATGAATTCCATGCAATTCAACTCATACATCTAAAGACTTAACATAGCCATAATTCAAATCATGCATTTCCTTTCTAAATTCATACTTGAAGAATTTGGCATGCAATTTCATAAAATACATAAGGTCATGATATCTAATCATGTCAAATTTCTCTTGAAGATATGTAATTCAATGGAATCATAATAGAAATCAACTTTAATGCATGGGCTTTTGAAACCAAATAAGGAATCTTAATCAAATCATAAATACACCATAAGAAACCATGAATTGATGCTTAGAAACTTATTTCATAAGTTTTTCCCCAATTTAGATCAAAACCTTTATTTCACAAGTTCATAATTCAAAATAAGAATTGGGGGTCTTGGGCACAAGGGTGAAAGGAACCCATTATTGGATAGCCACATACCTTGATTGAAGATAACACACTTGAATTGAAAAGACTTAGGAGACTTGAACTTGGCTTGAGACTTGAAGCTTGGAGAAGAATTTTCCTTTTGGGGGAATAGTGAAGTAATGAGAAGGAACTTATGTTAATGAGGAAAAACCCTACTTGAAATAGTCAAAATGACATCATTTAGGATTTAAAAGGGTAGGGAATGACTAAAATACCATTGGGACATAACTTAGAAAAATCTAGAAAATGGTCGATTTCAGGGATCATGAGTTAGTTCTACGGGTCGTCATTTGAATCACGACCTGTGGTTCCAACTCGTGGTTTCTGATAGAAAAGTCAGGCTGTAGAAGGAAGTCCACGAGTCGACAGGATGGACCCATCATTTTACTGATGGATCATCATTTGGACTCGTGGTTCCTGGGGACCTTAGTTGACCCTGGTCAAACCACGAGTCAAGACTACGGTTCATCATTTGGACGACGAGTCATAGAGTTAAGTCATCATTTCAGAGGGACTTGCCAACCCTTTGATCTGAGTTCCACGAGTGGATAGGATGGACCCGTGGTTTGAACCATGGTCCGTAGAACCAACTCATGGTTCCATACCATAGGCTGAATCAACCAAAGGGAATCACGGTTCCATTCCATGACCCATGGTTTGAACCACGGTCCATTGTTTGGACCCGTCATTCCTGAAACATGAATTTTTTTCCTGAGATTTTAACTTAGATAGCTGGTTTGATTTCTGGGGTGTTACAACTTTCTAGTAATAAATAGGGTAATATACAAAAATATGGAGCCTAGATCAATCAAGTCATAAACACCGCAGGAGCCAACACCTAATGTACCTATCATAACATCTGATGATGACTTTGAATCCCGATAACTTGTCAGTGCATAAGTGAGATTCTAGCCACTGTCAAAGATAGATGCTTCCCCTAGGCCTCGACTTCCACCTGTTGAAGTCTAGGACTCATGCTCTAGAGGATTTACTAAGGAATACAATCTTATTGTTGATCTAGCCTTCTGTCCTGAACCATGATTGTCTTAGCCACAAGAATAACATGTTACTGAGCCTTGATGACATATCATTTCATATGATCTACTGTAAGTATCACAATGCAATACAACTAATTAGACTGCTCTGGGATGCTATACTTCTGTGAGCCTAATGCTCGTGAGCTCTCACCCAGAATTGACTGCCCTTGGTGATCCAACTTGCTACCCTAGGATTTATTTGGTGGGGGCCTAGGTGTTCTTCATAAATACAGAGGTCTGGCACTACCCTGAGTCTCTATCTAAAATCCTGTGGGCCTAGCCCTCTTCTACTGCTTTCTCTAAACTCCTTCAGTCGTATACTGCTAACGTCGGAGCCCCTCTATGTTTTGTTCAACAACATGTATCCCTGAGATGTCAATATTGTAATTAAATGTTACTTTAATACAGCCCAACAACAATCGTAAGCCTTATAACTCAAACCTTATAACTCAGCTCTATAACACGATTTGAGCAAAAGAAGGGTAACTTTCCTAAACAATGTCTATAGCTTTCTGCTTATAGAATGTGGTGCACAATGAATTTATAAACAAGACTCTACTAAACATGTCTTGCAAACTCCCTAGGATAAAGCATTGCTCTGATACCAAGTTTGTTACGCCCCAAACATGGGGCGCAACTGGCACCTAATGCCAAAACTTAGGCCCAAACCGACCCTGCTGAACCATTGGCCAATGGTGCATAGAAGCCACATGCAATCAAGAAAAAAAAGTATAACTCAACTAAAATATCAATCCTCAGCCAATGAGGTCACTGTCAACTTCTCTACAAAGAAAATAGTTACTCTCAATAGTTCATATAGAGAAATAAATAGGTGGCACGCAAGTCTTGTTTGGCCATCGCGGCCACCATGATATCTATGAATGTATAAATGCTATGTGAGCCATCGAGGCCACCAGGTTCTTAATACAGAAACTAAAAATTGGTGTATTCACTATAAGCTAGCCAACATGCCTCAAAACTATCAACAACAACGACAAGGCCCAACTAGCCTTCATACTATAACTAATCAACATACAAAGCCAAAATGGTAACTAATGCAGCTATACAACCCAACAGACTAGTTTGCAAGCCTTTACAAATATAATACTTGGTGGGACAAAGCCCCAACCTATCCAAAAGCTATAAAAAGCACAAAGGCAAACCTCTGATACTTTGGCGACCGTTGGAGTGAAAAGAGTCAACCAATCCGCTGAAACTTAACTATGTTACTCGGTGGGTCTGTCTGTTATTGCTCATGACCTACAAGTATGAATACAACAACCTCTAGTCAAAGGAGCATCAGTACAAAATAATGTATCGAGCATGTAAGGCAAAATGAAAACTGAAACTAAAGTAAAAGGATCGAATAAAAAGGGCAGGAGTAAAAAAGAAGTACTCACCTTATATTTTTGCAATAAGATATCATTTAAATATGTAGCAAACAATAACCTGACCCCCTTAAGCCCGGAAGGTACAAGTAGCACACAATCACCATAAACAAGCACAAACAGTCCCTAAATACCCCTACTAGATCCCTTACCTGTACCCTAGTAATAATTTGAACTGAACTATTAGTATGTATATCTGTCATGAATTAATACAACTCTTAGGATTTGTGGTACAATATAACTGCTGCCCCATAGGTATAGCCTGCCCTCCCTATAAGTAAGGTCTACCAAGACCATAGGCACGGTATTCCCAGCCTATAAGCTTGATGGTACAAAATAACTACTTCTCCCGTAGGTATAACCTGCCCGCCTCATAGGTATGGCCTGCTTATCCCCTAAGCTCCGTGTATCAGTCATCCAGTAGGCTCCCAACCCTGCAGTTTCAATGTCTCTTGAGGCCAAAACAATCTTATAGGTGGTAGCTAGACGATAAAATCATTACAACAATAGCAAGTGATCAGAGACGACTTCAATACAATCATAACATGGTTTTCTAGGCCACTAAGTAAGGAATAGAGTGTTGCTGATAGACACTATATCATGTTGTGGTAGCAAACTCAATAGTATAAGGCTACAATTAAATAACGACATTATACATGCTATAACAAGCTTGGGCCTTCAGGGTTATGCAAGAAAGAAAAAGGAAGACTTAACATACCTTTTAATTAAAGCCTCAAAGGTGTCGCTATGAAGATCGATCAAACAATCATAATGCAATAAATGCGAGAATCAATAATGTTGCAAGCACTAGCCATAGCCAATCGATAAGGCGTTAATGCCACACTCGCGACCAGCCAAGTCAAAGGCATAATATGAGACCAATAACAACAATAAACAGAAGCTAAATCTAACAATAATTTGCTAACAATATCTCAAAGGAGCGATGAGTTCCCCAGGCACTATTTCAAGGCATACATCATGATGTCTCAATCAACAACTTCCGTATGTGACTGCAAAGAGTGGTGAACTAATACCCCATCCTTACCTCCTTAAATACAACATTTCAACATAAATAACAAGCTAACCAAAGCTATGGCTTCCTATCACCATCTAGTGGCTCGATAAATGACAAGAATTAATATGGTATTTTAAGAATATTGAGGGGGAAATTAAAGGGGGAACTTTCTACATGAAAATGATGCCAATAAAGATTCTAATAATCATCCTTAACACCTCTAAACTACTGAACCAAGGTTTAAATCTAATCAATCAAAAGAACAAGAAGCATTAGGACAATCCCATGAAAGATACGAATTTCTGCTGTAAAATACTCTTTGGGGTCTAAGGTAGATCTAAATAGATAAAAGATGGTCCATACCTCCATTAACACACCCAAAATACTTACACAAACTCAACACACAACTGGAACATCACCTCCACAACATCTACGGAGATACACCATGAAATCGATGAGGCAAACTATACCAAAATAATGAGCTCGCAACGTAGATTAACTTTCATTAAACTTCCAAATTCAAAGAATCAACATCCATGGATAATTTCTAGGGCATATATATGACTTTCTAACACTTTTGGGTGAAATTTTTGTTTTTTTCACAAAGAAGAAGCGCCTTTTATAATGGCCAACTTACCTAGGGGCTAGGGGCCCGCCTTCATGTGATTGCTTATGCAGTCTCAGAAAAATATGAACATCTCTTTATTTTGAAGTCGTATGGACAAGCAATTTAGTTTGATGGTAACTAGATTTGTAAAACTTTGATTTGGTGGGTTGGGAGCCCTCTAACTCTTTAGGAAAGCAGCAAAGGAGAACGCGATATTGATTCAGTCGGAGGTATTTTCATTCCCTCGATATGGCCAGGTGTGAAGCAACTTCACGATCCAATTCATTCCCTAAAATCGGAACAAGGCGTAGATCCTACTATTCCTGATATTCCTACTGGATTTGATCGAGTATGAACACTGTATCGCTATGCCCCTCGCTTAGCGAAAGAGAATCCAGTACTTCTTGGTCGTGAATATCTGAACTAGTTGTTTGCTGTTCAAGGATGTGGAGAAAAGCTCTGAGGCGTTTGACCCAAATTTTCAGAGAATTTATTAAAGGAATTTACAATAATTTTTGCCTCATTTTATTTGCAACTTGCTTGACTTCAAAACTTAACATATGAATATTATGTGGTTAGAATACCTCATAACACATCCTTCCCAACATAATAAGCACTCTTAGTCTTATTTTGAAAACACGGGTTAATTTAAATATTCAAACGAGCGGGGGTATTACATTTTATTGCAACTATATTGGCGCATTATAATCCAATTGACGTTAGAAAATTATGGGATACTTATTATGATGATAAGTCGAATGAATTTAAAAGAATACATGGTAGTTCATAAGATACTCAACTATAATGCCATCATAACCCGAAGACTCACGTCATGATGGCACCTACTATAAGCCACCAGTAGGTAAGCCAAAAAACTTATCCCGGAATGACAAGTAATGGGCTAATAAGATAACTAGATGTCACGACCCAATTTCTCTATCATGATGGCACCTACAACTCCCCAGTAGGCGAACCAATCCCTGTAGCCCAAAACGGTTAGTAATGGGCTACTTTCTAATAGTTTAAGCGGAAGAAAAAATAAATAAGCAGAAGCAAGGGAACAAGATGAATAAACAGGATAACGGGAGTAATATAAATGCAAAATAAAAGCTAAATCATCCCAAAACCTGGTATCATAGTGTATAAGAGCCGAACTACAACAAGAGTACAAGAGGTACAAAAGTAATATATACATGATGTCTCCGAAACTATAAGAGTACAAAATACATCAAGGATAAACTAATGTCAAGCTCTGAATGCCAAGAGCTCACCCTCAGCCTGGATGATTCATCATAGGCCGACTGGGCACATATAAAGTAAAAGAATAGTAGCACGCAGAGTAGAAATAAACAGTCACAAAAATCAATGACAAAGTACAGGAACTAGCCCAGAGAGAAAATAACAGAAAGCAACAAGCAAGGCTAGCAAATAGAATATATACATGGCAAACACAGGTAAAAATAAAAAGAATGACGCACCTGGGATCCTCACAAAAATAGTATATATAGATAAGTTATAGCAAGGAGTGGTGTACTGGTAACCTCAAGTATATAGAATAGGAGGGAAGGGTAAAGTAGACATGCTCGATAACATAATGAAAAAACACCCAAACCATGCCAATTCTCAAATCCATAAGTAACAGTCTACCAAGTACAATTCCACACTTATAATCGTAGTAGAGAGCAAATCCGTGATTAGGTAAGGAGAGTCTACCTACAGTCCCTTGGCCGCCCATACAACTGAGGAACACAATCAAGTGAAAACAAACCTTCCGGCATCCCATACTACGAGAGCGTATAATCAACAAACAACAAAAAAGGATGGAATCTCAAGCAATGAATGATATGATGCATGATAACCTTAGGTTGGAATAGAACCTCTGTATGTACCTCCTTCGGTGCTGATTGGGCCCAGCAGGCAGGTTCCATGGAAAGACTCAGTCCGTATACCTCTACTCCATCGTATACCCTTTCCCCTGGCACACGCGGCTCGAAGCCCCTAGCCCAGAGCGGCAAGGTCCATGGAGGTCCCGGACCCCATACTAAATCTCGGAATCAAAATGTGTCCTCCAAAATCGAGTCCGGGTTCAAGCCAGTGGCTAAAGATCAAGTATGCATGCCTAAACCCTTTCTAGGACTAAATCAGTGAAAGGATGTCTCAAAAACTCTTCCAAGGGTGCCCGAGAGTAACCGGGTCTAGAACAGTGGAAAAAGTCTCAGACGCTCGACCTGGTTGAGTCTAAATTCATTTAAAATCAGTGAGAAAAATCAGCTCGCACTTCGACCTGGTCGAGTCTAGCAATAGCAGAAAATCATGATGAAAACCATATTTTTTTAACCTTCTTTTACCCCAATAAGATCCACGTATCAAGTCAAATCATTTCCAAAATTATTTCCGTCGTAAATGGGCCCTCGGGGCCATGTAAGTTTAAAAAAATAGTCCCAGTGGGCCCGAAGCCCAAAACCATAGTAAAAGCGTGGAAAAACCTCTTTATATGCATGGAAATGATATGATCAACACGAAATAGCTACCCGGTAGATCACAATCAACCAATGGCCCTGCACAGGCTCCGAAGCAACTCAGCAAGCATAACCAGCCTAGCAGGATAATTCTATGTCCGGGACTTGCAGACATTCCCAATGATCCCACTATCTATGTTCTAGAGTCAACAAGGCCTCACAGTTTCATAAAGGGTAATAATATCAATCAACAAGAGTACTAAACATAACGGAGGAATGAACGGAATGGATCATAGAAAAGCGGTCAAGGTTTGTGGTACAAACCTAGTAACCCAACCCAAGGATGCCAACTAGCACAGTTTTACCTGATATATGCAAAGACTAGGGAGTTAAGTCGTAACCTACCTATCGTTCTACGACAAGCTGCTCGAACAACCAGGTCCAAGCCCGAAATGCTCCGAGAACTCCCGAATGACAATCAAACTATCAAGACCATAAATATAATGTTAAAATGAGTCTAACGGTACCTATATTGCTACAATTGTAGTCGGGTCGATATCCAGGTCAAAAGCAGGCCCTGAGGCCCACAACTCGAAACCAAAAACAGAAAGAACCACGACAAACCCAATGGTGCCAAGAAGCTATGCTCCAAATTTGAGCACAAATGTCCAAGGAAAAGGGGATCAAAACAGCCCACAATGGTTGGGGTTTAAGGAAAGGAATTTCGGAAAATAAAGCAGAAATTGGGCGAGAAATACTTACCACAAAGGTAAAAACCCAAGTCAAGAAGGATAATCTACCACTCACATGAACATGCACCAGCTGGAACGACCAGAATTTACAAGCACAAACTCAAGCTTTAGAGAAGAGCATCAATAGAGGTTTTAGAAAAATTTAAGAGAAGAGAGAGCTTACCAAATGACGAAGGAAAACGGGATATCCACAACCAACCAACTCCCCAAGGCTTAGAATCAAAATAGAGCAATTTGTAGGAGAGAAAATAGAGTTTTTGAGTGAGAAATGAGAGAATGAGAGATGGAAAAATAAAGTTGCATCTTTATATAGTCGCTGGAAAATGGCCAGCGCCATCGGTGCTAGGCCAGTGCCAACAACGCTGAAGGGGTGGCAGGTACCTCAGCACTATCGCCCTAGGAGGGGCGCAAACGCGCTGAAGGCTTGCAGGCACTGAAGCGCAATTGCACTGGCCTTGGCGCGATTGGGATGAAGGCTGGCCTGCAACTGAATTTCTACAATTTTCCAAAAACTCCACGGGGTGTTCCGGGCACAATCAGAAACCGATATTCAAAAACCAATAGTACTAACAGAGTGGAAACGACGTTTCGAACTCAACGGAATTGATGAAAATTCCATATGAGGTCCTTTCGAAGAAATGATGACCCAAGTCAACACTAACAAAAAGGAACCCAAAGGCTCAAAAATAGTCCGGCTCTCCTAGAAACTAAACCAACCACCTTTCTAACCCAAACTCAACATTCCAGAACTGATGGAATTGTCGGATTTTGAATCTGACACTCTGATCATTGAAAGTAACCCAAAGTTACACTTTCAGCTCCAAATGGCTTGAAAACTGACAAAACCACGCAAACCCCACACCGGAAGTTCTCAGGCCTCAACTAAAAGTCCAACAAGACCAAACTCATCACTTCGGAGCTAACGGAACTGTCAGAATTCAATTCCGAGCACATTAGCTAAAAATGTTGACTAAAGTCAATGATATACTAAGTTTAGGCTCTAAAATAGCTAAACAGTCATAACGACCAAACGAACGGCCAGGGCATTGAACCATCGGTCCCAGCAAGCAATAAATGACTTGGGCCGCTATAGGAAAGCTCTAACAGTTAAATAAATGCGTAAATGCGAAGATGACCCAAAGGGTCATCACAATATCCACCACTAAAAAGACTTTATTCCTCGAAAGTCAAGAAGAAGGGAGTACCTAAAAGCTCGAACAACTGGGGATACTGAGCACGCAACTCACTCTCGGTCTCCCAAGTAGCCTCCTCAACTGGACAGTGCCTCAACTAAACCTTCACAACCGGAATCTCCCTAGATCTCAACCTCCTGATATCTCTGGCCAAAATAGCTATCGGCTCCTCAATAAATGATAACCTCTCATCCAACTGAACCAAATCCCAATGCAACATATGAGACTCATCTGGTACATACCGGTGCAACATCGAGACATGGAACACTGGGTGAATAACTGAAAACATTGGAGGTAATGTTAATATGTAGGTAACACTACCAACCCTTTGCAGAATCTCAAACGACCCAATAAACCTAGGGCTAAGTTTGCCCCTTCGACCAATTCTCATCGCGCCCTTTACGGGTGATACACGAAGAAAAACCAGGTCACCAACACTGAACTCCAAGGCACAAAGTCTACAATCAGCGTAGCTCTTCTGCCTACTCTGGGCCACTCTAAGTCTATCATGGATAAAATGGACTCGGTCCAAGGAATCTCTAAGCAAATTCGTACTTTGCGGTCTGGACTCTAACCCATCAAACCGACCAATGGGCGATCAGCAACGCCTACTAAACAAAGCCTCAAAATATGCCATGCCACGGCTCGAATGAAAGTTGTTATTATATGCAAACTCAGTAATGGCACAAACTGATCCCACGAACCTCCAAAGTCAAGTACATAGGCCCGAAGTATGTCCTCCAGGACCTGAATGGTCCTCTCAGACTGGCCATCTTTCTAAGGGTGGAAAACAGTACTAACCTAAACCTTCTTACCAAAATCCCTATGGATAGCTCTCCAAAACTAAGATGTGAACTGAGTGCCGCGATCTGAAATGATAGAAGTTGGGACCCTATGCAACCTTATAATCTCACGAATGTAGATTTGAGCTAACTTCTCTGCCCCGTAGGAACTATGAACCAGCAATAAATATGCAGACTTGGTTAACCTATCCACGATCACCCAAATGGAATCAAACCTTCGAGTGGTACGAGGCAAACCAACAACGAAGTCCATAGTAATACCTTCCCACTTGCACTCAAGAATGGGAAGTTGTTGCATCAAGCAACCCGGTCTCATGTGCTCGAACTTCACCTGCTGATAGTGCAAGCACCGAGATACAAACTCTATCACATCCCACTTCATAACACTACACCAGTAGAGTTGTCTCAAATCTCTGCACATCTTCGCTGCGCCAAGAGGAATGGAGTATCTATAACAATGTGCCTCACAGAGTATCAACTGTAACAAATCACCCACTCTCGGAACACAAAGTCGACCATGAAACCTCAGAACCCCATCAGAACCCAAGGTAGCCTAGCTGGCGTCACCCCGAACCATCTGATCACGAAGGTCACACAAATTTTGATCCTTAAATTGTCGCCTTTGAATCTAATCAACTAGGGTAGAGCGAACCTTAACACTGGCAAGAACTATGATGTGTTCCGATAAGTCAAGCCTAACCAAACGATTGCCCAAGGACTGGATGTCCTAGGCTAATGGTCTCTCAGAAACTGAAAGTGAAGATAGACTTCCCATACTCACCACCTTCTGACTCAAGGCATCCACTACCATGTTATCCTTGCCCGGATGATATAAAATAGTGAAATCATAGTCCTTCAGCAACTCAATCCATCTCCTCTGCCTCGAGTTCAGCTCCCGCTGACTCCTATGTACTGAAGACTACGATGGTTGGTGAATATCTCACAATGAACTACATATAGATAGTGCCTCCAGATCTTGAGCGCGAAAACTATCGCCGCCAACTCTAAGTCATGAGTGAGGTAGTTGCGCTCGTGAACCTTCAGCTACCTCAACGCATATGCTATCACTCGACCCTGCTGCATCAACACACAACCAAGACCGACCCTTGAAGCATCACAATACACAGAGAAACCCCGACCCTCAACTGGCAAAGTCAGAACTGGAGCTGAAGTTAATAAGACCTTAAGCCTCTGAAAATTATCCTCGCACTGATCAGACCACTGGAATGGAAAATCCTTCCTCGTTAGCATAGTCAAGGGTGCTGCTATGGAAGAAAATCCCTCAATGAATCTTCTGTGATAACCGACCAACCCAACAAAGCTGCGAACCTCGGTAGGAGTGGTGGGTCTAGTCCAATCATGAACTGCAGAAATCTTACCCGGATCCGTAGTGTCCTAGGAATGCAACTAACTCAAGAAAAAACTCACACTTTGAGAATTTGGCATAAAGCTAATGATCTCTCAAAGTCTGAAGTACGATCCTCAAATGTTGCTCATGCTCGTCCCTACTCCTCGAGTATATCAGAATGTCATCAATGAAGACTATCACGAACATATCCAGGTACGGGCTAAGCATCCTATGCATCAAATCCATAAAGGTTGCGGGGGAATTAGTCAACCCAAAAAACATCACCAGGAACTCATAATGGCCATAATGTGTACTGAATTCTATCTTAGGGATTTACTCTTCCCTAATCCTCAACTGATGGTAGCCGTACCTCAAATCAATCTTAGAAAACATGGCAGAACCCTGAAGCTGATCAAACAGGTCATCAATCCTGGGTATCGGATACATATTCTTCATTGTCACCTTATTCAGCTACCGATAGTCAATACACATTCGCATCGACCCATCTTTCTTCTTCACGAAGAGGACAGGAGCACCCGAAGGAGACACACTCGGTCTAATAAACCCCTTAGCTAACAAATCCTGGAGCTTCTCCTTAAGCTCTCTCAACTCAGAAGGAGCCATATGGTAGGGAGGGATAGAAATGGGCCTGGTGCCTGGCTCTAACTCAATGGAAAAATCAATATCCCTCTTAGGTGGAAGGCATGGCAGGTCAGTAGGAAACACATCTAAGAAGTCTCTAACCACAGGAACAGACTCAGGAAACGTAGGGTTAACACTAGCATCTCGAAAATATGGTAGATGAGCTAGACACCCACTGGAAATCAACTTCCTAGCTCGAAGATAAGAGATGATCCCAGACGGTGCATGGCTAACAGAACCCTACCACACAATCGGGGACACACCGGGCACAACTATGGTAATGGTCTTGGCATAACAATCCAAAACCATACGGTGAGGGGATAACCAATCCATGCCCAGTATCACATCAAAGTCAACATATCAAGTATCATCAAGTCAGCCCAAGTATCCAAATTACCAACAGATATTACACAGGATCTCACAATCTGATCCCCTACTAAAGAATCTCCTACTGGGTTCGAAACAGAAATATGCACAGACAATGGCTAACTAGACAACCCTAAACAAGGCAGAAAGTAGGCAAATATATATGAACAAGTTGATCCAGGATCAAACAAAGCATAAGATGGCTGACAACATATGTAAATCGTATCTGTGATCACAGCATTCGAGGCCTCTGCCTCCGATCTCCCAGGGACCTCATAGAACAGACGACGACCTCCACCTGCCTGAATGCTATCCCTACCACCTGCTCTACCACGTGGGGCACTACCCCTAGCCTGACCATCACCCTTCTACCCAGAGGCTAAACTACTCGCAATGGCAACGTCGGCTGAACTGCACCCTACTGAGGGCAATCTCTAGCAAAGTGACCAACCACACCACAAGTGTAACAAGTCCCTGATGACCTACCCTGTCAGGATGAACCAGCAGAACTTGAATGGCCACCATGGATGGATGCCCCGAAGGATACACCCCTCGAAGACTGACCGCTCTGGCCCTAATGGCTGCTCTGACCCTGCTTAAACTATGAACCCGTAGTTGGAAGTGAAGCCTGGAATTGTCGACTAGACTGGACTTGATATTGTGGCAATAACCTCGACCCCACTGGCCGGAACCTCTACCATGCTGCCTAGAACCACTATAACCACCCTGATGTCGAAGCCTCTTATCGCTGGCCCCGATGTCATGACGATGCGAATCCTCAACTATGTAGGCATAATCTGCAATGTCCTGGAATGACCAATCACTAGCAACTAGTATCTTTGCAGGCTCTCTAAACTCTCTCCACAGCACCTAAACAAATCTACGAATTCTGTCAGCCTCAGTAGGCATAATCATGGCCCCAAATGGAGCAAGATGATGGAAATGGGTCTCATACTCTGAGACAGTCATAGAATCCTGGAAAAGTCTAGTGAACTCCTCCCTCCAATGCTCCCTGTCGCTCTGTGGCAAGAACTTGGCCATAAAAGCCTTGTAAAACTTGAACCAGGTCCAAGGAGGTGACGTAGAAGGCCTGCAAGCAACCTCTGCTCTCTACCATAGCTTCGCTGGACCCTCCAGCTGATATGAAGTATATCCTCCCCCATGGGTCTCCAATAAGCCCAAGTGATACAATATCTTCTCACAGGTGGTGATAAAATCGTGGGGGTCCTAACCCTATGTACTAGCAAATCTCGGCAGTGCCAATCTCAGAAACCTACCCAAGGCCTTATGCTCCCCATCTGTCATAGCGGGGCGAGTCTTCTCTCATGTGCGCCTATGTCTTAGTCTTCTCCACAGTCATAGGGACTGCTTATGTCATCTCATTTGCTTCAGGCTTCTTCCCATATCTCATATTGCTTGTATTGCTAGTCTCCAACTACTGTGTTAGAGTAGTAGAAACCCTAGGAATTGATTCTGTAGTGGGGATCGATTGCCTAGTAAGAGCGCATAATTCATCTATGTGAAAAGGTAATACAAGCTAGTTCCTTGGTCCTCTTTTCGAGTTAACTTTGATGAAAGTTTTTCACAGTAGTCCTTCACCAGTGTCATGACCCAATTTTTTAGGTTGGGATGGCACCTACTATACCCAACCAGTTTGATAGCCTAAACCCTTAGCCTAGAACAGTTAGTAGCAGACTAATACAAGATACAATATAAAAGCGGGGAAAAAATGAGTACACAATAGAGATAATAGAAGCAAAAAAACATAATAAAGCGGAAAGAAGGAGTAAATCAAAAGGAAAATCCCCAAAACTTGGTATCAGTTAGTACAAAAGATACTACAACATACGGAGTACTAGACAAATACAAATATACATGATAGTCTCTGGATATACAAAAAGGGGAAAAATCCCAAGGCAGAAGGAGATAAGTCAGCTCCGGATGCCAGAAGCTCACCCTAGATCCCTGAAATAGCAACTCCGCACTAGGACAACGTCAACAGTGATGACTCATGCTAGGGTATGCATTAGGAAAAAAAATGTAGAAGTGTAGCATGAGTACAAAAATATGCGGTACCCAATAGGCATCATAGGTCAATGGAGCTCAAATTAGATAAGAATATAGAGAATGCAAATATACTAAAGGAAAATAAAGAGGGAGTTAGTATAAGCATACATGTCTTAGCTAGGAAATACCAAGGGAGAAAAATAATTAGTTGAACGAAATATAACGTAGGTAAAGTAAAACATATCGAAGTAAGGTAAAGCGGATCAGTCTAGCTATAACCTAACCGACCCTCCATAAACCCAGAAGGTACATCGAATCAGAGAATAACCTAACCGAACCCTCATAATCCCAAAAGGTACAACCAGCAAATAATAGACCCAACCGAACCCAAACCGAACCCAAATAAGCCCAATGGTTTCAAATAGCAAACAACAGTAACTAGCAATCGACCTAATAGGGAAAATGCAAGTGGAACTGTTCCATGAAATGCCATATGATATGAGCTAAGTGACAATAGTATCATATACTCCTCTTCCAACTGTAGCTTGTAAAGGCAGGACCCATGAGGGACTTGCAAAATCCATATACCAATTCTGAACCATATCTCAATAACCATGCCATGATGATAATCAGTAAAAACCACTCAAAACACTTTCCCTCGAGCATGCAAGTTTAAAAATTTGAGTAAAACTACCCGAAACACTTTCTCTCGGGCATGTAAGTTTAACCTAATCAAAACTGTAAAAATGCGCCATATTTTCATAAGAAAGTCTGAAAAGTAACCAATATCCTAGTCTGAAATTTCTTTCGGAAGTTGAATGTATAAATGAAGTCAAATCTTTCATATGCCATGATGAAACAATCACAATTTGAGAACATAGATAAAACCCACACAAATACCATAATATAGTCTAATTAACCGACACCAAGGAAATTACATCCACCAGCTAAAGAAAAGGGGTCAACATTCTAAAATAGCACCTAAAAGAATCAAACTCTAATAACCTCCTACAAGAACTTACTCTAAGTCCACCACTATCCCAAATCTAACTAACGCAAATAATCTTTACCAAAAAGGGCTAAATAGAGAAACAAACCAAAATGAGTTAAGGGATAAGTAACTGACCTGGGGTCCACCAAATCCAACACATATGGCCTCAGGCCCACAAATACATACATATGGATGAAGAATACAAAAGTCAAGTGATTAAGAGAAAATGATAAACAAGCTCCTAACCTACATCGAAAACTACAAGAAGTTACATGTGATGGATATCTAAATTAACCACCCCAAATACCCCAAAGCTGAAAAATAGTGCTAAAGTAGGCAACTATCTACAACTAAAAGAACTACACCGGCTACGCTAAGACTTACAAGAATAAGAAAGGGTAACTAAGGATCCTATCCCCGACTATAAGCTAAATCCCCTAAATTGACTACAAGAATCAAATTCCTTTAGGATCAACTATACAATTCATAAAAAACCCACCAACAATTAGCACAAATCATACAATCATCTTATACTAGCTATGTCTAGAAGTAAGTAAGGCTTAGCCTACTAGAAACCGATCACACACTCTCGCAACCACTAAAGTGAAGCTATTCCTTTTCGTGAAGCCTCCAAAAAATGCCACGCTATCATAACGATAATCTACTCGTTAAAATATGAATAATGATACCCATATTACAATTTAACAATTCGGGTCAAAATTTGTGTGAAAAATCACCCGTGGGACTCGCATGCAAATTTCAAAAATAAAATCAGGGAAAATGTCTCTCGTGGGACAAGGATTTGCATGCCTAAACTATTAAGCAAAACAGGTTCAAAATTGAGCCTAAATCGGCCCCCAACCCCTAGAACAATTCAAGAATAAACTAACGAAAATTTATAGGATTAAAGGTAGGGAACTTATAATTCAATGATGGGAAATCGACCATGGACAAGGAAATGACACCCCAACCAGGATATACTGATTCCACACTAAAATTTGGGTCTAGAGCTCTTTAGATATGGAGGATTTTTAGTTGGAATGTTTGAAATGAAGGAGACAACCTTCATTTAACTACCAGCGATCAACCTGCGGTCATATTGACGTAAAGACAGCGTTGCCGCCTCGTCCAGACCACCACAAGGGTGGAGGTCAATGAAAGATCCCAACCCTGCAGGTGCGGTGCACAAGCCACAGGGGCAACACCACAGGGCAGAAAAGTGGACCAGGGGCACCTCCTGCCGACATCACCCATCGCCTTATGTGCGGCTCATGACTGTAGGGGCAATAGCGCAGGTGCAGCCAAGTCACCACAACCGCGCCATACCAGAACCAACAACAACAACTGCCAAACTTAGCTAAAAAATTATCTGATCACACCCTCAAGGATCATTTCAAACCCCATGAACACAAACCAAACATGCTACCCAACTGAAAATGATATTTCAGACTCAATAGAATCGACAAAATTCCCAACGGAGATCGTTTTAAAAAAAAGTAAGCCCATGTTTAAAAACTAACTTTTTGCCAAAAGCAACCTTATAGCCCAAATTCATTCCAGAAGCCTCGGGACTCAAACAAAACATCTCTCTAGCCTAAAGTCAATATTATGGAGCTAACAATGCTGACAGAATTCTAATCCAAGTCTATCTTCTCTGAATATTGACCAATATCAACTCTTTTAACTTTAAGAGTTTCAAAACAGGGAAATGGGCATAAAACACATATGAACTGCCTGAGAACTGAATCATCAGTACGGGTAAGTTATAAATGACCTGTAGCCGCCGTGGAAAAACTCAAAACACAGAAAATGCATTAAAATAGAGGAAATGACCTTGAGGGTCATTACAACTAGTGAAGCAACTAGCTTTTGTTTTGTGCTTTGTTTCCCTTCTTCTTTGGTTTCCCCTTTCCATTACGCCATCCGGACGTAGTCATTAACGAACAACTTCAATGGAATAATAAAGGGAGAAAAAAATTTACTATCTTGACATAATTTTTTCCCATTTGATACGCTCACAATATAACTTACCCATACAGTATTATCACATTCCATGCATAAAATCTCTCTTGGTCAAGCTCCAAAACCAAAAATTGGTGAATTAATGGCTAAAATCCTACAATTCTCATTTATATACCCTAGGCACCCTGCATTGTGAATATGACAAAGATTCTCTCTGTCATAGTTATATACCCCAATGCTTCACGATCGTGAAGAACTTCTATTAATCTTCTCTATATAATTATGAGACAAGCTTCACGAATGCAAAAATGTATGCACCGCAAATAGAAAATATGCAACCACAAATTATGTTCTAGGTGTGTGCAATCACCCTCGACCCCCTTGGGTCCCTATCCAATCAAACCAACTTATCCCAAAATATCATATAAACTTATGACAAGTCCCAAATCAAGAAACAAGGTGCAAATACCCTAAATGAGGGGTTGGGTTTTATAAAAAAAAAATCTAAACATTTCTTCTTTACTATCATCGATTTTTTTTTAGAATTGTTATTGTATTTTTTAGTATAAAATGAGTGGCTAAAATTCTATTTTAGGATTTTGGTGGAACCAATTGTTGGATGATCTTGAGGATTATTTTTTGATTAATCGAGCTTGAGAGTTGTTTATATTGATTCAATTATGTGCCTACTGTATTTTGATGGAAGATGTCTCAATCGAATGCACCCAATTTTCTTAGTATAAACTTGGGAAGGAATTTTATGATTTAGGTTAGTGAGTAATAACACCTCAAGTTAATTAAGTCATTCATTAGTGAGATTTACGAATTGTGATTAGGGATAATTCAATCCTATTATTCATTGTGAGTTATTTTGCATGCCTCTTTTCACAACTTGGGAGAGTGGTTTGAGAGAGTTATTTCTAGTCATTTGGAAATTCTATCGGCAAAATAGGAATTCATGATGTCAAGACTCGATTTCTCAGGTCATGATGACACCTACAACTCCTCTGTAGGCGTACCAATTCTCATAGCCCGAAACTGTTAGTAATGGGCTACTATCTAACAACCAAGTGGAAGAAATAATATACAAGTGGAAGCAAGAGATAACGTAAAGAAATGAGCAACAAAAAGATATATATATATATAGGAAAACTAAACCACCCCACGACCTAGTATCATAGTATAAGAGCCGCTAATACATCACCAGAGTATAATAACGTCCAAAAGAATATATACATATGTCTCTTAATAACAAAAGAGCACATAATACAAAATAGGAGATAAAATCTAAGCTCCGATTGCCAGGAGCTCACCCTCAATCTCAGAAGATCCGAAAGCACTCCGCACGAGTCTCCACGAGTCAACGGTGATGGCCCTCACTAGGATCTGCACCAGGAATATGCAGAGTTTAGTATGAGCACCAATTGCAAAGCAACGGGTACCCAGTAGGCATCATAGGCTGACTGAGCGCATATAAGATATAAAAGCAAGAAATAGCAGAAAGCAATGAAGGTAGTCACAGAAGCAAATAGATAAGTACGAAGAAGCTAGCACAGATAGAATACAAAGAGAAAACAATCATACTCAGCTAGCCACTAGAAATATATATCACAGAACCCAGGTGAAGGAAATAAGAATGCACCTGGGGTCTTACCAACAATAATATATATAGAGAAAGTTTACGAAATAGGAAGTATACCGGTACCCTCAAGTAAGAAGGGAGGGAAGGGGAAAACAAGTAGCATAATCATTCTTGGAACAATACTATTGATCAATTCATGCTAATAACACAACTCTCAAGTACGAATAATTAACTAAGAATCCAAATGTAACCATAACAAGAACCAGTCCTACGATAGGATAATAATAATAATAAATCTACCTATAGTCCTAACGGGCGCCCATACACCAGAGAAACACATACAAGTGAAAACAAACCCTCTGGCATCCCATACTACCAAAGCGTACACTCAACAAATAATAAATAAAGATGGAATCGTACACAAATGAATGATATGATGTAATAGAGTGAAAACCAGGCGTAACTGTAGTACTGTATGTACCCGCTCCGGCGCCAATAGGCATAGTAGGTAGGATCCATGGGAGGATGCACCTGTATACCTCAACTACACCATATACCACTCCTCTGGTACACTCAAAACGTAGCCCCTGGTCCGGATTGGCAAGGTCCATGGAGGTCCTCGACCACATACTAAATCTCAGAATCTCAGAATATCTAATATAACTGCCCAGAGTGCATCCAAGTCTAAACTAATAACAGTGATCTCAAATTGAGTGCTCGGAGTGCATCCGGGTCTAAATCAGTAATCAAGTCTCAAAATACCCTCCCTTAAAGGGTGCCCAGAGTATATCTGAGTCGAAATATAGTAAAACAAGTCTGACGCTCGACTTGACCATGTCTGGTATCTTCTTAAATTAGTAGTAAAACTTGTCTAGTACTATGGCTTAGCCGAGTCTAGTATATGTATGAAAAATGGTGATAAAATCATTATTTAGTCTCTCTTACCCTAAGAAGATCCATAAAAATTAGTTCCAAACTCTTTTATAACCATTTTTATCGAAAATATAATCTCAAGGCAATGCAAGGCATACAAAACCATTTATAGTAGGCCCACAACCAAAATAGTAGTAAATAATGCTGAAAACCCTTTATATGAATGATAATAGCATGCTCAAACATAATCATTAGCCCAACAACTCACAATCAACCTATCGGCCCTACACAGGCTCCAATCGCTCTACAACATAGATAACCAGCTCTAGAATCATCATACTGATATCCGGGACTCATGGACATTCCCAAAAAACCCACCATCTATGGTTCAGAGGCATAAACAAGACCACACATGTCACGACCCAATTTCTAGGTCATGATGGCACCTACAACCCCCGGTAGGTGAACCAATCCACGTAGCCCAGAATAGTTAGTAATGGGCTACTATCTAACAAATAAGAGAACAAGACGAAGAGAACAGATAAAAGGACTATAAATATATACATATGTGGAAACTAAACCAAACCCCAAGACATGGTATCATAGTATAGAGCCCAAACTACATACATGGAGTGCAAATAATCCAAAACAATATATACAGATGTCTCTGAATGGTAATAGAGTACATGAAGCAAAAGATAAACTAAAGCTAAGCTCCGATCGCTAGAGCTCACCCTCAGTCTGAAGTAGTCCCCAACAGATATCCAAGCATGAATCACAGCGATCTAACGGTGATGGCCCACGCTAGGATCTGCACCCAAAGATGTAGGGGGTAAGGGTGAGCACCAAATGCGAAGCATAAGGTACTCAGTAGGTATCATAGGCCAACTGGGCACATATAAGATAAAAGCGTAGTAACAGACAGAATAGAAGCAAGCAGTCACAGAAATCAATGAAAGGTACACAGGAACTAGCCCAGAGGGAAATCAACAGAACCACATGTGAGGCTAGTAAGCAGAATATACACACCATAGGCACAGGTGAAAGTAAGAAACAACGCACCTGGGTTCCTTGCAATAACAGTGTATACAAAATAAGTTTACGAAATGGACGGTATACCGGTAACCTCAAGTGTAAGAAGAAGAGAGAAAGAGTAATGATAGGCATGCTCAGAGACATGAATCAAACTCAACTAATCATATCAATCTCAAATCCAGAAACTAACAGTCTAGCAGTAACCAATTTCATACTTAACCATAACAGGGAATAATTCTGTAAGTAAATAGCAAAATTCTACCTACAGTTCCCCGGCCGTTGGAACTATTTTGATACGCTTATTCTGAAAGTACGCATTTCATGCTCTAAGTCCACTGGGTTAGATCGAACTAGTTGGTTTGGCAGGAAGATAACGGCATAAAAGCCATACAACCGAGGAACACAAACAAGTGAAAACAAACCCTCCGGCATCCCATACTACCGGAGCGTACAATCAACAAATAACAAACAAGGGTGGAGCCTCAAACAATGAATGATATGATGCATGAAGATCTCAAGTGAAATGGTATCTCTGTATGTACCTCCTCCGGTGCCGATCCGGCCCAGCAGGTAGGTTCCATGGAAGGACACTGCCCGTATATCTCTACTCCACCGTATACCCTTCCCCCGGCATATGCAGCCCGTAGCCCCTGGCCCGGATTGCAAGGTCCATGGAGGTCCCAGACCCCATACTAAAAACTCAGTATCAAAACATGTCGTCCGAAGCAAGTCCGGGTTCAAGATAGAGACCCAGTCTCGAATATGCATGCCCAGACCCTGTCCAGGACTGAAAAGTAGTAGGAAAATATCTCAAAAACCCCTCCCAAGTGGTGCGGTCATAACCGGGTCTAACAGCTAGAAAGTCATTCTCATGGTGCTCGCGTCCGACCGAGTGCAAAAAATCATCTCAAGTTAACAAGAAAACTTAACTTAAGCACCCCGCGCCCTTGCCGCAGAGTCGTTAGAGTGTAATCGTAAAACTGATGATTTAAAACATAATTTTTTACTTTCTTTATACCCAAGATACCACAAGTTAAATCAACCATTTCCAAATTATTTCCATAAAAATGGGCCCCCGGGGCCATGCAAGGTTTAGAAAATAGTGCCAGTAGGCCCGAAGCCAAAACCGTAGTAAAACATGGATAAAACCTCTTTATATGCATGGAAATGGTATGATCAACACAATAGCTGCCCAGCAGCTCACAATCAACCTATCGACCCTGCACAGGCCCACAGCTACTCAACAAGCATAACCAGCCTAGAAGGATAATTCTATGCCCGGGACTCGCGGACATTCCCAAAATCCCACCTTCTATGTTCCAGAGTCAACAAGGCCTCACAGGACCACAAGGGTAAATAAAATATATCGGCAAATACTACAAGCAACGGAGGAACAAAAGTAGGCGGACATGAATAAAGCGGTCGAGGTCTGTGGTACCAACCTAATAAACCAACCCAAGGATGCCCATTAATACAATTTTATCCTATATATGCGGAGTCTAGGGAAAGTAAACCGTAACCTACCTGTCGTCCGATGACAAGCTGCAAGAACAATGATGTTCAAACCCGAATTGCTCCGAGAAACTCCGAACCAAAAATCAAACCCAACGCGAAAATAATTTCCCGCAAGAACGTTTCTTTATCGTGGATTAACAGCAAAATTGATCGAATAAATTTTCTTGACTTGGAAACCAAGAATAAAAGAACAAGGTGGAGTACCTATCTATATATCATCACACGCATAGTAATTGAAATAATTAATGAATTGGTCTTTGTGTTCATTACCAATTTGTAATTGAAAAGTAAAGATAATAAGGGGCACTTTATAAATTAATAGAATGACTAACCTTCCAGTGATGCCACCACTTACATTAGCTTTGCTGGACACTCCCTCCACCTCCACGTGTGAGGTAGAGGTGACACCCAACATATTCCTTTCCCAATATGTACCTACTCGGGTATTGCATAAGTTCGTGGTAAAATAAATATAGCTTTTTGAATATACCATAATTAATAGAAAATCATTTCAAATAAAACCTACTATATTATAATGATAATTTTTAACATAACTAAATTTACTATCTCCGTTAAAATATTACAATGTATAAAAACCTTATAAAATAAATACATATACAATTATATTGTAACAAAAATATTCTTCATAAACCTTTAAAATATTTTAAAAAGGTAATAATAATATAACATTTTACCAAATTCAACTTTAAAATAAAATATTTTTAAATATACGCACGATGTTAATAAAATTCTCAAACTTAGGCTCGCAATTCACCAACGCACGATTTTGATACACAAGAACTCTCTTGGAATCCTCCCTTATGTTTTCTCACTGTTTCAAAACTGAAATGGCATTTTAAAACGTGAAGTTGAGGCTTAAATCGAGTTTGACCCGACCCGGTTCGCGACCCGGTTCGCAACCCGATTCGCAACCCATTTTCTGCCAGACAGTCCGCGGTAAAACAGTCATAACTTTTTACTCCGCGATCAGTTGGACGTGAGGTTTTGTGCGTTGGAAACTAGACTCGTAGAACTTCGATTTGGTATTTCGGGGGACTTCTAAATCTTTATATATTAAGAGAAAAGCTCCGAGACATTTTACCCAAGGTTCAGAAAATTTATTAAAGAACTTACGATAACTTTTGCCGACTTGCTTGACTTCAAAACTTATAATGCGACAAAACAAATGGACCTGACACCGAAATACCGGTCCTGACGAGCCTTAAGTGACTTGGGGCCGCTACAAACAAGCTCTAACGGTTCAAGGAAAATTTATACGTGGAAATAACCGAAAGGGTCATTACATCCTTCTTCTTCACGAAGAGAACAGGAGCACCCCAAGGTGACACACTAGGTCTAATAAACCCCTTAGCTAACAGATCCTGGAGCTTCTCCTTAAGCTCCCTCAACTCAGCAGGAACCATACGGTAAGGAGAAATAGAAATAGGCCTAGTGCCCGGCTCTAGCTCAATAGCGAAATCAATATCTCTCTCAGGTGGAAGGCCTTGCAGGTCGGTAGGAAACACATCAAGGAAGTCTCTAACTACAGGAACATACTCAGGAGAAGTGGGGTCAGCACTAACATCTCGGACATATGCTAGATAAGCTAAACACCCACGGGAAATCAGCTTCTTAGCTCGAAGACAAAAGATGATCCCAGATGGTGCATGTCTAACAGAACCCTTCCACACAACGGGGATACACCGGGCACAGCTATGGTAATGGTCTTGGCATAACAATCCAAAACCACACGGTGAGGGGATAGCCAGTCCATGCCCAGTATCACATCAAAATCTAGCATATCAAGAATCATCAAATCACCCCAAGTCTCTGAATCACCAACAGATAACATACAGGATCTCACAATCCGATCCAATACTAAGGAATCTCCTACTGGGGTCGAAACAAAAACAGGAACAGATAATGGCTCACTAGCCAATCCCAAAAAAGGCACAAAGTAGGCAGGTACATATGAACAAGTGGATCCAGGATCAAATAAAGCCATAGCAGACTGATGGCATACATAAATCGTACCTGTAATCACAGCATCTGAGGCCTCTGCCTCTGGTCTCCTAGGGACTGCGTAAAACTGACGACGACCTCCACCTTCCCGACTGCCATCCCTACCACCTGCTCTGCCGCGTGGAGCACCACCTCTACTCTGACGACCACCCCCTCTAGCCGGAGGCTGAACTGCTCGTAAAGGCTCAGCCAATTGAACTGTACCCTGCTGAGGGCAATCTCTAGCAAAATGACCAATCGCACCACAAGTAAAACAATCCCCTGACGGCCTACTCAGTCGAGATGAACCAGCAGATCCCGTATGACCACCACAACCTTATGCCCCAGAAACTGTACCCCTCGAAGACTGGCCGCTATAGCCCTGATGGCTGCTCTGACCCTGCTCGAACTGGGTACTACCGAAAGTCTAAAGGGAAGCCTGAACCGGTCGGCTGGACTGACCCTGGTACTGCTGTGGCTGATAACTCCGGATCCACTGGCCAGGACCTCTACCACCATATCTTGAACCACTATAGACACCCTGATGTCGAGCCCTCTTATCTCTAGACCCCTGATCATGTCGATGTAAGTCCTCCACAGTGCGGGCATAGTCTACAATAGCCTGGAATGACCGATCACTGGCAATCAATATCTCAGCTGGCTGCCTGATCTCTGGCCTCAAACCCCATACAAATCTGCGAATCCTATCACCTTCTGTAGGAATGATCATAGCTCCGAACGGTGCTAGCTGATAAAAACGGGTCTCATACTCTGAGATAGTCATAGACCCCTGCACAAGGTGAGTAAACTGCTCCCTGCGACGCTCACGATCACTCTGAGGTAGGAACTTGGCCATAAAGGCCTCATAAAACTCAGACCAGGTCAAAGGAGGTGACGATGGTGGTCTACAAGCAACCTGGGCCCTCCACCATAACTTCGCTGGGACCTCCAACTGATAGGTAGTATAACCAACCCTGTGAGTCTCCAACAAACCTAAATAATGCAACATCTCCTCACATGTAGTAATAAAAGTCATGTGGATCCTGTCCAGAAGTACCAGCAAACCTCGGAGGTGCTAACCTCAAAAATCTACCCAACGCCTTTTGCTCTGACTCTGTCATAGCTGGGCGAGGAGCAAGAGGCTGTGCAACAGCTGGGACAGGAATGACCTCCGCGCGGGGAGCCATAGTAGCAGGCTGCAATCATGAGCTCTGTGCACCCAGGGCTGCCCCCTGAGCGGATGTCTGCGCTACCTCAGAAGGCCGCTCTCCAATCACACCCAAAAGCTGTAACAGTAATCCCCGAATGTCTGGAGACTGAGCTGCGGCTGGAGCTGGCACATAAGTGGGCACTGGAGCTGGTGCTGAAGCTGGTACTGGGGCTGGTGGCACCTGGGCTGCCCCCTGATCCACATGCTGCTCGGGCTCTATCTCCACTCTAGCAGCTCTAGCAGGTGCCACTGATCGAGGGCGTCCTCGACCCCTAGCTGGAGTGGGAGGCTCATCTCTGCGTGACGCCAATAATCTCGTACGAACCATCTGCGGAAGAATGAAGTAGAATAAATGAGATCTCCAGAAACTTCAAGGGTTCTACGCACGACACAGAAGCAATGAAAGAGTCAAGTTCCTAAAATGTCACTGTAGCCTCCCAAAGATTGAGTACGGACGTCTCCGCCCCAATCCGCAGGACTCTACTAGACATTGGCTCCTATACCGATGACACCGGTGAACCTAAAGCTCTGATACCAAGTTGTCACGACCCAATTTCTCAGTCATGATGGCACCTACAACCCCCGGTAGGTGAACCAATCCCCGTAGCCTAGAATAGTTAGTAATGGGCTACTATCTAACAAATAAGAGAACAAGACGAAGAGAACAGATAAAAGGACTATAAATATATACATATGCGGAAACTGAACCAAACCCCAAGACCTGGTATCATAGTATAGAGCCCAAACTACATACATGGAGTGCAAATAAACCAAAACAATATATACAGATGTCTCTGAATGGTAATAGAGTACAAGAAGCAAAAGATAAACTAAAGCTAAGCTCCGATTGCCCAGAGCTCACCCTCAGTCTGAAGTAGTCCCCAACAGATCTCCAAGCACGAATCACAGCGATCTAACGGCGATGGCCCATGCTAGGATCTGCACCCAAAGATGCAGGGGGTAGGGGTGAGCACCAAATGCGAAGCATAAGGTACCCAGTAGGTATCATAGGCCGACTGGGCACATATAAGATAAAAGCGTAGTAACAGACAGAATAGAATGAAGCAGTCACAGAACTCAATGAAAGGTACACAGGAACTAGCCTAGAGGGAAATCAACAGAACCACATGTGAGGCCAGTAAGGAGAATATACACACCATAGGCACAGGTGGAAGTAAGAAATAACGCACCTGGGTTCCTTGCAATAACAGTGTATACAAAATAAGTTTATGAAATGGACGGTATACCGGTAACCTCAAGTGTAAGGAAAAGAGAGAAAGATTAATCATAGGCATGCTCAGAGATATGAATCAAACTCAACTAATCATATCAATCTCAAATCCAGAAACTAACAGTCTAGCAGTAACCAATTTCATACTTAACCGTAACAGGGAAACATTCTGTAAGTAAATAGCAAAATTCTACCTACAGTCCCCCGGCCGCCCATACAACCGAGGAACACAAACAAGTGAAAACAAACCCTCCGGCATCCCATACTACCGGAGCGTACAATCAACAAACAGAAAACAAGGGTGGAGCCTCAAACAATGAATGATATGATGCATGAAGATCTCAAGTGAAATGGTATCTCTGTATGTACCTCCTCCGGTGCCGATCCGGCCCAGCAGGTAGGTTCCATGGAAGGACACTGCTTGTATACCTCTACTCCACCGTATACCCTTCCCCCGGCACACGCAGCCCATAGCCCCTGGCCCAGATGGCAAGGTCCATGGAGGTCCAAGACCCCATACTAAAACTCAGTATCAAAACATGTCGTCCGGAAGCAAGTTGGGGTTCAAGATAGAGACCCAGTCTCGAATATACATGCCAGACCCTGTCCAGGACTTAAGTAGTAGGAAAATATCTCAAAAACCCCTCCAAGGGTGCCCGGGTATAACCGGGTCTAAACAGTAGAAAGTCATCTCAGGTTCTCGGTCCGACCGAGGCTAAAAATCATCTCAAGTAACAAGAAAACTCAACTAGCACCCCGGCCCTACCGAGTCTAGCTTTAATCGTAAAAGTGATGATTTAAAACATAATTTTACTTTCTTTTACCCAAGAATACTCACAAGTTAAATCAAACTATTTTCAAATTATTTCCATCAAAAATGGGCCCCCGGGGCCATGCAAGGATTAGAAAATATGCTAGTAGGCCCGAAGCCAAAACCATAGTAAAACATGGATAAAACCTCTTTATATGCATGGAAATGGTATGATCACACACAATAGCTGCCCAGCAGCTCACAATCAACCTATCGACCCTGCACAAGCCCACAGCTACTCAGCAAGCATAACCAGCCTAGAAGGATATTTCTATGCCCGGGACTCGCGGACATCCCCAAAATCCCACCTTCTATGTTCCAGAGTCAACAAGGCCTCACAGGACCACAAGGGTAAATAAAATATATCGGCAAAATACTACAAGCAACGGAGGAACAAAAGTAGGCGGACATGAATAAAGCGGTCAAGGTCTGTGGTACCAACCTAATAAACCAACCCAAGGATGCCCATTAATACAATTTTATCCTATATATGCGGAGTCTAGGGAAAATAAACCGTAACCTACCTGTTGTCCGATGAAAAGCTGCTAGAACAACGATGTTCAAACCCGAATTGCTCCGAGAAACTCCGAACCAAAAATCAAACCCAACGCGAAAATAATTTCCCGCAAGAACGTTTCTTTAGCGTGGATTAACAGCAAAATTGATCGAATAAATTTGCTTGACTTGGAAACCAAGAATGAAAGAACAAGGTGGAGTACCTATCTATATATCATCACACGCATAGTAATTGAAATAATGAATGAATTGGTCTCTGTTTTCATTACCAATTTGTAATTGAAAAGTAAAGATCATAAGGGGCACTTTATAAATTAATAGAATGACTAACTTTCAAGTGATGCCACCACTTACATTAACTTTTCTGGACACTCCCTCCACCTCCACGTTTGAGGTGGAGGTGACACCCAACATATTCCTTTCCCAATATGTACCTACTCGGATATTGCATAAGTTCGTGCTAAAATAAATAGAGCTTTTTGAATATACCATAATTAATAGAAAATTATTTCAAATAAAACCTACTATATTATAATAATAATTTTTAACATAACTAAATTTACTATCTCCGTTAAAATATTATAATGTATAAAAAACCTTATAAAATAAATACATATACAATTATATCGTAACAAAAATATTTTTCATAAACCTTTAAAATATTTTAAAAAGGTAATAATAATATAACTTTTTACCAAATTCAACTTTAAAATAAAATATTTTCAAATATACGCACGATGTTAATAAAATTCTCAAACTTAGGCTCGCAATTCACCAACGCACGATTTGGATACTCAAGAACTCTCTTGGAATCCTCCCTTATGTTTTCTTACTGTTTCAAAACTGAAATGGCGTTTTAAAACGTGAAGTTGAGGCTTAAATCGAGTTTGACCCGACCCGGTTCGCGACCCGGTTCGCAACCCGTTTTCTGCCAGACAGGCCACGGTAAAACAGTCATAACTTTTTACTCCGCGATCAGTTGGACGTGAGGTTTTGTGCATTGGAAACTAGACTCGTAGACCTTCGATTTGGTATTTCGGGGGACTTCTAACTCTTTATATATTGAGAGAAAAGCTCCGAGACATTTTAACCAAGGTTCAGAAAATTTATTAAAGAACTTACAATAACTTTTGCCGACTTGCTTGACTTCAAAACTTATAATGCGACCAAACAAATGGACCCGACACCGAAATACCAGTCCTGACGAGCCTTAAGTGACTTGGGGCCGCTACAAACAAGTTCTAACGGTTCAAGGAAAACGTATACGTGGAAATAACCGGAAGGGTCATTACAACACAGGGCCACAAGGGTAAAATTACCAACTAAGATGAATACTACAATAATAAGAGTGAAATAAGATGGACAAAAATGAAGCGGACAAGGTCTGGGGTGCCAAGATAATAAAACCCAACCCAAGGATGCTAATTAATACAATTATAGCCTATATACACAAAGTCTAAAAAGGGGGAACCGTAACCTATGTGTCATCCGACGACAAGCTACTGGAACGACTTTGTCAAAGCCTAAACTGCTCCAAGAAGTCTCAAAAAGAAATCACACTATCACAACATAATATACGCAATAAAACAAGACTAACGGTATCCATATTGTTAATAAAATAGCCGTGTTAAAATTTTGATTGCAAGCGGGCTGGTGGGCCTCACAACTTGAAGCTGGATATGAAGAACACCACTATAATCGGGACACTCCCATGAGTGCATGCTCCAAAAATGAGCATGATTAAACCAGTAAGAGGGATCAGAAAAACAATTACAACTAAGATTCAAAGAGGGAAATAAGAAGAGAATCATAGAAGAATTTAACAGAATTCACAAGGAAACTTACCGAATTAGAGTCAATAAAATGATCAGGAACTGAGAATTATCACCCTACCCACTGGAATTAAAGCTACACTGAGTTTTGGGGAGCTTGGAGCTAATAACAATGGAGGATAATGGTTTTGGAGTGAAGAAACAAAGGGGGGACTATATATACAGTCAGGGGTCCTTCTTCACGATCGTGAAGGAACTTAACGCGGTCACAAAAACCACACTGGCTAGACCATCGCGATTGCGAGAACTATCCATGTGGTTGCAAAGAACAAGGAGACAGGACTACATCACGGTCGCGAGGAGGGACCTTGCGCTCGTGTAGAGCAAAAGGAGTTGGGTCCATAGGCCCTTCATCACGATCGCATGAAAGAACCCTCATGGTTGTGATGATGAATGAGGAAGACTATCACAATCGCGATGGCTTTCCCTGCGGTCGTGATTAAGTCCTGAGGCCTACACCTGCAACTGAAACCAGCAGAAAATTTTAAGGGAAAAAGTTTCTGGATGGGTCCACAAGACTCATACGGGACCTTGCGTGTGTAAACAAACTATGCTACCATACCGGAGATGGCATTCTGGACTCAATGGAATGGATGAAATTCCCAACGGAGATAGATTTAACAAAAATTGGGCCCCACACCTAAAATCAACCTTTAGACCAACTTTTCCAAAACAAAACACAAAGGCTTAAAATGAGTCTGGAAGCCTCGAGACCCGAATCAAAGGCCCCACTAACCTAAAGTCGACGTTCCAGAGCTAAAAACGCAGACGAAAATCCCATCCAAGGCCGTCCTCACCTAATGGTGACCAAAGTCAAACTTCTAAGTTCATCTGGCTAGAAAAACAAAAAGCAACACAAAACTAAACTGAAAGCTGCCAGACCCCGACCAAGGGTCCATCTAGACAAAAGTCCACGCTCCAGAGCTGATAGAACAGTCAAAATTCGATTTTGAGCATGTTTACTAAGAATGTTGACCGAAGACAATGATATCCTAAGCTTAAGCTCTAAAATAAGAAAATGGTCATAAAGACCAAATGAACGGCCAGGTCACCAAACCATTGGTCCCAGCAAGCCATAAATGACTTAGGGCCAGTATAAGCAAGCCTTAACAGTACAAAGAAAGCAAAAAAGTGAGAATGACCAGAATTACCTTATCCACTACTAAAAAAGACTTTTTCCCTCAAAAGTCAAGAACAAGGGAGTAATTGAAGGCTCAAACAACTGTGGATATTGAACCCACATCTCTCTCTTAGTCTCCCAGGTAGCCTCCTTGACTGGATGGTGCCTCCACTGAACCATAACTACCGAATCTCTCTAGACCTCAACCTCCTGAAATCTCTGGCTAGAATAGCAACTGGCTCATCAACAAAGGCCAAACTCTCATCCTAATGAACTAACTCCCACTGTAAAACATAAGACTCATCCGGAACATACTATCGCAATATCGATACATGGAAAACTGGGTGCATACCTGAAAACATCAGAGGCAAAGCTAACTGATAGGAAACATCACTAACTCTCTAAAGGATCTCAAATAGCCTAATATACCTGGGGCTAAGCTTGCCTTGCCTACAAAATCTCATCACGCCCTTCATCGGCATTACACAGAGAAACACAAAGTCACCAACACTGAACTCTAAGGCATGAAGTTTACGATCTGTGTAGCTCTTTTGCCTACTTTGGGCTGCTCTAAGTTTGTCCTAAATCACTCGGACTCATTCTAAGGAATTACAAAGTAAATCTATACTCTGCAGCCTGGACTCCAAACTATCAAACCAACCCACTAGTGATCTGCACCGCTTACAATATAATGCCTTAAATGGTGCGATGCTAATGCTAGAATGATAACTATTATTATAAGCAAACTTCGCCAAAGGCACATACTGATTTCATGAACCTCCAAAGTCAAGAACACAGTCTCGTAACATGACCTCCAGGACCTTAATTGTCCTCTCAGACTGGACATCTATTTTAGGGTGGAATACGGTATTGAGCTGAACCTCTGTACCTAACTCTCGCTGAATAGTCTTCCAAAAGTGAGATGTGAACTAAGTGCCACGGTCTGAAATGATAAAAGATGGGACCCCATTCAAAAAAACAATCTCATGAAGATAAATCTGAGCCAACCTCTCTGCACAATAGAAAGAATGAGCCGACAAGAAGTATGCAGACTTAGTTAGCCTATCAACAATCACCCAAAAGAAGTCAAACCCTCAAGAAGTGTATGGCAATCAAACTATGAAGTAGTAATCCCTTTCCACTTCCACTCGAGAATGGGAAGTATCTGCATCAATCCACCAGGTCTCATGTGCTCGAACTTCACCTGATGATAGTTTAAGCATCGAGATACAAACTCCGTTATATTCCACTTCATACCACTCTACCAGCGCTATATTCCACTTTATACCACTCTACCAGTAAAGCTGCCTCAAATCTATATACATCTTAGTTGCATCAGGATGGATGGAATATCTAGTACAATGTGCCTCACATAGAATAAACTGAATCAACTCCCTAACTCTCGAAACATAAAGAACAATATCAAACGTTAGGACACGATTAGAATCTAAAGTAGCATGGTTGGCCTCACCACTAGCAACCTGATCACGAATATCACATAACTGCTGATCCTCAAATTGATAACTCTGAATCTGATAAACTAAAGCAGAACGAACCTCAATACTAGCAAGAACTGTTGTAGGATCTGACAAGTCAAGCTAACCAAATAGTTAGCAAAGGAGTGGATGTTCAAGGCCAACGATCTCTTTGAAACTAAAAGTGAAGATAGGCTATCTATACTCACTGTCTTTCAGCTCAAGGCATCCGCTACCACATTTGTGTTACCGGAATAATACAGAATAGTGAAGTCATAGTCCTTCAGTAACTCAATCCATCTACTGCCTGAAATTTAGCTCTCTCTAACTCGTGATGTACTTAAGACTGCAGTGATTGGTGACTATCTCACAATGAACCCTATATAAGTAGTGCCTCCAAATCTTGAGCACAAAGATTATTTCCGCCAACTCCAAGTCATGAGTGGTCTAGTTACGCTCGTGAACCTTCAGTTGTCTCGACACATATGTTATCACATGACCCTACTGCATGAACACACAACCAAGACTGACCCTTGAAGCATCATAATACACTAAGAAGCCCGGACCCTCAGCTGGCAAAGTCAACACTGGAGCTGAAGTCAATAAGGCCTTAAGCCTCTGAAAAGTATCCTCGCACTTATCTTACCACTAAAATAGGATATTCTTCCTAGTCAACCTAGTCAAAGGTGCTGCTATGTAAGAAAACCCCTCGATGAACCTCTTGTAGTACACTACTAACCTAACAAAGTTGTGAACCTTGATAGGAGTAGTAGGTCTCGGACAAACACAAACAGCTGAAATCTTTCCTGGGTTCACTCTAATCCCATTCTTAGACACCAAGTGTCCTAAGAATGCTAGAGAATCAAGCCAAAACTCGCACTTTGAGAACTTAGCATAAAGACGATGATCTCTCAAAGTGTGGAGTATAATTCTCAAGTTCTTCTCATGATCCTTCTAATTCTGCGAGTATATCAATATGTCATCAATGAATACTATCACAAATGAATCTAATTACGGCTGGAGCACCCTGTGCATAAAGTCCATGAATGTTGCAGGGGCATTAGTCAACCCAAAAATCATCACCAGGAACTCATAGTAGCCATAACGTGTCGTGAATGCTATCTTAGGGATGTCCTATGCCTTAATTCTCAACTGGTGGTAGCCTGACCTCAAATCTATCTTCAAAAAGATGGCTGAACCCTGAAGTTGATCAAACAAGTCATCTATGTGTGGCATCGAATGCCTATTCTTCACAATCACCTTATTCAGCTGCCAATAATCAATAAATATCCACATCGACCCATCTTTCTTCTACAAAAATAGAATTGGAGCACTCCAAGGTGACACACTCGGCCTAATGTAACCCTTAGCTAATAGGTCCTGGAGCTGATCCTTAAGCTCCCTCAACTCAGTTGGAGCCATACTATAAGGAGTAATAGAAATAGGCATGGTGCCCAACTCTAACTCAATAGAAAAGTCAATATCTCTCTCAGGTGGAAGACCTGGCAAGTCAGTCAGAAACACATCTAGGAAATTTCTAACCACAAGAACTAACTCAGGAAAGGAAGTGTCAGCGCTAGCATCTCAGAGATATGCTAGATAAGCCAAAAACTCGCGAGAAATCAACTTCCTAGCATGAAGGCAAAAAAAATCCCAGACGGTGTGTGGCTAACAGAACCCTGCCACAAAACCAGGGATACGCCAGGCACAACTATGGTAATGGTCTTGGCATAGCAATAAAAAATTGCACGTGAAGGGATAACTAGTCCATGCCTAGAATCACATCAAAATCTAACAAATCTAATATCATCAAGTCACCCCAAGTCTCCAAATCACCAACAACAATCATACAGGATCTCACAACCTGATCCACTACTAAAGAATCACCTACTGGGGTCGACAAAGATACAGGAACAGATAATGGCTTCCTAGCCAACCCCAAACAAGGAACATAGTAGGCAAAAACATATGAACACATCGATCCAGGGTCAAACAATGCTAAAGCTGACTGGTGGCATACATAAATCATACTTGTGATCACCGCATCTGAGGCCTCTGCCTCTTGTCTACCAGGGACTGCATAAAATAGACGTCGACCTCAACCTAACCGACTGCCATCCCTACCACCTACACTGCCACATGGGACACTACCTCTACCCTGAATACCACCTCCTCTAGCCGGTGGCTGCACTGCTCTAATAGGATGAGCCGATTGAGTGATTGGCTGAACTATACCCTGCTGAGGAAATATCTGGCATAATGACCGATGATGATGCATTCATAACAAGGCCTTGATGTCCTACCCTTCCAAGATGAACTAGCTACACCGGTGTGGCCACCATGACCTGATGCCCCAAAAGTTATACCCCTCAAAGTCTTACTATTGTAACCCTGATGACTGCTCTGACCCTCCTTAAACTGAGACCCAGCTGAGGCTTGAAATGATGCCTGAAATGGATAGCTCGACTGACCTTGATGCTACTGTGGCTGATACCCTTGGCCCCACTGGCCTGAACCTCTACCACTGTAACGGGAACCATTATAGCTGCCCTGATGTTGTGGCCTCTTATCTCCGGCCCCCGGATCATGACAATGTAAATCCTTTGTAGTACGAATGTGATTTATGATAGCCTAGAACAATCACCCCCTGGCAACTAGTACCTCAGACATCTGTCTGAGCTTTGTCCTCAATCCCCAAACAAATCTATAGACTCTGTTGGGCTCGGTAGGGATAAACATATCCCCAAATAGAACTAACTGGTAAAAGCGAGTTTCATACTCTGATACAGACATAGATCCCTGCATAAGTCTGGTGAACTGCTCCCTACGATGCTCCCAATTGCTCTATGGAAAGAACTTGGCCATAAAGACCTCATAAAACTCTCTCCAAGTCAATTGAGAAAATATACACGATCTAAAAGCTACCTGGGCCCTCCACCATAACTTAGTTGGGCCCTCCAGCTGATTAGTAGTGTAACCAACCCTGTGAGTCTCCAATAACCCCAAATAATGTAGCATCTCCTCACAAGTAGATATTAAATCATGTGGATACTGACCAGGAGTACCAGAGAATCTAGGCGGCGCCAATCTCAGAAACCTACCCAAAGCCTTCTGCTCTGTCGCTGTCATAACTGGAAAAGGAGAAAGAGGTTGTGCAACAGAAAGTACCAAAAGATCCTCAGCACGGAGAGCTACAGTAGGAGGCTGCGCTCCTTAACTCTAAACCCCCAAGGCTGCCCCCTGAGCAAGTGTCTATGCCACATCTGAAGGCTGACCCTCAATCACACCTAATAGCTAAAGAAGCAAACCCCGAATATCTGACGAAGGAGTTGGGGCTGGTGCATATATAGATGCTGGTGATGGCCCTGGTGGTACCTGGGTTATCCTTTGGTCCACGGGCTACTGCTCTGTTACTAACTCAAACTCAAACTCAGCCCTAGAAGCTCTAGCAAGTGTCGTTGCTCGGGCATGTCCCCGATCTCTACCTCTATGACCACATTGTCCCCTAGATGGAGTCGGGTGTGGTGGTGTCAAAGGCTCGCCCTTGCTCTCTACCGAAGATCTCGTATGAGCCATATGCGTAAGAATGAACTAGAACAAGTGAGTTTCCAGGAAACCAATTAGGATAAGACGCACGATATAGAAGCAAGAATAGAGTCATGTTTCATAATATGCCACTGTAGCCTCCCAAAGATTGAGTACGAATGTCTACACCCTGATCCGCAAGACTCTACTAGATATTGGCTCCTATAGCAATGACACCGATGAACCTAGGTTCTGATACCACGCTATCACGACCTGATTTCTCAGGTCATGCTGACACCTACAAATCCCCTGTAGGCGTACCAATTACTGTAGCCCAAAACGGTTTGATAATAGGCTATTATCTAAAAAGCAAGGGGAAGAAGCAATATACAATCGGAAGCAAGAGATAAAGTAAAGAAATGAGCAACTAGAAGATATATATATATATATAGGAAAACTAAAACACCCCATGACCTGGTATCACAGTATAAGAGCCACTACTACATCACTAGAGTATAATAAGGTGCAAAAGAATATATACATCACCAGAGTATAATAAGGTGCAAAAGAATATATACATCAGAATCCAAATAATAAAAGAGCACATAATACAAAAGAGGAGATAAAAGCTAAGCACCAATCGCCGGGAGCTCACCCTCAGTCTCGGATGATCCAAAATCACTCAGCATGAGTATCCATGAGTCAGCGGTGATGGACCACACTAGGATCTGCACCAGGAAAATGCAGAGTGTAGATAGAGCACCAATTTCACAGGAAATGGGTACCCTGTAGGCATTATAGGCCGACTAAGCGCACATAAGATATAAAAGCAATAAATAGCATAAAAAAGGTAGTCACAGAAGCAAATGAATAAGTACACGAAAGCTATGACAAATAGAATACAAAGAGAAAACAATCATACTCGGCTAGCTACTAGAAATATATATCACAGAATACAGGTAAAGGAAAGAAGAACGCACCTTGGGCCCTTGCAACAACAATATATACAGAGAAAGTTTAAGAAATAGGCGGTATACCCGTAACTTCAAGTAAGAAGGAAAGGAAGGGGAAAGCAAATAGCATAATCATGCTTGGAACAATACAACTAATCAATTCATGCTAATAACACAGCTCTCAAGTATGAATAATCGACTAGGAATCCAAATGTAACCATAACAAGAACCAGTACTATGATAGGATAATAATAATAACAATAAATCTACCTACACATACAAGTAAAAACAAACCCTTTTGCATCTCATACTAGTAGAATGTACACTCAACAAACAACAAAAAAGGGTGGAATCATACATAAATGAATAATATGATGCAAAAGTGTAAAAACCAAGCACAATCGTAGTACTGTATGTACCCCCTCTAGTGCCGATAGGCCCAACAGGTAGGATCCATGCAAGGACGCACCCGTATACCTCAACTGCACCATATACCTCTCTTCTGGCACACTTATCACATATCCCCTGGTCCATATCGGCAAGTTCCAAGGAGGTCCTCGACCACAAACTAAATCTCAGAATCTCAAAATATCCAATATAACAGCTCGGAGTGTGTTCGAGTCTAAACTAGTAACCGTGATCTAGAAATGAGTGCCTGAAATGTATTTGGGTCTAAATTAGTAATCAAGTCTCAAAATTCCCCTTAAAGGGTTCCCAAAGTATTCTAGGTCTAAAACAGTAGTAAAATAGGTCTGACGCTCGACTCGACCTAATCTAGTATCATCTCAAATCAATAGTAAAATATGTCTAGCACTACGGCTCAGCCGAGTCTAGTATAATTATAAAAAATTGTGATAAAATCATTATTTAGTCTCTCTTACCCCAAGAAGATCCATGAAAATCAATTCCAAATACTTTTATAACCATTTTTACTGAAATTAGTCACTAAGGGCCATGCAAGGTTTAGAAAACCATTTATAGTAGGCCCCGAGACAAAATAGTAGTATATAATGCTGAAAACCCTTTATATGAATGATAATGGCATGCTTAAACACAATCATTAGCCCAACAACTCATAATCAACCTATCGGCTCTGCACAGGCTCCAATTGCTTTACAACACAGATAACTAGGTCTACAATCATCATACCAATGTCCGAGACTCACGAAATTTCCTAAATAACCCACCACCTATGGTCCAGAGGCATAAACAAAATCACACAGGGCCACAAAGGTAAAACTACCAACTAAGACAAATACTACAACGATAAGAGTGAAATAAGATGGATAGAAATTAAGAGGACAAGGTCTAGGGTGCCAAGCTAATAAAACCCAACTGAAGGATGCTAATTAGTACGATTATAGCCCATATACAAAAAGTCTAAAAAGGGGAAATCATATCCTACCTATCATCCAATGACAAGCTATTGGAATGACGTTGTCCAAGCCCGAACTGCTCCGAGAAGTACCAAAAAGCAATCACACTATCATAACATAATCTACATATTAAAACAATACTAATGGTCCTATATTGCTAAAAGAATAGTGGGGTCAAAATTTGGGTCGCAAGCGGGCATGTGGGCCCCACAACTATGCTACTATAATCCTAACATTTCCATGAGTGCATGCTCCGAAAATGAGCAGAATTAAACTAGCAAGAGGGGCTCAGAACAGCCACCACAACCAAGATTCAAAGAAGGAAATAAAAAGAGAATCAAAGAAGAATTTAACAGAATTCACAAGGAAATTTATCGAATTAGAATCAAGGAAATGATCAGGAATCGAGAATTATCACCCTTCCCAATGAAATTGAAGATAAACTATGTTTTGGGGAGCTTGGAGCTAATAATAATGGAGGATAACTGTTTTGGAGTGAAAAAAATAATGGGAGGCCTATATATATTGCCAGGGGTCCTTCTTCGCAATCACGAAGGGGCTCCATGCAGTTACGAAAACCACGCTGGCTAGACCATCATGATCATGAAGAATAAAGAGGGAAGAACTATATCGCAGTCGCAAGGAGGGACCTCGCAATCATTTAGAGCAAATGGAGTTGGGTCCACAGTCCCTTTATCACTATCGCGTGAAGGGACCCTCGTGGTCGTGATGATAAATAAGGCAGAACATAACGATTGCGATGGCTTCCCTTGCAGTCGCGATTAAGGCTTGAGGCCTGCACCTGCAACACCAACTAACAAAAAATATCAAAGGAAAAAGTCTCCACATGGGCCCACATGACATATCTGGGACCTCGCACATGCAAATAAACTATGCTACTGTACCAGAGATGGCATTCTGGAATCAACAAAATTGACAAAATTTCGGAGGTCGATTTAACAAAAAGTAGGCCCCACCCCCAAAACCAACCTTTAGGCCAACTTTTCCAAAATGGAACTCCAAGGCCTAAAATGAGTCTGAAAGCTTCGAGACCCAAACCAAAGGCCCCTCTAGCCCAAAGTTGATATTTCAGAGCTAACAACACTGAAGAAAATTCCATCCGAGGTCGACTTCTCTGAATGTTGACCAAAGTCAAATTTCCAAGTTTAACTGGCTAAAAGCACAAAAAGCAACATAAAACTAAATCAAAAGCTCCCAGACCCCAACCAAAGGCCCATCTAGACCAAAGTCCATGCTCTGGAGCTAATAGAACTGTCAGAATTTGACACTGAGCACATTTACCAAGAATGTTAATCGAAGTCAATGTTATCCTAAGTTTAAGCTCTAAAATAGGAAAATGGTCATAAAAACCAAATGAACGGTCAGGGCACCAAACCACTGGTCCCAAAAAGCCATAAATGACTTGGGACGGCTATAGGCAAGCTCTAACAGTACCAAAAAATTGAAAATACAGGAATAACCAGAAGGGTCATTACACATGATTTCTAAAAATACACATGCAAGATTAACAGAGAGATAGTCGACAGATTATTATGATACTTGGGAAAATTATCACCCTAGGATCTTTCTCATTTAAATATCCCCTTCACAATTTTTTCATTGGTCGTTCTTTATAACATTCCCTTATAGTCTTCTTTAATCGATAGTTCACAATCGTTTATTAAAAAAATCAAAAGTAGCTTTCACTCGTGAACTTATTACGATTATTGGCACAACTAAGTTTCAGTTCTCTGTGAGATGGAATTTGGACTCTAAGTTTGAATTTTATTTACAATGATCAGTTATCCTTTATTAGAATAGGCATGATAACTCATCTCCCAAAGTCCTTGAAGAAAAATGAAATTTAAAATGGAAACAAAAGTTATCAGTTTATTTCTTGTAAAATGAAACACATGTTTTATAGTATACCACATATATTCCTTTTTAATCTAATGAACCAGAAATCTACAAAAAACGTGTATCCACTAATTTTTTTGTTATTTACTGATTATATATTAACTCAAATGAATGGAGGTATATGATTTGGTTTAACGAACATTGCCTGATATCAATAATGGATATTAAACTAGAAGAATGATAAATTTTATTTTATCTAGTATGGAAAAATGACAAAATATTATAATCTGAAGGTGCCAATGAACAAGGTAAAAATATAAATTTCATCAAACGAGAATGAGAATCAGAATGATATTCAACAGTAAAAATAAAATTAATCTTGCTCATGACAACTTGTTAATGATAAAATTAGTTATATATATGCCTTCTGAAATTGAAAAGGTTGTGCATTTTTGTTTATTTATCCCACCAAAACTTGCCTTTCTTCGTAGGAACTGGTTTCTCTTCTATTTTATTCTTCTCAACTTCAGAATTTAGATCATCTGCAGCTGCTGGCTTGTCTTCAATTTTCTTATCCTCTGTAGCATCCTGTTTTACTTCCTCTACTGTCTTTTCTGCAGGAGCTTCTTCTGGTAATTTCTGTTGATCATTTGTTTTATTCTCATTCTCCATAGATGGTTTTACTACTTCCTCCATAGGAGTTTCTGATTTTTCTTCTTCTATTTTCTTCTCATCAACACAATTTACAGTAGCATCAGTACTTTTTGGATCATCATCAACAAGCTTTTTGACTTCTAGTTCTATCTTGTCCTCCTCAAATGATTTTACTGATGTCTCCTCTTTCTCTTCTGCCGATCCCTTCCCCTCTTCATTCTGTCATATTAATTCACAAATGTTGCACTAATTAAAATTCTACTCTCTCCTTACAATTTCATATAGATGTCCCTATTTTTTACTTTCTAATTAGTTTATTTCAAAATAGACTGATGCCCTTTTTTGTTGTTAATAATGTGTTATAATAGTTATTGAATTATCACAGTCAAAGATACATTTGGTATGTGCCTTAAATTCTATTTAGGGCTAAATATTTCATGTCTTCCACATTTCATATATAATCTTATACTCCACAAATAAAATTTTACCAACCAGACCCGTAAGAAATTTCATTCATGTAATAAATTTTTTAACAGTTCATTTAGGATCATATTTTACTTTCTCTAAATATTTGAAATGCCATGCTCAAATCAGGCTTTGTCTACTTAACTTTTTTACTTTTCAAAAGATATTTGATTAGTCTAAGAAAAATTTTAAAAAATGCTAAAGTATTAAGTTAAAAAAAGTTAAGTGATTCAATTCATAAGAATTTTCCTAACTAAATATGTGAAAAGGTGAATTGTCATCTATAACCAATAAAGGTGAAAAAAGATATTTGGTAGGGCACATCAATTAGTAGATAAATTAGACCGGAAAAAATAATAAATAGAAGCGAAAATAGAAACTTACTAAGCTCTGATTTTGTTTTATATAACGTCTTTCCATTTTAATTGTCCAAGAAATGACTTTTTGTATTGAATTTTTTTTTTTAAACGTCTATTTTAAGCAACATGGAATAGAGAATGTATATGCGCGTGCACATATATATATTTCTGTTCAGCTTATCTGTCAGTTCTTTTATTCTTTTTTAAACTTGTGTCAAGTCCAACATCATCTACGTATAATATGAATAGAGTGAAAGGAACGCAAGAACATAGACACAAAATTAGAAAGAAGAGGAATACATACATATATATATATATAGATAGATAGATAGATATATATTGCGCATTGAAATATGAACACATACATTAAGTAAGTTACTGAGAGATGGGCTTTTTTCGGCATCATCATCATAGGCAATGACATGCTCCTCCTTGTTCACCACTTCATTGACCACAACCCCAACATCCTTGGCATCCACATTTTCTGGTGGTACTTCAGGGGCTTCACCATCAAACACATTAGGCTTGCTTGCACAGGCTCCCATTCTCTCTCTCTCTTAAGATATTTCTTTTTTCTTTGATTAGAGAGAGAAATGAACCCCGAGAAGAGAGAGAAAAGAGGAGAGAGAAAAGAATGATCAAACAAAGACAGTGAGAAAAGGTGAAAATGAAATGTTTAGGAATAAAGGGGATTTATAGGGTGGGAAAGGCAATGCATGCATTCGTTGTTCTACGATGCAGAGCGAATTTCTCTTGACCTTTATTTTTCTTTTTTGATCTGGGCTTGTTTTTAGTTTTAATATTATTTTATATCAAAAAGTCATCTATCGTGTCATAAATGGGAATTAAGGATCAAGAGTACAAGTGATGATCTCGTGCTAACCATAAACATTTAACAAAATTAATAAAATGATAATGAGAAAAATGAGATCCACTATTGTATCATATCATTTGCAAGGACTTAACATTATATTGATGATCAAGAAAGACATTATTCCTTGGTATATTCAGTTACATTGCATTATTTGATTAGTTTGGCACCTCATAACAGCCTTTATATGTATCTAGTGGATGTAGTGACAACATACTTTTATAGATTAACTAATCCAAATTGAGTTGACCTAAAATTGATTTTGATGATTAACAAATAGTAGATTATGAACCAAGTCCCTTGAAGATTAATTTGTCCTGATGACATGTCAGGAAGATATCGAAGAACCGGATCCTTTTATGTGATCATAGATCAGGAGCTGCAAATACATTTTGAATACAAGTAGAAATCTTCAGCAATATTATTTTATGAAAGGTTTGACTTTGTGGGCTATGAGGATTGTATTGCCGGAAGAATTTGTGCTCAACATGAATTCAATTAATAGGAACACTTTCTTAAAAGAAATGATATATGAAGTATGATTTATTTAAGACAACTAAGTCCTATTAATATTATTTTCTTTAATCGGTTTCTTCTATCTTTTGGAGAAATTATTGACGGTGTATTTTTGCCCCAAATTCACACATAGATAGCCTATTGATGTTGTTTCAATTATACTATTTTCTTGCAATTTTTGTGAATAACTCACGACAAATAACACTCACTATAGGAAGGTGCTTTCAACGATTTAAGCTACACAATTGAAGAACTTAATTTGAAGATTGTTAAGTTCTTTAGTGGTTAAGTCTTGATTTATTGTTCTTAAGTCGTAACCTATTTCGCTTTTGTGAAGCATTTTCATAGGTAAATAATTTTGGAGAATTTATTTTATTTTTTAAGATAGAGTTTATAGTATTGAAAGGTCACTTATAATTGTGTTGACTGTAAGGGTTAAGGTACTAGTGTTGACAATCAATTTTAGCTCACCGTACATAATATTAACGTCTCAAAGGCCCCTAATTGTTTAAAGCACAAAAAAAATATTTTTTGCACATTTTTGCACATTTTTGTATTATTGACAATTTATTGATAACTTTTTTAGAAGTTTTATCAATTTTTTTAGAATCATTATTTTTTGCACAGGAATGGTGTAATACTATAATATTTGTGTAGTTAATAATTATTTTTTAATTTTTTTTATGTATAGAAAATATAATTTTATACATTTTATATTTTTAATTACATATTAATAATTAATTTTTTGTCATTATATATACATTAGTTATATTTTAGTACGGTCTATCAGGGCAAGGAAAGCCAAAGAAATTAATCTTAAACACGGAGAAAGAATTCAGTCAAGTTAAAATCTTGTCACCTTTTTTAAAGATGACCTTTGAAGTGACCAATTGAGTGCTTTATCTTTTGGTTAAATAAACCTTTGTCTAGTGGTTAAAAAAGTTAACAACCCTTAGAGTAATAATCATGGGACAAGGGGTGAGATAATTTTTTTTGATTAAAGAGAGGTCAGTTTTTTAATAAATATGGGGGAGCGGTTAAGAAAAAATTTCAGATTTGATTGAGGGTTATTTATTTTTCCTTCTTTCTCTTCCCCATTTTCTTCTAAAAAAGAGCTAAAAAGCTCTCACTCTCTTTGTCCTTTCACTACCAGAGCTCTTACCGCATGGTTCCAGTGACCACTGGCCACAAATGACGTCGACCATCACATATTTCCCACATCATCTCTCTTAGATCTAACGCTAACACCATTGTTACCCCTTCCAAGCTGCAAAAATACTATGAGCAGCCATTTTTTTCGGTGAGCTCTATCACCCTATGGAATGGCTAAGATTATTCGGTAGTTGCTTTGGTGTTATCACTGTTGAGGAAATATTATTGTGTAAATGATAAAATTGGTCTTTTTCAGATGGACGAATAATATGACGACACGTAGAATAGGTATTCATTTATGAAGGGGCAATCAAGGAATGTTGAAAGGAACCCTCTGAGCACAAAATTTAGGAATAAGGTTTAACTCATAAGGGTCTCGGTATAATTACCACCCAAATTCGTGCCTCACTTATTTATCCTATGTAGCTCTAGAAAGGAAGGGTTTAGACACGAAGACAATAACCAACATTAGAGATAAGATAAGCCAGCCAACCCGAAAATCACGTGAGAGGCCGAGATTCTCGCCTACCAGTAGACAACTGAAGAGTTAGTAGTCAAGTGGGAGACTATGTGGGAGAAAAATTCTATGAAATTAGTAACTAGCTTGTTCTCCATAGATAACCCATTAGGCATCAATGTTAAGGCCCCCAGATATTCAATGCACACACTTGTTTCTGGTGGGTGCCATATGTCATCTTTCTACCCTATATGTTAGTGAATGAAGGCCCATAAAGTGTCACGATCCAAAATTGGACCATAATGGTGCCTACTAAGACCCCCCGGTAGGCAAACTAAAACTCCAGAATACAGTTCTATAAATGAAGCTAAAACAGAATAAGCGGAACTAAGAATATAGTAAGAAAAGGGCCACCAACATAGATACATACATAACGATATAAAATATATAAACGGACCCTGAAGAGACCAAGAACGAAGAAAGATATATATAGGAACCAAACCCCGGACTGATGTCATTGGCACAAGAGAGTGTAACGTACTAGAATAAAGCTATACAAGATACTACTGTCTATGAAAAATACAAAATAAAGACAGTAAGAGTAGAGGGAAAGCAGTAAATATCTTGACACCATAAGCTCACCAAGATTAGAATAGCAGCAAGCCTCGAATGAGAAGGAGATCAGTGTGGGTGAATCATACTAGGTACTACATCAGAAAAAAAATGCCAAAATATAGTATGAGTAAAAAACAAGGGGTACACAACATACTAGCCCGTGGCAATGCCTTCAACACAATCGTGCCAGGGCCATCGCAATCGTGCCTGAGCGTCTGCAGCCGGCCAGTGCGATAGCGTCCTTCAGGAGCGATGGCACTTTGGCGCCTGACCCTGCTTCAGCATGATGGCGCTGACCAGCGACCAGCAGTTACTTAAGGCTTCTTCTTCATTTTTCCAACCTTATTTCTCGAAACTTTCTCACTCTAAATAACGTAATACTCTCCTAAATTACTCCTATATCAGTTCTAAACCTTGGGGAATCGTTTGTTCGTAGATTATCCACTGTTCCTTGTCTCTTGGTAAGCTTCTTCCTCACTTGAATTCTCTTATTCTTTATCTAATTTCCTCCATTGTTTCTCACACTCGAGCTTGGAAATTTTGGTAATGGCTGCCTTGTAGCTGGTGCAAGTTTGTGGGTGTGGTGAATTATCCATCTTGGCCTGAAATTCTGTATTTTTTGTTAGTATCTCTCGCCTAATTTCCATTTTTAGTTCTTTAAATTCTACACTCAAACCCTAACTTGAGCGGGCTGTTTTGGCGCCTTCCTCTCGGAAAATTATGCTCAATTTTGGAGCATGCCTTCTTGGCATCGTTGGGGTCATCGTGCTTCTTTTCATTTTTGGTTTTGGGTTGTGGGCTCAGCAGGCCCATTTTTTACCCAAATTTTGACCCGGCTACAATTATAGCAGTATGAGTATCGTTAGACTCATTCTAACTTATTATCTATGTTTATGATAGTTTGATTGTCATTCGGGATCTCTCGGAGCGATTCGGGCTTGGAAGTTGTTTTTGGGGCAGCATGTCTTCGAACAATAGGTAGGTTACGCTCTAAACTCCTACACTTAGCATATATCGGATAAAATTGTACTAGCTAGCAACCTTGGGTTGGGTTATTAGGTTGGTACCACAGACCTTGATCGTTTTTCCATGATTCATCCCATTTCTTTCCTCCGTTGTGTGTAGTACTCTTGGTATTTGATATTATCACCCTTGTGGTCCTGTGAGGCCTTGTTGACTCTGAAACATAGATGGTGAGGTTATTGGGAATGTCCACGAGTCCCGGACATAAAAATATCCTTCTTGGCTGGTTATGCTTCCTGAGTAGCTTCGGTGCCTGTGCAGGGACGTTAGGTTGATTGGGAGCTTCTGGGCGTCTATTTGTGTTGATAATTCATTTCCATGCATATAAAGAGGGTTTATTTATGTTTTACTATGGTTTTGGCTTCAGGCCTACTGGAATTGTTTTCTAAACTTTGCATGGCCCCAAGATGATAACGATCTCAATCGAGTGACTAAAATAGATATCGAAAACACGGAATTCAATAAAATAAAATAAAGATAGTGGAGAAATTAAGATGAGAATTAGAAGAAATTGAGATGAGAATAGAAGAAAGAAAGGCTAACCAAGGGAGAAGAGAACTCAATCAAATGCATGAGAAACCAAATTGAATCCACAAGATGATAACTCGATGATCAATTAAGCCAAAAAGATAACACAAGCAATTCGGGAATCCACCCTAATTTCTCATTCTAAACTAATAATTGGAATTGAACCCAATCAATATCCTAACCTAAAATATCAAGTCTATTCAAGATAATTCAATCATCAAAATCTCAATACTTTTTCTAGCTTGAATCTCTCCTAATCTTCAAGACCCATTTTCAAGTTTTCAAACCTTCAAGCTCCTTTAATGGTAGAATCTTCTCTACAACTCAAAATCACTTGAAATCTTGGATTTAGACTCAAAAAACACTAGAGAATACAAATCTAGTTTAAAAAAAAATAACCAATCAAACACAAAAAAAATTCAGATTTTTTTTTGGACGAATTTTTCTCAATTATTTTTTTAATTTATGAACCTAAGACCTAAGAATTGATGGAACAACTCTTAAAACCTAAGCTCTAATACCAAGATGATAATGGAAAAACAACAAACAAGAAAGAAAGAAGGAAAAGATATGAGGATTAACAACTAGAAATTGAAATTATGGGCAACAAGGGACTTGATACCCTCACCTCACAATTGATTTCAATAACTAAGAAATTAACCCTACTCAATCAACCAAGGAAACCAAATGAATTCCACAAATGGGTGATCCTTTGATTAATTAAGCAAAAGAAGTTAACTAACAATTAGGAGAGTTCACCCTAATCACTCACCAATTCCTTAATGAAATTAAACTAATCACTAAGATATCAACTACAAATTTAGAGTATCAATATTCAACATCCAAAACTAGTTTTCAAAAATGAAGAAAAACTACTACTTACCCTAAAAAAATAATAAGACATTGACTTTTTACAATATTGCCCTTAATGAGGCAAGGGCCTTGTTTGGTTGTCTTCTTTGTGGATTCTTGAATTTAAAGCCTAGCCACTTGCACAAATGGCCTATTTTCTTCATCCACATCACTCCCACGGACTCATAAGCTTTCCTTTGCACGAACATCATATGTGTCATCTATACCATCCATGCTCGTGTCAACCATGCTATCCATGCTAGTATCATCCTCCCCTTCTTGAAAATGATTCGTCCACAGATCCAAACCTTAAAGACACATGAGAAGGACAAAAACCAAAACATCCTCAAAGCATGAGGGTTAGTACAAGGGTTAGCAACAATATCACCATGCCAAGGAGGCACAAATTTGAGATATAACCAAATATCCTTTTCTTCCAATAAAAGCAACTCATCATACAAGGTGCAAAGGTCTTGGTTATGATAAACATCAAGAGATAAGGCAAACACAAAGGTCTTTGTGGCATCAAGAATTCCAAAAGATGGTATCATATCTAACTTTGGAGCCATAAGACACAATTGTTTCATTGGCTCGCAAGTAGGCCACACCAAAAGTGGTGCAATCACCCACAAGGGTTCATTCGGGTCAAAAAAGTAAAAGACCCACATATCTTTACCTCCATACAAAATAAATCTCACACCACTACGGGTATCATCATAAGCAAAAAGGTAGTAGAGAAAGGTGTTAAGCTCACTATTCTCATCTAGGGCATGCCAAAAGATAAGGACACCGACATATAAGGATAGATATTTTAAGCACAAAACAATCCTCTCTATAATACAACTTTCCAAAGGAATAAAGTGCACCAAAAAAGCCATGCTACTAGAATAGTCGAGGGATTTATTAGGAGTCAAATCACTCCATGCCAAATAATACTCCTAAGGAGTTGGGGTCCCTCCTATCATAGAACCAAATATGCTTCCAAGAGTTCCATTTGAAACTTCAACTTGTCCAACCCTATGAAGGTGACAAGGAGCTTTCAATATACATGGACTCTCCCAAAAATAAATAAGCAACTTAGCATCCGCTCGAGGGTTCTCAATTGCAAATACACACTTTAAGGAAAGAATGTTAACAAGATGGCATTCACAATTTGGTACATAAGAGGACGAGATTAAGCATTTCAAGTACACTTCATTATTATTCCTCAAACAAACTCCCATAAAGAATGGATAAACAAATGCTATCATGCTTTTAAGAATCCATCCTAACACCTCAACTTGTCTAACCACATAAGTGTGACAAGGAGTAGAATACATAAATCGGGCATCACGAATGCACCATGGATTCTTTCCCAAATAATAACTATGGTTGGCATTCAAAACATGAAACTCACATAACTTAAGCATATCCAAAACCAACCATGAATACATTGGAGCTATATCATCACTCTCATGGTAGGGTATGAGGTCATACAATTTCCAAAACCTACCTATCATATGAAAAATGTCATCATGACTCCAATTATTGCTTGGAATAAGAAGGGAAGGGTACATACCTCGAAGATGGGCCTTCGAGTGTGCATTCTTGTGCACCACACTTGGTTTCCAAAAGCTTTCCCTACAATGCATCATTTTGGACCCATATACTAGGTCCTTGTGTTTCTTCTTAAGAGTTGACTTTCTAGGTAGCTCCATTATTAGGCCTTCAACCCTTTGTTCATGAGGGGCTTTGTTAGGATCCTCCTTTATAAATATTTGTCCATGAACCTGAAAAAGATAAGGGATGGTACTAGGCAAAATGCTAGCACCATGGTTAGTAGGTAACAGGGGATTGGTATTGGCAAGTCCCACAATTAAGTGCTCCTTGTGCACCTCTTTTAAGTCACTTCTTGGCTCATCAATCTCATACAACATTCCTTCTTGAGCCATTATCTTGTAGTCCTCACTCACTTGATAGGGTGTTAAAGGTACAAGAATGTGCCTTCGTCCTCCAAATACAAATGAGTATTTGTTGGACTCCACTTGATATCGAACATCCCTACAGTTTAGCCAAGGTCTACCAAACAATATATGACAAGATTGAATGGGAAAAACATCACATAACACCTCATTTCGATATTTGCCAATGCTAAAATTCACAACCACTTGCTTGGTTACCTCTACTTCATAATTCTCAATGAGCCATTGAAGTGTGTATGGCTTGGGGTGTCTTTGTGTAGGAAGCTTCATTCTATCAACCATAGTGCAACTCACCATATTTGTACTACTCCTACCATCAATGACCAAGGAACATACCCAATCCATCATCTTGAACCTTGCATGAAATAGGTTCACACTTTGATCAAGTTCCTTTTTAGAAAGATGCCCCATGATTCTCTTTAGATCACAAGAAGAGTTCAAATCCTTCTCCAATTGCTCATCAACAACATTTGAGGTTACTTCATCATGCCTAACATTAGGCTTATCACAACCATTCCCAACCTCATACTCTATCACATTTTTAGCACAAGGTCCATCACACAAGATAACATTTGACCTCTTTTGTGGACAATTTCTAGCAATATGTCCTTCACCTTGACACTTATAACATTGAATGATAGAAGGAGAAGAAGATTGAGGTATATCATTATTACCTCCATAGTCTTGGTCTTCCCCTTTTGTGTTGTAGTTAGCTTGAATAGCTTGACTACCATCTTGGAACATTGGAAGACTCGCCATGTTGTCACCCATCCCATGATTTGGAACACCTTGACCACCATATCGATGACTTCGGTCTTCACACCTTCCTCCTTCATTCCTATACCTATCTCCACTATCCCATTTTCATTGACATCTCATGCCTTGGTTTATACCAAAGCCTTCGGGTCCTTCCCACCATTCATTCGGTCTAACCTCTTCACATATTTCATCATAAAGAGGGTTTTGATAATAGATATCTTGGTAGGGTACTTGTGGGTAGTGTTGTTGGGTTGGAACATAAGGTACATGCAAGGATGCATGTGATATATTTTATGGAGGTGCTTGGCTTCTATCTTGGTTTTCCACAAAAGGACTCCTTTTTGGTGGGTGATATGGTTGTGTATTTGGATGTGGGGTGACTTGCCTATCATAGCTTGGGTTCATTCAGAATGTAGTTTGAGCGTAGGTTTGGTTCTAATTTGGTTGGGGGTAGTATAGGTTGGATTCTTGACCCAAGCTCCTTCTTGTTTCTTCACTTTGACTTGTCATAAGGAACCTCCTTTCAGTCATACTATCCATCCTTTTCACCCTTTCCTCCATACCTCCAAACCTCCCATTTGTTTCAACCACCCTTTCATTCATATTGGTCACCCTCCTTGACATATTGAAATTCATCCCCATGTTGTTCACCAAGCTCCTTCCTCCATGATTATAAGGAAAATGATTCGACATTGTACCTACAAAAACTCAACAAACAATATTAGTACAAAAAAGCGTCACATCACTCGTATGTAAACTCTCAACTCATCTTCTATGGCGTCGTCTCAAAATTGGTAGTGAACTAGCTCCACTCAATCAACTCAAGGTCACCTATACTTTGTGGAGGAGTGGATTCTTATGACTCTTGAAAGAAGGATGACTTGAAAGACTCTAAACGGACTTGAATCAAGAAATTAATCAATGAAACAAGACAACAAAAGAAAGAGAAAGAAGCACGAAAGAATTCAGACTAAAGAACTAAGTAACAAAAAGTAGGAGAAACTACTTGTTGTTGCTTAATTTGAAGAATCAAAGAGATGATTTGATGTTTTAAAACTAGTTAACAAGTAATTAAAGATGTTAGATAGTTGAGAAATCGAAGAATAATGAGTGTAGAAGAAGAAGTTTGAAGTTTAGACACTAGGAAAAAATTTGGGGTCTTAAAGTTCCAGCACTTAGAAAATATTTTGAGTCCCAAAATTTGAAGCATTCTGTCCAAGTTTGCAAGTGTGCATTTCAGCCCCCAAAATATTTTCTAAGGGGCAAATTTGCATGGCCCCGGGGGGCCATTTTTGATGGAAATGAATCGGGAATGGTTTTGACTTAATTTGTGAATCTTCTTGGGTAAAAGAAGGTTAAATTATGATTTATATCACCAATTTTACTACTATAGCTAGACTCGACCGTGTCGAGGTTTTACTTGAGTTTTCTTACTGATTTGAGGTGACTATAGCCTCGAGTGGACCGAGCATTTAAGTTGATTTTCTACTATTTTAGACCCGGCTACGCCCCGGGCACCCTTGGAGGGGTTTTTGAGATGTCATCTACTACTTTAGTCCTGGACAGGGTCTGGGCATGCATATTCGAGATTTTCCCAATGGCTTAAACCCAGACTTCTTTTCGAAGGACACATTTTCGATACTGAGTTTTTGAATGGGGTCCGGGACCTCCATGGAACTTGCCGCCCAGGGCCTGAGGCTTTGGGATGCGTGTGCCAGGGGGAGGGTATACAAAAGAGTAGAGGTATACGTGCAGTGTCCTTCCATGGAACCTACCTTCTCGGCCTAATCAACACCGGAGGAGGTACATACAGAGTTTTTATTCCACCCTGAGGTTATCATTGATTATATCATTCATTGCTTAAGATTCCACCCTTGTTTTCTATTTGTTGAGTGTACGCTTTGATTGTATGGGCCGCCGGAGGGTTTGTTTTCACTTGCTTGTGTTCCCTGGATGTATGGGAGGCCGAGGGACTATAGGTAGACTCTTGTTACTTTATTATTGTTATAAGTATGAGATTGGTTACTTCAAGGTTGTTAGTTATGGATTGAGATTGTCATGATTATCTTGGTTATTGATTTCTATTTTCCGAGCATGTCTACCTTTATTCCTCTCTCCCATTCTTTATACTTGAGGTTACTGGTATACAATCCATTTCTAATACTCATTACATATATACTATTATTGAAAGGATCCCAGGTGCACCATTTCTTACTTTCACCTGTGCCTGTTGTGTATATATTCTAATTGCTAGCCTTGTATGCTGTTCTTGTTGTCTTCCCTCTGGGCTAGTTCCTGTGTACTTTTCATTGATTTCTGTGACTGCTTGCTTCTATTCTGTTTGATACTGTGCTCTTATCTTACATGTGCCCAGTCGGCCTATGATACCTACTGGGTACCTTATGCTCCGCATTTGGTGCTCACCCTACACACTGCATCTTCTGGTGGAGATCCTAGTGTGAGCCATCACCGCTAGCTCATGGGAGACTCGTGCTTGGAGTTTTGTGACATCTAGACTGAGGGTGAGCTCTTGGCGATCGGAGCTTGACTCTAGTTTATCTTTTTGTATATTTTGTACTCTTATAGCTTAGGAGACATGATGTATATATATTACTTTTGGATCCTTTGTACTACTTATGTAGATCGGGCTCTTATACGCTATGATACCAGGTTTTGGGGTTGGTTTAGCTTCCGTTTTGTATTTATATTACTTCTCTTATCCAGTTTATTCAACTTGTTCCCTTGCTTTCGCTTATTTATTTGTTCTTCCGATTAAATGGTTAGAAGGTAGACCATTACTTACCATTTCGGGCAACGACGATTGGTTCGTCTACTGGGGGGGTTGTAGGTGTCATCATAACTGATAAATCGGGTCGTGACACGGGGCCATGCAAGGTTTAGAAAACTAGATCCAGTAGGGCCGAAGCCAAAACCGTAGTAAAATTTGGGTAAAACCTCGCTATATGCATTGAAATGATATGATCAGAAACAAATAGCCGCCCATAAACTCACAACAACCTATCGGCCCTGCACAGGCTCCAAAGCTACTAAGCAAGCATGACCAGCCTAGAAGGATATTTCTATGTCTGGGACTCGCGAACATTCGCAATAATCCCACCATATATATTCCAGAGTCTACTAGGCCTCACAGGACCACAAGGGTGATAATATCCAATAACAAGAGTACTACACACAACGGAGGAAAGAAATGGTCGAATCATGGAAAAGAGGTCAAGGTCTGTTGTAACAACCTGGTAACCCACCCAAGGATGCCAGCTGGTACAATTTTATCTTATCTATGCTAAGTCTAGGAGTTAGACCGTAACCTATCTGTCGTCCAATGACAAGTTGTAGGATTGACGATATCCGGGGCTGAGCTGCTCCAAAAAGCTCCGAACGAGGGTCAAACTATCAACAACGCGAAAAACACATTAAAACGAGTCTAACGATACCTATATTGCTACAATTGTAGCCGGGTCGAAATTCGGGTCAAAAATGGGCCCACAAGGCCCATAACCCGAAACCAAAAATGAAAAGAAGCACGATGACCCCAACGATGCCAAGAAGGCATGCTCCAAAATTGAGAACAATTGGCCAAGAGGAAGGCGCCAAAACATCCCGCTCAAGTTGGGGTTTGAAGGTAGAATTTTAAGAACTAAAAAAGGAAATTAGGCGAGAATTACTTACCAAAAAGATGGAATTTCAGCCCAAGATGGATAATTCACCACACCCACGAGCATGAACCAGCCTCAAGGCAGCCACTACAACAATTTCCAAGCTTGGGATTAGCATCAATTGTGGATTTTAAGGAAGGAACAAGAGAATTCAAGGAGGAAGAAGGCTTATTAAAAGACGAAGAACTACAGAAAATTAACGAACAAACGATTCCACAAGGGTTAGGATTGATATAGGAGTAATTTAGGAGAGTATTAGGCTGTTTAGAGTGAGAAAGTTGAGAGAAATAAGGTTGGAAAAATGAAGAAGAAGCCTTAAATAGCTGCTGGTTGCTTGTCAGCGCCATTGGCGCTAAACTAGCGCCATCGTGCTCAAGCGGGGCCAGGCGCTTAGATGTCATTGCGCCTGAAGGGCGCTATCGCGCTGGCCGGCTGCAGGCGCTGAGGCGCGATTGCGCTGGGGCCGACGAGATTGCGCTGAAGGCTTGGCCACAGGCTAGCGCGATCGCACTGCCTGGGCATCGTTGGCGTTGAAGGCCTGCAACCTGCAATAAAACCAGATGCAATAAAATTCCCCACGGGGTGTTTCGGGCACAATTGGACACTGATATTGAAAAACCAATAATGCTAACATAGTGGAAATGATGTTATAGACTCAACGGAATTGACAAAACTTCCATACGCGGTCATTTCAGAGAAATATTGCCCCAAGTCAACACTAGCTAAACGGAACTCAAAGGCTCGAAATGAGCTCGGCTCACCCGAAACCCGAACCAATTGCCTTCCTAACCCAAACTGAACATTCCGGAGTTGATGGAATCGTCGTATTTTAAATCTTACACTCTGATCATTGAAAGGCACCCAAAGTTACACTTTCAACTTCAAATGGCCTAAAAACATAGGAAATGACACAAAACCAACATCAGAAGTTCTCAGGCCTCAACAAAAGGTCCAACTAGACCAAACTCATCGCTCCAGAGCTAACAGAACTGTAAGAATTCAATTCCGATCCTGTTAGCTAAGAATGTTGACTAAAGTCAACGATATTCTAAGTTAAAGCTCTTAAATAGGAAAAAGGGCAAAAAAAAACCAAACGAACAACCAGGGCAACGAACTAGCGATCCCAGCAAGCCATAAATGACTTGGGGCCGATACAGGAAAGCTCTAACAGTGCAAAGAATGCATAAATATGAAGATGATCAGAAGGGTCATCACAACATCCACTACTAAAAAGACTTTTGTCCTTGAAAGTCAAGAAGAAGGGAGTACATGAAAGCTCGAACAACTGTGGATACTGAGCACGCAACTCACTCTCGGTCTCTCAAGTAGACTCCTTGACCGGATGGTACCTCCACTGAACTTTCACAATTGGAATCTCTTTATATATCAATCTCCTGATATCTCTGGCCAGAATAGCTATCGGTTCCTCAACAAATGACAAGCTCTCATCCAACTGAACCGAATCCCAATGTAACATGTGAGACTTATCTGGCACATACCAGTGCAACATCAAGACATGAAAAACTGGGTGAACAGCTGGAAACATCGAAGGAAAAGCTAACATGTAGGCAATACTACCAACCCCCTATAGAATCTCAAATGGCCCAATAAACCTGGGGCTAAGCTTGCCCCGCCGACCAAACCTCATCACGCCCTTCACGAGCGATACTCAAAGAAAAACCAAATCACCAACACTGAACTCTAAGGCACGAAGTCTATGATCAGCGTAGCTCTTCTGCCTACTCTGGGCCGCTATAAGCCTATCCTGAATCAAACTAACTCGGTCCAAGGAATCTCTAAACAAATATGTACCCTGCGGTCTAGACTCTAACCTGTTAAACCAACCAATCGGTGATCTGCAATGCCTACTATACAAGGCCTCGAGAGGTGCCATTCCAATGCTCGAATGAAAGTTATTATTATATGCAAACTCGGCCAATGACACAAACTGATCCCATGAACCTCCAAAGTCAAGAACACAAGCCCGAAGCATGTCCTCCATGACCTGAATAGTCCTCTTGGACTGGCCATCTGTCTGAAGGTGGAAAATAGTACTAAGCTAAACCTCTGTACCCAAATCCCTCTGTATAGCTCTCCAGAACTGAGATGTGAACTGAGTGCCTCAGTATGAAATGATAGAAGTTGGGATCCTATGCAACCGAACAATCTCAAGAATGTATATCTGAGCTAGCCTCTCGGCCCGATAAGAAGTTTGAACTGGCAAGAAGTGTGCTGACTTAGTTAGCATATCAACGATCACCCAAATAGAATCAAACCCACAAGAAGTATAAGGTAAACCAACAACGAAGTCTATAGTAATACCTTCCCACTTCTACTCAGGAATGGGAAGTCGTTGCATCAAACCACCCGGTCTCATGTGCTCAAACTTAACCTGCCGAAAGTTCAAGCACTAAGATACAAACTCTGCCCTATCCCACTTTATACCACTCCACCAGTAGAGCTGCCTCAAATCTCTATACATTTTTGCGGCTCCCGGATGAATGGAATACCTGCAATAATGGGCCTCGCGAAGTATCAACTGAATCAAGTCACCAACCATCAGAACACAAAGTCGACCATCGAATCTCAGAATACCATCAGAACCCAAAGTAGCCCGGCTGGCCTCACCCCAACCTACCTGATCATGTAGGCCACACAAACCCTGATCCTTAAACTGTCGGCTCTGAATCTGATCAACTAGAGTGAAACGAACCTCAACACTAGCAAGTACTCTACTGGGATCCGACAAGGAAAGCCTAACCAAACGGTTAGCTAAGGACTAGATGTCCAAGGCCAACGGTCACTCAGAAATTGAAAGGGAATCTAGGCTGCCCATACTCACCGCCTTCTGACTCAAGGCATTCGCTACCATATTTGCCTTGCCCGGATGGTATAGAATAGTGAAATCGTAGTCCTTCAGTAGCTCAATCCATCTCCTCTGCCTCGAGTTCAGCTCCCACTGACTCATAATGTACTTAAGACTAAGGTGGTCGGTGAATATCTCACATTGAACTCTATATAGATAGTGCCTACAAATCTTGAGTGTGAAAACTACCACCACTAACTTCAAGTCGTGAGTGGGGTAGTTGCGCTCGTGAACCTTCAGCTGCCTCGATGCATATGCGATCACTCGACCGTGCTCCATCCATACACAACCAATACCGACCCCTGAAGCATCACAATACACGGAGAAACTCTGACCCTAAACCGGTAAAGTCAAAATTGGAGCTAAAGTCAATAAGGCCTTAAGTCGTTAGAAGCTATCCTCACACTGATCGAACAACTGAAATGGAACATCCTTCCTAGTCAGCATAGTCAAAGGTGCTGCTATGGAAGAAAATCCTTCAATGAACCATCTGTAGTACCCAGCTAACCCAACAAAGCTACGAACCTCGGTAGGAGTAGTAGGTCAAGGCCAATCACAAACCGCATAAATCTTAACTGGATCAACTCTAATCTTATCCTTAGACACCACGTGTCCTAGGAATGCAACTGACTCAAGCCAAAACTCAAACTTTGAGAACTTGGCATAAAGTCGATGATCTCTCAAAGTCTGAAGTACAGTCCTCAAGTGCTGCTCATGCTCATCTCTGCTCCGAGAGTATACCAAAATGTCATCTATGAAGACTATCACAAACATATCCAAGTACGGGCTACTCACCCTATGCATCAAGTCCATAATGGCTGCCGGGGCATTAGTCAACCCAAAATACATCACCAAGAACTCATAGTGGCCATAACATCTCCTGAATACTATCTTAGGGATGTACTCCACCCTAATCCTCAATTGATGGTAGCCGGACCTCAAATCAATCTTTGAAAACATATCGAAACCCTGAAGCTGATCAAATAAGTCATCAATCCTGGGCATCAGATACTTATTCTTCACAGTCACCTTATTCAACTGCCGATAGTCAATACATATCCGCATCGACCCATCCTTCTTATTCATGAAAAGAACATGAGCACCCCAAGGAGACACACTCGGTCTAATGAACCCCTTAGTTAACAAGTCCTGGAGCTTCTCCTTAAGCTCTCTCAACTCAGCCGGAGCCATACGGTAGGGAGGGATAGAAATGGGCCTGGTGCCTGGCTCTAATTCAATGGAAAAATCAACATCTCTCTCAGGTGGAAGACCTGGCAGGATGGTTGGAAACACATCTAGGAAGTCTCTAACCACAAGAATGGACTTAGGAGATATAGGGTCTGCACCAACATCTCAGAAATATGCTAGATACGCTAAACATCCACAGGAAATCAACTTTCTAGCTCGAAGACAAGAGATGATCCTAGACGGTGCATGGCTAACAAAACCCTACCACACAATCGGGGTTACACCGGGTACTGCTATGGTAATGATCTTGGCATAACAATCCAAAATTGCACGGTGAAGGGATAACCATTCCATGCCCAGTATCACATCAAAGTCTAACATATCAAATATCATCAAATCAGAGCAAGTCTCCAAATCACCAAGAGATATCACACAAGATCTCACAATCCGATCCACTACTAAAGAATCCCCTACTGGGGTCGAAACAGAAACAACAATAGATAATGGCTCACTAGCCAACCCCAAACAAGGCAGAAAGTAGGCAGATATATATGAACAAGTTGATCCAGGATCAAACAAGGCATAAGTTAGATGACGACATACATAAATTGTACCTGTAATCATAGCATCCGAGGCCTCCGCCTCCAGCCTCCCAAGGACCGCATAGAACTTACAACGACCTCTACCTACCCGACCACCATCCTTACCACCTGCTCTGCCATGCGCGGCACCACCCCTAGCCTGACCACCACGCCCACTTTCCGAAGGGTAAAATGCTTGTAAAGGCTTGGTTGGCTGAACTGTACCCTGTTGGGGGCAATCTCTAGTAAAGTGACCAACCACACCACAAGTAAAACAATCCCCTGACGACCTACCCAGTCGGGATAAACCAGTAGAACCCGAATGGCCACCACGGCCTGATGCCCCAGAATCTGTACCTCTCGACCGCTGACCACTGTGACCTCACTGACTGCCCTGACCCTGCTCAAACTGAGAACCAGAAGCCTGAAGTAAAGCCTGAACCAGTAGACTAGACTGACCCTGGTGCTACTGTGGCTGATAACCTCAGCCCCACTATCTTGAACCTCTACCACCATGCCTAGAACCACTGTAGCCACTCTGATGTCGAGGCCTATTATCTCTTGCCTCAGTGTCATGATGACGCAAATCCTCAACTGTATGGGCATAGTACGCAATGGCCTGGAATGACCGACCGCTAGCAACCAATATCTCTGAAGGCTCTCTAAACTCCCTCCATAACCCCCAAACAAATCTACGAACCCTGTCAGCCTCAATAGGCATAATCATGGCCCCAAATGGAGCAAGTTGATGGAAACGTGTCTTGTACTCTGAGACAGCCATAGAATCTTGAGAAAGTCTAGTGAACTCCTCCCTCCGACGTTCTCTATCACTCTGTGGCAAGAACTTTGCCATAAAGGCCTCATAAAACTCGGACCAAGTCAAGGGAGGTGATGTAGAGGGTTTGCAAAGCAACCTGGACCCTCCACAATAATTTTGATGGACCCTCCATCTTATATGAAGTATAGCCAACCCCGTGAGTCTCTAATATCCCCAAATGATGCAATATTTCCTCACAGGTGGTAATGAAATCATAAGGGTCCTGACCCGATGTACCAACGAATTTTGGTGGTGCCAGTCTCAAAAACCTACCCAAGGCCTTCTGCTCCGTCTCTGTCATAGTAGGGAGAGAAGCAAAATGTCGGGCGACCGATGGGGCTAGAACAACCTCAGCACAGGGAGCCACAGTAATAGGCTGCGCAACTAAACTCGAAATAACCAGGGATACCCCTGAGCAGATATCAGGGATGTCTCAGAAGGACTCTCCCTAATCATACCCAAGAGCTAAACAAGTAAACCTCGAATATTCGAAGAATGAGTTGGGGCTGAAGCTAGCACAAAAACTGGTGCTGGAAATAGTACGGGAGCTGGTGGTACCTGGGTTATCCCCGGGTCCACATTCTGCTGCTCTGGAGAAAAATCTGGCTCATAATTATACTCTTGCTCTACCCTAACTCTAGCAGGTTTCGCTGCTCTGGGGCGTTCATGACCCCTACATGTACCCCTACGACTAACCCAGCCCCTAGCTGGAGTCGGAGGTGCAGGGGCAGAAGGCTCTCCTCCGCTAGAAGCTGAAGATCTTATACCAACCAACTACGAAAGAGTGAACCAGAATAAGTGAGATTTAAAGAAACTTTCAAGGATACTATGCACGAGAGAGAAACAAGAAAGGTCCATTTTCCTAAAATGTCACTATAGCCTTCTGAAGATTGAGAACGGACGTCTCCGCCCCAATCCGCAAGACTCTACTAGACATTGGCTCCTATTCCGATGACACTAGTGAACCTAGAGCTCTAATACCAAGCTGTCACGACCCAATTTCTCAGTCATGATGGCACCTACAACCCCCAGTAGGCGAACCAATCCCCGTAGCCCAGAACGGTTAGCAATGGGCTACCTTCTAACAGTGTAAGCGGAAGAACAAATAAATAAGCAGAAGCAAGGGAACAAGAAGAATAAATTGGATGACAGGAGTAATATAAATACAAAGCAGAAGCTAAACCAACCCAAAACCTGGTACCATAGCGTATAAGAGCCTGATCTACATAAGGAGTACATTGGATCCAAAAGTAATATATAATCATCATGTCTCCTAAGCTATAAGAGTAAAAAATATACAAAAATATAAACTAGAGTCAAGCTCCGGTCACCAAGAGCTCACCCTCAGTCTAGATGTCACAAAACTCCAAGTACGAGTCTTCCACGAGCTAGCAGCGATGGCTCACACTAAGATCTACACCAGAAGATGCAGTGCATAGGGTGAGCACCAAATGCGAAGCATAAGGTACCCAATAGGTATCATAGGTAGACTGGGCACATATAAGATAAAAGTGCAGTACAAACATAATAGAAGCAAGCAGTCACAGAAATCAACAAAAAGTACACAGGAACTAGCCCATAGGGAAGACAACAAGAACATCATACAAGGCTAGCAATTAGAATATATACACCACAGGCACAGGTGAAAGTAAGAAATGGATCACCTCGGATCCTTTCAATAACAGTATATACATAACAAGTTCTAGAAATGGACGGTATACCGGTAACCTCAAGTATAAGGAATGGGAGAGAGGAATAAAGGTAGACATGCTCGAAAAATAGAAATCAATAACCAAGCTAATCATGATAATCTTAATCAAGAACTAACAACCTTGCAGTAACCAATCTCATACTTATAATCGTAATAAAGTAACAAGAGTCTACCTATGGTCCCCCGGCCGCCCATACAACCGGGGAATGCAAACAAGTGAAACAAATCCTCCGGCCACCCATAGAACTTAAATGTACACTCAACAAATAGAAAACAAGGGTGGAATATCAAGCAATAAATGATATGATGCATGATAACCTCAGAGTGGAATAAAAACTCTGTATGTACCTCCTCCGGTGCCGAGCGGTCCCAGCAGGTAGGTTCTATGGAAGGACTCTTCATGTATACCTCTACTCTGCCGTATACCCTTCCCCTACCACACGCAGTCCAAAGCCTCAGGTCCAGAGTGGCAAGGTCCATGGAGGTCCCGAACCCCATACCAACACTCAGTATCAAAAATGTATCCTCCAGAATCAAGTCTGGGTACAAGCCAATGGCTAAATCACGAATATGAATGCTCAGACCCTGTCTAGGACTAAAGTAGTGGATGACATCTCAAATATCACTCCAAGGGTGCCTGAGGCATAGCCGAGTCTAAAATAGTAGGAAGTCAACTGAGATGCTCGGTCCTACCGAGGCTAAAGTCATCCCAAATCAGTAAGAAAACTCAACTAGTAGTTTGACCTAGTCGAGTCTGGCAATAGTAGTAAAATCTTAATAGAAAACATATTTTCAACCTTCTTTTACCCGAAGAAGTTCATATCAAATCCAAATGATTTCCATTCCAATTTCATCGAAAACGGGACCTCAGGGACATGCAAGGTTTAGAAAACCAGATCCAGTAGGACCGAAGCCAAAACATAGTAAAATATGGGGAAAACCTCGCTATATGCATGGAAATGATATGATCAAACACAAATAGCCATCCAGCAGCTCACAACAACTTATCAGGCCTGCAAACTCTCCAAAGCTACGCAACAAGTATAACCAGCCTAGAAGGATATTTCCATGTCCGGGACTCGCGGACATTTCCAATAATCCCACCATCTATGTTCCAGAGTCTACAAGGCCTCAAAGGACCACAAGGATGATAATATCCAATACCAAGAGTACTACACACAAAGGAGGAAAGAAATGGGCAAATCATGGTAAAGCAGTCAAGGTCAATGGTACCAACCAAGTAACCCAACTCAAGGATGCCAGCTAGTACAATTTTATCCGATATATGCTAAGCCTAAGAGTTAGACCGTAACCTACCTGTCGTCCAACGACAAGTTGTTGGAACGACGATATCCTGGGCCGAGCTGCTCCGAGAATCTCCGAATGAGGGTCAAACTATCAACAACATGAAAAATACATTAAAACGAGTCTAACGATATACATATTGCTACAATTGTAGCCGGGTCAAAATCCAAGTCAAAAATGGTCCCGCGGGGCCTACAACCCAAAACCAAAAATGAAAAGAAGCACAATGACCCAATGATGCCAAGAAGGCATGCTCCAAAATTGAGCACACTTGGACAAAAGGAAGTCACCAAAACAGTCCGCTCATGTTGGGGTTTGAAGGTAGAATTTTACAAACTAAAAATAGAAAATAGGCAAGAATTACTTACCAAAAAGATGGAATTTCAGCCGAAGATGGATAATTCACCACCCACAAACATGCACCAACTACAAGGCAGCCACTACAATAATTTTCAAGCTTGGAATGAGCATCAATGGTGGATTTTAAGGAAGGAACAAGAAAATTCAAGGAGGAAGAAGGCTTACCAAAAGATGAAGAACTACGGAAAATCAATGAAAAAATGATTCTCCAAGGTTTAGGATTGATATAGGAGTAATTTAGGTGAGTATTAGGCTGTCTAGAGTGAGAAATTTGAGAGAAATAGGGTTGGAATAATGAAGAAGAAGCCTTGAATAACTGTTGGTCGCTGGTCAGCGCCATTGACGCTAAACCAGCGCCATCGTGCTCAAGCAGGGCCAGGCGCCAAGGTGCCATCGCTCCTGAAGGGCCTTATCGCGTTGTTCGACTGCCAGCGCGATCGCGTTGGCCCCGGCGCGATTACGCTGAAGGCCTGCAACTTGCAATAAAACTAGTTGCACTAATATTCCCCATGAGGTATTTCGGGCACAAACGGAGACCGATATTCAAAACCCAATAATGCTAACAGAGTGGAAACAATGTTCCAGACTCTACGGAATCGACAAAACTTCCATACAAGGTCATTTCAGAGAAATGTTGACCCAAGTCAACATTAGCTAAAAGGAACTCAAAGGCTCGAAATAAGCCCAGCTTACTCAGAACCAAAACCAACTGCCTTCATAACCCAAACTCAACCTTTTGGAGCTTATGGAATCGTCGGATTTTGAATCCGACACTCCGATCATCGAAAAGCACCCAAAGTTACACTTTCAACTCTAAGTGGCCTTAAAACAGAGAAAATAACACAAAACCCACACTGGAAGTTCTCAGGCCTCAACCAAAGGTCCAACTAGACCAAACTCATCACTCCGGAGCTAACGGAACTATCAAAATTCAATTCCGCGCATGTTAGCTAAGAATGTTGATTAAAGTCAATGATATCTAAGTTAAAGCTCTTAAATAGGAAAAAGGATAAAACAACCAAATGAATGGCCAGGGCACTAAACTACCGGTCCCAGCAAGCCATAGATGACTTGGGGCTGCTACAGGAAAGCTCTAACAGTGCAATAAATGCGTAAATGCTAAGATGACCTTAAGGATCATCATCTGATCTATCAAGGAACTTGCAAGACAACATAGTTCTCATGAAACTAAAGCACAACCATAAAAAGAAACATGATGCAATTCAATAAAATCTAATAGGCAATCGATGGCAGCACAAAGTTGACTATACAACTTGTAAAGCATTTAAAGGTCATGGATTAGACCACAAAGCAAGTCAGCAAAAATTATCGTATTATTTTAGGATTCTAGTTTCTTGGATAATTATAAATAGACATGTAGTCTTCTAATATCAGAATTGACAACTTTTCTTAAATTTTAGTTTATTAGTTCCTGTCCTTAAACGTTTTATTGCTTTCTTTATTCATGAATAAACTTCTAAAAATTGTTTAGTATTTCAACATTCATAGTAATTTTATTCTTTCTTTAATACATATTCTTGTTATTTCTTTTTAATAGTATGAATAGCTAAATCCTCTACCACGGTTGTGAAATCCAATGAGATTATGGAGTTCATAAGGTTTTCATGTAATTGCATATTACTAGGGTTGTTAGATATCAAACTTATTTTCATTCTTAATTAAAGGAATTAGTGGATGTACACACTAACCTACACCTCAATATATTAATCTACAGAATCGGAAGAGTGTGTTAGAAGTTGGTAAAAGAAGTATTTGTATGAACTCGAGGCATAAACCCTTGTTTGATAGATTATATTAGACATAATTGAAATTACTTGGCATAACCGATAATTCTTATTGTCAATAACTCATATAGTTGTGGAAGTATCATATGGAGATAACCACTCATGAATGCAAAAGAGATTTAGTGGTAATGAAGAACACTGAGTGCATATCTATAATCCTAAGTGCATGTAGTTGCATGATCACCGACAAACAAAGCAACCCATTATGGGGAAAATCCATTGTGAGGACACAATCTTAGTATTCAAATCATATAAGTTTTACAATCATTTTTACGTTCAACATATTTACTTTATGTCTTAGTAGTTTACATTAATATTAAAATCTCTACAACAGTTATGGATGAGAACTCGGCTAGAAGTGGATTATCCACAACTGATACATACCACGATGAAGTTATCCCATATTCTATGTAGATTTGATGTAACACCCAAGAATTAAAACTAGCATTTACATTCAGAAATCCAGCAGAACCTGCAACTTTCAGGTCCCATGGGCATGTGCCATGGATCGTGCAAGGCACGATAGCCTATCTGGATGGGAATGGGAACAACCTCAGCTTTTGCAGCCATGACGGGCTAGCCATGCATGATGGAAAGTCTCATGGGCCATAAGAATCCACCAGTGGCTTAGTAGCCACTTCTCAGTCCCGATGGCTTGGCCACACATTGTGAGGGCTACCACGGGCTGTGGATCTTCACCATGGGAATAGACCAGCAATCTAGCCCAGCCAGCTCCAACCCATTGACCACCCACGATGGGCCATGGCAGGTCTGATGCGCCGCCGGACAAGCCTGTTTGGTGGGTTTTTTGCAACTTTTTACTTAAAGTTAGGGGTATTCTTGTCTTTTTCCCACTCTTTTAAGTCCAAAATCATGTCATTTTAGGCCTAATTAGAAGGTTATTATTCACCCTTAGGTAATTCTCTTCTCATTCTTATGTTCCAACATCAAAAACAAGGAAAAGGTTCTTCTATCAAACTTCAACACCTAGGGTTCTTTCTTAATTTTCTATCCCCAAGTTCTAAGCTAAGAAAGTCTTCAAGTCCAGGTATATGGGTATTCAATGAGGGTTTTCCTTTCACCCTTATGCCCAAAACCTCAAAGTTTTACCTTGTTTTATGAAAATTATGAATCTAGCTTTCTTACACAAATTATGAATATCTTGGGAATTCAGTTTATTTGCATCAATAAATGATTTCTAATCACAAATACATGATTTAGCGTAAGTTTTCACAAGTATCTCTTAAACCCATGATTTTGGAATGAATTTATTATGATTTGATCTTATTATATATTTTAAAGCAAAATTGGCATGTTCAAATAACATGACCTCAAATTTCACGAATTATGTTTTCATGAACAATATGACATTCAAATATGTCCAAATGATTTATGAACAGTTTTGATATACAGATAGGTCACATGTTATATATGAACTATATAGTATATTTTTTGGGAGTAGTATTTAGCACCGAGCTGACAAGGGTTCCAGATAACCCAAGTTCAAAACTATGTTACCATCGTAGGATTTATTATCCCTACGGGCTCATAATAGTGGTTCCTCTCTAAATATGGTGTAGTACCCCAGAAAGGTACAAGACAATTCTACCAACTAGGGTACAAAAATTGGATTCCATGTAGCTCACATGGTCTATGTCAGTTACGATAAACAACCACACAAAAATGTTTTTAAGTATTTGAATATATATCACTTTTTGCTTTCAAGATCAAATTTACTTATGACTCTTAGCTTTCAAGTTTATACTTAGTATGTATGATTTATGCTCATGAATATATTTTTAGCTAATGACATTGCTCTGAGTCTTTACATTACAGCTTTACTATTATTACATGATTTCAGTCTTAAACATGCATTCAAGTATGTTTTACAACATTTCATGCATATCTCACATACTCAGTACATTCCATAGTATTGATTGCATACCTCTTTGTGTTGCATATTATCATGATGTAGATTTTGTCACTCACTCCAAGACTCGTGGCTAGACCCAGCATGATTTCCAATTAGAGTTGGTGACTCTTTATCATTCGAGGGTTGTTTATGAGTTTTTTCTAGCTCTATGTTTTCCTTGCAGTAGTTGGAGTTAGTTGGGGATCTTGTCCCAACACCTTATCTTATCAGTTTAGAGGCTTTTCAGATAGACAAACAGTAGTATTCAGTTTTTCAGATTGTGATTCTCAAACTATGTTATTATATAGATTTGGTGGTCCTTATTTCAGTATGCTTTTGTTATGTTTAATTGCTCATGTTTCTTATGTTTAAGTCATGCTAAATCCAAGGGTTAGCTTGGGATCACCTATGATCTCAAGTCTTGTCATGACCCAAAATTGGGCCACGATGGTGCTTACATAATGCCTCAGTATGCAAGCCAACCCAAGAATGCGTGTAATGAGCGTCAAAGTCATTTTCAATTTTTTGTGCTTTTTTCTTCATTTTGAGATTTCCCGCAGTGGCTAACATGTCATTTATGACTTGTCTTGACTAATGGTTTGGTGTCTAGGCCATTTGTTAGGTCATTATAACCATTTCCTTATTTTAGAACTTGAACTTAGAAAATCTTTGACTTCGGTCAACTTTCTTAGTAAACGTGCTCATAATCGAATTCTAACAGTTCTGTTAGCTTTGGAACATGGATTTTGGTCTAGTAGGACCATTGGTCTGGGTTTGAGTGCTTTTGGTTTTGTTTTGTGTTGCTTTCTATGTTTTAAAGCTAGTTGGGCTGGTTGGTTGACTTTGGCCAACAATCGGAGAAGACGGCCTCAAATGAAAATTATGTCAGTGATATTAGCTCCAGAATGTCAACTTTGGGCTAAAGAGGCCTTTGGTTCGGGTCCTGGGGCTTTCAAACTTATTTTGGGGTATTGAGTTTCGAGTTAGTTTTGGGCATGGGGCATACTTTTACTTAAAACGATCTTCGTTGGGAAATTCATTGATTCCGTTGAGTCTAGAATGTCGTTTCCACTCTAGAAGCATTATTTATTTGTGAGTATCGGGTTTTGATTGTTCCCGGAATGCCCCGTAGAAGATTTTGAAATTGCTAGTTTTTTTTTGCAGGCACAGGCCTTCAGCACCATCAGCGCCATCAGCGCCATTGTTGTTTTCCAGCGCCAATGGAGCCAGCCAGCGCCCGGGCTTATAAAATCTTATTTTCTCATTTTTTTTACAGAATTTTCTCTCATTTCTCTCAACTCCAACTTCAATCCTCTAAATTCCAATTGCTCAAATACAATGTTGGCCCGTGGAAATTCTCCAAATTGATGTTTAATCTTACTCCCTAATCATTTGGTAAGCTTCTTCTCCCTCAATTTTTGTTCTTCTCCTTAAGCTTAGAACCTCAATTGTTAAGGTTCTTACAAGCTTGGGTTTTCTTGGGTTAAAGCTGTGTTAGTTGGTTTGGTTGTTCGTGGTAGCTGTAGTTCTAGTCCGTGGCCGATTCTTGCTTCCAAATTGGTTGTCACGACCCGATTTCTCGGTCAAAATGGCACCTACAACCCCCCGGTAGGTGAACCAATACCCGTAGCCCAGAATGATTAGTAATGGTCTACCTTCTAACAGTTCAAGCGGAAGATTCGATACATAAGCGGAAGCAAGGGCATAAGGAAAAGAAAATGATACAAGAGAGATATAAACAAAGTGGAATCTAAACAAACCCAAAAGACCTGGTATCATAGCGTATAAGTGTTGAACTACATCAGGAGTACAAAGGTCCAAAAGTAATATATATATATATAATGTCTCCTAAACTATAAGAGTACAAAATACATCAAGGATAAACTAAAGACAAGCTCTAAATGCAAAGAGCTCACCCTCAGCCTGGATGATCCAAAAATAGCACCCCGCACGAGTCTCTAGCGCTCTAACAGCGATGGCCCACACTAGGATCTGCACCAGAAGATGCAGAGGGTAGGGTGAGCACCAAATGTGAAGCATAAGGTACCCAGTAGCATCATAGGCCAACTGGGAACATATAAGGTAAAAGAGCAATAGCAGACAAAATAGAAGTAAACAGTCACAGAAATCAACGAAAAGGTACACAAGAACTAGCCTAGAGGGAAGAATACAGAAAGAAACGCACAAGGCTAGCAAGTAATATATGTACACATACATGCACAAGTGAAAGTAAGAAATAACGCACATGGGATCCTCGCAAAAATAGTATATATATGTCACGACCTGATTTCTCAGGTCATGATGGAACCTACAACCCCCTAGTAGGCGAACCAATTCCCGTAACCCAGAATAACTAGTAATGGGCTACTACCTAACCAATACGCTCAACAAGCTGAGATAAGCAGAAGCAGAATATAAAGATAAGTCAATGCGGAAGCAATTTAACCGAATATATACATCATGAAACTACACCAACCCCAAGATTTGGTATCGACAGTACAGAAGCCTCTAATAGAATACAAGTGCTAGAAGAAACAAAATGATAAGTACAATTGTCTCCGAATATACAAAGAGTAACAGTACAAAAGATGAGATGTAGACAAGCCCCGACCGTCAGTCGCTCACCCTAGTCTCAAAGATCCAAAAGCTTCACGAGTCTCCAACGTGATCAACGGCAAAAGCTCAGCTAATATCTGCACCAAAAAGTGCAGAAGTATGGTATGAGCACCAAAACCATGGGTACTCAATAGGCATATCGGCCGACTGAGCGCATATAAGATATAAAAGTAGTAAGTAACAGATAGCAAGAAAGCAGTCACTGAAGCAATAAGCAAGGCACAAGGAGCTAGTAGAGAGAATATACAACCAAAAGCTACAGGTAAAACATGCTAGCACAGAAATTATAATTACAGATAATCACAGGTGAAGGAAAAAAGAACGCAACTTGAGTCCTTGCAAAACAAAATAAGTGAGTAGAGAGAGAGTTGAGAAAATGGCGGTATACCGGTAACCTCAAGTAAAAGGAAAAGACAGAAAGTAGTCTAACGTACTCAAAATGGAATCAACTAGTATAAGGAAATCATAACACCAATCTAATCACATGATAGTATAACCAGGGAATCACCTCACAAGTACAACCCTAGGATGAAATAACTAGACCACAATAATCGAGAGCTAGCACTCAGCTTCCCACCAGAATCTCACACACTGCTCAGAAGGCCACAAAAGTGCCTCAGTAAGATAGGACTCCCTAGCCCTCACAATAATCAGACAACCCACAAATAAAACCTCAACAGGTTAACCATGGCTAATCCTTCACTAACCGAGTGCCAAGAAAATCTCTAAATAAAGACAGGTGTAAATATAGTCTACCTACAGTTCCAACGGCTGCCCATACAACCAAGGAACACAATCAAGTGAAAGCAAACCCTCCGGTATCCCATACTACCGGAGCGTACACTGAATACACAGTAAACAAGGGTGGAATCCAATGCATGATATGATATGATTTGTGAAATAGAACCTATTTATGTACCTCCTCTGGTGCCAATCGGGCCCAGCAGACAGGTTCCATGGAAGGACTCAGCCCGTATACCTCTACTCCACACCCTTCCCTCCGGTGCACGCAGCCTGAAGCCCTAGGCCCAGAGCGGCAAGGTCCATGGAGGTCCCCGACCCCATACTAAAACTCATTATCAAGACATGTCATCCGGAAGCAAGTCAGGGATCAAGATAGAGACCCAGTCTTGAATATGCATGCCCAGACCCTGTCCAGGACTAAAGTAGTAGAAAGTTCTTCAAAAACCCTTCCAAGGGTGTCCGGGCGTAATCGGGTCTAAAACTGTAGTAAATCAAGTCTAGTGCTCCGCCCCTCAGAGACTAGTATCAGTAATAAAATCAATTCTGGTGCTCTGCCCAGCAGAGACTAGTATCAATAATAAAATCAAGTCTGGTGCTCTGCCCCGCAGAGACTAATACAAGTAATAAAATTAGTGTGAAGACATCCAAAAATCCCCTTTTTTATCATCAACAGTACCAAAAATGGGCCCTAGGGCTATGCAAATTTAGGAAAACTGTCGGTAGTGGCTCGTAGCCAAAACTATAGTAAAACATGCAGGGGAAAACCTTTTTCATGGATGATATGCTCGCACACAAATATAAGAGTAGCCAAACGGCTCACAACAACTCCTATCAGCCCAGCAGCTGCTAAGCAGACATAACCAGCCTAAAGGGATAATCTCTATGTCCGGGATTCGCGGACATTACCCAATAACCCACCATCTATGTTCCAGAGTCAATACAAGGCCACACAGGACCACAAGGGTAATATACAATACTATGCGAATACTACAAACAACGCATGAAATAACGGACGAACAAGGTGGACAAGGTCTGGGGTACCAACCTATAATAACCCACCCAAGGATGTTAATTAATGCAGTTATAGCCTATATACGCAGAGTCTAGGTAGGGAAAGCCATAACCTACCTGTCATCCGATGACTGGCTGCTAGAACGACGATGTCCACGCTCGAACTGCTCTGAGAAGCTCCAAAACAAAATCAAACTCGAAATTAGGCTTGAATAACTTGACGTAGATAATCGATTTCCTTTTAGTAACTGAAAATAACGTCAAACATTTTCTCCACAACTCCACTTTGTGCGTAACGAGAATATAGAAACTAGGTGCACGACTGGCTTAGGCTATATGTTTTGCTAAAGTTATGCAAAATACAACATATAGATAAGTCAAATTATACGCAAAATGGATATATATGTATAGTATTATCCTTGCCGACAGTTGATTAGATCCAAGATCATATTATGAATTGATAAAGTAATATTGATATATCAACACACATGCAGCCACTAATTCTAACATGAAAAACTCACCATTATATTCTATAAAATTAGTAGAACATGACACCACATCATTAAAAAGTTGTTGTCAATTCCCTCCACTTCCACGTGGGAGTGGGGTTGACACACCCAAGGATATTTTTGTTCCATTATATACATACTCGGGTATTGCATAGGTTCGTGGTAAAATAAATATAATTTTTTTAAATATATCATAATAAATAGAAAATAATTTCAAATAAAACCTACTATATTATAATAATAATTTTCAACATAACTAAATTTACTATCTCCGTTAAAATACTAATAACTTATAAAACTCTTATAAAATAAATACATACACAAATATATCATAACAAAAGTATTTTTCATAAACATTTAAAATATTTTAGGAAGGCAATAAAAATATAACTTTTTACAGCATTCAACTTTTGGATTAAATATGTTTAAATACGCGCGATGTTAATAAAATTTTCAAAGTTAGGCTAGCAAGCCTTAGATACGGGACGAAGGTGAAGGTCATACGATCGCAAATTACTATCGCACGATTTTGATAACTCAACGCTTAAGACTTAGCTGTAAAATAAGAAAATGGTCATAACAATAAAATGAATGTCCAGGGCACCGAACTACTGATCCCAGCAAACCATAAGTGACTTTGGGCCACTACAGAAAAGCTCTAATAGTATAAAAAAGGTGAAAACGCGTAAATGACTGGAAGGGTCATTACATCATCCACTACTAAAAAGACTTTTGTCCCCGAAAGTCAGGAAAGAAGGAAACACTATAGATTTTAGAACATCAAATACGAAGACCGCACTACTCTCTCGGACAACCCGAGTAGCCTCCTCGACCAGACTACACCCAACAAAATGAAGCCACGAAAAGCAACCAAGCCTAAACTCCTAACTAGACAAGCTAGATTCTAAATTCAAAATCCAAAGCTCCAAGAGGCTGCCAACCCAGACTGAACCTCGAGAACCTCAACCAGAAAGCACCGACACAACACTAAAACCAGAGAAGTAAAGCGATTACCACACATAACTCGACTCTTCGAAATAATAACCAAGTTTGCCAGAAAATCCCACAATCAAAACTCTAACTCATGAACCTGTCGATTCCACAAAAACCTTTCATTCTGAGCTGAGTCATTTTTGCACCATAACAGGAAGTTGCATACCAATCTAACACTCATCTATCATCAACGCATCAACTAAAACACTGGAAATACGTAGTCTTTACTTATACTCTAACACGAACGAAGTCACCCTTTATACTCAAGTTCTATCCAAATCAAGCTATAGTCTACTAACTGTTGCCATCCAAGACAACAATCCGAGGCATATCGTCAAAAGTGATAGTCACCTGTCTCGACTGATCATCAACCAACGAACGAACACTTTTGTTAACATCAAACTCGATAACTGAACCCACCTGAACCAACCATCTGGACTCGACTGAACTTTGCACACCAAAGTTACGAAAGGCACATGTGGATACCTTGTGTTGACGGAGAACTTCCAAACTATAGAACGAACCCACCTTCGATGCACCTCATCAAGTCTGAATCAACTAAAAGTGAATGAACCAGGGCAACCTACCCAACAGACCCAAACCAAAACCAAGATCCTGCAAGTAGTGTGGTAAGCCTATCACGAAGTCCGTAACAATAAGCCAAGCTTCCAACTCTAGAAAACACTGCTGCTACTCCGAACACTCAAACACCATTTGAATGTGAAATCCCTTATGAATCTCACCTCAGGAAGAAGTACACCATGCCACCAATATCAAGTTCAAACACCCCGAAGGCAAAGGAAAAAGGTGCCTGGGGTTCAAAGTTACCATCTAGCCATAGAAATTTTTGCATATACTTTCAATTCATTCCTTTGGCTCGAATCAACCGCTCTACTAGTTCTGCAAACAACCAACCTCTTTGAAGCATATATCCTAACGGACTTCTAGTCCATACTGGCTGAGTCTAACCAACACTAGAACCCCACATAAACAGCAAATCTAGAGGAATCAATTAAACAAGCTTTCAAATCCTCGGCAAACGAATCATGATTACTAGTCTCTACGTATCATCAGAACTCAAAATAGCATCGCTAGTCTCAACTTGCACTAGCTGACCACATAAAGCATACACCACTACTGAATCTCAAACTTACGTTGCTGAGTATGTCTAACCATGGTAGAAGGACCTCGTACTAACTAGAACACTTATGAAATCTAGAATATTCCGCCTCTTGCAGAGGTTATCCAAGGACTAGGTGTCCAAGGCCAATAGCCGCATCCACAACTGAAGTAAAGAAGCTAAGTTGCCCGCACCCATTACCTCCAGGCACTAGGATGCTGCAACCAAATAGAAACTGCCACGAACCATTCGATGTAACCTGCCAAGCCATGATTCTGAACCCTAACCGTCAAAACTGCCAACCAAAGCCTTGGTCGAAACCGTATGCTGCCAATGAACCCTTAGGAACCCAAGCCAACTAGGCCTGAATATGCAAGTTTCCAACACCGCAGTTGCTACTGAAACAAAACCAATCGATGGAAAACCCACGGCAATGTGTAGACAGCTGAATCGAATCACCGACATACAATCCCAAAGCAAACCTTCATCGCCATCTCAGGCAACTACGAGGACACATAAACACAAACAAAGAGTCATCTCCATCCTTTTTCAACTAAACAAAAATCCTTCCCTAGCACATACTAAACCTTACAAATCCTTTCTCGAATAAGAACCTAAAGCCATTACGTTACTTCTCATAGCTACACGTCAAACTCAATGAAGCAGGAGAAGAATGGGCCGAATGCCTAACCCACCCAAAATGCTTACAAATACAACCCAACCATGAGGTTATGATCAACACTTAGTCGAAAGTGCTTAAAGTCAAGACCCAATCACAATGCCAACATCCAGAGCTCATCGAAAGAACTACGATCAAGATTCATTCCAACTGGAGCTAGGGATACAACAAAACACCGAACGTACCAGGAAGTGGAGGAGAATATGGGAACAACCCACATACCTGCCAACCTCCTAAACTAATCAACAAAGAGGGTTGACTCTAGACACTCGGGAGACCAAACCAATCTATGCACACTAGCATAACCAATATCTCCCAACTGAGGCAAAATCTCAACTCTGACCCAACTACCGGTAATACACCGAACCATCACACGGATCTCTAGCCATGCTAGATAACGACCTACGCAACAACCATCTAGGACCGCTCAACAAGGGCAACTCAACCACTAGTCCAAAATCACAATGAAACAGGGATAACCTAACTAGAAACAGACTAACAAGAACTACCCATGAACTATAACCCCGGGAAAACACCTCTCAAGGCTAACTTACCCCCCAGCCACTACTAAAGAATAAACTACTAATAAAACATAATATCGATACTATAATTTGGGTAGCCAAACAACTTAAACAAGTAGCAGGTAGGCATATAAGAAATTACACGACAGAAGGGATAAAGTCACAACACGAACGTGACTAACATAAGTCGAAGGTGGCAAAATCCTGACTTGGAGAAGCGGTTTCAGGAACCTCTACCTCTAACCCACCAAGAGGAGCATTAAGTTGACGGGATCTAACTCTGGACTGAGTAGTCGAAACTGAAAGCCTAACCGGCCCTTACCAGGGATAATCTCTATAAAGGTGACCAATCTATCCACAATAATAATAACCAGGCTGTCTGGGATACACAATCGTGGGGCAATTCCTAGCAAAGTTCCCATGCTCACCACACCGAAAATAGCCTCTACCAGATGAAGTCTGATGGGAAAATCTTGCCTCGTACTCCAATACCGACAGACAACCCTGCTGAACAACTGGAAGCTCAACCCTAACTGAAACACAACTCATAGAACCAGGTACTGAAACACTCATCGGAGGACTTAGAGTCCTAGCCACGGTGTCCTGAAGTGCTGAGGTCGCTATAAATCCAATCGGAGGTTGGGCTGACCCCACACCCCCCTTTCTAGTGCGGTAAACCCTCACTCTGGAGTCCTGGCACTGATCGAAGCACTGAAGAAATAGGCATAGAAGCCTCGGCACCAACCGCTATCACACTTGTATGAGGCATCTCAGAATGAATGAACAACGAAAAATTAGAAGTCAATAGAGCCAGGAACGCATGATGAGGAGCCAAGAAGATGAAACTTTTCCTAACAATGCCCTGTAGACTCCGGCGGATAGGATATGGATGTCATCGTACCGATCCACGAGACTCTAGTTAGACACTTGCTTGTTTACTATGACACCGGTGAATCTAGAGCTTTGATACCAATTTGTCACGACCCGATTTCTCAGGTCATGATGGCACCTACAACCCCCGATTAGGTGAACCAATTCCCGTAGCCCAAAATAACTAGTAATGGGCTACTACCTAACCAATTCTCTTAACAAGCTGAGATAAGCAGAAGCATAATATAAAGATAAGACAATGCGGAAGCAATTTACCCGAATATATACATCATGAAACTACACCAACCCCAAGATTTGGTATCGATAGTACATAAGCCTCTAATAGAATACAAGTGCTAGAAGTAACAAAATGATAAGTACAACTGTCTTCGAATATACAAAGAGTAACAGTAAAAAACATGAGACGTAGACAAGCCCCGACCGTTAGGCGCTAACCCTAGTCTCAAAGATCCAAAAGCTGCACGAGTCTCCAACGTGATCAACGGCGAAAGCTCAGCTAATATTTGCACCAAAAAGTGCAGAAGTATGGTATGAGCACCAAAACCACAGGTACTCAGTAGGCATCATCGACCGACTGAGCGCATATAAGATATAAAATCAGTAAGTAACAGATAGCAAGAAAGCAGTCACTGAAGCAATAAGCAAGGCACAAGGAGCTAGCACAAAGAATATACAACCAAAAGCTACAAGTAAAACATGCTAGCACAGAAAATATAACTACAGAGAATCACAGGTGAAGGAAAAAAAAAGCAGTTGGAGTCCTTGCACAACAAAACAAGTGAGTAGAGAGAGAGTTGAGAAAATGGCGGTATACCGGTAACCTCAAGTAAAAGGAAAAGACGGAGAACAGTCTAACATACTCAAAATGGAATCAACCAGTATAAGGAAATCATAACACCAATCCAATCACATGATAGCATAACCAGGGAATCACCTCACAAGTACCACCCTAGGAAGAAATAACTAGACCACAATAATCGAGAGCTACCACTCAGCTTCCCACTAGAATCTCACACATTGCTTAGAAGGCCACAAAAGTGCCTCAGTAAGATAGGACTCCCTAGCCCTCATAATAATTAGATATCCCACAAATGAAACCTCAACAGGTTAACCATCACTAATCCTTCACTAACCGAGTGCCAAGACAAGCTCTAAATAAAGACAGTAGTAAATATAGTCTACCTACAGTCCCAAAGGCCGCCCATACAACCGAGGAACATATTCAAGTGAAAGCAAACCCTCTGGCATACTATACTACCGGAGTGTACACTGAATACATAGAAAACAAGGGTGGAATCCAATGCATGATATGATATGATGTGTGAAATAGAACCACTGTATGTACCTCTTCTAGTGCAAATCGAGCCCAGCAGCCAGGTTCCATGGAAGAACTCAGCCCGTATACCTCTACTCCACCGTATACCCTTCCCTCCGGTGTACGCAGCTCGAAGCCCCAGGCCCAGAGTGACAAGGTCCATGGAGGTCCCCGACCCCATACTAAAACTCAGTATCAAGACATGTTATCCAGAAGCAAGTCTGGATCAAGATAGAGACCCAGTCTCGAATATGCATGCCCAGACCCTTTCCAGGACTAAAGTAGTAGAAAGTGCTTCAAAAATCCCTCCAAGGGTGCCCGGGCGTAACCGGGTCTAAAACTGAAGTAAATCAAGTCTAGTGCTCCACCCCGTAGAGACTAGTATCGGTAATAAAATCAATTTTGGTGCTCTGCCCCGCAGAGACTAGTATCAGTAATAAAATCAAGTCTGGTGCTCTGCCCCGCAGAGACTAATACCAGTAATAAAGTCAGTGCGAAAACATCTAAAAATCCTTTTTATATAAACAACAGTACCAAAAATGGGCCCCAGGGCTATGCAAATTTAGGAAAACTGTCAGTAGTGGCTCGCAGCCAAAACTGTAGTAAAACAAGCAGGGGAAAACCTTTTTCATGGATGATATGCTCACACACAAATATAAAAGTAGCCAAATGGCTCACAACAACTCCTATCAGCCAAGCAACTGCTCAGAAGACATAACCAGCCTAAAAGGATAATCTCTATGTCTGGGATTTGCGGACATTCCCCTATAACCCACCATCTATGTTTTAGAGTCAATACAAGGCCACACAAGACCACAAGGGTAATATACAATACTACGCGAATACTACAAACAAAGCATGAAATAACGGACGAATAAGGTGGACAAGGTCTGGGGTACCAATCTATAATAACCCGCCCAAGGATTTTAATTAATGCAGTTATAGCCTATATACGCAGAGTCTAGGTAGGGAAAGCCATAACCTACCTGTCATTCGATGACTGACTGCTAGAACGAAGATGTCCACGCTCGAACCGCTCTGAGAAGCTCCAAAACAAAATCAAACTCGAAATTAGGCTTGAATAACTTGACGTAGTTAATCAATTTCCTTTTAGTGACTGAAAATAGCGTCAAACATTTTCTCCACAACTCCACTTTGTGCGTAATGAGAATATAGAAACTAGGTGCACGACTGGCTTAGGCTATATGTTTTGTTAAAGTTGTGCAAAATACAACATATAGATAAGTCAAATTATACGCAAAATGGATATATATGTATAGTATTATCCTTGCCGATAGTTGATTAGATCCAAGCTCATATTATGAATTGATAAAGTAATATTGATATATCAACACACATTCAGCCACTGATTCTGACATGAAAAGCTCACCATTAGATTCTATAAAATTAGTAGAACATGACACCACATCATTAAAAAGTTATTGTCAACTCCCTCCACTTCCATAGGTTCGTGGTAAAATAAATATAATTTTTTGTTCCGTTATACACATACTCTGGTATTGCATAGGTTCGTGGTAAAATAAATATAATTTTTTTAAATATATCATAATAAATAGAAAATAATTTCAAATAAAATCTACTATATTATAATAATAATTTTCAACATAACTAAATTTACTATCTCTGTTAAAATACTAATAACTTATAAGACTCTATTAAAATAAATACATACACAAATATATCATAACAAAAGTATTTTTCATAAACATTTAAAATATTTTAGGAAGGCAATAAAAATATAACTTTTTACCACATTCAACTTTTAGATTAAATATTTTTAAATACGCGCGATGTTAATAAAATTTTCAAAGTTAGGCTCGCAAGCCTTAGATACGGGACGAAGGTTAAGGTCATATGATCACAAATCACTATCTCACGATTTTGACAACTCAACGCTTAAGACTTAGCTGTAAAATAAGAAAATTGTCATAACAATAAAATGAACGCCAGGGCACCGAACTACCGATCCTAGCAAGCCATAAGTGACTTTGGGCCATTACAAAAAAGCTCTAATAGTATAAAAAAGGTGAAAACGCGTAAATGACTAGAAGGGTCATTACAATATAAGCATAAGTTCTAAAAATGGAGGGTATACCAGTAACCTCAAATATAAAGAATAAGAGAGAAGAATAAAGGTAGACATGCTCAAAAAACAAGAATTAATAACCAACCAAAACATACCAATCTCACATCCAGAAGTAACAGCCTAGCAGAGTCCAACTCCACCTATATAACCGTAATAGAGGACAATTCTGAAATAAAATAACGAGAGTCTACTTACAGTCCCCCGGCCTCCCATACAGTCGAGGAACGCAACCAAGTGAAAACAAACTCTCTAGCATCCCATACTACTGGAGTGTACAATTAACACACAGTAAATAAGGGTGGTATCTCAAACAATGAATGATATGATGCATGAAAACCTCAGGGTGAAATAAAACCTCTGTATGTACCTCCACCGGTGTCGATCGGGCCCAGTAGGCAGGTTCCATAGAAGGACACAACTCGTATACCTCTACTCCTCCGTATATCCTTCCCCTTGGCGCACGCAGCCCAAGGCCTCAGGCCCGGAGAGACAAAGTCCATGGAGGTCCCAGACCCCATACTAAAACTCAGAATCAAAACGAGTCCTCTAGAATTTAGTCCAGGTTCAAGCCAGTGGCTAAGTCTCAAATATGCATGCCTAGACCCTTTCTAGGACTAAAACGCTGAAAAAGATGACTAAAAAACCCTTCCAAGGGTGCCCGGGAATAACGGGATCTAAAATAGTAGTAAAAACATCTCAGATGCTCAACCCGGCCGAGCCTGATATCATTTCAAATCCGTGTTTAGCTTGAGCATCTAAGTACATATACTGTCTAAGGCATGACTAAATTATTTGAATAAGTATGTGATAATTTAGTTTAGAATGATAGTTTGTATATGATTATTATTTAATTTATCATGTTCTTTAATACTGTTTCTATACTTGGTGTGAGGCATTCGTTATTTCTTATGAGTATGAGGTAACCAATTAATATCCGGTTAGTATGTTGGTCAGCCGAATTTGTAAGGTCGATGTAGCCAGGAGGGCGTTTAGACCTGTTAAAATGGTAGTCCCGTAATCAAGGTAACTCTAAGAAAAGAACTGTTGTTAGACCAAGAGATCCTACTTTAGAAAACAGTATGAAGATTGTTGATATATGTTTTAATATTCCATACAAGCCTTCATGTCTATTGTATTATTATCATTTTACTTACTATAATAATTTTGTACTGTAAGTCCATTAGACAGTACTTTCAAAATCATATGGATAATAACCAACATATTTTGAACAGTATCAATTTATCTTCTGAAGCAACTAAGATTGCTAAGTTAGAAAATGATTTACAAAATTGGAATTTACCAGAAAAACCTTTTAAAAAGATTTACCATTTAGGTAATTTTAGTTATGTCACTTGTCACAATATTAAGACTTGTGAATCTACTATTGCTATTAATAATGCTTTAGAAATTATTAAACTGCTTAAAAACAACGATATCAATCGTTATAAAAATAATTTTAATTATTTGCATATTGGTTTAGTGCAAGTGACTGTCAAGCCTCTTTTTAGAAAAGGCCTTGATATACCTGTTTGTGTCCTCCTTAGAGATGATAGATTTCTTAATTTTGATGATTCTTTATTAGGAGTCTTGCAAAGTAACCTAGTCGATGGCCCTAGTTACTTTAACTTCTATCCTAATTTCTCCGAAGACATTAATGATTCTAATGTCATGGATTCTTTGACGCTTAACGTCAAAACTAAAAATCTTAACAGCAAAGCCAATACTCGAGAGATAGCTATTATCTACAGAGTATACTATAGGCTTATGAAAACCACTCTTGCACCCAAATCTAGAATAGAAAGCCCTAGAGGTGAAACTATGCTTATGGAAGCCAACCATAATCATAGTACTATCTTTGTTCCCCGCCTTTTGAAGTGGAACGACATCCTTTCTAGTAATGACTGCCATTTTGATGCCATTACATTACCCTCTTCGTCTCATTCTGAGAGACATCAAATCGAAAGAGTCATTCAGTTCCCTGACGGATCGATTGACCTCAATTTTCTTGAAAATTCGAGATCCTCGTCATATAGAAGATCGACCTCTTCCCGTCCTTTGACATCTTGTCCTTCAAGATCTGTTCCTAGGCCGTTGTTTCCTTCAAAAACCCGGGAGGAAGATGATAGTCATTCTAATGACAATAGCAAAGGATAGGTCACAGGCGTAGACTTTCGAGAAATATCCCCAAAGTGTTCTACCAAGACCTTCTAGTTAGTCCCTCGGCTAGCGAGATGGAACCACCTACAGAAAAACCTGCTTGGCTTGGAATGCTTAAGACAAAGAAGGCCTTTGAACCAAACCCAAATATCCTTCACAACCAATGGAATCATCCTGAAAATCAAATAAAGAGAAAGTGGTATACTACCACCTATACTCTCAAAGAAAGAGAATCCTTTAGAGATTCATGGATGAACGATATGAGAAGAATCGGTTGTGAAATTAAATTCTTCAAATGGTTTGAAATGACTGGCAAAATTGAAAATTGCATTGAGTCATTACAGGTTATCATTAACAAATGGTACACTGCTTCCAATAAGATTGTTGAATCTATTACTCCTCCTCTAGAGGGAATTAACATCCCTATTGCAGGAACTGTTATTAAAGCGTCCCCTTTTAAAGAGAAAAGTGATAAGACTGGGCTTTGTTAACAGCTGCAGACATAGACCGAGTAATAGAACAAAACAATTACTCAAACAAAATTCTTCATGTCATTTCCATAAATATAGAAGATACCAAACCTACATTAAGTGGAAGACCAACCCCGTCTTCTACTTCAAGTAGCCACAAAGTAGAAACCTACCCAGGGTTTAGAATCCTAGAATTTTCCAAAGAGAAATCCCCTAAACTGTCCGATACCTTTAAGGTGACAGGAAGTATCATTGAGAAAATCAATGCCCAGCTTAACAACTTCAACATCTCCAATAAAGGTGACAAAAAGGTTTCTACCCTTCGGGAGAAATCTGTTCAAACCCTTCAGGAGAAATCCACTCTCCTACAGAGACTTCCAATGATCGTTTTCATAACATGAAGAACTATCATAATAAACCATCTTTCCCAGACCTTCAGTATGAAGAAAGTGCTTTCTTAAGAACTTCATCTCATGAAGGAAGGAGCATCACAGAATGGAATATTGATGTCCTAGCTGAACATCAAGTTTACAACAAGCTCTACGAGATGGGAGTTGCTATAACAGCTTACAAATTAAGAGGCTCCACTGATAAAGATGTTGCATCTATGATAGCTGCACGTTTCACCAGAATGTTAAAACATTGGTGGGACAACTATTGCACAGTTGATATTAAGCATCTTATTATCAATGCGACTGCAACAAAAACAGTTGCTAAGATGGAAGGTAGTATCCAAACTACTTCTCAAATCACTAGAGAAGATGCTTGTGCCACCTTCTTATACCATATCGCTAAACATTTCATTGGCGAACCAAAATTATTTCAAGATAGGAGTCTTCAAATCTTGAATAACCTAAGTTGTCCAACTTTGAATGACTTCATCCATTATAAGCATGCTTTTCTTAGCAAAGTTATGATCTGCCCAGACTGTAATCTGGATTTCTGGAAGGAACGCTTCATTAACGGTTTACCTCCCCTTTTTGCCGATAAAATTAGGACAAAATTCCAAGATCTCAATGACGGTTGGATCCCTTACAACAACCTTACCTATGGTGATTTAATAAGCACCATCAACATTGTAGGACTTGAACTCTACACATACATCAAGCTTAAGCATCAGCTCAAGAAAGAGCAGTCTTCTTCCAAAAGAGAACTTGGAAGTTTCTGTCGAGACTTTGGCTTTATCACTCCCCCAGATAAAGCAGTAAAGAACAAAAGTGAGAAAAAATCTCACAGGAGAAAATCCCAAAGGAGGGATGACTCTAGTAAACCTAGAAAGAACTAATCCAGATCGATGAGATCCAGAGATTCTAGAATAGATGTTTGTTGGACATGTGGCAAAGCAGGTCACAAATCTAACGAATGTCGATCAAAAACCAAAAAGAAGAAAATTAATCTTCTTAACATCGATGAAGAAACCTTTTCTGAATTTTCAGACTCATACAGTGATAATGAAGACATTAATCTTCATTATGAATCTGATGAAAGACAATCAGGGAACGATTGCACTTGTACTGAAACTTTCTGTACTTGTGACCATACACCCCAGTCCATTTGAGTAATTTCAAATCAATCTAAGGAAACTATTTTCGATGTCATTCAGCATATTAATGATGATAAAGCTAGGAAACTTTTTCTCCTAGAACTCAAAACCATTATTCTAAACACGGACAAACCAAAATCTAGTCGTCCATTTGTTGAGCCTTTTAGCATGAAGCAAATCATGAACCGTTCTGATAGTCATTCAGAACCTTCCATCTCTGATCTTCGTCAAGAACTATCTAGTCTTAAACAAGAGATTATGGATATCAAATCTCGACTAGGAAAAGTCGAAATGGATGTTCTTACAGACCAGGTACTTAAGAAGACCACTCTAAGAGAATGAGATTCAGACCATGAATCCTCACATAATGATGGAGATGACCCGGTCAACAATGACCATCTGGCTGAACCATTTACCATTGATACCGGTAACAATTCTTCTACTTTTGCAAATCTAGGAGTAATGGTAATCTCGTCAATTAGACCTCAAAGTCATCATATTCCTATTAAAGTTGTTGTTAACAATCATTTTGGTATTAACAAAATTGCTTTGCTTGACAGTGGTGCAGATCGGAACTGCATAGTAAAAGGTATAGTCCCCAAAAAGTATTTGCAAAAAAGTACTTCGAAATTATACTCCACTACATGAGAACTTTTGAAAATTAATTATAAGCTTTCTAAAGCTCATATTTGCAAAAATGGTATTTGTTTAACAAATGATTTTGTAATAAAAGAAGATATCAATGAAGATATTATTCTTGAAATACCTTTTATCACTCAGATAAAACCTTATTTTACTGATTTAGATGGTATTAATACTACTATACTTGGAAAAGATTTACATTTTCCTTTTGTCAAAACCCTTTCACAAGATGAAAGTAATTTCATAAGAGAAAACACTATTTTTCGTATTAATAACCTATCACAACATATCACCTTTCTAAAGGATGAAATTCGTGTAAATAAAATCGAACAGATTTTAAAAACCTCGTAAATGGTTAGTAAGATAGCCAATCTTCAAAGCACTTTTGAAAAAGAAATATGTTCTGAATTTCCAAATGCTTTTTGGGAAAGAAAAAAACATATTATTAACTTACCATACATTGAAGGATTCAAAGAACAGGCCATCACCACTAAGGCAAGGCCAATTCAGATGAATCATGAAATGATGGAACTCTGTAGAAAAGAGATCAACACTCTTTTAAACAAAAAGATTATCAGGATTTCCAAATCACCTTGGAGTTGTTCTGCTTTCTACGTTAATAAAAACGCGGAGAAAGAAAGAGGAGCACCACGACTGGTGATCAATTATAAACCTTTAAACTCCATTTTAAAATGGATCAGATACCCCATACCTAACAAATGAGATCTTTTAAAGAGAACTTTTAAAGCTAATATTTATAGCAAGTTTGATATGAAATCACGATTTTGGCAAATTCAGATTTCAGAAGAAGATAAATATTAAACTGCTTTCAATGTCCTGTTTGGACAATATGAATGGAGTGTAATGCCTTTTGGGCTCAAAAATGCCCCTTCTGAATTTAAAAATATAATGAATTCAATATTCAATGATTATTCTTATATGTCAATTGTTTACATTGACGATGTACTAATCTTTTCAGAGAACATTGATTCTCATTTCAAACATCTTAGCACCTTCCTCAAAATAATGAAGAATAGTGGCTTGGTAGTTAATGCTAAGAAGATGATACTTTTTAAAACAACTATCAGGTTTTTAGGCCATGATCTTTATCAAGGATCCTACAAACCTATTTGCAGAGCCATTGAGTTCTCTTCCAAATTTCTCAATGAAATCTCTGATAAAACAAAACTTCAGAGGTTCTTAGGAAGTCTGAATTAGGTTGCTAACTTCATTCCAAAAGTTAGGCAAGTTTGTGAGCCCCTTTATAGGAGACTCAGAAAGAATCCAATTCCTTGGAGTACTGAACAAACCCAAGGTGTCATTCAGGTTCAGGCCTTAGTCCAAACCATTCCTTGTCTGGGAATCCCTAACCCCGATGCATTTATGATTGTTGAAACTGATGCATCTAATGCAGGTTATGGAGGAATTATTAAACAAAAAGTAGACCCTGAGTTTACAGAATAATTAGTTCATTTTACATCCGAAATCTGGAATTCCACTCAAAATAATTATTCAACTGTCAAAAAGGAAGTTTTGTCTATAGTGCTATGTATCACTAAATTCCAAGATGGCCTTATTAATAAATAATTTTTATTAAGAGTGGATTGTAAATCTGCCAAAGAAATCTTGCAAAAAGATGTCAAAAATCTAGTTTCAAAACAAATATTTGCTAGATGGCAAGCCTTACTATCTAGCTTTGATTTTAAAATTGATTTTATTAAAGGAGAAGATAATTCTCTACCAGATTTCCTAACCCGTGAATTTTTGCAGGGTAAGCATGAAGCCGTTCAGACCTAATGCTCCTACCAAAGGAGAAAATCCTCCTAAAGCTAAAATGCCTAGGCCATTTACTCTCACCCCTTTAACTCCAGCAAAGACTAAATCCCAAAAAAGTCCTGAACTAGTCTTCCAGAATAAGTTCACAGCCTTGGCTGATTATCCAAGGTTACCTTGCCCTTCCCAAAAACCAAAGTTGCTCTGTCCACCTCAACCAAAGACGATCAGTCTTAGACCAACAAAACCCTTTGACCAAGGGGAATCTTCTAGCTCCATTCAGGAAAAAAAAATATACAATGAAACCACCAGAGTCTTTCGCCCAAGCTTTTAACCCAGGGTTAACTATTCGATCCAAACCCAATCCAAAAGAAGAAACTTTTGACTTTGTTGTTTCGCAGGTACTGCCAATAATGGTGTTAAACAAAGATTACAACAATGCTGATACAAATGGATTGATCAGACCTTGCTACATGGATTCAAACTATGTGGATACTGATAATCCACTTAAAACCATAAGGTTCTACGAAGCTATTCTCATTGATACTGATTCAATAGAGATTGAACATACCAGGGATGAAAACAACCCTACCATTATAAAATATTCAAGATTTACTATCAAGAGAATCTTGGATCCATTCGAATGGTTTGCAGACCATTTACATACTCCAATTGCACTATCAATGGCGCATAGGCCGCAGACCTACAATTGGTATGACTACAAGTCAGCCTGGATGAATTTCCTTTATTTGAGACCAAAACACACTTGGTTAATGAAATATGGTCTGGTCATTGTAAAAGCTACCATCCGCAGATGGTTTTATGAGTGGTGGATTTTATTCAGAGGAACCAAAGAATTCTTTCCCCAATAATTTCTCAACAGATTTGAAGAATTTCAAGTCAAAGAAGAAATTACCACACTACCAGAGCATATCAAACTATGCAAATATTATATTTAGAAGAGAATATCCTATATCATCACTTGGAACTTCTCTAAAGTTGATATAGAAAGAATCAAATATTTGTGTAAGAAAATCCAAATTAAAGGTTGGGTTCCTAAACAACCTAACTCTAAAGTCTAGATGAATCCATCATCAAAGACTTAAGCAACAAAGAGTTCATCCAAGGCAGCACTCAGACAAAAGTTATAAGATGCTTTGAAAAACTTGGATAAATACAATGAATCCCAAATCATGAGGATGATAGAAGATGCTGCTTCCACAGAAAGCAGTAGTGAGGACAATGGTGACATGTGCCAGCCCAGAGGTTTAGCCTTGGCTTACATGGATTCCTATTATGAATAGGAAAAAGACCCTTATGGAAAAATAGATGCAAAGCCGGAATTATTTTTCAAATAAGTGGCATTTCACTATTCTTAATTGGCATCCATTGAGAAGCTAAAAAACAAACCAATCAAGATAAGAAGTGGGCCCTTATGTTCCCCATTATCTTTACTTTATTAAAGGAAGAAGGACCCTCTATCAGTGTTGGCAAGATCTGGACTCTTTGTTAGTGTCGGCAATATCTTGATCGTCCATCTGTTAGCTTACTAAGGAAAGTAGTAATCCTTTCTCCTCTATATAAAGAGGACTTAATAAATGTTTAGAGGCATCAGAAAATTTCCAAGATTATTCTGAAAACCTCCTTTCTTATATTTCTTTCTGTAAACAATGTTCATCATTTTTCTATAAAACTCAGTTCTTTGTAAGTTATTTCTCTTCTAATTCTGCAATACAATCAAATGGAAGGCCTACCAGTCAGATTCAATTGGACACATTAATAACAACACCATGTTAGGTTTATAAGATGCCACTTAGACTTTCAAAAAATAATGACTTATTGCTCAAAAGTAGTTAAAAGTAAACGAAAGAGAAGAGTTAAAGACCCTACTGAGATATTCATAGGCAAGTATCATGGACGTTCCCCACGCTGACATGCTGACAAATCTTGGACCTAATCCCCTATAAAATCCTGTCCAACCATCTTCAGCAATAAGCTACCTAACTACTTGTCGTGCAGTAGGTCTCTTATCGTGTCCCATCACCTGTAATCCATGAACAAGAATGTCCTTAAATAACAAGAATCAAAGCTGAAACTAATTACACGACATGCAAGACAACAAACTAGTGCGACTAGAGTTTTAACAGCAATTGCTTCTCAACGCTCTCAGTTATGTATCTGACCACCAAAGGATAGACCAAAAGGGAAAAGAGAATATCTACAATTTCCCAATGACAGACGGGGTAACGTTCATCTTAAGGGAAGTCATTGAGTCCTTTCTTGTTTGTTATGTGTTAATGGAAATCTAGGGAAGTCTGAGTACCCGGAAGTTATGGTCATGAATCCCCTTTGCCCCCTTTGTTATTATGAATTGGTTGCATATGGTGCTAAGTACTGAAGCACATCTTGCTCTATGGATCATAGGTGTAACTCACAAGAACACAAGAAACCAAAAATTCCAATTGTGCCTTTGTGCATTTCCCATATGATGCATAGATCTTGATGTGCGGGTTGCACAAGGCGTCGTACCAAGTTGAAAAGAAAGTGCAGAACACTTACTTTAGGGGCAAAGCTTGATGCGACACACACTTCTGATGGTGCGGATCACACCAGCTTCACACATCAATAGAAAAATTTCCTGAAGGTTCTGTTGGCTTGTGAGATAGCACATGCGACACGCAATCTTCCTAGTGCGTTTCGTATGTGCTCCGCATAAGACAACATACATATACTTTGCTTTCTAATCTGTTGCATTCCACCCTTAGTAGATTTTGTTTTGATTTTGGCTCACAATATTTGGATGCAGACTATGTCTTCTAACAAGGGTAACACTGAGAGGAGCTCACGTAGGCCAACCGCTCTCTCCTCCTCCAAGCCAACTGCAAAAGGGAAGAATAAAGTCTCATCGGCCCGTGATCAAGCCTCAGAGAAGGAGAGAGTTTGGTTTGGAATTGAGAGCATGAAAGTAATCTATGATCGTGATAGGGGTAGGTCCTTCAATGAGGAGCAAAGATTCAACCTGAATGTAGTGGGGGATAATCTGCCCAACATCCCCACTCAGTTTTCAAAGAGCCACTGGTAATCATTTTAGGAAGTACCCGGGAACTATTACAAGGAGCTGGTCCAAGAGTTTTTCGCTTCATACCAAGCCACCCAAGATGCTAGGGGCCATAAAAGGGGTTGTGAGAAATTTCCCACATTGGACTCCATTACAGTTAGGGGGAAAGAAGTCCACATCACACCAGCTTCCATTAATGCCATCTACTGGAGCAGTCCAATCGAGTCAGCACCTACCCTAAAGGAGAAGTTTCTCCTTAGGCGCAAACTTCTCGAGTGGGCTGCCCCCATCATTTCTCCTGATACACCCTCCTGGGCCACCATGGGAGGTGAAATCCCCTGCCTGATATTGTACTTCGAGGCTCGCTTATGGTATGACTTTGTGCGCACCCATCTTATACCATCTCAGAACGACCAAAAGATCACACACGATGGAGCCATGTTGATACCTACAATCATGGCAGGAGATCATGTCAATGTGGGAGAGGTCATTGCCTTGGTGATAAAAAGGAAGTCTTGAAAGATTGGTGACGCTTTTACTTTCCCGGTATTAATCAGCCAATTATGTGTACAAGCTGGTGTCCCCTTCTTCCATTATAATGCTCCTACCCCTGCTATTGGTGTATTGGATCTTGACAAAAAGACTGACCGGGATGGTCCCCGATTCAAAAGGCCTAGGGTTGAAGCATCGGTGGAAGCCGAGGATGATAACTCGAATTTAGACATGCATACTTCTATTCTTTCATCTACTTCCTTACAAGGGCACACTCCTCCAGCTACTGCACCCAGGGAGCCACTCAGCCTCCAAGACATGGTTGACAAAGCATATAATCATGAGAGGCAGTTGAAGGATCTGTCAGATGATCTCCTGAGGTTGATTGGGAGGGCTGTCAAAGTAGCCATGAAAGAAGTGGTGGAAAGTACTCTCGACCTATCAAAATGAGATGGATGCATGCAAAAGGTCTCTCAAGTCCATTCGGTCAGACATGGACAAAGAAAAAGGGAAAGCACCGATAATCCAAGAGGACTTGTCCATATTGCCTCCACCTAGGAGGATTCCCGACTCGTTGGATGACTTGTTTGCTTCATATGCATCCGAAGAGATGCTCGGTCATGAGGAGGAGGAAGCAGAAGATGATGAGGACTAGATCTTACATCGAGTTCCACCCTTTTCCCATTGCATTATGAGCATTGAGGACAATGCTTATTTCATGGTAGGGGTGGCTTTCTTTACTTGCTTTTTGGTGCCCGTGAGTGGGCTTGAGACAATTTATTGCCCTTGTCGGGCCTAGTTGACTATTCTGCTTAGTTTTATTTGGCTCTTGTCGGGCATATTTTGGATAATGGATTATGATGTTACTATTTTTTTCTTTCTTTAGATTATATTTTTGTTTTACTTTAAGCTCAATTGTGCCCTCTCCAGGCTTGAATTTTATTGATGATGTGCCGGGTTGGTCTTACATGACCCATTATTCCACTACCCGTGCCTTGCAAATGCGCTAAAGGCCTACACCGAGGCTTGTTCTTGATTGATTCATGAGAGCAAAAAGTTGTGGATCGCCTTGTTGATAGTAGTGTAGAAATAAACTCCGAGGGTTTTCTTAATACTAAGGTTCTTTCCCAAGGAGCAAAAGTTTTGATTCCTTTCTTTTTCTTTACTTTTGTTTTTGTGTGTCGAAATGGGTTGGTGTTTCCGTATGATAGATTGAGAGGCAACTTTCTTAAGGGAAAATGCCAAGTTTAGTTTAGAATTGAGTCCATAAATGCTTGTCTCGAAATGGGCCCACCAAAAAAATTTCTTGGTAAATTGTTTTTTGAAAAGGAAAAGAGGAAGGGAAATGAATTTTTGAGAAAAAAAGGCGTTCTCTTATCATGACTTGCACACTCTCATTTTGGCTTGATTGACTCACAAATGAGTGTGTAATAAACTCGGAATAGCTTGTCAAAAATCATTTGCCCCAATTGATTGTGGAACTAATGGATGAAGTCTTGTGGCATGATGCCTTGTGCGATGAGGCTTTACCTTGATTCTTGTGCATAAGTGTTGTCTAGAAGTTGCCTTGAATGTGGTTCAAGGCAAAATTCTAGGTGTAACCAAGCTTGGAAATGACCTTAGGCCCTTTTTGATAGCCATTTCACTCAAATAACCTCCCAATGACATCAAATCCTAGTGAACCCCTTTGAGCTTGTGACCATTCTTTGACACCTTTGTAACACCTTGACCTATTTGTAACCTCTATCTTGGCACCCATCCTCCCTAATTGCTTGGAAAATGAAATATAGGCTAAAAGCCTAAGTTTGGGGGGGGACAAAAGATAACATAGGCAAATGCCTAAGATTGGGGGTGCATATGATCAAATGAGGAGAAGAAAAGAAAAGCACTTCAAGTGCAAGGTAGCACCTTGATTCGTTGAAAATTGCTCCAAAAGATCAATCTAACGAGCAAATTGAAAAGCAAAAATAGGTGCTACTAAGTGAAGGTGATATAAGGTATGAATGATTATGAGGTAAAAAAGGAGAAATCTTGTGCTGTGTGAGGGAGAAATAAGATGAAGTTGAAAATTGAAAAATGTAAGAAGTGTTCGAAATGAAAACAAAGAGCATTAGGGATGTGTAGTCATTTGAACCAAATGATATCCTCACCTTATACCTAGCCAACATTGTAACCCGCAAGTCCTTGGTGATTCTGAGCTTGGCTACCCTACATTAGTGGCGATGTACATGAAGGGCAAGCCTACGGTTTGGCGCGTATGCACTTGAACTTCCTTGAGAGAGTGAGAGTCTTCTTTGTTCTCTTATAATCCCATGGTTAAGAATTGAATAATTGTGAGTGGGATTCTCTCTTGTGGTGAGTGATATCATGCACTCAAAGTGAAGCATAGAGTCTCTATTTCAATTGAGGGGAATGAATGAGACAAGTTGTTTGGAAAATCTCGAGGCAAACCTTGACGGTCCATGCCAATGACTTGAGAAGCTAAAATGTCTTGTTTTGAATGGCAAATTCCCTTGTGTTTTAAAAGAGATATGATGTTCTTTTTGAAAAAAAAAGTTTTTAAATGAGCAATTGCCTTGAGCATGTGGGGGTCCAAAATTGAGATAAGCATAGTAGTTGAGTCTTTTGCTTGAGTCTTTTGTTTGTTTATTTTTCTTAAATTTTTAGTGTAGAATAGTTTTTGTGCCTTAATTGAGCCTTAGCATAATTCATTCCTTGCCATGTGTGTATCTTGCTTGAGGACAAGCAATAGTTCAAGTTTGGGGGTTTGATAAGTCGGTAATCTACCAACTTATTGAACCTATATCCATGAATTATTGCTATGTTTTGAATTGATTTATAGCTTCTTATGGCATGTATTGATGTCTATGCAGGTACTTTGGATAGAATAGGAAAAACAAGGATATGGACCCAAAAAGAGCCAAAAAGGAGCTAAGTGTGAAGAGTTGAGAAAAGCTGGAGAATCTGCCAAGAGGTGCGGTGGTTGTGTGACACGCACAAGATGACATGCGGTTTGCATCTCCTCCACATGAAGCTGCAAAGATGACTTAAGATTCTGCTAAGGAGTGCGGTCGCCATGCGACACACACATCCCGTGGTGCGAAACACACCACCTTCCCACAAAGCGTATTTAAGCAGCTGAATTAACTAGTCAACCTGAAGAAGGTGTGGGACATGCAAACCACATGCCGCGTTGCACACCACTCGGAGGGCAATTTTGTCCTAAATTTATGTGATAATTTGGGAACATATAAAAGGTAATTTTAGGCTTGTTTTGTATATACAATTTTTAGCAGAGAATTTCAGAGAGAGAACTTGGAGATATTTTTGGCTTGTAAACACTTTAATCCATCTCCATTGAGAGAGGGTTTCAATCCAATCCTTTGGTTAACAAATTGTGTATCTAATTTGACTCTAGAACTTGAGAATCAACTACAATGGATGGGAATTTGATATACCTAGTTGGCATATCTTCTTCCCCTTCTATGAGTGGCTAATTTCTCTTTTCTAGGGGTGTATAGATGATGGGTGCTTAGCTAATGGGTGTGGGTGTTGCTAATTCACTTTTATAATTGCTTATTTGATATGGGTCTAGTAATTTCACCTTGGTTTAATCTAATATTTTTTTGTTGCAAACATGAATTTACCTTACTTAGCTATATAATTGCTCGAGAGAGAATTTTGTAGTTGTGGATGTGAAATTGCTAGCGGGTACTTAGGAATGCACTTAGATTGGAGGCTACACATAGCTCTAATCATGGAATCTCCTATTTAAGGGTCTGAGCTAGAGATAGGACGACAACCCAAGCAAATGTTAGTTGGTTATTTAGCACACCGAATGATGTTCTAACCGAAATCATCGGATATGTGGATGTTGATCGAGAGATAGCATTCCATTCTTATGACCAACGCTACCCGTGTCAATAGGTGAGAATTTAAGTTAATTTGTGACCACCCTATCCTATAGCGAATGCCTCATCGGAAATGCACCCCTAGTCATCTAGTTCTTATTGGTACACACATCTCGATTTTATAGTTTTTATTTGAATTGAGTTAGTAGTGACAACGTTCCAATTCTCCCCATTTACTTGCTTTGGTTTTGTTGAACAACTACTCTCACTTTGAAATCATATCGCACAATCTCTTATTAGTTAAATCAGGTGCTTTGGGTATGACCCCCACATCTGGTAGGTTTATAAATGTGTTTTGACTATGCGATCGTCGTGACCTCCTAGTTGGAGAGCTAAAATTTGAGCATTCATCAGGCGGCCGGAGGGTTTGTTTTCACTTATTTGCATTCCCCGGCTGAATGGGCGGCCAGGGGATTGTAGGTAGACTCTTGTTACTTTATTATGCTTATAAGTATGAGATTGGTTACTGCAAGGTTGTTAGTTCTGGATTGAGATTGTTATGATTAGCTTGGTTATTGATTTCTATTTTTTGAGCATGTCAACCATTATTCCTCTCTCCCATTCCTTATACTTGAGGTTACCGGTATACCATCCATTTCTGTAACTCATTACATATATACTATTATTGCAAGAATCCCAGGTGCGCTATTTCTTACTTTCACCTGTGCCCGTTATGTATATATTCTAATAGCTACCCTTGTATGCTATTCTTGTTTTGTTGTCTTCCCTCTGGGCTAGTTCCTGTGTACTTTTTATTTATTTCTGTGACTACTTGCTTCTATTCTATTTTCTACTGCACTTTTATCTTATATGTGCCCAGTCGGCCTATGATACCTACTGGGTACCTTATGCTTCGCATTTGGTGCTCACCCTACACACTGCATCTTCTGGTGGAGATCCTAGTGTGAGCCATCACCGCTAGCTCATGGGAGACTCGTGCTTGGAGTTTTGTGACATCTAGACTGAGGGTGAGCTCTTGGCGACCGAAGCTTGACTCTAGTTTATCTTTTTGTATATTTTGTACTCTTATAGCTTAGGAGACATGATGTATATGTATTACTTTTGGATCGTATGTACTCCTTATGTAGATCGGGCTCTTATACGCTAAGATACCAGGTTTGGGGTTGGTTTAGCTTCCGCTTTGTATTTATATTACTCTTGTTATCTAGTTTATTCAACTTGTTCCCTTGCTTTCACTTATTTATTTGTTCTTCCGATTAAATGGTTAGAAGGTAGCCCATTACTTTACATTTTGGGCTACAACGATTGGTTCGTCTACTAGGGGGGTTGTAGGTGTCATCATAACCGAGAAATCGGGTCATGACATCTTGGTATAAGAGCTCTAGGTTCACCGATGTCATTAGTATAGGAGTCAATATCTAGTAGAGTCCTGCGGATTGGGGAAGAGATTTCCGTACTCAATCTTCGAGAGGCTATATTGATATCTTAGGAAAATGGACCTTTCTTGTTTCTCTCTCGTGCGTAGTATCCTTGAATGTTTCTGGAAATCTCACTTATTCTGGTTCACTCTTCCGCAGTTGGTTCGTATGAGATCTTCAGCTTCTGCCAGAGGAGAGCCTCCTTCCCCTGCACCTCCGACTCCAGCTAGGGGCCGGGGTGGTCATAGGGGTAGAGGTAAGGGTCATGGATGCCCCATACCAGCGGCACCTGCTAGAGCTGCTAGAGTTGAGGTAGAGCCAGAGTATTATTACAAGCCAGAGTTCGCTCCAAAGCAGCAGCACGTGGACCCGGGGACAACCCAGGTACCACCAGCTCCCGTACCAGTTACAACACCAGTTTTTATGCCGACTTCAGCCCCTACTCAGTCTTTGGATATTCGGGGGTTACTTGTTCAGCTTTTGGGGATGATTGGAATGCATCCTTCTGAGACAGCCCATAAATCCGCTCAGGTGGCAGCCCTGGGTGTTCCAAGTTTAGGAGTATATCATGCTACTGTGACTCCCCATGCTGAAGTTATTCCAGTTCCATCGGTTGTCCAGCCTCTTGCTCCTCGCCCTACTATGACAGAGATAGAGCAGAAGGCCTTGGGTAGGTTTCTGAGATTGGAACCACCGAGATTCGCTTGTACATCGGGTCAGGACCCACATGATTTCATTACCACCTGTGAGGAGATATTGCATCATTTGGGGCTATTAGAGACTCATGGGGTTGGATATACTTCAGATCAGCTGGAGGGTCAAGCAAAGTTATGGTGGAGGGCACAAGTTGCTTGCATACTTTCTACGTCACCTCCCTTGACCTGGTCTGAGTTCTATAAGGCCTTTATGACTAAGTTCTTGACACAGAGCGACAGAGAGCGTCGGAGGGAGGAGTTCACTAGACTTTCTCAGAATTCTATGTCTGTCTCAGAATATGAGACCCATTTCCATCAGCTTGCTCTATTTGGGGCCATGATTATGCCTACTGAGGCCGACAGAGTACGTAGATTTGTTTGGTGGATATGGAGAGAGTTCAGAGAGCCTGCAGAGATATTGGTTGCTAGCTATCGGTCATTCCAGGCCATTGCGGACTATGCCCGTATAGTTGAGGATTCACATCGTCATGACACCGTGGCCAAAGATAAGCGGCGTCAAGATCAGGGTGGATACAGTGGTTATAAGCATGGTGGTAGAGGTTCCGGACAATGGGGTCAAGGTTATCAGCCACAGCAGCACCAGGGTCAGTCCAATCGACATGTTCAGGCTTCACTTCATACTTCTGGTTCTAAGTTTGAGCAGGGTCAGAGAGGTCAGTGAGGTCATAATGGGCAGCCGTCGAGTGGTACAGATTTAGGGGCATCAGGCCGTGGTGGTTATACGAGTTCATCTGGTTTATCCCGACCGAGTAGGTCATCAGGGGCTTGTTTCACTTGCGGTGTGGTCAGTCATTTTGCTAGAGATTGCCCCCAGCAGGGTATAGTTCAGCCGGCTAAGCCATTGTAAGCAGTTCATCCTCCAGCTAGAGGGGGTGGTGGTCAGGGTAGAGGTACTGCTCCGCATGGAAGAGTGGGTTGTAGGGATGGCGGTCGGGCAGGTGGAGCTCATCGTAAGTTTTATACGGTCCCTAGGAGACAAGAGGCAGAGGACTCGTATATCGTGAACACAAGTACAATTTATGTATGTCATTTGATCCTGGATCGACTTATTCATATATATTTGCCTACTTTCTGCCTTATTTGGGGTTGGCTAGTGAGCTATTATCTGGTGTTGTTTCTGTTTTGACCCCAGTAAGAGATTTTTTAAAAGTGGATCGGATTGTGAGATCCTATGTGATATCTGTTGGTGATTTGGATACTTGGGCTGACTTTAAGATACTTGATATGTTAGATTTTAATGTGGTACTAGGCATGAATTGGTTATCCCCTCACCATGCGGTTGTTATGCCAAGACCATTACCATAGTCGTTCCTGGTGTATCCCCAGTTGTGTGACAGGGTTCTATTAGCCATGCACCGTCTGGGATCATCTCTTGTCTTTAAGATAGAAAGTTTATTTCCCGTGGGTGTTTAGCGTATCTAGCATATGTCTGAGATGTTAGTGCTGACCCTACATCCCCTGAGTCCGTTCTTGTTTGTTAGAGACTTCCTAGATATGTTTTCTACCGACCTGCCATGCATTCCACCTGAGACAGATATTGATTTTCCATTGAGTTAGAGCCGGGCACCAGGCCCATTTCTATCCCTCCCTACCGTATGGCTCCTGCTGAGTTGATAGAGCTTAAGGAGTAGCTTCAGGACTTGTTAGCTAAGGGGTTTATTAGACCGACTGTGTCTCCTTGGAGTGCTCATGTTCTCTTCGTCAAGAAATGATGGGTCAATGCAGATGTGTATTGACTATCGGTAATTGAATAAGGTGACAGTGAAGAATAGGTATCTGATGCCCAATATTGATGACTTATTTGATCAGCTTCAGGCTTCAGCCGTGTTTTGAAAGATTGATTTGAGGTCCGACTACCATCAGTTGAGGATTAGAGCAGAGGACATCCCTAAGACAACATGCATGACACGTTATGGCCATTATGAGTTCCTGCTGATGTCTATTGGGTTGACCAATGCCCCCGCAGCCTTTATGGATTTGATGCATAGGGTTCTTAGCCCATACTTGGATATGTTCATGATAGTCTTCATTGATGACATTCTGATATACTCGAGAAGTAGGGACGAGCACGAGCAGCATTTGAGAACTATACTTCAAACTTTGAGAGATCATCGGCTTTATGCCAAGTTATCAAAGTGTGAGTTTTGGCTTGAGTCAATTGCATTCCTAGGACACGTGGTGTCTAAGGATGGGATTAGAGTTGATCCGGGTAAGATTTTTGTGGTTCATGATTGTCCTAGACCTACTACTCCTACCGAGGTTCATAGCTTTGTTGGGTTAGCTGGGTACTACAGACGGTTTGTTGAGGGATTTTCTTCCACCACAAGACCTTTGACTATGCTGACTAGGAAGGATGTTCCATTTTAGTGGTCTGATCATTGTGAGGATAACTTCCAGAGGCTTAAGGCCTTATTGACTTCAGCTCCAGTTTTAACTTTACCGATTGAGGGTTAGAGTTTGTCCGTGTATTCCGATGCTTCAGGGGTCGGTCTTGGTTATGTGTTGATGCAGCAGGGTCGAGTGATAGCATATGCGTTGAGGTAGCTAAATATTCACGAGCGCAACTACCACACTCACGACTTGGAGTTGGCGGCGGTAGTTTTCGTGCTCACGATCTGGAGGCACTATCTATATGGAGTTCACTGTTATATATTCACCAATCACCATAGTCTTCAGTATATTATGAGTTAGCGGGAGCTGAACTCGAGGCAGAGGAGATGGTTTGAGCTACTAAAGGACTATGAATTCACTATTTTATACCTTTCAGTTTCTGAGTGACCATTGGCCTTGGACATCCAGTCATTGGCTAACCATTTGGTTAGGCTTGACTAATCGGATCGCAGCAGAGTTCTCGCCAGTGTTGAGGTTCGTTCCACTCTAGTTGATCATATTCAGAGCCAACAGTTTAAGGATAAGGTTTTGTGTGACCTACGTGATCAGGTAGTTCGGGGTGAGGCCAGCCGGGATACTTTGGGTTCTGATGGTATTCTGAGATTCGATGGTCGACTTTGTGTTCTGAGGGTAGGTTACTTAATTCAGTTGATACTTCGCTAGGCCTATTATTCCAGGTATTCCATTCATATGGGCACCGCAAAGATGTATAGAGATTTGCGGCAGCTTTACTAGTGGAATGGTATGAAGGGGGACGTGGCAGAGTTTGTGTCTCGGTATTTAAACTGTCAGCAGGTTAAGTTTGAGCACATGATATTGTGTGGTTTTATGCAGCAACTTCCCATTCCTGAGTGGAAGTGGGAAGGTATTACTATAGACTTCATCGTTTGTTTACCATGTACTTCTCGTGTGTTTGATTCTATTTGGGTGATCATTGATAGGCAGACTAAGTCAGCATACTTCTTACCAGTTCACACTTCTTATGGGGCAGAGAGGCTAGCTTAGATGTACATTTGTGAGATTTTAGATTGCATAGGGTCCCAGCTTGTATTATTTCAGACCGCGACACTCAGTTCACATCTCAGTTCTGGAGAGCTATACCGAGGGATTTGGGTACAGAGTTTCAGCTTAGTACTACTTTCCACTCTAAGACAGATGGCCAGTCCGAGAGGACTATTCAAGTCCTGGAGGACATGCTTCGGGCTTGTGTTCTTGACTTTGGAGGTTCATGGGATTAGTTTGTGCCATTGGCCGAGTTTGCATATAATAATAGCTTGCATTTGAGCATTGGCATGGCACCTTTCTAGGCCTTGTATGGTAGGCATTGCATATCGCCGATTGGTTGGTTTGATGGGTTAGAGTCCAGACCACAGGGTACAAATTTTTTTAGAGATTCCTTGGACCGAGTTCATTTCATTCAGGACATGCTTAGAGCAGCACAGAGTAGGCAGAAGATCTACGCTGATCGTAGACTTCGTGCCTTAGAGTTTAGTGTTGGTGATTTGGTTTTCCTTCGAGTATTGCTCATGAAGGGCATGATGAGGTTTGGTTGGCGGGGCAAGCTTAGCCCCAGGTTTATTGGGCCATTTGAGATTCTACAGAGGGTTGGTAGTATTGCCTACATGTTAGCTTTGCCTCTGATGTTTGCAGCTGATCACCCAGTTTTTCATGTCCCGATGTTGCGCTGATATGTGCCAGATGAGTCTCATGTGTTGCAGTGGGATTCGGTTTAGTTGGATAAAAGCTTGGCATTTGTTGAGGAGCCGATAACTATTCTGGCCAGGGATATCAGGAGATTGAGATCTAGGGAGATTCCGGTTGTGAAAGTTCAATGGAGACCCCGCCCGGTTGAGGAGGCTACCTGGGAGACCAAGAGAGAGTTGCGTGCTCAGTATTCGTAGTTGTTTGAGCCTTCAGGTACTCCCTTCTTCTTGACTTTCGAGGATAAAAGTCTTTTTAATAGTGGATGTTGTGACGACCCTTCCAGTCATCTTCACGTTTACGTGTCCATTGTACTGTTAGAGCTTTCTTGTAGCATCCCCAAGTCATTTATGGCTTGCTGGGATCGGTAGTTTGGTGCCCTGGTCGTTCGTTTGTTCATTTTGGCCGTTTGCCTATTTTAGAGCTTTAAACTTAGAACATCATTGACCTTGGTCAACATTCTTAGCTAACATGCTCGGAATTGAATTCTGACAGTTCCGTTAGCTCTGGAGTGATGAGTTTTGTCTAGTTGGACCTTTGGTGGAGGCCTGAGAAATTTTGGTGTGGGTTTTGTGTCATTTTCTCTGTTTTCGGGCCATTTGGAGTTGAAAGTGTAACTTTGGGTGACCTTCGATGATCGGAGTGTCACATTCGAAATCCGACTATTCCATCAGCTCCGAAATGTTGATTTTGTGTTAGTAAGGTGGTTGGTTCGGGTTCCGGTTGAGCCGGGCTCATTTCGAGACCTTGAGTTCCATTTAGCTATTGTTGACTTGGGTCAACATTTCTCCGAAACGACCTCGTAAGGAAGTTTCGTCAATTTCGTTTAGTTCAAAACGTCATTTCCACCCTATTATCATTATTAGTTTTGAATATCGATGTCCGATTGTGCCAGAAACACCCCGTGGGGAATTTTAGTGCAGCTGGTTTTATTGCAGGTTGCAGGCCTTCAGCGCCAACGACACCTAGGCAGCGCGATTGCGCTAGCCCGTGGCCATGCCTTCAGCATAATCGCTCCAGGGCCATCGCAATCATGCCTCAGCGTCTGCTGCCGGCCAGTTGGATAGCGTCCTTCAGGCGCGATGGTACTTTGGTGCCTGGCCCTGCTTTAGCGCGATGGCGCTGACCAGCGACCAGCAGTTACTTAAGGCTTCTTCTTCATTTTTCCAACCTTATTTCTCTCAACTTTCTCGCTCTAAATAGCGTAATACTCTCCTAAATTACTCCTATATCAGTTCTAAACCTTGGGGAATCGTTTGTTCGTTGATTATCCTCAGTTCCTCGTCTCTTGGTAAGATTCTTCCTCACTTGAATTCTCTTATTCTTTCTCTAATTTCCTCCATTGTTTCTCACACTCACGATTGGAAATTTTGGTATTGGTTTCCTTGTAGATGGTGCATGTTCGTGGGTGTGGTGAATTATCCGTCTTGGGCTGAAATTCTTTATTTTTTGTAAGTATCTCTCCCCTAATTTCCATTTTTAGTTCTCTAAATTCTACATTCAAACCTCAACTTGAGCGGGCTGTTTTGGCGCCTTCCTCTTCGCAAATTATGCTCAATTTTGGAGCATGCCTTCTTGGCATCGTTGGGGTCATCATGCTTATTTTTATTTTTGGTTTTGAGTTGTGGGCCCCGCAGGCCAATTTTTGACCCGAATTTTGACCCGGCTACAATTGTAGCAGTATGGGTATGGTTAGACTTGTTCTAACTTATTATTTATGTTTATGATAGTTTGATTGTCATTCGGGATCTCTCGGAGCGATTCGGGCTTGGACGTTGTTGTTCGGACAGTAAGTCTTCGAATGACAGGTAGGTTACACACTAAACTCCTAGACTTAGCATATTGGATAAAATTGTACTAGCTAGCATCCTTGGGTTGGGTTATTAGGTTGGTACCACAGACCTTGACCGCTTTTCCATGATTCATCCCATTTCTTTCCTCCGTTGTGTGTAGTACTCTTGGTATTTGATATTATCACCCTTGTGGTCCTGTGAGGCCTTGTTGACTCTGGAACATAGATGGTGAGGTTATTGGGAATGTCCGCGAGTCCTGGACATAAAAATATCCTTCTTGGTTGGTTATGCTTCTTGAGCAGCTTCGGTGCCTATGTAGTGACGTTAGGTTGATTGTGAGCTTCTGGGCGGCTATTTGTGTTGATCATTCATTTCGATGCATATAAAGAGGGTTTATCTATGTTTTACTATGGTTTTGGCTTCAGTCGTACTGGAATTATTTTCTAAACTTTGCATGGCCCCAAGATGATAACGATCTCAATCGAGTGACTAAAATAGATATCAGAAACACGGAATTCAATAACACAAAATAAAGATAGTGGAGAAATTAAGATGAGAATTAGAAGAAATTGAGATGAGATTAGAAGAAAGAAAGGCTAACCAAGGGAGAAGAGAACTCAATCAAATGCATGAGAAACCAAATTGAATCCACAAGATGATAACTTGGTGATCAATAAAGCAAAGAAGATAACACAAGCAATTCAGGAATCCACCCTAATTACTCATTCTAAACTAACAATTGGAATTGAACCCAATCAATATCCTAACCTAAAATATAAAGTCTATTCAAGATTATTCAATCATCAAAATCTCAATACTTTTTCTAGCTCGAATCTCTCATAATCTTCAAGATCGATTTTCAAGTTTTTAAACCTTCATGCTCCTTTAATGGTAAAATCTTCTCTACAACTCAAAATCACTTGAAATCTTGAATTTAGACTCAAAAAACACTAGAGAATACGAATCTAGTGTCAAAAATAACAAATCAAACACAAAAAATTCAGATTTATTTTTTGGACGAATTTTTTTCAATTTATTTTTTAATTTATGAACCTAAGACCTAAGAATTGATGGAACAATTCTTAAAACCTAAGCTCTGATACCAAGATGATAATGGAAAAACAACAAACAAGAAAGAAAGAAGGAAAAGATATGTGGATTAACAACTAGAAATTGAAATTATGGGCAACAAGGGACTTGATACCCTCACCTCCCAATTGATTTCAATAACTAAGAAATTAACCCTACTCAATCAACCAAGGAAACCAAATGAATTCCACAAATGGATGATCCTTTGATTAATTAAGCAAAAGAAGTTAACTAACAATTAGGAGAGTTCACCCTAATCACTCACCAATTCCTTAATGAAATTAAACTAATCACTAAGATATCAACTACAAATTTAGAGTATCAATATTCAACATCCAAAACTAGTTTTCAAAAATGAAGAAAAACTACTACTTACACTAAGAAAATAATAAGACATTGACTTTTTACAATATTGCCCTTAATGAGGCAAGGGCCTTGTTTGGTTGTCTTCTTTGTGGATTCGTGAATTTAAAGCCTAGCCACTTGCACAAATGGCCTATTTTCTTCATCCACATCACTCCCACGGACTCATAAGCTTCCCTTTGCACGAACATCATATGTGTCATCTATATCATCCATGCTCGTGTCAATCATGCTATCCATGCTAGTATCATCCTCCCCTTCTTGAAAATGATTCGTCCACAAATCCAAACCTTAAAGACAAATGAGAAGGACAAAAACCAAAACATCCTCAAAGCATGAGGGTTAGTACAAGGGTTAGCAACAATATCACCATGCCAAGGAGGCACAAATTTGAGATATAACCAAATATCCTTTTCTTCCAATAAAAGCAACTCATCATACAAGGTGCAAAGGTTTTGGTTATGATAAACATCAAGAGATAAGGCAAACACAAAGGTCTTTGTGGGATCAAGAATTCCAAAAGATGGTATCATATCTAACTTTGGAGCCATAAGACACAATTGTTTCATTGTCTCGCAAGTAGGCCACACCAAAAGTGGTGCAATCACCCATAAGGGTTCATTCGGGTCAAAAAAGTAAAACACCCACATATCTTTACCTCCATACAAAATAAATCTCACACCACTACAGGTATCATCATAAGCAAAAAGGTAGTAGAGAAAGGTGTTAAGCTCACTATTCTCATCTAGGGCATGCCAAAAGATAAGGACACCGACAGATAAGAATAGATATTTTAAGCACAAAACAATCCTCTCTATAATACAACTTTCCAAAGGAAGAAAGTGCACCAAAAAAGCCATGCTACTAGAATAGTCGAGGGATTTATTAGGAGTCAAATCACTCCATGCCAAATAATACTCCTAAGGAGTTGGGGTCCCTCCTATCATAGAACCAAATATGCTTCCAAGAGTTCCATTTGAAACTTCAACTTGTCCAACCCTATGAAGGTGACAAGGAGCTTTCAATATCCATGGACTCTCCCAAAAATAAATAAGCAACTTAGCATCTGCTCAAGTCACTTCTTTCCTGCTCAACTTAAAATAAATATCCATGCACCTCTTTTAAGTCACTTCTTGGCTCATCAATCTCATACAACTTTCCTTCTTGAGATAATTCTTTCTTCTCCTTTTCAAGTTCCTCTCTCTTAAGTACTTTCCAAAGCTCCCTCATTATCTTGTAGTCCTCACTCACTTGATAGGGTGTTAAAGGTACAAGAATGTGTCTTCGTCCTCCAAATACAAATGAGTATTTGTTGGACTCCACTTGATATCGAACATCCCTACTGGCTAGACAAGGTCTACCAAACAACATATGACAAGATTGAATGGGCAAAACATCACATAACACCTTATTTCGATACTTGCCAATGCTAAAATTCACGACCACTTGCTTGGTTACCTCTACTTCATAATTCTCAATGAGCCATTTAAGTGTGTATGACTTGGGGTGTATTTGTGTAGGAAGCTTCATTCTATCAACCATAGTGTAACTCACCATATTAGTACTAATCCTACAATCAATGACCAAGGAACATACCGAATCCATCATCTTGAACCTTGCATGAAATAGGTTCACACTTTGATCAAGTTCCTCTTTAGAAAGATCCCCCATGATTCTCTTTAGATTACAAGAAGAGTTCAAATACTTCTCCAATTTCTCATCAACAACATTTGAGGTTGGTTCATCATGCCTAACATTAGGCTCATCACAACCATTCCCAACCTCATACTCTATCACATTTTTAGCAGAAGGTCAATCACACAAGATAACATTTGACCTCTTTTGTGGACAATTTCTAGCAATATGTCCTTCACATTGACACTTATAACATCGAATGATAGAAGGAGAAGAAGATTGAGGTATACCATGATTACCTCCATAGGCTTGGTCTTCCCCTTTTGTGTTGTAGTTAGCTTGAATAGCTTGACTACCATCTTGGAACATTGGAAGACTCGCCATATTGTCACCCATCCCATGATTTGGAACACCTTGACCACCATATTGATCACTTCGGTCTTCACACCTTCCTCCTTCATTCATATACCTATCTACACTATCCTATTTTCCTTGACATCTCATGCCTTGGTTCATACCAAAGCCTTCGGGTCCTTCCCACCATTCATTCGGGCTAACCTCTTCACATATTTCATCATAAAGAGGGTTTTGATAATAGATATCTTGGTAGGGTACTTGTGGGTAGTGTTGTTGGGTTGGAACGTAAGGTACATGCAAGGATGCAAGTGATATATTTTGTGAAGGTGCTTGGCTTCTATCTTGGTTTTCCACAAAAGTACTCCTTTGTGGTGGATGATATGGTTGTGTATTTTGATGTGGGGTGACTTTCCTATCATAGCTTGGGTTCATTCAAAATGTAGTTTGAGGGTAGGTTTGGTTCCAATTTGATTGGGGGTAGTATAGGTTGAATTCTTGACCCGAGGTCCTTCTTGTTTCTTCACTTTGACTTGTCATAAGGAACCTCCTTTCAATCATACTATCCATCCTTTTCACACTTTCCTCCATACCTCCAAACCTCCCATTTGTTTCAACCACCCTTTCATTCATATTGGTCACCCTCCTTGACACATTGAAATTCATCCCCATGTTGTTCACCAAGCTCCTTCCTCCATGATTATAAGGAAAATGATTAGACATTGTACCTATAAAAACTCAACAAACAATATTAGTAGAAAAAAGCCTCACATCACTCGTATGTAAACTCTCAACTCATCTTCTACGGCGTCGTCTCAAAATTGGTAGTGAACTAGCTCCACTCAATCAACTCAAGGTCACCTATCCTTTGTGGAGGAGTGGATTCTTGTGACTCTTGAAAGAAGGACGACTTGAAAGACTCTAAACGGACTTGAATCAAGAAATAAATCAACGAAATAAGACAAGAAAAGAAGGAGGAAGAAGCACGAAAGAATTCAGACTCAAGAATTAGGTAACAAAAAGTAGGAGAAACTAATTGTTGTTGCTTAATTTGGAGAATCAAAGAGATGATTTGATATTTTAAAACTAGTTAACAAGTAATTAAAGATGTTAAATAGTTGAGGAATCAAAGAAAAATGAGTGTAGAAGAAGAAGTTTGAAGTTTGGACACTTGGAAAAATTTTGGGGTCTTAAAGTTCCAACACTTAGAAAGTTTTTGGAGTACCAAAATTTGAAGCATTTTGTCCAAGTTTGCAAGTGTGCATTTCAGCCCCCAAAATATTTTCTAAGGGGAAAATTTGCATGGCCTCGTGGGGCCATTTTCGATGGAAATGAATCGGGAATGGTTTTGACTTAACTTGTGAATATTCTTGGGTAAAAGAAGGTTAGATTATGATTTATATCACCAATTTTACTACTATCGCTAGACTCGACCGGGTCGAGGTTCTACTTGAGTTTTCTTACTGATTTAAGGTGACTTGAGCCTCTGGTGGACCGAGCATTTAAGTTGACTTTCTACTATTTTAGACCCGGCTATTCCCCGGGCACCCTTGGAGGGGTTTTTGAGATTTAATCTACTACTTTATTCATGGACAGGGTCTGGGCATGCATATTCGAGATTTAGCCACTGGCTTGAACCCAGACTTGTTTTCGGAGGACACATTTTCGATACTGAGTTTTGGAATGGGGTCCGGGACCTCCATGGACCTTGCCGCCCCAGGCCTGAGGCTTTGGGATATGTGTTCCAGGGGGAGGGTATACAACAGAGTAGATGTATACGGGCAGTGTCCTTCCATGGAACCTACCTTCTCGGCCTGATCAGCACCGGAGGAGGTACATACAGAGTTTTTATTCCACCCTGAGGTTATCATGCATTATATCATTCATTGCTTGAGATTCCACCCTTGTTTTCTATTTGTTGAGTGTACGCTTCAATTGTATGGGCTGCCGGAGGGTTTGTTTTCACTTGTTTGCGTTCCCTGGCTGTATGGGAGGCCGGGGGACTATAGGTAGACTCTTGTTACTTTATTACGGTTATAAGTATGAGATTGGTTACTTCAAGGTTGTTAGTTATGGATTGAGATTGTCATGATTAGCTTGGTTATTGATTTCTGTTTTCCGAGCATGTCTACCTTTATTCCTCTCTCCCATTCTTTATACTTGAGGTTACTGGTATACCATCCATTTCTAAAACTTATTACATATATACTGTTATTGCAAGGATCCCAGGTGCGTCATTTCTTACTTTCACCTGTGCTTATTGTGTATATATTCTAATTGCTAGCCTTGTATGTTGTTCTTGTTGTCTTCCCTCTGGGCTAGTTCTTGTGTACTTTTCATTGATTTCCATGACTGCTTGCTTCTATTCTGTTTGCTACTGTGCTTTTATCTTATATGTGCTCAGTCGGCCTATGATACCTACTGGGTACCTTATGCTTCGCATTTGGTTCCCACCCTACACACTGCATCTTCTGGTGGAGATCCTAGTGTGAGCCATCACCGCTAGCTCATGTGAGACTCGTGCTTGGAGTTTTGTGACATCCAGACTAAGGGTGAGCTCTTGGCGACCGGAGATTGACTCTAGTTTATGTTTTTGTATATTTTGTACTCTTATAGCTTAGGAGACATGATGTATATATATTACTTTTGGATCCTTTGTACTCCTTATGTAGATCGGGCTCTTATACCAGGTTTTGGGGTTGGTTTAGCTTCCGCTTTGTATTTATATTACTCTTGTTATCCAGTTTATTCAACTTGTTCCTTTGCTTTCGCTTATTTATTTGTTCTTCCGATTAAATGGTTAGAAGGTAGCCCATTACTTACCATTTCGGGCTACGACGATTGGTTCGTCTACTGGAGGGTTGTAGGTGTCATCATAACTAAAAAATCGGGTCGTGACACGGGGCCATGCAAGGTTTAGAAAACTAGATCCAGTAGGCCCGAAGCCAAAACCGTAGTAAAATGTGGGGAAAACCTCTCTATATGCATTAAAATGATATGATCAAACACAAATAGCCGCATAGAAACTCACAACAACCTATCAGCCCTGCACATGCTCCAAACTACTCAGCAAGCATGACCAGCCTAGAAGGATATTTTTATGTCCGGGACTCACGGACATTCGCAATAATCCCACCATCTATATTCCAGAGTCTACAAGGCCTCATAGGACCACAAGGGTGATAATATCCAATACCAAGAGTACTACACACAACGGAGGAAAGAAATGAGCGAATCATGGAAAAGAGGTCAAGGTCTAGTGTACCAACCTAGTAACCCAACCCAAGAATGCCATCTAGTACAATTTTATCTGATATATGCTAAGTCTAGAAGTTAGACCATAACCTATCTGTCGTCCGATGACAAGTTGTAGGATTGACGATATCCGGGGCTGAGCTGCTCCAAAAAGCTCCGAACGAGGGTCAAACTATCAACAATGCGAAAAACACATTAAAACGAGTCTAAAGATACCCATATTGCTACAATTGTAGCCGGGTCGAAATCTGGGTAAAAAATGGTCCCACAAGGCCCACAACTTGAAAGCAAAAATAAAAAGAAGCACGATGACCCCAACGATGCCAAAAAGGCATGCTCCAAAATTGAGCACAATTGGCCAAGAGGAAGGCGCTAAAACATCCCGCTCAAGTTGGGGTTTGAAGGTAGAATTTTAAGAACTAAAAATGGAAATTAGGCGAGAATTACTTACCAAAAAGATGGAATTTCAGCCCAAGATGGATAATTCACCACACCCACGAGCATGCACCAGCTACAAGGCAACCACTACAACAATTTCCAAGCTTGGGATGAGCATCAATTGTGGATTTTAAGGAAGGAACAAGAGAATTAACGAACAAACGATTCCCCAAGGGTTAGGATTGATATAGGAGTAAATTAGGATAGTATTAGGCTGTTTAGAGTGAGATAGTTGAGAAAAATAAGGTTGGAAAAATGAAGAAGAAGCCTTAAATAGATGCTGGTCGTTGGTCAGCGCCATCGTGCTCAAGCGGGGCCAGGCGCCAAGATGTCATTGCGTCTGAAGGGCGCTATCGCTCTGGCCAGCTGCAGGCGCTGAGGCACGATTGCGCTGGGCCCGGCGCGATAACGCTAAAGGCCTGGTCACAGGCTAGCGCGATCGCACTGCCTGGGCGTCGTTGGCGCTAAAGGCCTGCAACCTGCAATAAAACCAGCTGCACTAAAATTCCCCACGAGGTGTTTCGGGCCCAATTGGTCACCGATATTCAAAAACCAATAATGCTAACATAGTGGAAATGATGTTACGGATTCAACGAAATTGACAAAACTTCCATACGCAGTCATTTAAGAGAAATGTTGCCCCAAGACAACACTAGCTAAAAGGAAATCAAAGGCTCGAAATGAGCTCGGCTCACCCGGAACCCGAACCAATTGCCTTCCTAACCCAAACTCAACATTCTAGAGCTGATGGAATCGTCGAATTTTAAATCCGACACTCTGATCATCGAAAGGCACCCAAAGTTACACTTTCAACTACAAATGGCCTAAAAACATAGAAAATGACAGATAACCAACATCAGAAGTTCTCAGGCCTCAACCAAAGGTCCAACTAGACCAAACTCATCGCTTCAGAGCTAACAGAATTGTAAGAATTCAATTTCGAGCATGTTAGCTAAGAATGTTGACTAAAGTCAATGATATTTTAAGTTAAAGCTCTTAAACAGGAAAAAGGACAAAACAACCAAATGAACAGCCAGGGCAACAAACTACCGATCCCAGCAAGCCATAAATGATTTGGGGCCGATACAGAAAAGCTCTAACAGTGCAAAGAATGTGTAAATATGAAGATGACCGGAAGGGTCATCACAATATCCACTACTAAAAATACTTTCATCCTTGAAAGTCAAGAAGAAGGGAGTACGTGAAGGATCGAACAGCAATGGATAATGAGCACGCAACTCACTCTCGGTCTCTCAAGTAGACTCCTTCACCGGACAGTACCTCCACTGAACTTTCACAATCGGAATCTCCCTATATCTCATTCTCCTGATATCTCTGGCCAGAATAGCTATCGGCTCCTCAACAAATGACAAGCTCTCATCAGACTGAACCGAATCCCAATGTAACATGTGAGACTTATCTGGCACATACCAGTGCAACATCAAGACATGAAAAACTGGGTGAACATCTGCAAACATCGAAGGCAAAGCTAACATGTAGGCAATACTACCAACCCTCTGTAGAATCTCAAACGGCCCAATAAACCTGGGGCTAAGCTTGCCCCGCCGACCAAACCTCATCATGCCCTTCACGAGCGATACTCAAAGAAAAACCAAATCACCAACACTGAACTCTAAGGCAAGAAGTCTATGATCAGCATAGCTCTCCTGCCTACTCTGGGCTGCTTTAAGCCTATCCTGAATCAAACTAACTCGGTCCAAGGAATCTCTAAGCAAATTTGTACCCTGCGGTCTAGACTCTAACCCGTTAAACCAACCAATCGATAATCTGCAATGCCTACCATACAAGGCCTCGAGAGGTGCCATTCCAATGCTCGAATGAAAGTTATTATTATACGCAACCTCGGCCAATGACACAAGCTGATCCCATGAACCTCCAAAGTCAAGAACACAAGCCTGAAGCATATCCTCCAGGACCTGAATAGTCCTCTCGGACTGGCCATTTGTCTGAAGGTGGAAAATAGTACTAAGTTGAACTTATGTACCCAAATCCCTCTGTATAGCTCTCCATAAATGAGATTTGAACTATGTACCGCAGTCTGAAATGATAGAAGTTGGGATCCCATACAACTGAACAATCACATGAAGTTAGATCTGAGCTAGCCTTTCGGCCCGGTAAGAAGTCTGAACTGGCAAGAAGTGTGCTAACTTAGTTAGCATATCAACTATCACCCAAATAGAATCAAACCCATGAGAAGTATGAGGTAAACCAATAACGAAGTCTATAGTAATACCTTCCCATTTCCACTCAGGAATGGGAAGTCGCTGCATCAAACCACCCGGTCTCATGTGCTCAAACTTAACCTGCCGACAGTTCAAGCACTAAGATACAAACTCTGCCACATCACGCTTCGTACCACTCCACAAGTAGAGCTGCCTCAAATCTCTATACATTTTTGCAGTGCCCGGATGAATGGAATACCTGGAATAATGGGCCTCATGAAGTATTAACTGAATCAAGTCACCAACCCTCAGAACACAATGTCGACCATCGAATCTCAGAATACCATCAGAACCCAAAGTAGCCCGGCTGGCCTCACCCCAAACTACCTGATCATGTAGGTCACACCAACCCTAATCCTTAAACTGTCGGCTCTGAATCTGATCAACTAGAGTGAAGCGAACCTCAACACTAGCAAGTACTCTACTGGGATCCGACAAGTTAAGCCTAAACAAATGATTAGATAAGGACTATATGTCCAAGGCCATGGTCGCTCAGAAACTGAAAGGGAATCTAGGATGCTCATACTCACCGCCTTCTGACTCAAGGCATCCACTACCACATTTGCCTTGCCCGGATGGTATAGAATAGTGAAATCGTAGTCCTTCAGTAGCTCAATCCATCTTCTCTACCTCGAGTTCAGCTCCCACTAACTCATAATGTACTTACGACTAAGGTGGTCAGTTAATATCTCACATTGAACTCCATATAGATAGTGCCTCCAGATCTTGAGTGCAAAAACTACCACCACCAACTTCAAGTCGTGAGTAGGGTAGTTGCGCTCGTGAACCTTCAACTGCCTCGATGCATATGCTATCACTCGACCGTGCTCCATCCATACACAACCAAGACCGAACCCTGAAGCATCAAAATACACGGAGAAACTCTGACCCTAAATCGGTAAAGTCAAAATTGGAGCTGAAGTCAATAAGGCCTTAAGCTGTTAGAAGTTATCCTCACACTGATCGGACAACTGAAATGGAACTTCCTTCCTAGTCGGCATAGTCAAAGGTGTTGCTATAGAAGAAAATCCCTCAACGAACCATCTGTAGTACTCAGCTAACCCAACAAAGCTACGAACCTTGGTAGGAGTAGTAGGTCTAGGCCAATCACAAACCGCAAAAATATTAACTGGATCAACTCTAATCCTATCCTTAGACACCACGTGTCCTAGGAATGCAACTGACTCAAGCCAAAACTCAAACTTTAAGAACTTGGCATAAAGCCGATGATCTCTCAAAGTCTAAAGTACAGTCCTCAAGTGTTGCTCATGCTCATCTCTACTCCTAGAGTATACCAAAATTGTCATCTATGAAGACTATCATGAACATATCCAAGTACGGGCTACACACCCTATGCATCAAGTCCATGATGGTTGCCGGGGCATTAGTCAACCCAAAAGACATCACCAGGAACTCATACTTGCCATAACGTCTCCTGAATGTTATCTTAGGGATGTCCTCCACCCTAATCCTCAATTGATGGTAGCCGGACCTCAAATCAATCTTTGAAAACATGTCGGAACCCTAAAGCTGATCAAATAAGTCATCAATACTGGGCATCAGATACCTATTCTTCCCAGTCAATTCAACTACCGATAGTCAATACACATCCGCATCGACCCATCCTTCTTCTTCATGAAGAGAACAGGAGCACCCCAAGGAGACACAATCGGTCTAATGAACCCCTTAGTTAACAAGTCCTAGAGCTTCTCCTTAAGCTCTCTCAACTCAGCAGGAGCCATACGATAAGGAGGGATAGAAATGGGCCTGGTGCCTGGCTCTAACTCAATGGTAAAATCAACATCTCTCTCAGGTGGAAGGCCTGACAGGTTGGTAGGAAACACATCTAGGAAGTCTCTAACCACAGGAACAGACTTAGGAGATGTAGGGTCTGCACCAACATCTCAGACATATGCTAGATACGCTAAACACCCACAGGAAATCAACTTTCTAGCTCGAAGATAAGAGATGATCCTATACGGTGTATGGCTAACAAAACCCTACCACAAAATCAGGGATACACCGGGTACTGCTATAGGAATGATCATGGCATACCAATCCAAAATTGCACGGTGAGGGGATAACCACACCATGCCCAGTATCACATCAAAGTCTAGCATATCAAGTATCATCAAATCAGACCAAGTCTCCAAATCACCAAGAGATATCACACAAGATCTCACAATCCGATCCACTACTAAAGAATCCCCTACTGGAGTCAAAGCAGAAAAAACAATAGATAATGGCTCACTAGCCAACCCCAAACAAGGAAGAAAGTAGGCAGATATATATAAACAAGTTGATCCAGGATTAAACAAGGCATAAGCTGGCTGACGACATACATAAATTATACCTGTAATCACAGCATCCGAGGCCTCTGCCTCCAGCCTCCCAAGGACCGCATAGAACTGACGATGACCTCCACCTGCCCAACCGCCATCCTTACCACCTACTCTGCCAAGCGGGGCACCACCCCTAGACTGACCACCACGCCCACTTGTCGGAGGCTAAAATGCTCGTAAAGGCTTGGTTGGCTGAACTGCACCCTGCTGGGGCAATCTCTAGCAAAGTGACCAACCACACCACAAGTAAAACAAGCCCCTGATGACCTACCCAGTCGGGATGAACCAGTAGAACCTGAATGGCCACAACGGCCTGATGCCCCAGAATCTGTACCTCTCGACGGCTGACCACTGTGACCTCGCTGACTACCCTGACCCAGCTCAAAGTGAGAACCAAAAGCCTGAAGTAAAGCCTAAACCAGTCGACTAGACTGACCCTGGTGCTACTGTGGCTGATAACCTCAGCCCCACTATCCTGAACCTCTACCACCATGCCTAGAACCACTATAGCCACCTTGATGTAGAGGCCTCTTATCTCTGGCCCCGGTGTCATGACGACGCAAATCCTCAACTGTATGGGCATAGTCCGCAGTGGCCTGGAATGACTGACCGCTAGCAACCAATATCTCTTAAGGCTCTCTAAATTCTCTCTATAACCCCCAAACAAATCTACGAACCCTTTCAGTCTAAATAGGCATAATCATGGCCCAAATGGAGAAAGTTGATGGAAATGTGTCTCGTACTCTAAGACAATCATAGAATCCAGAGAAAGTCTAGTGAACTCCTCCCTCCGATGCTCTCTGTCACTCTGTGGCAAGAACTTTGCCATAAAGGCCTCGTAAAACTCGGACCAAGTCAAGGGAGGTGATATAGAGGATTTGCAAGCAACCTGGACCCTCCACCATAACTTTGTTGGACCCTCCAGCTTATCTGAAGTATAGCCAACCCCGTGAGTCTCTAATAACCCTAAATGATGCAACATTTCCTCACAGGTGGTAATGAAATCATAAGGGTCCTGACCCGATGTACCAATGAATTTTGGTGGTGCCAATCTCAGAAACCTACCCAAGGCCTTTTTCTCCATCTCTGTCATAGTAGGGCGAGAAGCAAAAGGTCGGGCAATCGATGGGGCTGGAACAACCTCAGCACAGGGAGCCACAGTAATAGGTTGTGCTCCTAAACTCGAAACACCCAGGGATGCCCCTGAGCAGATGTCAGGGCTGTCTTAGAAGGACTCTCCCCAATCATACCCAAGAGCTGAACAAGTAAACCTCGAATATCTAAAGAATGAGCTGGGGCTGAAGCTGGCACAAAAACTGGTGCTGGAACTGGTACGGGAGCTGGTGGTACCTGGGCTATCCCCGGGTCCACATGCTGCTGCTCTGGAGAAAACTCTGGCTCATAATCATACTCTGGCTCTACCTCAACTCTAGCAGATCTAGCAGGTTCCGCTGCTCTGGGGCGTTCATGACCCCTACATGTACCTCTACGACTACCCCAGCCCCTAGCTTGAGTCGGAGGTGCAGGGGAAAGAGGCTCTCCTCCGCCAGAAGCTGAAGATCTCATACGAACCAACTGCGAAAGAGTGAACCAGAATAAGTGAGATTTCCAGAAACTTTCAAGGATACTATGCACGAGAGAGAAATAAGAAAGGTCCATTTTCCTAAGATGTCACTATAATCTCTATGTCCGGGATTCACAGACATTCCCCAATAACCCACCATCTATGTTCTAGAGTCAATACAAGGCCACACAGGACCACAAGGGTAATATAAAATACTACGGGAATACTACAAACAACGCATGAAATAACGGATGAACAAGGTGGAAAAGGTCTGGGGTACCAACCTATAATAACCCACCCAAGGATGTTAATTAATGCAGTTATAGCCTATATACGCAGAGTCTAGGTAGGAAAAACCATAACCTACCTGTCATCCGATGACTGGCTGCTACAACGATGATGTCCACCCTCGAACCACTCCGAGAAGCTCCAAAACAAAATCTAACTCAAAATTAGGCTTGAATAACTTGACGTAGAAAATCGATTTCCTTTTAGTGACTGAAAATAACGTCAAACATTTTCTTTACAACTCCACTTTGTGCGTAACGAGAATATAGAAACTAGGTGCACAGCTGGCTTAGGCTATATTTTTTGCTAAAGTTGTGCAAAATACAACATATAGATAAGTCAAATTATACGCAAAATGGATATATATGTATAGTATTATCCTTGCCGACAGTTGATTAGATCCAAGATCATATTATGAATTGATAAGTAATATTGATATAACAACACACATGTAGCCACTAATTCTAACATGAAAAGCTCCCCATTATATTCTATAAAATTAGTAGAACATGACACCACATCATTAAAAAGTTGTTGTAAACTCCCTCAACTTCCACATGGGAGTGGGGTTGACACACCCAAGGATATTTTTGTTTCGTTATATACATACTTGGGTATTGCATAGGTTCGTGGTAAAATAAATATAATTTTTTTAAATATATCATAATAAATAGAAAATAATTTCAAATAAAACCTACTATATTATAATAATAATTTTCAACATAACTAAATTTACTATCTTCGTTAAAATACTAATGACTTATAAAACTCTTGTAAATTAAATACATACACAAATATATCATAACAAAAGTATTTTTCATAAATATTTAAAATATTTTTGGAAGGCAATAAAAATATAACTTTTTACCGCATTCAACTTTTAGATTAAATATGTTTAAATACGCGCGATGTTAATAAAATTTTCAAAGTTAGGCTCGCAAGCCTTAGATACGGGACGAAGATTAAGGTCATACGATCGCAAATCATTATCGCACGATTTTGACAACTCAACGCTTAAGACTTAGCTGTAAAATAAGAAAATGGTCATAAAAATAAAATGAACAGCCAGGGCACCGAACTACCGATTCCAGCAAGCCATAAGTGACTTTGGGCCACTACAAAAAAGCTCTAATAGTATAAGAAAGGTGAAAATGCGTAAATGACCAGAAGGGTCATTACATCATCCACTACTAAAAAGACTTTTGTCCCCGAAAGTCAGGAAAGAAGGAAACACTATAGATTTTAGAACATCAAATATGAAGACCGCACTACTCTCTCAGACAACCCGAGTAGCCTCCTCGACTGGACAAGACCCAACAAAACGAAGCCACGAAAAGCAACCAAGCCTAAACTCCTAACTAGACAAGCTAGATTCTAAATTCAAAATCCAAAGCTCCAAGAGGCTGCCAACCCAGACTGGACCTCGAGAACCTCAACCAGAAAGCACCGACACAACACCGAAACCAGAGAAGCAAAGCGATTACCATACAAAACTCGAATCTTTGAAACAATAACCAAGTTTGCTAGAAAATCCCACAATCAAAACTCTAACTCATGAACCTGCCGAGTCCTTTATGCACCATAACAGGAAGTTGCATACCAATCTAACACTCATCTATCATCAATGCATCAACTGAAACACTTAAAATATGCAGTCTTTGCTTATACTCTAACACGAACGAAGTCACCCTTTATACTCAAGTTCTATCCAAATCAAGCTATAGTCTACTAACTGTTGCCATCCCAGATAACAATCCGAGGCATATCGTCAAAAGTTATAGTCACTTGTCCCGACTGACCATCAACCAATGAACGGACACTTTTGTTAACATCAAACTCGATAACTGAACACACCTGAACCAACTATCTGGACCCGACTGAACCTTGGACACCAAAGTTAGGAAAGGCACATGTGGATACCTTGTGTTAACGGAGAACTTCCAAACTATAGAACGAACCCACCTTCGCTGCACCGCATCAAGTCTGAATCAACTGAAATTGAATGAACCAGGGCAACCTACCCAACAGACCCAAACCAAAACCAAGATCCTGCAAGTAGTGTGGTAAGCCTATCATGAAGTCTGTAACCATGAGCGAAGCTTCCAACTCTAGAAAACATTGCTTCTACTCCGAACACTCAAACACCATTTAAATGTGAAATCCCTTACGAATCTCACCTCAGGAAGAAGTACACCATGCCACGAATATCAAGTTCAAACACCCCGAAGGCAAAGGAAAAAGGTGCTTGGGGTTCAAAGTTACCATCTAGCCATAAATTTTTTTGCATATACTTTCAATTCATTCTTTTGGCTCGAATCAACCGCTCTACTGGTTCTCCAAACAACCAACACTAGAACCCCACATAAATAGCAACTCTGGAGGAATCAATTAAACAAACTTTCAAATCCTCGGCAAACAAATGGCGATTTCTCAGGTCATGATGGCACCTACAACCCCCGAGTAGGTGAACCAATTCTCGTAGCCCTAAATAACTAGTAATGGGCTACTACCTAACCAATACGCTCAACAAGATGAGATAAGCAGAAGCAGAATATAAAGATAAGATAATTCGGAAGCAATTTACCCGTATCGACAGTACACCAACACCAACCCCAAGATTTGGTATCGACAGTACAGAAGCCTCTAATAGAATACAAATGCTAGAAGTAACAAAATGATAAGTACAACTGTCTCTGAATATACAAAGGGTAACAGTACAAAAGATGAGATGTAGACAAGTCCCGACCATCAGGCGCTCACCCTAGTCTCAAAGATCCAAAAGCTGAACGAGTCTCCAACGTGATCAACGGCAAAACCTCAGCTAATATATGCACCAAAAAGTGCAGAATTATGGTATGAGCACCAAAACCACGGGTACTCAGTAGGCATCATCGACCGACTAAGCGCATATAAGATATAAAAGCAGTAAGTAACAGATAGCAAGAAAGCAGTCACTGAAGCAATAAGCAAGGCACAAGGAGCTAGCACATATAATATACAACGAAAAGCTATAAGTAAAACATGCTAGCACAGAAAATATAATTACAGAGAATCACAGGTGAAGGAAAGAAGAACGTTGCTGGAGTCCTTGCACAACAAAATAAGTGAGTAGAGAGAGAGTTGAGAAAATGGCGGTATACCGGTAACCTCAAGTAAAAGGAAAAGATGGAGATCAGTCTAACATACTCAAAATAGAATCAACCAGTATAAGGAAATCATAACACCAATCTAATCACATGATAGCATAACCAGGGAATCATCTCAAAAGTAGCACCCTAGGAAGAAATAACTAGACCACAATAATCGAGAGCTACCACTCAGCTTCCCACCAGAATATCACACACTACTTAGAAGGCCACAAAAGTGCCTCAGTAAAATAGGACTCCCTAGCCCTCACAATAATCAGACATCCCACAAATGAAACCTCAACAGGTTAACCATCGCTAATCCTTCACTAACCGAGTTCCAAGACAAGCTCTAAATAAAGACAAGAGTAAATATAGTCTACCTACAGTCCCAACGGTAACTCATACAACCGAGGAACATAATCAAGTGAAAGCAAACCCTCCGGCATCCCATACTACAAGAGCGTGCACTGAATACACAACAAACAAGGGTGGAATCCAATGCATGATATGATATTGTAATGACCCTTCCGGTCATTTCCACATACACGTTTTCCTTGTGCCGTTAGAGCTTGTTGTAGCGGACCCAAGTCATTTAAGGGTTGTCGGGACCGGTATTTTAGTGCCGGGTCCATTTGTTTGGCCGTATGATAAGTTTTGAAGCCAAGCAAGTCGGCAAAAGTAATCGTAAGTTTCTTTAATAAATTTTCTGAACTTTGAGTAAAATATCTCAGGGCTTTTCTCTCAATATATAAAGAGTTAGAAGTCCCCCGAATTACAAAATTGAAGGTCTATCATTCTAGTTTCCTACGCATAAAACCTCACGTCCAAATGATCTCGGAGTAAAAAGTTATGACTGTTTTACCGCGGACTGTCTGGCAGAAAACGGATTGCGAACCGGGTCGCGAACCGGGTCGGGTCAAACTCGATTTAAGCCTCAACTTTACGTTTTAAAACGCCATTTCAGTTTCGAAACAGTGAGAAAACATAAGGGAGGATTCTGAGAGAGTTCTTGAGTATCAAAATCGTGCGATGGTGAGTTGCGAACTTAAATTTAAGAATTTTATTAACATCGCGTGTATTTGAAAATAATTTATTTAAAAGTTGAATTTGGTAAATATTATATTATTATTACCTTTTCAAAATATTTTAAAGTTTTATGAAAAATATTTTTGTTGCGATATAATTGTATATGTATTTATTTTATAAGAATTTTGTACATTATAATATTTTAACGGAGATAGTAAATTTATTTATGTTGAAAATTATTATTATAATATAGTAGGTTTTGTTTGAAATAATTTTCTATGAATTATGGTATATTTAAAATATTATATTTATTTTACCACGAACCTATGCAATACCCGAATATATATAACGGAGTAAAAGGATTCTTTCTATATTGTCACCTCCCCTTATACGTGTAAGTAAAAGGGGAGGGACACCAATTAGTAGCGGTGGCAGTGGTGCTAATTATGTTGGGAATCAACAAGTCCATTAGACTTTTATTTCATTCATTACCAAGGGTAATGATGATTGGCAAATCCTATATACTTATATATGCTCATCTGCCAAACTTCCAAAGTTTGGCAGCATTTAAGTTCCTCAAAATTCACCCACACATTAGTGGGTATTAAAATTCATTCAATTTGGTTTCATTTCGGAGCGGTTCGGACTTAGAGATCATCATTCTAGCAGCTTGTCATCGGACGACAGTTAGGTTACGGTTTATTTTTCCTAGACTCCGCATATATAGAATAAAATTATATTAATGGGCATCCTTGGGTTGGTTTATTAGGTTGGTACCACAGACCTCGACCGCTTTATTCATGTCCGTCTTCTTTTATTTCTCCGTTTCTTGTAGTATTTACCGATATATTTTATTTACCCTTGTGGTCATGTGAGGCCTTGTTGACTCTGGAACATAGAAGGTGGGATTTTGGGAATGTTCGCGAATCCCGGGCATAGAATTATCCTTCTAGGCTGGTTATGCTTGTTGAGTAGTTGTGGGCCTGTGCAGGGTCGATAGGTTGATTGTAAGCTGCTGGGCAGCTATTGTGTTTGATCATACCATTTTCATGCATATAAAAAGGTTTTATACAGGTTTTACTACGGTTTGGGCTTCGGGCCTACGGACACTATTTTCTAAACCTTGCATGGCCCGGGGGGCCCATTTTTTATGGAAATAATTTGTAAATGGTTTGATTTAACTTGTGAATATTCCTGGGTAAAAGGAAGTAAAATTATGTTTTAAAACACCAGTTTTACTACTACGCTAGACTCGACAGGGCCGGGGTGCTAGTTGAGTTTTCTTGCTACTTGAGATGATTTTTAGCCTCGGTCGGACCGAGCACCTGAGATGACTTTCTACTGTTTAGACCCGGTTATGCTCGGGCACCCTTGGAGGGGTTTTTTTTGAGATATTTTCCTACTATTTTAGTCCTGGACAGGGTCTGGGCATGCATATTCGAGATTGGGTCTCTATCTTGATACCGGACTTGCTTCCGGACGACATGTTTTGATACTGAGTTTTAGTATGGGGTCTGGGACCTCCATGGACCTTTTCATCCGGACCAGGGGCTGTGGGCTGCATGTGCCGGAGGAAGGGTATACGGTGGAGTAGAGGTATACGGGCAGTGTCCTTCTATGGAACCTACCTGCTGGGCCGAATCGGCACCGGAGGAGGTACATACAGAGATACCATTTCACTTGAGATCTTCATGCATCATATCATTCATTGTTTGAGGTTCCACCATTGTTTGTTGTTTGTTGATTGTAAGCTCTGGTAGTATGGGATGCCGGAGGGTTTGTTTTCACTTGTTTGTGTTCCTCGGTTGTATGGGCGGCCGGGGGACTGTAGGTAGACTCTTTCTATTTACTTACCGAATTATTCACTGTTACGGTTAAGAATGAAATTGGTTACTGCTAAATTGTTAGTTTCTGGATTGAGATTGATATGATTAGTTGAGTTTGATTCATGTCTCTGAGCATGTCTATCATTACTCTTTCCCTCTTCTTACACTTGAGGTTATCGGTATACCGTCCATTTCGTAAAATTATTATGTATACACTGTTATTGCAAGGACCCCAGGTGCGTTATTTCTTACTTTCACATGTGCCTATGGTGTGTATATTCTGCTTACTGGCCTCTCATGTGGTTCTGTTGATTTCCCTCTGGGCTAGTTCCTGTGTACCTTTCGTTGATATCCGTGACTGCTTGCCTCTATTCTATCTGTTACTACGCTTTTATCTTATATGTGCCCAGTCGGCCTATGATACCTACTGGGTACCTTATGCTTCGCATTTGGTGCTCACCCTACCCTCTGCATCTTTGGGTGCAGATCCTAGCGTGGGACATCGCCGCTAGATCGCTGTGATTCATGCTTGGAGATCTGTTGGGGACTACTTCAGACTGAGGGTGAGCTCTTGGCGATCGGAGCTTAGCTTTAGTTTATCCTTTTGCTTCATGTACTCTATTACTATTCAGAGATATCTGTATATATTGTTTTGGATCATTTGCACTCCATGTATGTAGTTTTGGCTCTATACTATGATACCAGGTCTTGGGGTTTGGTTTAGTTTCCGTATATGTGTATATATATATCCCTGTTATCTATTCTCTTCGTCTTGTTCCCTTATTTGTTAGATAGTAGCCCATTACAAACTGTCCTGGGCTACGAGAATTGTTTTGCCTACTGGGGGGTTGTAGGTGCCACCATGACCGAGAAATCGGGTCGTGACAACTTGGTATCAGAGCTTTAGGTTCACCAGTGTCATCGGTATAGGAGCCAATGTCTAGTAGAGTCCTGCGGATCGGGGCGGAGACGTCCGTACTCAATCTTTGAGAGGCTACAATGACATTTTAGGAAATTTGACTCTTTCATTGCTTCTGTGTCGTGCGTAGAACCCTTGAAGTTTCTAGAAATCTCATTTGTTCTACTTCATTCTTCCGTAGATGGTTCGTACGAGATCATCGGCATCACGCGGAGATGAGCCTCCCACTCCAGCACCAACTCCAGTGCCAGCTCCAGTACTAGCTCCAGTGCCCACTTCTGTGCCAGCTTCAGCCGCAGCTCAGTCTCCTGATATTCGGTGGTTATTATTACAGCTTTTGGGTATGATTGGAGAGTGGCCTTCTGAGGTAGCGCAGACATCCGCTCAGGGGGTAGCCCTGGGTGCACAGAGCTCAGGTGCGCAGCCTGCTACTATGGCTCCCCGTGCGGAGGTCATTCCGGTTCCATCGGTTGCATAACCTCTTGTTCCTTGCCCAACTATGAAAGAGTCAGAGCAGAAGGCGTTGGGTAGGTTTTTGAGGTTAGCACCTCCGAGGTTTGCTAGTACTTCTGGACAGGATCCACATGACTTTATTACTACCTGTGAGGAGATGTTGCATCTTTTGGGTTTGTTGAATATTCACGGGGTTGGTTATACTACCTATCAGTTGGAGGGCCCAGCGAAGTTATGGTGGAGGGCCCAGGTTGCTTGTAGACCACCATCATCACCTTCTTTGACCTGGTCCTAGTTTTATGAGGCCTTTATGGCCAAGTTCCTACCTCAGAGTGATCATGAGCATCGCAGGGAGCAGTTTACTCACCTTGTGCTGGGGTCTACGACTATCTCGGAGTATGAGACCCATTTTCATCAGCTAGCACCGTTTAGAGCTATGATCTTTCCTACCGAGGCAGATAGGATTCACAGATTTGTATGGGATTTGAGGCCAGAGATCAGGCAGCCAGCTGAGATATTGATTGCCGGTGGTCGGTCATTTCAGGCTATCATAGACTATGCCCGTACTGTGGAGGACTTACAGCAACATGATCAGGGGTCCAGAGATAAGAGGCCTCGACATCAGGGTATTTATAGTGGTTCCAGATATGGTGGTAGAGGTCCTGGCCAGTGGAGCCGGAGTTATCAGCCACAGCAGCACCAAGGTCAGTTCAGCCGACCGGTTCAGGCTTCCCCTCAGACTTTCGGTAGTACCCAGTTCGAGCAGGGTCAGAGCAGCCATCAGGGCTATAGAGGCCAGTCTTCGAGGGGTACAATTTTTGGGTCATCAGGTCGTGGTGGTCATACGGGATCTGCTGGTTCATCTCAACTGAGTAGGCCGTCAGGGGATTGTTTTACTTGTTGTGCGATTGGTCATTTTTCTAGAGATTGCCCTCAGCAGGGTACAGTTCAGCTGGCCGAGCCTTTACGAGCAGTTCAGCCTCCACCTAGAGGGTTTGGTCGTCAGGGTAGAGGTGGTGCTCTGTGCGGCAGAGCAGGTGGTAGGGATAGCGGTCTGGCAGGTGGAGGTCGTCGTCAGTTTTATGCGGTCCCTAGGAGACCAGAGGCAGAGGCCTCAGATACTGTATTACAGGTACGATTTATGTGTGCCATCAGTCTGCTATGGCATTATTAGATCCTGGATCCACTTGTTCATATGTATCTGCCTACTTTGTGCCTTGTTTGGTGTTGGCTAGTGAGCCATTATCTGTTAATGTTTCTGTTTTGACCCCAGTAGGAGATTCTTTAGTAGTGGATCGGATTGTGAGATCCTGTATGTTATCTGTTGGTGATTCAGAGACTTGGGGTGATTTGATGATTCTTGATATGCTAGATTATGATGTGATACTGGGCATGGACTGGTTATCCCCTCACCGTGTGGTTTTGGATTGTTATGCCAAGACTATTACCATAGCTGTGCCCGGTGTATCCCTGGTTGTGTGGCAGGGTTCTGTTAGCCATGCACCATCTGGGATCATCTCTTGTCTTCGAGCTAGGAAGTTGATTTCCCATGGGTGTTTAGCTTATCTAGCATATGTCCGAGATGTTAGTGCTAACCCCACTTCTCCTGAGTCTGTTTCTGTGGTTAGAGACTTCCTCGATGTGTTTCCTACCGACCTGCCAGGCCTTCCACCAGAGAGAGATATTGATTTCGCTATTGAGCTAGAGCCGGGCACTAGGCCTATTTCTATTTCTCCTTACCGTATGGCTCCTGCTGAGTTGAGGGTGCTTAAGGAGCAGCTCCAGGATCTGTTAGCTAAGGGGTTTATTAGACATAGTGTGTCACTGTAGGGTGCTCCTGTTCTCTTTGTGAAGAAGAAGGATGGGTCGATGCGCATGTGTATTGATTATCGGCAGCTGAATAGGGTGACAGTGAAGAATAGGTATCCGATGCCGAGGATTGATGATTTGTTTGACCAGCTCAGGGTTCAGTCATATTTTCGAAGATTGATTTGAGGTCTGGCTACCATCAGTTGAGGATTAGGGCGGAGGACATCCCTAAGACAGCATTCAGGACACGTTATGGCCATTATGAGTTCCTGGTGATCTCTTTTGGGTTGACTAATGCCCCCACAGCCTTTATGAACTTGATGCACATGGTTCTTGGCCCGTATTTGGACTCATTTGTGATAGTTTTTATAGACGACATCTTAGTATACTCAGATAGTAGAGATGAGCATGAGCAGCACTTGAGGGTTATACTCCAGACATTGAGAGATCATCGGCTTTATGCCAAGTTATCAAAGTGCGAGTTTTGGCTTGAGTCAGTTGCATTCCTAGGGCACGTGGTGTCTAAGGATGGGATTAGGGTTGATCCGGGAAAGATTTCAGCGGTTTGTGAGTGGCCTAGACCTACTACTGTTACTGAGGTTCGCAGCTTCATTGGGTTAGCAGGTTACTACAGACGGTTCGTTGAGGGATTTTCTTCCATAGCAGCACCCTTGACTATGCTGACTAGGAAGGATGTCCCATTTCATTGGTCGGACCAGTGTGAGGATAGCTTCCAGAGGCTTAAGGCCTTATTGACTTCAGCTCTAGTTTTGACTTTGCCGGTTGAGGGTCAGAGATTCTCCGTGTATTATGATGCTTCTGGGGTTGGTCTTGGTTGTGTGTTGATGCAGCAGGGTCGAGTAATATCATATGCGTCGAGGAAGCTGAAGGTTCACGAGCACAACTACCCCACTCATGACTTAGAGTTGGCGGCGGTAGTTTTCGCGCTCAAGATCTGGAGGAATTACCTATATGGAGTTCACTGTGAGATCTTCACCGATCACCATAGTCTTTAGTATATCACGAGTAAGCGAGAGTTGAACTCGAGACAGAGGAGATGGGTCGAGTTACTGAAGGACTATGACTTCACTATTCTGTATCATCTGGGCAAGGCAAACGTGGTAGCAGATGCCTTGAGCTGGAAGGCAGTGAGTATGGGTAGCCTAGCTTCTCTTTCAGTTTTAGAGCGACCGTTGTCCTGGGCATCCAGTCCTTGGCTAACCGTTTGGTTAGGCTTGACTTGTCGGATCCTAGCAGAGTTCTCGCCAGTGTCGAGGTTCGTTCTACTTTGATTGATAAGATTCAGAGCCGTCAGATTGAGGATCAGCAGTTGTGTGATCTTCGTGACCGGGTTGTTCAGGGGGAGACCAGTCGGGCTACTCTAGATTCAGATGGGGTTCTGAGGTTCGATAGTCGCCTTTGTGTTCCGAGGATTAGTGATTTGATTCAGTTGGTACTTCATGAGGCACATTGTACTAGATACTCCATTCACCCTGGCACAACAAAGATGTATAGAGACTTGAGATAGCTTTACTGGTGGAGTGGTATGAAGCAGGATATAGCGGATTTCGTATCTCGGTGCTTGAACTGTCAGCAGGTTAAGTTCGAGCACATGAGACCTGCTGGTTTGATGCAGCGACTTCCCATTCCTGAGTGGAAGTGGGAAGGTATTACTATGGACTTTGTTGTTGGTTTGCCTCATACTTCTCATGGGTTTGATTCCATATGGGTGATTGTTGATAGGCTGACTAAGTCAGCACATTTCTTGCTGGTTCATACTTCTTATGGTGCGAAGAGGTTAGCTCAGATCTACATTCATGAGATTGTTCGATTGCACGGGGTCCCAGCTTCTATCATTTCAGACCGTGGCACTCAGTTCACATCTCAGTTCTGGACGGCTATTCAGCGAGATTTGGGTACAGAGGTTCATCTTAGTACCGCATTCCACCCTCAGACAGATGGCCAGTCCGAGAGGACCATTCAGATTCTGGAGGACATGCTTCGGGCATGTGTTCTTGACTTTGGAGGTTCATGGGATCAGTTTGTTCCCTTGGCAGAGTTTGCTTATAATAACAGCTTCCATTCGAGTATCGGCATGGCACCTTTTAAGGCTTTGTATGGGAGGCATTGCAGATCACCGGTAGGTTGGTTTGATGGTTTTGGTTCTAGGCCACAGAGCACAGATTTGCTTCGAGATTCCTTGGACCGAGTCCAAGTGATTCAGGACAGACTTCGGGCAGCTCAGAGCAGGCAGAAGAGTTATGTTGATCGTAGGCTTCGTGCCTTGGAGTTTAGTGTCAGTGACTTGGTGTTTCTCCGTGTATCGCCCATGAAGGGCGTGATGAGATTTGGTAGGTGGGGCAAGCTTAGCCCCAGGTACATTGGGCCGTTTGAGATTCTTCAGAGGGTTGGTAGCGTTGCCTATCAGCTAGCCTTTCCTCCGATGTTTTCATCTATACATCCTGTATTTCATGTTTCGATGTTGCGTCGGTATGTCCCAGATGAGTCTCATGTGTTGCAGTGGGATTCAGTTCAGTTGGGTGAGGATTTAGCCTTTGTTGAGGAGCCGACAACTATTTTTGCCAGAGATGTCAGGAGATTGAGGTCTCGAGAGTTCCCGGTTGTTAAGGTTCAGTGGAGGCACCGTCCAGTCGAGGAGGCCACCTGGGAGACCGAGAGAGATATGCAGGCCCAGTATCCGCAGCTGTTTGAGCCTTCAGGTACCCCCTTGACCTTGACTTTCGAGGACGAAAGTCCTTTTTAGTAGTGGATGATGTAATGACCCTTCCGGTCATTTCCACATACACGTTTTCCTTGTGCCGTTAGAGCTTGTTGTAGCGGAAACAAGTCATTTAAGGCTTGTAGGGACCGGTATTTCGGTGTCGGGTCCATTTGTTTGGCCGTATGATAAGTTTTGAAGCCAAGCAAGTCGGCAAAAGTAATCGTAAGTTTCTTTAATAAATTTTTTGAACTTTGGGTAAAATGTATCAGAGCTTTTCTCTCAATATATATAGAGTTAGAAGTCCCCCGAAATACCAAATCGAAGGTCTATGAGTCTAGTTTCCTACGCACAAAACCTCACGTCCAAATGATCTCGGAGTAAAAAGTTATGACTGTTTTACCGCGGACTGTCTGGCAGAAAACGGGTTGCGAACCGGGTCGCGAACCGGGTCGGGTCAAACTCGATTTAAGCCTCAACTTCACGTTTTAAAACGCCATTTCAGTTCCGAAACAGTGAGAAACATAAGGGAGGATTCCGAGAGAGTTCTTGAGTATCAAAATCGTGCGATGGTGAGTTGCGAACTTAAATTTAAGAATTTTATTAACATCGCGTGTATTTGAAAATATTTTATTTAAAAGTTGAATTTGGTAAAAATTATATTATTATTACCTTTTAAAAATATTTTAAAGGTTTATGAAAAATATTTTTGTTGCGATATAATTGTATATGTATTTATTTTATAAGGTTTTTGTACATTGTAATATTTTAACGGAGATAGTAAATTTAGTTATGTTGAAAATTATTATTATAATATAGTAGGTTTTGTTTGAAATAATTTTCTATGAATTATGGTATATATAAAATATTATATTTATTTTACCACGAACCTATGCAATACCCGAATATATATAACAGGGTAAAAAGATTCTTTCTATATTGCCACCTCCCCTTATACGTGTAAGTAAAAGGGGAGGGACACCAATTAGTAGCGGTGGCAGTGGTGCTAATTATGTTGGGAATCAACAAGTCCATTGGACTTTTATTTAATTCATTACCAAGGGTAATGATTATTGGCAAATCCTATATACTTATATATGCTCATCTGCCAAACTTCCTAAGTTTGGCAGCATTTAGGTTCCTCAAAATTCAACCCCCCCTTTGTGGGTATTAAAATTCATTCAATTTGGTTTTATTTCGGAGTGGTTCGGACTCGGAGATCATCATTCTAGCAGCTTGTCGTCGGACGACAGTTAGGTTACGGTTTATTTTTCCTAGACTCCGCATATATAGAATAAAATTATATTAATGGGCATCCTAGGGTTGGTTTATTAGGTTGGTACCACAGACCTCGACCGCTTTATTCATGTCCGCCTTCTTTTGTTTCTCCGTTGCTTGTAGTATTTACCGATATATTTTATTTACCCTTGTGGTCCTGTGAGGCCTTGTTGACTCTGGAACATAGAAGGTGGGATTTTGGGAATGTCCGCGAGTCCCGGGCATAGAATTATCCTTTTAGGCTGGTTATGCTTGCTGAGTAGCTGTGGGCCTATGCAGGGTTAATAGGTTGATTGTAAGCTGCTGGGCAGCTATTGTGTTTGATCATACCATTTTCATGCATATAAAAAGGTTTTATACAGGTTTTACTACGGTTTGGGCTTCGGGCCTACGGACACTATTTTCTAAACCTTGCATGGCCCGGGGGGGCCGTTTTTGATGGAAATAATTTGGAAATGGTTTGATTTAACTTGTGAATATTCCTGGGTAAAAGGAAGTAAAATTATGTTTTAAAACACCAGTTTTACTACTACGCTAGACTCGGCAGGGCCGGGGTGCTAGTTGAGTTTTCTTGCTACTTGAGATGATTTTTAGCCTCGGTCGGACCGAGCACCTGAGATGACTTTTTACTGTTTAGACCCGGTTACCTCCGGGCACCCTTGGAGGGGTTTTTTTTGAGATATTTTCCTACTACTTTAGTCCTGGACAGGGTCTGGGCATGCATATTCGAGACTGGGTCTCTATCTTGAACCCGGACTTGCTTCCGGATAACATGTTTGATACTGAGTTTTAGTATGGTGTCTGGGACCTCCATGGACCTTGCCATCCGGGCCAGGGGCTGCGGGCTGCGTGTGCCGGAGAAAGGGTATACGGTGGAGTAGAGGTATACGGGCAGTGTCCTTCCATGGAACCTACCTGCTGGGCCGGATCGGCACCGGAGGAGGTACATACAGAGATACCATTTCACTTGAGATCTTCATGCATCATATCATTCATTGTTTGAGGTTCCACCATTGTTTGTTGTTTGTTGATTGTAAGCTCCGGTAGTATGGGATGCCGGAGGGTTTGTTTTCACTTGTTTGTGTTCCTCGGTTGTATGGGCGGCCGGGGGACTGTAGGTAGACTCTTTCTATTTACTTACAGAATTATTCACTATTACGGTTAAGAATGAAATTGGTTACTGCTAAATTGTTAGTTTCTGGATTGAGATTGATATGATTAGTTGAGTTTGATTCATGTCTCTGAGCATGGCTATCATTACTCTTTCCCTCTTCTTACACTTGAGATTATCGGTATACCGTCCATTTCGTAAACTTATTATGTATACACTGTTACTACAAGGACCCCAGGTGCGTTATTTCTTACTTTCACATGTGCCTATGGTGTGTATATTCTGCTTACTGGCCTCTCATGTGGTTCTGTTGATTTCCCTCTGGGCTAGTTCCTGTGTACCTTTCGTTGATATCCGTGACTGCTTGCCTCTATTCTATCTGTTACTACGCTTTTATCTTATATGTGCCCAGTCGGCCTATGATACCTACTGGGTACCTTATGCTTCGCATTTGGTGCTCACCCTACCCTCTGCATCTTTGGGTGCAGATCCTAGTGTGGGCCATCGTCACTAGATCGCTATGATTCGTGCTTGGAGATCTGTTGGGGACTACTTCAGACTGAGGGTGAGCTCTTGGCGATCGGAGCTTAGCTTTAGTTTATCCTTTTGCTTCATGTACTCTATTACTATTCAGAGACATCTGTATATATTGTTTTGGATCATTTGCACTCCATGTATGTAGTTTTGGCTCTATACTATGATACCAGGTCTTGGGGTTAGGTTTAGTTTCCGTATATGTGTATATATATATTCCTGTTATCTATTCTCTTCATCTTGTTCCCTTATTTGTTAGATAGTAGCCCATTACTAACTATCATGGGTTACGGGAATTGGTTCACCTACTGGGGGGTTGTAGGTGCCATTATGACCGAGAAATTGGATCGTGACAGATATGATGTGTGAAATAGAACCTATGTATGTACCTCCTCCGGTGCCAATCGGGCCTAGCAGGCAGGTTCCATGGAAGGACTCAGCCCGTATACCTCTACTCTACCATATACCCTTCCCTCCGGTGCAAGCAACCCAAAGCCCAGAGCAGCAAGGTCCATGGAGGTCCCCGACCCCATACTGAAACTCAGTATCAAGACATGTCATTTGGAAGCAAGTCTGGGATCAAGATAGAGACCCAGTCTCGAATATGCTTGCCCAAACTCTGTCCAGGACTAAAGTAGTAGAAAGTGCTTCAAAAACCCCTCCAAGGGTGCTTGGGCATAACCGGGTCTAAAACTAAAGTAAATCAAGTCTAGTGCTCCGCCCAGCAGAGACTAGTATCAGTAATAAAATCAATTTTGGTGCTCTACCCCGCAGAGACTAGTATCAGTAATAAAATCAAGTCTGGTGCTCGGCCCTGCAGAGACTAATACCAGTAATAAAATCAGTGCAAAAATATCCAAAAATCCCCCTTTTTATCATCAACAGTACCAAAAATGGGACCCAGGATTATGCAAATTTAAGAAAACTATCGGTAGTGGCTCGCAGCCAAAACTGTAGTAAAACAAGTAGAGGAAAACCTTTTTTATAGATGATATGCTCGCAAACAAATATAAAAGTAGCCAAACAGCTCACAACAACTCCTATCAGCCCAGCAGCTGCTCAGAAGACATAACCATCCTAAAAGGATAATCTCTATGTCTGGGATTCGCGGACATTCCCCAATAACCCACCATCTATTTTCCAGAGTCAATACAAGGCCACATAGGACCACAAGGGTAATATACAATACTACGTGAATACTACAAACAACACATGAAATAACGGACGAACAAGGTGGACAAGGCCTGGGGTACCAACCTATAATAACCCACCCAAGGATGTTAATTAATGCATTTATAGCCTATATACGCAGAGTCTAGGTAGGGAAAGCCATAACCTACCTATCATCCGATGAATGTCTGCTAGAATGATGATTTCCACGCTCAAACCGCTCCGAGAAGCTCCGAAACAAAATCAAACTCGAAATTAGGCTTGAATAACTTGCGTAGTTAATCAATTTCCTTTTAGTGACTGAAAATAACGTCAAACATTTTCTCCACAACTCCACTTTGTGCGTAACGAGAATAGAGAAACTAGGTGCACGGCTGGCTTAGGCTATATGTTTTGCTAAAGTCGTGCAAAATACAACATATAGATAAGTCAAATTATACGCAAAATGGATATATATGTATAGTATTATCCTTGCTGACAGTTGATTAGATCCAAGATCATATTATGAATTGATAAAGTAATATTGATATATCAGCACATATGCAACCACTAATTCTAATGAAAAGCTCACCATTGTATTCTATAAAATTAGTAGAACATGACACCACATCATTAAAAAGTTGTTGTCAACTCCCTCCACTTCCATTGGTTCGTGGTAAAATAAATATAATTTTTTGTTTCGTTATATACATACTCAGATATTCCATAGGTTCGTCGTAAAATAAATATAATTTTTTTAAATATATCATAATAAATAGAAAATAATTTCAAATAAAACCTACAATATTATAATAATAATTTTCAACATAACTAAATTTACTATCTCCGTTAAAATACTAATAACTTATAAAACTCTTGTAAAATAAATACATACACAAATATATCATAACAAAAGTATTTTTCATAAACATTTAAAATATTTTAGGAAGGCAATAAAAATATAACTTTTTACCACATTCAACTTTTAGATTAAATATTTTAAAATACGCGCGATGTTAATAAAAGTTTCAAAGTTAGGCTCACAAGCCTTAGATATGGGACGAAGGTTAAGGTCATACGATCACAAATCACTATCGCACGATTTTGACAACTCAACGCTAAAGACTTAGCTGTAAAATAAGAAAATGGTCATAACAATAAAATGAACGGCTAGGGCACCGAACTACCGATCCTAGCAAGACATAAGTGACTTTGGGCCGCTACAAAAAATCTCTAATAGTATAAATAAGGTGAAAATGCGTAAATAACCAGAAGGGTCATTACAATATAAGCATAAGTTCTAAAAATGGACGGTATACGGGTAACCTCAAATATAAAGAATGAGAGAGAAGAATAAAGGTAGACATGCTCAAAAAACAAGAATTAATAACCAGCCAAAACATACCAATCTCACATCCAGAAGTAACAACCTAGAAGAGTCCAACTCCACCCCTATAACCGTAATAGAGGACAATTCCGAAATAAAATAATGAGAGTCTACCTATAGTCCCCCGGCCTCCCAAACAACTAAGAAATGCAACCAAGTGTAAACACAGCCTTCGGCATTCCATACTACCAGAGCGTACACTCAACAAATAACATACAAGGGTGGAATCTCAAACAATAAATGATATGATGCATGATAACCTCAGGGTGAAATAGAAACTCTGTATGTACCTCCTCTGGTGCCGATCGGGCCCAGCAGGTAGGTTCCATTGAAGGACACAACCCATATACCTCTACTCCACCGTATACCCTTCCCCCCGGCACACACAGCCCAAAGCCTCAGGCCCAGAACAACAAGGTCAATGGAGGTCCCGGACCCCATACTATAACTCAGAATCAAAATGTGTCCTCCGAAATTGAGTCCGAGTTCAAGCCAGTGGCTAAGTCCCAAATAAGCATGCCTAGACCCTGTCTAGGACTAAAGAAGTGAAAATATGTCTCAAAAACCCCTCCAAGGGTGCCTGAGAATAACCAGATCTAAAATAGTAGTACAATATCTCAGATGCTCGACCCAGTCAAATCTAGCAATAGTAGAAAAATCTTGATAAAAGCATATTTTTAACCTTTTTTTACCCCAAGAAGATCCATGTATCAACTCAAATCATTTCCAAATCCAATTTATCGAAAATGGGCCCCCGGGGTCATGCAAGTTTAAGAAAAATAGTCCCAGTAGGCTCGAAGCCAAAACCATAGTAAAATGTGGGAAAATCTCTTTATATGCATGGAAATGATATGATCAACACACAATAGCCGCCCAGCAGCTCATAACAACCTATGGGCCCTGCACAGGCTTCCGAAGCTACTCAGCAAGCATAATCAGCCTAGAAGGATGATTCTATGTCCAGGAGTCGCGGACATTCCCAATGATCCCACCACCTATGTTCCAGAATCAACAAAGCCTCACAGGACCACAGAGGTAATAATATCAAGTAACAAGATTAATACATACAACAGAGGAAAGAAATAGGATGGATCATGAAAAAACAGTCAAGGTCTATGGTACCAGACTAATAATCCAACCCAAGTATGCCAACTAGTACAATTTTACCCAATATATGCTAAGTCTAGGAGTTTAAACCGTAACCTACCTGTCGTTTAATGACAAGCTACGGGAACGACAATATCTGTAGCCAAGCTACTCTGAGAAGCTCCGAACGAGAATCAAACTATCAAATTCATGAATAAAATGTTAAAACGAGTCTAACAATTCCCATATTGCTACACTTGTAGCCGGGTCAAAATCCGGGTCAAAAATAGGCTCGTGAGGCCCACACCCAAAACCAAAAATGAAAAGAACCATGACAACCCCAACGATGCCAAGAAGGCATGCTCCAAATTTGAGTACAATTGGCCAAGAGGAGGCGCCAAAACAACCCGCTCAACTTGGGTTTCAAAGATGGAATTTAAGAACTAAAAATCGGAAATTGGGCGAGAATTACTTACCAAAAGGACGGGAAATCAGCCCAAGACGACAATTCTTCATACCCACGAACATGCAAGAGCTATAGGGGCAGAATCCACAAGGAAATTTCAAGATTTAGAAGGTAGCAACAATGGTGGAATTAAGGAAATTCAAGGAGGAAGAAGCTTACCAAAAGACGAAGGACTACGGAAAATCCACGAACAATTAATTCCCCAAGGCTTAGAACTGTTTTGGAGCAAAATGGTGGAGAGAATTTTGAGTTTTAGAGTGATAAAGGTGTGGAGAAATGGCTGGAAAAATGAACATTTAGCAGTTTATAGCTGGTGGGAAATGGCCAGCGTCATCGGCGCTGAAGGCCTACCACAGGCCAGCGCTATCGCGCTGTTAGGGAGCCGTTGGCGCTGAAAGCTGGCCTACAACTATTTTTCTACAATTTTTGAAAACTACACGGGGCATTCCGGGAATAATTGGAAATCGATATTCAAAAACCAATAATGGTAATAGAGTGAAAATGACATTTCGAACACAACGGAATTGGTGAAACTTCCATACGAGGTCGTTTCAGAGAAATGTTGACCCAAGTCAACACTAACGAAAAGGAACTCAAAGGCTCGAAATGAGTCTGACTCACCCGAAACCCAAACCAACCACCTTTCTAGCCTAAATTCAACATTCAAGAGTTGATGGAATCGTCAGATTTTGAATCTGACACTCCAATCATCGAAAGTCACCCGAAGTTACACTTTCAACTCCAAATGGCTTGAAAACTGAGAAAACAACACAAAACCTACATCGGAAGTTCTTAGGCCTCAACTAAAGGTCCAACTACACCAAACTCAATGCTTTAGAGCTAACAGAACTATCAGAATTCAATTCCGAGCATGTTAGCTAAGAATGTTGACTAAAGTCAACGATATTCTAAGTTTAAGCTTTAAAATAGGCAAAACGCCAAAACGATCAAACGAACGACCAGGGCACCGAACTACCGGTCCCAGCAAGCCATAATTAACTTGGGGCCACTACATAAAAGCTCTAACAGTACAATAAATGCATAAACGTGAATATGACCAGAAGGGTCATCACATTGGTACGTTTCCGCCCTAGAAAATTGTTAATTCTCCACTTTTGTTCTCTTGAATTAGTAGCACTTCGGAGCTGTTTTGAGCCTCGAAATGAACTCCGTTCATGCTCAAATTTTGATCATGGGTTTCTTAATCCACCATAGGCATAATTTTGAATTTTAATTTATGTTTCATTATGCGAGCCTCGAGGGTCATTTTTTAACTCGATTTTGGCCCGATTTTCCATAATGCAATATAGGTATCATTCTTCTTATCTTGACAGCTGGATTGTATTCTTGATAGAATGGAACATTTTGAGTCTATTCGGAAGGAAAAAGCACACGAGTGATGGTTCGTGCTTGAAGTTCAGCCCCGAGGTAGGTTACAGCTTACTTTCAAGACTGAGTGTAGTTAGATTATATATATTTATATGTTACTAGAATGTTAGGTTGTATTTTAGGTAGATTTAGTCTTAAATCTTATTTATTATGGGCCCAAGCCCATAGCGTAGATTTGGACAGAGCTCCAGGTCAGTTCTCTTGGTTTGGAGGGCATTTTTGCCCTCTTTTTGCCTTGTTGAGTTTGGTTCCTCTATTGTGGTTATTTCATGCCAATATTGCATTACATATTATTGGCACAAAAAGGAAATATTTTTCAAGGTTTTGGTTCAAAATGAGGTTTACTACGGCTATGGTGATTTGGTAATTGAAATGAATTATATCAAATTTTATTAAGGGTTTTGGAAGGAAAATGGGAAAATACTATTTTATGCATTATTTATAGTCTGATGCGGTATTCCGGACTCCCAATGCCTTATTCCAGGTTTTTACCTTCCATTCCTCTACACATATATATATGCATAGTCTAATTCGGTATTCCAGGAGTCCAATGTGGTATTCTGGGTTTATACTATTATATATTCATACATTACATCATTTTCCATAGTTTTGCATTGGTTTTGGTGCTTTTGGATTGTCTTTGATTGGTTTGGTTACTGTTATTGCTTTATCCTTTATTGGCTTAGTTTGTTTTAATTTTTGGCTTTATAACTAGACTTAGGCGGTTCCCTGTAACTTGATTACTTTCTTGTAAATTTATAATTATATATTATCTTTCTATACTCGGTCGGCCTATGTTACCTACTGGGTACCCATTGTCTTGGTTCTCATACTACATTCTGCATCCTTTTCTGATGTAGCACCTAGTACGAGCCACCCTCACTGATCCTCCCTTCGTTTGAGGCCTGTTGCAGTTCGGATCGTGGTGAGCTCCTGGCACTTTTGGAGAGTTTACATGCTTTCCATCTTGTATATTCTATCTATATTTTGTATTTTAGATAGACAAAGTCTATTGTATAGCTACTCTTTACTTAGTTGCTCTTATATTAGTGACACTTGGTCCAGGTTGGTCTCGTGTATGGTTCATCTCTTTGGTCACTTTAGGGTCATCTTTTGTATATTTTGTACGATGGTATGTATATATGCTATTGGCACTGTCTTTTCATTTTGTCTTTTGCTTTTCCTTACTTCAACTGTTATTATTATCTTCCACATCGTTGGGTTTGTCTTGCCTATCGGAGGGTTATGTAGGCACCATCACAACTTGATTTTGGGTTGTGACAGAGTGGTATTAGAGCTCTAGGTTCACCGATCTCGCTATTAAAAGAGAAAAGTGTCTAGTAGAGTCTCATAGATCGGTACGATGACGTCCGTTTCTAATCTACAAAAGGCTATAGGACATTTTGAAGAAATATGTCATCTTGTTTGATTCCTTATCATGCGTTATTGACTTGATCAACTTCTGAGTACCTTTATTTTACTCTTTCTCAGATGGTTTGGACGAGATCTGCAGTGGGTGAGGACGAGGCCTCTGCGCCTGCAGTTAGAGCCCCAACTAAGGGATGGGGTAGAGCTTGACCTAGAGGTCGAGGTAGGGCACAGGCTGCGGTGCCAACTCGATCTTGGGCTAGATTATCATCACCAAAGCTTGAGGTTAGATTGGATGAGGTACAGTATAAGCTGGATCGTATGGGGACAACTTAAGAGCCAACAAGTTTTGTGGCTACTCAAGTATTGCAGGACACTTTAGTTCGATTATTGGGGTTCCTTGAGGGTATGACTCCACTAGAAGCTTTTTCAACCACTCTGATTGGTACTTAGGTTAGAGAGAAGGGTTAGACTTTAGCATAAGTGACAACAAAGGGTACAGGAGTGCAACTTGCTACTGCAGATCCCAGATTGGAGGTATTACCAATTCCTACAGTTGCTCTAACTATTCTTGTCGGGCCAATTATGTCTTCTGAGGAGCAAAAAATGCTTGGTAGGTTTCTTATATTGGGTCCTCCGAGGTTTTTAGGTGCTCCTAGGGAGGATGCACATGAGTTTCTAACTAAATCCCAGGAGAGATTATATAATTTGGGGTTAGTTGAGTCACCTGGAGCACATTACACTGCATTTCAGCTGGATGGTCCAGCAAAATAGTAGTGGAGGTCATATGTTGCTTGCAGACCAGCTGGGTCACCCCCGCTTACTTGGGCCTAGTTCTCCGCAGCTTTTCTCGAGAAGTATGCACAGCGTAGCATGAGAGAGTGGTTGATGGATCAATTCTCTGGGTTGGAGCAAGGCTCCATGACTGTGACTGATATGAGGTTCAGTCCCATCAGTTGTCCAGACATGCCACTATGATTCTGCCTACCGACCACGAGAGGGTACGCCAGTTTGTTCGAGGTTTGACCTTTCATCTTCGCTTGGCTACAGAGGGTAAGGTAGCATCGGGTCAGTATTTTCTAGAGGTGGTAGATCATGCATGCACTATTGAGGGTGTACTTTGCGATTCCCAAGGGGAAACGATAAGAGGCCCCACCATCAGGGTAGTTTCAGCAGTTCACAGACCCGTGGTAGAGGCTACTATGGTAGAGGTCAGCACCAGCAGCACTTCCAGCATAGCCGACCCATTTAGGCGACATTACAGACTTTTGAGGGTCAGAGTAGCTAGAGTATTATTCCTGCTCCATGAGGTGGACATTCAGGGTCCACAGGTCATGGTGGTCATTCTTATTCAGCCAGGTCATCACAGCTGAGTATGTTTGGTCAGGGTTGTTATGATTATGGTGAGATAGGCCACTTTTCTAGAGCGTGTCCATTGGCACAACACCCTAGGCGATCAGATCAGCTAGTTCAGACCTCTAGAGCTCTAGCACCTCCAACTAAAGATAGTTCACATAGTAGTAGGGGTGGTCCCTAGGGTACTATAAGTGGTCCTCAATCTTGTAGGTTAGGTGGTCGGGCCAGACAGAGGCCGAGGCTTTAGATATTATGATCACAGGTATGATCTCCGTTTGTCATTAGTCTTTTTCAGCTTTGTCTGATCTGAGGTCTATATTCTCATATGTATCTTATTATTATGCTACTTATCTGGAGTCTACTTATGAGTATTTTCCTGCGCCCTTGCATGTATCTACCCTAGTAGGTGATTCTTTAGTAGTCGATCAGGTGTATTGGGCTTGTGTGGTGACTATCGTGGGGTACGACACGTGGGTAGACTTGGTTGTATTTGATATGGTTGATTTTGATGTGATCTTGGGAATGGATTAGCTATCTACTTATCATGCAGTCTTGGATTGCTTTGCCAAGACTGTTACTCTTTGGATGCCTGGTATCCCTCCTATCATATGGAAGGGTGTCGATAGCCACCTGCCGAAGGGAGTTATATCTTTTTAGAGTGCCCAGTGGTTGGTTGGGAAGGGGTGCTTAGCCTATCTGGCCTACATTCGTGATACTAGTTCCACCATACCTCCTCTTGAGTAAGTTCATGTGGTTTGTGAGTATTCAGATGTGTTTCCTTCTGATCTTCCGGGTATTTCTCCTGATCATGACATTGATTTTGGTATCGATGTTGAGCAAGGCACCAAGCCCATTTCTATTCTGCTATATCAGACGAAACCTGCTTAGTTGAGGGAGCTTAAGTATCAACTACATGATCTGTTGAGTAGATGGTTCATCAGGCCTAGTGTGTATCCGTGGGGTGCTCTGATTCTATTTGTAAAGAAGAAGGATGGGTCTATGCATATGTGTATTGACTATAGGCAGTTGACTAAGGTGATAGTTAAGAACAGATATTTTATGCGCGTATTGATGATTTGTTTTACCAGCTATAGGGTGCAGTGGTGTTCTCTAAGATAGTATTAAGGTCCGGTTATCACCAGATGAGGATCAGGGCTATGGATATCTCAAACACTGCATTTAGGACTTGATACAACCATTATGAGTTCCTAGTCATGTGTTTTGGGTTGACTAATGCCCTAACATCATTTATGGAGTTGATGAACCGCGTGTTCAGTGCCTACTTAGATTCATTTGTGATTGTGTTCATAGACGACATTCTGATTTATTCGAGTAGTAGGGAGGGACATGAGCAATATCTTAGAGTTGTACTTCAAACCTTGCGAGACCATCGGTTGTATGCCAAATTCACTAAGTGTGAGTTTTGGCTTGATTCTATAGCATTCTCGGGGCACGTGGTGTCCAAGGATAGGATTATGGTATATCCGACGAAGATTGCAACAATTTGTGATTGGGCTAGGCCTACTTCTCCTACGTAGGTTTGTAGTTTCATTGGGTTGGCAGGTTATTACAGACGGTTTTTGAAGGGGTCCTCTTTGATAGAAGCTTCATTGACTAGATTGACTCAGAAGAATGTTCCCTTCCAGTGGTCAGATGAGTGTGAGGTCATCTTTCTGAAGCTCAATGCGTTGTTGACTTCAGCTCCGATTCTTACTCTTCCGGTCGAGGGTTAGGGTTTCATCATGTATTGTGATGCTTCAGGTATTAGTTTAGTTGTGTGTTGATGCAGTAGGGCCGAGTTATTTCATATGCTTTCAAAAAGTTGAAGGTTCACGAGAGGAACTACCCCACACATGACTTAGAGTTAGCAGCGATAGTCTTGGCATTGAAGATGTGGAGGCATTATATTTATCGCATGCATTTTGAGATCTTCACTAACCATCATAGTCTTCTGTACATTTTTATCCAGAAGAATCAAAATTTGAGGCAGCGTAGGTGGTTGGAGTTACCAAAAGACTATGACATTTCTATTCTCTATCATCCGGGTAAGGAAAATATGGTGGCAGATGCCTTGAGCCATAAGGCAGTGAGTATGGGTAGCGTGTATTTCTTAGCGACTGAGGAGCGACCTTTAAGTTGGGACATCCAGTCCTTGGCTAACAGGTTGGTTAGACTTGACATTTCTGAGTCGGGCCGTATTCTTGCTTGTGTTGAGGTTAGATCTTTCTTGTTAGAGCAGATTTGGGAATAACAGTTTGATGATGCGAGGTTGAGGATCAGTTGTGACAAGGTGGTGAACGGTGAGGCTAGGAAGGCGACTTTAGATTCAGAGGGTATTTTGAGGATCGAGGGTCGTATCTGCGTTCCTTGAGTTGGTGACTTGGTTAGATTAATCTTTGAGGAGGCTCGTTGTTCTAGATATTCCATTCATCCCGGGGCAGCTAAGATGTATCGTGACTTGAGGCAGCACTACTGGTGGTGTGGGATGAAGAGGGATATTTCAACTTTCGTATCTAGGTGCTTGAACTGTCAGCAAGTGAAGTTTGAGCACCAGAGGCCATGTGGTTTGTCCAAGAGGCTACCCATTCTAGAGTGGAAATGGGTGCGAATTTCTATGGACTTTGTAGTCGGTTAGACACGTACTTTGTGGAGATTTGATGCTATTTGGGTTATCGTGGATAGGTTGACAAAGTTTGCTCACTTTCTACTAGTTCAGACTTTCTATAGTTCTGAGAGGTTGGCTCGGATCTATATTCTAGATATTGTCCATTTGCATGGTGTGCCCATTTCTATCATCTCCGATCGGGGTACTCAGTTCACTTCACACTTCTGAAGGTCTATTCAGAGAGATTTGTGTACTAGAGTTGAGCTTAGCAATGCTTTTCATCCACAGATAGACGGTCAGTCAGAGCATACTACTCAGGTTCTAGAGGATACGCTGCGAGCTTGTGTTATTGATTTTGGGGGTTAGTAGAACCAGTGTTTAGCCTTGGCAGAGTTTGCATAATATAATCGTTACCATTCCAGCATTTAGATGGCTCCATTCGAGGCTTTGTATGGTAGACGGTGCAGATATTTGGTGGGTTAGTTTGACGCTTTTGAGGTTAGGCGGTGGGGTATCGACTTGCTTTGTGATTCTATCGGTAGAGTTTGGGTCATTCAGGAGAGACCTCGCACTGCCCAGAGTAGGCAGAAGAGTTATGCTGACCAGAGAGTTTGAGATCTAGAGTTCATGGTTGGCGATAGTGTGTTCCTTTGGGTATCACCCACGAAGGGCGTGATGAGGTTCGAGAGGAAAGGTAAGCTCAGTCCTAGGTTCATTGGGCCATTTAAGATCCTTCGTCGTATTGGGGAGGCTGCTTATGAGTTAGCCTTGCCTCCCTCTCTTTCCAGTGTGCATCCTGTGTTTCATGTCTCTATATTATGGTGGTATATTCCGGATGAGTTTCACATGCTTCAGTTTGAGTCGGTTCAGTTGGATAGGTCCTTAGACTTTGAGGAGGAGCTTGTTTCTATTTTGGATAGTCAATTTAGAAGGTTGAGGTCCAAGGAGATTCCATCGGTTAAGGTTCAGTAGCGGCATCGTCCTATCGAGGAGGCTACTTGGGAGATTGAGACCGACATGCGGACCCATTATCCTTGTCTTTTTGAGTCTTCAGGTGCTATCATTTTTCTAACTTTTGCGGATGAAAGTTCTTTTAGTACTGGATGTTGTATTGACCCTCCAGGTTATTTTCTATTTTCTATACTTTTTTCTGCATTTTGAGCTTTCCCTCAGCGGTTACAGATTATTTATGACTTGCCGGGATTGACGGTTTGGTGCCCAAGACGTTAGTTAGGTCATTATGGCCACTTCCCTATTTTAGAAATTAAACTTAGAAAATCCTTAACTTTGGTCAACGTTCTTAGTAAACATGCTCAAAATATAATTCTGACAGTTCCGTTGGCTTCGGGATGGGGATTTTTGTCTAGTAGGACTATTTTTCAGGGTCTGAGTGCTTTTAGTTTGGTTTTGTTTTGCTTTCTGTGTTTTCCAGCTAGTTGGGCTGGTTGGGTTGACTTTGGTCAACATTCGGAGAAGACAGCCTCAGATTAAAATTTCGTCAGCGCTGTTAGCTCTAGAATGTCGACTTTGGTCTAGAGGAGCCTTTGGTTCGGGTCCTGGGGCTTCTAGACTTGTTTTGGGGTAATGAGTCTGATTTAGTTTTGGGCATGGGGCCCACTTTTCCTTAAAACAATCTCTGTTGGGAAATTCATTGATTCTGTTGAATCCAGAAAGTCATTTTCACTCTAGTAGCATTATTGGTTTGTGAGTATCGGGTTTCAATTGTGCCCGAAATGCCCCATAGAAGATTTTGAAATTGCTGGTTTTTGTTGCAGGCACAGGCCTTCAATGCCATTAGCGCCTAGGGCAGCGCGATTGCACTAGCCGCGTGGCCCTCCTTCAGCGCCAATGGCGCCAGCCTGCGCCCAGTCCTATAAAATCCTACTTTCTCATTTTTTTAAGCATTTTCTCTCATTTCTCTCAACTCTAACTTCAATCCTCTCAATTCCAATTGCTCAAAAATCGTGTTGGCCTATGGAAATTCTCCAAATTGACATTTAATCTCACTCCCTCATCATTTAGGAAGTTTCTTCTCCCTCAAGCTTTGTTCATCTCCTTAAGCTTAGAACTTCCATTGTTAAGGTTCTTACAAGCTTGGATTTTCTTGGGATAAAGATGCGTTGGTTGGTTTGATTGATCGTGGTAGCTGTAGTTCTGGTCTATGGTCGGTTCTTGCTTCCAAATTGGTACGTTTCCACCCTTGAAAATATTTAATTCTCCACTTTTGTTCTCTTGAATTAGTAGCACTTTGGGGCTATTTTGATCCCTGAAACAAACTCCGTTCACGCTCAAGTTTTGAGCATGGGTTTCTTAATCCACCGTGAGCATAATTGTGAATTTTTATTTTTGTTTTATTGCACGTGCACCGAGGGTCATTTTCCTACCCAATTTCTAGTTCGATTTTCCGTATAATAAAATGGGTGTCATTCATCTCATCTTGACACCTGGATTGGATTCTTGATAGTGTGGTAGTTTTATGAGGCTGTTCGGAACGGGAACGTACACGAGTGATGGTTCATGCTTGCAGTTCGGCCCATAGGTAGGTTACAATTTACTTTCTAGATTGAGTGTAGTTAGATTATATATATTTATATGTTATTGGATCGTTAGGTTTGATTTTAGGTAGATTTAGGCTTAAATCCTGTTTACCGCTTAAAATTGGCCATTTTGGATTATAGTTTAGAATTATCACGGTTGCCCTTAGCCTAGGAGCTTGTAGTATTTTGTTATGGTTAGCTTAGAATCTTTAGTCTGCTTTTAGGAGGTTTTAGAGGTAGAGTAGAAACTCTTGATGATTTTCATTTTATTTTTTTCCAGTATTATTCACTTTATTCAACCGTTGTGTGTAACTGTGGGCCCGAGGCCATAGCGTGGATTTGGACGGAGCTCTAGGTCAGTTCTCTTGGTTTGGAGGGCCTTTTTGCCTTGTTTTTGCATTGTTGAGTATGGTTCCTCTATTGTTGTTATTTCATGACCATATTTCATTGCATATTGTTGGCACAAAAAGGAAATATTTTTCAAGGTTTTCGTTCAAAATGAAGTTTACTACGGCTATGGTGATTTGGGAATTGAAATGAATCATATCGGATTTTACTACGGGTTTTGGATGGAAAATGGGAAAATACTATTTTTATGCATTATTTATAGTGCGATGCGGTATTCAGGATCCCCAATGCGTTACTCCGGGTTTTTACCTTCCATTCCTCTACACATATATATATGCATAGTCTGATCTGGTATTCCGGGCGCCCGATGCACTATTCTGGGTTTATACTATTATGCATTCATACATTACACCATTTTCCAGGTTTATACTATCATGCATTCATACATTACATCATTTTCCATGGTTTTGCATTTGTTTTGGTGCTTCTGGATTGTGGTTGATTGGGTTGATTCCTGTTATTGCTTTATCCTTTATTGGCTTAGTTTATTTCGATTTTCAGCTTTATAACTAGACTTAGGTGGATCCTTGTACCTTGATTACTTTCCTGTAAATTTATAATTATATATATTATCTTTCTGCGATCAGTCAGCCTATGATGCTTACTGTGTACCCGTAGCCTTGGTACTCATACTACACTATGCATCTTTTTCTGATGTATCACCTAGTATGAGCGACCCTCACAGATCCTCCCTTCGTTCGAGGCTTATTGCAGTCCAGATCGCGGTGATCTCCCGGCGCTTTTGGAGACTTTACATGCTTTCCATCTTGTATATTCTGTCTATATTTTGTATTTTGGATATACAGAGTCTGTTGTATAGCTACTCTTTACTTAGTCTCTCTTGTACTAGTGACATCAGGTCTAGGTTGATTCTGGTGTATGCTTCCTCTCTTTGGTCAGTTTAGGGATATCTTTTGTATATTTTATACGATGGTATGTATATATATGCTATTGGCTCTGTCTTTTCATTTTGTCTTCCGCTTTTCCTTACTTTAATTGTTATTATTGTCTTCTCCATCGTTGAGTTTGGCTTGCCTACCAAGGGGTTATGTAGGCGCCATCACGACGTGATTTTGGGTCGTGACAATGCAGAAGTATAGTAAAACCATTTAAATAATGAAATATGAGAGGGAATCATACAATAAGGGGGCCAACAATATATATACATACCAAAAGCAATAAATATACAAAATATCCCCAAAGTGACCGAGAAGACAAAACATCTACAAGACTAACCCCCACCTGGTGTCACCAGTACAAGAGCGTTTAAGGTACAAAATAGCTATACAACAAGTGTTGTCTATCCAAAATACAAAAATATAGACAATTATGTAGATGTAAAGCAGTAAGGGATCTCCAAATGCCAGGAGCTCACCTTGATTTGAACAACAGCTGGCCACGAATGACTAGAGGGTCAAAAAGGGTGGCTCTTACAAGGTGATGCATCAGAAAAAAGGATGCAGAATGTAATATGAGTACAAAAACAATGGGTACCCAATAGGAATTATAGTCTGACAAGCTCAGAAAGATAATATATATTATAATACACAAGAAAGTAAACTAACTACAGTGATCCACCTAAATCTAGTTATCAATGAAAATAGAACTATCTAAACTGACGATGAGGATAAAAATGATAATAAAGGAAAAAGCACTCCCAGTACACATAGGCAATGTAATGCAATGCATCATGAGGTGATATGATGCGATATATGGCGAATGCCAAAAGTAAAAACCAGGTATTTGGTACCCCGAGCGCACAAAATATAACCTCGAGCCCATCAACATATGCATAAAAGTAAAACTCAAATATATGTTCCTCGGGCAGACCAGAATCATGCCTCATACTCATCAACAGAAAAGTAAAATAAAGTGAAAAGGTCCGGAAACGTCCCTTAGACTGGCACAAATAGTGGCACTTTTCTTTCTTTCAAAACCAGTGGTTATGTAAAAATCTCACGTTTGAACCAAAAACCTCATATTTCTATCATTTCTAAACCGTTTGTCATGCAATACAATATGAGGTATGATGCAAAATTTAGAGAATATCAAATCAACTAGGGTAAAACACCCTCCAAATAAGATAACTGACCTTGAACTCCACCCGAATTCATGTTATGGCCTCAGGCCCACAGATACACAATGACAATAATAAACGAGCGGAAAACAGAAATAAAGCAAGAAAATAAGTAAAAGCACCTACTCTACCTCTAAAACTTCCATAAATCATTCTTAGGATTTCTAGGATAGCCACATCAAATTACAAGCTCCTAAACTAAGGGTAAACATTCTATTGCTATTCTACAGTCTCGGAAATGGCAAAAGATAAGCGGAAAATGGGATTTAAGCCTAATTTTAATCTAAAACCTAGCCTAATATTCATGCAACTCGTAACATATAAAATCTAACTAAGCCAAGTGAAAGATAAGTAAACCATAACCTACCTTGGGGCCAAACTGCAAGCATGAACCGTCACTCGTGTGTCTTCCCATTCCAAACAGTCCCGAAATGCTGCCATGCAATCAAGAACCTATCCAGGTGTCACAATGAGAAAAATGACACCTATATTACTTTAAAGAAATCTGGTCAAAAAACTGAGTCAGAAAATTACCCTCGAGGCCCACATAATAAAACAGAAAATAAAGTTCACAATTACGTTTACAACGGATTTATAAGCCCATGCATAAAATTTGAGCGAGAACAAGACTCATTTTGGGGCTCAAAATAGCCCTAATGACCACTTTAAATGAAGTATTCACATGCAATGGGAGAAATTTACAGAATGAAATGCAGTCATAAAGGTATAACAAGCATTAGAACGACGAGGGCATGAGAATTACCTTAAGAGAATATAGAATCAACGAGAATTGGTGGTTTCTCTCCTTAGCTGAGCTCTAAACAATGGGGGATTTAAGTTGGAGAATGAAATGAAATGAAGAAGACAAACTTCATTTAACTACTAGCAATCGGTGCACCTGCGGTCAAAATGATGCAGGTGCGGCGTCACCATTGAGCCTAGACCACCACAGAGGCATTGGTCAACCAAACCCTTAACTCCCAAAGGTGCAGTGAACCCCCGCAGGGGCGGCACTACAAGTGCGGTAAAAGGAGTGCAGGGGAACCCCCTGCTAATGTCACCCAGGGCCGCAGGTGTAGCTGGTGAACGCAGGGGGCGACAGCGCAGGTGCTCCCCCAGGCACATAGGCATGCCACACCATATACCAGCAACACCATCTGTAATAATAGACATTAAAATTCTCTGACTGCACCCTCGAGATTCATTCAGTACACTGTGAACACAAACCATACATGCTACACTACCAAAAACAACATTCCGGACTCAAAACAAATTGACAAAACTTCCAACGAAGATCACCTTAAAGAAAAGTGGGCCCCACACCCAAAAACCAAGTTAAACAAAAAATGAACCAAATAGCCCAAAATGGGTTCTGAGGCCTCAAGACCCAAATCAAAGGTCCTACTAGCCCAAAGTAAACGTTCCAGAGCTAACAACACTGACAAAATTTCAATCCGAGGTTGTCTTCTCTGAATGTTGATCAAAGTCAACTCTACCAACCTTAAAAGTTACAAAATAGGGAAATCTGCTTAAAACACAAACAAACTACCCGAGAACCAAACCGTTAGTTCCTATAAGTCATAAATGATCTATAGCTACTGTGGGAAAGCTCGAAATGCCAAAAAAGCACCAAAATCAAGGAAATGGCCTAGAGGGGAAGTACAAGTCATGTGTTGCATCCAAGGGGTAGGCTCGAGGCTTGATATTTGACCCTAACCTAATTGGGTTACTATTGTTTTATACGACCACGTTACATCAAAAGTGAGGTGTATCTTAAGCATATTAAAAAAAAAATAGCGTCGAAGAATTTGGTGAAAACACCAAGTTACTGTCAGTTTCTAGCTACTCCGTCAAGTCGTTATTTTCCATTACTTATTTACTTGTTTTAGTTGTGAGATGGGTTTAGCATTGCAGAAACAATAGCACAATAAGCTGAAGTTGAGCAATTTGCTTCAAAGGCAGCAACACAAGTTGTCCAAGCAATTCTCAATTAGATGGAACATGGAGAGCAGGAGGAGGTCAAAACTTTTGCTGACTTACCAAGGGAAATAGATTATGCTAATGCAACAATGCAAGCAGGGTTGAATGTGCTATCTTTTAAGGTGTATGCAAACATCTACAATATGCTAAAGGTTGAAGGACTGTTCCGAGACTCTATTGACTATGATCCCCATAACACTTGAAGAACTATCTAGGGGTATATGCAATGTACAAGCAAGATAATGTCCCTAATAATGCTATCATACTGAGAGTATTCAAATACTCCATCACACGATAAGCACGAATATGGCTCCATAACTTATTGTCAAACTCCATCACTATTTGGATAGAGTTGGTTATAATATTCTTTAATAACTGGTTTCCCCAAGTAAAAAGGCTGAATGAAGGGATAATTCTTTTTTATTTCAAACAAATATCGGGGAGGTAACTATATGAAGTATGGGAGTAGTTCAAGAAATATCTTCATCGATTAGCTACCCATGTATTCCCAGAACACATCCTCCTAGAGAAATTTATTTGGGGCTTGACTCTCTAAATAAATCCATAGCCAATAATGCGGTTGGGGGTTTTTCTTTCACCCTTATTCCCAAAACCTCAAAGTTTTACCTTGTTTTATGAAAATTATGAATCTAGCTTTCTTACCCAAATTATGAATATCTTGTGAATTCAGTTTATTTGCATCAATAAATGATTTCTAATCTCAAATACATGATTTAGAATAAGTTTCCACAAGTATCTCTTAAACCCATGATTTGAGAATGAATTTATCATGATTTGATCTTATTACATGTTTTAAAGAAAAATTGGCATGTTCAAATAACATGACCTCAAGTTTCAAGAATTATGTTTTCATGAACAATATGACATTCAAATATGTCCACATTATTTATGAAAAATTTTGACATCCAGATAGGTCACATGTTATATATGAACTATATAGTATATTTTTTGGGAGTAGTATTTAGCATCGAGCTGATAAGGGTTCCAGATAACCCAAGTTCAAAACTGTGTTACCATCGTAGGATTTATTATCCCTACGAGCTCACAATAGTGGCTCCGCTCTAAATATTGTGTAGTACCCCAGAAAGGTACAAGATAATTCTACCAACTAGGGTACAAAAGTTGGATTTCATGTAGCTCACATGGTCTATGTCAGTTACGAGAAACTCCCACACAAAAAAGTTTTAAAGTATTTGAATATATATCACTTTTCGCTTTCAAGATAAAATTTACTTATGAATCTTAGCTTTCAAGTTCAGACTTAGTACGCATGATTTATGCTCATGAGTATATTTTTAGCTAATGACATTGCTTTGAGTCATTACATTACAACTTTACTATTATTACATGATTTCAGTCTTAAACATGCTTTCAAGTATGTTTTACGATATTTCATGCATATCTCACATACTCAGTACATTCCATAGTATTGATTGCTTACCTCTTTGTGTTGCATCATATAATGATGTAGATTTTTTCACTCACTCCAAGACTCGTGGCTAGACCCAGAGAGATTTCCATTTATAGTTGGTGATTCTTCATCATTTCGAGGGTTGTTTATGAGTTTGTTCTAGCTCTATGTTTTCCTTTCAGTATTTGGAGTTAGTTGTGGATTTTGTCCCAACACCTCATCTTATCAGTTTAGAGGCTTTTTAGACAGAAAAACAGTAGCATTCAGTTTTTCATACTGTGATTCTCAAACATTGTTATTATATAGACTTGGTGGTCCTTATTTCAGTATGCTTCTGTTATGTTTAATTGCTCATGTTTCTTATGTTTAAGTCATGCTAAAGCAAACGGTTAGCTTGGGATCACCTGTGGTCTCAAGTACTGTCATGACCCAAAATTGGGCCACGATGGTGCTTACATAATGCCTCAGTATGCAAGCCAACCCAAGAATGTGTGTAATGAGCCTCAAAGTCATTTTCTATTTTCTGTGCTTTTTTCTTCATTTCTAGCATTCCTTCAGTGGCTAACAGGTCATTTATGACTTGTATGGATTGATGGTTTGGTGCCTAGGCCATTTGTTAGGTCATTATAACCATTTCCTTTTTAGAACTTGAACTTAGAAAATCTTTGACTTCGGTCAACTTTCTTAGTAAATGTGCTCATACTCGAATTCTGATTGTTCCGTTAGCTTCGGAACAGAGATTTTGGTCTAGTAGGACCATTGGTCTAGGTCTGAGTGCTTTTTGTTTGGTTTTGTGTTGCTTTCTATTTTTTAAAGCTAGTTGGTCTGGTTGGTTGACTTTGGTCAACATTCGGAGACGACGACCTCAAATAAAAATTATGTCAGTGTTATTAGCTCTGGAATGTCAACTTTGGGCTAGAGAGGCCTTTGGTTCGAGTCCTGGGGCTTTCAAACTTATTTTAGGGTATTGAGTTTCGAGTTAGTTTTGGGCATGGGGCATACTTTTATTTAAAACGATCTTCGTTGGGAAATTCATTGATTCCGTTGAGTCTGGTATGTCATTTCCACTCTAGTAGCATTATTTATTTGTGGGTATCGGGTTCTGATTGTGCCCGGAATGCCCCGTAGAAGATTTTGAAATTGCTAGCTTTTGTTGTAGGCACAGGCCTTCAGCACCATCAGCGCCATTGGTGCTGGCCAGCACCAATGGCGCTAGCCAGCTCCCGGGCTTATAAAATCCTATTTTCTCATTTTTTTTCAGCATTTTCTCTCATTTCTCTCAACTCCAACTTCAATCCTCTAAATTCCAATTGCTCAAATGCAGTGTTGGCCCCTGGAAATTTTCAAAATTGACGTTTAATTTTACTCCCTAATCATTTGGTAAGCTTCTTCTCCCTCAAGTTTTGTTCTTCTTCTTAAGCTTAGAACCTCAATTGTTAAGGTTCTTACAAGCTTGGGTTTTCTTGGGTTAAAGTTGTGTTAGTTGGTTTGGTTGTTCGTGGTAGTGGTAGTTCTAGTCCGTGGTCGATTCTTGCTTCCAAATTGGTTGTCACGACCCGATTTATCGGTCATGATGGCACCTACAACCCCCCAGTAGGAGAACCAATACCCGTAGCCCAGAACGGTTAGTAATGGGCTACCTTCTAACAGTTCAATCGGAAGATTCGATATATAAGCGGAAGCAAGAGAATAAGGAAAAGAAAATAGATACAAGAGAGATATAAACAAAGTGGAATCTAAACCAACCCAAAAGACCTGGTATCATAGCGTATAAGTGCTGAACTACATTAGGAGTACAAAGGTCCAAAAGTAATATATACATAATGTCTCCTAAACTATAAGAGTACAAAATACATCAAGGATAAACTAAAGTCAAGCTCTGAATGCCAAGACCTCACCCTCAGCCTAGATGATCCAAAAATAGCACCCCGCACGAGTCTCTGGTGCTCTAAAAATGATGGCCCACACTAGGATCTGCACCAGAAGATGCAGAGGGTAGGGTGAGCACCAAATGTGAAGTATAAGGTACCCAGTAGTATCATAGGCCGACTGGGCACATATAAGGTAAAAGAGCAATTGCAGACAAACTAGAAGTAAACAGTCATAGAAATCAAAGAAAAGGTACACAAGAACTAGCCTAGAGGGAAGACAATAGAAAGCATGCACAAGGCTAGCAAGTAAGATATATACACACACAGGCACAGGTGAAAGTAAGAAATAACGCACCTGGGATCCTCGCAAAAATAGTATATATAAGCATAAGTTCTAAAAATGGACAGTATATCGATAACCTCAAATATAAAGAATGAGAGAGAAGAATAAAGGTAGACATGCTCAGAAAATAATAATTAATAACTAGCCAAACCATACCAATCTCACATCCAGAAGTAACAGCCTAGCGGAGTCCAACTCCACCCCTATAACCGTAATAGAGGACAATTCCGAAATAAAATAATGAGAGTCTACCTACAGTCCCCCGGCTGCCCAAACAACCGAGGAATGCAACCAAGTGAAAACAAACCCTTCAGAATCCCATACTACCGGAGCATACACTCAACAAATAATAAACAAGGGTGGAATCTCAAATAATGAATGATATGATGCATGATAACCTCAAGGTGAAATAGAACCTCTGTATGTACCTCCTCAGGTGTCGATCGGGCCCAGCAGGTAGGTTTCATGGAAGGACACAACCCATATACCTCTACTCCACCATATACCCTTCCCCCCGGCACACGCAGCCCAAAGCCTCAGGCTCGGAGCGACAAAGTCCATGGAGGTCCCGGACCCCATACTGTAACTCAGAATCAAAATGTGTCCTCTGGAATCAAGTCCGATTTCAAGCCAGTGGCTATGTCCCAAATATACATGCCTAGACCCTGTCTAGGACTAAAGCAGTGAAAATATGTCTCAAAAAACCCACCAAGGGTGCCCGGGCATAACCAGATCTAATATAGTAGTACAATATCTCAGATTCTCGACCCGGTCGAGTCTAGCAATAGTAGCAAAATCATGATAAAACCATATTTTTAACCTTATTTTACCCCAAGAAGATCCATGTATCAAGTCAAATCATTTACAAATCCAATTTCATCGAAAATGGGCCCTTGGGGACATGCAAGTTTAAGAAAAACAGTCCCAGTAGGCTCGAAGCCAAAACTATAGTAAAATGTGGGAAAATCTCTTTATATGCATGAAAATGATATGATCAACACACAATAGCCGCCCTGCAGCTCATAACAACCTATGGGCCCTGCATAGGAATCTGAAGCTACTCAGCAAGCATAACAAGCCTAGAAGGATAATTCTATGTTCGGGACTTGCAGATATTCCCAATGATCCCAACGCCTATGTTCCAGATTCAACAAAGCCTCACAGGACCACAAAGGTAATAATATCAAGTAACAAGAGTACTACACACAACAGAGGAAAGAAATAGGATGGATCATGAAAAAGCGTTCAAGGTCTATGGTACCAACCTAATAACCCAACCCAAGGATGCCAACTAGTACAATTTTACCCGATATATCCTAAGTCTAGGAGTTTAAATCATAACCTACCTGTCGTCCGATGACAAGCTGCGGGAACGATGATATATGGGGACAAGCTACTCCAAGAAGCTCTGAACGAGAATCAAACTATCAAATTCATGAATAAAACGTTAAAATGAGTCTAACGATTCCCATATTGCTACACTTGTAGCCGGGTCAAAATCTAGGTAAAAAATGGGCCCGCGAGGCCCACACCCAAAACCAAAAATGAAAAGAACCATGACAACCCCAACGATGCCAAGAAGGCATGCTCCAAATTTGAGTACAATTGGCCAAGAGGAGGCTCCAAAACAGCCTGCTCAACTTGGGTTTTAAAGATGGAATTTAAGAACTAAAAATCGGAAATTGGGCGAGAATTACTTACCAAAAGGACGGGAAATCAGCCCAATACGAGAATAATTCATACCCACGAACATGCAGGAGCTATAGGGGCAGAATCCACAAGGAAATTTAAAGCTTTAGAAGGTAGCAACAATGGTGGAATTAAGGAAATTCAAGGAGGAAGAAGCTTACCAAAAGACGAAGGACTACGAAAAATCCACAAACAATTAATTCCCCAAGGCTTAGAACTGTTTTGGAGCAAAATAGTGGAGAGAATTTTGAGCTTTCGAGTGAGAAAGGTATGGAGAAATGTCTGGAAAAATGAACATTCTGCAGTTTATAGCTGTTGGAAAATGGCCAGCGTCATTGGCGCTGAAGGCTGGCCTGCAACTATTTTTTTGCAATTTTTGAAAACTACACGGGGCATTCCGGGAACAATTGGAAATCTATATTCAAAAACCAATAATGCTAATAGAGTGAAAATGAAATTTCGAACTCAACGGAATCGGTGAAACTTCCATACGAGGTCGTTTCAGAAAAATGTTGACCCAAGCAACACTAACGAAAAGGAACTCAAAGGCTCGAAATGAGTCTGACTCACTCGGAACCCGAACCAACCACCTTCCTAGCCCAAACTCAACATTTAGGAGCTGATGGAATCATCAGATTTTGAATCTGACACTCCAATCATCGAAAGTCACCTGAAGTTACACTTTCAACTCCAAATGGCCTGAAAACTGAGAAAACAACACAAAACCTACACCGAAAGTTCTCAGGCCTCAACTAAAGGTCCAACTAGACCAAACTCAATGCTCTAGAGCTAACGGAACTATAATAATTCAATTATGAGCATGTTAGCTAAGAATGTTGACTAAAGTCAACGATATTCTAAGTTTAAGCTCTAAAATAGGCAAACGACCAAAACGACCAAACGAACGACCAGGGCACCAAACTACCAGTCCTAGCAAGCCATAAATGACTTGGGACCACTACAAAAAATCTCTAACAGTATAGTAAATGCATAAACGCGAATATGACCGGAAGGGTCATCACATTGGTACGTTTCCGCCCTAGAAAATCGTTAATTCTCCACTTTTGTTCTCTTGAATAAGTAGCACTTCGGGGATGTTTTGATCCCCGAAATGAACTCCGTTTACACTCAAATTTCGAGCATGGGTTTCTTAATCCACCACATGCATAATTGTGAATTTTAATTTCTGTTTTATTGTGCGGGCCTCGAGGGTCATTTTTCAAATCGATTTCTTGCCTGATTTTCCATATTGCAATATAGGTGTCATTCTTCTCATCTTGACACCTGAATTTTATTCTTGATAGCATGGCACTTTTTGAGGCTATTCGGATGGAAAAAGCACACGAGTGATGGTTCGTGCTTTCAGTTCAGGCCCGAGGTAGGTTACGGTTTACTTTCAAGACTAAGTGTAGTTAGATTATATATATTTATATGTTACTAGAATGTTAGGTTGGATTTTAGGTAGATTTAGTGTTAAATCGTATTTATTGTGGGCCCAAGACCATAGCGTAGATTAGGACGGAGCTCCAGGTCCGTTTTGTTGGTTTGCAAGGCATTTTTGCCCTCTTTTTGCCTTGTTGAGTATGGTTCCTCTATTGTGGTTAATTCATGCCCATATTGCATTGTATATTATTGGCACAAAAAGGAAATATTTTTCAAGGTTTTGGTTCAAAATGAGGTTTACTATGGCTATGGTGATTTGGCAATTGAAATGAATTATATCAAATTTTACTAAGGGTTTTGGAAGGAAAATGGGAAAATACTATTGTATGCATTATTTATAGTCTGATGCGGTATTTCAGACCCCCAATGCCTTATTCCAGGTTTTTACCTTCCATTCCTCTACACATATATATATGCATTGATGTGGTATTCCAGGAGTCTGATGTGGTATTATGGGTTTATACTATTGTGTATTCATACATTATATCATTTTCCATAGTTTTGCATTGGTTTTGGTGCTTTTGGATTGTCGTTGATTGGGTTGGTTCCTGTTATTAGTTTATCCTTTATGGCTTAGTTTGTTTCAATTTTTGGCTTTATAACTAGACTTAGGTGGATCCCTGTAACTTTCTTACTTTCTTGTTAATTTATAATTATATATTATCTTTCTATACTCGGTCGGCCTATGATACCTACTGGGTACCCATTTTCTTGGTGCTCATACTACATTCTGCATCCTTTTCTGATGCAGCACCTAGTACGACCACCCTCACTGATCCTCCCTTCATTTTAGGCCTATTGCAGTTCGGATCGCGGTGAGGTCCTGGCACTTTTGGAGACTTTACATTCTTTCCATCTTGTATATTCTGTCTATATTTTGTATTTTGGATAGACAAAGTCTGTTGTATAGCTACTCTTTACTTAGTCGCTCTTGTACTAGTGACACTAGCTTCGGGTTGGTCTCGTGTATGGTTCGCCTCTTTGGTCACTTTAGGGTCATCTTTTGTATATTTTGTACGATGGTATGTATACATGCTATTGGCCTTGTCTTTTCATTTTGTCCTTCGCTTTTCCTTACTTTAACTATTATTATTGTCTTCTGCATCGTTGGGTTTGGCTTGCCTACCGGGAGGTTATGTAGGCACCATCATGGCTTGATTTTGGGTTGTGATTGAGTGGTATTAGAGCTCTAGGTTAACCAGTCTCGCTAGTACAAGAGCAAAGTGTCTAGTAGAGTCTCGTGGATTGGTACGATAAAATCTATATCCAATCTATGAAAGGCTATAGGATATTCTGAACAAATATGTCATCTTGTTTGATTCCTTATTGTGCGTTGTTGACTTGATCAACTTCTGAGTACCTTCATTTCACTCTTTCTCAGATGGTTAAGATGAGAACTATAGTAGGTGAGGACGAGTCCCCTGCGCCTGCAGTTAGAGCCCCAACTAAGGGATGGGGTAGAGGTTGACCTAGAGGTCGAGGTAGGGAACAGGTTGCGGTGCCAGCTCGATCTCGGGCTAGATTATCGTCATCGAAGCTTTAGGTTAGAGTGGATGAGGTACAGTATGAGCTAGAGCGTATGGGGACAACCAAACAGCCGACAGGTTTTGTGCGTACTCCAGTATTGCAGGACACTTTAGTTCGATTATTAGGGTTTCTTGAGGGTATGACTCCACTAGCAGCTTTGTCGACCACTTCGATTGGTACTCAAGTTAGAGAGGAGGGTCAAACTTTAGCATAGGCGACAACAAAGGGTACAAGAGTGCAATTTGCTGCTGTAGCTCCTAGATTGGAGGTATTACCAATTCCTACAATTGCTCTGCCTATTCTTGCTGGGACAGTTATATCTTCTGAGGAGTAAAAGATGCTTGGTAGGTTTCTTAGATTGGGTCCTCTGAGGTTTTTAGGTGCTCCTAGGGAGGATGCACATGAGTTTCTAACTAGATGCCATGATAGATTACATAATTTGAGGTTAGTTGAGTCACCTGGAGAAGATTACACCGCATTTCAGCTAAATAGTCCAGCAAAATAGTAGTGGAGGTCATATGTTGCTTACAGACCAGCTGGGTCACCCCCGCTTACTTGGGCCCAGTTCTCCGTAGCTTTTCCCGAGAAGTATGTACAACATAGCATGAGAGAGCGGTTGATGGATCAATTCTCTGGGTTGGAGCAGGGCTCCATGACTGTTATTGAGTATGAGGTTCAGTTCTATCAGTTGTCCAGACATGCCACTATGATTCTGCCTACCGAGCATGAGAGGGTATGCTAGTTTGTTCGAGGTTTGACCTTGCATCTTCTCTTGGCCACAGAGGGTATGGTAGCATCGGGTCAGTATTTTCTAGAGGTGGTAGATCGTTCCTGCACTATTGAGGGTGTACTTTGCGATTCCCAAGGGGACAATGATAAGAGGCCCCACCATCAGGGCAGTTTCAGCAATTCACAGGCCCATGGTAGAGGCTACTATGGTAGAGGTCAGCACCAGTAGCACTTCCAGCATAGCCGGCCCATTCAGGCGTCATTACAGACTTTTGAGGGTCAGAGTAGCTAAAGTATTATTCCTGCTCCATGAGGTGGCCATTTAGGGTCCACAGGTCATGGTGGTCATTCTGATTCAGCCAGGTCATTACATCGGAGTATGTTTTGTCGGGGTTGTTATGATTATGGCGAGATAGGCCACTTTGCTAGAGCGTGTCCATTGGCACAACACCCTAGGAAATCAGATTAGCTAGTTCAGGCCTCCAGAGCTCCAGCACCCCCAACTAAAGATAGTTCACAAGGTAGTAGGAGTGGTCCCCAGGGTACTAGAAGTGGTCCTCAATCTGGTAGGTTAGGTGGTCATGGCGGTCAGAGCCATATGTATGTAGTTACGGGCCAGACAGAGGCCGAGGCTTTAGATATTGTGATCACAGGTACGATCTCCGTTTGTCATTAGTCTGCTTCTCCTTTGTTTGATTCAAGGTCTATATTCTTATATGTATCTGCTTATTATGCTACTCATCTGGAGTCTACTTATGAGTCTTTTCCCTGCGCCCTTGCATGTATCTACCCCAGTAGGTGATTCTTTAGTAGTGGATTAGGTGTATTGGGATTGTATGGTGACTATCATGGGGTACGATATGTGGGTAGACTTGGATGTACTTGATATGGTTGATTTTGATATGATCTTGGGCATGGAATGGCTATCAACTTATCATGCAGTCTTAGATTGCTTTGCCAAGACTGTTATTCTTTGGATGCCAGGTATCCCTCCTATCATATGGAAGGGTATCGATGGCCACCTGCCAAAGGGAGTTATATCTTTTCTGAGCGCCCAGTGGTTGGTTGGGAAGGGATGCTTAGCCTATCTGTCCTACGTATGTGATACTAGTGCCACCACACCTTCTCTTGAGTAAGTTCCTGTGGTTTGCGAGTATTCGGATGTGTTTCCTTCTAATATTCTGGGGTTTCCTCCTGATCATGACATTTATTTTAGTATCGATGTTGAGCAAGGCACCAAGCCCATTTCTATTCTGCTATATCAGATGACACTTTCTTAGTTGAGGGAGCTTAAGTATCAACTCCAGGATCTGTTGAGTAGAGGGTTCATCAGGCCTAGTGTGTCTTCGGGGGGTGCTCTTATTCTGTTTGTGAAATAGAAGGACGGGTCTATGCATATGTGTATTGACTACAGGCAGTTAATAAGGTGATAGTTAAGAAAAGATATCCGATGCACGTATTGATAATTTGTTTGACCAGCTATAGGGTGAAGTGGTGTTCTCTAAGATAGTATTGAGGTCCAGTTATCACCAGTTGAGGATCAGGGATACGAATATCTCAAAGACTGCATTTAGGACTCGATACAACCATTATGAGTTCCTAGTCATGTCTTTTGGGTTGACTAATGCCCCAACATCATTTATGGAGTTGATGAATCGCGTGTTCAGTGCCTACTTAGATTCTTTTGTGATTGTGTTCATCGATGACATTCTGATTTATTCGAGTAGTAGGGAAGAGCATGAGCAGTAACTTAGAGTTGTACTTCAGACCTTGCAAGACCATCAGTTGTATGCCAAATTCACTAAGTGTGAGTTTTGGGTTGAGTCTATAGCATTCTCGGGGCACGTGGTGTCCAAGAATAGGATTATGGTAGATCCAATGAAGATTGCAGCAATTTGTGATTGGGCTAGGCCTACTTATCCTACCAAGGTTTGTAGTTTCATCGGGTTGGCAGGTTATTACAGACGGTTTTTGAAGGGGTCCTCTTTGATAGAAGCTTCATTGACTAGATTGACTCAGAAGACTGTTCCCTTCTAGTGGTCAGATGAGTGTGAGGCGAGCTTTCTGAAGCTCAAGGCCTTGTTGACTTCAGCTCTGATTCTTACTCTTCCAGTCGAGGGTTAGGGTTTCATCGTGTATTATGATGCTTCAGGTATTAGTTTGGTTGTGTGTTGATCCAGTAGGTCCGAGTTATTGCATATGCTTTCAGACAGTTTAAGGTTTACGAGAGGAACTACCCTACACATGACTTAGAGTTAGCGATGATAGGCTTTTCATTAAAGATGTGGTGGCATTATCTTTATGGCATGCATTGTGAGATCTTCACTAACTATCGTAGTCTTCAGTACATTTTTATCCAGAAGAATCAAAATTTGAGGCAGCGTAGGTGGTTGGAGTTACCAAAAGACTATGACATTTCTATTCTCTATCATCCGGGTAAGGAAAATATGGTGGCAGATGCCTTGAGCCATAAGGCAGTGAGTATGGGTAGCGTGTATTTCTTAGCGACTGAGGAGCGACCTTTAAGTTGGGACATCCAGTCCTTGGCTAACAGGTTGGTTAGACTTGACATTTCTGAGTCGGGCCGTATTCTTGCTTGTGTTGAGGTTAGATCTTTCTTGTTAGAGCAGATTTGGGAATAACAGTTTGATGATGCGAGGTTGAGGATCAGTTGTGACAAGGTGGTGAACGGTGAGGCTAGGAAGGCGACTTTAGATTCAGAGGGTATTTTGAGGATCGAGGGTCGTATCTGCGTTCCTTGAGTTGGTGACTTGGTTAGATTAATCTTTGAGGAGGCTCGTTGTTCTAGATATTCCATTCATCCCGGGGCAGCTAAGATGTATCGTGACTTGAGGCAGCACTACTGGTGGTGTGGGATGAAGAGGGATATTTCAACTTTCGTATCTAGGTGCTTGAACTGTCAGCAAGTGAAGTTTGAGCACCAGAGGCCATGTGGTTTGTCCAAGAGGCTACCCATTCTAGAGTGGAAATGGGTGCGAATTTCTATGGACTTTGTAGTCGGTTAGACACGTACTTTGTGGAGATTTGATGCTATTTGGGTTATCGTGGATAGGTTGACAAAGTTTGCTCACTTTCTACTAGTTCAGACTTTCTATAGTTCTGAGAGGTTGGCTCGGATCTATATTGAAGAGATTGTTCATTTGCATGGTGTGCCAATTTCTATCATCTCTGACCGGGGTACTCAGTTCACTTCACACTTCAGGAGGTCTATTCAAAGAGAGTTAGGTACTAGAGTTGAGCTTAGCACTGCTTTTCATCCTCAGACAAACGGTCAGTCAGAGCATACTACTCAGGTTCTATAGGATATATTGCGAGCCTATGCTATTGATTTTAGGGGTTAGTAGGACCAGTGTTTAGCCTTGGCAGAGTTTGCATAAAATAATAGTTACCATTCCAGCATTTAGATGGCTCCATTTGAGGCTTTGTATGGTAGACGGTGCAGATATTTTGTGGGTTAGTTTGATGCTTTTGAGGTTAGGACGTGGCGTATCGACTTGCTTCATTATTCTATGGGTAGAGTTTGGGTCATTCAGGAGAGACCTTGCACTGCCCAGAGTAGGCAGAATAGTTATGCTGACCAGAGAGTTTGAGATCTAGAGTTCATGGTTGGCGATAGTGTGTTCCTTTGGGTATCACCTACGAAGGCGTGATAAGGTTCGAGAGGAAAGGTAAGCTCAGTCCGAGGTTCATTGGGGCATTTAAGATCCTTCATCATATTAGGGAGGTTGCTTATGAGTTATCCTTGACTCCCTCTCTTTCCAGTGGGCATCCTGTGTTTCATGTCTCTATATTACAGTGGTATATTCCAGATGAGTCTCACATGCTTCAGTTTGAGTCGGTTCAGTTGTATGGGTCCTTAGACTTTGAGGAGGATCCTGCTAATATTTTGGACAGGCAAGTTAGAAAGTTGAGGTCCAAGGAGATTCCATCGGTTAAGGTTTAGTAGAGGCATCGTCTTGTCGAGGAGGCTACTTGGGAGATTGAGATCGACATGAGGACCTGTTATCCTTGTCTTTTTGAGTCTTCAGGTGCTATCATTTTTCTAACTTTTGTGCATGAAAGTTCTTTTAGTAGTGGATGTTAAATTGACCCTCCAGGTTATTTTCTGTTTTCTGTGCTTTTTTCTGCATTTTGAGCTTTCCCTCAGCGGCTACAAATAATTTATGACTTGCCGAGATTGACGGTTTGGTTCCCAAGACGTTAGTTAGTTCCTTATGGCCATTTCCCTATTTTAGAACTTAAACTTAGAAAATATTTAACTTTGGTCAACTTTCTTTGTAAACGTGCTCAAAATTGAATTCTGACAGTTCCGTTGGCTTCGGAATGGGGATTTTTGTCTAGTAGGACCATTGGTCAGGGTCTGAGCACTTTCGATTTGGTTTTGTTTAGATCTCTGTGTTTTCCAGCCAGTTGGGCTGGTTGGGTTGACTTTGGTCAACATTAGAAGAAGACAGCCTCAGATGAAAATTCCGTCAGCACTGTTAGCTCTAGAATGTCGACTTTGGGCTAGAGGGGCCTTTGGTTTGGGTCCCGGGGCTTCCACACTTGTTTTGGGGTAATGAGTCTGAGTTATTTTTGGCATGGGGCCCACTTTTCCTTAAAACAATCTCCGTTGGTAAATTCGTTGATTCTGTTGAATCCAAAATGTTATTTTCACTCTACTAGCATTATTGGTTTGTGAGTATATGGTTTCAATTGTGCCCGAAATGCCCCATAGAAGATTTTGAAATTGCTGGTTTTTGTTGTAGGCACAGGCCTTCAGCACCATTGGCGCCTAGGGCAGCGCGATCGCGCTAGCCGCCTGGCCCTCCTTCAGTGCCAATGGCTCCAGCCTCCGCCCAGGCTTATAAAATCCTACTTTCTCATTTTTTTAAGCATTTTCTCTCATTTCTCTCAACTCTAACTTCAATCCTCTCAATTCCAATTGCTCAAAAACTGTGTTGGCCCATGGAAATTCTCCAAATTGACGTTTAATCTCACTCCCTCATCATTTAGGAAGTTTCTTCTCCCTCAAGCTTCATTCTTCTCCTTAAGCTTAGAACTTCCATTATTAAGGTTCTTCCATTATAAGCTGCTTTGATTGGTTTGATTGTTCAAGGTAGTTGTAGTTTCGGTCTGTGGTCGATTCTTGCTTCCAAATTGGTACGTTTCCGCCCTTGAAAAATGTTAATTCTCCACTTTTGTTCTCTTGAATTAGTAGCACTTCAGGGCTATTTTGATCCCTGAAACAAACTCCATTCACGCTCAAGTTTTGAGCATGGGTTTCTTAATCCACCATGAGCATAATTGTGAATTTTTATTTCTGTTTTATTGTGCGAGCACCGAGGGTCATTTTCCGACCCGATTTCCAGTCCGATTTTCCGTATAATAATATGGGTGTCATTCGCCTCATCTTGACACCTGGATTGTATTCTTGATAGCGTGGTACCTTTTTGAGGCTGTTCGGAATGTGAACATACACGAGTGATGGTTCATGCTTGTAGTTCATCCCGTAGGTAAGTTACGGTTTACTTTCTAGATTGAGGGTAGTTAGATTATATATATTTATATGTTATTGGATCGTTAGGTTGGATTTTAGGTAGATTTAGGTTTAAATCCTATTTACTGCTTAAAATTGGCCATTTTGGATTATAGTTTAGAATTATCATGGTTGCCCTTAGCCTAGGAGCTTGTAGTATTGTTCTGGTTAGCTTAGAATCCTTAGTCTGCTTTTAGGAGGTTTTAGAGGTAGAGTAGAGACTCTTGGTGCTTTTCATTTTATTTTTTCCAGTATTATTCACTTTATTCAACCTTTGTGTGTAACTGTGGACCCGAGGCCATAGCGTGGATTTGGACGGAGCTCTAGGTCAGTTCTCTTTGTTTGGAGGGCCCTTTTGCCCTGTTTTTGCCTTGTTAAGTATGGTTCCTCTATTGTGGTTATTTCATGCCCATATTGCATTGCATATTGTTGGCACAAAAAGGAAATATTTTTCAAGGTTTTGGTTCAAAATGAAGTTTACTACGGCTATGGTGATTTGGGAATTGAAATTAATCATATCGGATTTTACTATGGGTTTTGAAAGGAAAATGGGAAAATACTATTTTTATGCATTATTTATAGCGCGATGCGGTATTCTGGATCCCCAATGCGTTACTCTGGGTTTTTACCTTCCATTCCTCTACACACATATATATGCATAGTCTGATGCGGTATTCCGGGCGCCCAATGTCCTATTCTGGGTTTATACTATTATTCATTCATACATTACATCATTTTCCAAGTTTATACTATCATGCATTCATACATTACATTATTTTCCATGGTTTTGCATTGGTTTTGGTGCTTTTTGATTTGCGTTTATTGGGTTGATTCCTGTTATTGCTTTATCCTTTATTGGCTTAGTTTGTTTCGATTTTCAGCTTTATAACTAGACTTAGGTGGATCCCTATACCTTGCTTACTTTCCTGTAAATTTATAATTATATATATTATCTTTCTGCGCTCGTTCATCCTATGATGCTTACTGGGTATCCCTTGGTACTCATACTACACTCTGCATCTTTTTCTGATGCAGCACCTAGTACGAGCCACCCTCACAGATCCTCCCTTCGTTCGAGGCCTATTGCAGTTCAGATCGCGGTGAGCTCCCGACGCTTTTGGAGACTTTACATGCTTTCCATCTTGTATATTTTGTCTATATTTTGTATTTTGGATATACAGAGTCTGTTGTATAACTACTCTTTACTTAGTAACTCTTGTACTAGTGACATCAGGTCTAGGTTGGTTCTCGTGTATGCTTCGTCTCTTTGGTCACTTTAGGGACATCTTTTATATATTTTATCCAACGGTATGTATATATGCTATTGACTCTGTCTTTTCATTTTGTCTTCCTCTTTTCCTTACTTTAATTGTTATTATTGTCTTCCGCATCGTTGAGTTTGGCTTGCATACCGAGGGGTTATGTAGGTGCCATCACGACGTGATTTTGGGTCGTGACAATGCAGAAGTATAGTAAAACCATTTAAATAATGAAATATGAGAGGGAATCATACAAGAAGGGGGCCAACAATATATTTACATACAAAAAGCAATAAATATACAAAATGTCCCCAAAGTGATCGAGAAGACAAAACATCTACAAGACTAACCCCCCACCTGGTGTCACCAGTACGAGAGCGTTTAAGGTACAAAATAGCTATACAACAAGTGTTATCTATCCAAAATACAAAAATATAGACAAATATGTAGATGTAAAGCAGTAAAGGATTTCCAAATGCCAGTAGCTCACCGTGATTTGAACAACAGCTGGCCATGAATGACTGGAAGGTCAACAAGGGTGCCTCTTACAAGGTGATGCATCAGAAAAAAAGTATGCAAAATGTAGTATGAGTACAAAAACAATGGGTACCCAATAGGCATTATAGGCCGACGAGCTCAGAAAGATAATATATATTATAAGACACAAGAAAGTAAACTAACTACAGAGATCCACCTAAATCTATATATCAATGAAAATAGAACTATCTAAACTGACGATGAAGATAATAATGATAATAAAGGAAAAAGCACTCCCAGTACACATAGGCAATGTAATGCAATGCATCATGAGGTGATATGACGTGATATATGGTGAATGCCAAAATTAAAAACCCGGTATCTGGTACCCCGAGCGCCCAGAATATAACCTCGAGCCCATCAACATATGAATAAAAGTAAAACTCAAATATATGCTCCTCGGGCTGACCAAATTCATGCCTCAGACTCATCAACAGAAAAGTAAAATAAAGTGAAAAGGTCTGAAAATGTCCCTTAGACTGGCACAAATAGTGGCACTTTCCTTTCTTTCAAAACCAGTTGTTATGTAAAAATCTCACGTTTGAACCAAAAACCTCATATTTCTATCATTTCTAAACCGTTTTTCATGCAATACAATAAGAGGTATGATGCAAATTTTAGAGAATATCAAATCAACTAGGGTAAAACACCCTCCAAATAAGATAACTGACCTGGAACTCCGCCCGAATTCATGTTATGGCCTCAGGCCCACAGATACACAATGACAATAATAAACGGGCGGAAAACAGAAATAAAGCAAGAAAATAAGTAAAAGAACCTACTCTACCTCTAAAACTTCCATAAATCATTCTTTGGATTTCTAGGATAGCCACATCAAATTAAAAGCTCCTAAACTAAGGGTAAACATGCTATTACTATTCTACAGTCTCGGAAATGGCAAAAGATAAGTGGAAAATAGGATTTAAGCCTAATTTTAATCTAAAACCTAGCCTAACATTCATGCAACTCATAACATATAAAATCTAACTAAGCCAAGTTAAAGATAAGTAAACCATAACCTACCTTGGGGCCAAACTGGAAGCATGAACCATCACTCGTGTGCCTTCCCATTCTGAACATTCTCGAAATGCTGCCATGCTATCAAGAACATATCTAGGTGCCACAATGAGAAAAATGACACCCGTATTACTTTAAAGAAATCCGGGCCAAAAATTGAGTCAGAAAATTACCCTCGAGGCCCGCATAATAAAATAGAAAATAAATTTCATAATTACGTTTAAAACGGATTTATAAACCCATTCATAAAATTTGAGCACGAACAAGACTCATTTTGGGGCTCAAAGTAGCCCTAATGACCACTTTAAATGAAGGATTCACATCCAATGGGAGAAATTTACAGAATGAAATGCAGCATTAGAACAACGAGGGCATGAGAATTACCTCAAGAGAATATAGAATCAACGAGAATTGGTGGTTTCTATCCTTAGCGGAGCTCTAAACAATGGGGGGATTTAAGTTGGAGAATGAAATGAAATGAAGAAGACAACCTTCATTTAACTACTAGCAATCCGTGCACCTACGGTTAAAATGATGAAGGTGCGGCATTACCATTGAGCCTAGACCACCACAGAGGCATTGGTCAACCAAACCCCTAACTCCCAAAGGTGCAGTGAACACGCCGCAGGGGCGGCACTACAGGTGCAGTAAAAGGAGTGCAGGGGAACCCCCTGCTAATGTCACCCAGGGCTGCAGGTGTAGCTGGTGACACCAGGGGCGACAGCACAAGTGCTCCCCCAGGCACGTAGGCATGCCACACCAGATATCAGCAACACCAGCTGTAACAATCGACATCAAAATTCTCTGACTGCACCCTCGAGATTCATTCAGAACCCTATGAACACAAACCAGACATGCTACACTACCAAAAATAACATTTCAAACTCAAAAAAATTGACAAAACTTCCAACGAAGATCAGCTTAAAGATAAGTGGGCCCCACATCCAAAAACCAAGTTAAACAAAAAAAGAACCAAATAACCCAAAATGGGTTCTGAGGCCTCGGGACCCGAATCAAAGGTCCCACTAGCCCAAAGTCAACGTTCCAGAGCTAACAACACTGACAAAATTTCAATCCGAGGTTGTCTTATCTGAATGTTGATCAAAGTCAACTCTACCAACCTTAAAAGTTACAAAATAGGGAAATGTGCTTATAACACAAACAAACTACCCGAGAACCAAACCGTTAGTTCCTCCAAGTCATAAATGATCTATAGCTACTGTGGGAAAGCTCAAAATGCCAAAAAAGCACCAAAATCAAGGATATGACCTAGAGGGGAATTACAAGTCATGTGTTACATCCAAGGGGTAGGCTCGAGGCCTGATATTTGACCCTAACCTAATTGGGTTACTATTGTTGTATACGACCATGTTACATCAAAAGTGAGGTGTATCTTAAGCATATTAAAAAAAATTATTAGCGCCGAAGAATATGGTGAAAACACCAAGTTACTGTTAGTTTCTAGCTACTCTGTCAAGTCGTTATTTTCCATTACTTATTTACTTGTTTTAGCTGTGAGATGGGTTAAGCATTGCAGAAACAATAGCACAACGAGCTGAAGTTGAGCAATTAGCTTCAAAGGCAGCAACACAAGTTGTCCAAGCAATTCTCAATTAGATGGAACATGGAGAGCAGGAGGAGGTCAAAAATTTTGCTGACTTACCAAGGGAAATAGATTATGCTAATGCAACAATGCCACCAGGGTTGAATGCGCTATCTTTTAAGGTGTATGCAAACATCTACAATATGCTAAAGGTTGAAGGACTGTTCCGAGACTCTATTGACGATTATCCCCATAACACTTGAAGAACTATCTAGGGGTATATGCAATGTACAAGCAAGCTAATGTCCCTGATAATGCTATCATACTGAGAGTATTCAAATACTCCATCACACGAGAAGCACAAATATGGCTCCATAACTTATTGTCAAACTCCATTACTATTTGGATAGAGTTGGTTATAATATTCTTTAATAACTGGTTTCCCCAAGTAAAAAGGTTGAATGAAGGGATAATTCTTTTTTATTTTAAACAAATATCGGGGAGGTAACTATATGAAGTATGGGAGTAGTTCAAGCAATATCTTCATCGATTAGCTACCCATGTATTCCCAGAACACATCCTCCTGGAGAAATTTATTTGGGGCTTGACTCTCCAAATAAATCCATAGCCAATAATGCGGTTGGGGGTTATTTCATGGAAAAGTATTATGCACGAATATGTAAGATAATTGACAAAGTCACTATGCATAACCATGTCTGGCACTCATCAGATAGAATGAGAGGTATATCTTACATGAACCCTTCTCTTTCTGCTCTTATTAAAGGAAATTAAGATCGAGATAAGATGATCGCTGATATGGCTACTAACATTAAGTTTCTGACCAAGATACTAGAAGAAAATAATCTTAGGAACGTCATAGCAGTCGAAGAAAATCAAGATATAGCACAAGTGAATTATGCACAAGAGACTATGCTATATGTTAAAGCTCTTCAAATGCAATATGAGAATGACAATAATGTGAACAACACTCAATCTAATTATCCATGTCAGAATTATCAAGAGAAAAACACCAAAGGACATTGGAGGGCACCTCTGCAAGGCCAAGGAAACCAAAAATAAGGCAATTGGAACAAAAAATTTGAGAATCAGAGTTCAAACCCTACATCCCTCTATGAGGACAGAGATCAAAGTAACAACAATGGTGACATGGTCCTTGTTCTGAGTAGAGCAACACAAAAATTAAAAGTATGATCGAGAAGGCGTTGCAAGGACAAGAGAAGGCACGAGCGACTATTCAAAGCATGTCTAAAATAGTAAGTTCTCATATTGCCTCTATTAAAAACATGAAATATAAAAGCGAGATCTATCTAGAGAGTAGAAACCACCCCAAAAAGGGCAAGATCCAAGAAACATAATTGATCTAAATAACAATGGAAGTGGGTCTATAGAGCACTACATGAAAATCACAATAAAGTTTAATATGTTATTCGAAGAGGAGGTGGTGGAACCCAAAATTTTGGAACCAAGGCAGGTAGCATAGGAGCGAGTAAGTGTTCAAACTGATGGGCTGAACGAAGGTAGTCTTATGGAGGAGGAAGAAGTGATAGAGGTGTCATCACCTCTGCCACCGCTTCCAAAGACTATCCTTCTCTTTAAACAAAGTTTCATTAAAAAAGGCCAAGAAAGCTGCAATTTAAAAGTATTCTGAGGTACTTAAATAGGAAGTGCTAAATGTTCTTTTCTTGGAAGTTATACAAGAAATGCCTGGAATGGCAAAGTGTGTCAAAATCATGCTCGCAAAATCAAAGACCAAGGGAGATCAGGTAAAAGATAATCAACTGATAAACTTTGTTTCTTATGCAGGTAGCATCAGAAAAGAGGATTACCCTAGAGCATTCACAATCCCTTGCACCATAAGTTCTCAGATATTTACTAACTCTATATGAAAACATGGATAGCATTAATTTGATGCGATTGGAAGTCTACAAGAAATACAGGTTATGTAGGCCTAAGAGAACAAGCATGTAGCTGCAGATGGACAATAAATCAACAAAGAAACCAACTAGAATAGTGGATGACGTGCTAGTACAAGTGGATATGTTTTCATTATCAGCTGACTGCATTAACCTTGATTGTACGGTTGATGAAGATGTGCCCATCATCTAAGGAAAACCCTTACTAGAAATAGGAAGAGCTCTCATGGACTCGGTAAAACATGAGATATAATTTTAAATCCTATGCGATGAGAACATCTTTCCATCCAAGAAAGAGTAGCAAGATCAAAAGGCTTATAAAATATTTGCTGCAAGTTACATGGTCAAAGACATTAAAGAAGATCCTGATCCAGGTGCACGGCTAGCAGAGATCAAGCAAATTTTCTTAGCATCCCTCATTAATTCTAAAATAAATAAGGTGTGGGGACTACTAGAAAAATTCAAAGTTATGATTAATACAAGAGAAAATGGTCAAATGCCCCTCAACCTATTACCAGATTTCCAACTACACACTTAAACTTCACATGGATTTTATTACGCCCCTAAACATATTAAAAGTAGAATATATACTCTCTTAAATGCTGACATGGCAAAGTAAGTGTATTTCACTCTCTCAAAGAGAGTGAGCACCAAAAATAAACATTAAAACTTTATTTTTAATATTTTTTTCATATATATATATATATATATATTATTATTATTATTTATTTGTTTTTCTTTCTTTGTCATTCTCTCAACTACTCACCATGCATAAGTAACCACCACCATTGCCATCATCGTCGTTTCCACCACCATCTCCACCACTTCTTCACCTTCCCTCATTTTCCTCCCTATATATCTCTCACCATTTTCCCTTCTCCCAATTTCCCCAAAATTAAAGAATCAAAGATAACAAAAATCAAGAATCTAACCTCCCACCTCCAATTCAAACCATTACCTCTACCCCCACCCAACTAGCTATTCCCACCACCACTTCTCTTTCTCTTCTCCATCACAAGTCACAGCAAAGCTCGGACAACTAGAGCTCAAATAGATCTCGACGAGCTCCGCAACTACTATTCACCTTTCTTCCTTACAATCGTAGCTTCGATGATACAGATTTGGCTGGAGAATAGAATATTAAGGAATCCCTACCTCTTTTATTTCTGTCTTCAGTCATTAATGGAAGTCGTCAGAGATGAGCACAATCTGATGATGATGCAGAACATAAAATTATATGTATCGAACTCATTGTTTCTTTATTTCTCTGTGACCAGTAGTGACGTTGGTGCGAGAGAATAGTGGAAAAGGAAAGAGAAGCTCGAAGGGTTGACTGTGAGCATTGTAGAAGGTAATGGGGGAGAAAAGAAGGGTAGGGTGGTGGTGGTTAGGGTTGAAAAGGAAAGAGAAAATGAGAAAATGAAAATATAAAAGAAAAAATCGATTAAAGAAAAAGAATTAATTTTTTTATATAAAAAAGGTCATATTACATGGCAGGTCACGTGTAAATCTCTGCTCAATATAAATGTGGATGTGAGTTTTTAAGGGGGTATATATTCCACTTTTAAAATGTTTAGGGTGTAATAAAATCCCTGTGAAGTTCAAGTGTGCAGCTAGGAATCCAGTAATAGGTTAGATGGACGTTTGGAAATTTTCTCAATAATACATTAAAAGAAATATGGAAGTATTGTCTAACAGGATACCTTAAGGAAACCTGACAGAATCACATCTTGCATCGTGCTGCGATGCTAAATCAAGTGCTACTTGGGAGGCAACCCAAACTAGTTTCTCATTTCTTAGATTGATTTTTTATTATTTTTTGACTAGATACCGCTAATGTGTGTTGTGATGCAGGTTTAATAAGATAGGGAAATTACATATAAAATAGAATGAAAAATGAGCAAAGTTGTGTAGAGATATACCCTATAGAAGTTTTTCACGAACAATAGTGCGACCTACGAAATGTTTCACAAACGATAATACTGGTGCAAAATGGGTAAGAAAAAAAGTGCATCCTAAGTAAGGATATTACGAGTCGCAGTTAGTTTCACAAACCAAGTTAGGGCTGTAAACTACACTTGAAGCCTTCTAATGGCTTGGGACCATCTAGAACTGGTACCCAAACCTTGACCCCCTAATTTAGTCCCCACATTTTAAAATTCTACTATTTACTCTTCTTACAATAATTGAATAAGTGATTCTTCAGTTTCCCTCCTCCTATACAAAATGCACGCACACTCCTACATACTCTCTCTCTCTATTTGAACTTCAAAAGAAACTCTCTCTATTTTCCCTTCACTGAAGCACGATGCTCATCCTCTATGTAAAGATCTACTCTCTCTCTCTCACACACAAGTTCAAGGTAAGATCTCCATGATCTCTGCACATTTCATGGCGCCAAGGAATGGGTTTCCTTTGATGGCTTACAATCCCAATAGTAAACCGATGAAGCAGGGGTGAGAACCCTACTCTTGCATAAGATTCTCCCAAATATGAGAAAGTTGTTTTAGGAACTAGGGTATGCATTCACGTACTAAATAATCATGAAACTTTACTTGATAATGTGTAGATCTGCTGTGAAAACTAACTTTTATGGTTCATACATCATTGTATGACCATAAAGGTTAAATGTTTTTGTCAATAAAAAGTTATTATAATCGCTTGAAAAAGGCTATGTGGAAAAAGGATTCTCCAAAAGAAGGGTTTTATGGGTGCAGGTTTCTTCACGGATTGTAGATCCCAATGTCAAACACCAAGAAATATTAGGTAAAAGAACAATGCCTTATGAGAAACAGGGCATGGTTGTAAAGACATTCACCAACCAGAAACTATCTCGCAAAACACTTAAGAGACTCTATCTATTATGACTCAAATTACAGGATCCTGCGAACACCTACTCGATCTAATTAGATAGGACAACCCCTTACCACCAATTCGTTTATTTATGAAAAATCTAAAAAATAAAACACATTAATAATCATCATTCCAGTTGAAACTCATAATTATATTAGATTCCTTTAAAAACCATACAAGTCTTTGATTTAATAAAATACATCATTTCCCAAGGACCTAGTCTAGACATGTACAAGAGCTTCTAATAAGTGTGATGACAAGATATAAAAGACACAACCTCCACCTAAGAAATGAGATATGCAGAAGCTGATGATTAGTATACATCGCTTCAATTAAGAAACTCCAATAACATGTATACACCCACACCCCAAAAAAGAGTGTAGAAAAAGTAACATTAGTACACCACTAAAATTAGTTCACGTAGCACATATATATGAATCAGCAAAATCGGCAGCAAATCTCATATCACGACCTCATACAATATACAATCAATAGAACAAAACCAATATCATCACGCCATAACTTCATTCCACCTCTTCCGTACTTCATTCCTTTTCCCCCATAAGTCAATGAGATTAGGATTATCTCACTTACTTCCAAAACCCTATTAATTAATTCTAGGCATTTTGTTCCACCCATAAATGTATCATAATCATAACTCAGTTACTAGCACAAGTATTATCACAATTACACACACCCATTACCACTACTCAGTCATTTAGTTATCTTAAAATTGTTAAGACTAGATTTCTCAAGTCATGATGGTACCTACAAACACCCAGTAGGCGAACCAATTTTTATTGCCCAGAACAGTTAGTAATGGGCTACTACCTAAACCAACACGTACAATAAGCAGAAATAAGCGAAAGCATAGAAAAAATAACGACAACGCGGAAGCAAATAACCTGAATATATAAGCATAAGGGAACTACACTAACCCAAAGACCTGGTGACGAAAGTACATGAGCTTCTAATAGAATACAAGTTCTAGAGATAACAAAATAATAAATACAATTGTTTTTGAATAAATACAATTGTAAAAGTGCCAAGCGATGAGAGGTGGTAAAGCCCCGGTCAGGTGGAGGTCACCCTAGTGTCGAATATCCAAAAGATGCATAAGAATCCACATGATAAACACCAAAGGCTCACACTAGAATCTGCACTAGAAAGATGCAGAAGTGTAGTATGATCCCCAATTGCTAAGCAAGGAGTACCCAGTAGGCATCATTAGCCGATTGGGCGCATATATGATATGGTAGTAAATAGCAGATAACAAAGCAGCAGTCATAGAAGCAATAGGGAAACCACATGGAAACTAGCACGCATAAAAGTCAACAAAAACTAGAAATATGCTATGCTAGCCACATAAGATATATATAACACAGAATATAGGTGAACGAAAGAAAAATGCACTTGGAGTTCTTGCAACAATAATATATATAAATAGAGAGTTTAGAAAGATGGCAGTATACCGGTAACCCAAATTAAAAAGAGAAAGAAGGGAAGCAATTAAACATACTAAAGCCCGAAGCAATATACTTAACAAAATCATGCTAAAAACCCAACTTCAAGATAATAACAAATAGAAATCAACCTCACAAGCACAACCCAAGGATGGAATAAGCTATGCCACAAAGAAACGAAAGCCACTAATCAGCACCACACCAAAAGATAGAATCCATTAACCCACAACTGCTCAGAAGGCTACATAATCAGTGCCTCTACAATATAGGACCCACTAATTTGCCAATGATCAAAAGTCCAACTAATCAGAGCGTCAATAGGCTAGAAACCACCAATCCACCAATAACCGAAATCCATAGCAAGCTTTATAATAAGATAAAAGCAATATAATCTACCTACTATTCGAACAGGCTCCCATAAACCCAAGAAACACAATCAAGTGAAAACAAATCCTCCGGTATCCCATACTACCAGAGCGTACACTGAGCACATAGAAAACAAGGGTGGAATCTGAATATAATATGCATGATGATGTGATATGATGGAAACAGTATGATAGAAACCCTGTATGTACCCCCTCCCGGTGTCTATAGGCCCAGAAGGTAAGATTTATGGAAGGACACAACCTGTATACCTCAATTACACCATATACCCCTCCTCCAACACACTAAGCTCGTAGCCCCAGGTCCGGTTTGTCAAGGTCCATCGAGGTCCTCGACCACATACGAAAATAGAATGCAAATCTCAATGTGTAACTACTCGAAGTGTATCCTCGTCTAGATCAATAATCAGAATCTCGTAGCACATGCCCAGAGTCAAGTTGGGTCTAAATCAATAGTAATAATCTCAAAACACCATCAAAGGGTGCTCAGAGTATATCCGGGTCTAAATCAATAATAAAAGTCTCAACAACCATTATAAAGGGTGCCCGGAGCATATTCGGGTTTAGATACATAGTAAAAACATGTCTAGCACTACGACACAGCTGAGTCTAGTATCAGTGTGAAAACTATGATAAAATCATCATAATATCCTTTTTACTCAAAGAAGATTCATAAAATCGTTTCCAAATTCCTTTTATAATATTTTTTATCGAAAAATGGGCCCTCGGGGCCATGAAAAGTTTAGAAAACTATTTATAGTAGGCCCACAACCAAAACAATAGTAAAATATGCAGAAAAATCCATTGCATGAATGATATGCTCGCAAACAATAGATTATCCCAATGACTCACAAATAAGCAATCGGCCCTGCACAGGCACAACCAGCTCTACAACATAGATATCCAGCCTAAAGTTACAACTCCATGTCCGGGACTTGCGGATATTCCAAAATATCCCATTGTCTATGGTCCAAAGTCGTATACAAAGGCCACACGAGGCCACAAGGGTAATATATAAACACTACAATGAGTACTACAAACAACGTAACAAATAAACGGACAAAAGAGACGGACAAGGTCTGGGATACCAACCTAGAATACCCTACCCAAAGATAATAACTAATGCAGTTATAGCCTATATACGCAAAGTCTAGTATGGAGAACACCGTAACATACCTGTCGTTCGATGACAAGCTGCTGGAATGGTATCGTCCAAGCTCAAACGGCTCCGAGAAGCCCCAAATTGCGAACACACTATCAACACAACATACTACTCATCAAGACGAAGCCAACGGTACCCATAATACTAGAAACATAGCCTGGTCAAAGTCCAGGTCACAAGCAAGCTCGTGGGCCTTACAACCCGATATCATAAATGAAAAACACCACAATGTTTTCCATATTCCCGGTAGTTCATGCTCATAATTTGAGAGGATTTGGCCAATGATAAGGGCTCAAAACAGCCCACAAACTAGCAAAATCAAAGAGGGAAATTAATGGAAATAACCAAAATTAAACAAAGAAACTTACCAATTTAGGAAGCTAAATACGAGCACAGACCAGAAATATATAATACTTCAAGGTTAAGGAATGATCAGGTGAGATATGGAGGTTTTTAGAGCTTATATCAATGGAAAAAATGTTTTTGGAAGAGGGAGAAGATGGCTGAATATGAAGGGGTGGCCAGCTATATAGGCTGCTACACCCAGGCGCAGGGGCGGCCAGGCCGGCGCAGGCGCGTTGGTGCCACAACGTCCAGGCTCCGCAGACGCACTGGCGCCCAAGCAGGCAGGAGGGCGCAAGGGAGCTGGTGGCCGAGGCAGGTGGGCACGCAGGTGCGGCGCCAAGGCGCAGGCACCCATGAACAGGCGCGCGCACATAGGCGCATGCCAAGCACATGTTGTAGTGCCACACCAGCAGCCAACAACAACATCAGCCTATGCAAAGGCAGATGTCACATGATGGGCCCTCGAGAACACATTAGGGGTCTCGCAAACACAAACCAACTGAGCTATTCAAATAGAAATGGTGTTTCGGACTCAATGGAATCAATGAAAATCCCATCGGAGGTAAATTGAATGAAAAAGTTGGCCCCAAGCCCAAAATCAATCTTTAGGCCAACTAAACCAAAATGCAACCTAAGGGCAAAAATCAAGTCCAGAAGCCTTGGGACCCAATCCAATAGCCACTCTAGCCTTAACTCGACATTCCAGAGCAAACAACGCTGAAGAAATTTTTAGCCGAAGCTGCTTCTCAGAATATTTACCAAAGTCAACCATCCAATCCCAACTAGCTTGAAAACACAGAACGAGAGAGTTTTCCAAACTGGAAAGCTCTCGGTTCCCGATCAAAGGTCCAACCAGACCTAAGTCCATGCTCCAAAGCTGATGGAACTGTCAGAATTCAATTCTGAGCATGATTACCAAGAATATCGACTAAAGTTAATGATTTCCTGAGTTAAAGCTCTAAAACAGGGAAATGACCATAACGACCAATCAAACATCCCAGGCACCGAACTATCGGTCCTAGCAAGCCATAAATGACTTAGGCCACTACAGGCAAGCTCTAACAGCACAAGGGAGGGAAAAATTAGAGAATGACTGAAAGGTCATTACATCATCCACTACGAAAAAGGACTTTCGTCTGCGAAAGTCAAGAAAGAAGGAAACAGCAGAGACTCAACAACTGTGGATACAAATCCCACACCACTCTCTCAGAAACCCGGGTATCCTCCTCAACCGAAAGGCACCCAACGGTGCAAAACCAAAGAAAGATACCAAACATTAACTCCTTACTAGCCAAGCTAGATTTCATCCTTCAACTCCAAAACTCAAAATTCCTAATAACCAAACAGAACCTTAAGAAACTTAACTAGAATGCACTGACACAACACCAAAACCAAGAGAACCAAGGTGACCAACACACGAAACTTGAACCCTCGATACTACAACCAAGTTCACCTTGAAAACCACCAACCAAACTTTTAACTCATGAATTTATTGGACCGCAAAAACCAATCTATCTAACCTGAATCCTTTACACCATGACCACGAAGCTTCACAAAAGTCAAACTCTCGAGCCACCCACGAAACATCAGCTAACCGACAAGAGATCCATAGTTCCCACTATACTCAACCTCGAATGTGGTCACCTTCACACTCAAACTCTATCCAAGCCAAACTATAGTTTACTATCCTCTGACATCTAAAATACCAACCCGAAGAACATCTTCAAAAATGGTAGTAATCTGCCCCGTCTGACCATCAACCAATGGACGGATACTTTTGCTAACATCAATCTTGATATCTGAACCCAATTGGACCAACAATCACATCCCAACTGCAATTAGCATACCAGTGTCAAGAATGACATGGATGAACACCTTGGGTCAAAGAATAAAACTCCCAACTATCGAACAAAACAACCTTGCTGCACCATGCCAAGTCTGAATTGGCTGAAAATGAATGGACTCGGGTAACCTGCCCAAGAAGACCCAAACCAAAACCCAGTCTCTGCAAGGAGTGTGGTAAGCCTACCACAAAGTTTGTAGCCATAAGCTAAGCTTCATGCTCTAGGTATACCGCTACTTCCCCAAATACTCGAATATCATTCAAATTTAAGATCACCTTACTAGCCTCACCTCAAAGAGAAGTCCATCATACTGTGAATATCAAGTTAAAACACCCTGTAGGCAAAGGAAAGGATGTAAATAGCCCAAGGTCTCCATCTATATAATGAAAATTTAAATATTCTCATAACTCACCCTTTGGCTCAAGGCACCTGCTCTGCTGTACCAGAATGCAAACCACCAATTTTGAAAGCAACCAACATCTCATAACTCCCGACCCACACTGAAAGATCCTAACCAACGCAGGAATCCCATGCAATAGATGACCCTCGGAGAATCAACTAATCAAACCTCGAATTATCGAAACCCAAAGGAGACCATCACTCTCAAAGTACCATTCGAATCTAAAGTAGCCCTACTGGCCTCAACCCGCACCACCAAATCACATATAACACATAACTACTGATCCTCGAACTGACGTTGCTGAATTTGTCCAACCAAGGTAGAATAGACCTTGCACTGACAAGAACACCACTGGGATTTGGCAAGTCCATCCTAATCAAATGGTTAGCCAAGGACTAGATGTCCAATGCCAATGGCAACACCAAAACTAAAATAGAAAAGCTAAGTTTTCCGTACTTACTACTTTCCAGCTCAAGGATGATGCAATCGAAGAGAACCTTCCATGAACTATCTGAAGTAACCTGCTAGACCATGATTCTGAAAATTAATTCTATTTGCCAATCAATGCTTCTATAAAAACCCTGAGTAGACTCATACGCCACCGATGAACATTATAGAACTTGGAGCCAACTAGGATCTGAATATACAATTTTCCCAATCCATAGATGTTGTTGAAGCTTAGGTCATCCAAAGGATGTAACAAGGAACCCATAGCTAATACAACAAGCCCCCAAATATAATACTGGAAAAGCCTACCACCTTGATCTCTACCAGAAGGAAACCTGACTTCGAACCTATCAAAGGAAAATGCCAGTATACTCTGTAGTCGGTCAAATCAAGTCATCAACATACAAACCCAAGAAAACCCTTAGTCGTCACCTTAGTCAGCTACTAATAACCCATACATATAAACAAAGAGCCATCTCCCTCCTTTTCAAACCAAATGACACCCTTTTCAAAGATACACCAAAACTGTCAGACTTTTTCACAGAAGATCCAGGAGTTGTTTCCTTAGCTCCCACAACTCTACTAGCGACACTCGATAAGGTAGGAAAAGAATAGACCGAATGACCAACTCAACCACAATACTATGATTTAAACATAACCGCAATAGCACTGCCAAAACTCAACCATATTACTACAATCAAAAGTTAACCACAATACCACCGCTAAAACTCACAACTTAACCCAATTAGAACAGGGGAAAACAAGGAAAGCAACACATATACCTGCCAACTTCCAAAATCAACCAAAATAACAAGGATCTACTCTAACCCCTCAGGAAAAGCAAATCCATCCACTACCCACTTGCATAATCAACACCATATCTTTAAGACAAAATAACTTTTGTCGGTACACTACTACCGATACCATACAACGCAATGGAAAGACTTCTAGTGACTTCTAGATACTGGCCTAGGGAACAACCACCCAATACCATTAGAATAGATACTAAAACCAAAACTAGAACCACGATGAAAATTGAAAATAGAGCTAACAAGACCTACCTACGAGTCACAACTCTGGGTAGTCACCTCTCAAGGACATCACACCCCATCTACTACTAAAAAGAATAAATCTATTGAGAAAATACACGCATAAACACTACAAATAGAATAGTAATACAACCAAATAAGAAACAGGTAGGCACATAAGCATATACACAAAAAAGAGGTAGATTCATCAAGCAGACAATGCCAGTACTAGCTAATAGTAGCAAAAGGCAGTACCTGCAGCAATGATATTAGGAACATCCACCTCTGGCCTACCAAGAGAGGCATCAAACTGATGGTGTTTATCACTGGACTAAGTAATCGATGTTAAAGGCTCAAGCATCCCTCACCGGGGACAATCTCTTAAATAGTGACCAATCACTCCATAACTATAGCAACCCAATGAAGCCCTGCTCTGACCTACGGTGCCTGGCGACTCTTGATGGACACCTGAACCACTTGGCTAAAAGCCACCTCTAACAATCTAGGGACTTCCCCTACTACTCTGCACAATACCTCTAGTATCCTAAGAACCACCCCTACTACCCTGTACACTTCCTCTAGTTAGTGGTACTGAACCCTGGAGATGAAACCTATTGTCCCTGCTGACTGAAAGGTATGATCATAGGGAAATCCCTAGCTAAATTCCTATGCTCACCGCATTGAAAACAACTCCTACTAAATGAAGTATGATAGGGAGCTCTCGCTGGACCTGATTGGCTACCACGGCCTTCATGCCCTGAATGCGAACCTCGAAGAACCTATTCAGCACCGTGTCTACTTTGCTTAACATGCTCTGTACAGCTACACTCTATAACCTGTGGAGCCACTAAAACTGGCATGCTAGATTGGAAGCAATTGAACTAAACTCTACTAGAGAATCCCCTACCTCGAGTCTGAGAACCATAGAAACAACCCCGACAACGTCGCCTTTTAGCAATACCTCCATATGCCTCATGGCATAATCCCTAAATAGACTAAGCATGGTCAACTACCTGAAGAAAGGTAGTCCCTACTATAACAAGTGTTTGGTCACCAAATAGAGTGGTGAAACCAATCCTTTAACAAAACCCTGAAATCTCTCAAACTCTATAGGCACAGTCCTAGATGTGCGCCTAATCACCTCATGAAACCTTGCCTCATACTCCAATACCGACATATAACCCTGCTGAAGACCTGGCATTTCAAATTTAACTAAAGCACCACTCAACAAACCGGGTACTGCCCCTACCTATTGTATTAAAATACCCACCAGAGGACTCGGAGTCCTAGACATGGTGTCTTGAAGAACTGGGGTAGCATGAAACCCTACTGGAGGCTGGGCTGGCCCCAAACCCCCTTACTGATGCCGTAAACTCTCACTATGAAATCTTGGCACTGGAGGAAGCAATGAAGCAACAGGCATAGATGCCTCATCATCACCCATAGTCGTACTCATCCTAGGCATCTGAGAAGGAAAGGAACAACAAAGTTTAGAAGTCAATAGAGCAAAGAACGCACAATAAGGAGCCAAGAATATGGAACTTTCATTATAATGTCATGTAGCCTCCCGCAAATAGAATACGGATGTCATCATACCAATTTGTAAGACTCTACCTAGACACTTACACTTGTACCAACAACACTGGAGAACCTAGTGCTCTGATACCAAGCTGTCACGACCCGATTTCTCAAGTCATGATTGCACCTACAACTCCCTAGTAGTCAAACCAATGTCCGTATCCCGGAATAGTTAGTAATGAGTTACTACCTAAACCAACATGTACAATAAGTAGAAATAAGTAGAAGCATAGATAAAATAATGACAATGTAGAAGCAAACAACCTGAATATATAAGCATCAGAGAACTACACCAACCCAAACACCTGGTATCAAAAGAGTACATGAGCTTCTAATAGAATACAAGTGCTAGAGATAATAAAATAGTAAATACAACTGTCTTCGAATAAACAAAGAGTAACTGTGCCAAGAGTTGAGAGGTGGTAAAGCACTGAATGGCAGAAGCTCACCTTAGTCTCGAATCTCCAAAAGCTGCATGAGAATCTACACGATCAATGGCGAAGGCTCACACTAGAATCTGCCCTAGAAAAATACAGAAGTGTAGTATGAGAATCAATTGCTATGAAATGGGTACCCAGTAGGCATCATCGGCCGACTGAGTGCATATAAGATATAAAGGCAGTAAATAGCAGATAACAAAGAAGCATTCACATATGCAATAGGGAAAGCACATGGAAACTGGCACGCATAGAAGTCAACAAGAATTACAAAAATGCTATGCTAGCTACATAAGATATATATATAACACAGAACACATGTGAAGAAAAGAAGAATGCACCTGGAGTCCTTGCAACAATAATAGATATAAAGAGAGAGTTTAGAAAGATGGCAGTATATTAGTAACCTCAAGTAAAAAGGGAAAAAAAGAAAGCAATTAAACATACTCAAGCCAGAAGCAATATACTTAATTAAATCATGCTAAAAATCTACCTTTAAGATAATAACAGATAGAAATCAACCTCACAAGTACAACCCTAGGATTGAATAAGCTATGCAATAAAGAAACGAAATCCACTAATCAGCACCACGATAAAGGATAGAATTTGCTAACCCACAACTGCTCAAAAGGCCACATAATCAGTGCCTCAATAATATAGGATCCACTAATGCGCCAATGATCAAAAGTCCAACTAATCAAAACCTCAATAAGCTAGAAACTACCAATCCACTAATAATCAAAGGCCATAACAAGCTCTATAATAAGATAAAAGCAGTATAATTTTCCTACAATCTCAATAGGCGCCCATACACCCAAGGAATATAATCAAGTGAAAATAAACCCTCCTATATCACATATTACCGGAGCATACACTAAGAACATAGCAAACAAGGATGGAATTCGAATACAATATGCATGATGATGTGATATGATGGAACCAATGTTATAGTAACCATGTATGTACCCTCTACGGTGCCTATAGGCCCAACAAGTAGGATCTATGGAAGGACACGACCCGTATTCCTCAACTACACCATATAACCCTCCTCTAGCACACTCAGCGCATGGTCGTTGGTTAAGATCACCAGGGTCCATAGAGGTCCTCGACCATATAATAAAATAGAATGCAAATCTCAAAGTATAACTGCCCAGAGTGTATTCAGGTCTAGATCAATAATCAAAATCTCGTATTATGTGCCCAAAGTCAACCTGAGACTAAATCAGTAGTAGTAATCTAAAAACCCCATCAAAGGGTGCCTGGAGTATATCCGGGTTTAAATCAATAATCAAAGTCTCAACAACCTTTATAAAGAGTGCCCGAAGCGTATCCGAGGCAAGATACGTAGTAAGAATATGTCTAGCTCTATGGCATAGCCGACTCTAGTATCTGTGTGAAAACTGGTGATAAAATCATCATAATATCCTCTTTACCCCAAGAAGATTTATAAAATCATTTCCAAATTCCTTTTGTAATCATATTTATCAAAAAATAGGCCCTCGGGGCCATGCAAAGCTTAGAAAATCAATTATAGTAGGCCCAAAGCCAAAATAGGAGTAAAACATATAGAATAATCCTTTGCATGAATGATATGTTCGCAAACAGTAGATTAGCCCAATGGCTCACAAACAACCTATCAGCTCTGCACAGGCAAAATCAATTCTACAACATAGATATTCAGCCTAAAGTAACAACTCAATGTTCAAGACTCACAAACATTCATAAATATCCCACCCTCTATGGTAAAAAGGATTATACAAAGGCCACACGGGGCCACAAGGGTAATATAACAACACTACAATGAGTAGTACAAACAACGTAAGAAATAAATGGACAGAAGTGACGGACAAGGTTGTAATGACCCTTTCGGTTATTTACACGTTTTTGCCTTTCTTGTACCATTAGAGCTTACTTGTAGTGGCCCAAGTCATTAATGGCTTGTCGGGACCGGTAGTTCGGTGCCCGGGCAGTTTGTTTGGTCTTTATGGCCGTTCCTTATTTTAGAGCTTCAACTTTGGAAATCTTTGAATTTTGTCAACATTCTTGGGAATATCAAAGAATTAAACCAAGGTTCTAGGTCAAAGGAATTCCTTACTCGAAAGTTTGAGTTAAAGAAATGCCTCGTGTAACACCTCGCCCGTTTGGAAGGTTTATAGTAACCCGTGCCTTTGGGGTAAGACTAATAGTGTCTAATATACTAAGAAGGATGTGTTATGAGGTATTGTAATGGAAAAATAGTCGTATAATAAGTTTTGAAGTCAAGCAAGTTGCGAAACAAAAGTCGGAAAAAGTTATTGTAAATTCCTTTAAGGAATTCTCTTCAAATTTCGGTTAAATATCTTGGAGTGTTTCTCCCTATCTATAAATAGTTAGTGGGCCCCCAATATACCAAATCAAAGTTCTACGAGCCTAGTTTCTAACACACTAAACCGTTCATCCATACGACTTCAGAATAGAGAGATATTCACTTTTTCGTAAGACTGTGCAAGCAGACTCGTCAAGGTGGGGCCCGCATCCTAAGTCGGTTTTGCTTTATAAAAGGTGTTCCAACTTCGTTTTAATTCATAAAAATCACCCAAAAACTTCAGAAAATCAGAAGGAAAGTCCATAAATAATCCATGGACTTTGATCCTTTCAATTCGGAAGTTTAACGGAAGTTGCTCTACGCCTCGAGCTCGTCATTTTGGTATAGTTTTCCCCATCGATTTCATGGAATATCTTCGTGGGTTTTGATGCATCGAGCTAGCAGGTGTTTTCTGAGTATTTGGTAGTAGCTATGGAGTTATTATTGTAAGGTATGGATCCCGTACACTTATCTATTTGTTGGATCAAGATTTTAAACTTCTAGTTATGAAAAGTTATTGTTGCCGATATCTTGTAGTAGTTTCTTGTTGATTTTGTATCTGTTTGTTGTTCAGCAAAGAGGCAGGTTGTTAATCTTGGGATATTGAATATTTTTTTCAAGGAATGTCGCCCCTACGACCCTCATTCGTTATTATATGTTCTAGTATTGTTTTATGGATTTCTGAGCCACGAAGTGGTATTTTTGATTTGTGGCTTTGGACAGCCCCTTTATCTTGTTGTGTTTGGTTATTGTTGTGGTGTTCTGGTTATGGTAAGGTGCTGGAGGGTTTGGGAAATTGTGCAATTCTTTTTGGGATCGCATACGATAGTGATTGGATTGGACAACGTGAAGTACGCCTTGAAATAGTGCCTCAGGAGCTCGTCGCTCCTTTGAGATGTGGTTAACATATTATTGTTAGATTTAGCTGCCATTTCTTATGGTTATTGGCCTCATTTTATGTTTGAAGTTGGCTAGTCGCGAGTGTGACATTAACACCTTATCAAATGGCTATGGCTCATTCTTGCTGCCTCGTCGATTCTAGCAATTGTTCCATTACCTTGGTTGGTCAGCCTTCATAGTGACGTATTTGGGGCTTCAGTTGAAAGTATTTGTTTTGTGTGATTCAGAGCTTCCCGGAGCAGTTTGAGTTTGGACGACGTCGTTCCCACAGCTAGTCATCGGATGACAGGTAGGTTATGGTTTTCCCCTATCTAGACTCTGCGTATATAGGCTATAAGTGCATTAATTAGCATCCTTGGATGGGTTGTTATATGTTGGTACCCCAGACCTTGTCCGCCTTTCGTCCGTCTATTTCATACGTTGTTTGTAGTATTCGCGTAGTAATGTATACCTTTGTGGTCCTGTGTGGCCTTGTATTGACTCTGGAACATAGATGGTGGGTTATTTGGGGAATGTCCGTGAGACCCGGACATAGAGATGATCCTTTTAGGCTGGTTATGTCTGCTGAGTAGCCGTTGGGCCTGTGCAAGGCTGATAGGAGTTGTTGTGAGCCGTTGGGCTACTTTGATATTTGTGTGTGAGCATATCATCCATGAAAAAGGTTTTCCCCTACATGTTTTACTACAGTCTTGGTTGCGAGCCACTGCTGATAGTTTTCCTAAATCTGTATGGCCCTGGGGGCCCTTTTTTTGGTACTATTGATGATAGAAAAGGGGATTTTCTGATGTTTTTGCACTGATTTTATTACTGGTACTATTCTCTGTGGGGCAGAGCACAAGGCTTGATTTTATTACTAATACTAGTCTCTGCGGGGCAGAGCACCAGACTTGATTTTATTACTAATACTAGTCTCTGCGGGGCAGAGCACCAGACTTGATTTTATTACTGATACTTGTCTCTGCAGGGCAGAGCACTAGACTTGATTTACTACAGTTTTAGACCCGGTTACGCCCGGGCACCCTTGGAGGGATTTTTGAGACATTTTCTACTACTTTAGTCCTGGACAGGGTCGGGGAATGCATACTTGAGACTGGGTCTCTATCTTGATCCCGGACTTGCTTCCGGATGACATGTCTTGATACTGAGTTTTAGTATGGGGTCGGGGACCTCCATGGACCTTGCCGCTCCGGGCTAGGGGTTTCAGGCTGCATGCACCGGAGGGAAGGGTATACGGTGGAGTAGAGGTATACAGACTGAATCCTTCCATAGAACCTGCCTGCTGGGCCCGATTGGCACCGGAGGAGGTACATACAGAGGTTCTATTTCACACATTATATCATATTATATCATGCATTGGATTCCACCCTTGTTTGCTGTGTGTTCAGTGTACGCTGCGGTAGTATAGGATGCTGGAGGGTTTGCTTTCACTTGATTATGTTCCTCGATTGTATGGGCGGCCGTTGGGACTGTAGGTAGACTATATTTACTCCTGTCTTTATTTAGATCTTGTCTTGGCACTCGGTTTGAGAAGGATTAGTGACGTTCGGTTATGAGATATCAGATTATTGTGAGGGCTAGGGAGTCCTATCTTATTGAGGCACTTTTGTGTGGCCTTCTGAGCAGAGTGTGAGACTCTGGCTCTACCCTTTTGGGAAGTTGAGTGGTATCTCTCGGTTATTGTGGCCTAGTTATTTCATCCAAGGGTTGTACTTGTGAGGTGATTCCCTGGTTATGCTATCATGTAATTGGATTGGTGTTATGACTTCCTTATACTTGTTGATTCCATTTTGAGTATGTTTGACTGCTCTCTGTCTTTTCCTTTTACTTAAGGTTACCGGTATACCACCATTTCTCAACTCTCTCTACTTACTTATATTGTTGTGCAAGCACTCCAGGTTCGGTCTTCTTTCCTTCACCTGTGATTCTATGTAATTGTATCTCTGTGCTAGCATGTGTTACTTGAAGCTCTTGGTTATGGATGATCTGTGCTAGCTCCTTGTTCCTTGCTTATTGCCTCAGTGACTGCTTTCTTGCTATCTGTTACTTACTGCTTTTATATCTTATATGCGCTCAGTCGGCCTATGATACCTACTGAGTACCCGTGGTTTTGGTGCTCATAGTACACTTTGGAACTTTTTTGTGCAAATATTAGCTGAGCTTTTGCCGTTGATCACGTTGGAGACTCGTGCAGCTTTTGGATCTTTGAGATTAGGGTGAGTGCCTGACGGTCGGGTCTTTTCTACATCTCATCTATTGTACTGTTTCTCCTTGTACTTTCGAATGCAATTTATGTTGTGTTATGTTACTACTAGCACTTGTATTCTATTAGAAGCTTCTGTACTGTTGATACCAAGTCTTGGGTTTGGTGTAGTTTCCTTTATGTATTTATATTCGAGTTTTGCTTCCATTTTGTCTACCTTTATATTTTGCTTCTGCTTATCTCAGCTTGTTGAGCATATTGGTTAGGTAGTATCCCATTACTAGTTGTTCTAGGCTACGGGAATTGGTTCGCCTACTGGGGGGTTGTAGGTGCCACCATGACTTGAGAAATTGGGTCGTGACTGCTTGGTATCAGAGCTCTAATTTCACCAGTGTCATGGTACAGAAGCAAGTGTCTAGGTAGAGTCTCACAGATCGGTACGATGACATCCGTATCCTATCTGCGAGAGGCTACAGGGTATTGTTAGGAAAAGTTTCATCTTCTTGGCTCCTCATCGTGTGTTCCTGGCTCTATTTACTTCTAAACTTTGGTTGTTCATTCATTCTGAGATGCCTCATACGAGTGCGATAGCGGTTGGTGCCAAGGCTTCTGTGCCTGTTGCTTCAATGCTTCCATCAGCACCAGGACTCCAGAGTGAGGGTTTACTGCACTAGATAGGGGGTGGGGTCAGCCCAACCTCTAATTAGATTTATAGCGACCTCAGTGCTTCAAGACACCGTGGCTAGGACTCTGAGTCCTCCGGTGAGTGTTTCAGTACCCAGTTCTGTGAGTGGTGCTTCAGTTAGGGTTGATCTTCTAGTTCTTCAGATGGGTTGTCTGTCGGTATTGGAGTACGAGGTAAGATTTTCCCGTCAACTTCATCTAGTATAGTCTGTTTTTGGTATGGTGAGCATGGGCACTTTGCTAGGAATTACCCCGGGATTGTGTATCCCAGACAGCCTGGTTGTTATCATTGTGGAGAGATTGGTCACCTTTAGAGAGCTTGTCCCCGGCGAGGGACGGTTAGGCCATCAGTTTTGACTACTCAATCCAGAGTTAGATCTCGTCATCTTAATGCTCCTCTAGGTGGGCCAGAGGTAGAGGTTCCTGATATTATTACTCCAAGTTAGGCTTTTGCTACCTTCGACTTATGTTATTCCCGCTAGTGTTGCGACTCTATCCCTTCTGTCGTGTAATTTCTTATATGTCTACCTACTACTTGTTTAAGTTGTTTGAATACCCGAATTGTAGTATCGATATGTTATTTTATTGTTAGTTTATTCTTTAGTAGTGGATGGGGGTAAGTTAGCCTTGAGAGGTGTTTTCCCGGAGTTGTAGCTTGTGGGTAGTTCTTGTTATTCTGTTTCTAGTTGGGTTACCCCTGTTTCATTGTGATTCTGTACTTTTGGTTGGGTTTCCCTTGTTGAGCGGTCCTAGATGGTTATTGCCTAGGCCGTTATCTAGCGTGGCTAGAGATCCATGTGATGGTTCGGCGTATTACCGATAGTTGGGCCGGAGTTGAGATTTTGTCTCAGTTGGGAGATATTGGTTATGCTAGTGTGCATAGATTGGTTTGATCTCCCGAGTGTCTAGAGTCGACCCTCTTTGTTGATTAGTTTAGGAGATTGGTAGGTATGTGGGTTGTTCCCATAGTCTCCACCACTTCCTGGTCCGTTGGGTGTTTTGTTGTATCCCTAGTTCCAGTTGGAACGAATCTTGATCGTAGTTCTTTTGATGAGTTCTGGATGTTGGCATCGTGATTGGGTCTTGACTTTAAGCACTTTCAACTAAGTGTTGATCGTAACCTCATAGTTGGGTTGTATTTGTAAGCATTTCGGGTGAGTTGGGCATCTGGCCCATTCTTCTCCTGCCTTATTAAATTTGATGTGTAGCTATGAGTAGTAAGGTAATGGCTTCAGGTTCTTATTCGAGAAAGGATTTGTAAGGTTTAATATGTGCTAAGGAAGGATTTTTGTTTAGTTGAAAAAGAAGGGAGATGACACTTTGTTTGTGTTTATGTGTCCTCGTAGTTGCCTGAGGTGGCGATGAAGGTTTGCTTTGGGATTGTGTGTTGGTGATTCGATCCAGCCGTCTACACATTGCCATGGGTTTTCCATCGATTGATTTTTGTTTCAGTAGCAGCTGCGGTGTTGGGAACTTGCATTTTCAGGCTTAGTTGGCTTGGGTTCTTAAGGGTTCATTGGCAGCATACAGGTTCGACCAAGGCTTTGGTTGGCAGTTTTGAAAGTCGGTGTTCAGAATCATAACTTGGCAGGTTACATCGGATGGTTTGTGGCAGTTTTTATTTGGTTGCAGTATCCTAGTGCCGGGAGGCAGTGAGTGCGGGCAACTTAGCTTCTTTTACTTCAGTTGTGGATGCGGCTATTGACCTTGGACACATAGTCCTTGGCTAACCTCTGCAATAGGTGAGATATTCTAGATTCAGCAGTGTTCTAGTTAGTACGAGGTTCTTCTACCATGGTTGGACGGACTCAGCGGCGTACGTTTGAGCTTCAACAGTGGTGTATGCTTTATGTGGTTAGCTTGTACGGGTTAATACTAGCAAGGCTATTTTTAGCTCTGATGATACGTAGAGACTGATAATTGCCATTCGTTTACCCAGGATTTAAAAGCTTGTTTAATTGATTCCTGTGGAGTTATTATTTATGTGGGGTTCTAGTGTTGGTTAGACTCGGCCAGTATGGACGAGAAGTTCATTATGATATATGCTTCGAAGTGGTTGGTTGTTTGCGGAACCAGTAGAGCGGTTGATTTGATCCAAAAGAATGAGTTGAAAGTATGTGCAAAAATTTCTATGGCTAGATGGTAACTTTGAACCAAGACACCTTTTTCCTTTGCCTTCGGGGTGTTTGGACTTGATATTCGTGGCATGGTGGACTTCTTCCTGAGGTGAGATTCGTAAGGCAATTTCACATTCAAATGGTGTTCGAGTGTTCGGAGTAGCAGTAGTGTTTTCTAGAGTTGGGAGCTTGGCTCATGGTTACAGACTTCGTGGTAGGCTTACCACACTTCTTATAGGATCGTGGTTTTGGTTTGGGTCTTTTGGGCAGGTTGCCCTGGTTCATTCACTTTCAGCTGATCTGGACCTGGCACGGTTCAGTTAGCGAATGTGATGTTAGAAAAAATGTTCGTTAGTTGGTTGATGGTCCGTCAAGGCAGGTAATTTTAGTTTCAATGATATGCTACGGGTTGTTATCTTGGATGGAAAAGGCTAGTAGCCTATATCTTGGCTTAAAACACATTTGAATAAAATGGGTGACTTCGTTCATGGTAAGGTATAAGCAGGAACTATGGATCTCCGGTGTGTCAGTTGATGCTTCGAGGGTGGTTTGAGTGTTCACCTTGTATGCAGCTTCCTTTTTATGGTGCTAAAGGATTCAGTTCAAAAAAAAAGGGGGGGCTTTTGCGAAACAGCGGGTTCATGAGTTAGTGTTTTGGGTTGATGGATTTTCTGGTAAACTTGGTATAGTTTTGAGGATTCGAGTTATGTGTGTTGATAACCTTGGTGCTCTGGTTTCGGTGTTGTGTACGTGCTTTTTGGTTAAGATTCTCGAGGTTCAGTTTGGGTTGACAGATTTTTGGAGGTTGAAATCTAGCTTGGCTAGTAAGAAATTAAGGCTTGGTTGTTTTCTTTGGTTCTGTTATATTGGGTGCCGTCCGGTCGCGGAGGTTACCCGGGTTGTCTGAGTGAGTAGTGAGGGCATTGTATCCGCTATTCTTAAATCTCTGGTATTTTCTTCCTTCCTAACTTCCAGGGACGAAAGTCTTTTTAGTAGTGGATGATGTAATGACCCTTCCGGTCATTAACACGTTTTCGCCTTTCTTGTACCATTAGAGTTTACTTGTAGTGGCCCAAGTCATTAATGGCTTGTCAGGACCGGTAGTTCGGTGCCCGGGCCGTTTGTTTGGTCTTTATGGCCGTTTCTTATTTTAAAGCTTCAACTTTGGAAATCTTTGAGTTTTGTCAACATTCTTGGTAATATCAAAGAATTAAACCAAGGTTCTAGGTCAAAGGAATTCCTTACTCGAAAGTTTGAGTTAAAAAAATGCCTCGTGTAACACCTCACCCGTTTGGAAGGTTTATAGTAACCCGTGCCTTTGGGGTAAGACTAATAGTGTCTAATATACTAAGAAGGATGTGTTATGAGGTATTGTAATGGGAAAATGGTCGTATGATAAGGTTTGAAGTCAAGCAAGTTGCGAAACAAAAGTCGGAAAAAGTTATTGTAAATTCCTTTAAGGAATTCTCTTCAAATTTGGGTTAAATGTCTTGGGGTGTTTCTCCCTATCTATAAAGAGTTAGTGGGCCCCCAATATACCAAATCGAAGTTCTACGAGTCTAGTTTCTAACACACTAAACCGTTCATCCATACGACTTCAGAATAGAGAGATATTCACTTTTTTGTAAGACTGCACAAGAAAACACGTCAAGGTGGGGCTCGCATCCTAAGTTGGTTTTGCTTTATAAAAGGTGTTCCAGCTTCGTTTTAATTCATTAAAATCACCCAAAAACTTCATAAAATCAGAAGGAAAGTCCATAAATAATCCATGGACTTTTATCCTTTCAATTCGGAAGTTTAACGAAAGTTGCTCTACGTCGCGAGCTCGTCATTTTGGTATAGTTTTCCCTGTTGATTTCATGGCGTATATTCGTGGGTGTTGATGCAGCGAGCTAGCAGGTGTTTTCTGAGTATTTGGCAGTAGCTATGGAGTTATTATTGTTGTTGTCGATACCTTGTAGTAGTTTCTTGATGATTTTGGATCAGTTTGTTGTTCCTGCAAGGAGGCAGGTTGTTAATCTTGGGATATTGAATATTTTTGTCAAGGAATCTCTCCCCTACGACCCTAATTCATTATTATATGTTCTAGTATTGTTTTATAGATTTCTGAGCCACGAAGTTGTATTTTGGATTTGTGGCTTTGGACAGCCCCTTTATCTTGTTATGTTTGGTTATTTTTGTGGTGTTCTAGTTGTGGTAAGATGCTGGAGGGTTTGGGAAATTGTGAAATTCTTTTTGGGATCGCATACGATAGTGATTGGATTGGACAACATGAAGTACGCCTTGAAATAGTGTCTCGGGAGCTCGTCGCTCCTTTGAGATGTGGTTAACATATTATTGTTGGATTTAGCTGCCATTTCTTATTGTTAATGGCCTCATTTTATGTTTGGAGTTGGCTGGTCGCGAGTGTGACATTAACACCTTATAAAATGGCTATGGCTCATTCTTGCAGCCTCGTCGATTCTAGAAATTATTCCATTACCTTGGTTGGTCAGCCTTCATAGAGACGTATTTGGGGCTTCAGTTGAAAGTATTTGTTTTGTGTGATTCGGAGCTTCCCAGAGCAGTTTGAGTCTGGACGACGTCATTCCCGCAGCTAGTCATCGGATGACAGGTATGGTATGGTTTTCCCCTATCTAGACGCTGCGTATATAGGCTATAACTGCATTAATTAGCATCCTTGGATGGGTTGTTATAGGTTGGTACCCCAGACCTTGTCCACCTTTCGTCCGTCTATTTTATACGTTATTTGTAGTATTCGCGTGGTAATGTATATTACCTTTATGGTCATGTGTGGCCTTGTATTGACTCTGGAACATAGATGGTGGGTTATTTGGGGAATGTCCACGAGACCCGGACATAGAGATGATCCCTTTAGGTTGGTTATGTCTGCTGAGTAGCCGTTGGGCCTGTGCAGGGCTGATAGGAGTTGTTGTGAGCCGTTGGGCTACTTTGATATTTGTGTGAGAGCATATCATCCATGAAAAAGGTTTTCCCTTGCATGTTTTACTATAGTTTTGGCTGCAAGCCACTACTAATAGTTTTCCTAAATTTGTATGGCCCTGGGGCCCTTTTTTGGTACTGTTGATGATAGAAAAGGGGATTTTTGGATGTTTTCGCACTGATTTTATTACTGGTACTAGTCTCTGCAGGGCAGAGCACCAGGCTTGATTTTATTACTGATACTAGTCTCTGCGGGGCAGAGCACCAGACTTGATTTTGTTACTGATACTAGTCTCTGCGGGGCAGAGCACCAGACTTGATTTTATTACTGATACTAGTCTCTGCAGGGCGGAGCACTAGACTTGATTTACTACAGTCTTATACCCGGTTACGCCCGGGCACCCTTGGAGGGATTTTCAGGCATTTTCTACTACTTTAGTCCCAGACAGGGTCTGGGCATGCATACTTGAGACTGGGTCTCTACCTTGATCCCGGACTTGCTTCCGGATGACATGTCTTGATACTGAGTTTTAGTATGGGGTCGGGGACCTCCATGGACCTTGCCACTCCGGGCTAGGGGCTTCAGGCTGCGTGCACCGGAGGGAAGGGTATACAGTAGAGTATAGGTATACAGGCTTAATCCTTCCATGGAACCTGCCTGCTGGGCCCGATTTGCACCGGAGGAGGTACATATAGAGGTTCTATTTCACACATCATATCATATCATATCATGCATTGGATTCCACCCTTGTTTGGTGTGTGTTCAGTGTACGCTCCGGTAGTATGGGATGCCGGAGGGTTTGCTTTCACTTGATTGTGTTCCTCGGTTGTATGGGCGGCCGTTGGGACTGTAGGTAGACTATATTTACTCTTGTCTTTATTTAGAGCTTGTCTTGGCACTCGGTTAGTGAAGGATTAGTGATGTTCGATTGTGAGATATATGATTATTGTTAGGGCTAGGGAGTCCTATCTTATTGAGACACTTTTGTGTGGCCTTCTGAGCAGAGTGTGAGACTCTGGCTCTATCCTTGTGGGAAGTTGAGTGGTATCTCTCGGTTATTGTGGCCTAGTTATTTCATCCTAGGGTTGTACTTGTGAGGTGATTCCCTGGTTATGCTATCATGTGATTGGATTGGTGTTATGACTTTTTTATACTCGTTGATTCCCTTTTGAGTATGTTTGACTGCTCTTTGTCTTTTCCTTTTACTTGAGGTTACCGGTATACCGCTATTTTCTCAACTCTCTCTCTACTTACTTATATTGTTGTGCAAGGAATCGAGGTGCGTTCTCCTTTCCTTCACCTATGATTCTGTGTAATTGTATCTCTGTGCTAGCACGTGTTACTTGAAGGTCTTGGTTATGGATGATCTGTGCTAGCTCCTTGTGCCTTGCTTATTGCCTCAGTGACTGCTTTCTTGCTATCTTTTACTTACTGCTTTTATATCTTATATGCGCTCAGTCGGCCTATGATACCTACTGAGTACCCGTGGTTTTGGTGCTCATACTACACTTCTGCACTTTTTTGTGCAGATATTAGCTGAACTTTCGTCGTTGATCACGATGGAGACTCGTACAGCATTTGGATCTTTGAGACTAGAGTGAGCGCCTGACGGTCGGGGCTTGTCTACATCTCATCTATTGTACTGTTTCTCCTTGTACTTTCGGAGGCAATTTATGTTGTGTTTTGTTACTACTAGCACTTGTATTCTATTAGAAGCTTCTGTACTATTGATACCAAGTCTTGGGATTGGTGTAGTTTCCTTTATGTATTTATATTCGTGTTTTGCTTCCGTTTAGTCTACCTTTACATTCTGCTTCTGCTTATCTCAGCTTGTTGAGCTTATTTGTTAGGTAGTATCCCATTACTAGCTATTCCGGGCTACGGGAATTGGTTCGCCTACTGGGGGGTTGTAGGTGCCATCATGACTTGAGAAATCGGGTCGTGACAAAGGTTTAGGTTACCAACCTAGGATACCCAACCCAAGGATACTAATTAATGCACTTATAGCCTATATATGAAAACTTTAGTATGGAAAAGACCGTAACCTACCTGTCATTCGACAATAATCGACTGGAATAGCATCGTCCAAGCTCAGACTGCTCTGAGAAGCCCCAAATCATGAACACACTATCAACATAATATATTACTCATTAAGACGAAGCCAACAGTACCCACAATGCTTGAAACATAGCCGAGTTGAAATATGGGTCACAAGCGATCCAATGGGCCCCGCAACACGAAGTCAAAAACAAAAAACACCACAATGTTTCCCATATTCCCGGTAGTTCATGCTCAAAATTTGAGAAAATTGAGCCAATGACAAGGGCTCAAAACAGCCCACAAACTAGAAAAATCAAAGAGGGAAATTAATGGAATTAACCAGAATTAAACATAGAAACTTACCAATTTAGGAAGCCAAGAGCGAGCATGGACCGGAAATATATAATCCTCCAAGATATAGGAATGATCAGGTGTAAAATGAAGGTTTTTAGAGCTTATATCAATAGAGAAAATATTTTTGGAAAAGGGAGAAGTAGGCTGAAAATTAAGGGGTGGCCAGCTATATAGGATGCCACGTCCAGGCGCAGGCGCGCTGGTGCCACAATGGCTAAGCGCCGCAGGTGCGCTAGTGCCCAGGCGGGTAAGAGGATGTAGAGGTGCTGGTGGCTGAGGCAGGCAGGAACGTAGGTGTAGTTCCCAGGTATAGGCGCACGCTGCAGCGCCACACCATTAGCCAGCAATAGTAGCAGCCTATGCCAAGGCAAATTTCACACGATGGGCCACCAGGAACGCATCCGGTGTCCCTCAAATACAAATGAGCTGATCTATTCAACTAGAAATGGCGTTCTAGACTCAAAAAAAATGATGAAAATCCCATCGGAGATTGATTTAAAAAAAAGCGGACCCCACGCCCAAAATTAACCTTTAGGACAACTAAACCAAAATGAAACCTAAGGGCCAAAGTAAAGTACAGAAGCCTTGGGACCTGAACAAATGGCCCCTCTAGCCTAAACGCGACATTCTGGAGCTAACAACGCTGGCGGAATTTCCATCCAAGGCCGTCTTCTTCAAATGTTGACCAAAGTCAACCATACAAGCTTAACTGGTCTGAAAACACAGAACGAGAGAGGATTCCTAGTTGAAAAGCTCCCAGATCCTGAACAAAGGTCCAAATAGACCAAAGTCCATGCTCCGGAGCTGATGAAATTATTGAAATTTGATTCTGAGAACGATTACCAAGAATGTTGAACAAAGTCAATGATTTCCTAAGTTAAAGATCTAAAATAGGAAAATGTTCATACCGACCAAACAAATTGCCTAGGTATCAAACTACCAGTCCCAGTAAGCCATAAATAACTTAGGGCCACTGAAGGCAAGCTATAATAGTACAAGGAAGGCAAAAATACGATAATGACCGGAAGGGTCATTATAAAAATATTGCTTATAAGACACCTATCATCGTTTACAGATACTTCACCCACATCCTAAATCAACCCAACAACAAAAGAAGAAGTAATATCACGTAATCAAGAACTCATATAAGCAAGTAGTCAGAATAATCAGATAAATCAGAAAAAACCCAGACATATGAATGTCAACAAGTAAGGACATGTAAGTCACCCGATAGATATAATAAATCATTCTGAACTCCACATATATAATGTAATAATATCATAAAAGATGAAATCATGTTCAAACTAATTTTTCAGCTGTATAGGCTCTATATCTCATCAGTCTCACATAGAACCATATCTTAAATCACAGTAATCTCTCATTTGTACACACATGCTAAAGGGTCTCATTTCTGCTCAACTAGTCATGAACAGCAGGGGACAACCTAGGGTCCATGTACCATATCAGCTTGGTACTCACTCAATATCATTTCTGCATATCTGTAAGCTCACATTGAACTTAAGCCACTCATCAACATAATAATATGTATAGTTTGTGCTCACCCTACATATCTTAGTATGTTCCAAATAGTTATCTCTCAAAATAGTAACAAGTAACAAGAAATAAACAAGTGCACATCATAGTCATGAGTTATTTATAGACAGGCTTCAAACAATTATCATCTTATTCATACAAGCATAGCCAAGCCAAACAAATATTCAACCATCAATTATGTCCGAAGACCAATCAACATGCTTGCCACTTCATAATACATACAAGATACTAAATTATGTCTAACTCCCCTTAAATGATATAAGTACACCTCCATTATTTAACAACGTTATTATGCCAAAGACCAATAGATCCGTTCCTAGGTGTAAGCTCTATAGTTCTTATTACCATCATATTCATGATTATAAACCTATTGGTTGTTTAACCAACAATTCGATAATACATAAATCAAGCACCAAACTTAGTTTCATTCACGTTTGGCACCATTGATACCTTAGTATTAGTTATATTACCTTGTATCAAGTTTATCTTAAAATAATACTGTGACTATTCTAATTGTCACTCCATACTTCATATAAAGGCATGGAGAACGTACAATCAAGAACACATACAAGTAGGTTTTATCACTCTCACAATTCCTCTCAATAATTAGTTACATTAGACCAGGTTATTAGTGAAAACAACACCTTATCTTCCCACTACCTTCATGTTAGTCTTAGCGAGTCTTATGATCACATACCAATAACTACACATAATTTCATACTGCCCTCTTACGTATTCTAGGTGATATCCATCCAAAAACCATGTCCAAAGGCCTAATCATGATCTCTCCCATCAATTTTATACAATATCTATGTTTGCTAATCAAAGTCTAATTCAAGTATACAATAATCTATATCAACACCAATATACAACTATAGAATCCATGCATCTTCACTACTTTCTATCGATCCAGAGTATCTGACAAAGAACCCGTGAGGGAGAGAATGATGGAACCATGCTTCTTAGGAAGCTTTTCCTCTTCGTTCTTGGTGTTCTAACTTAGAAATAACCCTAAGGGTGCTTTTAGGAGAGAGAACTCTATATTTCATGAGAGTTGAATTCAGAAATCAATTAAAGTTTGGGATTCTTATTTGCATGCTTTGTTGCAGCAGTCATATTCTCACTATAACGAGCTAGCTATAGTAGACAATAAACTACTATGGCAGACTCGCCTGGTCGACCCCACTTTTTTGTCTGTATATTATTCTACATTTGTTTTAAAAATTATATAGTTATCCCCAACAAAAGTCACATCAATAAAAAATTTAAATTTTTATGTTCTTACCGCGAAAACTTCAATAATGATAGAACGGGTCATTACATTATCTAATCAATTGTGTTTTACGAAGAAACTTATGGCAGTGAGGTGATTCACAAATCGAAAGTCACCTCACAAACATATTCATACAAAGACATGATGGTACATTACCTTGATGTCTATGATGCAATTATTCTGCAACTTTGATCAAATGTTTCTTGAACATGTTAACAATAGAGGTGCAATGATAATGTCCCATAGAGAAAAAAGGTCATCCCATAAAGGAGGCCAAGGCTACAAGATGAATCTTAATGTTGGGATGCAAATTAGAAATCTATCAAAATGAAAGATAAGGGAAGGAAAGAGCTCATCTACCTAATGGAATTGGAAAACTCTACTAACGTACCCTTTGCTCATGTACGAGGATTTGTTCATAGAACTCTAATATGGGTATATTATTCAACTCTTTTTCACTACTTTTTGCATATATTTGTGCCTTATTTTGAGGATAATTTTGCTTGACACTTATGGTTTATGATTGATTTCATGATTTATCATTAATTACAGGTGTTTTGTGAAATTTAGGTTAAAGGAGCTAAAATAGGACCAAAATGGAGCATAAATGGCCAATTTTCACAAAGAAAAATCCAAGGCAAAGCCGAAGGGTCGCATATCAATTTCCAACATGAATATGGGTCAAAAATACACATAATCTAAAGTTTACTCCTTGCATAGAAGATTCCTAGGGAGAGTAAAGGAGACTCGCGTCGCAAGTGGATGGTGGAAGGGGAAAATTTTGCCACTTTTCCTAGTCTGACTTGGAGAGTCCCTTAGGTATTTTTTTTAAATACTATAAATACCCCTGTTAGGTCATTTTTAACACATATTTTAGCAGAGGAAGATATAGGATCACAAAGCTTCAACACAACTCTTAGGGTTATTTCATATACTCTTTTACTTAGCATAATTTATTGTTTATACATTACTATTATTGTGTAATAGAATTATGAGTGGCTAAAATCCCTCCATCTAGAATTATATGAACATCATAGTTTATATATGGTTTGTTTTGTGGAATCTACCATTATGTTTTCCTTTCTTAACGTTGTTATTATTATTCTATATACTTGCCACCAATGAGGATAAATAGATAATTTCTAGAGAAACTCAAGAGATAGGGAATAAAAATAGAATATTAGTTAAGGGGAGTAAGATGCATCAAATGATGAATTCGCAGCTAGGGCAGAGACGTACCTAGATCGCCCTACTTGGCTCATATATATGATGATAAATAAATATATTAAATTGGTCAGATTATTCTGACTCAATGATGTAGTTAGAAGGTTAATTTGGGTAGATGGTTAGAGGGGCAAGAGCCCATGGCCATATCATCAACCCTGTGATTCTATAATTTTGTAGCTATCCTAATAAAGCTTAACAAATGTATCTTAAATACGATGGGAATATGAAAGAGACATAACCCTAGGACTTAATAACTCTGTGAATAACTCCAAAATCTTACTCATAACTGATTCAATTGTATTCATATAATCAATAGATAAACAAACTATCCTCTTGAAATTTGACAACACGTGTTACAAATGGTATAATAGACAACTTCAAGATTTATTTATTTAATCTCTATTTTCACAAGTGTTAAAAACTTGTACTTAGTTGTGTTAGTGCAGATGACAAGTTGTTTTCAAATCAACAACCAATAGTAATGGCAGCTTTACCAGAAGCCCCAGCCACAATTTGCAAAGTAGAAATCTCGCTTGCCCATAATGTGACCTCAAGTATTGGCAAATCGACAATCACTAAAAAATGAGAGCTCAAGCAAAAAATGGTGTAACTATCTCACTCAAGAAGACAATTTCAAGTTTACCTCAGGAGGACCTGCAAGTATATCTCCAGAACTTCTTGGAGATTGCCGACACTTATGTCACTGAAGGTGTCTCATTGGACTATGTGAGGCTCATGTTGTTAGCATTTTTGTTATTAGGGGTGTTTTGCTGGAAAATGGTTTGATTTTAATTAAATTTTAAAATTTCAAGAAAATTCTCAAACTTAATTAAAAATATATAGTCGCCACTTAATTTTATAAAGAAAATTAAAAAAACTTTGAAAAAATTCTAATGACTTTAAAATAGGGAAAATGCTTTAAAATTCAATTATTCAGGTAACGGTTCACATTAACGTCCTTTGAAGGTTTTTAAGGCAACAAAAACATCTGCTAACATGCAATTATCCATTTATTTCCAAAACATAACTTATCTTATGACTAACTTATGAAAGGGGAGTTTATACGAAATCTTTGATACAAGTAATAATAGATTTACTAAAGAAAATTTAATAAAGACTTAATGAATTTAGCCTATTCAAAAAATGATTCGACGTAAAAACATTAACATACTTAAGCAACCCTATGAGGAAATCCAACTAGATTAATAAAATGTTAGTATTTGAACAACATAATATCAAGAGAAATATCTACAAATAAATAAGGAGAGGAAGAGAGGTTGGATTTATGAAACTTAGGCCCAAACCCTCTAAATTGTCCAAATTTGGACTTTGAATAATTATGTTAGGCTTGGCCTATGTCCATTTTCTACTCCGCTTCAAATTTTTCATATATACTTGCTTCCTTTTCGTGTATATTGGCACTTAGGCCAATATAAAAATTCTCTCAATCTGCAAATTATTCCATTTTGGACTTGGGTTGAGGATGACTGGATGATGGAGTTAATGGGCTGATGCTCAACTCATGAATGCAGATGTAGGGTTCACTGGACTCTTACACATATTTTATGCAATGAAGACATAAAATAAAGATTAGTACCCATTAATGAATTGATCTTAAAAAATTCAAATAAACAAGTTAGAAATAAAAAAAATTCTAATAATCACCTATAAGAAAGGGATTCAAAACAATAGATTCCCTATTAATGCTTAGAAACTTATGGCATATTTGAGAATAAGGAGAAAGATTTACAGGAAATCAATCATAAAGACAGAAAATTAATCATGAGAATCCAAATATCAACATCAGAACAATCAAAAAATATTGTTTGCGGGATGAGGTGAAAGGTTTGAGTAAAATCTTGTAACAATATCTAATATTAACTCTACATAGTCTATAAATTATCATTCAGCACTTTAAACTTGATGAATCGAACATACACACATATGAAAAAATCAATTACTGTTGGCTAGAGCAAATCTAACCTTTGTTGAAAATTAATTCCACCAAAGACTCTACCAAACAAAATATTACAATACTAATTACTATAAGTGTGAACATATGTTGTTGAATCTTCAAAGAAAAACTTCTCATTTGGTTATTTAAAGAAACAAATGATTCCTACAGTCGATGGGATCCAGCCAATTACCCTTTCAAAAGTAAATGTGTTTCAACAAAACTCTTATCATATCCCTCCATTCTTGCAAAGAAGATGTCTTAAGGATTCAGTCGCCGATATTTTAATGATGTAAAGTATCAAAACTCACATGTACTTTTTGGTTAAAACAAAGGGAAGATCAAGTCATTAAGGATAGCTCAAGAGGTAAAAAAAATAGGTAAGTTACAATGCTGAACTAAGCACAACCATAGTACGAACATACAAAGCACAAATACCTACTATTGATCACCTCTGACTAGACAATATCAAAAGACATTATTAAGGACTAACTCTAATCCTTCGTGCAACAAACTTCACATGATCATTATAAAGCTAATCAAGACTAGGCCTAGTGCTAGACGAACCACAAATGATACCCTCAAAATGAAGAAAAGACAAGTTGAAATTAGCATGTTCATTAAAAGACTATACACTCCAACGATCTTTTACAGACAAAAAGATTTAAAGGGTTCGATCATATATGTGTAGTTACCTAGACAAAGCTTCAAATTCTCATTCAGATATAGTAATATGTGAACTCTAACTTCAGAAATAACCAATTTGTAATATCAAAAGGAAAGCTCAACCTATATAACTGGAACATAAATAAGTGCCAAGGTAGTTCGAATATGTCATGATTGATATATACAAAATTATTTTTTTTTGAATCATGCTCTGTTTGAATGCAACAACCCAAACACTAAAGTAACAAATAATCACTAGACATATAAAAAAGGGCAGGGGTTTTTGAAACAGAATGAGAAATAATTAGAAGTTTTTTAGGTGCTAAATTTAAAATTTTGAACTAAGAAAGCTTCCATGTGGCCTATGCAAACCTATACATCAGTTCTAAAAGTTAAAACTAAAATTTAAATAGATAACACGTAATGCAGCAGATTCAAAATAGGCCTGAATGTACAGAACATATAACATATAGATTAAAATCAACATATTAAAAAATTAAAATGAAAGACTATTAAAGCTTAAACATACGTGAAATCCAAATATACTAGGAAGAAAAATATGATGACTTAAAATATGCTGAAAACATTGAGAAAACATTCAACTCTTAAAGGAAATTACTGATCAAATTAGAGCAGAAACATAATTAAACTAACATAGGAAATGAAATCTATCTAAATAGGAACAAAAATAAACATTTGTTGAATTGAAAATTTAGATAAAATAACACATAATAAGATCTTTAAATACAAAAAACTATTGCCTTTCTTTTGTGCTACAGAACTGGGACAACAAGCTTCGCGGGAGAACTCTTCACCACGCTGGAAAATAATTCAACTCTCTAGAACAAATTCCAAGCTCAAAGGAGGTTTTAGCTATCAAAATTGCTTTGAGTTTCCAGTCAAGAAATCCCAACATCCTTTTGATCCTTATCTCAAGTATGAAAACATTACCCTCAACAGTGGGCAAATGGGAATATATATAAGGGAATATTTGATAGGATTTGGGACATATTCGTGATGTTGGATTGGGGAATTTTGAGAAATAGGATAAGGGTTCAACAACTGTGAATTTGAGTATGAATTTGTACTATTTTTGGATGAAAATTGAGAAAAAAACAATTGAAATTAAGGGTATATTGGAGAGAATCTTCTAGAAGCCTCTGAGAGATTCCAATCATACCACCCATATGCCTAGAATACCTAATCATATGAAATAATACAATAAGTAGGGTTGAGAGAGAGACAGCGATGTCGTTTGCTGAAGAACTAGGGTTCTTCGCGTTGTTTCATTTGAAGAAGAAGGGTCATTTTGTGTTTTTGGCCTGTGTATGAATGTTGAGGTAAGAAAGAGGAGAAGTGTGAAGGGTGGTTGGCAGAGTTATTGTGAGTCTTGGGACAAGGTCATTGGGCTGGCTGAAAAGAAAAGGAGAAAAGAGCGGTATATTTGGTGTATCAGCCAAATTGAATTAATAATAATCTGGCCAAATTAACTCATTTTTGGATAAAATTCGGCCAATCAAATTGAAACAAATTAAATTCTAAATTAATTAATTGAGCTACTAATTTTAAATATTTAAATTAAATATTTTATATAAAGCATGATTATTTTATCTAAAATTAGATTAATTATAAAATTAATCTCCAATCTTCAATTGATTTTGGGGGAAGATAAAACATTTTTTTAATTTAACCATTAATTTTCAGAATATTTGCTTAAGTAATATTTATATAATCCTTATAATTAAAATACAAAAAGATATATGATTTACAAAATTAGCCAAAAATTAATTTTGAAAATACTTTAATTTTATAAAAAAATTATTTAAAAATTATTTAAAAATAAAGAAGCTCAAAATTAAGGAGGAAAAAATTGGGTGTCAATAACTTCCCCTCCCTTTGGGTAAGGTCGATGTAAGAGATCCTAGGTAAAGGAAAATGATGACCCCATTTTGTTCGGCCACTTATTCATCTCTCAAAAGCTATCAGTTTTAGCACGAATTTTAAAGGATTATGGCCGGACCCCAATATTGGATTTCCTACATACCTCAGGTTACATGAGAATTTAGGTCACTTGTATTTCAAGATGCTTAAATTTTGCATAATTCTCAAAGAATTAAAAAGCTATAACAGTTTTGAATTATGGAGAGACCAAAAAGATGGAAAATAAGAAGATTATAAAAGATTCTTGGAATGCAATCGAGTTGTTAACATTGAACATGCCTATATATCCTGACACTCAGGGAATTAGGGAGCTTGTAGTTCTACTCAATTAGTTTAAAAGGTATTTTTTTATGCTAAGATGACTTTTAGCTCAGGATAAGTGACAAATGAATCGAGTTATAGAACAGAGGCTTGCAACCTCATAACCATGAATGTAATGCTCTTTATATCCATATGTAAAACTTACACGGTTATAATTTCCTAAGGTTTAGGTGTAATATCACCCAAATTTGAAGAATAGGGATGCTGCTTATAGTGAGTTTAGGAATTACTCTGGATGCGAGACTAAAATTGAAAGCAATGAAAATACCTATATGCCTTCTAATAGATGTGTGGTTCGATGGCGGTGGAAGTCATTCCTTAGCTCGTGTCCAAAGATTTTTATATTCCTCTTCAGAATATGTATTGCGATCCAAATTATGAGATTATGCAAGAACATACTCAATTCTAACTCGATAGGAGAACTCCTTAAACCCATCCATTTTAAGTGGAAATTCTTGAAGAAAATTATTTATAACAATTCATTCAATTGAAAACTCGGAAAACATATTTAATATCTTCAAAACTATACAACTCTTTGATTTAACAAAATACTATATTTCCCAAGGACCAAGTCTAGACACATATAAGAGCTGCTAGAATAAAGTAAGGACAAACAAAAATAAAAGATACAACTTCCACCTGAGGAATGAAATACGCATAAGTTGGTGATAGATACTCGTCACTTCAACTAAGAAATATCAGTCAACCTGTAACACACCTACACCCCAAAAAAGTGTAGCAAGAGTAGAATCAGTACACCACATGTAATTGATAGACATCATCAGTTGACTAAGATTAATTCACGTGACACAATATATAAAATCAATAGAATAAACAAATAACATCATGTTACAACTTCATACAACATCTTCATTACTTCATTTATATTCCTCAACAAGTTAATAAGATTAGGATTATCTTTTCTATTTCAAATCAGACCCTGGTAAATATTTTTAGGCTTTCTTTTCCACTCATAAATGTATCCATGATCACAACACAATTACTAATACCTAGAACAATAACAATTGCATACACCCACTACCACTACTCATCAATTTACCTATCATGGATTACCATACTCAAGACACCTATCATCTTATACAAGAACCTCACCTACGGCCCAAAGAAACCTAGCAATAATTGATACACCAACATATAAACCAACTCAACCAATCAAGTAGTCACAACAACCAGGTAAATTGCCCAATTTAAGAGGTATCAATGTCAATCAATAACGGGTATATAAGTCACCAACAAAGACATAATAAGTCATAAAAACACTATAAAAAAAGGTCAGTCATATCACCAAACATTTAATTATATATATAGTGATCTCACAGTTGTATATCCTTGTATCTCATCAGTTTCACTTTGTACCTATAATGACCCTCTAGGTCATTTCCTTGATTTTTGTGATTTTCTGTGTGTTGAGATTTTCCACAGTAGCTACAAGTCATTTATGACTTGTCAGGACTGACGGTTTAGTTCCTGAGCAGTTTATTTGTATTTTAAGCCTATTTCCTTGTTTTGCTACTCTCAAGGCTGGTAGAGTTGACATTGGTAGACATTCAGAGAAGACAATCTTATATAGAAATTTTGTCAGCACCATTAGCTCCAGAACATCGACTTTGGGGTAGAGGAACCTTTGGTTCTAGTCCCAAGGCTTCCAGACTCATTTTGAGCTATTGGGTTCCTTTTTGGTTAAAGTTAGTTTTTGGGCGTTGGGCCCATTTTTCATCAAAATAATCTCTGTTGGGAGTTTCATCAATTCTATTGAGTCTGAAATGCTATTTTTGGTAGAGTCGCATGTGTAGTTTGTGTTCACGGGGTTCTAAATAAATCCCGAGGTTGCAGTTGGAGTTTTTGGATGTGTGTTGTTGCAACTAGTATATGGTATAGCGTGCATGCATGCCTAGGGAGCACCTGCACTGCTGCCCCAATGATCACCAACCCCACCTGTAGCCATGGGTGACACTGACAAGGGGTGCCCCTATGCTATATTAGTCACGCCTTTGGAGCCACCCCTACAACGTGTTCACCGAACCTACGAGGGTTGGGGGTTCGGTTGACCACTTCTCATGTGGTGATCTGGGCACAATGGTGATGCCGCACCATTGTCATTTTGATTGCAGGTGTACCGGTTACTAGTAGTTAAAAGAAGGTTCTCCTTTATTTCACTTCATTCTAACAACTTAAAATCCTCCATTAATAGAGCTTGGCTAAAGAACAAAAGCACCAATTCTCATCGATTTTGTGTCCTTTTGAGGTAATTCAGTTCCTCTGTTTGTTCTAGTTATCATCCTAGCATTATTTTCTAATTTCTCCCATAAATTTGATCCTTTTGCATGAAACTTTTTGATTAAAGTGGACTTTGGGGCTGTTTTGGGTCCAAAAATGAGTCCCATTCCTGCTCAAATTTTGGGAATGAGTTTATAAGCCCGCTGTGAGCATAATTGTGAAATTTATTTTCCATTTTGACGCATGGGCCCTTAGGGTCATTTTTTGACCTGATTTTTGGCCTAATTTTTTGCATTGTAATATAGGTGTCATTCTTCTTGTCTTGACACCTACATTATGTTCTTAACAATGTGGCAACATTACGAGGCTGTTCAAAAGAGGAAGGCATATGATTGACCGTTCATTCTTATAGTTCAACCGCGAGGTAGGTTAGAGTTTACTATTTCAGACTTGGCTAAGTTAGCTCTTATATGTTAAGAGTTGCATGAATTTTAGGCTAGGTTTAGGTTAGAATTAGGCTTAAATCCTGTTTCTTCTTATCTTGGTCATTTTTGGGATTGTAGAATAGTATTAGCATATTTATCCTTAGTGTAGGAGCTTGTTGAATTTATGTGGCTAGCCTAGAATCCTTAGAATAATTTAGGGAGGTTTTAGAGGCAGATTAGGTGCTTTTACTTGTTTTCTTATTTATTTTCCATTTTTCGCTCGTCTACTACCATATTTTGTGTATCTATGGGCCCAAGTCCATAGCGTGGGTCAGACGAAGTTCTAGGTTAGACATCTTGTTTGGAGGGTGTTTTACCATGGTTAATTTTGTATTATCTAAAATTTTCAACATATCTCATACTGCATTTCTTGGCAATTGGTTTGGATTTGATGGAAATATGAGATTTTAGGTTCAAAACCTGAGATTTTTACTTAACCTGGTTTTCGAAAGGAACGATAGTACCATTGTTTATGCCCATACGAGGGATATCTTTTGACCTTTTCTTTATTTTACTTTATTGTTGATGAGTTCGAGGCATGATTTTGGGAGGACCGAGGAGCACATATCCGGGTTTTACTTTTATACATATTTTGATGAGCTCGAGGATTTATTCCAGGATCTCGGGTCAAGATACCAGGTTTTACTTTTCTGCATTGGCCATACTCCACATCATATCATCTCATGATGCATTGCATTGCATTGCTTATATATGACTTGGAGTGACCTTGCCTCTATTATAAATATTATCTTCATCGTCAGTTAGATAATTTTGTTTTCTGTTGATAACTAGATTTAGCTTGATCCTTATAGCTAGTCAAATTTCTTGTGTCTTATAATAAATATTATATTTCAGAGCTTTATTGACCTATTATGCCTACTAAATACCCATTGTTTTGGTAGTCATACTACACTTTGCATCTTTACTTATGCAGCACCTAGTACGAGCAACCCTGGTTGACCCTTCAGTCATTTGTGGCTTGCCATTCTTCAGATCGCGGTGAGCTCCCAGCATTTGGAGATCCTTTACTGCTTTCTATCTACATATTTGTCTATATTGTTGTATTTTGGATAGACAACACTTGTTGTATAGCTACTCTATACTTTAGACGCTCTTGTACCGGTGACACCAGGTCCGGGGTTAGTCTTGTAGATGTTTTATCTTCTCGATTACTTTGGGGCCATTTTTGTATATTTATTGTGGTTGGTATGTATATATATTATTGGCCCCTTTCTTGTATGATTCCCTCCCATATTTCATTATTTATATTATTTTACTATACTTTTGTATTTTTTGGTTGTCTTGCCTACCATGGGGTTATGTAGGCGCCATTGCGGTCCAATTTCTTTGTGTGATAGAGTGATATCAGATCATTAGGTTCACCAGTCTTACTAGTACAAGAGCAAGGTGTCTAGTAGAGTCTCATGGATCTGTACAATGACATTTGTATCCTATCTTTGAGAGGCTATAGGGCATTCCTAGAAAAGATTCCATCTTGTTTGATTCCTCATCGTGCGTCCTTGACTTTGTCAACTTCTAAGTATCCTTTATTTCACTCTTTATCAGATGGTTCAGAAGAGATCGGCAGCCGATGAGGAAGAAACCCATATACCTAAAGTTAGATCCCTAGCTAGGGGATATGGTAGAGGTCAACACAATGATTGAGGTACTTAATGGGATGCAGTGCCAGCTCGGGCCTAGACTAGGTTACCATCACCATAGCCTAATATTGGGTTGAGGAGGTACAATATAAGCCAGAGGGCATGGGTCCAGCCCAGTAGCTGGCAGGTTTTGTGGCTACTCCAGTACTACAGGACATATTAGTTCGCTTGCTTGGCTTCCTTGAGGGTATGTCACAGGAAGCAACATTTCCTGATACTCCAATTGGTTCCCAGGTTAGAGGCGAGGCTCATACTTCATCCCAAGCTGTGGCACAGGGTTCAAGAGTGCATCTTTCTACTGTGTCTCCTCGATTAGAGATGTTGCCAATTCCTATAGTTGCTTCATCTATTTCAACCGGGACGGTCATGTATCTGAGGAGCAGAAGATGCTTGTTACGTTTCTAAAGTTGGGTCCCTCGAGGATTTTTGGTGCTCCTAGGAAGGATGCGCATGAGTTTCTGAACAGTTACCCGGAGATGTTGTATAACCTTGGGTTAGTGGAGTCTTATAGAAGAAATTACACCATGTTTTAGGTGGATGGTTTAGCGAAATAGTGGTGGAGATCCTACATAGCTTGGAGACCATCAAGGTCACCTCTGCTTACATGGGCACAGTTCTCTGCACTTTTTTTGGATAAGTATGTACTACATAGTTTGAGAGAGCAGTTGATGGATGAGTTCACCAGGTTGGAGTAGGGTCCTACTCAGAGTACGAGGTCCATTTCAATGAGTTATCTAGGAATGCCACTATGATTTTTCCCACCGAGCATGAGATGGTGCATCACTTTGTCAGATGGTGCATCCGGCCAGTCTATCCTAGAGGTTGTGGATCATGCCTGGACTATAGAGGGCATACTTTTCAAGTCCCAAAGGGTAAAAATAAGTGGCCCTGCCATCAAGGCAGTTACAGTGGCTCACAGACACGTGGCATAGGCTAATTTTGTAGGGGTCAACATCAATAGTGTTTCCAGCGAAGCCATTTGTTCAGGTGGCATTACATATTGTAGAGGGTCAAAGTAGTCAGGTTTGATTTAGTCTTTGCGAGGTACTTGTTCTGGGTCCATAAGTCATGGTAGTCATTCTGATTCAGTTAGGTTATCATATAAAGGTGTAGTTGGTTAGGGTTGTTATGAGTGTGGCGAGTTGGGCCACTTTGCTAGAGAGTGTCCTTCAGCACAACATCGTAGGTGACATGATCATCCAGTTCAGGCTCCCAAGGCTCCATTACCACTAGCCAGAGATGATACACAAGGTAGTAAGAGTGGTCTCTAGGGTACTCATGGCGGTCCTCAGTCTAATAGATTAAGTGGTCGTGGCAGTCGGAGCCACATGTATGCATTTTAGGCTATCCAAAAGTTGAGGCTTCAGATGTTGTCATCATAAGTATGATCTCCATTTGTCATCAGTTAACTTCTACTTTGTTTGATTTGGGGTCTATATTCTCCTCTGTGTCTGCTTATTATGCTACTCATCTGGGTCTACTTGTGAGTTATTACGTATGCCATTGCATGTAGCTAACCTAGTAGGAGATTCTTTAGTAGTGGATCATATATATCAGCCCTATGTGGTGATTATTATGGGGTGTGACTCGTGGCTAGACTTGATTGTGCTAGATATGGTTGATTTTGATATGATTTTAGGCATGGATTGGTTATCTCCCTACCATGCGGTCTTGGATTGTTTTACAAAGACTGTTAATCTATGGATGCATGGTATCCCTTCTATGGTATGGAAGGTTGCCAATATCCACATATCGAGAGGAGTTATATCTTTCTAGAGAGCGCAACGGTTGGTTGGGAAGGGGTGCTTAGCCTATCTTCCTTATGTCTGTGATACTAATGCCACGCGCCTTCACTTGAGTCAGTTCCTATAATTTGTGAGTACTCATATGTGTTTCCTTCTTATCTACCGGGTCTTTCTCCTAATGATAGACTTTGGCATTGATTTTGAGCCAGGAAATCAGCCCATTTTTATTCTACCATATTGTATGGCACCAGCTGAGTTGAGGGAGCTTAAGGATTAGATACAATATTTATTTAGTAGAGGGTTCATTAGTCCTAGTGTATCTTTGTGGGGTGCTCCTACTTTATTTGTAAAGAAAAAGTATGAGTCCATGCGTATGTGTATTGGCTACAGGTAGTTGAATAAGGTGAAAATTAAGAACAAGTACCTGATGCCGCATATTAATGATCTGTTTGACCAGCTACATGGTGCAGGGGTGTTCTCTAAGATAAACTTGTGACTAAGTTAACATCAATTAAGGATTTGGGATGCGGACATCCCAAAGACTGCGTTTAGGACTCGATACAGTCATTATGAGTTCCTAGTTATTTATTTTGGGTTGACCAATGCCCTAGCAACATTTATGAAGTTGATGAACTGTGTGTTCAGAGTCTACCTAGATTTCTTCATGATTGTGTTCATCGATGATATCTTGGTATATTCGAGAGGCAGAGAGGAGCATGAGAAGCATTTGAGAGTTATACTTCAGACCTTGTGAGACCATCAATTATAAGCTAAATTCTCTAAGTGTGAGTTTTGGCTTGAGTTTATGGCATTCTTGTGGAACGTGGTATTAAAGGATGGGATTATGGTGGATCTAGTGAAGATTGTGGCAGTTTATGATTGGGTTAGGCCAACTTCTCCTACCGAGGTTTGCAGTTTCATTGGGTTGACAAGTTACTATAGATGATTTGTGGAGTGGTTTACTTTAATAGCAGCTCCGTTGACTAAATTGACTCAGAAGAGTATCCCTTTCCAGTGGTCTAATGAGTGCGAGGCGAGCTTTTTGAAGCTCAATGCCTTATTGAATTTAGCTCGGATTCTTACTCTTTCAGTCGAGGGTCAGGGGTTTATAGTGTATTGTGATGCTTCAGGTATTTCTTTGGGTTGTGTATTTATGCAACAGGGTTGGGTTTTTGCTTATGCTTCCAGACATCTGAAGGTTCACGAGAGAAACTACACCAATCATGACTTGGAGTTAGTAGTGGTAGTCTGTGTGTTGAAGATTTAGAGGCATTATCTATATGGCATGCATTGTGAGGTCTTCACTGACCATAATAGTTTTCAGTTCATATTCAACTAGAAGGATCTAGATTTGAGGCATCACAGGTGGTTGGAGTTACTGATGGACTATGACATCTCTATTTTTTATCATTCGGGAAAGGCGAATGTGGCAGCAGATACCTTGAGTTGGAAGGCAGTGAGTATGGGTAGCTTGGAATTTTTAGTAGCAGAGGAGTGACCTTTATCTTTGTACATCCATTCCTTGGCTAACAGGTTAGTTGGACTTGGTGTTATTGAGCCGGGTCACATTCTTTCTTGTGTTAAGGCTAGATGATGCGAGGTTGTGGATCATTCGTGGTATGGTGTTGAGTGGTGAGGCTAGGAAGGTGACCTTAGATCTGGAGGGTGTTTTAAGGATTAAGGATCGTATCTGTGTTCCTAGAGTTGTTGATCTAGTTAGGTTGAACTTGGATGAGTCTCATTATTCTAGGTATTCCAATCATCCTGAGGCAGCTAAGATGTATCTTGACTTGAGTTAGCACTACTGGTGGTGTTGGATTAAGAGAGATATCTCAAATTTCGTGTCTAGGGGCTTGAACAATTAGCACGTGAAGTTTAAGCACCAAAGACCAGGGTGGTTTAACTCAGAGGCTACCCATTAGAGAGTAGAAATAAGAGTAGACAGCTATGGACTTCGTAGTTAGTTTGCCACGCACTTTGTGGAGATTTAATGATATTTGAGTCATCATGGATAGGTTGATGAAAGGCTGCTCACTTTCTGACGGTTCAGTCTTCTACAGTTTTGAGAGGTTGGCTCAGATCTACATCCGTGAGATTGTCCATTTGCATGGGGTTGCTAGTTTCTATCATTTTTGACTATGGTACTCAATTTACTTAGTGTTTCTTGAGGTCTATTCAGAGTGAGTTAGGTACCAGAGTTGAGCTTAGCATAACTTTTCACCTACAGACTGAAGGTCAGTCAGAGTGTACTATACAGGTTCTGGAGGATATGGTGTAGGCCTATGTTATGGATTATGAGGGTCAGTGGGACAAATTTATAGCCTTGATAGAGTTCCCGTATAATAATTGTTACCATTCTTGTATTTAGATTGCTCCGATTGAGGCTTTGTATGGTAGGCTGTACAAATCTCTGGTGGGTTGGTTTAATGCCTTCAAGGTTAGGCCATGGGGTACTGACTTACTTTGTGATTCTGTGGATAAAGTTCAGGTAATTCAGGAGAGACTTCGCATTGCACAAAGTAGGAAAAAAAGTTATATCGACCAGAGGGTTCGAGACTTTGAGTTTGTTGTTGGTGACTGTGTGTTCCTTTGAGTGTTGCCTATGAAGGGCGTGATGAGGTTCAAGAGGAAGAGTAAGCTGAGTCCTAGGTTCATTGGGCCATTTAAGATCCTTCATTGCATTGGGAAAGTTTCTCATGAGTTGTCCCTGCCTCCTGTTTTTTCCAATGTTCATCCAGTTTTCCATGTTTCTATGTTGCGGCGATATATTTCAGATGAGTCTCATGTGATTTAGTGGGATTCAATTCAGTTTGATGAGTATATGGCTTTTGAGGAGGAGCCTGTTGCTATCTTAGACAGGCAGATTAGGAAGTTGAGGTCCAAGGAGATTCCGTCATTTAAGGTTCTGAGGCGGCATCGTCCTGTCAAGGAGGCTACTTAGGTGATTGAGATTGACATACAGACCCGCTATCCTCACCTTTTTAAGCCTTCAGGTATCTTTTTTTCTTTAACTTTCGAGGATGAAAGTTCTTTTAGTAGTGGATGTTATAATGACCCTCTAGATCATTTCCTTGATTTTTGTACTTTTTCTTCATTTCTAGCTTTCCCATAGCGGCTACAGGTCATTTATGACTTGTCAAGACTGATGGTTCAGTTCTATGGCAATTCGTGTGTGTTTTAAGTTCATTTTCCTATTTTGCAACTCTTAAGATGTGTAGAGTTGACTTTGGTCAACATTTGGAGAAGATGGGCTTGGATGGAAATTATGTCAGTATTGTTAGCTCTAGAATGTCCACTTTGGGCTAGAGAAACCTTTGGTTTGGATCCCGAGGTTTCCAAAGTCGTTTTAGGCTATTTGGTTCCTTTGTGGTTAAAGTTCATTTTTCAGTGTAAAGCCTACTTTTCTTCCAAATGATATCCGTTGTGAGTTTCATCGATTACATTGAGCTTGGAATGCCATTTTTGCTAGGGTAGCATGTCATATTTGTGCTCACGGGGTTTTGGATAAATCACAAGGGTGCTGTCACAGTTTTTGGATATATGTCGCTGCAACAGGTGCTGCTAGTATATTTTATGGTGCGCCTACGATCCTAGAGGCCCACTTGTGCATCCGCTCCTGCGGTCACCAGCCGCACCAGTGGCCCTCGGTAACATCAGCATAGGGTGCCCCTGTGCTCCACAAGCTGCGCCTGTGGAGCCGCCCCTGCGACGTGTTCACCGCACCTACAGGGGTTTGGGGTTTGGTTTACCACTACCTCTGCGATGATCTGGGCATAACGTCAATGTCACACCTGCATCATTTTGACAGCAGGTGCGCCGATCGCTGGTAGTTAAAATAAGTTGTCTCCTTCATTTCACTTCATTCCAACAACTTAAAATCCTCCATTAATAGAGCTTGGCTAAGGCGGAAAAGCACCAATTCTCATAAATTTTGTGTCCTTTTGAGGTAATTATCTTCCTCTCTTCATTGTAGTTATCATCCTAGCATTATTTCCACGTTTTTCCCATAAATTTGATGTTTTTTGCATGCAACTTCTTGATCTAAGTGGACTTTGGGGCTGTTTTGGGCCCCGAAACAAGTCCTGTTCGCGCTCAACTCTTTGACAAGGGTTGATAAACCTGTTACAAGCATAATTGTAAAATTTGTTTTCTATTTTTATGCGCGGGCCAAGAGAGTCATTTTCCAACCCGAGTTTTGACCCGATTTTCCATATTGTAATATAAGTGTCATTCTTCTCGTCTTGACCACTGAATTATGTTTTTTATGGCATTGCAACATTTCGAGGCTGTTCGAAAGGCGAAGGCACACGAGTGATGCTTCATGCTTGCAGTTTGACCCCGAGGTAGGTTATGGTTTACTATTTTAGACTTGGCTTAGTTAGATTTTATATGTTATGAATTGCATAAATGTTAGGCTAGGTTTAGGTTAGAATTAGGATTTAAATTATATTTCTTCTTATCTTTTCCATTTTTGGGACTGTAGAATAGTATTACAATGTTTATCTTTTGGGTAGGATCTTGTAGAATTTTCGTGGCTAGCCTCGAATCCTTAGAATGATTTAGGTAGGTTTTAGATACAGAGTAGGTGCTTTTACTTATTTTCCTATTTATTTTCCATTTTGTGCTCATCTTCTATCATATTTTGTGTATCTATGGGCCCGAGGCTATAGCGTGGGTCAGACAGAGTTCCACATTAGTCATCTTGTTTAGAGGGTATTTTACTTACATTGATTTGGTATTCTCTGAAATTTGCAACATACCTCATACTACATTGCATGGAAAATGGTTTGGAACTGATGGAAATATGAGATTATAGGTCCAAACCTGACATTTTTACTTAACCACTAGTTTTTGAAAGAAAGAAAAGTACCACTGTTTATGCCGATTTGAGGGACATTTTTGGACATTTTTTGACCTTTTCTCCATTTTACTTTCCTGTTGATTAGATCGAGGTACGATTTTGGGTGGCTCGAGGAGCACATATCCGGGTTATACTTTTATGCATTTGAGGTTACATTTCGGGTGCCTGGGGTACAAGATACCAGGTTTCACTTTTCTGCATTGGCCATATTCTTCTGTGCGACCGCCCGAAGCATCGCACTATCTGATCATTGCTCCCATATCTTTGGCTCAACTCCCAACTACAAGGCTAACAAAAACAACATACAAAATAAAATTAGAAAGCAAGAAAAACACAGAAGAAAAAAAAGTTCTTTGGTTGCCTGCCAAGAAGCGCTTGGTTTAACGTCATGGATCGACGAAGGTACCTACCTCTCAAGGCTCATCTAAGTAAAGGGATTCTACCATTGCAACTTCCTCCGAAATTCCCAAGTACGTCTTCACTTGTTGCCCATTGACTATGAATACCAAGCCATCCTAATTCTCCAAATCTATGGCTCCATTGGGCTAAACTTGATGCACTTTGAAAGGACCCGACCATTTAGACCTTAACTTTCCTAGAAAAAGCCTAAGTCTAGAATTGAATAGGAGCACCCCGTCTCCCGGGTGGCGCTCATGCCTTAAGATTTGTTGATCATGATATCGCTTCACCCGGGCCTTGTAGATAGAGGCACTTTCATAAGCTCGCATCCGGAATTCATCTATTTCATTGAGGTCTTCCACTCTAGCACGAGTGGCTCTCTCCCAATCTATGTTTAGCTTCTTCAAGGCCCACATAGCTTTGTGTTCCAACTAAACCAGGAGATGACAGGCCTTTCCAAAGACCAATTGATAGGGGGACATTCCAATTGGGGTCTTGTAGGTTGTCCTATATGCCCATAGTGCATCGTCCAACTTGCGTGACCAATCTGTTTGGTGAACATTCACCGACTTTGAAAGGATGGACTTAATCTCTCGGTTGGACACCTCAACTTGCCTGCTCATTTGTGGATGGTAGGGAGTGGCCACTTTCTATTTGACACCGTATTTCTCAAGTAGTGCGCTAAACAACTTGTTGCAAAAGTGCGATCCTCCATCACTAATGATGACATGAGGGGTGCCAAACCTCGCAAAGATGTGCTTTTTGAGAAAAGCACTCACACTTCTCCCTTTATTATTTGGTAAAGCCACCTCTTCGACCCATTTGGACACTTAGTCCACAGCCACTAGAATGTAAGTGTTCCCATGTGAGCTTATAAAGGGTCCCATAAAATCGATACCCCATACATCAAACAATTCTACCTCGAGGATAGGTGTTAGTGGAAGCTCATGAAGCCGAGATATGCCCCATATGCGTTGATACTTATCACACTCCTTTACCAAATCATGGGTATCTTGGAACAACTAGGCCAATAAAACCCACTTTGCAACACTTTAGAGGCCGTGCGCATGCCCCCAGAGTGTCCACCAATGGGTGATGAATGGCATGCTCGAAGAATGGGTAACATTTCAATTTTTGGTACACACCTCCGTATCATCGGATTGACGCAATCTGGAACAAATAGGCCTCATCCCAATAATATTTCAAATGGAGTAATTTCTTTTTCTGATTCGAGTTCAATCCCTCCCAAAGTATATCGCTTGCCAAGTAATTATCAAAATCTGCAAACCAAGGTGTCAAATCATAAGAAGCACCCAAAATTCGCTCATTCGATAATGAGTCATTGATTTCAAGCTACCCCACATGCCTTCTTTCTTTTTCCAAATGTGATAAGTTGTTTGCCACTTGATTTTCACACCCTCTCCGGTCCTTCACCTCAAAATCAAACTCCTGAAGAAGTAACACCTGTCGAATTAATCAGGGTTTCGCATCTTTTTTTGTCATCAAATATCTGAGAGCTACATGGTCAGTGTGCACCACAACCTTTGTCCCCAAGAGATATGCCCAAAATTTCTCAAAAGTAAACACCACAGCCAATAATTCTTGCTGCATAACGGTGTAGTTAGTTTGGGTTGTGTTAAAGGTCTTACTCGCATAATAGATCGGGTGGAAAAGCTTTCTCTTCGTTGGCAAAGCTACACCACTAGCGTCGCACATTAGCTCAAATGGTTTCGACCAATCCAAAGAAATGATAATAGGAGTAGAGGTTAACTTTTCTTTCAAGGTGAGGAATGCTTTCATGCATTGATCAAGTCAAATTTGGCCTCTTTTTCTAGTAGCTTGCATAAAGGATAGGCTAGCTTTGAGAAGGCTTTGATAAAACGCCTATAGAATCTAGTGTGGCTAAGAAATCTCCGGATACCCTTCACAGTTTTTTGAGGGGGTAGTTTTGATATAACCTCAATTTTGGCTTGATCAACTTCAAGCCCCTTTCGGAGATCTTCTGCCCCAAGACTATCCCTTCCTTCACCATGAAATGACATTTTTCCCAATTCAATACCAAATTTGTCTCCTCACATCTTTTAAGTACCTCCTCTAGATGCTCTAGACAATTGCTAAACTAATCTCTAACAACATAAAAATCATCCATGAATATTTTCATGGTGTCTTCCACCATGTCCAAAAATATCGACATCATACACCTTTGGAAAGTGGTCGAGGCATTGCAAAGCCCAAAAGGCATCCTCTTGAAGGCAAAGGTTCCATATGGGCAAGTGAAATTGGTCTTTTCTTGATCTTCCATAGTGATAAAGATTTGATTGTATCCAGAGTGACCATCTAGAAAATAATAAAAGTCATGGCCCGATAACTGGTCTAGCATTTGATCCATGAACGGGAGAGGGAAATGGTCTTTTTCCATCCAAGAATTTAATTTTCGCAGTCAATGCATACTCTCTAACCAATTACCAATTTGAGTGTGATCAACTCATCTTTCTCATTAGGAATCACAGTGATTCCTCCTTTCTTTGGCACACATCGCACTGGGATAACCCAAGTGCTATCGGATATGGGAAAGACCACTCCTGCATCAAACCATTTAATAATTTCTTTCTTCACCACCTCTTGCATTGGTGGGTTAAGCTGTCATTGGTGCTCAATGGAAGGAATGGTTTCCTCTTGGAGGTTTATTTTATGTGTGCATATTACCGGAGGTATACCTTTGATATCCACTATTTTCCACCCTAGAGCTCTGATATTCTTCTTTAACACTTTAAGCAAAGCTTCCACTTGCTTGTCGCTTAGCTTGTTGAAAATAATGACCGACAAGGTTTCGTTAGCACCCAAGTATGCATACTTCAAATGGGATGGCAATGGTTTGAGCTCCAAGATAGGAGGTTCAATGATTAAAGGTTTAGATGGTGGAGTTTCCCTATTATTTAGGTCAAGATGAAGTTTCTTTAGGGGATAAGAGTAAGATCCCATGCCCACCAATTCACAACAGACCTCGTCGAATTTCTCCATACCCTCACCATCATGATTTAATAGTACCACTTCTATGACTTCATCAATAAATCCCTCTCTCATGTGCAAATCGATGCTTTCCTCAATTTTCTTAATTATGAACGCCATTTGGAGATCACTTGGTTGCCTCATAGATTTGTTCACGTCAAAGGTGGCTTCCTCATCATTCAATGCAAACTTTAACTCTCCTGAGTTTATTTTGCTCAAAGTGTGCCCTATTTTTAGGATAGGATGCCCCAAGATGATGGGTATCTCAAAGCTCCCTTTTCAATCAAGTATCACAAAGTCCACAGGGTACACCATTTGCCCTACCTTGATCAAAATGTCACAACCGATCCCCACGAGGTGCCTTATCGACCGGTCTGTCATGATGAACTCCGAGTTTGTGCTAGTGGGTTGCCCCAACTCTATTCATTTGAAAATGGCCAATGATATCAAGTTGAAACTTGAGTTTTCATGGCACACCAGCTTAGTGGACTTGTGAACTTTCTTCGAATCACAAACCGTGTGCACACCCGGCATCACCGCATCATTGGTGAAATTCCCCGCAAGAATTTCACTACTAAATGGAGTTAACTAAACTACCCCAAAATATTCTAAGTTGCAAGTGGTGCATAATTCTTTCACGAGCTTGTCATACTCAGGTATTTTGTTAAAAGCGGTACTTATAAGCACATTGATGGTGATTCTCTTCAACGTAGACTCAAAATCATTCAGATTCTCAACCAATCTTTCATGCAAACGTCGTTAAGGGTATGGAGGCGGACAAGTGGGGAATGATTTTAGAACTTTAGTCTCCTTGATCTCACGTTGAACAACTTTGGTCACACCATTTCCCTGAATTTGCATTTTCTGAGGCTTGCTTATCATTGGCATTGTAACATTAATGTGGTCTAGGGAGCTCCCAACACCACTACCCCTCTCTTCATTCTCAGCTTACCTAGGTTTGAATTATTAATTAAGCCAAAGCATTCTCTCTTCAAGACTTCCAAGGTTATGGCTCAACTCCTCAATGACTCTGTAAGTTGCCCTTACTTTTTCTAACACCTGCACAAGCATACTTTCCATTCTATAGTCTTCATATTATTCATTCTGACCTTGATTCCCATGCTCACATCTACCCAAACTATGAGGGTTGACATGGGAACCCACCTCGTGGACAGCTATAAGAACCTCATCACTACCATCATTTGAGCTCTCACCATTTTCTACCAACCTCATACCCCCAATAACACCAATGGTGATAATGGTTTAAACTCGCTCATTTGAGATAATCCTTACCATAAATTCAAGGAGTGTGGAATTGATTGATTGATAAATCTCTATTCCTCGGTACATCATTCTCTAACCACTCCTCAATCTCTTTAGAGGATGTCACACCCATTGCTCCCTCAGCTCCCAAAAATCCAACTTATGGTCTGATAAGGTAGCAAAATCAAGCGCAACTGGGCTGAGTGAGAAGTATAGGCATTGATGTTTGAGCGATGTGTGCCTGCAATCAACCACAAACAACAGACAGAAGTAAAAGAAATAAGTACTCTCAAGGTGACTTTAAATCAACAATCAAAAATAGCTAACAACTTAAGTCCCCGACAACGGAACCATTTTTGATGAACGCTCAAATCGTGCTCCCCAAGTTTGAGGTCACAACAATCGTGCATCAAAACCAAATTTATAATCCAAACAAGTGTCGAGGTCGTACCTAAGGGACTTGGAGTAACTAAATAGAGATTGTATTGAGTTGAGTTCAAAGCGAGAGTAAATGCTCAAAGTAGAAAATAAAAGGATGGGGGAATTGGGATGTTGTCACTACAATCACAATTCAATTAAAAAGCAGTAAAACGAAAGTGAATGTACCAAGTTGACTAGACAACTAGGGATGCATATCCGGTGGGGCTTAGTTATGGGATAGAGTGATTATCAATTCATACTTATTCTCGCTTAATGACATAAGTAGCATTGGTCATGGGTAAGAATTGCTTATCTCTCGATCAACAATCTTATATCTGATGATCTCGGTTAGAGAATCATCAGTTTGATCAACAAACAACCAATCTAAGCTTGGGGAGGTCAAACTATCTCTAGCTTAGACCCTTAAATGAGTGATTCCGTTTATAAGAGTTATCTCTAGCATCAAATTGGAGTGGAGTCCCAAGTTCCCACTAGTAATTTTACATCCAAAACCATGAAATACTTTCTCAACTAATCACATAGTCAAGTAATGAAAATTAATGTTTGCAACCGCCAATTTTAGGATTAAAACTTGGTGAAATTACTAGACCCATGTCAAATAAGCAATTATAAGCAAGAATAAATAACACCCACACCCATTTGTTAATAACCCATCATCAATACACCCCTAGACAAGAGAAATTAGCCACTCATAGCAAGAGAGAAAGAGACACCAGCTGGGTAAGTCAAAATCTCCTCCATTAGAGTTGAATCTCAAGTTCTAGGTTCAATTTGAGCACACAAGTGTTAACCAAGAGAATTAGATTGAAACCCTCTTCTCAATGGAGGTGAAAACTTAGTCTCCAAGCAAAATGCTCTTCAGAATATTCAGGATTGAAGAAAGTTATTTACAATTGTACCTAAATAGGCCATGCATAGTTTCCCAAAATATCACTAAAAGTTAGGACAAAAATGCCATTCAGGAGGTGTGCAACGCGACATGCGGTTCACACATTGTGATGTGTGCATCGCACACTACCTTCAGTTGGACCAGTGACTCGGCTAACTTGGGATCTTCATGCGAAGGGAGTGCGGTTTGCACCTTGGGATGTGCGTCTCGCATAGCGACCATACCCCTTTACAAATTCTTCAATGGCTGTTATAGCTTCATGCGGAGGAGGTGCAGTTCACACCTTGGATTGTGCGTGTCACACAACCACCGCATCTCCAGTCAAAAACTTCAGCTTTTCTGAACGCTTCACACTTAACTCCTTTTGGGTCCATATCCTTGTTTTTCATATTTTATCAAAAAGTACCTGTATAGACATCAATAAAGGCCATAAGAATCTCTAAATCTATTCAAAACATAGAAATACTTCATGGATATAGGCTCAATAAGTTGGTAGATTACCGACTTATCAATGCATAAGATGTCTACTTGCATAAATATGCGTCAAAAGGGTACTCTCCCAAGTGACACCATTTAGAATCCAAAGAATGATCGACATGTTATTGCTTTGACTACCTGAAGCAGAAAACAGATTATTGACCCTCCCATGCCTATAGTTGTTTATGATCCGGCCGAGCCTGAAAAAGATGATATCCTCCCATGCCTATAGTTGTTAATGATCCGACCGAGCCTGAAAAAGATGATGCTAAAATTGTGGTCGAGTGAGTGGATGTCTTCTGAGTTGAAAGCAAAGAACAAAGAGGTTGCACCAATGTTGAAGCCCATGCCATTGCTTGCTCCACCTTACCCACAGAGATTGAAGAAAAATATTGAGGATGGCAAATTTCACAAGTTCATCTCCATGCTGAAACAACTTTCAGTCAATATTCCCTTAGTTGAGGCATTGGAGAAGATGCCTGGATATGCTAAATTCATAAAGGATCTGGTGACTAGGAAGAGGATGGTAAGATTTGAGCCAGCTAATAATTTGCACCATTGTAGTGCAATAGCCTCCCGTTCTCTGGTGTAGAAAAAGGAAGATCCAAGATCTTTTACTATTCCTTGCACGATTGGAGCGTTCTACTTTGCTAAGGCATTGTGTGATCTGGGTGCTAGTATTAAGCTTATGCCACTAGCAGTGTTTAATCTGTTGGTCTTGGGAGACCCCAACCCGACTACAATGCAACTTCTTATGGAAGATCGCACAGTTAAAAGGCCTATAGAGATTCTTTATGATGTGCTTGTGAAAGTTGATACTTTCATCTTCCCTGTGGACTTTGTAATTCTTTACTGTGAGATGGATTTTGAAGTTCCTATCATCTTAGGATGACCATTCCTTGCTATCGAATGCACGTTGGTTGATTTAGACACTGGGCAGATGAAGTTCAAATTGAATGATGAGGGTGTTACTTTTAATGTCTGTCAGTCTATGAAGCATCATGACGACATGCGAGTGTTTTTTGTTATTGATGTGGTTGATGAGGATCAACTAATTGTGCCCATTGAGGAAAGACTTAGTGTTGATGGAGGTCTTATTATGAATTTTGATGGAGATGACATTGAAGAGTATGATGATATGGTTGAGGCACTTGCAGGTATGGGGTCTTATACCTACGCTCCGAAGATGCTTGATTTCGACCTAAAGAATAGACAGACACAACCTTCTAGACCATCTATTGAAGAGCCTCTAGTCTTGGAACTCAAGGCGCTTCCGTCTCATCTTCGATATGTGTTCTTAGGAGCAAATGAGACCTTGCCAATTATTATTGCTGCAGACTTAGGAGAAGGGCAAGTTGAAGCTCTAGTTTCTATATGAAGAAGTTTAAGAGGGACATTAGTTAGACCATCACTGGCATCATTGGGATTATGCCTGGAATCTATACACATAAAATCCAGCTCATGCCAAATTGCATTCTGAGTATCAAGCACCAACACAGGTTGAATCAGCCTATGCAAGAGGTTGTCAAGAAGAAGATCATCAAGTGGTTGGATACATGTGTGGTTACCCTATTGCGGATAGTATGTGGGTGAGCTCGGTTTAGTGTATGCCGAAGAAGGGTGGTATTACTGTAGTCCTAAATGCAAAGAATGAGTTGATTCCAATGAGGCCAGCCACAGGTTGGAGCATATGCATGGATTACAGGAAGCTGAATATTTTGACTGAGAAGGACCATTATCCAATGTTATTTATGGATCAGATGTTAGACCGCCTTGTGGTTAGAGAATGGTATTGTTTTTTATGGTTATTCGAGATACAATCAGATCTCGATTGCTCATGAAGACCAAGAGAAATACACTTTCACCTATCCATATGGGACATTTGCTTTCAAGAGGATGCCTTTCTGTCTATGCAATGCACCAGCGACATTTCAGAGTTGCATGATGTCTATTCTTTCAGACATGGTGGAGGACACTATTGAGGTATTTATGGATGAATTTTTGGTAGTGGGTGACTCTTTTGAAGATTTTTTGGATCATCTGAGTTGTGTGCTAAAATGATGTGAACAGTTAAACCTAGTGCTAAACTAGTAAAAGTGTCACTTCATGGTGAAAGAGGGTATAGTTCTTGGCCATCGGATCTCCAAGAAGGGTATTGAGATCGACAAAATGAAGATTAAGGTGATTGAAAAATTACCTCCACCAGTTTTGGTAAAGGGGATTCAAAGCTTTTTGGGGCATGCTGGTTTCTATATGAGGTTTATCAAGGACTTCTCAAGAATTGCTAATCCATTGTGCAAATTATTGGAGAAGGAGGTAAAGTTTGTGTTTGATGATGCATGTCTGAAGGCATTTGAATGCCTTAATGAAAAGTTGGTCTCTGCTCCAATCATTATTTCTCCGAATTGGTCACAACCTTTTGAAGTTATGTGCAATGCTAGTGGAGTGGCGCTAGGAGCAGTCCTAGGCCTAAGGCGCGAAAAGATTCTTCATCCTATATAATACACTATCAAAGCACTTAACTCGGCTCAAAATAATTATAGTGTAACTGAACAAGAGCTACTTGTTGTGGTCTTCGCATTTGAGAAGTTTAGATCCTATTTTCTTGGCACCAAGGTGGTGGTGCACACGGACAATGCATATCTTCGCTACCTTATGGAGAAGAAGGAAGCAAGGATGAGACTAATTTAAGGTCAAGGACAGGAAGGGCACAAAGAATCAGGTAGCAGATCACCTGTCTAGATTAGAGGAAGAAACTATGCTAAACCTTGATGATGCACAAGAGAATGATGATTGGTTCCCAGACGAGCCAGTGTTATCCACTTCTCAGGACCTGATCCCATGGTTTGTAGACTTTTCCAACTATTTGGCAAGTGATTTGGTGCATCCTGATATGTATGTTCACCAAAGAAGAAAGTTCATGTCTGATGTCAAGAAATACTTCTGGGAGGAGCCATTCTTGTTTCATGTGTGTGCTGATACTATGATCCATAGATGTGTGCCTAAAGAAGAGATAATGGAGATACTAAAGGCTTGCTATTCATCCTCTATTAGGGGTTATCATAGTGGTATCTGGACTGAACACAAGATTTTATAGTGCATCTACTATTGGCTGACTATTCACAAAGACACCCATGAGTTTGCTAATGTTTGAAGCAGAAGTCAAATGGAAGGAGGTATATCAAGGAGGCATGAGCTTCCTCAAAATCCCATCCTTGTGATTGAGCTATTTGACGTTTTGGGTATTGACTTCATGGACCCGTTTGTGTTATCTAATGAGAACCAATTCATATTGGTGGCTATTGACTATGTGTCAAAGTTGGTGGAGGCAGTTGCGCTTCCTAATAATGAGGGTAAGTGTGTCACAGCATTCTTGAAAAAGAACATCTTCTCCAGATTCGGTACACCAAGTACAATCTTTAGTGATGGAGGTTTTCACTTTTGTAACAAGTTGTTTCGGGCTTTACTAGAGAAATATGCAGTGAAGCATAATGTTGCAACCCCCTATCATTCCCAGACTAGTGGTCAAATGGAGGTCTCTAATCCTGAAATAAAGTCAATCTTGTCCAAGACTGTCAATGCCAATATAAAGAATTGGTTGCGGAAATTAGATCATGCTTTGTTGGCATACCGGACTGCATTCAAGATGCCAATAGGTATGTCACCATATTAAATTGTGTTTGGAAAGGCGTGCCATCTTCTGGTTGAGTTAAAGCATAAGGCCATTTGGGTATTGAAGTAACTGAACTTAGATTGGTCTGAGGCATCATTGCAGTGGCTTGGGCAGTTGGATGAGTTCCGCCTGAATGCATCTGAGAGTTCGGCATTATATAAAGAGAATATGAAATTGTATCATGACCGGAAGATAAAAACAGAAACTTCCAGCCGGGTGACTTGGTCGTGCTCTTCAATTCCATACTTTGCTTGTTTCCTGGCAAGTTGAAGTCCAAGTGGATTGGACCATTCAAATTGGTACAAGTATTCCCACATGGGGCCATCAAACTTGATAATCATGAAGGAAAAAGGTTCAACGCTAATGGACAGTGGATTAAAGCTTATTTTGGCACAGCAGAGGAGCTCAAAATAATCGAAGTCTGGAGCCTTGACGAATTTATCCCACCCGAGGAGCTTGATGAAGTATGAGTAATCAAGCAACCTACGTCGTGCCGCAATGTTAAATCAGGCGCTGCATGGGAGGCAACCTATGGATTTTTCTTTTTCTTTTTATTATTTTTATTTTTTTACTTTTGTAAAGTGTTCTAGTGAAGTCTGAGTAGCCAAACCACTCACGTCATGCCGCGACGTTAAATCAAGCGCTACATGGGAGGAAACCCATGGACTAATGTGTGTTGAATATGCAAGAAGTTGTGAGATGAAAACAAAATTGCAAGAGCTGCAGGTAAAAAGAGGTCCCACGGTCTCTGTGATGGGCCGTCGCAGGTGCCACACCCGTGGGACTGGGGATTCCAAGCTAAAAAGATGCTAAATATTGAGAAAATTATGGTTTGTCCCATTTTCACACCCTACATGATGGGCCATCGCAGCTCCGACGGGCGTGATAATTGGGCGTGAAGCCATGAACAAGGATGCAAGGAGCCACTGGCTCATTCCCATGCCCTACATGATGGGCCATCGCAGCTCCGACGGGCATGGGATTCCAGCTTCAGACGCCCATGTAATTAATAGCATGATGGGCCATCGCATTCCCGATGGGAGTCGCGTAGCCCATCGTTTGGGTCGGTCAAAGAGGGTCAATAATTCTTAACTTATTTTTAATTTTCGACCCAACCCGACCCAGAATCCCTTTCCCTTTTTCCCCCACGTCTAAAAAGAGTTTGACCTCATTCTATTGAGGTCAAATTTTTCTCCTACTCCCTCCTACTAAAATTCTCTCCAAATCAATCACCTCGTCCCATCATTCACACCTCACAAATTCATTAAGCAGCAAGCAAAAGTTCTTTTCAAGCATTCTATTTTCTTCGTCTTCAAGAGTTTCAACAATCAAGAAGTAAGTAATTTCTTCTTGGAGATGTTTAATTGTACTTGATAAGTCAAACACAACAACTATGGGTTCCACTGTTTTTTTCCTTATACAGTTAAGTGAACCCTAGTTGTAATGCTTTGCTTAAGTGATTGTGAGTGTGTAAGAATTGATTTAAAATAGAGATTAGGGTTATGATTTTGATCTAAAGCAATGGGTTGTGGTGTATTACACAGTGTGTTCAAGCTATCCACCTCCCCCTTAACTGCACTCTTGATAGCCTTGTTTATCATATCAGGTAGCTTAGCATCTAGGTTGGCAAGCTGCTTCTCATGGCTATGAGTTTTTTCACTATGTCTTAAAGGTTACTTTTGGTCATCAAGGGGGATGAGGCATGTGTACATGCCTCGGAAGTAACTCTGAAGGGGGATGAAGCATCCACTCTAGCATCAAGATTATCACTTGTAGCCTTCGCTGATGCCTCAGTCCTTTGCCTTTTAAATCGAGCATCATCCTTGTCAGTTTTCTTATCAAGATCAATCACCCCCACAACGTGGGTGACTTTGTTGCAACTGAGGTAGGGAATCTCTAACTTGGCACATAATTTCCTAATCAACACTGGGAAATAGAATGCATCCTTTCCCCTGCAAGCTTTTCTATGGATAACCATGGCTGCAATTTGTCTAAAATTCACATGTTCTCCCGTCATGATGGCAGCAACTAGAATTGCACCCTCTTGAGTTATTTTTTGATCATTTTGAGAGGGGAGGAACCTGTTACAAACTAGATCATACCAGAGTTGGGCTTCAAAGTGCAGAGTTTATCTCAGGATATCACCCCCCATAGTGGACCAAAGAGGAATGTCTTGAGCAATGATGGAGGTTGTTTCTTGATATGTCTTTGAGTCAGCCACCATAAGGGTTGGTGCAGGGTCAATTGGGTGTCCCCAATAGATAGCATTGATGGCAGAGGGGGGTGATGCTAACTCTCTTACCCCTGACTATGATTGAATCCATGTTAGGAAATTTCTCCGCAGGCCCTTTGTATCCTTTGGAGTCCTGTGTATCCTGATAAGCCGCAAAGAATTCCCGCAAAACTTCCTCATAGTACCCACCGGGTACATCTTGAAAGGGGTGCCATTCTCATTCAGTAAATTGCCAGTGCATGTTAAGTAGATCATCTCCGACCTCTCCCAAGTTAAAACTCTACTCCTCATTGAATCCTCTATCTTTGTCCTACTTGTAGAAGGCTTTCATGCCATCTACCCCAAAGTGGAGCCTTTTTTATTTACCAGCAGACCTTTACCTAGGTTGGCTTCCCGTGTTTCTCCTGCTAGAAGACATGTTTTGCATCCATAGATTGTGATCCAAAACACAAACTAAACCTAAGAAGAAGTTAACAAACTACAAATGATGTAATAAAATGGGATAGAAAAACAAAGTAGGTAATTATTGTCTTATGCGGACCATATGCAAAATGCACCAGAGCGAGTGTGTGTCGCATGTGTGTTTGCATAAGGAAACAGAAACCTACAGGGATTTTCTGTCGAGGTACAAGGCTAGTGCGATTTGCACCATCCAAAGCGCGTGTTGCACTAGGCATCGCCCCTAATATCAGTGACTGGCTCTTTCTCTTAAACATAGTGCGATGCCTCATGTATCCCTTACATCAAGATCAATGAATCTCATGCAAAATGCACAAAGGAACAAAGGCACAATCTGCACAACCAAGCGCACACTGCCTCAAATTTTTTAAATTTCCTTCAGGCCTTCTACTTTGGCGTGCAATGTGTTGTGCGACATGCATAATTTCTTGTGTGGTCCGCACAGTCTTCCGCACAACCCAATTTTGCCCTGCTTTCCCTTGGTCATTTTTCCATCCATGAACTACAAAAAACCCCAAAAACAACGAAAGATAACCAAAAACAAATAAAGAAACTTGGTTTGCCTCCCAAGCAGCGCTTGATTTAACGTCACAGCACGACGATACTACCTCAATAAATCATTCTTTAGGTTGGAAATGGTGTCGCTAGGCAATGTCCCTTTCATCCTCGGGTTCATTTGGCTTGAGAGCTGGTTCATTTGGGCCTCAAGATGCTTGATTGAGGCTGAGTGAGAGCTCACAGTTTGGTGAAGTGTTGAGACCTCACTCTTTAGCTCGCTCACTCCCGTATTTGTGATGTCCACCTTCTTAAGAACCAAGGACAATATGTCCTCCAACTTGAAATGGCCGGGGTTGCTTGTTCCCAGTTGGTAGAGAGAGTCTGCCTTGTTTGGAGGGATATAGGAATTTGAACTCCGGTGATTGTAACGATCACCATCCTTGTCTCTATCCTGCTAATCCATCTCTTTCTTTGTCTCAAATCCAACCTTGGTTCTCCTCCCTCAGGCGATAATACCCAGGATGAGAACCCGCTGACACAAAATATAGCTTTCCATCAACCACAGTCATGAGCTCATCATCACTCGCTTTGATTTCTGATATATTCACTGCATTCACTGTCTTAGCACCACCAGCTCCCATCATATGCTTGGCCATCAAATCAATTTGTGTCATCATTTTGGCCATTGTCTCATCTCTCTCCTCCCCTTTTTTCCTCATTTCATTAACCAAGATGGATGAGCGTCCTCCCGAAGTTTGCACATCCGCTTCTCTTGTATGCCAAGGTTGATTTGTCTTGGTCATTCTCTCTAACAAGGTCGAGGCAATGGGAAACTCTATGTCCATGAAGGTACCTTCTCTAAGATTATCAGCCACTGACTTATTCATGGAGTTCAATTATCTATAGAAGCTTTGTAGCAGCACATTGTTTGACAACTCATGATTTGGACACAAAAGAAGCTTCTTTTTGAATCTTAGCCAAATCTCATGAAGAGGCTCATCCGGGAGCTACCTAAAGTTGGTAATCTCATCTCTTAGCTTTATCATTTGATATGGAGGAAAGAATCTTCATGTAAATGCCTCAACCAACTCAGCCTAAGATGTGATAGAGTCATCCAACAACTCTTCCAACCATGTCGTGGCTTCCCCCGTCAAGGAAAAAGGGAATAGGCGCAATCGGATGGACTCTTGGGAGATATGTTAAAAGATGATGGGTTGGAAAATGTCCACAAAATTCCAAATATGCCGGTTGGCATCTTCATGTGCTGCTCCACCAAATAGGAATTTCATTTGGATTAATTGGAGCATGGTGCTAGTCACATAAAAGACAGCATTTCCCACCGTTGGGGGTAGGCGGATTGCACCTACACCCATTTTCATCATAGGCTCAGCCTCCATGAATCCGTCAATGCTCTCGTTGTTGTCAGCCTCGTTCATAGGCTAGCATGTTCAATCAACAACAATCAACAAACAAAAGTAAAAGAAGCAAGCACTCTCAAAGTGACTTCAAATTAACAATCAAAAATAGCTATCAACTCAAGTCCCCGGCAACATCGCCATTTTTGATGAACGCTCAAATCGTGCTCTCCAAAATTGGAGGCCACAACGATCGTGCAACAAAAAATTTTTTATAATCCTAATGAGTGTCGGGGTCTTACCCAAGGGACTTGGCATGGCCAAATAGAGATTGTATTGAGTTGACTTCAAAGAGAGAGTAAATTCTCATAATAAAAAGTAAAAAAATGGGGGAATTGGGATGTTTTCACTACAATCACAATTCAATTAAAAAGCAATAAAATAGAAGTGGGTATACCAAGTTGACTAGACGACTAGGGATGTATATACGATGGGGCTTTAGTCATGGAATATATAGGGTGATGATCAATTCATACTTATTCTCATTCAATGAGATAAGTAGCATTGGTTATGGGTAAGAATTGCTTATCTCTCGATCAACAATCTTATATCTGATGATCTCGGTTAGAGCATCATTTGTTTGATCAGTAAACAACAAATCTAAGCTTAGAGAGGTGATAAGTCTGTAATCTACCAACTTATTGAGCCTATATCCATGAATTATTGCTATGTTTTGAATCGATTTAGAGTTTCTTATAGATTTTATTAATGTCTATGCAGGTACTTTTGATAGATGATGATAAATAGGGAAACGGACCCAAAAAGAGCTCAAAAAGAGTGAAGTGTTCGAAAAGGCTGAAGATATTGACCAGAGATGCGGTGGCCATGCGATACGCACATGACGAGGTGCAAACCACACCTCCTCTACACGAGATCATATAGTCACTGAAGAGTCTGCCACGCGGTGCGATCATTTTGCGTCGTGCACATCTTGAGGTGCGAACAACACCCCCTTTGTATGGAGCTCCCAATTATAGCTGAAGTCACTAGTTCAGCCGGACACAGTATACGATCTGCACTTCATGATGTGTGAATCGCACACTGCACCGCACATATGCATTTCTGAATATTTTGAAGAGTTTTTATCTTAGAGACGAAGTTTTTCACCTCTATTGAGAAGAGGGTTTCAATCTAATTCTCTTGGTTAACACTTGTGTACTCAAATTGAATCTGGAACTTGAGATTCAGCTTTAATGGAAGGTATTTTGAATTACCCAGTTGGTATCTCTTTCTCTCTAACTATGAGTGGCTAAAATCTCTTGTCTAGGGCTATATTGATGATGGGTGCTTAAGAAATGGGTGTGGGTGCTATCTATTCTTGCTTATAATTGTTTAATTGACATGGGTTTAGTAATTTCACCAACTTTTAATCCTAAAATTGGTGGTTGAAAACATTAATTTACATTACTTGACTATGTAATTGCTTGAGAAAGGATTTCATAGTTGTGGATGTGAAATTACTAGTGAGAACTTGGGATTCCACTCAGATATAAGGCTAGGAATAGATCTTATTGTCGGATTCCCAGGCTAGATTTGTTGTTGATTGATCAAACTAATGATGCTCTAACCGAGATCATCGGATATAAGATTGTTGATCGAGAGATAAGAAAATCTTACCCAGGACCAATGCTATTCATGTCATTAAGCGAGAATAGGTATGAATTGATAATCACCCTATCTCACAACCAAATTCCCATCAGATATGCATCCCTAGTCATCTAGTCAACTTGGTGCACCCGCTTTAGTTTTATTGCTTTTTGAATTAAATTACAATTAGTGTGAAAACATTCCCAATTCCCCCATCCTTTTACTTGTTGTTTTAAGCAATTACTCTCACCTTGAAATCTATCCATTACAATAGATATGTAGCTACCCCAAGTCCCTTGGGTATGACCCCAACACTCGTTGGGTTTATAAATTTTATTTTGCTGCATGATCGTCGTGACCTACTTGGAGAGCACGATTTGAGCGTTCATCAAAAATGGCATCGTTGCCAGGGACTTGAGTTGATAGGTATTTTTGATTGTTGTCTTGAAGTCACCTTGAGAGTACTTGTTTATTTTACTTTGTTTGTTATTTGTGTTGTGATTAAGCAGGCTAGCCTATGAACGAGGCCGACGAAAATGAGAGCGTTGACAATCGAATGGAGGCCGACGAGGATAAGCCTATGATGCAAGACGGTGTAGGTGCAATCCGCCTACCTCCCATGGTGGAAAATGTTGTTTTTCATATGACTAGCACCATGCTGCAGTAAATCCAAATGAAGGGCCTATTTGGTAGAGCAACACATGAAGATGCCAATCGACATATTCGTAATTTTGTGGATAATTTCCAACCATTCATCTTTTAACTTATCTCCCAAGAGTCCATCCGATTGCGCCTATTCCATTTTTCCTTGATGAGGGAAGCCACAACGTGGTTGGAAGAGTTGTCGGATGACTCTATCACATCTTGGGCTGAGTTGGTTGAAGCATTTACCTCGAGATTCTTTCCTCCATCTCAAATGATGAAGCTTAGAGATGAGATTACCAACTTTAGGCAGCTCCCGGAAGAGCCTCTTCATGAAGTTTGGCTAAGATTAAAAAAGAAGCTTCTCTTGTGTCCAAATCATGATTTGTCAAACAATGTGCTGCTACAAAGCTTCTATCGATCATTGAACTCTATGAACAAATTAGTGGCCGACAATCTTGGAGGTGGTACCTTCATGGACTTAGAGTTTCCCATATCGTCGACTTTGTTAGAGCGAATGACAATGACCAATCAAGCTTGGCATACAAGAGAAATAGATGTGCCAACTTCGAGAGGACCCTCATCTATCTTGATCAATGAAACAAGGAAAAAGGAGGAAGAGCGAGATGAGACAATGGCCAGAATGATAACACAAATTGACTTAATGGCCAAGAATATGATTGGAGCTAGTGGTGTTAAGACAGTGAATCCAGTGAGTACACAGGAAATCAAAGCTAGTGGTGATGAGCTCATGACTGTGGCTGATGGAAAGCTATGTTTTGTGTCGGTGGGTTCTCATCCCAGGTATTATCTCCTGAGGGAGGAGAACCAAGGTTGGATTCGAGACAAAGAAAGATATGGGAATTGGCGGGATGGAGACAAGGATGGTGATCATTTCAATCACCATAATTTGAATCCTTATATCCCTCCGAACAAGGCGAACTCTCTCTACCAACCGAGAATAAGCAACCCCGACCATTCCAAGTTGAAGGACATGTTATCCTTGGTTCTTAAGAAGGTGGACACCACAAATACGGGAGTGAGCGAGCTAAGGAGTGAGGTCTCAACACTTTACCAAATTGAGAGCTCCCACTAAGCCTCAATCAAACACCTTGGGGACCAAATAAACCACCTCTCAAGACAACCATTGCTAACCCAAAGACTGATTAAAGATTGAGGTAGTATCATCGTTCTGTGATGTTAAATCAAGCGCTTCTTGGGATGCAACCCATGTTTCTTTATTTGTTTTTTGTTATCTTTTGTTGTTTTTGGTGTCTTTGTAGGAAATGCATGGATGGAAAAATTGAAGAAGGGAAATCAAGTCAAAAAGGGGCCTTGTGGTGGTTTGTGCAGACCGCACATGCATTTGTGCGTGCCACACAACCTATTACATGGTGAAAGAGATGCCTGAAGGAAATTTGAAAATTTAGAGGTAATATGCGGTTGGCTGTGCGGACCGCACAAGCCAAAGTGCGCGTCACACCTCCATCGCTTGGTGAAATAGATGCCTGGACAAACTCAGGGGAGAAAAAGGGGCATGTGCAAAATTCCATGCGATCCACACCTTGTCTGGTGCGAATCGCATTTCACGGTGCACCAATGATAAGTTTGAATTTTAATTTACCTAACCTGTTGACCAACCTAACCTGTAGATGATCCGGTTGATGTTTCTTCTTCTTTTTCTTTTAAAACAACATTTTATCTTCTTCTTCTACCATCTTTCTCCTCAAACCCTCAAAAAAAATTCTCCCAAAACTATCTCTAAATCCCTCAAACCTCTCTATAAATCCTCTCCTCATCTTACCCACAATCCCCACCATTCCATCACCACTGCCGTAGTCATCTCTTCGGGAAGGTTTTGCTGGTCACCATTATCGAAGAACAAAAAGCTTCAATTTTCACACCTCTCTTCATGATCTTCACTTGTGGTAAGTTTCCCGATGTTAAATACTTGTTTCTATGAAGGTTGGGAACTTATATTGTGAAGCATGCTTATTAGAATTGTCATGATAATTTTGGGTGAGATCCAAAAATTTTGGGTCCCCAATCCTAAGTTGTATTGATGATATTGCTACGTGTCAACTTGGTAGAACTTTAATTTTAGTAATGCATGTTGATTGGTAGTGATTTTTAGCCTTGAATTATGTGTTGGGGTGAAGTCTAAGTAACCCACTTGTGATAAATGAATGATTTGGCCCGATGATAGATTGGGTGACGTCGATCATAAGTGTAAATCGTCCTTTGTCATGAGGTTTTGATTAAAATTTGACTCTTGAGGCTAAATTTTTCTAAGTGTATACCCATGGTTTTTGTTTAGCATTATATTTGGGGTATATGATATTGTGCGGGGAAGGGTTAATTGTTTCTGAAATTGTGGATATTTGTGGTGCAAGTAAGGGCTTGATGTTCCCAATGATAAACGGGGTAACGTCCATCTTAAGGGAAGTTGTTGAGTTCCTTTCTCGCTTGCTATTGTGTTAATGAAAATCCGGGGAAGTCTGAGTACCCAGAAGTTATGGTCATGATACCCCTTGTCCCCCTAGTTTAATGCTGATTGGGTTATTGTGGGGTGCCCAGTATCTACGCACATCTTGCTCTATGGGTCACATGCGGAACTCACAAGCACACAAGGAACCAAAAATTCCAATTGTGCCATTGTGCGCTCTGCATGGGACACATAGATCTTGATGTGCGGGTCGCATAAGGCACCGCACTATGTTGAAAATACAAATAAGGTCACTTATATGACGGGTGACACCTGGTGCAACATGCACTTATGATGGTGCAAATCATACCAGCTTTTCACCTCGATGGAAAATCCCTGTAGGATTCTATCTGCTTGTGCGATAGCACATGCGACATGCGCTCTCTCTTTGTTTTTTCAATCCTTTGCATTCCATCCTTTGTAATTTGCTAACTTCTTTTTAGGTTTTGTTTCGGTTTTTAGCTCACAATCTCTGTATGCAGAATATGTCTTCTAACAGGTGAAACACTGGAAGCCAACCTAGGCAAAGGTCTGCTACTGAAGAAGCGAGGCTCCATTTTAGAGTAGAGGGCATGAAAGCCTTATACAAGCATGAAAAATATAGAGTATTCAATGCAAAGCAAAGTTTTAATTTGGGCGAGGTTGGGGATGAGCTACCTAACATGCACCAATAATTTGTTGAACGACAATGGAAGCCCTTTGAAGATGTACTCGGCGGGTACTATGAGGAAATGATGCGAGAATTCTTTGCATCTTATCAGGCTACAAAGGACTCCAAAGGATACAGAGGGCATGTGGAGAAATTTCCCAACCTGGACTCAGTCATAGTCAGAGGCAAGAAAGTTAGCATCACCTCTGCTGCCATTAATGCTGTCTATTGGGGACACCTAACTGATCTTGCGCCAACCCTTATGGACAAGTTGATGGTTGACTCAAAGCCATACCAGGAGACAACTCCCGTCATTTCTCAAAATGTTCCCCTTTGGTCCACTATGGGGGGAGATATCCCAAGGAGGTCCTTAATCTTTGAGGCTCATCATTGGTATGATCTTATATGCAACCGCTTCTTGCCTTCCCAAAATGATCAGAAGATAACCTAAGAGGGGGCCATTGTAATTGCGGCCATTATGACGGGGAAACATGTAAAGTTTAGGGAAATAGTGGCTATGGTGATAAGGAGAAAAGCTCATTGAGGAAATGACTCCTTCCCCTTCCTGATGCTGATTACTAAGATTTGTGCCAAGTCTAATGTCCCTACCCTCAGTTGGGACAAATTCACTCATACTATTGGGACCATTAACCTTGATAGAAAAACAAACAGGGATGCCCCCAGGTTTAAAAAGCAAAGGGTGGAGCAATTCAGTGGAGTTGGCAGTGATAAGCTTGGTGCTAGGGCAGACACTTCATCACCCTCCAGGGCTTCATCCGAGGAACCTACACATGCCCCATCCCCCTCTATGACCAAAAGCAGCCTTCAGGACATGGTTGAAAAAACTCATAACCATGAGTAGCAGCTTGCTGACCTAGCTGTCAAACTAAAAAAAGGTTGTCAAGAGTGCAGTCAAAAAGGTGGTGGATATCTTGAACTCACTATGCAAGAGGGTCGATGTCATTGAGGGTCAATCAAGACACTACAAGAGGATGTTCGGAAAGGGAAAGGTAAAGCTCCGGTGTAAAAAGCAGATTTGACAACCTTACCTCCATCTCGTTCCATTCTCGGTCCCTTGGATAGCTTGTTTGTAGCCTATGAGGATGAGGAGTTGCTTGGAAATGAGGATCAAGAGTTGGGCGATGATCAGGATGAGGATTTTTAGAGGTCCCTCTATGCCTCCACACTTTCCGCGCACTCTCGAAAGAGTGGTGCTGGCCTGAGTGAGACAGCCTCTGATGAGGAAGCAGTTCCCGATGTTGATGATGATGACTAGTCCTCCAGGGAGTTCCTCCCTTTTTTCATTGCACTATGAGCACTGAGGGAAATGCACCTTTTATAGGAGAGGGTGGCTTTACTTGTTTTTGTTAGAACCCGTGAGTGGGCTTGAGACATTTTATTGCCTTTGTCGGGCATTTTATTGCTTTTATTGCCCTTGTCGGGCCATGTTGACATTCTATTCTGCTATGGCCCTTGTCGGGCATATTTGGATGATTGTGATGTTCCATTAGATTTCATTTTATTTTTTTTATGTTTTGCCTTGAGCTTATTTGTGCCCTTGCCGGGACTGATTTTTATTGTGTTGCCGGCTTTGTCTTACATGCTCCATTGTCTCGCTACCCGTTCTTTGAAAATATGCTAAAGGCCTACGCCGAGGCTTGTTTTAAAATGAATCATTAGAGCAAAATTTGGGTATCGTCTTGTTAACAGTAGTTTAGAAATAAACTCTGAGGGTTTTCTTAATACCACGGTTCTTTCCCAAGGAGCAAAAGTTTTGATTATTTTCTTTTTCTTCTCTTTTGTTTTTGGGTCAAACCAGGTTGGGGTTTTATTATTATAGATTGAGAGGTGACTTTCTTAAGGGAAAATTCCATGTTTTAGTTTAGAATTGAGTCTGTAGTTGCTTGTCTCGAAATGGGCCCACCGAAAAATTTCTCGTGGAAAATTGTTTTGAAAATAAAAGAAAGAAGGGAAATGAATTTTTGAGGAAAATCATTCTCTTGTCATGACTTGCACACTCTCGCTTTGGCTTGATTGACTCACAAATGAGTGTGTAATGAACTCAGAATATCTTGTCAAAAATTATTTGCCCCAATTGATTGTGAGACTAATGAAAGAATTCTTGCGGCATGATGCCTTGTGTGGTAAGGCTTTACCTTTATTCTTGTGCATAAGTGTCGTGTAGAACTTGCCCCGAATGTGATTCAAGGTAAAATTCTAGGTGTGGCTCGGCTTGGAATATGACCTTAGGCCCTTTTTGACAGCCACTTCACCCAAATGACTTCCCACAACATCAGTCAGAATCTTCAGCTTTTCCGAACGCTTCACAATTCACTCCTTTTGAGCTCTTTTTGGGTATGTTTCCTTGTTTATCATAATCTATCAAAAGTACATGCATAGACATAAATAAAGTCCATAAGAACCTCTAAATCTATTAAAAACATAGCAATAATTCATGGATATAGGCTTAATAAGTTGGTGGATTACCGACTTATCAAGCACCCCTTCACAACCAACTATTGGGTGCTCTGAAAATATATAACTCCCCTGGGCATGTGCCTATCGTCACCCTTCCATAATATAAGAGGGATACCAGGCATCCGTAGAGTAACAGTCATGGCAAAGCAATCCAAGACCGCATGGTAGGGAGACAACCAATCCATGCCTAAAATAACATCGGGATTAACCATATCTAGCACAATCATGTCTACCCACGTGTCATACCTCCAGGATAGTGACCACACAAGCTGGATGTACATGATCCACTACTAAAGAATATCCTACAGGGATACCTACACGCAAAGGAACAGATAATAACTCACAAGTATACTCCAGACGAGTAGCATAGTAAGAAGACATATAGGAGAATGTACACCCCGGATCAAACACAGCAGAAGCTGACTGATGACAAATGGAGATTATACATGTGATGATAGCATCTGAAGCCTCAGCCTATGGACATTCGTGAAATGCATACATATGGCTCTGACCGCCATGACCAAATGATCTACCAGATTGAGGACCGCCTCCATCCCCTGGGTACCACCCCTACTACCATGTGCACCACCTCTGGCTGGTGGTGCTGGAGCCCTAGGGGCCTGAACCACAGGACCCTGCTGACTGATGTGCCTGACCCTCAGACAATATCTAACAAAGTGTCCTAAATCACAACACTCAAAGGATCCCCTTCCTGCCGAAGACCAATATGAATAATCCATTAAACTCGACTGGTCTCTATGACCTCAATACTCATAATGTGCACCATGCGGAGACTGAACCAAGCCCTAACTACTCTGACTACCCTATCCTTCTGTAATATGTAGTGCTTCCTGAACAGGTCGGCTCGGCTGGAAACACTGTTGATGTTGGCCTCTGCCACATATATGTGAACCTTTTTAACTGCTCTTATGTTGGGGCCTTTTATTTCTTCCCCCTTAGGCCTCGTGAAATACGCCCTAAATAGTGTGTGTATGGTCTACTACCTCCGGGAAAAACTAGCCTGATGCTACCATACCCTCTGTAGCTAAGTGGAGCAGTAATGTCAATCCTCTGACAAAGCAACGCACCCTCTTATGCTCGATGGGAAGAATCATGATGGTATGCCTAGCTAACTCGTGGAAGCAAATATCGTACTATAAAATAGACATGGACCCCTACTCCAACCTATAGAATTGATCTATCAACCGCACTCTCAAGATGCGCGGTATAATACTTCTCCAGAAAAGCTACGGAGAATTGTGCCCAAGCAAGCGATGGTGACCCGACTAGCCTGCAAGCTATATACGACCTCCACCACTATTTTTCAGGACCATCCAGTAGAAATGCGGTGTAATCTTCTCTGTATGACTCAACCAACCCCAAATTATGCAATCTCTCCCGGCAACTAGTCAGAAACTCATACACATCCTCTCTAGGGGCGCCTGAAAATCTTGGGGGACCCAATCTCAGAAACCTACGTAGCATCTTCTGTTTCTCAGAAGACATAACAGGCCCAGATGAAATAGGTGGGACAACAATAAGAATTGGCAACACCTCTAATCAGGAGTTGCATTAGCAGGCTGCGCTCCTGAACCATGTGTCGCTGCCTAGGCTGAAATCTAAGCGTCGTCTCTAACCTGAGAACCAATCAGAGTACCGGGTGAAGCTGTTGGCTGTGACGTACCTGCAAGAAACCCAAGTAAGCGAACCAAAGTGTCATGTAGCACTGGAGTAGCCACAAAACCTATCAGATGTTGGGCTATCCCCACACTCTCTAGCTCATACTATACCTCATAAACCACAATATTAGGCTCTGGTGATGGCAATCTAGTCTAGGCCCAAGCTGGCACCACAGCCCATCCCCTACCTCAACCTCTAGCATATCCCCTAGCAGGGGCTCTAGCTATAGGTGCAAGGGTATCGTCCTCACTCGCTATTGATCTCATCTGAACCATCTCAGAAAGGGTGAGACAACAAGATACTTAGAAGTTGATAAGGTAAGAGCGCACTATAAGGAATCAAACAAGATGGAATCTTTCCTAGGAATGTCCTATAGCTCCTCACAAATAGGATACAAATGTCATCATACCGATCAACTCTACTAGACACTTTGCTCTTATACTGGCAAGACTAGTAAACCTAGAGATCTAATACCACTCTTTCCTGACCCAAAAACTGGGCCGCGATAGCCCCTATAACACCCCCAGTAGGCAAGTCGACCCAACAATGTGGAAGTAAAATAAAACACTTCAACTAAAGAAAGCGAAAGAGAAATAAAAGGAAATAGGGACCAGAAGTATAGATACATACCAGCTGTAATAAATATACAACAATGGCCTTATAGTGACTGAGAAGACAAAACATATACAAAAGAACCAACCCCGGACCTGGTGTCACAGGTACAAGAGCGTCTAAAGTATGGAGTAGCTATACAACAAGTACTGTCTATCCAAAAAAAAAATATAGAGAGAAATGTAGATAAAAAGCAATAAAAGTCTCTAGAACGCCGAAAGCTCACCACAATCCAAACATTAGACGGCCACGAATAATAGGAGGATTAACGAGGGTGGCTCATACTAGGTGCTGCACCAAAAAAAGATGCAGAGTGTAGTATGAGTACCAAAATAACGGGTACCCTATAGGCATCATAGGCCGGCCGAGCTCATAAAGATAATATTATAAACTACAGGAAAGTAAGCTAATTATAGGGATCCACCAAAATCTAGTTATCACCCAAAAGAAAAGATCCATACTTCTAGCAGATGGTAAAGATAATAATCAATATAGAAATCAGACAATCACCATAGAATGAATCAATGTACAACACAGTGCAGTAGGAGATGGATGTGGTGCAGTATGTAACCAATACAATATGAGTCCAGAATCGCAACATCATATGAATAGTAAGTAGAAAGGAGTCTGAAAACCCAACATCAGACATGCAATAAGTAAAAGTAAGTCGAAAAACCCAGCGTCGGAAATATCCCGTTAAAACCAAGAATTTAAGATGGAATTTTTCAAGAAATAAAATGGAGGTTGGGCAAGAAAGCTTACCAAAAGAATGGAAATTGAGGTCAACACGGGTAATCCTTCAAGCCGACTAGCATGCACAACCTAGAGGGGAAGAATCTACATAATATTCTAAGCTTGGGTCATGAGCATCAATGGAGGTTTGAGAAAAATAAAGAAGACCAACTTGGGGAAGAAGAGGACTTACCAATTGCTAAAGAAGTAGCTAAAATCACCCAACTAAATGGATTCCCCAAGGCTATGAACTGATGGGAGCAACTTGGTGGAGATACTTACCAATTTGGAGTTGGGGAAATACATAGAGAATGCAAGAAAAATGAAGGAGAAAGCAACTTATAGCTGTTGGCTGCAAGGCAGCGCCATTGGCACTAAAATGGCACGATCGCGCAAGAGGCAGACAGGCGCCTCAGCGCTATTGCGCTGAAGGGGCACGATCGCACAGGCATGCAGGTAGGCGCTGGAGTGCTATCACACAGGCACGATGCCATCGACGCTGATGGCATGCAGAGGCTAGCGCGATGGCGCTGCCTGCACTAAAAACCAGCAAAATTTAAAACTCCCACAGGGAATTCCGAGCATAATAGGAATCCGATACTCAAAAACCAAAAAAGCTATTAGAGTGGAAACGACTTTCTAGACTCAACGAAATCGATGAAACTTCCATACAAGGTCATTTTGGAAGAATGTTGACCCAAGTCAACACTAGCTAACGCCACCCAAACACCCAAAATGAGCCCGGCTCACCTGAGGTCCAAACCAACTACTTACCTAACCCAAACTCGGCATTCCGGAGCTAACAACGCTGATGGAATTTCCATCCGAGGCTGTCTTCTCTGAATGTTGACCAAAGTCAACCAAACCAGCCTAACTAGCTTTAAAACACAGAACGAGAGAGAATTCCAAGCTGAAAAGCTCCCGGATCCTGACCAAAGGTCCCTCTAGACAAAAGTCCATGCTCCGGAGCTAACGAAACTGTCAAAATTTGATTTCGAGCATGTTTACCAAGATTGTTGACCAAAGTCAACAAATTCAAAAGCCTAAAGCTCTAAAACAAGGAATGGCCAAAAAGACCAAGCAAACGGCCCGGGCACCGAACTATCGGTCCTCGCAGGCCATAAATAACTTAGGGCTGCTACGGGTAAGCTCTAATGGTAAAAGAACGTTGAAAATGTGTAAATGACCGGGAGAGTCATTACACAACTATGAAAAAGTAGTGCAATTTCCCCATTTAACATAGAAATTCCAAACCGCTTTTCCTATGTTAGAAATCCAAAGTGAAAAATAGTATAAATCCTTAAATAACTCTGAAAACACGTAATAAGGTGGTACAATCCTTTCTTTTAAACCAAAAACCACTATTTCTACTGAAGATTTACACCATAAACCATGTATATATGTATGTATAAATGTGTGTTGTCAGCTCAGGTACATATTAAAATATACGAAATGGAACACCAACAGGGTAAATCCCTCTCCACACCAAACAACATAATAACCTTGAGTCTCGCACCTCTAAAACCACAGCCTTGGGCCCACAATAACCCAATATATAGAATAAATATGGAGAAGGAGCGATAAAATCAAACCGATGGTAAAAGCCTACTCTACCATAAAATCTCTTATAATTCTATACAAAGGATCCCTAATCTAATTACATCAAAGCTACAACAACCTAAACTAAGGTTTAAGGAGTAAATACTATAAGGTACCAAAAATGACCAATTTACGCAAAAGGATTCTTATAGCCTATTTCCACCCAACAAGTATCCTTAACATTCATGAAACTTATAAAATATACTATCTACCTGAGCTAAGTCTAAAGGAGGTAAACTGTAATCTACCTTGGGGCCGAACCACAAACTTAAACTGTCATTTAGTAGCCTTTCCCTTTCTCAGTACCTCAGCTCGCTGCAATGCTATCAAAAACATATTCTACATCTCAATATGCTACTAATTAAACCCATAACACTATTTGTGTTTGGGCCAAAAATCACATAAAAAATCGACCCTCATGACCCGTTCAACAAAAATAAACAATGACCTCCACAATTTTGCTCCGTACAAGGAAAGGATCGCATGCCCCAAATTTGGGTGAAAAAAAGAGTGAATTTGGACCTCAAATTGTCTGAAAAGATCACTTAAAAGATGAAGAAAATCATTCATTTTGAGATCCAAATTCATGAATGAAATGCGGAATTAAGGTTTATATAGGTACTAGAACGAGAGGAGGAAGAGAATTACCTCACAATCACAAGTAATCTTAAAGAAATGGTGAATATTCTCCTTAATCAAGCTCTATTCTTCATCAAAAATGTTTCAAGGACCAGAAAATGAGGAAGACGATCCTTTAAATACTCAGTGATCATCACTCTAGCGGAACTTAAATCGTAGGTTGTACATTGCAGAAGCAGATGTCAACAGTTTTCTCCAACTCCATAGAAGTGGCCACAAGCCCGCAACGGTGACAAAATACCATAAGATCATAGGCCGCTGACATCACATACTCTAGCTGGTGCGGTAGGCTCACATCAGAAGTCGCTCCATAGTTGAGAGCCAAACTTTGTAGGAGTGGCTGCACCAACTTTCATGATTATAGATCATGAGAGTTTATTTTGACTTGATAAGAAAATGATTCCTTTTTCCACGTTTGATATATTTTCTTCAACTTATAGAATCAAATATGTTAATTAATCCTCTTTTCTTTCAAGGAAGGAAAAAATAACGATGGAACGACATAGTTTAACAGAGAGAAAAATCCCTAGATTAAAACAAAATATTATTTCAAAAATAATTTTCTCTTCTTTAAAATGAACGCAAATTTATCCTAAAATGTTACTAGTTTCGTTGTAGTTTTCAAATAATTTAAAAAGAACTTACTAAAAAAAGATAAACTTAAAATATCTAAATTAGATCTAAAAGAAATATTTAAACACTAAAAAGGTGAAAATGATAGGTTCGGTAAAAGATTAGGTTTTCACTAAAAGTCTTTGTTTCAGTTTCTTTTTGTCATCCTTTTCTTCTAAATTATCTTTGAAACAAGATGTTAGATTAGAAGCACTAAAGTTTTTGCGCTTGCATAATTAATGCTATAAATCTAAAAAGACAACTGAAGAAAGAAGGATTCTTTTATCTATAATGACCCTTTTGGTCGTTATGGGATGATTAAGATGTAATACCTTTTTAGAGTCCCTGCAGTAAATTTGAGGTACTAAAACTCAAAGATGGGGAGTCTTAAAACTAAAACTTTTGTATAATCATGATAATTTGTGCATTGTTGTGGTGTGTTGTGCTCTATTAGGGAGTGAACTAGTGAACTAGACCTCCGTGGGTAATTCTAAGACTATGAGTGAGCTCGTAGCAGGTATTTACAGTGGTTTGAAAATATGGTTTGTTTTATGGTGTCTTGAAATTTTATGTTTGTTGTGAAATGAAATTTGGTATATTTTTACTTAGATTATGATTATCGAGGCACCATTGCATTAGTGGATTTTCCACTGCAGCAAGACCACCATTGCAGTCAGAGTTCCACCGTAGTGGGTTTTAGTGATAATGTTAAGTCTCGTAATAAAGAGGCATTGGTCTCTATATAGGGACCGATGTAGCAAAAATATAGACCGATATAGCAATCAACTCGAGAAAGAATTATCCTTTTAGTTAGTTATTTTGTGTTTCTCACCTCATAACTTCAAATTTGTTCGAGAGACCTATATGGTGATTTTACCAAGGCTAGGGGAGATTTCTTCTTTAAGTTAAGTTCACCCAGTAAACTTCTTCATCTAGTAATCCTCTAACACCCTAGAATTGAAGGTGGTGGCATTAATCGTGGATTATGGGTTAGAATCCTAGAACATATGAAAACTATGGGAAAATGAATGGGTGGATGTAATTATAATTTCTTATACTTCTATGTTTGTAATTAATACTTCATAGAATGGAATTTTATGTTCTAATACATAATTGTGGTGTTATGGGACCTAGAGTAAAATAAAGATGATACCTTTAGCATAAAAATTACTTTAAGGGGGGTAATGGGGTAGAAACTACATGTTTTAGGATGATATGATCATTAGGGAACTAGAATATAATGAATTAACCCCTGGATAATGGTTTACACCTTGAAAAAGGATAGAATTAGGTGAATTTGAATTTCCAAAGTTATAAGTTAAAGATTCCATTATTAAATACTTTTGCATTAGTTATTTTTATACTTTGAGCGTTCTGAGGCTTTTAGGAATGGAAAGGCTCATGTGAAGTAGTTTTCTTATTCATGTTTTCTGGTTGAGGTAAGTTATGGTTCATTTGTAGTGAGACTTTGATTAGTCACTTGTATGTGTTATGAGTTGATAAAACATGCATGATTGGTCTTTGGACATAGACTGTGATTGATACTTATCTTGGCAATGCTTTTATGAATGAACTATTGAATTGCTGAAGTCTATCTTAATATGACTTGTAATTGTGGTGCACACTTGTGATTATCAATATGTACTAGGCTTTATTATATTTTGGAATAACTAAATAGAGAACATACTAAGATATATTGTGAGGAATAAGGAATATATCATTATTCTCAGATAAGTGGCCAGAGTCCGATGTGAGCTTATGGATAAGTGGTTATATGATGGATTAGGTACCACGTTAGTACAAAACATTGTTCAAATATGAGGGTCTCGAGTCAGATATGAGCTTACAAATGAGAAGGCTATGTGATGGAGCAGATACCATGCCAGTATGGTACATGAATGCCTAGGGTCCCTTGAAGGTTATGACTAGTTAAGAAAAAAAGACCCTTTAGCATGTGTGTACTGATGATTGACATATGTGTGTTCAGATATGGTACTGAGTGAGACTTATGAGATAAAGAGTCTATACAACTGTGATTCAGTATGGATAGATGTCACGACCCAACTTCTAGGTCATGATGGCACCTACAATCCCCCAGTAGGAGAACCAATCCCCGTAGCCCAGAACAGTTAGTAATGGGCTACTATCTAACAAATAAGAGAACAAGACGAAGAGAACAGATAAAAGGAATATAAATATATACATATGTGGAAACTAAACCAAACCCCAAGACCTGGTATCATAGTATAGAGCCAAAACTACATACATGGAGTTCAAATGATCCAAACAATATATACAGATGTCTCTGAATGGTAATAGAGCACATGAAGCAAAAGATAAACTAAAGCTAAGCTCCGATCGCCAAGAGCTCACCCTCAGTCTGAAGTAGTCCCCGACAGATCTCCAAGCACGAATCACAGTGATCTAACGGCGATGGCCCACGCTAGGATCTGCACCCAAAGATGCAGGGGGGTAGGGGTGAGCACCAAATGCGAATCATAAGGTACCCAGTAGGTATCATAGGCCGACTGGACACATATAAGATAAAAGTGTAGTAATAGACAGAATAGAAGCAAGCAGTCACAGAAATCAAATGAAAGGTACACAGGAACTAGCCCAGAGGGAAATCAACAGAACCACATGTGAGGCTAGTAAGCAGAATATACACACCATAGGCACATGTGAAAGTAAGAAATAACGCACCTGGGATCCTTGCAACAACAGTGTATACAAAATAAGTTTACAAATTGGACGGTATACCGGTAACCTCAAGTGTAGAAAAAGGGACAAAGAGTAATGATAGGCATGCTCAGAGACATGAATCAAACTCAACTAATCATACCAATCTCATACTTATCTATAATAGAGAACAATTCTGTAAGTAAATAGAAAAAGTCTACCTACAGTCCCCCGGCCGCCCATACAACCGAGGAACACAAACAAGTGAAAACAAACCCTCCGGCATCCCATACTACCGGAGCATACAATCAACAAACAACAAACAAGGGTGGAGACTCAAACAATGAATGATATGATGCATGAAGATCTCAAGTGAAATGGTAACTCTGTATGTACCTCCTCCGGCGCCGATCCGGCCCAGCAGGTAGGTTCCATTGAAGGACACTGCCCGTATACCTCTACTCCACCGTATACCCCTCCTCCGGTACACGCAGCCCATAGCCCCTGTCCCGGATGGCATGGTCCATGGAGGTCCCAGACCCCATACTAAAACTCAGTATCAAAACATGTCGTTCGGAAGCAAGTCCGGTATCAAGATAGAGACCCAGTCTCGAATATGCATGCCCAGACCCTGTCCAGGACTAAAGTAGTAGGAAAATATCTCAAAACCCCCTCCAAGGGTGCCCGGGCATAACCGGATCTAAACAGTAGAAAGTCATCTCAGGTGCTCGGTCCGACCGAGGCTAAAAATCATCTCAAGTAACAAGAAAACTCAACTAGCACTCCGGCCCTGCCGAGTCTAGCGTTAATCGTAAAACTGATGATTTAAAACATAATTTACTTTCTTTTACCAAGAATACTCACAAGTCAAATCAAACCATTTCCAAATTATTTCCATTAAAAACGGGCCCCCGGGGCCATGCAAGGTTTAGAAAATAGTGCCAGTAGGCCCGAAGCCAAACCATAGTAAAACATGGATAAAACCTCTTTAAATGCATGGAAATGGTATGATCAAACACAATAGCTTCCCAGCAGCTCACAATCAACCTATCGACCCTGCACAGGCCCACAACTACTCACCAAGCATAACCAGCCTAGAAGGATAATTCTATGCCCGGGACTCGCGGACATTCCCAAAATCCCACCTTCTATGTTCCAGAGTCAACAAGTCCTCACAGGACCACAAGGGTAAATAAAATATATCGTCAAATACTACAAGCAATGGAGGAACAAAAGTAGGCGGACATGAATAAAGCGGTCGAGGTCTGTGGTACCAACCTAATAAACCAACCCAAGGATGCCCATTAATACAATTTTATTCTATATATGCGGAGTCTAGGGAAAATAAACCGTAACCTACCTGTCGTCCGATGACAAGCTTGAACGTCTCCGAAAAAACTCCGAAACAAAATCAAACTTGAGCCCGGGCTTGAATAAGTTGACGTAGATAACCGATTCTCTTTTGATGATTGGATAAATCATCAAATATTCTTCTACTAAATTACTTTTTAGCATAAAATATAGCCTATACATATAAGTGGGCAAAATACGTACCAGCTTCCTTTACTAAAAAGAATTGACATAAACATTTGGAACCATGTATACGTATATAACTTTGCTGTAGAGGTCATATATACCTTCCACCATTTCTTTTTAAAATGGAATGTATATATAATGAATATGACTACTTAGCTAGTCATTAATGCTAAAGTGACAAATGATGCCACCACTCCTAATTAGTATTTGCTGGCCACTCCCTCCACCTACACGTGGAGTGGAGGTGGCAATTACAAGGCAACAAAAATATTCTTATCCCGTTATTTATATACTCGGGTATTGCATAAATTCATAGTATAATAAATATAATTTTTAAATATACCGTAATCATTAGAAAATTATTTCGAATAAAACCTACTATATTATAATAATAAATTTCAACATAACTAAATTTACTATATCCGTTAAAATATTACAATGTATAAAAACCTTATAAAATAAATACATATATCATTATATCATAACAAAAATATTTTTCATAAACCTTTAAAATATTTTTAAAAGGTAATAATAATGTAATTTTTACCAAATTCAACTTTTAAATAAAATATTTTCAAATATACGCGCGATGCTAATAAAATTCTCAAACCTAGACTCGCAAATCACCAACGCACGATTTTGATACTCAAGAACTCTCTTGGAATTCTCCCTTATGTTTTCTCACTGTTTCGGAACTGAAATGGCGCTTTAAAACGTGAAGTTGAGGCTTAAATCGAGTTTAACTCGACCCGGTTCGCAACCCATTTTCTGCCAGACAATCTGCGGTAAAACAGTCATAACTGTTTACTCCGAGATCAGTTGGACGTGAGGTTTTGTGCGTTGGAAACTAGACTCGTAGACCTTCGATTTGGTATTCAGGGGGACTTCTAACTCTTTATATATTGAGAGAAAAGCTCCGAGACACTTGACCCAAAGTTCAGAAAATTTATCAAAGAACCTTACGATCAAACAAATGGACCCGGCGCCGAAATACCGATGCCGACAAGCCTTAAATGACTTTGGGCTACTACAAACAAGCTCTAACAGTTCAAGGAAAACGTATGCATGGAAATAACCAGAAGGGTCATTACAATAGAATTCCATTATTGTGTTGTGGTATTAATATACTTGCAAAGTTTTGAGATGACTTCATATGTATGTTTTTGGTGACTTATATGTCAAGTATTGATTGACATGGGTATATCTAAATTTGGTTTATTTATTTGATTGTTGTGGACTACTTGATTCCCTGAGTTACTTAGTTATGTATTGTTGTACCTGTCTATTGCTTTTATTGACTATGTGAGATATACTTGGAACTAATCTGATTTGGCCTATGAAGCCTACCAATATATAGTATTTGTACTGATGCTACTCTTACACTTTTTTTGAGTACAAACTTTGTTCCATAGTATTTTTTGTGACCTTGCATTTAGTGTCTCCTACTGATTTGATCTGAGGATGAGGTACTTTCTTAGCCAGGCTTCAGTAGATCCTCTTTTGACAAATATCTATTTCCTTCAGACATCATTTTATCTGGTTTTTCTACTTTTAAACATTTTCTAGTTAGAGTCCTTGTACAATAATTTTCGAGGTTTGGGATTGTAATGGTTAGACTTCCATGCATTTACTTAATTTGATATTTAAAACTCTTAGTAATATATATCGAATGTCTCAAATTTGTTAAATGTATTTGTAAGAGCTTGGATTAGTTGGTCAGTTATGATAAGCCCATCGAAGGGTTAGTGTATAACACCCCTAAATATTTAAATTAATATTTGCACATCAATAGATCATTCCTTGATAATAAGAACACCTTCTATTTTACAGTTCCTAAACGAGAATTTTTGCAATGTTTGAAAATTAGCTTACCTTAAAGTATGATGGTATTTTATGAATTTATATCAGGGCATTTAATATGATTATTATTATTTGTGATATAATAATATAATGGTATATATTTATAGAATTTGGACAGCCCACCTTTCTATTTTGAGCAGCCACCATTTTTTATTATTTAGCAAGTGATATACATCACTTTTGGGGTCCAAACATTCCACCTCTTCTCACAATTTCGTTTCCCTAAAGGTTAATAAACCTAAGAACTCTCTTTAAATCATTATCCCACACAAAATCAACAAGAAAAACTTGTCCTTTAAACTGGAACTCAAGAAACCCCCTCCATTTTGGTAAGTGTGCAAAACAAATTTTTGGAACTATGTAAGTAATTTTAGTATGTCTTGTTGTATAGATTTCTGGTTTAAGTGAAAGAATATGTTTTGAATATCAAACACATAGCTCTACAACTTTCTCTTGTATATCAAAAGGTATTTTTGCTTTTATTGATTCAAAAAGGGGACGCAATATATGGAAAGTTCTGCCTAGTTTTTCCGATTTAGTAATCTTTTATGTACTGTTGTTAGTATTTTGAGTATATCATTTTGTGTGAAACTTATTTTGTAATGATTCTGGATTCTTTGAAACCCCAATATATATAGCTACAACTTTGTTGTACACTGAAATGTCTAGGTTTGTTGTTACCTATTCAAAATTAAGTAACAACACAAGGCAGTTTAACTATCCAAATTTGTTGTTTTGAGAATTTTGTGTGATTTACAAAAACTAGGCTAACTTTTGATGTCTATCTTGCTTATTTTTACCTGCATAAATCACTGAATATGAAATAGATATTTGATTGTGTATTTAAGGTGTATATACTCTTGTTCGAGCCAAAAAACGTTGTTTGAGCCAGTGGCGTGTTTGTTTGGTCTATGATTTGAACTCTTCAAGTTGTTGTACGACTAATTATATGCTAATAAGCTTAGGTTTGTGTATAAACTGAAACTTTTACTCTCTTCACTTTCTATAGTATTTCAACTGTTATCTTGGAACTTTTGTTTACTTACTCGTGAATTTATTTCATCGTATTGGTATTTTTGAACAATTGCAAGATATTAATTAATTCTCCCACTTGTATGGATTGTTCGATCATTCGGCATTATTTTTGGGACTTTTTCCTTATTGTGGTAGTGACTTCATTACTAATTCGCCATTCCTCTTGTTTTGGATCTTTTGCCATCTTGACTTTGGATTTGTGGTTCGTCTTAATTGTGGAAATTATCCATTTAAGTATAAACTAGAAATCCATTTTTAATATAGTTCTTGCTTGTCTTGATAATTGGTTTTTTCCCTACTTTATACAAGGATTCGGTCCTTCTTGATATTTGATTATGCTTAGTGTGATGGCATAACATACGTATTGGGTAACATTTTTTATTTAAACCCTCATAAAATAGTTTTTTGAGCTTTATTGACACTTGAGACTTTAGTTGCGTAATTTATTGCATGTAATATAGTTATTTACTTGATTTCTATATATATGTTAGGTTTGATATGCTAATAATTTAGAAGGAACGGGAGAAATCTAAGGCTCCAAGCCCAAAATTTATACACCATTAAGCTTTATACATAGCGATAGTTATTTTCTATCGTAGGTGTAATGACCCTCTAGGTAAATTTCTTGATTTTTGTACTTTTCCCCTATTTTGAGCTTTTCCATAGCGGCTATAGGTCATTTATGACTTGTCAGAACTGACAGTTTGGTTCTCAGGCAATTCGTTGGTGTTTTAAGCTTATTTTCCTATTTTGTAACTCTTATAGCTGGTAAAGTTGACTTTGGTCAACATTATGAGAAGAGAGACTTAGATGGAAAAAAATTCAGTACTGTTAGCTTCAGAATATCGACTTTGGGCTAGAGAGACCTTTGGTTCAGGTCTCGAGGCTTTCACTCATTTTGGGCTATTGGGATCCATTTTGGTAAAAGTTGGTTTTTGGGGGTGAGGCCCACTTTTTATTAAAATGATCTTCGTTGGGAGTTTCATCAATTCTGTTGAGTCCGGAATGCTATTTCTGGTAGGGTAGCATAGTTCATTTACATTTGTGGGACACCAGATGAATCCCAAGGGTCCATCCGGTGACATTTTTGAGTTGGTTGGTTGCTATTGCAGCACTAGCCAACCCTTCGCCCACACAGAGGGTCGGCTGTGTGCGCATAAAAGGTGCTGGCCTTGCCCCCCTTGTTGCCCTTCGCCTGCACGAAAGCTTGGCTGCGTGAGTGTGCCTGCGTGTTCGATTGCTAGCCCGTGTGCATGCAACCTTGATGCCTGGCCTGGCCTCTACCTACCTTATGCGTGCACATGCGCATGGCTTTGTGCATAAAGTTGTGTGCGCACAGGCTTGGCCTGGCAACTTTGAATATGTCCAACTTAGTTTTTATCTCCATTTTAACCAAAATCTCCATTGTTGTGAGCTTCAAAGAGCTGGTTCATAGGCTTGCATTCATTCCTTGTTTGGTTCAACTTATTCCCTATTCATTTTCCGTCATTTAGTTCATGATTCTTTCAACTAAATTTCGTTGATTTCCTTGTTTGTAATTCTTGATCAGAGATGACTTTGGGGTTGTTATATGTCCCGAAATGAGTCCTCTTTGTGCTTAAGCTTTGGGAATGGTTTTCTAAACCCCTGTGGACAAAATTTTGTTTTCCATTTCATTGCACAGGCCTCGAGGGTAATTTTTTGACCCAATTTCCAGCTTAAATTTCTGTATAGCATTATGGGTGTCATTCTTTTTGTCTTGACACCTGGAATATGTTCTTGTTAGCGTGGCAACATTCCGAGGATGTTTGGAAGGGGAAGGGACATAAGTGATGATTCATGCTTGCAGTTCAGCCCCGAGGTAGGTTACAATTTACTATTTTAAGATTTGGCTTAGCTAGATTTTATATATTATGAGGTGCACAAAGGTTAGGCTAGGTTTAGGGTTGAAATTAGGCTTAATCCTCTTTTCCTCTCTTTTTGGCCATTTTTGGGACTGTAGAATAGTATCATAATGGTTATCTTAAGTTTAGGATCTCATAGTATGCTGTGGCTAGCCTAGAATCCTTAGAGTAACTCTAGGAGGTTTTAAAGGTAGAGTAGATTCCTTGTTTCTTTTCGTATTATAGTTCCTTTCTTTTTCGTCGTTATTTATAGAAGAATATTGTGTAACTATGGGCCCGAGGCCATAGGTTTGGACTGGACGGAGTTCATGTGAGTACCTTGTTTGGGGGTGTTTTGCCCCACTTTTGGTGTTAGATCTATGTATCTTGTTTGGGGGTTGTACTACTTACTCTCACTTTTGTATTCATGGACTGGAATATTATTGGTTTTTCCTAAGATAAACTGGTTGGTATTTCGGTTAAAAAGGATGATTTTTCGATATTGTTTCGTATTTCAAGGGTTTTGAAAGAAGAGTTGCACTGCCTTACCATCGATTCTGGATTTAAGAACTAAACGCCTCCCTTTTTACTGATTTTATGTTTTGCGGAGGGCATTTTCACGTATTACATGCCTGATGCTCGGATTCTGGACTCATATTTCCTTATGGCATGTCCGATGCTGGGATTCCGGTCTCATATTTACTCACTGTTTGTTCGATGCAAGGATTTCGGCATCATGTTGAATTGGCCATATTTTGCATCATATCATATCTCGGTGCATCGCATTTACATGTGTGTACTTGGAGTGCCTTTGTCTTATTATCTTTGTAATCTACACCATTTGTTGGGTTACAAATCTGTTGGTAGATAACTAGATTTAGGTTGATCCATGTAGCCAGTTTACTTTCTTGAAGCTAGTTTACTTTCCTTTAGCTTATTATATATATTATCTTTCTATGCTCGGTCAGCCTATGATGCCTACTGAGTAACTGTTGTTTTGGTACTCATACTACACTATACATCTTTTTCTGATGTAGCACCTTGTACGAGCCATCCTCGTTGACCCTCCAATCATTCGTGGCAAGCTGCTGTTTGGATCGCAGTGAGCTCGCGACATTTTGGAGACCATTACTGCTTTCCATCTACATACCTGTATATATTTTTTGTATTTTTGGATAGACAACACTTGTTATATAGCTATTCCATACTTTAGATGTTCTTTTACTGGTAACACCAGGTCTGAGGTTACTCTTGTAGATGTTTTGTCTTCTCGGTTATTTGGAGACTTTTTTATATTTATTACTGTTGGTATGTATATATATTATTGTCCCCCTTCTTGTATGCTTCCCTCCCATATTTCATTATTTAAACTGTTTTATTATACTTCTGCATCCTTGGGTTGGCTTGCCTACCGGTGGTTATGTAGGCTCCATCGCGTCCCAATTTTGGGTCATGATAGAATGGTATCAAAGCTCTAGGTTCACCGGGCTCGCAGTAAAAGATAAAAGTGTCTAGTAGAGTCGCATAGATTGGTACAATGATGTCTGTATCCTATCTGTGAGAGGCTATAGGACATTCCTAGGAAAAAAATCTATCTTATTTGATTCCTTATTGTGCGTCCTTGACCTTACCAATTTCTAAGTATCTTTTGTTTCAATCTTTCTCAAATGGTTCGGATGAGATCAGCACCAGGTATGGACGAGGCCCCTACACGTACAGTTAGAACCTCAGCTAAGGGATGGGGTTGAGGTTGACCTAGAGGTCGAGGTAGAGGATGGGCTGTGACTTTAGCTCAGGCCTAGACTAGGTTACCGTTGCTAGAGCTTAATATTAGGGTTGAGAAGGTGCAGTATGGCCGATGGGTGTGGGTCCATCCCAACATCTGGTAGGTCTCGTGGCTACTCTAGTGCTACAGGATATATTAGTTAGCTTGCTTGGGTTCCTTGAGAGCATGTAACAGCTAGTAGCCTCACCCGGTACTCCAATTGGTTCTTAGGTCAGAGATGAGGCTCAGACTTCATCCCAGGAAGCAGAACAGGGTTTAGGAGCGTAGCCTACTACTGTGGCTCCCCAATTAGATGTGTTGCCAATTCCTATAGTGCTTGATTCCCCCGACGTTTTCAGTTTCTCCTAGGGAGGATGTGCACGTATTTTTGCTTTGCATTTTTTCTCATTGGAATGACTTTTGGAGCAATTTTTAATTCAAACCTAAGGTGCTACCTTGGATTTGAAGTGCATTCTTTTCCTTCTCTTCATTTGATCACATACACCCTCAAACTTAGGCGTTTGCCTATGTTGTCTTTTCATTTCCCTCCCCCCAAACTTAGGCTTTAACCTACATTTCACTTTCAAGAAATTAGGGAGGATGGGTTCCAAGATAGAGATTCAAAAAGGTCAAGGTGTTACAGGGTTCCAAATAACAGTTACAAGCTCAAAGGTGTTCACTAGGATTGATGTCATGAGAAGTCATTTGGGTGAAGTGGCTATCAAAAAGGTCCTAAGGTCATCTTCCAAGCTCGGTCACACCTAAAATTTTTCCTTGAATCACATTCGGGGCAAGTTCTAGATGACACACATGCATGAGAATCAAGGTAAAGCCTCACCACACAAGGCATCATGCCACATGACTTCTTTCATTAGTCTCAAAATCAATTGGGACAAATTATTTTTGACAAGCTATTCCGAGTTCGTTACACACTCATTTGTGAATCAATCAAGACAATGAGAGAGTGTGCAAGTCATAACAAGAGAATGCTTTTCCTCAAAAATTCATTTCCCTTATTCCTTTTATTTTCAAAAACAATTTTCCAAGAGAAATTTTTCGGTGTGTCCATTTTGATACAAGCAACTACAAACTCAATTTAAAACTAGAATTTGGCATTTTCCCTTATGAAAGTCACCTCTCAATCTATCATAGGGAAAACCCAAATGAGTTCGACATAAAAACAAAATAAATTGAATGATAAAGAAAACTTTTGCTCCTTGGAAAACAACTGTGGTATTAAGAAAACCCTCAGAGTTTATTGCTAAACTACTATTAATAAGGCGATAACCAGATTGCGCACTCGTGATTCATTAAGAACAAGCCTCAGTGTAGGCCTTTAGCGTATTTGCAAAGCACGGGTAGTAAGATAATGGGGCATGTAAGACCAACCCGGCAACACAATCTCAACAACCAAAAATCAAGCCCAACGAGGGAACAATAATAGGCTCAAAATTAAACTCACAATCATCAAAAATATGCTAGACAAGGGCCAAATTAAATCTAGCAGAACTAAAATGTCAACAAGGCCCGTCAAGGGCAATAAAAATAATATCTCAAGCCCAATCACGGGAACCCAACAAAAATCAAGTAAAGCCACCCCCTCCCCATAAAAGAAGCATTTCCCTCAATGCTAATAGCTCAAGGGAAAGAAGGGTGAAATCCATAGAGTCTATGCCTCTTCATCATTATCATCAGTTGATGCCTCCTCCTCACCCGAAAGAATGTCAACAACTTGTCCAGGGGACCAGGAATGGTGCAAGGCTGGGGTAGGGTGTTTAAATCTGCCTCTTCCAATGGGGCCTTACTCATTTCCTTGTCAAGGTCCTTTCATAGTGTCTTGAAAGATTTCTCACAAACATCCAACCTTTTACAAAGATTGGACACGCTCTCTATAACACCTTTGAAGGCATTCTTCACTTCCCTCTCAATCAAACCCAGTAGATCCTTTGACAAGTCCCTCAATTGCCTTTCGTGGTTGTATGTTTTGTCAACCATATCTTGAAGACCACTTTTAGATATTTGCTCTTTAGGTGCATTGGAAGTGTGTGTGTGTGTGTTTGAGGCAGGATGAGAAGGAGAGGAGACATGTAATGCAACATCAGAGTCATCATCCTCATCTTCCACTGAAACCTCTTCCCTACGCCTTTTGAAATGAGGAGCATCCCGACTAGTTTTATTTTTAAGATATAGCACACCAATAGGGGCATCACAATCGAAGTAAAAAATGTCAGCATATACACAAAGTTTACTGATTAGCACTAGAAAAGGGAATGCATCACCACCCCTATGAGCCTTCCTTTTTATCACCAAGGCAATGACCTCACCAACATTAACATGATCCCCCACAATAATTGCAGCTATTAGAATTGCCCCATCATGCGTGACCTTTTGGTTATTCTGAGAAGGCATGAAGCGGGAGCAGACAAAATTATACCATAGGCGCGCCTCAAAGTATAAAGTTTGGCGTGGGATTTTACCCCCTAAAGGAGCCCAGAGAGGTTCATCAGGAGCAATGATAAGAGCTTCCCATTCGAGAGGTTTGCGCTTGAGAAGTAGCTTAGCCATGAGCTTAGGGGCTGGTTCAATAGGAGTGCTCTAACAGATAGCATTAATTGCAGTTGGGGTGATTCTGATTTATTTACCCCGAACAAAGACCGAGTCCAATGCGGGGAATGTTTCACAACCCTCTTTGTAGCCTTTAGCATCTTTTGTGGCCTGGTATGAGGCAAAGAACTCCCATACCAACTCTTTGTAGTAGTTTCTGGGTATCTCCTAAAGTGGTTGCTACTGTCGGTTGGCGAATTGAGTGGGGATGTTGGGTAGTTTATCCCCCACTCCATCCAGGTTAAAGCTTTGCTTTGTGTTGAAGAACCTACCAATATCACGATCATAAATTACTTTCATGCCCGCTATTCCAAATCGAATCATGTCCTCCTCTAAGACTTGGTTATGGGAAGATGAGTCTTTCTTTTTCCCTTTTGAGGTTGGGTTAAAGGAGGAGGGAGCCATTGGCCATCGTGAACTCCTCTTGGCGTTCCCCTTGTTAGAAGATATGCTCTGAATACAGAGATTATGAGCCTAAAACAAAAAAACAAAATCTAAAAGTAAATTAACTAACTAAAAAGGTTGGAATGCAATGGACTAGAAAAACAAAGTAAGTGACTGAAGGCTTATGCGGACCACATGCGAAACGCACCAAAAGAAGTGTGTGTCACATGTGCTAACGCACAAGCTTACAGAATCCTACAGGGAATTTTCCCATTGAGGTGAGAATTTGGTGTGGAATGCACCATCCAAAGTGCACATCGCACTATACTTCATCCCTCAAACCAATGAGCTGGCTATCTTTTTGAACATGGTGCGATGCCTTGTACGACCCGCACATCAAGATCTATGCATCGTATGAGAAATGCACAAAGGAACAATTGGAATTTTTGGTTCCTTGTGTTCTTGTTAATTACGCATATGATCTGTAGAGCAAGATGGGCTTAGGCACTTGGCACCACGCAACAAACCAATCAACATTAAATAAGGGAGGCAAGGGATATTCTGACCACAACTTCTCGTTACTCAGACTTCCCTGGATTTCCATTAACAACATCAAGCAAGAGAAGGACTTAACGAACTCCCTTAACATGGACGTTATCCCGTCTATAATCAGGAATATCAAGCCCTTACTTACAACAATGGGCACCAACAAATTATAGCAATAATTAACCCCTCCATACCCAAGATCATACTCCCAAAGATAATTTGTAACAATGAATCATGGGCATACAAGTAGCAAAATTCAGCCTTCATAATTGATTTTCAACAAAACCTTATGACGAACGACAATTTGCCCTTAAGAACGACATCACCCAATCTATCATCGGGCTAAACCATTCATCAATCACAAGTGGGTTACTCAGACTTCATCCCAAACACAAATTTCAAGGCAAAAATTCACTACCAATCAACATGCATTAACAAAAATAAAGTTATACCAAGTTGACAATTAGAAAAATTATCAATACAACTCAAAATTGGGGACCCAAAATTGTCGGATCTCACCCAAAATCAACATGGAAATTCTATTAAGCATGCTTCACAATATGAGTTCCCAACCTTCATAAGAATATGTACATTGGGAAACTTAGCACAAGTGAAGATTAGGCAGAGAGAAGTGAAAATTGAAGCTTTTTATAGTGCAACAATGGTGATCCAATCAACTTGCCCAGAGAGACTAGCGGTGGCGACAGTGGTGGAGCGCTGGAGATTGTTGGGTGAGAGGAGAAGAGAATTTTAGGGATGTTTGAGGGATTTAGAGAGAATATTGAGTGAGAGAGTTTGAGAAGTTAGAGATAAAATATGGTGAAGGGGGTGAAGGAGAAAGTTTAAAGAAGAAAAATTGGATGGGTCATCTCCGTGTCGGGTCGGTCAATAAGTTAGGTCAATTAAAATTCAATTTTACCTGTTGTGTGCTGCGACATGCGATTCACACCTGCCTTGGTGTGGACCGCATGGAGTTTTGCACATCACCCCTTTTTCTCCCCTAGTTTTGCTCAGGCTTCTGGTTTGCCATGTGACGGAGGTGCGACGTGCACTTGGGCTCGTGTGGACCGCACGGTCCAATGCACGTCACCTCCAATTTTCACTTTTCTTCCAGGAACTCTATTTTTGCATGCAATGAGTTGTGCGACACACACAATTGCTTGTGCAGTCCACACAGTCCTCTACACAGCATATGTTTTCACTTGTCCATGTTTCTACTCCATGTATTCCCTACAAACACACCAAAAAACAACAAAAGATAACCAAAAACAAAGTAAAGAAACTTGGGTTTCCTCCCAAGCAACGATTGATTTAACGTTGCGGCTTGATTATACTACCTCAAATCACTCATTCTTTGGATTGGTGATGGTATCACTGGGTAGTGTTCCGTTCATCCTCGGGTTTGTTCCTCAAGATGCTTGATCGAGGCTGAGTAAAACCTCACGGTTTGGTGAAGTGTTTAAACTTCATTCTTTAGCTCACTCACTCCTGTATTTGTTGTATCAACCTTCTTGAGAACCAAGGACAACATGTCCTCTAGCTTGGAATGACCAAGGTTGCTTGTGCCTGATTGGTAGAGAGAGTCCGCCTTATTCGAAGGTATATAGGGATTTGAGATCTGGTGATTGAAGCTATCACCATATTTGTCTATATCCCTCTAATTTCCGTTCCTTTATTTATCTCGTATCCAACCTTGGTTCTCCTCTCTCAGGCGATAATACCGGAGATGAGAACCCGCTGACACAAAGCACAGTTTACCATCAACAACTGTCATCAGCTCATCATCACTCGCTTTGATTTCCAGTGTACTCACAACATTCACCACTTTTACACCACCTACTTCCATTACATGCTTGGCCATCAAGTCAATTTGTGTCATCATCTTGGCCATTGACTCATCCCACTCCTCATCTCTTTTTCTTATTTCATTGGTCAAGATGGATGAGGTTGTTCCCAAAGTTGGCACATCCGCTTCTCTTATATGCCAAGCTTTGTTGCTTTTGGTCATTCGCTCTAACAAAGTCGAGGCAATGGGAAATTCCAAGTCCATGAAGGTTCCACCTCTAAGGTTGCCAGCAACTGACTTATTTAGAGAGTTCAACGACCTATAGAAGCTTTGTAGCAATATGTTGTTCAATAACTCATGGTTAGGACACAAGAGAAGCTTCTTTTTAAATCTTAACCAAACCTAATGTAGAGGCTCATCTCGGAGTTGCCTAAAGTTGGTAATCTAATCTCTTATTTTTATCATTCGAGATGGAGGAAAGAATCTCGATGTAAATTCCTCAACCAACTCAACCCAAGATGTGATAGAGTCACCTGGCAACTCTTCCAACCATGTCGTGGCCTCCCACGTCAAGGAAAAAGGAAATAGGCGTAATCGGATAGACTCTTGGGAGATATGTTGAAAAATGAACAGTTGGCAAATCTCCACAAAATTCCGAATATGCTGGTTGGCATCTTCATTTGTTGATCTACCAAATAGGCCCTTCATTTGGATTAAGTAGAGCATGGTACTAGTCACATGAAAGATAGCATTTCCCACCATAGGGGGTAGGCGGATTGCACCTACACCCCCTTGCATCATAGGCTCAGCCTCGTTGGCCTTTATGAAACCGTCAACGCTCTCGTTATCATTGGCCTCGTTCATAGGCTAGCCTGCTTAATCACAACACAAACAACAAACAAAAGAAAAAGAAACAAGCACTCTCAAAGTGACTTCAAATCAACAATCAATAATAGCTATCAATTCAAGTCCCAAGCAATGTCGCCATTTTTTATAAACACTCAAATCGTACTCCCCAAATATGGAGGCATGGTGATCGTCAAGCAAAACACATTTATAAGTACCCAACAGGTGTTGGGGTTATACCCATCGAGACTTGATGCTAGCTATATGAAGATTGTATCAAAATGAGTTCACAAGGAGAGTAATTGTTTAAAAACATGAAAGTAAAAGGTTGGAGGAATTGGGATTCTGTCACTACAATCACAATTTTAATTTAATGCAAGTAAGTAAAAAGGGTGTACCACATTGAGTAGAAGACTAAGGATGTGTATCTAATGGGGCTTTAATATGGGATAGGGTGTTTATCAATTCACATTTATTCTTGCTTATTGACACAAGTAGCATTGGTCATGGGTATGGTTGTTTATCTCTTGATCAACAGCCATATATCCGATAATCCCAGTTAGAGCATCATCGGTTTAATCAACAAGCAACCAATATCTAGCTTGGGGAGGTCACACTATCTCTAGCTTAGATCCTTAAATGGGTGATTCCGTCGATATGAGCTATTTCTAGCATCAAATCTGAATAGAATCCCAAGGTGCCACTAGTAATCTCACATCGAAAACCATGAAATTTTCTTTCAATCAACAACATAGTCAAGTAATGAAAATTAATGTTTGCAACCACAAATTTTAGGATTAAAACTTGATGGAACTACTAGACCCATGTCAAATAAACAATTCTAAGCAAGAATAAACAACACCCACACCAATTTGTCAAGTACCCATTATCAACACATCCCTAGACAAATGAAATTAGCCACTCATAATAAAGGAGAGAGATATACCAAATGCGTAAGTCACAATCCTCTTCATTCAAGTTTCATTTCAAGTTCTAAGCTCAATTTGAGTACACAGATGGTTAACCAAGATATTGAAGATAGAATAGATTGAAACCCTCTTCTTCTTGGAGAGGAAAACTTGTTCTCAAAGTAAAAAGCTCTTAAGAATATTTTGGACTGAAGAATGTTATTTACAATTGTGCCTAAATTGGCCTTTTATACTTTCCCAAAATGTCACTAAAATTCAGGACAAAATTTCCCTTCGGGTAGTGTGCGATCATGCAGTTCACATGTCGTGATGTGCGCATTGCACACAGTCTTTAGTTGAACCATTGGCTCAGCTGACTTGGGAGGCGTCATGCAAATTGGGTGCGGTTTGCACTATGAGGTGTACGCGCCGGACGTCGACCGCACCTTATGATAGATCTTTCAATCATTCCTAAGCTTAATGCGGTAGGAGTTGCAGAATGCACCACAACTTGTGCATGTGTCATGGGCACCACATCTCAGAGCAAAATCTCCATCTTTTCTGATCACTTCACATTTCACTCATTTTACGCACTTTTTGGTTCTGTTTCCTTGTTTTCCATCATTAATCATAAGTACCTGCATAGACATCAATAAAGGCCATAAGAACCTCTAAATTTAATCAAAACATAGCAATAATTCATGGATAAAGGCTCAATAAGTTGGTAGATTATCGACTTATCAGTGTCTCCCTTGATGGTCATGATAAGGTTCAGGAGGAAAGGTAAGCTGAGTCCTAGGTTTATTGGGCCATTTGAGATCTTTTGTTATATTAAGGAGGTTGCTTATGAGTTGGCCCTTCCCTTGCTTCTTTCAATGTTCATCCAGTTTTCCATGTTTCTATGTTGTGGAGGTATATTTTGGATGAGTCTAATGTGCTTCAGTGGGATGTTGTTCAATTGGATGAGTCTTTGTCTTTGAAGGAGGAGACTGTTGCTATTTTGGATAGAAAGGTTAGGAAGTTAAGGTTCAAGGAGATTCCATCAGTTAAGGTTCAGTGGCAAAATGATCCTGTTGAGGAGGCTACTTGGGAGATTGAGACCGATATGTGGACCCGCTATCGTCACCTTTTTGAGCGTTCAAGTATCTATCCTTTCATTAACTTTTGAGGACGAAAGTCCTTTTAGTAGTGGATGTTGTAATGACCCTCTAGGTCATTTTATTGATTTTCATGCTTTTCCCACATTTTGAGCTTTCCCACAATGGCTACAGGTCATTTATGACTTACTAGAACTGATGGTTTGGTTCTCGGGCCTTTTATTTCTGTCTTAAGCTCATTTTCCTATTTTACAACTCTTATAGTTGGTAGAGTTGACTTTGGTCAACATTCGGAGAAGACGGCGTTAGATAGAAATTTTGTCAGCACTGTTAGCTCTGGAATGTCGACTTTAGGCTACAAGGACTTTTGGTTCGAGTCTTGAGGCTTTTGGACTCATTTTGGTAAAAGTTGGATTTTTGGAGTGGGACCCACTTTTTGTTAAAACAATCTACTTTGTGAGTTTCGTTAATTCCGTTGAGTTCGGAATGCCATTTCTGGTAGGGTAGCATAGTTTGTTTGTGTTTGCGAGACTTCGAATGAATCCCGAGGGTCCATCCGATGACATTTTTGAGTTACCAAAACTGTTGTTGGCTGGTTGTTGTTGTAGAACTAGCCAACCCTTCGCCCACACGAAGGGTCAACTGTGTGCACTTAGAAGGCGCTGGCCTTGCCCCCCTTATTGCCCTTTTCCTGCATGGCATCTTAGCTGTGTGTGCATGCTTGGGAGCGCGATGGCTAGCCCGTGTGCATGGGCTTGGCATATGGCCTGGCCTAAGCCTGCCTTGTGTGTGTGCGTTCTCCTGTCTGCGTGCACTAGGAAGCGTGCGTAGGGCTTGGCCGCGTGCGGACAGGCTTGGCCTTGCAGCTTTAAATAAGTCCAACTTCATTTTTATCCCTATTTTAATCAAAATCTCTATTGTTGTGAGCTTCCAAAAGCTGGATCTTAGGCTTGCATTCATTCCTAACAATTCTGGTAAGTCCACCTTATTCCCTATTCCTTTTTCATTATTTTATTCATGATTCTTTCTGTTTAATTCCGTTGATTTCCTTGTTTGTAATTCTTGATCAAAGAGGACTTCGGGGATGTTTTGGGCCCCAAAATGAGTTTTGTTCACGCTCAAACTTTCGGCATGGGTTTCTAAACCCGTTGCAGACAAAATTGCAAAATTTGTTTTCTGTTTCATTGTGCGATCCGCGGGGGTCATTTTCCAACCCGATTTTCCCCCCATATTTTTGTATAGTAATATGGGTGTCATTCGTCTCATATTTACACTTGGATGATGTTCTTGATAGCGTGGCAGCATTCTGAGGTTGTTCGAAAAGGAAAGGCATATGAGTGATGGTTGGTGCTTGCAGTTCGGCCCCGAGGTAGGTTACAGTTTACTATTTTAAGGCTTGGCTTAGCTAAATTCTATATATTATGAGTTGCATGAATGTTAGGTTAGGTTTAGGTTGAAATTAGGCTTAAATAGATTTTATTATATCAAGAGATAATATAAATGCATAATCACTGGAAAATGAGAACAAAACTGTGATCTCAAGCCACTAGAAATCCTAATTATGGAATGGTACTCTTAACAGACTTTCAGCCTTCATTCTCATTGCATTTGGTATTTATCCAAAAAGCAACTTTTGAATCCTTCTTAAGAAACCATCTTAAATTTCAATGGTCCTTTATTCATTGAGAGATCCATAGCAACAAGTTTAATAAGAAATTATTCAAGTCACCAATTTATGAAGAGATATTTAACTTGACTGATATGTCCTTATAAGTTCTAGCTAACATGGTTGTGAATACAACCTTGGAAGCCATGGCAAAACATGGGACATAAGCTAAACCAGGAAGTAGTATTGTTTACCAGGTTGCTTCATCTGATGTAAATCCATTAGTCTTCAAGGACCTGGCCAGATTACTATTTGATTACTTCAATCGTTCACCCTACATTGATTCTAGAGGAAGACCAATTCATGTTTCAAAATTTTCGTTGCTCAGATCTATGGAGGACTTATCATCCCATTTATGCATAGAGGCCATTAACAGAAGTGGCCTAACAGATTTGATTGATCCAAATGGAAAGTTGTCTAGGAAACTTGAGAATATCTGTAGGAAGTCTGTGGAGAAAGCAAAGTACCTGGCTAATATTTATGAACCACAAACTTTTATAGAGGAAGGTAAGAGTTTGGTATTTATTATATATTGCGCCATTTTTATGAGACTAAAAGAGGTCCAAAATTTCCGGATTTGACTTAAGCAATACTCAGAGGTTGATGGAATGCATGTCTAAAGAAAAAAGATGGCAATTTGGATTTGATGTAGAAATCATAGATTGGAATGATTATATATCTAATGTCCATATTCCAGGACTAAGGAAACATGTGATGAAAAGGAGAGGATCATGCATAATCTCAGTCACGTTTCTGCATCTTATCTTATTGTAACATGTATACAACTGCTGGTTTTATTACTTTTTTCTTTCAAAAAGATTTGTAATTTCCTGACAAAGATCATCTTTAACAACAACTTCCTGATAATCACTCATGTAATATCATTTTCAATATACTATATTAATAATATCATATCAAAGTTATTAGTCCACCATAAGAATGTTTAGAATTATTCAACTTCTATTTATATATGCAGTGCAACCTAGATTATATACTTGTATAGAAATGGAAAAGCAATATTATTACCTCTGTTAATCTTTAGCAGAACCTAAAATGCTTAGTGATGGACGTAGCTACTTGATCTCACTGGGATGCCCAAAGCATTGGCAAGCATGGGAAGAATCTATTTGGCAAGAGCCTTGCCGGAGAACCTCACAAAGAGTATTGTTGGATATCCTATGTAATGACCCTCCAGGTCATTTTCCATTTTATGTGTTTTTCTAGAATTTTGAGATTTCCCTAAGTGGCTATAGTTCATCTATGACTTGTCAATACTGACGATTTGGTTCCCGGTCCGTTCGTTAGGTCATTATGACCTTTTCCTTGTTTTAGCCCTTAAAGTTTGTAAATCTTTGACTTCGGTCAACTCTCTGGGTAAACGTGCTCAAAATCAAATTCTGACTATTTTGTTGGCTCCGTAATAGAGATTTTGGTCTAGTGGGACTATTGGTCTGGGTCTGAGTGCCTTCGGATTGGTCTTGTATTACTTTGTGTGTTTTCAAGTCAGTTCCTTTGGCTTGGGTCCCGAGGCTTCCAGACTTGTTTTTGGGTTTTGAGTTCTGAGTTAGTTTTGGGCGCGAGGCCCACTTTTCATTAAAACAATCTTCATTGGGAGTTTCATCAATTCCATTGAGTCCATAATGCCATTTCTCATAGGGTCGCATGGTTGGTTAGTATTCACGGGGTTCCGGATGAATCCCGAGGACCCGTCAGAAGATTTTTAGCCATGGTTAAATTGCTGGTTGCTGCATTAAGTTACAGACCTTTTTGGTTTTCGCGATCGCGAGGCTCCTATCACGTTTGTGATGGTCTAGTTCTTTGACCATCACATTCGCAAAAGTGGCTCTTCGTGACCTCGATGAAGCCGTCTAGGAATGGGCTCAGCTTTCCTCTTCGCGAATGCGGGCTGGACCATCGCAATCGCGATGGTCTGGCTAGCATTTCCTCGCGAACGCGTGGGGTCCTTCACAATCGCGAAGAAGGACCCTTTGCAGTTATTTAAAGTCCAACTTTTTTTTCTCTTTCATTATTCTGAGAACTCCATTGTTGAAGCTCCCAAGATCCTATTTTCCAGCTCCTTACTTCAGTGTCCTTCATCCGGTAAGTTCCCTCGTCACCACTCTCCTCCTTCCGTTTAAATTCTTGTAATTCTACCGCTAAACTCCCTTGTTGATTAATTCTTAAGGATGGGGTGATCCTTGTAGAAATATGATTCTTGGGGATGCATGCTCATAAATTCGTGCAACTCACCTCCGTGACATGTTTCTCTTGTCGAGGTAGATTACCGCCTTTAAATTCAGAGTTTTTCCCATTTTTACCCCTCAAATTAGTAACACTTCGGGGCTATTTTGGGCCCTGAATCGATCTCCATTCATGACCAAACTTTGGGCATGTGTTCCTTAACCCACCGCGAGCATAATTATAGTTTTTGTTTTCTATTTCATTGTGCAGGCCCCGAGGATCATTTTTTGACCTGATTTTTAGCTTGATTTTTTGTATAGTAATATAGGTGTCATTCTTCTCATCTTGACACCTAAATTGTGTTCTTGATAGGGTGGAAACTTTCTGAGGCTGTTCAAAAGGGAAAGGTACATGAGTGATGGTTCGTGCTTGCAGTTCGGCCCCAAGGTAGGTTATGATTTACCTTTTAGACTGAGTTTAGTTAGATTATATATATATATTGAGTTACTGGAACATTAGGTTGGATATTAGGTAGAATTTAGGCTTAAATCTTGTTATCACTTTAATTGGACATTTCAGGTTTTTAGTCTAGAACTGTATGCTATCCTTATCCTAGGAGCTTGCTTTATCTGTTTGACTAGTATAGAATCCTTAGTATCCTTTTAGGAGGCTTTAGAAGTAGAATCGAGATTCCCGGTGGTTTTTGCTTTTACTTTCCATTTTTACCCGCTTTATTCTATCGTTGTGTGTAATTGTGGGCCCGAGGCAATGGCTTGGATTTGGACGAAATTCCAGGTCAGTTCTGTTTGCTTGGAGGGTATCTCTACCCTGTTCTGCCTGTTGGTGTGTGTGGTTTTTCTCTGTTTGTGGATTTTTTATACTAATATTTTATGACATATCATTGGTACAACAAGGAAGTACTTTTCAAAGATTTTGGTTTGAAATGAGGCTTTACTACGGTTGTGGTGATTTTTGAACTTAAACAAACTACTTTGGGTATTACTTCAGATTTTTGAAGGAAAATGGGAAAAATACTATTTTATGCATATATTTATTGTCCGATGTGGTATTCCGGACCTCAGATGAGTTATTTCGGGTATTTTACTTTCAGATATATATATATATGCTTAGCCCAATGCATTATTCTGAGTATTTTGCTTTCACATATCTATATGCATAGTCTGATGCGGTATTTGGGGTGCCCGATGCAGTATTCTGGGTATATATTATATTGCATTCGCGCATGCATCATCGTGCATTACATTACATTTGTCCTGGCATGTGGATTTTCTCTGGATTTGGCTTGATCTTGTCTGTTCTTCACCTTATTGGATTATTGATATATGCTCGGCTTTATAACAAGATTTAGGTGGATCCCTGTAATTTTAGCTACTTTCCTATATCTCTTATTTATATATTATCTTTCTGCGCTCGATCGTCCTATGATGTCTACTTATTACCCGTTGCCTTGGTACTCATACTATACTCTGCATCTTTTTTTCTGATGCAGCACCTAGTATGAGCCACCCTCACTGATCTTCCGTCGTTCGAGGCCCGTTACTGTTCGGATCGTGGTGAGCTCCCGGCGCTTTTGGAGACTTTACATGCTTTCCATCTTGTACATCCTATCTATATTTTGTATTTTTGATAGACAACATCTATTGTATAGCTACTCCTTACTTTAGTCGCTCTTGTACTAGTGACACCAGGTCCGGGTTGGTTCTCATGTTATTTTGTCTATTTGGTTACTTTAGGGCCATCTTTTGTATAATTTGTACGTTGGTATGTATATATGTTATTGGACCTGTCTTTTCATTATATCTTCCGCATTTTCTTAGTTTAATTATTATTACTGTCTTCCGCAATCATTAGGTTTTGGTTTGTCTACCAAGGGGTTATATAGATGCTATCATGGCCCAATTTTGGGTCGTGACAGAGTGTAATCAGAGCACTAGGTTCACCAGTCTCGCTAGTACAAGAGCAAAGTGTCTAGTAGAGTCTCATGGATTGGTACGATGACCTCCGTATCCAATCTACGAGAGTCTATAGGACATTCCTAGGAAATATGTCATATTGTTTAATTTATTGTCGTGCATCATTGACTTGATCAACTTTTGAGTATCCTTGTTTCAGTCTTTCTCAAATGGTTCAGATGAGATCTAAAGTGGGTGAGGACTAGGCCCCTGCGCCTACAGTTAGAGCCCCAACTAGGGGACAGGGTATAGGTCAACCAAGAGGTCGAGGTAGGGCACGGGCAGTGGCGCTAGCTTGGGCCCGGGCCAGACTACTGTCACTAGAGCCTGAGGTTAGAATGGATAAGGTTTAGTATGAGACAGAAAATATGGGACCAGCACAGTATTCGACAGGTTTTATGGATACTCCAGTATTGCAGGACACTTTAGTTCGATTGTTGGGGTTCCTTGAGGGTATGACTCCACCAGTAGCTTTGTCGAGCACTCCAATTGGTTCTCAAGTTTGAGGTGAGGCTCAGACTTCAGATCAGGTAGTGGCACAGGGTTCAGGAGTGCAGCCTGCTGCTGCGGCTCCCAGATTTGAGGTATTACCTGTCCCTGCAGTTGCTCCCCCTATTCCATCTATGCCGGTTATGTCTTCTTAGGAGCAGAAGATGCTTGATAGGTTCTTGAGATTGGGTCCTTCGAGGTTTTCAGGTGCTTCTAGGGAGGATGCGCACGAGTTTTTGACTAGCTGTAAGGAGAGGTTACATAATTTGGCGTTAGTCGAGTCACATAGAGAAAATTACACCGTGTTTCAGCTGGATGGCCCAGTGAAACAGTGGTGGAGGTCATATGTTGCTTGCAGACCAGCTGGGTCACCTCCTCTTACTTAGGGTCAGTTTTCCGCAGCCTTCTGGAGAAGTATGTATCGTGTAGCATGAGGGAGACTTTGATTGATCACTTTTCTGAGTTGGAGCAAGGCTCCATGACTATGTCTGAGTACGAGGTCCGGTTCCATCAGTTGTCCAGACATGCCACTATGATTTTTCACACCGAGCATGAGAGAGTACGCTAGTTTGTTCGAGGTTTGACCTTGCATCTCCGCTTGTCCACAGAGGGCATGGTAGCATTGGGCCAGTCTTTTCTGGAGGTAGTTAATCATGCTCGTACTATTGAGGGTGTACTTCACGAGGACCAAGAGGGAAGCAATAAGAGGCCCTGCCACCATGGCAATTTAAGCGATTCATAGGGTCGTGGTTAGGGCTACTATGGTAGAGGTCAGCACCAGCAGCGTTTCCAGCTGAGCTGTCCTGTTCAGGTGGCATTATAGATTGTTGAGGGTCAGAGTAGCTAGAGTATCGTTCCTACTCCATGAGGTGGTCATTCAGAGTCTATAAGTCGTGGTGGTCATTCTGATTCGGAAGGGTCTTCACAGCAAAGTACATGGGGTTGGGGTTGTTATGAGTGTGGCAAGATGGGCCATTTTGCTAGAGAGGGTCCGATAGCACAGCACCCTAGGCAACAATATTAGTTGGTTCAGGCCCCTAGGGCTTCAGCGCCACCAACTAGAGGTGGTTCACAGGGTAGTAGGGTGGTTCCCAGGGTACTAGAGGTGGTTCTTAGTCTAGTAGGTCAGGTGGTCGTGGCAGTTGGGGCCACATGTATGCAGTTTCAGGGCGAACAGAGGCTAAGGCTTCATATGCTGTGATCACAGGTACGATCTCCATTTGCCATCAATCTGCTTATTCTTTGTTTGATCTGGGATCCACATTCTCATATGTATCTTCTTATTATGCTACTAGTTTGGAGTATTTTTGTGATTCCTTGCCTGCGCCTTTGTGTGTATCTACCCCAGTAGGTGATTCTTTAGTAGTGGATCAGGTGTATTGGGCATGTTTGGTTACTATCTTGGGGTACGACACGTGGGTAGACTTGGTTCCTCTTGATATGATTGATTTTGATGTGATCTTGGGCATGGATTGGTTGTCTCCTATCACGCGGTCTTGGATTGCTTCACCAAGACCATTTCTCTTCGGATGCCTGGTATCCCTCCTATCATATGGAAGGGAGCTGATAGCCACATGCCAAGGGGAGTTATATATTTTTTGAGCGCCCAGTGGTTGGTTGGGAGGGGGTGCTTAGTTTATCTTGCCGATGTTTGTGATACTAGTGCCACCACACCTCCTCTTGAGTTCTTTCCTGTGGTTTGTGAGTATTCAGATGTGTTTCCTTATGATCTTTTGGGTCTTTCTCCTAATCGTGACATTGATTTTGGTATCGATGTTGAGCCGGGCACCAAGCCCATTTTCATTCTGCCATATCGGATAGCACCTGTTGAGTTGAGGGATCTTAAGGATCATCTCCAGGATCTGCTAAGTAAAGGGTTCATCCGGCCTAGTGTGTCTCCGTGGGGTGCTCCAATTCTGTTTGTGAAGAAGAAGGACGGGTCTATGCGTATGTGTATTGACTATAGGCCGTTGAAATAAGGTGACAGTTAAGAACAGATATCCGATGCCACATATTGATAATTTGTTTTCCCAACTACAGGGTGCGGCAGTGTTCTCTAAGATAGATTTAAGGTCCGGTTATCACCAGTTGAGGATTAGGGCTAAGGACATCCTAAAGACTGCATTTAGGACTCAATAAGACCATTATGAGTTCCTAGTCATGTATTTTGGGTTGACTAATGCCCCAGCATCATTTATGGAGTTGACAAACCGTGTGTTCAGTGCCTACTTGGACTCGTTTGTGATTGTGTTCATCGATGACACTCAGATTTATTCGAGGAGTAAGGAGGAGCATAAGCAGCATCTTAGATTTGTACTTCAGACCTTGCGAGACCACCAGTTGTATGACAAATTCCTTAAGTCTGAGTTTTGGCTTGAGTCTGTGGCAATTTTGGGGCACGTGATGTCTAAGGATGGGATTATGGTAGATCTTACGAAGATTGCAGTAGTTCGTGATTGGGCTCGGCCTACTTTTACTACCGAGGTTCACAGTTTCATTAGGTTGGCAGGTTATTATAGATGGTTTGTGAAGGGATTTTCTTTGATAGCAGCTTTATTGACTAGATTGACTCAGAAGAATGTTCCCTTCCAGTTGTCAGATGAGTGTGAGGCGAGATTTCTGAAGCTCAAGTCCTTGTTGACTTCATCTCCGATTCTTACTCTTTTGATCGAGGGTTAGGGTTTCACAATATATTGTGATGCGTCAGGTATTGAATTGGGTTGTGTTTAGGCTAGATCTTCCTTGTTGGAGCAGATTCGAGCACATCAGTTTGATGATGCAAGATTGAGGATCATTCATGACAAGGTGTTGAGCGGTGAGGCCAGGAATTTGACTTTGGATTCAGAGGGTATTTTGAGGATTGAGGTTCACATCTATGTTCCTAGAGTTGGTGACTTGGTCAGATTGATATTGGAGGAGGCTCATTATTCTAGATATTACATTCATCCCGCGGTAGCTAAGATGTATCGTGACTTGAGGCAGTAGTACTGGTGGTGTGGGATGAAGAAGGATATTTCGGCTTTCGTATCCAGGTGCTTGAACTGTCAGCAGGTGAAGTTTGAGCACCAGAGGCCAGGTGGTTTGTCATAGAGGCTACCCATTCTGGAGTGGAAATGGGAGCCCATATCCATTGATTTTGTAGTCGGTTTGCCATGCACCTTGCGGAGATTTGATGCTATTTGGGTTATTGTGGATAGGTTGACGAAGTCTGCTCACTTTCTACTGGTTCAGACTTCCAACAGTTTCGAGAGGTTGACCCATATCTATGTTAGAGAGATTATCCAGTTACATGGTGTGCCAGTTTCTATCATCTCCGACTGAGGTACTCAGTTCACTTCGCACTTTTGGCAGTCTATTCTAAGAGAGTTGGGTACTAGAGTTGAGCTTAGCACCGCTTTTCATCTGAAGGCAGACGGTCAGTCAGAGCGTACTATTTAGGTTCTGGAGGATATGTTGTGAGCTTGCGTTATTGATTTTAGGGTTTAGAGGGACCAATGTTTAGCCTTGAAGAGTTTGCATTTAATAATAGTTACCATTACAGCATTCAGATGGCTCCATTCGAGGCTTTGTATAGTAGGCGGTGTAGATCTCTGATGGGTTGGTTTGATGCTTTCTAGGTTAGTCCATGGGGTACCGACTTGCTTCATGATTTCATGGATAGATTTTGGGTTATTCAGGAGAGACTTCACACTGCCCAGAGTAGGTAGAAGAGTTATGCTGTCCAGAGAGTTTGAGATCTAGAGTTTATTGTGGGTGATAGGGTGTTCCTTTGGGTATCGAACGTGAATAGCATGATGAGGTTCGGGAGGAAGGGTAATATCAGTCCGAGGTTCATTGGGGAATTCAAGATCCTTCGTCGTATTGGAGAGGTTGCTTCTGAGTTAGCCTTGCCTCCTACTCTTTCTAGTGTTCATCCTGTGTTTCATGTCTTTATGCTGCGGCAGTGTATTCTAGATAAGTCTCATGTGCTTCAGTTAGAGTCGGTTCAGTTGGATGAGTCCTTAGCCTTTGAGGAGGAGCCTGTTGCTATTTTGGACAAGTAGGTTAGGAAGTTGAGGTCCAACGAGATTCCGTCAGTTAAGGTTCAGTGGCGGCATCGTCTTGTCGAGAACGATACTTGAGAGATCAAGACCGACATGCGGATCCGTTATCCTCATCTTTTCAAGTCTTCAGGTACTATCCTTTTTCTAACTTTCGCGGATGAAAGTTCTTTTATTAGTGGATGTTGTAATGACCCTCCATGTCATTTTCCATTTTCTGTGCTTTTTCTGCATTTTGAGCTTTTCCTCAACGGCTACAGGTCATCTATGACTTGTCGAGACTGACGAATCGATGCCCAGGCCGGTCGTTAGGTCGTTATGACCATTTCTATGTTTTAGACTTTAAAGTTGGTAAATCTTTGACTTCAGTAAACTTTCTTGTTAAGCATGCTCAGAATCAAATTTTGACAGTTCCGTTGGCTCCGGAATGGAGATTTTGGTCTAGTGGGACCATTGGTCTGGGTCTGAGTGCATTCAGTTTGGTCTTGTGTTGCTTTGTGTGTTTTAAAGTTAGTTTGGCTGGTAGGGTTGACTTTGGTCAACATTCAGAGAAGACGGCCTCGGATGGAAATTCTGTCAACGTCGTTAGCTCCAGAATGTTGACTTTGGGCTAGGGGACCTTTGGTTTGGGTCTCGGGGCTTCTGGACTTGTTTTTGGGTTTTGAGTTTTGAGTTAGTTTTGGGAGCGAGGCCCACTTTTTGGTAAAATGATCTCCGTTGGGAGTTTCAATGATACCATTGAGTCTGAAATGACGTTTCTGGTAGGGTAGCATGGTTGGTTTGTGTTCACAGGATTCCGGATGAATCCTGAGGACCTATCGGAAGACTTTTGGCCTTGGTGAAATTGTTGGTTGCTGCATTAAGTTGCAGACCTTTTTGGTCTTCGCGAACATGAGGCTCTCATCTCGTTCGTGATGGTATAGTTCCTTAACCATCGCATTCATGGGCTCTTTTCGACCCCAATGAAGCTGGCTAGGACCCAGCTCAACTTTCCTATTCGGAAACGTGGGCTGGACCATCGCGATCGCGATAGTCTGGCCAGCGTTTCCTCGCGAATAGGTGGGGTCCTTCGCGATCGCGAAGAAGGAACCCTGACAGCTATTTAAAGTCCAACTTCAATTTCTCTTTCATTATTCTGAGAACTCCATTGTTGAAGCTCCCAAGCTCCTGTTTTCCAGCTCCTTGCTTCAGTGTCCTTCATCCGGTAAGTTCCCTCTTCACCTCTCTCCTCCTTTCGTGTAAATTCTCATAGATCTCCCGCTAAACTCCCTTGGTGATTAATTCTTAAGGTTTGGGTGACCCTTGTAGAAATCTGATTCTTGGGGTTGCATTCTCATAAATTTGTGCAACTCACCTCCGTGACGTGTTTCTTTTGACGAGGTAGGTTCCCACCTTTAAATTCCATGTTTTTCCCATTTTGATCTGTCGAATTAGTAACACTTCAGGGTTGTTTTTGGCCCCGAATCGAGCTTCTTTCGCGTCCAAACTTTAGGCATGGGTTCCTTAACCCACTGCGAGCATAATTATGATTTTTGTTTTCTATTTTGTTGCGCGAGCCTCGAGGGTTATTTTTCTGACCTAATTTTTGGCCTGATTTTTCCGTATAGTTAAATGGGTGTCATTATTATCGTCTTGACACCTAGATTGTATTCTTGATAGCGTGATAGCTTTATGAGGCTAATCAAAAGGGGAAGGCACACGAGTGATGGTTCGTGCTTGTAGTTCAGCCCCGAGGTAGGTTACAGTTTACATTCTAGACTGAGTTTAGTTAGATTATATATATATTGAGTTACTAGAACGTTAGGTTTGATATTAGGTAGAATTTAGGCTTAAATCCTGTTATCACTTTAATTGTCCATTTTGGGGTTTTATTCTTGAACTATATTCTATCCTTAGCCTAGGAGCTTGCTTTATCTGTTTGACTAGTATAGAATCCTTAGTATGCTTTTAGGAGGCTTTAGGGGTACAATGGAGATTCCTGATGGTTTTTGCTTTTACTTTCCATTTTTACCCTCTTTATTCTATCGTTGTGTGTAATGTGGGCCCGAGGCCATGGCTTGGATTTGGACGAAATTCCAGGCCAGTTCTCTTGGTTTGGAGGGTATTTCTTCCATGTTCTGCCTGTTGGTGTGTGAGGTTTTTCTCTATTTGTGGATATTTCATACTCATATTTCATGACATATCATTGGTATGATATGGAAGTATTTCTCAAGGATTTTGGTTTGAAATGAGGATTTACTACGGTTGTGGTGATTTTTGAACATAAACAAACTACTTTGGGTATTACTTTGGATTTTGGAAGGAAAATGGGAAAAATACTATTTTATTCATATATTTATAGTCTGATGCGGTATTTCGGACCCCCAATGCATTATTCCGGGTATTTTACTTTCATTTATATATATGCATAGCCCGATGCATTATTCCGAGTTTGCTTTCACATATCTATATGCATAGTCCAATGCGGTATTCCAGGTGCCCGATGCGGTATTCTGGGCGCCCGATGCGGTATTCCGGGTTTATATTATATTACATTCACGAATGCATCATCGTGCACCACATTAAATTTGTCTTGGCATGTGGATTGTCTCTGGATTTGTCTTGATCTTGTCTGTTCTTCACCTTATTGTATTATTGATGTATGATCGACTTTATTATTAGATTTAGGTGGATCCCTGTAATTTTAGCTACTTTCCTGTTTCTCTTATTTATATATTATCTTTATGCGCTCGGTCGGCCTATGATGCATACTGAGTACTTGTTGCCTTGGTACTCATACTACACTTTGCATCTTTTTTCTGATGCAGCACCTAGTACTAGCCACCCTAGCAGTTCTTCTGTCGTTCGAGGCCCGTTGTTGTACGTATCGCGGTGAGCTCTCTGCGCTTTTGGAGACTTTACATGCTTTCCATCTTGTACATCCTGTCTATATTTTGTATTTGTGATTTACAACATCTGTTGTATAGCTACTCCTTACTTTAGTCACTCTTGTACTAGTAACATCAGGTCCGGGTTGGTTCTCGTGTTGTTTTTTTTATTTGGTCACATTAGGGCCATCTTTTGTATATTTTGTACGTTGGTATGTATATATGTTATTGGCCCTGTCTTTTCATTATATCTTCCGCATTTCCTTAGTTTAATTATTATTACTGTCTTTTGCAATCGTTGGGTTTTGGTTTGTCTATCGGGGGGTTATGTAGACGCCATCATGTCCCAATTTTGGGCCATGATATACTACTATCATTCTTCTCAAAATTGCAGGAAGGGTAAGATGGGGACTGAAGACATGGGGTACACTCTCATGATAAAATTGATGATACGTCTGCTGAACACCAGTTACCTAGAAAAAAGGATTTTGTTTTCATGAAATTGGAAGCATTTTCAATTACCCTGTGAAAGCGCACCTATCTATAAAGGATCATCATATCCTTCAATACATCCCAAAAAAACTGAACCTGAGCACAACGACATGCATAATAACAAAATAGAAAATATATGACAGCAACCTTGCCGAAAATTTGAACAAAAGAATGCCATGACAACAGTATTCATCTTTACCAAGTACTCAAAATTAAGGAGGCATAAAATTTATTATGTAAACTATAATAGCAAAAACCAATACCAAGTAGTTTTTCCTCAATCAGTAACATATGAAACCCACCAGTGGTTGGGCCACATGTTTGTCAGAAAACTACACTATGTAGATAGGTAAAACATAAATTTATTTTATGTATATATACTGTATAATGATTATCCTTGGCTTCTTCGTGGGTCTAATCCTTTATATTTTGACACCCTTAGTGAAAAATTTGGTTCCTCCACTGAAACTCTCCTTGGCTTCTTCGTTGGTCTAATCCTTTATATTTTGACACCCTTAGTGAAAATTTTGGTTCCGGCACCGAAACCCATAATACACTAAGGTCTAAGAGATTATTAGCCCTCATCCCTAGAGAGAGTGAGGTCTTGATCAAGAACCTAAGCAAGAGTAGGAATAAAAAAGGATCACCATGAGCAAACATTCTTAATCTGCTATTAGGAGGGTAAATGTTGAAGGCCAGTCTCAATCCACCAATTTGAATATTACTAAGCATTTCAGAAATGAGAATATTAATTCTTGATTCTTCATCTCCATTTTGAGCAGTCTCCGACAGATCTTGGTTAACAACACAATTTACTTCTGACCATCTTACTGACCAAGGAATACCATGACGTCCGACTATATATTCAAGAGATTTCAAGTGCTTATATTCTTCATAATATTCCAAGGAACATCCACTTTCCCCTTCTGCAACCTTGCTATATACATGTTCCAGAGAAAGGGGTGTATCATCTTTACTGAAGAGATGAGAGCCCTAATTTCGGCAAGATATCTACATGACAAAACCAGTATCATCCTTTAGACCCTGGAAATTGCAGAAGATAAATCTCAAATGAAACATAATTTTTTCATATATTGTCCTAATACAAATAAATGTGTAAGATGTACAAAGTCACCTTTAAATACTTGTTATCTATCTCTTCATATTATTTATCCATTTGGTTTTACTCAAAGTTTTCACAATTAGTAATTCAATTTTATGGAGTTTGATTACTGTCAATAGAACCATGTTAATCATACACGTCAAAGTGAAATTAATAACAAGTTTATAAAGAGTAAAGAAAATGTTGGGTGAACCATCAAAACACCAAATTCTCCAACAAATTGTCTAGAGATAATACAACAATAACATACTCTGTGAAATCCAACAAGTGGGGTCTAAAAAAGGTAGTTTGTATGCATACCTTACCCTACCTCGTAGAGATAGAGAGGTTGTTTACGATACCCCCTCGCCTTAAAATAAATCACTTCCAAGCAATTTGAAAAGAGAATACAGAAAGGGGAGCAGTAACAAAAACAAAATAATTTTAAGAAATAAAATAAAGGACTTTCCAAGCAGAGAGACATATCACAACAACTCACAATTTTACTACATTAATGCACTTATAAAACATCATCAGAGGTGCAACTGATTATTAAATTTGTTTCTTCCACCATGTTTAGTTCATCCTTCATCATCTAATTAACTTCAGTTAGTAGCTCTGGTTATAAGGGGGTGGAATTGAGGATCATGAAGTAGCCTCAATAATTGGTAACAACAATTAGCAGCCAGAAAGCAGAAACTTTCACTGAAGTCCAGAATTTCAAATCAAGTTGTAGCATTTAATAAGGAAGAAGTTATAAAGAATACCTATAAAATAATTAAAAACCATGAGAATATATGTACAAACAACATTTACTTCTGTCCATGCCATTTATCTCACAAACATTCGTTGAGAAAGCATACAACAAAGTCAAACATAGAAATACAAAGAATAAACACAGAAATCAAATGACAAAATTGTTAGCAACGAAATCCCTATTTCCAATTCCATAAGCTTTTAAATCAACAAAGAGATATATACATAAACTAAATAAATGGGCGTCAGAGGTATAGAAGCAACGGAAAGCTAACCTTTTAGAATCAATTGTTAGCAACTAAACGATGTCGAGAAATAATTTCTGATTTGGGCGTCCTAGGTATAGAAGCAATTTCTGATTTTTGCCTTTTAGAAATTGTTGGAAAAGCTTCTAAAAATTTGAGAAAACCCTTGTTCTATGTACTGACTTTTTCCTTCAAAAATTTTGGAGGAAATTTTGATATATGGAGGGAATATTATTATTTTAGTCAAAATTTTATGAGAGTTATAAGGCACACTTATAAAGTGTTATTTTTAGAATTATAAAAATAGTATACTTCAAAAGTGTAGCTATATGTGTAATTCATTGTCAGTTTCACTATGATGTGGCAACGCTTATAAAGTGTAACCAAAACTATTAAAGAGCACACTTTATAAGTGTTGCCAATATTTTTGTTGCCAAAAGCTTTGTTCAAAGTCCACGTTTTGAAAGTGTTCCCATAGATACTTTTAGCAACACTTTCTAAGCGTTGTCTAGAATTAATGTAGCCTTAGGGCAAATTTTTTGTAGTGTTTCCACTCTTTTTGGCCATTTTCGGACTGTAGAATAGTATCATCATGTTTATCCTTAGTTTAGGATCTCGTAGTATGTTGTGGCTAGCCTAGAATCCTTAGAGTAACTTTAGGAGGTTTTAGAGGTAGAGTAGATGCCTTGTTTATTTTCGTATTATAGTTCCTTTCTTTTTAGTCATTATTTACCATATAATTTTTTATAACTATGGGCCCGAGACCATAGCTTTGGACTGGATAGAGTTCAGGTGAGTACCTTGTTTTAGGTGTTTTGTCCTACTTTTGGTGTTAGATCTCTATATCTTGTTTGGGGGTTGTACTGCTTACTCTTGTTTATACTTTCATGGACTTGGCATATTATTGGTTTTTTCTAAGAAAGAATGGTTGGTTTTCGGGTTAAAAAGGATGATTTTTTGTTATTTTTTTATATTTCAAGGGTTTTTAAGGAAGAGTTGCACTATCTTACTGTCAATTTTGGATTTAAGAACAAAACTCCTCCCTTTTTACTAATTTTAAGTTCCACGAAGGGCATTTTTACGTACTGCATATCTGATGCTGGGATTCCGAACTCACATTTAATTGTTGCATGTATGATGCTGGGATTCCAGAATCATATTTACTCATTGTTCATCTGATGCTGGGATTCTGGACTCATATGGCATTGGCCATATTTTGCATCATATTATCTCTTGGTGCATCGCATTTGCTTATATGTACTTAGAGTGCCTTTTCCTTATTATCTTTATTATCTTCACTATTTTTTGGGTCGACTCTGTTGGTAGATAACTAGATTTAGGTGGGGCCCTGCAACTAGTTTACTTTCCTGTAGATTATTATATATATTATCTTTCTGAGCTCGATCGGCCTATGATGCCTACTAGGTACCCATTCTATTGGTACTCATACTACACTCTACATCTTTTTCTGATGCATCACCTAGTATGAGCCACCCTTGTTGACCCTCCAGTCATTCGTGGCCAACTGTTGTTCGGATTGTGGTGAGCTCCCAGTATTTTGGTGACCATCACTTCTTTCCATCCACATACCTGTCTATATTTTTTGAATTTTTGGATAGATATTACTTGTTGGATAGCTATTTTGTACTTTAGACACTCTTATACCAGTGACACCAGCTCCGAGGCTGGTCTTGTAGATGTTTTGTCTTCTTGGTCACTTTGGGTCCATTTTTGTATATTTATTACTATTGGTATGTATATATACTATTGTCCCACTTCTTGTATTCTTCCCTCCTGTATTTCATTATTTAAATTATTTTATTATACTTCTGCATCCTTTGGTTGGCTTGCGTACCGGGGGTTATGTAAGCACCATTGCAAACCTATTTTAGGTCGTGACAGTAGGTGACATTCAGGAGAACAACTAAAGATGGCCATTCCAAGAAGACTTTTCGTAGCTTATAAAAAGATCACCTTTGCATATAGGTATCTATTTTTGTAGTAATTATGGAACTTGTACATGATTCATGTGTTACATATATATATGTAATTTTGGAGGCTTGTTTGATCGTAATTCCATAGCTTGTAACTTAAATTTGATAACTTGTTTGGATGTTTTAGGGTGTGAAATTCTGGGTGTTGTAATGTAATAAACTTACAGTTTGTTATTTAATTATGTATAAAGGAAGAACTATTTATCTTTTGATACTCGTATCACTACCTAAATCGATCCATGATGGCACCTACTATAATTGTACTGACCCTCTAGGTCATTTCAATGTATTCATGCTTTTTCTATGTTTTGAGATTTCCCATAGTGTCTTCAACTTATTTATGACTTACCGGGACTGACGGTTAAATTTCCGAGTAGTTCATTTGTGTTTTAAGCCTATTTCCCAATTTTGAAACTCTTAAAGCTAGAATAGTTGACTTTGGTAAATATTCAGAGAAGAGGACCTCAGATGGAAATTTCGTTAGCACTATTAGCTTTTGAACATTGACTTTGGGCCAGTGGAACCATTGGTTTGGGTCCCGAGGCTTTCAGACTCATTTTGGGCTATTGGGTTGTTTTTTGGTACCATGAGGGTTTTAGGTGTGGGGCCCAATTTTCATCAAAATGATCTCTGTTGAGAATTTTGTCCATTTCGTTGAGCTCAGAATGTCATTTTTGGTAGGGTAGCATATCTGGTTTGTGTTCATGAGGTTCAAAATGAATCCCGAGGGTGTGGTAAGAGAATTTTTTTGAGTTAAGTTAGCAGTTGGTACAGTTTGTGCTGGTGCACTCGCCCTTGAAGTGCTTGGGCCGCACCTGTGCAGTCCCTCCTGCGGTCACCGGCCTCACCTGCGGTGCTGGGTGACGTCATGAGGCCATCCCCCCGTGGAGTTTGTCCGCCCCTGTAGAGCCACCTCTGCAACTTGTGTGTCGCACCTGGGAAGTGGGAGGCTACTGTAGACCTTCGCTACTGCTGTGGTCAAGCCGCCGTTGCATCACCGCTCATGCATCAAATTGACCGCAGGTGCATGAATCATTGAGATTTAAATGAAGTTTTCTTATTCATTTAAAACACTTTTCTCCATTGTTTTGAGCTCGGGTGAATAGAGGAGTAAAACAATTATCGCCCACTTCTTGAGATACTAAGGTAAATCCTTCTCCCTCGTCTTTTTATTACGCATATATTGGTTTATTCCGTGTTCCGTTTCCATTTTGGTCTCCTAATTACATGTTGATTTCTTAGACTAAAGCATCATGTTTCGAACCATTTGAGGTCTGAATTCTCCTTCATTTCCTATCACGACCCAAAATCGGGCCATTATGGCGCCTGATAAATGCTCAAATCGTACTCCCCAAAGATGGAGGCACGGTGATCATCAAGCAAAACACATTTATAAGTACCCAACAGGTGTCGGGGTCATACCCACAGAGACTTGATGATAGCTATATGAAGATTGTATCGAAATGAGTTCACAAGAGATTGTTTAAAAATAGGAAAGTAAAAGGTTGGGGAAATCGGGATTCTGTCAATACAATCACTATTCGAATTTAAAGCAAGTAAGTAAAATAGGTGTACCAAGTTGAGTAAGAGACTAGGGATGTGTATCAAATGGGGCTTTTAAGTGGGATAGGGTGTTTATCAATTCACACTTATTCTCGTTTATTGACACAAGTAGCATTGGTCATGGGTATGATTGTTTATATCTCGATCAACAACCATATATCCGATAATTCCAATTAGAGCATCATCGGTTAAATCAACAAGCAACCAATGTCTAGTTTGGGGAGGTCACACTATCTCTACCTTAGACCCTTAAGTGGGTGATTCCGTCGATATGAGCTATTTCTAGCCTCAAATCTGAATGGAATACCAAGTTCCAACTAGTAATCTCACATCCAAAACCATTCTATTTCAAGCAACAACATAGTCAAGTAATGAAAATTAATGTTTGCAACCACCAATTTTAGGATTAAAACTTGGTGAAACTACTACACCCATGTCAAATAAGCAATTATAAGTGAGAATAAACAACACCCACACTCATTTGTCAAGCACCCATTATCAACACATCCCTAAACAAATGAAATTAGCCACTCATAATAAAGGAGAGAGATATACCAAATGGGCAAGTCCCAATCCTCTTCATTCAAGCTTAATCTCAAGTTCTAAGCTCAATTTGAGTACACAGACGGTAAACCAAGATTTGGAAGAGAGAATAGATTGAAACCCTCTTCTTCTTGGAGAGGAAAACTGTTCTTAAAGTAAAAATCTCCTCAGAATGTTAGGAATGAAGAATGTTATTTACAATTGTGCCTAAATTAGTGTCACGACCCGATTTCTCGGTCATGATGGCACCTACAACCCCCGTAGCCCAGGACAGTTAGTAATGGGCTACTATCTAACAAATAAGGGAACAAGACGAAGAGGATAGATAACAGGGATATAAATATATACATATGGGGAAACTAAACCAAACCCCAAGACCTGGTATCATAGTATAGAGCCAAAACTACATACATGGAGTGCGAACGATCCAAAAGAATATATACAGATGTCTCTGAATGGTAATAGAGTACATAAAGCAAAAGATAAACTAAAGCTAAGCTTCGATCGCCAAGAGCTCACCCTCAGTCTGAAGTAGTCCCCAACAGATCTCCAAGCACAAATCACAGCGATCTAACGGCGATGGCCCATGCTAGGATCTGCATCAACAGATGCAGAGGGTAGGGTGAGCACCAAATGCAAAGCATAAGGTACCCAGTAGGTATCATAGGCCGACTGGGCACATATAATATAAAAGAGTAGTAACAGACAGAATAGAAGCAAGCAGTCACAGAAATCAACGAAAGGTACACAGTAACTAGCCCAGAGAGAAATCAACAGAACCACATGTGAGGCCAGTAAGCAGAATATACACACCATAGGCACAGGTGAAAGTAAGAAATAACGCACCTGGGGTCCTTGCAATAACAGTGTATATATAATAAGTTTACGAAATGGACGGTATATCGGTAACCTAAAGTGTAAGAAGAGGGAAAGAATAATGATAGACATGCTCAGGGACATGAATCAAACTCAACTAATTATATCAATCTCAAATTCAGAAACTAACAGTCTAGCAGTAACCAATTTCATACTTTAACCGTAACACGAAACAATTTTGTAAGTAAATAGCAAGAGTCTACCTACAGTCCCCCGCCCGCCCATACAACCGAGGAACACAAACAAGTGAAAACAAACCCTCCGGCATCCCATACTACCGGAGCGTACAATCAACAAACAACAAACAAGGGTGGAGCCTCAAACAATGAATGATATGATGCATGAAGGTCTCAAGTGAAATGGTATCTCTGTATGTACCTCCTCATGTGCCGCTCCGGCCCAGCAGGTAGGTTCCATGGAAGGACACTGCACGTATACCTCTACTCCACCGTATATATCCTTCCTCCAGCACACGCAGCCCACAGCCCCTGGCCCGGATGGCATGGTCCATAGAGGTCCCTGACCCCATACTAAAACTCAGTATCAAAACATGTCGTCCGAGTCTAGCGTTAATCGTAAAACTGGTGTTTTAAAACATAATTTTACTTTCTTTTACCCAGGAACATTCACAAGTTAAATCAAACCATTTCCAAATCATTTCCATTAAAAACAGGCCCCCGGGGCCATGCAAGGTTAGAAAATAGTGTCAGTAGGCCCGAAGCCAAAACCATAGTAAAACATGGATAAATACCTCTTTATATGCATGGAAATGGTATGATCACACACAATAGCTACCCAGCAGCTCACAATCAACCTATCGACCCTGCACAGGCCCACAGCTACTCAACAAGTATAACCAGCCTAGAAGGATAATTCTATGCCCGGGACTCGCGGACATTCCCAAAATTCCACCTTCTATGTTCCAGAGTCAACAAGGTCTCACAGGACCACAAGGGTAAATAAAATATATCGGCAAGTACAACAAGCAACAGAGGAACAAAAGTAGGCGGACATGAATAAAGCGGTCGAGGTCTGTGGTACCAACCTAATAAACCAACCCAAGGATGCCCATTAATACAATTTTATCATATATATGCGAAGTCTAGGTAAAATAAACCATAACCTACCTGTCATCCGATGACAAGCTCGAACCTTTCCGAAAAGAAGCTCCGAAATGAAATCAAACTCGAAATTAGGCTTGAATAACTTGACGTAGATAATTGATTTCTTACGGTGATTTAAAAGAAACGCCAACCAACCATCGAATCCCCTCCTTACCATAACATATCTATACGTGTATCATCTATATAATTCACGTGTTAGTGAAGAATAACCAAAAAAAGGATGTTGGATATAGGTTTATATCAATGGGAGGAAAAGATAACTCCAACCTAACCTAACCTAACATATATGATGACTGTGATTAATAAATGGGTGTAGTACCATTTGGTTATGTCATGCTAATAAAATACTAAGTACACATAGTTTAATGACACCTACTGAAGCAAGCATTTGTTGTATACTCCCTCCACTTCCACGTGGAGGGGAGGTGTCCGTACCAAAGTAATTCTATTCCATCGCGAATGTATTCGGGTATTGCATAAGTTCGTGGTAAAATATATATACTTTTTGAATATATCATTATTAATAGAAAATTATTTCCAATAAAACCTACTATATTATAATAATAATTTTTAACATAACTAAATTTACTATCTCCATTAAAATAATACAATGTATAAAAACCTTATAAAATAAATACATATACAATTATATCGTAACAAAAATATTTTTCATAAACCTTTAAAATATTTTAAAAGGTAATAATAATATAACTTTTTACCAAATTCAACTTTCAAATAAAATATTTTCAAATACACGCGATGTTAATAAATTCTCAAACTTAGGCTCGCAATTCACCAACGCACGATTTTGATACTCAAGAACTCTCTTGGAATCCTCCCTTATGTTTTCTCACTGTTTCAGAACTGAAATGGCGTTTTAAAATGTGAAGTTGAGGCTTTAAATCGGTTTTGACCCGACCCGATTCGCGACCCGGTTCGCAGCCCGGTTTCTGCCAGACAGTCCGCGGTAAAACAGTCATAACTTTTTACTCCAAGATCAGTTGGACGTGAGGTTTTGTGTGTTGAAAACTAGACTCGTAGACCTTCGATTTGATATTTTAGGGGACTTCTAACTCTTTATATATTGGGAGAAAAGCCCTGAGACATTTTACCCAAAGTTCAGAAAATTTATTAAAGAACTTACGATAACTTTTGCCGACTTGCTTGACTTCAAAACTTGTCATACCACCAAACAAATGGACCCGATACCGAACTACTGGTCCCGACAAACCTTAAATGACTTGGGGCCGCTACAAACAAGCTCTAACGGCACAAGGAAAACGTATACGTGGAAATGACCGGAAGGGTCATTACATCATCCACTACTAAAAAGGACTTTCGTCCTCGAAAGTCAAGGTCAAGGGGGTACCTGAAGGCTCAAATAGCTGTGGATACTGGGCCCGCATATCTCTCTCGGTCTCCGAGGTAGCCTCCTCGACTGGACGGTGCCTCCACTGAACCTTAACAATCGGGATCTCTTGAGACCTCAATCTCCTGACATCTCTGGCCAAAATAGCTGCCGGCTCCTCAACAAAGGCTAAACCCTCACCCAACTGAACTGAATCCCATTGTAACACATGAGACTCATCTGGGACATACCGATGCAACATCGAAACATGAAATACAGGATGTATAGCTGAAAACATTGGAGGCAAGGCTAGCTGATAGGCAACGCTACCAACCCTCTGAAGAATCTCAAACGGCCCAATGTACCTGGGGCTAAGCTTTCCCCGCCTACCAAATCTCATCACGCCCTTCATGGGAGATACACGGAGGAACACCAAGTCACCGACACTAAACTCCAGGGCACGGAGCCTACGATCAGCATAACTCTTCTGCCTGCTCTGAGCTGCCCGAAGTCTGTCCTGAATCACTTGGACTCGGTCTAAGGAATCTCGAAGCAGATCTGTGCTCTGTGGCCTAGATTCAGAACCATCAAACTAACCAATCGGCGATCTGCAACGCCTACCATACAAGTCCTCAAAAGGTGCCATGCCAATGCTCGAATAGAAGCTGTTATTATAAGCAAACTCTGCCAAGGGAACAAACTGATCCCAAGAACCTCCAAAGTCAAGAATACAGGCCCGAAGCATGTCCTCCAGAATATGAATGGTCCTCTCGGACTGGCCATCTGTCTGAGGGTGGAAGGCGGTACTAAGATGAACCTCTGTACCCAAATCTCGCTAAATAGCCCTCCAGAACTGAGATGTGAACTGAGTGCCACGGTCTGAAATGATAGAAGCTGGAACCCCGTGCAACCGAACAATCTCACAAAGGTAGATCTGAGCTAACCTCTCTGCGCCATAAGAAGTCTGAACCGGCAAGAAATGTGCTGACTTAGTCAGCCTATCAACAATCACCCATATGAAATCAAACCCATGAGAAGTACGAGGAAAACCAACAACAAAGTCCATAGTAATCCCTTCCCACTTCCACTCAGGAATGGGAAGTCACTGCATCAAACCACCAAGTCTCATGTGCTCGAACTTAACCTGCTGACAGTTCAAGCACCGAGATATGAACTCTGCTATATCCCGCTTCATACCACTCCACCAGTAAAGCTGTCTCAAGTCTCTATACATCTTTGTTGTGCCAGGGTGAATGGAGTATCTAGTACAATGTGCCTCATGAAGTATCAACTGAATCAAATCACTAATCCTCGGAACACAAAGGCGACTATCAAACCTTAGAACCTCATCTGAATCTAGAGTAGCCTGACTGGTCTCACCCTGAACAACCCGATCACGAAGGTCACACAACTGCTGATCCTCAAACTGACGGCTCTGAATCTGATCAAACAAAGTAGAACGAACCTCAATACTGGCGAGAACTCTGCTAGGATCCGACAAGTCAAGCCTAACCAAACGGTTAGCCAAGGACTGAATGTCCAAGGCCAACGGTCCTCTGAAACTGAAAGAGAATCTAGGCTACCCATACTCACTGTCTTCCGACTCAAGGCATCCGCTACCACGTTTGCCTTGCCCGGATGATACAGAATAGTGAAGTCATAGTCCTTCAGTAATTCGACCCATCTCTTCTGTCTCGAGTTCAAATCTCGCTTACTCGTGATATACTGAAGACTACGATGATCAGTGAAGATCTCACAGTGAACTCCATATAGGTAATGCCTCCAGATCTTAAGCGCGAAAACTACCGCCGCCAACTCTAAGTCATGAGTGGGGTAGTTGCGCTCGTGAACCGTGAACCCTTCAAGCTTCCTCGATGCATATTGCTATTACTCGACCCTGCTGCATCAACACACAACCAAGACCAACCCCAGAAGCATCACAATACACGGAGAAGCCCTGACCCTCAACCGGCAAAGTCAAAACTGGAGCTGAAGTCAATAAGGCCTTAAGCCTCTGGAAGCTATCCTCACACTGATCCGACCACTGAAATGGGACATTCTTCCTAGTCAGCATAGTCAAGGGTGCTGCTATGGAAGAAAATCCCTCAACGAACCGTCTGTAGTAACCTGCTAACCCAATAAAACTGCGAACCTCAGTAACAGTAGTAGGTCTAGGCCACTCACAAACCGCTGAAATCTTTCCCGGATCAACCCTATTCCCATCCTTAGACACCACGTGCCCTAGGAATGCAACTG